>CM071845.1:2563724-3845587 GCA_036507285.1 Trichosanthes cucumerina
TTCCCATTCATTACTTTTTTTGTTTTTTGTAAGTACGATCTCTCTCATATTAAATTAAATTTTAAAAAATCAATTTTAAACAAATCATGCTTCTTCTAATACTAATTTTAAGCAACTGAATTTTTGCTTTCTATTGCGCCCTAAATAAAAATGAAAAATAAATAAATAACACAATTTTTCACACGTTAAAATTTAAATATTTTAATAGTTTAAGCGTGAAACATTGTCATTTTCCATAACATTTTTTATGAAAAAAATAACAAGTTATGAATAGTGTGATTGTGACATCTTCCAAAAAGAAAACCAACCATAGTATGACATCGGCTGACATCCAAATTCTTCTTAACATTTAAATATTGAACTCATCAAATTAAAATTTAAAATCTATGCATTAAATAAAAATAAAAAAGAATCCTCCACTTCGTTCCCATCTAACTAAATAATATCCACAGTTATCTATTAATGCCGTTCTAAGGTGGGAACTAAGTAAGTAGTAGTTGTCACTTTCTTCTCTTTTTTTTCATTTTTTAAATTATTATTTTTTAGTTCAATAATATTTAAAAATCAAGTATTTAGGATTTGTTTTGGTAGGCAATCCGAAAACAGAAATTTGAAAACAAGTAATTCAATGAAAACAGAGTTGTATTTCATGTTTTCAAATATATGTTTGGTAGTAGATTTAGAAATTTAATTACATTTAAAACAGTAGTTTAAACTGTGTTCTATAATATATTTATATATCATAAAATTAGTTGTAGTTGCAAAACTAAATATTAGGTTAAATATAAGACATTATTAATTAATTTATTAACATGCTTTTTTATAAATTTTATATTATTATTATTTTATAATATAATATAATATTTTATAATATATTATATTATAGATATTTTAATTTAACAAAAGTAAATTAAGTTTATAAACATGAAATACTATATTTATTAAGATATTTATCTTTGTTTAATATAATTCTGCATTTTAAAATTTCAAATTCAGATTCTGGATACAATAAAAACATAAAAATGTTGTTTTCAGAATTTCTACTATTTGGATCATAGAATTTGAAAACAGTTTTCGAAAACACGTCTGCCAAACGCGTATTCACTGAATTCAGTGAATCCAAAAACATAATTCATATGGCTCAGGCCCTAAACATCTAATATCTTAATTAGTACATGTAAATTAATATAAATTTCTGCCCTGTTTTTTAATCAAAATCTTAAATAAACAACAATAGTATTAAAAAATCAATCCTGTACAAGGAAAAAGAAAACCCAAAATTGAAAAAAGGAAAAAAAATATCTACAAAAGAATAATTAAAATAAATAAATAACAATAATGAGGCATGCTTGACTGAATGAAATTAAACCCAGAGAGATCCGGTTTCAGAATCTATCCTCCTCTGCTTTTTCTTCTTCTCTTCTTTCAAATTTTATTTATATATAAACCAATTATGTGTTCATAGATACCAGCTTCTCCATCTCCAAATTTGCCTCTAAAAGACCATATATGGAAGTCGAAGCGACGTCGAAACCGGGCCGCCTGAACCGGCTTAACTCCGCCGTCGCCAAAAGCTGGATCGGAAAGCGGTTCAAATTAACCGAAAGAAACTCCAATTTCACCACCGAGCTCCGGGCCGGCACCACCACGTTCTTAACCATGGCCTACATCTTGGCCGTCAACGCCTCCATCCTCGCCGATTCCGGCGCCACCTGTTCCCAAGCCGATTGCGTTCCTCTCTGTTCCGACCCTTCCATTTCCATACTCAATTGTTCCGGGTCGAATCTCCGGCTCATCCAACCTGACGGGTCCTGCATGTTTGACCCGGTCAATCCCGGCTACGCCGATTGCCTCGATCAAGTCCGTAGAGACTTAATTGTAGCGACAATTGCTTCGTCGTTAATCGGTTGTGTTATAATGGGCGTTTTTGCGAATCTTCCTCTAGCTTTAGCGCCGGGAATGGGGACTAATGCTTACTTCGCTTACACCGTCGTCGGATTTCATGGCTCCGGTAATATTTCTTACCGGAGCGCCTTAACCGCCGTTCTAATGGAGGGGCTAATCTTTTTACTAATTTCGGCAATTGGGTTTCGTGCAAAGTTAGCGAAATTAATCCCAAAGCCGGTTCGAATCAGTTCCTCCGCCGGAATTGGGCTGTTCTTAGCCTTCATAGGATTACAGAGCAGCCAAGGAATTGGTCTGATCGGATTCAGCCCATCGACGTTGGTGACACTCGGAGGCTGCCCGGAATCCTCCCGGGTGTCGGTGGCTCCCGTCGTGAGTTTCGGGAACGGGACAGTAAGTCTAATGGCCGGAGGAGCGGCTTCCGGCGGAATCCTCTGTTTGAACGGGAGAATGGAAAGCCCGACGATGTGGCTGGGAGTAGTGGGATTCGTAATAATTGCGTATTGTTTGGTGAAAAACATAAAAGGTGCTATGATTTACGGGATCATATTCGTGACGGCGGTTTCATGGATTCGAAAAACGAGTGTGACGGCGTTTCCAGAGACGGCGTCAGGGGAGGCGGCGTATGAGTACTTTAAGAAAGTTGTGGATATACACACAATTAAAAGCACAGCTGGAGCACTAAGCTTTAAGGATTTGGGGAAGCCCCACTTTTGGGAGGCGATGGTCACTTTCTTATACGTGGATATTTTGGATACCACCGGAACGCTTTATTCAATGGCGAGATTTGCAGGATTTGTGGATCAAAATGGGGATTTTGAGGGGCAGTATTTCGCCTTTATGTCTGATGCTACGGCCATTGTGGTGGGTTCTTTGTTGGGGACCTCGCCGGTGACAGCGTTTATAGAGTCGTCGACGGGAATAAGGGAGGGCGGGAGGACGGGGCTGACAGGACTCACGGTGGCGGTTTATTTCTTTCTGGCGTTTTTCTTTACGCCGTTGTTGGCGTCGATTCCGGCGTGGGCGGTGGGGCCGCCGTTGATATTGGTCGGGGTTCTGATGATGAAGGCGGTTGTAGAGATAGAATGGAATGATATGAGGCAGGCGATTCCGGCGTTCATGACGTTGATTTTGATGCCGTTGACTTATTCCATAGCCTATGGTTTGATTGGTGGAATTGGGACTTACGTGGTTCTGCATGTAGGGGATTGGACTTGGGCTGGTTTGGAAAAATGTGGACTTGTGAAGTTGAGGAGTGACTCTGAGGTCAGCATATCTAACGGGCAGCTCTTGGCTGAAGAAGATCCTGCCCGAAAAACTCTACAGCCCGAAGTATAGTTTAGACTTTAGAGTATTTGATTCCATCATCTTATTGTTATAATTTTTTTTTTTTTTTCATTTTTAAAATATTGAATTTTTAATTTAGCTATTAGCTAGAAACATGGGGATGGCGGGACAGACGCCAAAGTGTATTAGTCAAAGGGTTTGACATTTTTATGGTGATTAATCAAAAGCCAACACGTTACCACCTCGTTCAAGCTTTGACATATATGGTCAAACGCAAACCAAATGAATTATTTAAATAAATTTTCAAGAAAAAACGAAGGTGAGTTTCTCAGTTTCACACTCTACATATTAAACTTAGTCTCTTCAAATTTCAAAAGATAATTTCTAACGTAAACATGCTTTCCAAGCATCGTTTTCAATATCCACCACCAAACACATCATTTCCAACTTGCAATTTTTTCATGATCAAGTCCAACCTTCAAATCTCGATACCAAAAGTTTATTTAAAGTCACGAAATACGATCTACATAATTTCTAACACTCATCCTAATGAAAAATACTGCATTTAAAGAAGTAACTCAATAGATAATCTTAATTGATTCACTTATGAAATTAAGTTTTAATTGATACAATTATTAATTTAGAGTTGATACAACTCTAAAAGTTTAGAGGTATAAATTATTTTTTTTTTCTTTTAAAGGGTAATTTCTCACTTAAACATGTACCCATTAAGGGACTCTCTATCCTGATTCCTGCATCCCTATTTTCTTGTCTTTCAATTTATTTTCAAAATTCACGACCAAACACAGAGGTTCCAACTAACAACTTTAAAATCAAGTCCAAATTATCAAATCCCAATACCAAATGTTTGTTTAAAGCCATGAAACACGATAAATACAATCTTGTTTCATGCTTTGTCTATCTGGGTTTGGGATCTTTGGGCAAGATTATCACAATAAACGAGCAATAACAGAAAAGAAGAAAAAGAAAAAGAAAAAGGATTCTGTGGGGAATAAAGAATAAGATGATTCTTGTGTTGTGGTGGTGTCGAGTGGGGATTCGAAGGAACAAGATTACCATGAGGGGAAGGATGATGCTTCGCTTCGCTTCACTTTTATATTTTAATTTTTTTTTGGGGAATTAAGGTTACAAACAAATTCAAAACCAACACATTATCCAAACACCTGTCTTCTTCATCTTTTCATTTCGTGGGGAATCACTTCACTGCAATTTCTTTCAATTTCCTCCTTTCTTTTTAGCCTAAATAATTCAAGCACATCAATCAAATAAGAAACAAACATCATTTAAGTTACGACTAATTTACTAAAACAGTAAACACTGTAGTAGGCATGTTTAACCTTAGACTTAAGACAACCTCACAATTCTCGAATAACGAAAGAGAATATGGGGAGGGAGTTGGTTGGGTTGGGACAACAAAAGTGAGCAGCACATATTCTTGCATCAAGGTGTTTGATCTGACACAAAATAATTAATGTGGAATGTGTGTGTGTGTGTGTTGTGTCTTCTATTCCAGTTTTTCTAACCCCCAAAGCCAAAAAAAAGACTATTTTTGGAGGTTTTTGAGCTATTAGAGACAAGACAAGACATAGTCCAAAGGTCTAACTGGGACACGTATTGAGGTTCTTGTCTGAAATGACACCATTACTGTGTGTGTGCCCAATACTTCCTAACACTCATGGGAAAGATCCTACCCGCACCCCCATTCTAATATTATTGAGGGTATCATCAGCCCTGGCTTTGCTTTGCTTTGCTGGGCATTTCTCCTCCATTTGTTCTCTCTTTTTCTGTGTGTGAAAAGTGGCATATTGTCACACTCAGTCACAACACAACCCAGAGTAACGATGAAGCAATAGCTAGGGCTGGCAGCCTAACATTGATAGAAGTCTCAACCAATTTAGTCAATGAGTTGACTGATGTTATCCAAATCTGTAGTTTCAATCTTTTTAACTTTATTCATGAAGTACACAGCTTCATGTCTCAACGTGTCCCTTGAAGTCAATCCCTCGGAAACTTTATCCAAACCATCCCACTTTCAAGATATTTTTGGACTGTTCATGTATAATCTAACGAATATACTGATGAAATATCAGTACTTGAAAAACCCATAGTTTTCACAGTTAAATTTACCTTAAGAAAAAGATAAGTCAAACTATTGAAATTATTATAGCACTGAAAATTTTAATAATTCATTCAGTATCCGAGGAAATATTTTATCAACACGACTATAAATAAGTTCCCCAAAAAGAAAAATATCAATTACAAGTGCTTTTGGGCAGCACATACTTAAGCATGGCAGTGGCAGGCTTTTCTGTTGTTGAATTTGGCACGCTAAGTTCCAAAACAAGTGTCCGAGGCTACTGGTGAAAAAGTTTAAGTCCTGAACAGATGTGGGAATTGGTTTTCTTCTGCCTGGAACTCGGCTAAATTCCCCTTGCTAGCAAAATATTAGACGCTTTCTAATTATTTGATGTGGTTTGGTTCATTGCTAACCAGATGATTTACAGACACTCAATGGTGGTGCAGTACAACAGAAGTCTAAATCACCCATCGGCTGGAATGGATACAATGGAGTGTCGGGTAGGTTATACGGAATACCTCATTTGAGCCTCTCCCTTCTCACCCTTTCTAGTTCCTTGACCATCTGCCAATGTTCCAATGATAGGGAGGTTTCTCCGTAACTTGCAGATATCAGGCGACCTACCGTTAGCAACCTGCACAAAAATTACAGAGGTTTAGAAAACAATGAGAAAGGATAGAATCAGAAATGATCACTTGGCAAGTAACACATGTACTACTTGCCTGCTTAAGTCTTGGCTGCCTAAGCTCCTATCTGCCTGCTTTGCTGCCACCAAGTCATTTTCTACAACCTGTCACATCGTAGATTCCAAATTATGAATTTTAAGCGCCAGAGGATAATTGACAATTGACATGCTTGCTTTCAAGAATCAAGTAAACCTAATAGGTACCTGCTGCATTTCTGACTCAATGGAATGTGGCAATAACCTAACATTAGATAAGTACCACCTCCATGCTTCTAGAGCATTCATATCAGTAATTGCAGATGAACCTACAGATGAAGGTTGGAAAGGCACAACCAAATCAGCTGGCAAAATGTTTGATTTACCCTCGGACAAAATTAGCAATTGGACATCGGTTGTCATATCCATTTTGTAGTACTTGAAATCATATTCGACCTGGAGAAAAAGTTTATTTAATCAATACAAGGAGCAAGGAGCAATCAATTCAACCAAAAATACAGAAAATATTCCATCTACGTGTATGTAAAAACAGGCTGCGCCAACACAAATACCTTTTGCAACTCCATTAAATCTCTCAGCAGCCTTGCATTTTCAACTCCAAGAGAACTTAGTGTCCCTATTTCTAATTGTGTTTCATCAATCATCAAATGTGAGCCTTCTGCCAGCTGAAGGACACCAGGAACCAATCTGTAATTTGTCAAGATATTACACCAATTATTTCAATTTGGATGAAATCAAGGAGAACCATAAGCCAACAACTCTCAGCATTATTTCTGTGATAGAGAAGAAGTCATCCACCATCAAGATACCTGTTTATCTCATAATCCTTCTTCGGTGCCAGTGAGGCAGTATTTAGATATTCTACTGTGAGTGGTATATATTCCGTGAATGGAAGAAGGTTCTTGACAGTAAGCCTAAGCTGATTGCCAAAAATGGACATACTTTCTTTGTTAAAACCTGTGAGGTTTAGTGAAAGTTTACCCACGGCCAGGGAATCCACCCTGGCATGCACCTAGTCAAGAAAATTGTCCATTAAAATTTAAACCCGTACATGATAACAGGGTGATATTAAAAGATGATAGAACTGGATGACGGGTTAAATAATGAAGAATTAAAAGGAAGTGCCCTAATTATTAAAAGAACGCCAAAAGCTATGACCATGGAATTAACCCTCACCTTGGACAGAAGATGCAACAACAAAAAGTGAGCTGCAACTCCATCATTGCCAAGAACAACGGTCAGGTGGTTCAGTAGAGTCGTACGTATCTCTCTAATTCGATGGTTTGTTGGCTGTTACATAAGAATATAACAGTACATATATAAGTGGTGCACTATGAAAAGAAAACAGAGAGAAAAACTACACTAGTGACAGTAAAAGAGATTGAAAAGACAAAATCAGACATCACTTGTAATTATAGAGCACCTCTAACACTTGGCAAGTTTGGAAGTCATGAACAGCAAGTTTCCTGTGAATAACACAATGGAGACGCGGTACCTATACCAAAATAGGAAGTTGAAGCTATATCAATTTATCGGGAACCACCACTCAAAAATTGTTTTACTTCAGCTTATTCAAGATTATATACTTCTGGAAACTAATGCTGTGAGGTTTAGAAGTCATAAAACTATTATGAACCTTATATGATTAGGAGTAGACAAGAAGTGCAATGTGTTACATCTGTTTAATCCGTTTATGAGAATCACTTAACAGTCACTTCTGTGGTAGTTAACTAGATAGAAGAAAACGATGAAAGAGTTCAATATGCATCAATACCATGTCGGAAGGAAATTGAACTGATAAGTCCTCGCTTAAACCATTAGAGAACTCATCATCATTATCCTTCTCAACTTTTTGCTCTGTGCCCAGGGTAATGACACCAATAAACTCAAAGACGTCATTCAACTTTAACTCAGACTCCATAGTATCATACATCTGCAGTATAGATCGATATTCTGAGAATTAAGAAACACTTCTAATGCCACTACACGATTGATAATAACAATTATATTACAGCCTGACTCAGGTTATTGGTTGGGTACTTACCTTAACTAGACAAGGAAGAAAATCCCTTTCAGCATTACTAACAGTGCCAAGACTAGAAGTAGCCGCAGAGAAATTATTTGGAGACTGTAAACCGAGAGCAATTTGTTCATCTTTCTGTGAAAAGAAAAGATGAAGACAGAAGAATAAGTCAACAGAAGAATAAGTCAAATTAAAATACACCAAGAGAGGTACAGATGCATAACGTGGAACAGTATACAATCGTTCTGTTTGATATCCATCGTTTGGTATAATACCCACATTATGAACAATGAAACGAGAATATAAGTTTGGATCTCATTTTTCCATTTGTTGATTGAAAGGTGCTGTGAAAGTTAACTTATGAAACTCCAAAATATGATGTTCAATCTGAAATAAAAACTACGACATGATGCACCCATACAAGTAACAGAAAAGAAAATTAATAAGCATTTAGAAAATAAAATTGCTCACCATCTTTTTCGCACTGGGAGAACTTTGAAGCTGGTCACATGGAACCTGTGATTTAAATGAAATGTCAGAAGGCAGCAGCTACTATTCCCTTTATAATAAATGGGAGAAACAAAGTAACTGATCCCTACATAAAATTGTGATTAGAGCCAGAGTAGCGCACAACAGACCAAAGCACATCAGAAGCAAGCCATAAGTGGTAAAACCTAAATTCTACTACGTACCAAAAATCCATTAAAAAAAACACTAAGAAATCCAAATTCCAAGGAATGACTCTTTTTCCATCCTTTTTGGGACCGTGCAGGCCTTCTCAAAGGCTAAATAACTAGGATGGAAACTCCAACTAGAGACCTTTCCATTTCGTGCCAAGTTACTAGAAATATTCGAGTTATCATGCTATATGTAAAAAATCTCTCAGACCAATTACTCCATATAGCTCCAAGCAGGGACAACGGCAAGAATTTAAATTTGGGGGAAGAAAGGGGAGGGGCAGCACTTTGAAGCAGCCTCATCCTTGGCACGTGAATAAATCTAATAAATATAAATGCAACAAGTACTGAACAAATACAGATTAAAAAAACAATTTTTGATATATTTGGTGTTAATGAGATCGTGATGAAATGAACAGCTAAAAGTTTTAAATAAAACAAGAGCAGGTTATAGAGGAAAAAATACAAGCAAGTCCATGGGATCAACAGCATTTTCATCCAATCTGCAACGCTTCTGTCTGTTTTCGGATGTCCCCTCAGCACTATGATTGAACTCTCCTAAACGTGAGGATTCTGTCCAATAATTCTGACCTGGAACCTAAACAAATTGATAAAGAAATTACTCGAGAACAATGCATCAAGCACCACAGAGTGGATTTGGTTTATACACGCTGAAGTTTAAAGGGAGAACAAACTTGCAGGAACAGCTTAGGAACTATGGATTCTTATTGAAAACTCACAGGCACACAGTACATCAAACGCCGTTCCCAGATGCGCATATCTGGTGAAAATCCCGTTGGACATTGAGACGAATCTGTGAACTTGGTGGTTTTCCAAGTGGAGCCATCCTTCACAATACAAGAGAGAGTCTCAACACCCGTGAAAATTGAAAACAGCAATTTATTGAACAGAAAATTGCTGAGTAGTAGAAAAATAAAATTACCTTGTAAGCGCCAACATAGAACTCATTTCCCAGCATGTCTTGAATCATTCCTCTAAACCGAACGAGTGTGTTGGGCTGAACCCATCTAACGCTAGAAGCGTCAAGAATTGGAACCTACAGAAAGCTACTCATCAAATGATTGATTCGAAAACCTAATGACACTAAACCCTCAATTCTTACTCAAGTCAAATTGAACCCCTCCACACGAGCATCTGTGGGATTCGTGCGAATGGACACTCAAAAATAGAGAATGAAATCAACTACTCATCAACTGCCTAGCGGGACAGATTTAACAAGCACGAAAGAAATTTCGAACCACAGAACAGATATGAGTAAACTTGGAGAGTGATTGAACCTTGGATAGACCATCTTGGTCGAAAAGGAAGTGACGAAATGGTTGGAGCGCACCCCAGTCCTTGCCATCGAAACACGCTGGATTGGAGCCCGATGATATCGCCTTGTCGAAGGTTGATCTCACAGCGCCAAGAGGATTAACAAGGAAATCGTAGGGTAGTCCAACCATGGTTGCGATGTCTTCTCTCCTCGCCGACATCTTCATTTGGCGCCCTAAATAGAATGAAGCAGATAGAAAGATTTCCCGCCAAATCAAGGAAGCCGTGCTTCTTCGTTCCCGCCATTTTTCCTGTCTGCAATTTGGGCCTGAATTTCACATTGGACCTTCCCAACTATTGGTCCAGCTCAGCCCAAAGCGAAAAATGCAATAAATTATTTGAGTTAAATCATAATTTTAGTCTTTCAACTTTGCATGTAATAAGACTTGGATCTACTCAATTTTTCCAATTTCAAAATTAAAGGTTAAGGTTGGATTGGACAAAAAATTCAATTAGGGTTTTTAAAATTTTCTACTAGTTCAATGACTATTTTTTTTTTTTGTACAAGTAAAATAACTTATTAGATATAAATTTGAAAGTTCATTGACCTATTGAACTCGAAATCAAAAGTTTAGAGATTATCATATTTTTTTGTTACTATTATTGTTCAACGACGTATTAGAGACAAATTTAAAAGTCAATACACTAAACTTGTTAATTTTTCAAACATTAAAGCTTTATTGATAACTACTTGGTTTTTTGTTCTTAGTTTTTAAAAATTGTGTTGGCTTATTCATCATTTCAATGTCATTGATTTCATATTTCTTAAGAAACATGTGTGAATTCTCAGTCAAATTAAAAAAAAAAAAAAAAACAAGTATTTGATTTTTTTTTTTGTTGATGGGTGATTTAAGAAAAACATAGGTAAAAAGTAGATAATAATACAAATAAATTCATTGTTGAAAGTAATATTTATAAGCTCAATTTTCAAAAATCAAAATTAAATTTGAATGTGTTATCACCAATCCGTTCTTTCTTTCCTTTTTTTGTTTTTTTACTATCCACATTTGTCTAATCTTCTCAAAAAAACGAAAGAAAAAAAAAAGTTGTTTCTGTTTATTTTTCTCACCCAATTCAAATCTCAACATTGAGCATTTTTTTGTTATCAACAACGAGGTAGCAAGCACTTCAAATATTACATCATTCAATTTTAAAGATAGACTAAATACATCCAGCGATCCTAGTTTTAATTTCTAACTAGATTTTTATTAAATGACCTAATTGAAAATTTCGAATACATTCAAAAGTAGATTTGACCATTTCAAAAACCACAATTAAAGATTACAAAATGATGCATATGTCAGCAATGAAATAACTAAATATATATATATATATATATATATATAGGTTTGAAGGAAAAAGTAAGGAAATAGAAGTGGGATGTATAGTTAGAGAAAGTGGCAGTAGTTTAAACTTGGCGCCCAAGCTTTTATGCAACGCTCAAAACGCGTAACACCGTCACAGCGCAGCACCTGCAAATCCTACGTGGACTGAAATGGTCAAATTGTGGGCCCATCTATTTCCACAGTCAACATGACGTGTATCAATTCCCCTCACTCTCTCTAGTTCACACGCGCTCACGCGTCACTCTCATATCCCACTTCAACCAACTTTCTTCGTTTCTTCACCTACAAGAGTCGAAGTGTGTTTACTTTTATCCTCACAAAAAATAATTGTTTTTAGAACTTTAGAATAACTTCGATTTTTTTTTTTCCTTTGGAACAAATCAATTTTAGATAATAATGAAACTAACACTTTTGAAAAAATATAAGAGAGTTGAAAATATTATTTTCAAAAGTATTTAAATTATAAGATATTCACAAGTGTATTCTATACTTAATAGTCGTAATTTGAGAGGCAAAAATACTTTAAAACTATAATAATTATAACAGTTGAATTATAGAATTATACAACTTTTTTTAGTTAAACCTCTAGATGGAGGTAATTATACCTCCTAATTTACTTAACCAACAAAACAAATGCTCGTTGTAATTATGTTATAAGTACCTTGTACTTACTCTTGTATATTCATTTCTTAAAACAAAGATTTGAAAATCTTTAAATTAATAGCTTTTTTTAAATATTTAAATTAATAGTTATGATTACAATGGTTAGAAAAATGAAAGTCAATTCCTACGGATGAACAAGCCTTCAAGGATACTACTAGATCCATTATTATAATATACCCATTTAAGTCTCATACCTTTTTTTTAGTGGTGGCCTTATACCTAGTAATAGCAAAAGGGAAAAAAAAAGTTAAATTAAAAGTGGAATGTCTTAAAAGTCTATTTGGTCTCTGATATATATATATATATTTTTTTATTTAATGTATAATAGGTTCTTAAACTTTTAAATTTGTGTCTATTTAACTTATGAAATTAAAAAATGTCGAATAGATTATTAAATTTTCAATTTTGAGTTTAATAAATCTTTTATTATGTGTGAAAACAAACGTCACGCATTAATTAGGGAAGAGATTGATAATGAGTATATACAGTGGCAGATCCAGAACTTCAAGTTAAGGGGGCTTGAATTTATATTAAAATTATTTTGAACGCATTAATATTGGTGGTATATAGTCTCATTATATTTGTATGATTTATTAGAATTAAGTAATTGAACTTTGAAAGTATAGAGACTAAAATAAAACAAACTACAAAAACATGAATGAAAATGAAAAATGATTAAGAAGGGCTTGCCACTAGACCAAGAAAAAAGTTGGAAAATAATATATCATTTTTTATATACAAACTAAACTGTTCAAAAGTTGAGGGGGGCTTGAGCCCCCTCTGGCACTTCTTAAATCCGCCCCTTAGTATATAAGTAAGGACAATTATCTTAATTGGTATTAGATATTTTGGGAGAAATTAGTAAAAGGTGGGCGATATCATATTATTGTAGAGATATACGGGTTATTGCATATATCATCTTTGACTCATTGGAGACTTTTTAAAGCTTACCACCTAAATAGACACAAACCTATAAATTTAAGGACCAAATTTATTTATAATTTAAAAACATAAGGAGGAGAATATGACCTAAGCCAATGATAATCTAAAAGCATCATATCTTATTACAATCACTCCTGTTTAAAACCGACCTCAACAGTTAATTAAGCACTTAATATTCACTTTTAAATTCTCAACCATTCAAATCAATTTCAATCACAGAAAAAAGTTAAAAAGAAAAGCCTTTTTGGAAATGGGTATGGGTTGGTTAATAATTTTCAAAAAATCAGTAGACTTTTGCACCAAATATAATCATAATAGATTAGAAATCAAAACCTCAACTTTGATTTTGGATCCATCTCCATTCGCCACGTGTCCTCAAATCACAAACACAAGGGCGTGAAATATGCCGCGCGTGTCTTGCGAGTGTTCTACAACATTAAATTAATTTTAAAATAATAATAATAAAAATAAAACCTTTGACATTTTCAACCAAAATCGCCTCCTTTTCATTTTATAAATCCCCCTCCAAATCAAACCATTTCCACATTCACTTCACATCTCCCATTTCTTTCTTCCTCTCAAAGTTTCAATCTTTTTTTTTTTGTTCTTCAATGGCGAAGCTCTTCAAACTCACAAAATTGTTCTTTGTTTTTGCTCTGATTCTTTCCATCTCTGTTTCTTCTTCTTCCGCCAGATTGCTGCGCGATCGATCTATTTCCGCCGCCGCCATTGCCGCCGTGCCGGAGTTGAAACTTGACATTCCGGCGGTGGATCTGTCGAGGGAGTATGAGGCTCTGCTTCTTGGGTTTCTGCCGAAGGGGGGAATTCCGCCGTCGGGGCCGAGCAAAGGGACCAACGACTTCAACAGTTAGAACTTTTTTGATCCGTGTGTTTGGTTTTGTGATGCTAATTATTTGTTAAAGTAAAGTGTAAATACGCATTAAAAAGTGATGTAGTAGATTAAGACGAGAGGTCTAATCATATTTCATTCATTGTTTCATTATTATGCAATTATTTGTAATACTAATGTCTACGGATTAACTTTTCTCTTATTAATCATTGGATTATTATGTTTTTAAGTTTCTGTGTTTTTTTAGGACAAAACTCCGGATACCTGGAAAAGAAAAAAGATTGTCAGGGAATTTCAGAAAATAGTGTAAATTGAAAGAAAGATTCATTTGTGATGAGGTTATAATTACTAAAAATATGATTAACCTAAATGAGCTCAATTACCTCCAAACGATTATCAGATAGCTTTAAATGATGTTAGACTTGTATATGAAGCATCGGTTTTTATATAAATTAGAGTTTAGTATTTATAGGTGATGGCTTATTTAATATTCGATTAACGAAGGTATTTCGCCGATTAAATTAAAATGGCAGTAGAATTGTCTATTAATTTGCAGACTATCCTTTAAAAAAGACAATAAAAGAAAGAGATGGATAATATAATTGGGAAGGAGTATAATGATACGATAATGTAGGTGTCAGAGAAAAATGACTAAATTGATATGCTCAAGTAAGAAAAATATTTTGGGGGGTTGATGAGATCACAACATTTCAACATTGGAGTGAGACACGAACTCACTTTTTATCAAAAGAATATGTTAATTGTCTTTAAGCTAAACTCAATTTGACCTATATGAGTCCACAAGAGTAGAAAAGAAACTCGAGACTATAAGGTTATTAAAGAAACTGAAATATATTCAAATTATAAATAATTCTATTTTATGACTGGAATATAAAATCAGTATTCAAGAAACAACATTTTTCAATTGTTTGGACCCATTTAGGTGTAAATTCAACGCCCTGAAGCAAACTCTATTAAGACTTCTCAAGTATAATAGATAACGACAATACAAACAAACGTCAGACTCTTTGGAAAAAAAATGCCAAATGTAACTTTCTATTCTGTATAGAATTTGTGAGACTTTTACAACCTAGTACAGGAACTGAAACTAACAAAAGAATCAAATACAGATATGAAAATGAAATAAACATTATAAATGCATAGGACCAAAATAAGCCAGAGTTGAGAATGAAGAGACTAAAAAACAATTTAAATTAAAACAGAGAAAAAATGGTCATCTTTCCCAAGCTCAATTGGATGGCACGATACAATTAAGATATTGGTGTTCTAAATTTACCACTGAAACACTCCTGTTATCGTACGTTATTTAAGACACCCACCAAACATTTCACAAGTTTCCGTTCCTATGACCCTGTAAAAAATCGTTCAAGCACCTCAAACAATCTCAAATATAAGCATAACGTTACAATTCGAAAAAACTTCACGAGAATCCCAAATCGCCGAACCACAATTTACTAGATTCAAATTATTTGATTCCGTGATAGCTTTATACCGTGTGCTGTGGGTAGCTCAAAAAGATCTACTGAACAGAAGAACATTGGATATTGCTACAAGATCCCTGTGTTACTTTTTCTTTTAAACCTAAACTAAGCTATGAATTGTGGACAGATAAGTAGAAGAGATGTGGAAGAGATTTAAGAGACAGGATAGATGGATCGAGTCGCGACAACAAGACCTTGCTAAAACAAAAATTGATCAGATTTCAGAAGTACAGCATAATTCAATACTCGTAAAAACAAAACCCTCAAAATATATAGAAAAATCCTAAATGAAATTGAAGTCCACGAAATTTGAGCAACCATGAGGAAATTAAACAGCACATAAGAGGTTCCTTCAAGCACGGGGTGGAGGTGCTCCGCCAGCTCCAACACGAGGGGCCTGTCCTGGCTGTCCAGGCTTTGGCAGATCATCCTGAGAAACCATCAACAAAATTCAACCGTGCAAATAAGCACCAATAAAAGAAACAGATTCAGAATAGATATAATAATTTGAAGCAAGCTTCGAACAACCACAAATTATCAATGTACACAAACTAACAAAGCAACATCATCATCTAAAGTTCCATTACATACCGAGTACAGAAACCTTTTTATTACCAGAGTTGTGAGCCTTAGGAGAGAAAAAAACCAAGAGAACCAGAAGACTTTATGTAATAGAAGACTCATGACCCAGCCAAATGACACTGGGGAACAGCAGACATTACGCATATGAAAAGGCCATCTTCAATGCTATATAGCATAATGGCTTGCGATGCAAATAAATCATTGACCACAATGATCCAATAGCAAATTGTGAGAATTGTGTGAAATAATAAGAGGATCAGAACTCAACATGTTCATGAAGTGGCCGTATAACACTAAGTAATATTAACAGTTATTACATAACTCAAGAGTCAATTCTTAGCATGCTATATCACAGAATTTATATTTATGAGAAGCTAATTGTAACTCAGTGAAAGCTGGAAAATGCGAGTATAATAGAAACAACGCACAGGCTCCATAAAATCAATCATTGAAAATCTAGAAAGTGAATAAAAAAAACCAAAAAGAAAAGTAAAGCTGAATCAAGATATACCCTGCGTCTAATAAAGCGCTGTGGAGGCTCACGGTTCCTCCTGTCAGTGCGTGATCGAACCCTCACAACATGAGAGTGGATAGCACAGGAAACACAGTACTGCATCTTAGCATATAGCTTAGGAAGAGTGTATTCTGTACCAAAATCAAAAATCGAAATTACCACTCATGTTGCAACAGTGTAAGATAATTCAAGAATGCGTTAAAGAAAAGGATCATACGATCATAGACACACGCTTCTTGAACATCCCTAACAGCTGCCTGCTCCACAATGTTCCTAACAAGGAATCTCTTGATGGCTTTGTCCTATTCGCGCCAATAAGAAATCCCAAAATCTCAGAGAGAAATGTAAATATGTGATATATCTCAGCCTATATAACATAAAAAGACGGATGCCAACAACAAAACAGTGAAAGAAAAACCGATTGCTAATTACTCGCATCCTAGTTCAACGATGTGACAAAACTAATAGCTACGATATCGAACACGTGTGGGGTCAAAATTACAGATAGTTAAACATTGTTTACCCGCTACAGATCAAAAAGAACAATCAAGCGATAAACCTAAACCTATTCATCAACGTCAACAAGAGATATCAAGACGAAAGAGGAAAAAAAAAAACCCTAAATACCTTGGGGCAGCATTTGCCGCAGTTGGAGCAGCGGATGAATTTCACGTGTCCGCGTCCATGCTTGTTGCGACCGCCATTCCTCCGCTTGAAAGTCTAAAGCAAAAAAAGAGATTGCTAAGAAAAATATTAGAAGAAAACGAAAAATCGGAACGGAGGGGTGAAGGATTAGGTTACCATGGTTCTAGTTTTTCAGATGGACGATCGACCCAGAGAGAATCAGAAAGCTCGTCGGCTGAATTAGGGTTTCTGAAAGGGTGGTAGTGATCCTTTTATATGGAGAGGAGGAGAAGGTGACCTAGCAAATGAAATCCCTAATTTGGTATATTTGCAAATAACCCCCAATGTTCTGCTGTTTTACATTTTTTTGCCCAGAAGACGGATTAATCTTTACCCATGGCCCATTAGCCCAATGCTGCATATATGAAGTACATTTAGCCCAATGGCCCATTAGCCCAATGCTAATTATTATATTGGTTTCAATAAAAACAATGGAACAAATAAAGACTGAGCTTATGTTATTCAGTAGGAGTGTTCATAAGTTGGATAGGGTTGTGGTATCTTTTAGACCTAATCTGAAGTTATAAATTTCTTCAAATCAAACAATATTTATTAAAATAATGAGTCTAACCCAACCCCCAATTATTCAGGTTCATTCATTCAATTTTTTGTTTAAAAAATAAAATATTAAAATCTAAACACATATATTGACTTATATCATGAAGTCTTTCAAAATATTAACATTAGTGATCTCAAAGGAAACCGTACATGTAAATTACAGTTAAGTTGTGTTCACCTCTATTGATTTTGAGAATATAAGTTTATTTACTTAGGATGCAACGATGTATATACATACATAGTTGCATGGTAAGTAAATAAGCCTTTTTAAAATCAATGATGTGTTTAGATTAGTATGGTTCAATTTAAACTAATTGTTAGTGAACTCATGAACTAATCTAACTCATATAGTTTCCATTTAGTTGAATTAAACTCAACTCAAATACACACATATACACATGTCATTGTTTTTTTTTTAAATAAAAATCTTTTTCTTTTTTAGAAATTGACTTTTTTCCAAACTATAGGCAAATGTAGTATTGTATTCTCTTTTTTATATACATTAAACTTATTTCAATTTATAGAAACCACGTATTTTACATTTACACATTGAAGTTTTTCAATTTACAAAAACAAATGTTGCATTATTTATAACAACAAATAGCAAATGGATAAATGGGAAAATAAAATGTACATGTGTGTTTTTTTTTTCTCCTTTGTTTAAACACAAATTGAACTTCTATAAAAAATATAGAAATCTAAAGTTTATTTTTCTAAACTCACATTGAGGTTACTTGAAACTTACAATTGAGAAATTTATTATGACAATTTTCAATTACTAATAGGGTCTTCATTATGATGAAGTTTTTTTTAATACATTAACCATTTTTTTGTAAGGAACGTCGTTGGTTTACGTTTATCTAATCACATGTACAAATTGAGCATATTTGGAATCGAAAATGTCATTATTTTACTTTTTCAAAATGACATTATATTTTAACATTAATGTCACGTAGGAGCAGAATATTCACAAATATTAGTAGGTTACTAAGAGCCTATTTACATGATTTACAAAACATAATTATGATTCACAAAATATAAGTAATGGCTAACAATGAGGCAAGTTTGTAAGTTTTAAGAAAGATTGTTGGAGTAGAGAGTCATACTAAGTATATGTGCATTTCATCTTAGTTTGAACCATGTGAGTATCATCGGTCACAGGAAATTCTTGTCAGTAATACTCGTCAGATAAGGTACTGTTGGTTGTTAAATATGGTCTACAATGATTACTATCGTGAGATAAGGTAGTTGACAGTGACCGTCAATTGTTGCATGTGGTTGTCGGTAGTTGAAGAAGGTCGCCGATAGTGGTTATCTATCGCCGGAAAAGGTTATCAGAGGTGGTTGTGGTCGACATAAAAGGTTGTTGGAGGTGGTTGTTGGTCGCATGGAGATGTTCATTAGAGGTGGCTGACTGTCACCGGCGGTTGTGGTCGATCGTTAAAAAAACGATGATAAAATATGTTAATAAGGTTACTATACAAGTCGTTGGAGTTAATATTACAACAATGTAACAATATTGGTAAAGATTGGTTTTTTTTTTTTTTATGGGAAGTTGATTTCTCTATGAGCTAAACAGTGAGTTTGATTTAAAATTCAATCCAACTCAACCTAACTCGCATGGTCAAACACCCCCTAAAACATAAAAGAATGGTCCTTTTATTTTTTTATTTATGTTTCAAATTTAACAACAACATTTAGAATGGTAATTTGAACATCTAACCGCTTCATAAATGTATATCCAACTTATCATTCAAATAAGTTCACTTTCATCCTTCTTACTTTGGCTCCCTGCAACAAAAACAATAAGAGGTATTAAGCTCTATTTGTTGGGAGTTAAATTCGTAAACTATGTATAGTTCGCGTGGGTGCAAGTTCAATTTAAAGAAGAGATGTATTTTTTAAACAAGGGGAACAAGTTTGTGATATTTTTTTAAAACAATTTAACTCGTTTTTTATATATAAATACATACATTGAGATTAAAAAATATATATATAGAAATCGGGCGAGAGAAGAAATATATTTTCCAAGTTGAGTTATATGAATATGCGAGGGAGATTCAAAATGACCTCTAAATCTAAGGTACATACATTCAATTGAGATATACTTAGAAATGTTAATTGAATAGGGCTCGAGGAATGACATCCTCGTCTTTGGCCCCACCTCTGTCTCATTTTTCGCCTCCACAAAATTTCTCATTTAATTTCGTTGCGAAGAGGCGAAGATTCTTCGTGGAGAATTCACGAGGATCGAGTTATGAATAATTTTTCGTTTATGATTTAAATTGTTTTAAAATATTGATTAAATAAAATTAATTTAAATTTATTAATTTTTTTTTTCAACTATAGGTTCCTATTTAACATATAATATTTAATATAAGTTTAGAGTTATGATTTATTTTATATATATATACAAATATATATTAAAAAAATGAAACAGAGTCGAGGACGGAGATGGAGGATCTCGTCTTAGGAAAAAATTATTCACCACTCTCTCATTCCCACCTCGCATAAAAAATAATATCTCTAACTATACTCATGGCTTGAACTAGGTAATGCAATATAGTTTTTGACAAAAAAAAAAAAAAAAAAATAAAAAAACAAAAAAGTTCCAATTCCTTGCCATGAACTGTTTTATTAGGGGAAAAAAAGGACAAATACGTAAAGTACAAAATAAGAAAATACGCCTTTAATTTTCTTAGAAAGTTCAATTGAAAATCTAAAAAAAAAAATGTCTATATATATTTGACACCTAACTTTAACGATAACAATAACTATAAGCTTTGTCTTAAATAATAGTAGATGACCCAACCAAAAAAAAGAAAAAGAAAAAAAGAGGCGACCTTTTCAATTTCAGGGCATGAAGAAAGAGGAAGGCTTTGCACTTGGAAATTAAAAATTCTTCAATTGCGTGAAACCCGTTTCGAGTTTTGGCTTAGGAATTCTCGATCATATAGAAATCTCAAGAACCTTTTGAGCTTCAATTTTGACCCTAAAACCTTCTTCTCCAGAATTCAGTCTGACCGGAGCAATTCGGAACTGCAATGGTCGATAATTCCGATGGCCCCGGCACCGTAGAAGCCGACGGCAAAGACATAGCCTGCACTTCATGTGACCGGCAACTTTCGCTCCACCAGTCTATGGGTGGTGGCAAAGGTATTCAATTCTCCTTCTGCAAAATTTATCAGTATCTTGATCAATTTTCTTTTCTGAATTAGATTCCTTCGTTCCCCTTTCGAGAATTGGTGTTCAATCTGTTGCCTGCAATCGGCGATACTTTAGGGCTTTTATTGTTTTCGAAACATGGGATTATATGAAGCTAGAATTCAAGTGTGTTCTGAAATGTTTTGGCAGATTCATCGATATTCTATTCATCTGTCTGTTTCCCTTTATGCATTTGAATTGTGACTTTGACCGGTTGAAACTTGAATTGTTTGCTACCTTTTTCTTTGGGAAACGGATTCTACATTAGCTATTATCGAGTTTGTTACAAATTGCAAGAATGGTTTCCACGGTTCTTCGTTGTGTCTCAGAAGGAAGAAAATGATGACATTCCTCTTTCTGTTTTGATAATCAAGAATTTTGACTCTCTTGCTTCTTCTGCATAGCGGCTGATATTCTACTGTGGAAACAGCGGCATGTTTCTTTCGGCATTGTTGTTGTTGCTACAGTATTTTGGCTTCTAATTGAGCACTCTGGGTTGCCATTGTTGACAACATGTTCGGATGTCTTGCTGATTTTGGTTGTCCTATTGTTTCTTCGTGCCAACTTTGCTGCATTTCGAGACAAGTATGGCCATGCCCGACTTATATTTTGACTCACTGTGGAGTTCTTGCATTTCGTAATCTTTAACACAGTACTTTTTGCTCATATTATCTTCTTCTTTCAAGAAGATAGTATGTTTTCCCTGTTAGCTGTTCTTCATTTTCCCTCTGTATGCAGGCAACTTCAAACATTACCCCAGCTATTATTGTCAGAGGAATTTGTCAATAATGTTGCAGCATCAGTTCGGGCGAAAATCAACAATGCATTACTTATGGCCCATGACATCACACTTGGCAATGATTTTAAACTCTTTTTCAGGGTTAGTATTAGTGTATTTGTAGCACCATCAAAGGATTGAATGATCATGTGCATTTGATGTACATTATGACTCTTTATATCCTATATTATTGGATACTTGAATTAAATGTGCAAAACTGAAAAAGGTTTATCAGCTTCAAGTACTTTTCCCTTGAAAAGAATAGACTAATTATCTGATATACGCCATCAATGATGCCACTTGGATGTGGCAACCATAAGTAGCTCAAGCCTGAGGCAACGAAAGCTATTTCAGGACAGTTTAAAGAATACATACACTTGATATATTCACTTCAAGAGCATAATATTTCCTTTCGACTTTTTCGTATCTAGCTGCACTAATATGAGTAGCCTTGCAAAACTTTGCAGGTGGTGATTTGTTTGTGGCTTTTATCGGTCATTGGGAGCTACCTTTCTTTCTTCACATTTGCATATATCGGTATGTACAAACATGCTAAAACACTTCTATGACATATTTTTAGTTTGTATACATTTCATCCGTGGGTAAATTACGCCAATCATCCCACTTCATTTTGATCTTCATGAACAATTAAACATTCACCAAATTTTGTTTGTTTGGTCCAATCACCGTTTCTTTTTTTCTTTGAGACGGGTCCATTCACCATTTTGTTTTCACGTTTCTTGCACATGAGCCGTGAATACTGTCTAAAATTTCCTTTTGCGAGTGTGCTATCTTATTGTCATTGAACCTTCTTAACTGTATTGATTTTGGTCATTTAACTCGGTGACAGGAACAATCATCTCGATAACCGTCCCCGCCTTATACAACAAATACGATAAACATGTTGACAGATACTTCGGAATGATCCGCCAACAATTTAGAAAGCATTATAGAGTGATGGATGAGAGTGTTTTCAGCAGACTCCCTGGTAGTTTTTCCAAGAATAAAGATCAATGAGAAATCCTTCCTATAAGTTTCTACAATTGTACTTAACCACAGGAAAATTGTAATACTGTTTCATCACAAATGAATGCCTGGTTAACTGGATTCTTGAAGGTTGTTGCTTGGCCATGTATACCTAGGTTTAATGATTTGAACCATCTGATCAAATCACAGATTTTTGTTTTCCATTGATACAAGAAAAGATCAGGGTTGGTTGGGTTGTTTATTTTTTTTTTTGTTTTTTCTGTGGGGGGAGGGGCTAGGGAGGAAAATATTATTGTTTATTTATGAATATTTTTTAATGAAACTTGTAAAAGGGGGCAAGCTTTTGAATCTGGTTGGTCAAAGTCTAATCCTGAGATGGAGTTCCTTTTTGCCAAATATGGATCAGCCCACAGAAAGGCCCATTATTGAATGCCAAACATTAAATCAGTTGGTTGATATTAGAAGTGTGTCTGGGACAGGGATAACCTTTTGAAAGAGAACTATATATTTTTTTCTTTTCTTTTTGAGTTCTAAAGAAAACTATTCTTTCATTATACTATACATACATATTTAAAGTTATGAAACTTTCTAAAGTTCAAATTATTTGTAAGATCTCATAAAGTGTAATAACAAACACAATAAAGCAACTAAAATATCAGCATGCATATGTGGATAGTGAGATAACAACAATTTGAAATTGAAGACAAATAATTTATATTTGGTATATTGTTTTGATGTAAATGCTATAAGTTTATATTTGGTATATTGTTTCATGTAAATGACACACATATAGACAAACATATTAAAAGAGTTATAAATGTGGGAAAAGTCAAAAGGGGGAAGCACATTCCAAACTATGATGGGAAGAAAGGAAAGTGGTGTCCCATAATTTGATGTTCATATGATTTATATCCTCCAGGCAAAATATTTTTTTATAAAATCATTGTATTCTTCCATATCACTCTTTCTTTTTACCTTTTTTTTCCTCATCTTTTAATTTTCCATCTATTATTCTTTGCATCACAACTTCTACTTCCAAACATCAAGCACCAAACTTTCTAACTTCATTTCTTTTCTTTGGTCCATCTGCCCAAGTGCCTTTATTGTCATTATCATCATTAAAGAGTAACAACAAGTTATTTTTTAGTACAACAAGTGAACTCCGAGACGTAATCTCTCTATATATATGTAAAGATTATATATATATATAGCAAAATAGTGACCTCAAAGTCTAAGCTCAAGGCAAAAATACAAGAACACTAAACAATCCTGTAACACATAAAAACTAACAAAGGAAGAGCAAACAAGAGATCAAGAACACCAATGGTCAAGTGAAAAAGAGAAACTGAATAAAAACAATCTAGCCAAGAGGATCATCTAGCAACTAGATCTGTCTTAATCGCGAAAAGTACCGGGAAAAGACCGATCTACCAAACCTTGAGGACGAATGTTACATTCCATACAAATATGATAAATCGAAACACACTATGCAAGCCTAAAAAATCGACTTCTTTATCCTTAAGCAATATATTTTTCTATGATAGAGAGTTTCCCCACTAAAATATTATTTTGATTGAAAAAGTAGAAAGGAATTTAAGACTAGCCTTGAAGTGCAATTAATAGTGTCATCAATTTTTTCGTTAAGTTTCATTAATCCTTCACTAATGGCATAGCTCATAGCTCATAGGAATGGTAAAAGATGTGCAAAGAGGTGAGAAAATAAAAGTTTTAAAATTAAAGATGATTTCAGGGAAGAAAACTGTAAAACAAATGCCCTCATATTAATAAATTGAGAGGACTAAATCAACAATCCCTTTCTCAGATAGCCAATGGGGGATGAGATCTTTCCTTTTTCTCAATCCCCAAAACCCAAAACTACTACACACTCTATTTTCCTATATATATATATATATATTATTTTTTTTTATATATATTTATATATATATGTGTTTTGAAATCCCCATAGACCAAGCGGGTGCGAGTCAACCACCACTGCAATAGCCGGCCACCGCGGACGGCGGCCGGAGATATTCCTAACCTACCCTTTCTTTCCCTCTCCCACATACAATTTTTTTTTTTTTTTTGCAGGTCAAATTCAGAACTGGGCGCCCTCGAAGGTCTGGCCGAACTGCCAGTTGGCCGGAACGGCGTTGTAGCTGGTGACGGTGCGGCCGTCGCTGGTGGTAACTTGGAAAGAGAGGCTCTGTCCGTTCAAGTAATTGTTGCTCTGCCAGTTCTGTCCCCAGTTTCTGGACATGGCTTGCCATCCGGTTTTGGATCCTTTGATCGACACCGAGTGGACGTCGCCGGCGCCGCCGACGTTGGTGATTAGTACCAAGTTGAAATATGAATGACCGTTGATCGTGAACCTTATTCCTCCCTTCTTCACGCATGGTACTCTGTTTATTCATCAAAAACCTTTCTTAGTTTCAAATCTCTACATACATTACAAAAAAAAAAAAAGACAGTCGTTTGTTTTCTTTCGGTTTAAATTTCATTTTGTTGTCTTTTGAAATATTCATTCGAGAGTCTGAATCTATGTCTCTTCACATCATTGCTATTTGCGTATAAAAAATACAATGCCATTTCAATAGTATTTTTTTAGTTCAATAATAATATGTTAGAATTTAAATCTTTCACTTTCTGATAAAATAAATAAATGCTTTAATTTATTTCTAGGTCAGCACTCAATAGTATTCAATTCACATGTGAGAAAGAGAGTATTTATTATATTAAAAAACATAATAATAACCAATATATATATATTTTTTTTAAAAAAAAAATATATCCAAATAGTTATTTTTGAAAAAAAAAAAATAAAAGAAGAAATTTAATATTTTAAAAGCTAAGAAATATGCATACATATGATATATAGCCAAACGAGTTTAAAAATAAAGAGAGATTGAAACTCATTTGTTTACCTTCGGAAGGAGACAGGAACGATGCCAGCACGGTACTGAGCAATCTGAAGAAAAGCAGGTTGAGCCAAATCAAAGTGCTGCAGAGGAGGGTTACACCAGCCGCCATTGTCGTTGGACAGAGCTAAGTTAGGCGGGCAAAAATTAGTAGCAGTGACCGTAATTTTTCCAGGAAGACACCACTTGGGATCACTACTGCAACTAATCTCATAGCAAGAACCACAGCTCAGTCCATTGTTAAACAGAGCCGTACTCAGCGCCGCCGTGTTCGTCCCATATCCTTGGCTGTACAAATTCCCATACCCACAAGCTCCACCTGTTTCAAATAACCCAATTCCCCATTACCACACAAACCCCATAAATCAAATTGAAAAAAAAAAAAGAAAGTTATTAAGCTTAATTACTTACCCATTGTCCCGGACGCGTCGCCACCGCCGTAGAATGTGGCGTGGGCCGACTGCAGTCCGCCGTAGTCGGCGGAGATTGCAGGGAGGAAAATTAGGAGCAGAATTGAAAGAAGAGAGATTGGTAAGGTCGCCATTGGAGTCCAAAAATGGAGCAGAGGAGAAAAAGAGAGTGAGATTTTTGTGTGTTGGGTTTATGGTTTTTGGTTGTAGTGTGGAGTAGTGGGAAATGGAGGGGGTATTTAAATAGAGGGAAAAAGGAGGCAGTTGGAGAAAAGTACAAGTTGGCTATAATTGTGGTGGAGATTGGGAAGTAATACAAAAAAGCAAAAGGTAAAAAATTATAAAAAAAAAAAAAAAAAAAAGGCAGGAAGGGATAAATTTCATAGCAAAACTTATTATCGTTAAAAAGAACAAATTATTCAATTAAGCTAAGACAATAATAGTGGTTAGATATACATCTAATAATTTTTATGACCTTTAGTATTCATTTGATATAAATTCAAATAAATTGTTGTGTATAATGTAAAACTTTACTGATATATATATTTTATTTTGTGTTATGTATTTTGGATCATTCTTCCCACCTAAATAACTTTATTTATGAACCCGAAACTTCTTCCAACCCAACCCTTTTATATGTGAGTTGACCCAATATTTTCTGTGGGTTAGTTAGGTTGGTTTTTTTTTTCCTTTTTTTTTTTTTCAAAATTAATATAAATCTAAAAATTCATATAAAAATTCCAAATCTCTTTATATTAAATAACAATCATAAAACTTAAATATTCTATTACAAATTTACAATTATCTCAATAAATTTGTAAATAAATCGTCCTCATTTAAAACAAAACTCTTCATTTTTCAAAGATTGAATTAAAATTAGCCACTTAATTTTAATTTATATTATGAAAAATTACACCATACTTAAAAAATGTATTTTAAGAGTTATTAAATAATAAATAATTACAAAATTTAATAAAAATAAATTAAATACATGTATATATATATTGTAAAAAAATATACTTTTTAAAATTAATAATAAGTTCGAGTTGGTCAATTCAACTCAAATTAATTTTAGGTGAACCCACAACCCAACCTCAACGTGCATACATTTTAATTTATTTGAACTCAACCCAACCCAAATAAATTTATAACCCAATCCAACCCGTCGGAGTTGGGTTGGATTGGTCGGGTTGTTCGGGTTATCGAGTTTTTTGAACACCCCTAATTTTAGACATGCTTATCCACGACAATGTTTGCCTATAACCGCATGTCCAACCATCCTCGATCACTCTATGTCAATGTACTTTTGTTACTTGTTTCATTTTTCATGTCATTTTGTAACTGTATGATTCTTCAATTTTTTTTATGTACATGTTTGTCATAGTGAAATAACTTAGAATGTATTATAGGAGTACTAATTGTCAATTATTCCCACTCGAAATTATATGTTATTTAAGTTGTAGTTGTCCTTTTTTTTTGTTTACTAGTGTATAACAAATTTTCTCAATATTTTCAAATTACTCTCTCACGTTTTAATAAACTTATTTTCTCTAAAAAAACGTGAGTGGAGGCTAGACCCTTATCAAACTTATTCACGATTTTTTATTTTAGTTCGACTAACTTACTCACTGGTTTAGAACAGACATCCCACAATCGTTTGTTGTATTACAAAAGAGTACGAATGTGACACTATGCATTCTACTTGTAATTTATATATAGAGAGAGTTTTCAAGTGACTGCACAAAATTCATCTGGTAATTTTTTTTTTTAAATATTAATATTAAGAATTTAAGAGGGTGTGATTAATTAAATTGAATTGAGAAAGAACAGCAGGAGGAAAGAAGGCACATGGGAGGTGTCTGAAATGGAGTACCAACTCTTTAAACAGGGGTGGGCCCACGTGCACATGCTTTTTTTTGTGTTTTTTAATTTCTTGGATGGGGAATATGAAAATCCACGTGGCAGGTATTTGTTCGTTGGTAAACGGTAGTTTGAAGTATGTGCCGTTAGGATGCCTGAAATTGCGCTTATTATTATTTATTAGTATTTTATTACACACCAAATTAAAAGGCCTTCGATTTAGGGTAGGCGGTTTTCTTCGGCTGCCTCTTCACGTCCAATTTGGTGGCCTTTCCTCTCTCTCTCTCTCTCTCTCTCTTAAATCTTCACTTATAATTTTCTTTTTCTTTTTTAAATGATCACTTGTACTTGAACTCAATTTAATTTACATATATATGGACTAATTTTATAAAATAACTAGTAAAATCTGTGACTATTAGTTTATAATCACAATAAATTATAATAATTTGTGAATTACTATAATCTGTAGAATTATATAATATTATTTAAAATACAAAATAGTATATTATGAAATTATAATAATCTATATTTGAGAGGTAAAGTATTCCACAAGTTATAATAACACAAGTTTATTATAATTTGTGCTCAAACAGACCTTTTATTTTACATTTTGAAAAAAGCAATGACATTAAATAAAAAAATGAATTCAATCGTTGAACTAAAAGAGAATACTAATGAATTAACTAGATAATAAAGATGTTGCCCAGTTAAATTCAATGAGCATTGTGCTTTGATACTCTTCTAGAGACTCACCTTCTCTATTTTACTCTTTTACTTTTTGTTTGACTTTTTTCAAATGTACTAAAATAAAATTAGTTGAATTATGTTCAAGTTCACACTTCTATTTTTTATTTTAATAAGTTAATGTTATTGTAGAGATTTTTTTTATTCAACTATATACGAGAAGGAAATGATTCTAATAATTGATATCTTATAATATATATATGACCAGCTACCCTAACATTTTAGTGTTGAAAAGTGTAAATAATTTTAAATTTTCACACTTTTGAAAATGTATGTATTTAATATGAACGATGAATTTCATATCGATACTGAATTTATATTAATGGCAATACGATTAACAAATGCACAATCAATATATAGTTTCAGTTTTTTGACCTTAAAATGCACAAACTTAATACATAAGCAAAACACGTTAGCAAAAGGTTCATACTCTACTTGAAATAGAAAATTCTTACTGGGTCCAAATTTGAAGATCTGCAATTCATTATTCAAGTAGTATTTATTAAAATGTTACTGCATTTTTTTAATTAAAAAAATTAGTAGACCGAGAAAAGAGTATCTCTCGATCAAAGTGTTGTATAAATTAATTAATAAATTTAAAAACTATAACTAAGAAGACAAAACCTAGTTGAAATGTATTTTTTATTATTTTTTTATCTGTTGAGCTTAGTTGAAGTGTATTTATGGTTGATATCAATAATCTAAATTTAATAGACTAGTTAAACTCTCGAGAGCGAGGGAGTTAATTTACGTTTGACTTCATATTAATTTTTGATCAAGTTCTTGATCGAAGAAAAAAAAGAGAGACAAAAATAACAATAACCTAGAACCCAACTAAATTGACTCCAATATTTACTATTTTAAAGATGGACTTTGACAATAAAATTTGACTTTTTTGTGATATGAATTTTTTATCTCTACTTTAATAATTTGAATATATTTCTATCTAAGATAAATAGTTGTGAGCAACTATACAACTAATTTAAAAATAAACTATTCAAAGCTACTATTTTAATGTGTCTATCATCTACATTAGTGACGACATTTATGCCTTTTTTTTTTTAATTGTCATTTTCAACAATAGATAGCTCATTGAGCTATGGATGCCTTTTTTTTTAATTATAAAAAAAAAGTGATAAAATTCCTTACATGATAATAGTCACATTAAATAACTTTCAATAGTTATAACGATTCTATATTCTCATATCGTGTAATTCAAGAAAAACCGAAAAAGGGACAACTTAGGATTGTCAAGTAACTAACAAGATTGTCTCAAAAGAAGCCCTTCAATCAAAAAGAGATATGGGAATCTTAATGCATGTTCATAAATTGATCTCCTTCCACATAATTCCAACCACTTCAATCACAATTATCCTTTTTTTTTTTCTTTTCAAAACTACCAAATAAATCAAATTATTTTCTCTTTCCTTCACTAATTTATATACACTTTCATTTATAAAAACAAAAAAAAACCGCCCACCATCCATCTATCCAAAACCCACAAATAATATTAAAATAAAAGTCCAAAAAGTGATCAAAACAAGAGTCCTTCAAATCCCAAATTTTAAAATGAATTTATCGAGATATGAAGTAGATTTTAAAAACTTTCAAATCAAAATAAGAAATCGTGGATAATAATAATAATAATAATAATAATATAATAATGAAAAGAAATATAATATATGGTTGAAAGGAAAATATGAAAATGGGGTCTACCATGTTAGGAGGCACATGGAAGGGCCGATCTTTGCGCTTGTATTTTCAAAGAAAATTCCAAAAATATATATATTTGTCAGACACCGACTTTTGTTTTGACATAATATTAAAAATCCACATGAACACCAACAGTAACCTTTTTCTAGCTTTTCCCCTGCCACATCTTATTTTTCCTAATTTTGTTTATATATATATATATATATATATAAAATTATATAGCTTCGATTGGTTTCGCCAACTCTTCATTATTTTTGTTTTAAAATATGGTTGAAAATGTAATTTGTATTTATAAGTATAAGCTCAAACCGACAAGATTGGAGATCAATTAGATTAAGCAGAAAAAAATTTGCAGACCCATACTTTAATTTGGAGCCAATTTGGTTTTGTTTAGTCAAGTTTGGCTTATTTATTTTAGCTTTCTTTCTTTGGATCATGTTCATTAATTCAATTTTAGGGTAAATTTGTCTATCACTTATGAGTCTAAAAATCAATATAAGACTCGAAATTATCGAACTATTAAAATTAATTAAAGAGAAAGTAAACAATATTACAATAATTTCAAAGATTTTTTTCTTAAAATTATAAACTTAAACTTATAAACACGGCTTCCACCTATAGTTTTATTGCTTTATTACCTACTTTATAAAAATGTTTTAAAAAATTAAGTAGAATTTTGGAAACTAAAAAAATATTTGTTTTTTTTTTTTAAATTCAAAATATGTTTTTATGGAAGGTAAAAAAAAAAGTATAAAAAAGGGTAAAAAACAAACATAGTTTTTAGAAACGGAAAACTAAAAACAAAATGGTATCAAACCGTGCCTAAATTTTGTGTATAAGTTAATAGGTTTTATTGTCAACTAGTTAGATATTATAACCTCGACTGAAAAGTTAGAGATTCAAACCGAATGCAATCAGAGAAAACATTTTAATTTTCATCAATAAAATAAATATACTGACACATTCAAAGTTTATCTCTTCACATTTTTGTCAACTTTAGGATTAAAATGAATAGAAACAGAAAAAGAAAGAAAAGAAAGAAAGAACCAACCTAGCTACCATAGATATGAATAAATGAAGTTGGTATTTACTTTTTTTTTTTGTTTTTTTAAGGAAGAAATGAAAATGCATGTGGGAAGAACATCATTTTGATTGATTTGATGCATAGAAACAAAATCTTCCAAAAGTGTGTCTCTTAGTGCATGATTTTGGAGGAAAAAAAAATAATAATCATAACATAGCAATAAAAATGTGGGGGAGACATGAAGACAATATAATGTAATAGAAAGAGAGAAAGACACACCAACTTTTTCAAAGTGTCTTTTGGTTTTCACTGTTTGAAAATTATAAAAAAAAAAAAAAAACATCAAATGTTTCAAGTGAAATGAAAGACACAAACACATTAAAATCTCACTTTGATTTGGCCAAACGTGCGTTGCAAATTCGGTGCATTTGCATTTGCATATGGGGTCAAAAATATTGGCTTTTCTTATCTCTCATATTTATTGTCATTATTTTTTATTTTATTTTTTAAAAACTCTTATCAAATAATTATGGATGAAATTAATGATTGTGGCTTGGTTTATATGCATGCATGAGATGATTAAACTTTTCTTTTGAACCGTCTATCCAGCTGTGAATTTTGATTCTATTTGGTTTTAATTAAATTGGTTTAGTAATTTGGTGATAAGTACAAGGACCCTCCACAATAGCACTCTTATTAATCTTTGTTCAGGACAATAACCTTCATACATAAACCTTCATACATAGCAATGAAGATATATAATATTTGTTCTCACTTATATACCCATGATCAATCTCTTTCCTAGCCAATGTGAGACATTTGTTTGCACCACTAACATTGAAAAATTAACACAGAGCTAAAAAAAACCTTGTTTGTATACTATTATGCGATAACTTTTATGAGTGATAACAAAGAGAGAAAGCAAAGTTAATAGATAGAAAAATGAAAAATATTTTCTCTTTTTGTCGTCAACAATAGAATAGTAGAAGCAAAAAGATTCTTGCATGCATGTTGATATCGTTCAAATAAAAAAGAAAATCTTTTTACTAATAACTTAGGCTCCATTTGATACCATTTGGTTTTTTAAAATTATGTTTGTTCTCTCATAATTTTTGGTCTTATTTTCTCTACAATGGTTTCCATTTTTCTTAAGAAAACATTTGAGTTTCTAGCCAAATTTCTAAAACAAAAACAAGTTTTTGAAAACTACATTTTTTTTATTTTTAAAAATTTGGCCTGGTTTTTTAAAATATATGTACAAGGTAGATAAAAAAACATAAAATCCATAGGTAGGTAGAAGTAGTATTTATAGATTAAATTTTTAAAAATAAAAAACTAAAATTAAATAGTTTTCAAATAGGGCCTTAGTAAACCAGTCTTAACTTTGATCTTTCAAATTCTTCCGATTGAATCGAAAAATCAAGCGATGAAATTATTAGTAGGACAAAAAAGAGATAAGTATCCTTGATTAAAATAAAGTAAAAAAAGAAAAACCATAGTTAAATAGTACTGTCAAATGAAAAAAATAATGAATGCATGATTATAAAGATGAAAAAAAATCCTTTTAGTTTAGAATTGAAATAATGGGGAGGAATCATGTAAGTTGTATCATTTAACTCTTCTTTGATAAGTATTCAATTATCAACATGTCAACATGTGTTTATTACAAAATTTAATTTGCTTCATTGTGGGACAAATAAATACTAATTCGACATAATTTTAATAGTAGTATGTGAATGTGAATTTTTGTTAGTAACGCATCTAGAAGGATATGTGAATATTCAAAACAATTTTTAAAAAGACAAGTTGTATGATGATGTTGTCACAAACAAAGCTTTAATAACAACAAAGAAGAAAAAGGGATAATAGAGAATTAATGTGGATAGGAAAAAAATGGTGATGGAAGTAGCCAAGTAGGGAAGGGGAAGGAGATCCAGAAAAGGGCATGTGAGGAAATGTTTATCCAAAAAGAAAAAACCCATAAATAAATAAATAATAAATAATAAATAAAAACCCATGGAAGTGCCCTTAGCAAGGGAATGTGACCCATTTGGCAAGATGGGTGAGTGAGATTTGATTCACTTGGAATTTGAACCACAAATCAGCACAGGCTTCTGTCCCTCCCAGTTTAGGGCCACAGAAAAGGGCATGGGGTCCTACAAACCCATGTGCATTTATTTCTGCAGAATTGTAGGACCATCCCTTAACTCCCTAGTTTTCTCATTCCAATTTTTGTTGCCTTTTCTTGTACCTCCTCTTACTAGTTAGTTCAAACCTTTGCATTTAAGTTTCTCCCCCAAAATTAATTCATTGAAACCAACTTCTTTTAATAATGTCGCCATTTTTTTTTCATATATTTATCATAAAGAAAGCAAATAATAATAATAATAAATAACTTTCTCGTAATTATTGATTCCCTTAACTACTTTTGTATGGAAGCACATTTGGGAATTTTGAAAGATTGTTCAAATTCAAATCATATAATTTGAATCTATACATTTAAAGACAAGTTATTGATGTCTTGACTAATTCAACACTATTATATATATATATATATATATATTTTTTCTTAAAAGAAAAATTATGATGTTGTCCATTTAAATCTTTGTTCATTTAGTTGTATTGTCAATCTTTTTTCAGTTTAACAATACATAGAAGTGAAAATTTGAATCTTTGACCTTTTGGTCAAATGTATATATCTTAATCAGTTAAATTATATGTTCAAGTTGGCAACTAGTTATCAACTAAAACTACTTCCCACTAAAAAAAACAAAACAAAAAAAAGGAAAAAATACGACTTCAATTATTATAAGAACACACTAGTGAGAATAAAGGGAAACAATTTAGCTAATAATTTATCTATCTGGGGAAAGGCTAATAGGGTGGGTTTAGAACAGAGATTTGGGCAAATTCTCTGATAAATTTAAACAACTCTATTAGTATGCTTGCTTAAAATTAGTCCACCTAGCACATTTTAATTAGTAAGGTCATGTCACATTATCTTTCATCCATTTGATTGAGTTCATTATAATAATTTATTGGTGAGAATATTGACATTTATGTAATCGTTCTCAAGTTTATAGACTAAAAGCCTATTTGGAATGACTTTTCAAGTGATTACTTAAATATTCTTTTTAAGCACTTAAAAAAACATTCTAAATAAGTTTTAAAATTACATCAAGGTGAGAAATGTAGCCTAGCTAATTCAATAAAAAATAAAATGCAATTGTAAATTGGAGGCTTGGGCCGACAGCAGCTATAAGACTAACTTTTGGTTCACAAACTCAATTTTGGGTATGAAGCCCAGGACATTTCACAAGTTCACTTGGGCCTAGATGACCTAGCCCAATTTAGAAACAATAGAGCCCATCAACGGGGGCAAGGCTTGAAATTACCATCCAACCCCTTCCTTGTCGGGGATAGAGATGTCTCGGGGATAGAGAATGTCACGGAGTTCGTCCTTCCAACCCCTTCCTTGTCGGGGATAGAGATGTCTACGGAGCCGGGCCGGAGTTGGGGAATGGCCCCCACCCCCTATTTCATTATTCGTCCTTGCGAATTTTTCCATTTAATTTTGCGAGGAACAGATATTCCCTTTGGAGAATTCGTAATTCCCCATTTATCATTTTTATTTTTAAAAAATTTTATTAAAATTTTATTTATTTATTTTTTATTTAGATGGTTAATTCATCCTTAGAAATTTCTATTTAAGATACATTTTTTTTCCAATTTTCTTAGAAAGATAAAATGATATTTAATAAAAAAAACTATAATTTTTTTTAAGGGAAAAAATAGAATTATGGTTTATTATATACAAATATGTATTTAAAAATAAATAAAATAAATAAATCGAGACGAGAACATGAAATGTATTTCTCATCTCGGTTTAGGAGAAAAAATTAGTTCATGTTCCCTCCCTCGTTCCTCGCTTCATTAGGGGTAGAACCCTGCAAGACTCGTTCCCGTGAGGGAAAATGGGCATCCCTACTTGGAGAGTTCTAACAACGGCAACACACAATAAGTTCATTTTTTTAAAAAATAAATATTTCATTAAGTCACAGAGGACCAAACGTACTCGCAAAAAAATATACCAAACCCAATGAAGAAAGTTCACAAGGTCTTCCTCAGTTCATTTAAAATCTGGTTTCACTTTTTTTTTTTTAATATAACGAAAATGACTGTTTTTTTTTAAATTACTTTTTGCATGTTAAATCTACTTTTGAATGAACAATCATAATAATAATTTTTTAAAAAAGAAATTAACGACCTCAGTCACAGTCTAAACTAGCAATCCAACTTAGTTTGTTGGATAAGACCATAGTTACATATCAAAGTGGACAATTCCATTATTTAACTCCTGCCATTATTAAACTCGAAGAAAAAAAACATTATTCAAACCACAATTAATTATCATAAAAATTGGGATAAATATTATAATAATCTGTGTTATAATAGTCTATGTAATACTTTGTCTCTTAAATACAAATTATTATAATTCATACTAATTATAATGATGTATTCTAAACCTAGAATATTATAATCTTAAATTAAACAACTATATTATGAATACAGAATATATAATTCCACCCCATCCCAAACAATTTTTAGGAGTGAATTAACAGTTAGCATTTAAATTAATTAATGACAAACTTTGTAATTGACTTCGATATTCAAAATTCGAAGCAATACTCCAAGGAAATAATTTATCATTTCTCAATTACAGTATCACCTGTCTTTTTGTTTTCAAAAAATTTGTGATCCTCTATTAATTGTTTTGAAATTTTTAGTAATTTGTTTAAATCTTATATTTTAAAAACCTATCTAAATTGGTTCTTTTCTTTATCTTACCTTAAATTCTTTAAGATACGGATAATGTGCCTTTGAATATGTACATTAATGACTCAATGATTAAAATATCAATATTGAGGAAGATATAAAGAATTTAAATTTATTAATAAATAAAATATGGATATCATATGAATATTCATGTAAACTAAGAAATCTATAAAAATTATTTCAATTAATAAATAAATTATTTTTACTTCCTAAATAAGTTACAACTACTATAGTTAGTTTCTATACTCCTATTGACATATTCATTATATATTTTTTCCTTTATGTTTTATCCATATTCAACTGAGATATCAAAAATATCAAATGATTTTTAATATTATTGTCGAACTCTCTCATTTCATGATACATCAACAAATATTTTAATCATCGAATATGCTACTATGGACATGTATTAAAATTATATAGATGAGGTGAGATGAGTATTAAATAAATAGATTTTAGGTAACAAAATTCTATCAATGATAGTGATAAACTTATATCACAGATAAACTTCTATCACAAGACAATGATTGAAGTATATTAGTGCATGTTTGGGATTGATATAAAAAATATTGGTTTTAATGTAATTGATTTGTTTATAATTGGTTTATTAAAAGTGATTTCCATATAATCATTTTCATGTTTGGTTCTGTATTTTTAATAGTGATTTTCATACAATTAAGTGATTTTTAAAACGCATATTTGGAAACGACTTATAAAGTGTTTTAAGCTAAGTGGTTTAATTATAATTAATCTGTTTAAAAAGATGACAATATTTACCCGTCATCAAAAGTATACTATTTTAAAAAATGAAATAATAATCATTTTAAATTACAATCACTGGGAAATCACCTCCCAAGTGATTGACCAGAAATAACTCCAACTGATTTTGGATTCTTCCAAAATCACTTGCTTAATAGTCTCAAACATCACACTTTTGGTAAGAAAGTGATTTTAGACATGTCAAACGCATTCCAAAATCACTCCCAAACATGCCCTTAGTGATAGACTTCAATCACTATAAAAAAGTTGAACGTTGAACATCGATTGAATATAAGATATTTAGACTTTAGTTGATCGACTAAACGTTGGAAAAAGGAGTCGGAAAAAGGAAGAAGAAATCATAAAAATTAAAAAAAAATGATAATTTGAAGAAGAAATTAAAAAAGATGAATCACAAAAATTAAGAAAAATGAATTACACTTTTCATTTGGGGGTAAAAGGGAACATTTTAGTAATTTAAATGAAAATTTATCATATCTGTAAATAGTTTAATAATTTACTATAATTTCAATATTTTAGACTCATTTTGTTATTTATCCAATTGCCTATTTTTAAAATATAAAAGGAAAAAAAAAACATATTTATATAAATTCTTTCGAAAAAAAATACTTATATAAATTATTTCGGAAATAATAATATTGAAATTTGAAATTATTGTCGTTTTTAGTCTCCCACTTCCGCAGGTAAGAGGTCGGTTGCAACCTTGCAGGGGACCCACTCCAATTCCAACTAGTTTTTTTTTTAAAAAAATAATCGGTAAAATTTTGTCCTTATTTTAAAAAATAGAAAATGCATTTTAAAAACAAGTGCATAAATTTTAGACGCCTTTCTTTCCAATTGATTTCTGAGACCTTTCAAAATGGTCCCTTTTGAGTTTTGTTTGGTAAATAAATTATTCGGTTTTAAATTTAAATTTATCATCGTTTTGACGTAAGAAATTTCACATATTGTCACTTTATTCGATTTTTTTTCTTTTATTCGTTCACTTTATTTATTTTTTTACAACTTCATCTATTTTGCTGTCGCTTTCACTTTGAAGTCTCTCTTCAATTATTATTTTTTAATATTTACCCAAAAGAAAAATAAAATCGACAAGACAAAATGTCACTCGACATTTAAGTTTACTAAACTCTTTTGCCTAACGTTTTATTTAAAAGAGATGGACCAAAGACTTTGATAAGATGTGACATCCTAAAATATATTAACTCAATAAGTTTTTTTAAAAAAGGATCAATTTAAAACTTGAGAACAATTTCTCCACATAAAACATCTTTAACTTTTCTAAAAAATGTTTGATCTTCCACAACTATAATTTTTGAATTAAAAAAATAAATTATGAAAATCACCAGTGAATCACTGAATCATACAGTTTTTATGGTTGTAGGGATACAAATTTGAGCCCCCAACTTTAAAGAAATCATTGAATGCCTTAATTGTTAAACTATGCTCATGCTAATTGTTGAAGAAATTGCTCATGTTGAGTATAGACTATATACATATTGTAATTGTACTACTGAATTTAATAAAGCAATAAAATTAAACCAAAATTTATCTTTAATTGAGAATCTCTCTAGATTTATTTTCTCTAATTTATTTTATATACTTAAAAATTATTATCATTCATATATTTTTTAATTAAAACATAGCAAACATTTATATGATTACTAATAATGAAATTCAAGTGTGACAAGTTATTTGTGGATATAATAGGTAAGAATTACAATGAGATGTTTGATAAAATGGGTAAGGTATATATTTTTTTTCTATTGAAAATCAAATATCAATCCAGGCTTTTTTGTTCTCTTTTTTTTTTTTTTTTGAAGTAATGTACAAGTTGTTCAATAGATTCCTACTCTCGGCTGTGTTTAGAGATGAGGATGATTGACTTCTTTTCTTACTTCTACAAAATATATGGCTTCACTATTTGTATTTGAGTGTCTAACTTTTGCGGTTGGTTTCTCCCACCTTTATTCTAATGGGTCCCAATTGCAAGATTATAAAAAAAAAAGTTTGTTTGATAGACAATCTGAAAACATAAATTAGAAAATAAGAGATTTAATGAAAGCAGAGTTGTATTTCATGTTATCAGATACGTGTTTGATAGTAGATTTTGAAATTTGATTCCAATTTAAACAATTGTTCAAAATATGTTCTATAATATATTTATAGACTATGGAATTAGTTGTAGTTGCAAAACTAATATTAGATTGAATCTTTTTTTTTTTTTAAGGAAAACATGTACAACATTTTAAAAAAGGAAATGATGGAGTCCAACAGACTCCCCTAACCAACACTCGTCCTTTCGAAGGTGAAAAGCTCTCTGTGCCCACTTATGAGCTTCTAAATTTGATGTGTGCAGGATATGTCGAAACGCAATATTAGGCCAATCCTCTTTCAAACGGTGTATTGTATATGAAAAGTCATGCGCCTCTGTGCAGTCTTCAACTTTTCCTTCAATCAAAAGAATAACTTCGAGAGAATCTGACTCAACCAGCAGAGGGAAACTTCGATCCAGGATCGCCCTCATCCCCTTGATTATCCCAGTCAGTTCCAACACCAAAATAGGCCAATGTGTGTTTATGGGGTTATGTCCTGCGCAAATCATTCGACCTTCCCAATCCCGCACTATCCAACCAATACCTCTACATCCTCGCTTTGGGCACCAAGAAGCATCCGTACAGAGACTCCACCAACCCTGAGCCGGGGGGCTCTATTGATGGGGTGTGCTTTGGATCCCTGATAATGCCTGATCATAATGATTAGAGAGGTGAGTAAACTCGTTTATAGCTTGTTGCGTGGTTCTGTTCCAATCCAAGCCTCCATTATTTTGAACGATGTCATTCATGAAGCTCCAAATGTTCCAGAGAATTATTATGAAGATGTCGAGCTCCCTCTTGTTGCCAAACTCCATTGCCCTTCCAAAGTAATCCAAAACAACCCAATAATTCCTGAAATCATAAAAAATATCTCTGTTAGAAGGTAAGAAAAATGCCAGAATCGACGGGTTACCTTACAACTCCAGAACAAGTGGAAAATGGTCTCTCGGTGTGAATTGCACATCGGGCACCCGGGGTGACTTCCATGCCTCTGCCCAATAGGTTGTCCTTTGTTGGGAGAATGTTCTTGATGATTCTCCAGGAGAAGATTTTAATTTTTCCTGAGATCTTGGTCCCCTAGAGCGTCTTCCAGAATTCCCTTATTTTCTCATTGTTAGAACTTGAAGCTTCCGGGGAACAACGTAGCCTAAGGCCCAACCGGTATGCACTCTTGACTGTGAAGATCTTTCGATTGTTATACTTCCAAACAATTTCATTATTCATGGGTGAACACAAACAAAGAATCTGTAGGATATGGTGGTCATCCTCCATATTGAAGTTTCTCTGAATCTTCTCTACATCCCAATTCTCGTCCTCCTTTAAGAGAAAGTGAACTAAACCTTGAGTAAGATTAGGAGCAACCACCATGGGGTGCTCCCGACCTTCAATAGTAAACCAGGAGTCATTCATGATACTAACCTGACATCCACTCCCAATTTTCCATCTGTACCCTTTCATGAAAAGATCCCGACCCCACATAATATTTCGCCAGGTAAATGATGGGTTAGAGCCAAGAGTTGGGTTGAGAAAATTTCATGTCTGAAAATAGCGACCACAGAGGATCCGATAGAGTAGGTTGTCCGACTGTCGAAGAAGTCACCAACTTTGTGTTTGCTAACATTGCCTGGTTGAATAAGGAGATGTCTCTGAAACCCACGCCCTCATCTTCTTTTGGGCTACAAAGGCGATCCCAGCGTAGCCAGTGAATTTTCCGACCTTTATCATTGGAGCCCCACCAAAATCTTGCGCATATAGCGTTCAGATTCGCATAAAGACTTTTTGGTAACTGGAAACAACTCATCGTGTAACTTGAATCTAAATCATCGTTAATTAATTTATGAACATGTTTTTGTTATACATTTTATATAATTATTATTTTACAATATCATATAAATTATAATATATTGTATTATACATATTTTAATTTAACACAATAAATTGAGTTTATAATATGAAATACTATTTATATTAAATGGTTTATCTTTTTTAGTAGAATTTTACCTTTTAAATTTTCAAATTCAAAATATGGATACAATGAAAACGTAAAAATGTTATTTTCAAAATTTCCACTATTTGGATCACATAATTCAGAAATAGTTTTTGAAAACACATATGTCTAGCACATATTCATTGTACTCAGTAAATTTGAAAACAAAAATACAATCTAGATTGTATACCAAACAAACTCTTACATACTTTTGTCACCCCATATGAGACAAATTATTGATCAATGAGGTTGCCATAGTGTGGCTACCTCACAATGACCATTGGATTTAGATTCAATAATTTTCATACCTTTTAATAACCATTAAATCTAAATTTGAAATACTTCTCTCCTTATATTATCCACCAGTGAAATATTACTAGCCATATTGTAGTGACCTTACCAATTAATTTCTTCATGTAGGGTGCTACAAAAATAATACCTCAAATGCCTTCCTCATTCCCACATCATCAAACCAAAAGCACCATTATCACAAATCTCATATGCTACATTCACAAATAACTTGGTACCCATTACCCCTCCACCAACAACAATGATATCTACCAAACTCTAATCAAAGAACATGAACAACAACAAAAACTTTTCTAAAAGCACACATACTATATTGATACAAAGCTTACATTATAAAAAAACAGGAAGTATATAAATCAAGATGGTTTATAGTAATATGACTAAATAGGCCATGTATACCCATCAAGAGATAAGAATCAATTAGGACCAAAGTAAAATCAAATTTTATTAAAAGCCCAATCAAACTACTCAAATTAGGCAAAATAGTTTATTCATAATGATGAATAAATTTGGTGGAGTTAGTCAAACCAAGTTAGAGATTTATTTAAATTTAAGTTAAAATACTATTAAGGTATTTGTATTTTGAGTATCATTCTATTTTTCAGTTTCTTACTTTTTGGATGTACTCAAAGAAAAAAACTAAAATAGTATTTTAACTATAAATTTAAGTGGGTGGGAATCCAAGTGAATGTCATGTGATGAGCATGGTAAATTGATTTGATTTTATTTTATTTTTAAATGTGAATATTCTTATTGTTTGAAATAGACAAATTAGGATTACCCTTCAAAGAAAAAAAATCAGGTGTGGTTTTGTGGTTTTTGTTGTGGCCATGGTAGAATGAGCTTCCCTCAGCCACGTGATCTCCATGTGCCATTTGGCTTTGTTTCATCAACAAAGAAGAAGCCACAGCCGTTCATTAATTACCCTTCGATTCCTAAATATCTTCCCTTTCTTACACACATCCTTGTCAATAAAATACCCCTTCCCATAAATATTTAAACATCAATTTTGCTTTTACATTTTCTATTCCGACTAAATTAGAGGTTCGCTAAACTTTCATACATCTATCAATGTATTTAATAAATTTCATGCTTAACATTCATAAAAAGAAGAATGAATTTAATATGCCTTTAAATTTTAATATTGTATTTAATTAGTTCTTGAACTTTTAATTTTATGTATAATAATTTTTTTATTTCTGAAATATATATATTTTTTAATTTAGAGATTTGTTGGGATAAAATAGAAAGTTTAGATATTTTTTTAATATGTTTAATGACTTATAAGATACTATCTCAACAAAAAAAAAAAAAAAAAAAAAGAAGATACGAGATTAAAAGTTAGTATTGTACTTAAAAAAAAGTATTAAATATTTTTTAAACTTAAAAACTTACTAAATACAATACTAGTAAGTAGTAACCTATATTTATAATTGAAACTATGAAAACTTTGCTCTCTCCTTCGTCACTTTCTAAGCCGAATCAAAATTTAAAACAATTGACTTCATATAATTCGAGCGATGGATCATTAATGTTAAAGTTCAAATTCTTTTCCTCTAAATTTTTAATGTAATTATAAAAAAAATGAAAACAAAGTATGTTTGGTGTTTATTTTTAAGCTTTTTTTTTTAAAAAAAAATCAGTGGTGATTTAAAGAACGTTTTTGAAATAGATAAAAATCAAAGAAATGCTATAAAATATGCATAATCTTAAAAATAGAAATTCGAGAAAACGAATGTCATCTAACAATCCACCTTTGGTTGTGTTCGTTAATATATATATAAATAAATAATTGAAATTTAAGACCCATTTGAAACCATTTGATGACCATTTAATTTTTTATTTTTGAAAATTAAGCCTAAAAATACAACTTCTACCAATAAATTTCTATGTATTCTTCTCTACTTTGTTCTTATATTTAAAAAAAATCAAGCTAAGTTTTGAATATATGTGTATTTATAGTTTTCAAAAACTTATTTTTGTTTTTAAAATTTGGCTAGAAACTTAAATGGTGTTTCAAGAAAGATAGAAATCATTGTAGTGAAGATGAAGAGAAATTGTGAAAAATATTTCAAAGGGTTACTAAAAGGTATAAAATTAAACACACAAACTATAGGTACATGAAGATAAGCTTCATCTGGTAACAAAAATAATTAAATTTGAAATTTTACATTCAGAATAACTTTGGAACATTTTGAGATTTTGAACTTAAAGCAAGTAATAGCCTAATTTTTTTGACTTTTTTTTATTCTTATCTTTTTTTTTTTCCCTTGAGGAATTTATCCTTATCTGATTGTAGTCTTCTCAATCCTTTTTGTTTTTTATTAGATAAAATCTCTTCCTTTCTTTGATTTTTATTTCCATGAGTAGATGTTTACCAAAACCTTGCAATTGATGAATCTTACAAGTTACACATTGTATGAACTCTCTTCTAGCAAAATAATGTTTCAAAAGGTATGGAATCAACTTTAAGAAAGTAATTTGCATGTCACAATCACATAATATTTTTATTTTAGCTTTTTTTTCCTTTTCTTTTTTTTTTAAAAAAAGTTAAGAGTGGTGTGATTTTAACGTTAAATGAGCGTAAAAAATCAATTATATTACCAATTGGACCATATTTTTTTTTAGTTCAACAACATGTGAGGTAGGAAATTGGAACATCTAATTTCTTGATCGGAATATATGTCTAAATTAGTTGAGTTGTACTTAAGTTGACAATTCAACCATCATTATCATGTTATAAATTTATATATTACTGAAATTTCTCATAAATACTTTGAAATATTTTTTTTGCCGCAAAATAAAATTAAAGTGTTGCCACTTAAATCAAAATCTTAACTTTAAAATTCTAAATATTCTAAACTTTTATCCCGTGGAAAATCCCACTCCAATTCAGAATAATTTAATTAGTATAGACAATGAATGACTAACTGGTCTCGTCCAATTGATACCACTAGTTCAACTAAAAAAATAGACCCCTCACAAAAAAAAAAAAAGTATAGCACCATAAATATAACTATTTTATACGAGTTAAGATCTTCTCTACAAAAGTAATGGTTAATAAACTTCAAAAAAAAAAAAAAAAAAAAACAGTTGCATCATGATTTTTTCAATAATGCCAAGTAAGCACTCTTCTATCCATTGAGGACCTTTAATAAGCAGAAAGTAAAGCCAAACCTACCAGATTGAAAGCTCTTATGTTTATCCTCGTATGAAATGACTGAAAAATACTAAGTTAAACATGTATTAATGACTTATGTAGGGGGAAGGAAAGACATTGTAATCTTAAAACCATATGAATATGATCCAATCTAGGACATCAAATCTTACCTAGACAAAGTTTTTGGCTGGAACATTTGCCTCTGGTCCAAAACCAAACTGACAGCTTACTTTAACTTTTGAAGTTGAAAGCAAAAAAATGGAAGAAGGGTAAAACTTAAGAGAAAGATTTTGTGCTCAGAATCAGCATTTATTTATATTGTCTAATCTTCGATTAGTTGGGGATCAGGTACCATTACAGGGCAGTTTCTGTCTCTGTTCTTCTCAATTAATAATGCAACCCCATTTTTATCTATCTAATTATTGCCTAGCCCATCTCTCCGTTCCCTCTTTAGCTTTATGTATCAGTACCATATACCCATTTTTTTATTCCTTTTTTGCTGTTAATTTTCTTGTCCATATCCCATTTCAGCTCAACTCTCTCTTCTACTTCTATTCAAATACCCCCCACCTTCTATAATTTTCTTCTTCCTCTCTTGTTTGGCCAGAGAGGTAAATTTTTTTGGGTGTTCTTAGTTTCTAATAGGGGAATTGGGTTTTGGTGAGGCTGAGGGTTTTTTTGTTCTTTTGATGTTTATTCCTGATTCTTCTCAGGAGGTCTGCCATGGAAAACCAAGCTTTTTGCAGCCATGGATGGATACTATTCTTTGGCCTGTCCTTGTGTTTTGGTGTTTTGAGTGACCAGTAAGATGCTTTGATGAAACTTTGTTGGAATCCTAAAATCTGTTTGATTTAGCACTTGAAGGGTCATTATTCATCGTCCTTTCTAGTTGAAGGCAGATCAGGAAGAATCAAACACAAAGCTCCCCCTTTACACAGTTTGAGCTTTGGTCGAGGTCCAGAGAAAGAGAGAGCTAGAAGGTGGAACAGTGAACTCAAGGGTTTGATTGGTCTATGAGTGATATGAACTTTCTACTTTCAGTTTCTTTCGTGGTTCGATTTGCTTGTCAAAGAATTACGGGGTTATAAATTTGAATAATCAAGCTTCTCTGAGGAATTTCATCAAACAGGTTCAAGATCTGAAGTGAATTACCTTTGGCGGAATTATTTGCTGGTGTTGTTTTGAGGTAGTCAGCAGCTCCTATGGCGATGGTGTCCGCCCACCACCGTCACCGTCCCCACCGCCTCCTCCTCGATGCCGACACGACGGCGCCGCCGTCGAATGGAAGCAGAACGCGAAATTCATACAGCAACGAAGCGAATTTCGACACGAATATGGTGATAATCCTCGCCGCGTTACTCTGCGCATTGATTTGCGCTCTCGGTTTGAACTCAATCGTTCGTTGCGCCCTCCGCTGCAGTCGGCGGTTCGCCTTCGAGACCGGTGGCGGCTCCGTCACGCGCCTCGCCGCCACAGGGCTGAAGAAAAGCGCATTACGCCAAATTCCGGTCACCGTTTACGGGTCAGAGTCGTGTCTAGGGATCCGAGAAACGGATTGCCCTATCTGCCTTGGAGATTTCATCGCCGGTGAGAAAATCAAAGTGCTCCCAAAATGCAACCATGGATTTCACGTTCGATGTATCGACACCTGGTTGGCTTCTCACTCGTCGTGTCCGACATGTCGTCAATCGCTGCTCGAACAACAATCGAGTTCCGAATCGGCGGAAGCTGAAGTCGGAAACCGACCCGCCGGAAATTCTTCGGCCGGCGGCCAAGGTGAGATCTCCATAACCGTAGATGAAATTAGCTGATTTCGCGGGGTTTGCATTTGCATTTGCACATAAATATTCTTTATTTGTTTGCAGTTTTTTAGCCTTTTTCTTTTTTGTAATAATCTGGATTATAAATTATAATATAATTAGTAGCTGCATTATGTATAATAAATAACCCAAATTTTGAGAAATATAGATTTAGTTTTTTTTAGTGCAAAGAATGCGATAAGAATATAAACCTCCAATTTAATAGTGAGAATAATCAAAATTTATCATTTTGTATTCTTTGTTTTATAGAGTCCACTCTTAAGCATATAATTTCTGGGCACTACAATCTTTTAAATTCAAAATTTTGAATCCTTACAAAGTTGAATGGTAATATTTTTGAGAGATAATCTCACTTGGCATTGATTATCATTATTGAGTTTCTTCACCAACAAGTCAGTAATTAAAAACTTTGTCATTAAATTTTAAGTTTTTTTTTTAAATAATTGAATTTTAAGTATTTAATAGTTGTGGTTGTTGATTTTGGATTGGATTGGATTTGAGCCAAAATTAATGCTGCACTGACTAGTCAATTTAAGAAAAGCACAAATATAATAATAATGATAAATATTTTTTTTTTAAAAAAATATTTTTAAATTAAAATTTTAAAAGTGACCCATCAAAATCTAATCAACCAAAGATACATTGTGTTTTCTCAAAAAAAAAAAAAAAAAAAAAAAAAAAAGATACATTGTGTTACTAAACTAATGTTTACAGGTTAAATTGATTTGTTATTGGCTTCAATTTTTACCTCTAATTACCTTATAAATTTTTTTTAGTACAAATTATTCTAATAGATTAGTGTAAGGACAATTGTGAAGGTTTCTAAGAGAGAAAAATAATAATACTATATTGACTGATTCCGGTCATTTCAAGTCATGAACCTAGTATAGGTTAAAAATTATGTTATTTTTATGTTAAATTGCCACCAAATCTAACAATTAAATACATTTTTTTAGATTAATCGTTATATGCATTTTCAACAATCTACTTCAAATATAGGTTTAGGTCTTAAATTTTGATATGTGGTTGTTAAATTTAAGTAACTTTAATTTTATAATATATTTTCAATATTTTTATGTCATCCTATGGTCAGTAGTTTATTCCACTTCACCAACCTCAAAAAATCCCCCCCCCCCCTTTTTGTTCTTATTTTTGTTTTTTTAGTTCACCATTGTAATTTTATTAAACCAGAAACATCCCATCTTTTTTGTTAAAAAAAATAGCATCAATAATATGTATTAGATTTCTTTAAAAAAAAATATATGTGGAGATTCAAATTTCTGACTCTTAATTATTATACATATTTTATGTGAATACATATTTTATGTGAATTGAGTTACGTTTATGTTGACATATGTGATAGGAAATAAATATATAATACCTTAAATAATTGAATTGTATTTAGATTGAGGCTATACATATATCTTTTTGAGTTAATTTAGATTTGACAATAAAATTCAAGCAAATAGTGATTGAGGAAAAAATTTAGCTTGATTTAAGACATGTCACATCCTTATTAATAAATAATTAGTACACATAATTATAATTATAGTAGAATAGGTTAAAAACAATTAATTGAATTTAATGTAGTTTGGTGAGTAGAAATGTGTCTTTCATAAGCTCTAATTTAATAACCATAAATACAAAAAATGGGGGGGGAAATGGCATCATGGGGCCCACACAACAAAAATGGGAAGCCATTGAATGATGGAGTTTAACTTGAGAAAGGCAATTCCAACCACACCTCTCTCTTTCTCTCCACCAAAGGGGAAAAGGCAAACTGCCTAAGGAACATTAAAATGGACATCTTTCCATGCATGGTTTTGGATTTTTGTTATTTTGTTAATCTTAAAAATATATATATATATATATACTTTTAAAAATAGTAATAAAAATAGGGGTTAAGTCTGGTTCCTACCAAACTTTTTATTAGTTGCCATATTTTCACCATTCAATTCAACCATAGACATAGTTTAGTGAATAGAATATTTATTATAATTTAAAAGGTTAATGTTCGATCTTCACTCCCACAATTAAAAACCTAGCATAAGTACATAATTTGTATATTAATTTGGTCAATATATGTTTATATTGAATAAATAGTTGATGTCATTTGTACCAAACTAGGTAATAAGTTTGATTTATGATTAAATTTGGATTCTTGTTAAGTGATTAATAAAAATTGTCCATTTTAAACATAACTCAACTGGTTAAAGACATATAACTCTCGATCAAGATGTCATAGGTTTAAATCTTTTTACTCTACATGTTGAACTTGAAAAAAAGTGATTAATGAAAATTACCATTAAGCTCTAAGACAATATTCGATACAAAAATTACTAACTAAAGGTGAAATATTAAAAAAGATTGGGGGCGGTTTGAGGCGCTAAGTGAGTTATATTATTTAAAATACATAATTATTTAGTTTGAGATTATAATAGTATATGTTTGGGGTGCAAAGTACTTCATACGTCATTATAAGACAAGTTACTTGTCTTATAACTTGTGACAAAAAACTTAAAAGTTGAAATATGAATTATGTAATTAGAAAAAAAATCTAACTTTCGATTTTTATAATTATTGTTATATGCATAAACAAAAATGGTAATAGAACAATGGGCTGAATGATGAACCCCACAAGTAAAATAATTTGTGGAAATGTCAAAATTTTCTTAAAAGAATCATTGTTTAGTCACTCTCTTCATGGAATGTGACAAAGCCAATCGACCAAAAAAGTACATCACAATGCTTGTACTCATGTACCACAGGTTCATAAGTTTTTTTTTCCCCTAAAAAAATTAAGTTATATAGTTGATTAAATTGTGACCATACAAAAATATATACACAAAAATTTGTGCAATTTATAGTACAAAACACTTCGAATATAATTATAAAGACGATGCTTGATTCTAAAAAGTGATTCAAAAGACAAATCATTGTAGTTGATGAATCTTGTAAAGAGAAAATTTTGTTCTATTTTCTAATACGTTCCTTTCTTCTATTTAAACCCTTGGATTCAATTTGAAGAATATCTTTTTTCAAAAGAATTAATCATATTTTTAATATGCTCTTTTTTTAAAATATTAACAAAGAATGAGCGATAGTTTTTTTTTTTTTTTTTTTTAAGGATCCATTGAAGGTAGTGCATAAAATTAAAACTATCAATATTTAAGTGGAACATTAGGGAGAAAAACGTTGTAGAACTTTGAAATTTTCTTTCACCAATCACATTAACTTGTCACATTATGTACATTTTTTTGGGGGGAGGGTAAAAATTTACCTCTAAACTTGTGAAGTTATATCAAATTCCATCTTAAAATTTTTAATTTTATGAAATTGGCCCTTAAACTTAGTTGAGTAGTGTAATTTTTACTCTTGATTTAATTTTTTTTTAATTTGTCCATTGATTTTAACCAAAGGGAATGTAAAAATCTTCAATAACCCCATTGATTTCAATAAAATAAGTTTGGCAAAAAATAAATTTGACCAAGGTACAAAATAACCATTAAATGGCTTTGCCAAAATTCACAACTTCCAAAAAAAGAAAAACTTCAATATCATTTTTCTTTGAAATTTTATCAATTTGTTATACAGAGAAATTTTTTTAACGATGTATGGATTGTGAACTAATTAGAGAATTTAAAATTGTAACACTTATCTAAGTTTGTAGTACAATTTGATGAAATTAAAAGTTTACGTTAAAAATGATATAATCTGACAAATATAAGGGTAAAAAATTATCTTTTTTCCTATTTTTTTCCGTAGAATTAACTAGAATATAACTTTGTAACTAAAAATCAATCTAGCTACTATTGTTGGTATAAAAATCCTCCAGACCTATAGAAAATGAAATTTAACAAAATAAAGGAGGTAGATCTCTAAAATAAGCCAACTTTTTTTTTTTTTTGCAACATTAAGCAAAACAAACCTCTCTTGAAAATGTTATTATTATTATTATTGTTATTTAAAAAAAAACAAAAAAACTCTTGAAAAAGGTAACACTATGACTCAATCATGGCCCATTATTTCATGGGTCACCCTAATCTGTGCGGTTGAGTAAAGAGGAGATTAAGAAATAATAATTGATAAAAAGTTTATATCTTATTTTCATCTTTGAAGTTAATTTCATATTTATTTCCTTTTAATTTTCATGTTTTCACATACTATATTTTAATTTATAAATTGGCATAAAAAACTATTTTAGTCAATGTCGATAATTTTGTATAAATTTGTTAACATGAACATAATTTAAACATATCTTATATTTTGGATAATGTTAACATAAACCTAACTCAAACAAATCTTGATCACCATGTAGACAAATACCCATATCGTAAGTTGGTTCTTGAGTTCCAAAACAAATTCAGACATTTGTTAAATAATTAATAATTAATAGAAAATTAATAATAAAGAGCTAGAATAATTTTTCATGTAAAGTTTAAGAATTAAAAAATAAAAAGTTAAAAATAAATTGAGAAATTCAGGATCTTAAAATTTTAGTTTGCATTCAATTTTCATCAATTTACTTTTTAACTTTTGTCCACCTCGGTCCTTTTATTTGGTACTTTAAAACGTAAAAGTTTGTTCTATTTATTTTTTTTAAAAAAAAAATGATCTAGATTTAAATCACTAATTCCTTCTCGACACACCATTTTACTAGATATTTTTTTTAGTACATCAACAACTGGAGGTGGAGAATTCGAACTTATGACCTATTAGTCATAAGTTTTACTTTGTCAGTTGAATTATGTTCTTGTTGGCACCATTTTACTAGATAAGTGTATAATATATGCATACAAACCTATAAACAAATGAATGAAGCAACATTACGAAGTTTATATAATTAGCAATATTGTAATTTTGAAGTCTTGCAATGTTAAAAATTGTGATGCTTGGAAACAATGGAATAAAAATTTAAAAAAATATGATTGTTTTATGCTTGCAAACCGTAAGGAAGAAAAATGAAAATTTGTGTTGCTTGCAAAAAAAAAAAAAAATACAAATCTATTATGATAAATCTATTCTTATTATAAATTGAAAATGTGGTTGCCTAAATGCATTTTATTTATAAATAATACCGTAATTTAATTTAAAATGAGTCCTTTGTGAAATATAAGGATGAAAACGTGTTATTTGACACAATCTCCTTAAAAGAAACCACGTTAAAATATGATTTAAATCTAGATAAGGTAAATGTTATACTATAGAATTTGATTTGATTGAGATTTTAGGAATTGGAAGCATTCGAGTGGAACGCAACGCAGGGAATCTCATGTGTTCCAATTCTTTGTGTTCCAAACTTTGCTTTGCTTTCCCTTGCCGTCTTCAGTGGGCCTCAAGGAAACAACCTCGTTTCCTTCGTAAATCATAATTACCGGTTAATTTAAATTTTAAGTTAGATTACACTATCAATTTTTAAATATAAAAGTTTTAATACAATTTTGAGCTTAAACAAGTCCAATTTTTTCCTTGATGAGTTCTTTACTTGTTTATTTTTTTTTAGTTTATATATCTAGTATAAACAAAAATTTAAAATTTAAAACCTTCTAAGTCACCAAATTCAATTATATGTCAAATAGATGGGTTAATTAAAAAAAGTTGAATTTCCAAATAACCTACTATATATAAAAGTTCAATGATCTATGTGAATTTCATGAACCTGTTAGATATAAAATTGAAATTTTAGAAACATATTAATATTGTAAAAATTTAAAGATCTATTTGATAGAAACTTTAAAATTAAAAAATTAAACTTAACCTAAAATTTAGAATCTTTGAAATTTAGTTTCAATCCAAAAATTAGTTGTACCCGAATAAGTATGAAAATGAGAATAAATTTATATCCCCCAATTAAAAAAGAAATAGTCAAAAGTTTAGACCAAATTTAGTGACCATTTGATTTTTTTGTTAAAGGATTTTTTTTTACCATGTTCACCTTTCTTAAGAAACATGGTCAAATTATAAAAAAAAACAAATTATTAATAACTATTTTCAAAAAAATCAAAACTGAAAAGGAAAAGTGATAAAATCGAAAGTAATGTTTATAAATTTAATTTTTAAAAAACCATATAATTATAAAATAAGATCTCTTAGGTAGCAAATATTGTAAAATTTATTTTAGCAAGGAGATCATTGAAAGGATCTTCAAAGTTTTCTTGGTGGATTTTTAATTTCGGCTGTTGAATTTTGTGAGATTTTTTCATGTATTTAAACATTTTAAAATATTTCATAGATAAGTATATGTCTACAAATTAATTAAGCTGCTTTTTTTTTTTTTTTTAAGATTTTTCATATAGATATAAAAGCTAGAAAACTCCAAAAGTATTGTAAGGGTTCCCAAAATCAATTAGGCACTTTTGATGATATTTTTTTATTATTATTATTATTATTAAGTACATGTGTTTCTCACATTTATTTTAAATTATTTAATTAAATTTGAATTTAAAATCAATTTCATATTGATTTTTTTAATTAAAATTAAAAGAAAGAAAAGAAGAAATTCAAGTTTTATCTGGAATTCAAGTTACACAACTTGTCCACTTGCCTAAGGTGATTCAATCTCAAAATTCACCCAATTTGGTCACCTCCTTCTCAAATCATCCACATCATTCATGTGTTGGCATCTCCTCAAAGCTTAATGAAGATTTATTTAAAGGAGATTTGAAAGAATTTTGCAAAACTGTTTTTGTTTTCGGTTTTTGACCTTTGAGCATTCTTCTTCAAAATTCTCTCAATCTAGGATCCCGCAATCCGTTCCAAGACCTGAGAATAGTAGAGAAGACATTAGAGGTAGTTCACGAAGTGTTCGTTTTACAAATTATCCACCGGGTGAAGAGAATTTGATCTTCAAAATTGAGTTTTCTAACTCTCTGTTTTTCCAGCTTTGAGCATGTTTTTTTATTTTGCAAAATTGATAAACTTAGAGTGCTTAAGATCCTAAATTGTTTCCCTTTCGTAATATGGACTCCTTCCATTTTCTTATAATATTTTTTTTTAAGAAAACATTTGAATTCTTAGTCAAGTTTTAAAAATAATAAGAAATTTGAAAAAAAAAAAACTAAATAGTTTCCAAAACGTCACTGGTTCTTAAAAATATTTGTAAAAGTATATAACAAAATAAAACAAAAAAACTAAAAATAGAAGTATTATTTATAAGCTAAGTTTTTAAAAAATTTTAAAAAAACTATAGGAGTTTCAAACAATATCTTGCAAATATGAACAAATTTATTTTAGAGAAGGGAATAGTTGATCAAAAGATCTTCAAAGTTTTTTTTGGTGGATTCTTCATTTTTGTTGTTAAAATTTGTGAAAATTTCATGTATTTAAATATTTTAAAATTAAAACATTTCATAGATGATTACTAAGTCTACAAATTATTTAAATTGGTTTTTTAAAATATTTTTTTTATGAATATATAAAATCTAGAAAACTATTGATCTAAAAATGGATGAGGTGGTGCTTGATAACATTTGATTTTTTGTTTTTTATTTTAAAAATGTGTTTTTTCTCATTTTTTTTTAACAATAATGGTTTATATCTTTCTCAAGAAAAGATTTAAATTCTTACCCAAAATTTTAAAATAAAAACAAGTTTTCAAAATAATTTTCAAAATCTTTTTTAAAACATTGAAAAAGTATTTTAATTTTTAAAATTTGACTTTTTAAAACATTTGAAAAAACTACCTAACAAAATAAAGACAGTCAAATGTGGAAGTATTTTTTATAAGATTAATTTTAAAAAATCAAAATAAAAAACTAAGACGTTGTTCGATAACTTGATTTTTGGTTTTGGTTTTGAAAATAAAATCTTTTTAAAGAAATATTTTAATTCTTAGACTAAATTATTCTTAAAACAAAAACAAGTTTTTTAATATATATTTTTTTTTTTAGTTTCTAAAACCTAACTTTTATTTTGAAAACACTGGTAATAAGTAGAAAACAAAACAAAAAGACTCATAGATGGATTAGTATTTATAATCTTAATTTTCAAAAACCAAATAGTTATCAACACACGAGCTTTAAGTTTATAAACACTACTTTATAACCATTTTGCATCATTTGATAACCATTTGAATTTTGAAAATTAAGTTTATAAACACTAATTTTATAATGTTTATACTTTAGAATGACTTTGTGGAGGTAGTTTCTTCAGTTTTTTTTTTTTTAAATATATATATATGTGTGTGTTTAGTTTACACGTTTGAAACGAAAAACACAAATCAAGTGCTTTTTATGAAAATTTTCATTTTATTTTAAAATCAATTTTGAATTTGTAAGTAACTAGCATATAAAATTTTAGAGAATATTTATAATTAGGATTCTTTTTTAGTTGCTCGAAGAGTCGTGTGAAACACAGCTGTCTCTTCTGTATTTTTCTTTGAAAATATTACAAACACACTTCGATTTTAACTCTGCAGGATTGCATAATGTTGATTTTTAATTTAAAGCTCCCACGTTTAAAGAATGAAACAAAGTCACATATTTTATTCTAATCAGTCACCATCGAGTATTTACTTTTATTGAAAAAAAAATATTGTTGTCCCTACTATAGCCTATACAAAAATAGAACTTTAATCTAATGTGTCAATGAGCCAATATGAATATAATTCATATGAGCGTAAAGTATGTATCGTTGATTAAATGGTCAATTGTTTGAATCACCTACATCACATTTTGTAAAATATATATATATATATATATATATATATATTTCCAATTTCCAACAAGAATATGACTCATTGAATAAAACATTTATCATCAACTTAAAGATGGATCATCCACCTTGTTGAACGCAAAAGAAAAAAGAAACTTCAATTCAACTATGCTATTATGATTTTTATATTTAAAGTAATTGTTCAAGTTATAAATTAGTATAACAGTTATTTATAACTTATAAAATATAATTTAAATTGGTAAAATACCTAAATAATCTAACAATAAAATAATTAAAATGGCCCACATGAACCTATAATTAATATATACTACATCTCTGATATTGGAGGTTCAATTTTTCATGTACCATATTTGTTGTACTAAAAAAAACTTATAAGATAACTGAAATGGATTGATAAAGATTATCGTTCGAGTACTTGTTCAGATTTTCATATAGAAAATGTTGAAAATATAGAACCTTTTAAAGACCTCTTTATTGATTTTTTTTTTGATTCAAAAGTAAAAAAAAAAAAAAATAAATCTTATTTTCGTGCGTGAGTTTTGGAGTAAATTTTATTTTGATCTCTAAAATTTTAAAATATTATTTTAGTATCTAAACTTTTTATAACTATTTTGGTCTTAGTTATGTTATTTTTTTCCGTATAATATTTACTTGTCTAATAACTCGATATCATGCTCATATTACCATGTCAGTACACATTCTTAAAGTTGTCATTATTTTGTTAAAATCAAATTTAAGGTAAAATAAAATAGTAAATTTTTGAAAGTTTATACCCTATTTGATAACTATTTGATTTTGATTTTTTAAAATTGTGATTGTTTCCTCATATTTCTCTACAATATATTTCATTTTTTTAGGACAACATTTGAATTATTAGTCAAATTCTAAAAACAAAAATAAGTTTTTGAATACTATTTTTTTTTTTAAAAAAAATCAAGACTTGGTTTGATTTTTGAAAAACAAATGAAAAAATATATAACAAAACAAATAAATCCATAAATAGAAGTATATATATTAGCATTTTAAAGAATTTTGGAAATAAGTTTACATTGTGGCTCTTATTGCATGAAATTAATATTATTAATATTTAACAAAATTTGAAAAAAAATAACTTTAAATTAAGACTAATTTTAAGATTTATTAAAACTACAAAAACTAAAATTGAATATATAATGAAAGTAAAAGGACTACAATGAAATAAAATTTAAAATACGTGACTAAAATGAAATTTTAACTCAATTTTTAGGATAAATTAAAACTTGTTGAATGCAAAAAAATTAAAAAAATAATAAATTGAATATTCTCTAAAAACTAAATTGACACAATAAAAATTTTAAATTCACAATTCTACTTTATTTCCACATGATAAGTAGTTAAATTGATATTTTGTATTTACAATATTCATAGTGGTAATTTAGGTGAACAAATAAAAATCTTCTCACCATTACCATAAGAATTTTTATCACTGAATATCTCGAAGAAATTATGGATTAAGATTTTATTCACAGCATATCTCAAGATTGTATGAGATATTTCATGAGTGTTCTAGTCAAATTTAGTTTATCTAGGGAAAATATAATAAACCTATCACTTTGACAAAATCTGTTGTACTTGTTTAATTTTGGTACATTTGATATTTGACTAAAAACAACTAAAAACTTTTTTTAACTATCTTTAAAAGAAAGATATTTTTATCTCAAATATATTAAAAAGAAAGATAATTCAAGTTCAAATCTAAAACCCTTATTCTATTAAAAAACTATTTTCAAATATATACTAATATATTATTTTAAATTTTTCTATTTTATTTTCCTAAATATCCTTATTTAGTTGGTTTATGTTTTAAATTATTTTATTTAATTTTTATTATTTCCTTAGATTTGAAATTAATGATTTATTTTGTAAATTATTAAATTAAAGATGGGACAAAATATTCAAAAATATTTTTCCAACCTCCCCACTTTTGTATATATTACAAGATAAAGATCAATATAAGATTAAATATAAAATATAATTAAAATAACTATCATTCTCATTTTCATCATAATTCAAATATGGAGTAATATAATTCAAATAATGTAATCCGAAATAAATCATCTAGATAGATAGGTATTTTAATTATATTTCAAAATAAAATTCAAAATAAATCTAATTCAAATAGATAATTTAGTAATATAATTTAACAATAATAAATTTAGAATTATGAACAAATCCAAATATGTGAATACTCAAATATTTTAATTTGAATATATATATATATATATAAAGAAATGAATACAAGAGAAATATCCAAACTACAATTCAACTTATTTTAAACCCCTTTATTCGTGCATTTAAAATTATAAGATTTACTACGATCCATTTTTCATCAAATCAGTCTTAATACCATTGCTTGATTTAAAAAGAGGAAAACAAAATTAGCTAAAGCTTAAAACAATCGCATTAGATGAGTCAGCATTGATATGCTGACGTGGATGTAAAACTGATTTGATTGATTGGCCAGGATTCACCATAGGCAGAGGCCAGAGTGCGTGGGCGCATTCGAACTCCATGCATATTCCTCATGCTAACACGTGCCATGTCAGCAACCCATCCCAGCCACGTAGGACCCACTTATCGCAAATGAATCAACGGCCACGATCAAAAGTCTTAGTACCTTACTCCTTTTTTTCCCGTGTAAAACTCGTGCAAATCTCCCCAAGTCCACGTTCTTTTTTGCCGAACCTCGTGGCAGTTCCCAATCGGAACACGCCACAAATTCCCTACACTCACCCCTACCGTAACCATCAAAATCCCTCAAATCCTCATTCCACGTCACCGACGATGGAGGACAATATAGTCATTTCGGTAAAACGTTAGCTACTAGCAATCGAACACGAAGGCGGTTGCATGGAAATAAAATGAGGCGAGTCGCAGAGAATTAAAACGAATGTGGAAGAACCAAGACCCGAGGCCGACGAGTTTAAGACTTCGGGACTTTCAATCAAGAAGAAACTAACCACTTTTCTTGATCAAAATCAGGAAAAATAATTTTGATTTTATCTTTTTTTTAAAAAAGCAACCCAAATTTGACCATTTAAATTTCAAAAAAATTTCAGTTTCGTTTTCGAGTAACGCGATTGGTGTAATCCTTTTCGGAAACTGATTTAATCCTTTCGATTTATCCAATCTCGTTGCCTCCATCATCACACCGTCTGCTTCAACCGCAATCGTTTTCAATCGAAAGGCAATTTCAAGAACAAGCTAAGGGAAGGCCACCGTCTTCCCCATTGGCTAATTCCTCTGTTCCTGTTTTTTCGCCTCTCTGTTGCAGTTTGAGATATCGAATGGCTTCCTTAGGAATTCGATGTGGAGGAAATTGCGGCGTATTCGATCGTCGATACGTGAATGTTCCCGACGGATGTGATCAGAAAGCAGGTCCTCGTTCGTTGGTGGTCTCCACCGGAAGATTCAGGCAATTGAGGAGTTGCGTTTCTGCGAAGAAGAGTTTGCAACCGGTGAATCGCCGTGTGAAGGGGAGAAAAAACGGCAATGAGATGATTTCGCGCGATAAGCTCGATGAATGGATGAAGGAATCGGTGGTCGACATTGTGAAGAATCTTCGACAAGCGCCTCTGTTTTTGCGGTTTTACACGACGGAAGACGGCGAGTCGGCGCGATTCGAGACGGAGAAGGCGGTGGAGGAAGATCGTTGGCCGATCTTGGAGAAACAGTGGAAGAGCGGAGCGGCGCCGACTCCGGAAGGGATCATATTCGTTCAAGAGCTTGAAGACGAGGAATACGAGGGCGATGAAGGGAAAGCCGGCGGCGAATCGAAGGCTTGGGGGATTGTAGTACAAGGAAGATGCGTTGAACGGGATGCGCCGGTTTGTTACCTGTTGAAGACAAGCAGTACGGCGGGGCTAGGGCTATGGTGCACGCACTTCTGTCTGGTTAGGGTTAAGAATTTCAGAGAGACGACGAAATCGCAGCTGGAGAATTGTTGGTTGCTGCAGAATCAGTAAGATGTAGATGGCGATTGAATTGTGAAGTAATATTAAACTCAATCATGATTTCGATTGAATTCAATACTCAATAACAGACTTGTGAATAAGTACTGGTTCATAGCATTTTTTTTTCTTTAATTAATTTCTCGTGTTTTTCGTTGTTTCTTTCGATCAAAAAGGTAGTCCAAAACTCTTGGGATTTCTTCTCTCCTCTTTCATGGGGATGGAAGGAAGCTAGAGATGTAATTACTTATTTCTATTTTTTGTTATTATTTACTTTTTTTTTAGGTATTATAATTTATACTTTACTTAAATATATGTCTATATATATTTTATAATTTTTTTTTATTATACATCGAGATACCACTCATTCTATTGGAGAAGATTTGAACAAATTAACATTTCTACGACTTAGTCATATCACTTATTCCATAGACTTATATTAATCCTTTTAAAGTTCAATAAGGATGGGGATTTGAGCTCTAACATAAGATAACTAGTGAGTAATATTTATGATTATGTACAATTAAGTTATTTTCATCTTCATGGCTGAGATAGATTAGGGCGTGTGTTTTTATTTTAAAAAATATGGTGAATATAGTTGAAATAAAAAGGAATTCAAGTAAGTATTGATTTGCAATTCAACGTGTTTCAATTAGTGTGATCCTTAGCAAATTTATAATTTATTTTGTTTTTAAAACTCTCACCTTTGCATCTAACTTTTCAATTGACTTCGAATAACATAATCTAAATATAACTCACTAATTATTATTTTTCACATCCTTATAATTTATTAGTCGTAGCAACTTTATACTTATATTTTAAAAACTTTAAGATAAAAATCCTTATAGCTTATGGCATGTCTGCAATTTTTAATTTTTAGTTTTTTTTCTCTATTTTTTAAATGTTTGATGTCCGTTTTTAAAAAAATATAAAATTAAACTCATATGCCTTGTTTGATAATCACTTCGTTTTTATTTTTTGAAAATTAAGTCTATAAATAATATTTTCATCCAAATGGTTATCCAACTTTTTGTTTTTAAAAAATTAGGTGAGATGAATAGATGTTTTAGAGAGAGAAAAATATATGTGGTGTGGAGATATGGAAATACAAATTTAGAGCCATATCTAGAGAGAAAAAAAAATATTTAGAATTAAATATAGGTTAAATTATAAGTTGTGTCTATTGGGTTTTGAACCTTAAAGTTATATCATTGTCATTATTGTATATAATATTAAAAGGAAAGTGAAATTTGAATCTCCGACTTTTTTATGGAAGATATATACAAATATAACCCACCCTTAACTTGATAGAACAACTAAAAATTTCCTAGTTAGAACAAACAAGTCTAAGTTAGACATGTTTTAAACAAAAATTTTTACCCACTTGCATTTATTAAAAACCCTTATTTCTTCGTTAGCAAATTTGTACTTATTTTTTTCTTTTATAATTTTGTTTTGGGTAGAAATGTAATTAATGAAACATTTTCAGTCGTTTGGTCAAATTGGCCAACCTAAACTAACATATAATTTAACTTATAAATTGACCTTACTTTTCAATCAAATAGATCATAATTTAAAAACCCGTATGTACAACAAAGAAAGTTTCAAATCTCTAATTCTGAATTTTGACATGATATTCTAAAGAGAAAGCTAGCAAGTCAATTGAAAATAGATTTTTTTACTAAACAATATTGTTTAGAGCAAAATTTAGATAAAAAAGTGATATAGAAACTTTTAAATTTATTTTTTAAAAGTCTGATTTTATTAATTCATTTCAACCTAGAATATTTCGTTCAAAAGACATTCCCAACTCAATTAAAATCATCTCTTTTATATATGTGTGTGTGAAAAAAAAATTAAATGCATTTGAAACCTTGCAAAATGGATGTTATTTAAGAAGTAGTTTCTTCATGCCAAATCTCAGCTTCCAATTCCCTACAATACATCTCAGTGTTGAAGGTTCCAACTAAAAAAATGCCAAATTAAAAAAACAACAAAATAAAATTACCAACTTTGGAAAATACTATAATATATGTAGAAAAAATTTGATTTGCCTTTTTTTTTTTTGGTGTTTATAAATAATAATAATAAAAAAAACTGAGCCGGATCGGACTTCGTCGTCTCTCCGGACGTAACGAGGGCGAAGGAAAGAGACTGTAATTACAGAGTATATATATTATACACATCGAATTTCAGAAATTGTTCCGGTGGCCAAGCCTGCGTTTCTCTTTTCGTTGACTTTGACTTTTCCATTGACGACTTCTTTTTTCTTGTATTTTCCTCGTTGAATTGAAATCTTCAGCAATGTGGCGCGTTTCCGCCATCTCGATTTCATCGCGGTTCTGCTCGATTCGGGAGTCGTAGAAAGACGGCATATCTTTCGCGGCGATGAATCGTGATTTTGCGCTCGTATTCGTGTTCTTCGTTCTCATTCTCGCCTCTCGTGGATCCGATGCTTCTTTCTCGGACCGTATTTGGAATCTTCATCATCGGTTCGCGCTTTCGAACGATTCTCCTAAGGTTTGTTTGCTTTGGACTCTCGATTTTCTTAATTTTGGTGCAACGTTTGGATTGCGGTTGACTTTGAAATTTGTATTTCGCCTTTTCGTTTCTTTAGAGTATAGCTCCGGCCCCTGGTCCTAGCCCTGTTTCCAATGGTAAATTGAGTGGGGACGCCCCAAAAAGTTCTCCAACTCCTGCAATCCCGCCATTTTCCAGTTCAACTGATGGTTCTACTACAGAGAAGTGTAACTCGTCATACAACCCTTGCCACGACCTTAAGAATATGATTGCTTGCCTTATATTCGCAGAAAAAGGTAATAGCGTTTTTATTCCTTTTTAGTTTCTTTCCCCCAATACTATATCATGGAATGTTTTTCTTCTTTCGAACTTAGCTTTTCGTGCTGCCAACTGCCAATAAATTAAGCTTGTGATTTGAGAGGATTGTACCTCTTTCTAACATAGAAATGAACACTCTTCCCATGATGTTCTCTGCTTATTGTTAATGCTTACTGAAGTTTGTTTTCGTTTGCGAATGTTCTACTTGGCACTTGTTATATATTCTTTTGCTGTCTTTCCCAGATTGAATGCATTTCTACTATATGACCCACGATAGTATAGTAGTTCGTTATTTTCTTGATATTAAGTCAGCTTTTGTCAGAATTAGAAGCTTTGGGCTGTGAGGAATTATTTTCCAACTTTCAGTCAACAGTAAATGTCTGCATAAAGATCAGACAATGAAATGATTGAGTCAAAGCATTAAAACCATAGAACCCAAAGATGATGGGAGGAGAGGATGCAGTGAGAGGGGACAGGGCATGCTGTTATTTAGTTTCCAAACACCACTGCCAATCCTTGATTTTTTTTTTAGAAGAGAAACAATTTTCATTAATAAATGAAAGAAATGAAGCTTAGGCAAAATCCCAATACGAAAAGATGATTACAAGAAAGTTCTCCAATGGAAAATCAAAGTTGAAAGTCTACAGTCACCAAAAAGGTGTTTATTTTTATACCAATACGAAGAATGAAAAAGAATCAAATTCAAGAAACTATCAAAAGATGAAAAAGAGTCCTTAAAGATTCTTCTATTTCTTTCACAATATAAATACTAGGAGAAAACTCTATTGATAGCAAGCCAGAAGGTTTTTTGAACACCATGTAAAAGGATGTCCCACAAAAACCAAATCCAAAAGCTCACGGATGGTGTTGGGTAAGACCGTGGACCATCCAAAAGTATCAAGCATGGTTGCCCAATATCATGACACAAAGTTGCAATGAGCAAAGAGAAGACAAGAAAATTCTGAGCTGGAACAACACATCACACAATAGAGGGTTTTGTGAAAGAGGATGTCATTAATGGAGAATTTGCTGGCTGTAATTAGTCAATCCCTCAACACCATGCGGCAATCCTTTTGATTACTGGATGTTAGTTTGTCTGAATGGACATGAACAAACCACTTACAAGAGAACAACTGTGGTGGGAGAGGAGAGGATGACCACCTTCTCTTCCCCAAAACGAACTGAATAGATGGTGGTAACAAGTTGCCTATCAATATCCACGATATGTCCCTAGGATACTCCAATCAAACTACAATGTCATGGGTTCAAAAGATTCCAATCCTGAAGGTGATATATATGGTGAATAACCCTCCCCACGAGAAGACTCTTGCCAGAATTACAGTGCCCTGAGAAACCAAAATTTCCAATTGAAAGATGATTTGTCTATGCCCAACAATAAGGTCATCGTGGGAAACGTCTTGGACTGAACCAAGAATGTTGATTTATATGTGGGAATGATTGAGGTACATATGGTAAAGCTAGCAGTGTAGGTTGAGGATCAAATTACTTGGTGGAACCAACTGTATGGAAATTGTACATAACTTTAAACTATTGCATTCTTGGGACTCACATCCATAAGGCCACGAGGGAAAGGTTTCACTTGTGTATCACTTATAGTTACTATAGGATGCATATTGAGATAGTTAGCCGGATGTCTGTAATGTAGACACATAGTTGAAGAGTTCTATTGGCTTAATAGATGTAACAAACTTACTGATTCACAGTTCCTACAAGTTGCTTAGGATCATGTATTGTGAACAGTAATTCAGGAGTGTATGGACCTACACCTTGTTGGGCACTTAACAGAGGCACTGCAACTAGAGAAATTGACTGATCATTAGGTAGAGGTAGTTTGTTGTCACATTGATCTAGGAAGGTGACTGATCAGTGAACACGGGGAAATGCAAACAGATATAACAATTAACGATGGTAATGGAATAAGCCTGTCTAGTTCTCAAGGTAATATAAAGTGTAGAGGATAAAACTAAACCAGTGAAAAGCATGGATTCAAGTAGTAGATAACTTACAACCCTGATTCATGTACCAATAGTGCGAAGTGTTTCAAGTATATGAACACAAGGGATACTTTTTGAAGGTCCTTAGCAAGACTATTAGTAGCTTTGGTGGAATGCCCTGATATGGCACGATGCCTATTGTGACATGGACAAAGAAGTAGAGGGAGAAGTGACTTGTTCAAAGGGCAGGCGATATTAGTTGTGTAGTTCAAATATCACATTTGACCCCCAAGGAAACTCTCACCCTCTTAGCCACTCATTCTTATGAACTTGATGCATGGTAAGTAGTCAGGTTGGTAATATCATTATTGTGCTGGAACCAAGGAAAATTTCATTTCAAAGTCATTATTGGTTCGTGCATGGTTAGCTGGATCAAAAGAGGTGGAAAATTTTCCATGAGGAAACTCTACTGTTCCAGTTGGGAATGCTTATAAAGGCCCAAGTGATATGAATTGTGGTTGATACAAATTTCAGCCATACTCTATTTGGCTACCAATGGTTGTGACGTGCAAACTATCCCCATTAAACATCAATCAATATCATAGCTTTTTTGTGAAACATAGTTTCCCGCCAAGGACTTCTCAAATTGAATATTTGCGTAGAATAGTGGCTAAAGACTTCAAACCTTAAAGGTTGTTTATAGGAAATACGAAATGGACTACCGTGATTGCAAGACATGAAAAGTCGCATGGACTTGGTTCTAGATCTAGTGCTTTCAAACCTACCTCTCTTCAGAATGGATCCTAGCAAGTATGCACTCCAAAGACAAGTGCAAGAGAAGAGTTTTGATATCTATGCTGTAACTGGCCTCAAGGGTATAACTCGATCGGTTCTTCATGATTTTTATGAAAAGCAATGCTGAACTAACCATGATGACATGAAAAATTTTAAAACTAAGTTGTGATTATTTTTTATTTTATTATTTGTTTTTTCTGGTGGGGGTGGTGGGGAATCAACCAGCCTAATCAACAAAACCCAACTAAACTGACCAAAATCCAACTAACTGAAATTGACTTGACTTTTCTGTTTTAAAATTTGACTATAACTAACCTTCTTTGCACCTAATAAAATTGACAGTCTTGTCAGTTTTTCGATTTTGGTTGGTTGTTGGTTTGGACATGGGTTTTGACCCATCTATTTGTCCTAGCTAGAACTTTGTGCAATGCCAACCTTTTCACTGCAAGATGACGGTATCTGGTATTTGTATCTGGGCAGCGGAGCAACAGACAAGATTGCAACGTAAGTATACTTTCTAATAACAAGGTTCAACATACGCATCAAAGGTCTGGCCCTACTCGAAATTACATTTTATCGGTAAACTATGGGGTTGGTAGACTTTTATTGGAAGTTTATTTGTGTTCCATTCCAGCACAATTTGCTCCAATGATAGGCTGCCTAAGGAAGAATTTGTTGCTTCTGTTGTGTCTTGGGTTGACTTCACCAAGTATCAGCAAGCCTTTTGATGAGTTTCGGGTGGATATCTCATGTAGTATTGAAGGCTGCTCATATACAATAGCACCAACAATCTACTGTCCTATGCTCTAGGTCAAGCATTCTACGAGCGGGAACATTATATAACGCACAAATAATTTATACCATTTAAGCATTTACCCAATGCCTTTCACCAAGATTCCAAAACTCGAAGGCCAATGGACAGACTTTCTTTGGAACTTCAACTTCGTGATCAAACATCAATCTTGAACTAATGAATTGAAAGTGCATTGAGAATAAAATATTATTGCTAACTTTGAAAGGAGAAGTCGTTGCTCTTGATTTGTTTGGAGGTTACTGTATGCTCATGAGTCACGATGATAATTTTTTAGTCATTTGGAAATCTTGTAATCAGCAGCTTGGTACTGACAATTTCCACATATTTGGGGAGTTTTCATTCAAGATAACCAACTTTGTCTACCAAGAACTTTGCTCAGGAGCAGTTTATTAACGACCTTCATTGTGGTGGTTTTGCTGCTCATTTTGTGACTGATAAGATATTAAACTTGATTTCAACGTGATTTTTCTGATCTAGCTGCAAAGGGGGATGTGGGTAATTTTGTGAGATGATGTGCAATCTGTCAAAATTAATAAAAGGGCCAGCTGCAAAATATAAACCTTCACATACCTTTGTTTATTCATTAAATTAGGCGATGTCTTTTTTGTCCTTTTCATTCATTCTACTAAGCCAAACGGCTTGGAAGTGGGAGGTCAAGCGTAAACGAAACTGGAAATGCACCACGATCGTAACTGTTGGAGACAAAACAAGTAGTTGTCTGCCTTTATGTCCTAAAACAGGTCCTAGTAGTCTTCATGTGCTAGTGTGGTCCATATTTTTACTTCAAACTGATTGTGTTTTCTATTTTGTTTCTGCTTACCCAGCAGACATACAAATAATCCCAGTGTTCTTTTATACCGAGGTTTGTGTTTCGATTAACTGGTGTTCGCCACCCACCCCCAGCCCTTTTAGCATCACCTCCATGCCATACCTGTCTTTCAAACACATTGCGATGATGTACTGTTTCAAACAATTTCCCTCGGGGGGAATTAATTCACAATTTATGTTAAGCTTCCAAGGCCAGTATTGCTAAAATATTGTTTTTTCACAGCAGCGGTGGAACAATATCTTTTGATCCAAAATGTTGGAGAGACTTCTCTGAAAGTAAATGTTACAATTTCCGATGCTAAATACAAGGAGATACAAGTTCCTGAGCATCAATCCAAAAAGGTACTCCTCGTTAATCTTTGCTGGATTTTCACGAGGATAGTTAACTTCTTCTTTAAGTAGGATAATAGTCAAATATTCACTACCGAAGGAAAACAAAGGTTTCTGAGACCGTCTCTTTGGTTTTAATTTTAAACTATGAAGATTAAATCTTTTTGAATTCTAAAGCGTGTACCTTGAGATTCATTTATGCTCCATATTCTATTTCAGGTTAATATCTCAGATGTTCCAGGAAATTCAATGATCATATTAGATGCTGGAAATGGGAAGTGTATGATTCACGTAGGATCACCAGCAAAAAATGGCAGCATTTTTAAGCAGATCTCTTCCTATGTAACCCATTTAAACCTCGTATCCGGATCCTACCTACTATTTTCAATTGTTTTGATCATTGGAGGTGTCTGGGCATGCTGCAAGATGGGAACCAAGGAACGCCATGCTGATGGAATCCCATATCAGGAGCTTGAATTGGCAGAGCATGACTCTTCTCCAAACAACGATTTGGAAGCAGCCGAAGGATGGGATCAAGGCTGGGACGACGACTGGGACGAGCCGAAGCCACAAAATAAATCAAGTTCTCACACAAAGGCAAACGGATCATCAAACGGTATTAACTCTAGAACTTCTGATAGAGATGGATGGGGAAATGAATGGGACGATTGAGGTAAGAAACAGCTCAAAAGTTCTTCATACTCCTCAATGTTGAAAGATCAACAAACTTAGTGAACATAGAAAGTTTTAGCTACAGGGTAATGAATGATGAAAATCCTGCTTCCCAACCATGTCATGTGGTAAAAAGTTGTGGGCTAATTTTTTTACTGTTCAATTACAAATGAGAGAGCAAATGTTTGGTTATCACAATAGATAGATATTTTCTTTCTTTTGGCAAACAATAGGTCTCAGTTTTCCTCTTAGTAGAGGTGGAAATTGGAATTTGGAAAGAGCAATAATGTAACTTTTTAGTAAAGAGCATTGCAATGATAAGATTATTTGCTTTGTATTGTTAAGTGCCAGCGTGCTTACATAGATCAGATCAAGAGGGTATCATTTGGTCCCTCAAATAAAGTGCAAATCAAAAGAGAAAAGGTTTTGAAGTGCTCACTTATTTTTTGTTCCCCACTTTCTCATCATCCACTCCAAGTTTGGTCAGCAATCAAATGCACTCAAATCCCTCAAAATATTCTCCACAATGCAACTCTCTTAAAAAATACCAAATGAATTGCTCTTATTTCAATTCAAATTTGAACTTTGTAGATACCTATTAATTGCCTTTAAATGTTATAATTTCAATAGTCCCACTCGGGTACAAATTTCATAATACTCATAAGTTATCATTTCCAATTTATACAGAATTTACTCTCTATATTTGTTCTTGTGACTCTTGTCTTTGTCATCTCATAAATACTAATTGTACGAAGATTTTTTTAAATAAAATCAACACATGAAATCTCATTCTTCTATCTTTCATCGTTGTTTCTAATGTATCTTTGTTCTTTTAGTGGTAGTTCCTAGTGAACACTTTTTATAGTTTTGAGGATCAATTACATACAAAATTGAAAATTTAAAGATTTATGGAAAATTTTAATTAGAGACCTATTAGATACAAAATTGATAGTTTGAGACTTATTAGATAATGATTAAAAAATACTTTTAGCCTCTGAACTTTCGTAGAAGTAATAATTTAGTTCTTGAACTTTAGTTTATAACAATTTAATTCCTATATTTTCATTTTTGTAACAATTTAGTCTATGTACTTCTATTTTTGTAACAGTTTAGTCCTTATCGTGAAAAATATTATTAAGATTAATGAAATTTCTTATGTATGAAAATCAATAAATTGATTAGAGACCAAAAGTATTTATAAACTACCAAGTCTAAGTTGTTACATAATAAACATTGATACTATTTGATGAGATTTTTCTTGGAAAGGATTAAATTGTTATAACCTTTAAAGCATATGAACTAAATTGTTATATACTAATTAAACTTGAAGGACTAAATTGTTACAAATTTGAAAGTACAAAAATAAATTGCTACGAATCAAAGTTTAGAAACTAAGTTGTTACTTTCATGAAAATTTAATCTAAAAATTTTCATTTGGTTTTTAGTTTTTGATTTTTGGCTCGTAGCTTTCGATTTTTGAAAATAAGTCTATAAATACTACTACCTATGAGTTTCTTTGTTTTATTATCTATTTTTTTACCTATATTCAAAAACCAAGTCAAACTTTAAAAGCTAAAAAATAGTTTTCAAAATGTTGTTTTTATTTTTAGAATTTGACTAAAATTCAAATGCTTTATTACTTAAGATGAAATCCATTGTAAAAAATTGATGGGAAAACAACACAATTCTAAAAAAATCATAAACCAAAAATCCAATAGTTATCCACGAGACTTATTAAAAGTAATTTTTAACCTCATTTAATCTAAATTTAATATTTTTAAATAATAACTTATATATATATATATAAACAAATTGTGAGTGGAAAGGAAGTTCTTATCTTGAAAAAGAAATGATAAGACCCATGTGCCAACTTAGTTAATGCATGAAAATTAGAAGTTTTGCTTGCCCAATCATAATACTTAATTATTTAGTTTCTTCAAAAAAAAGAAAAAAAAAAAACTTAATTATTTAGTTGCATGTCTTACTTCACTTTTTTTTGGACAGCTCATTCATTGTCCACCCTCTGCACCTGCCCACCATTACTTTATGAACTCTTCCAATTAAATTAAATTACTATATTCTAATCTCTTCCTTCTATGATATTCTACTTTCAATTTTATTATTATTTTTTAAATGCATCAATTTAATCACAAACATTGACCATTCAATTAAAAAACTACGAAAACTGCATATACAAAAAAAATTAAAAAAAATTAAGACACTGCCCTATAAACTTAAGGTCAATTTTTTTTGTTATAGTACATGAAAACAAATTAAGCCATAAAGTGCAATAACTCCAACTAGAATTGAACTACTAGATTGTTAAAATATTTTCCCATTTACTTATTGAAAAAAAAAAAAGTAAGAAAAAGTAGGCAATTGGAACCTGATTGAAGATGATTCTTTGTTCCCCTCTAATTGAATGTTTCAAAATGAAAATGACTCTTGCTTTGGAATTGGGAAATCAAAAAGCAAAAACAAGAAAGAATTTTAAAGATAATGGCAGCCTTTTTATCCCTTAAACCAAACATTGAAAACAAAGAAAAGCATTAGCAGCATTATTCAACTTCAAAATTTGAGGTTTTGGGGCAGACACAATGACATTATGGAAGAACTTTTTAATTTCTTTTTTTTTTTTAAAAAAAAAAGATATTGAAGGAGAAAGAATATAAATAATTTGAGAGAGATATTCTTTATTTTGTGTGGTGTAGTATGTATGGGAAACTTTTTCACTGGCAATAAATATATTTCTTTTATAAAAAAAAAAAAAAGAATTAGGTTATTCTAATGAGTAGTACTCAGCACTTTTGGTCCCAAGTGGGTGCCAAGAATTATGACACTTCTTACACTCTCATCTCACTTTTTGACTTGTTACATCTTTCTTTTACTTTCTGTTTTTTCTTCTTATTCTTCTCTCTCTCTCACATGATCCTTCATGAAAAAAGAATACAAATCATTCACTTGTTTCAATATGAATATGACCTTGGTTTAAAAAAGAGACCAAATCATTCACCCTAATTTTGAAATGGGTTAAAGTTCTAAACTCCATATATCAAATTTGAATCTAGTGTTTAAAAAGTTTCGATTACGTAATTAAATTTTAAATTAGGTTTAAATTTACCCTCTACACTTAACAATTTTAACAAATACTAATGTTACATACCCACAATTTAACCGAGTGCTAATCATGAATGACAACTCTGACATTATTAATCAATTGAAACTTTCAAACCCATAAATTTTATTATCCACAAAACTTGTCTACTTGCTACTTTACTAGTAACTAATAAGAAAGATCTTTGGTTTACTTGTATTTGTCTTGTTATATTGCATTTAATTAATAAGGGTATCCCACTAATACTTTTTAGCTACCAAATACCATGTGCATTAAAAGTGAGTGGGAGCTTCTATTTACTACTTACTAGCATTCCAAATCCAATGTAATTTTATAAACAAAGATTTCATTGAATGAGATTATATTATGATAAGAATTGAATTCAATCTTCATGCATTAAAGAGTTGAGGCAAAAAGGGCATCATCTTAAAGTTCTCATATCACAGTTCTCTGTCTGAAATTTTTTAGTAAGTCCTTCCATGGAAGTCAAAAATGTTGCAGAAAGATGTGGACTTTGATCTTCAAGACATTCTCCTCCTCCCTCAAAATGTACAATTTTCAAACTAACAAAATGTAGATTATGTTTTGAGTTTATACCAATCTACCAACTTTCTAAGGTCTGCTAGATTTGCTTAGAAGAAACAAAAAAAGATCTTACATTTCTATTCTATCTTCCCAAGCTGATGTTTCTATCAAGATCTTGAAATGAATAGACAAAATGAAGATTAGTGAAACGGTTAACGACTTTTGATTAGGGACTCGAAATGGAACTCGGTGAAGAGGAATCCGGAGAACTCTAGAACAGACACAAGAAAACTACTAAATACAACAGGAATTAACAGAGCTACAACAAAAGGAAAAAAAAAAAAAAAAAACAGAAAACTCTCAACATTTTTGTTGTTTTCATCTACCTTAGGATTGATCGAACAGACCGGATTCTTCTTCGCCGAATGATCTGTGTTGAATCCCCTTCAGATTTATAAAAAACCAAACTGGATTTATCCCAATTCTTCTTGGCCTTCTGATGGACATCTGATAAGTTCTAATATATTAACAACCTCTGCCATATCAGGTCGGTTTGATGGCACCTGAGAGGTGCATATCAAGCCTAGTTTCACTACTGGTATGGCCTCCTCTGATGGAAAATTCCTCTGAAGCTTCCCATCAATGCATTCCTCCACCCGACCTTCTTCCAGGGCCCGTCGAACCATGTCGCAGAGTACCACGACGTCGTCTTCCATGTACTCTACAGGTCTCTTCCCAGTTACCACCTCAAGAACTAGAACTCCAAATCCATACACATCACATTTCTCTGTTATCTTAACTGTTTTGCAGGCAAATTCGGGTGCCATATAGCCGAGTGCACTCTGTATCTTGCTGCTCAACACATATCGGTCGAGCATTGGTAACAATCTAGCTAGGCCAAAATCTCCGACTTTAGGATCACCCGAACTATCAATAAGGACATTGCTTGATTTTATATTGTAGTGAATGATGTTCATTTGGTGCAAATGTGCCAAGCTTTTCGCTGTTCCGAGGATGATATTGAACCTTTCGTTCCATGAGAGGATGTTTCCTCCCAATCCTTCATGAAGCTGTTTATACAAACTCCCTCCAGAAACAAATTCATATATGAGGAGCTGCAGAGATGGAGTCCAGTAATAACCTTCTAGAGCTACAAGATTTTGGTGCCTGATCTTCCCTAACTTCTTAACCTCCCTTTCAAAGTCTTCTTGAGATTTGACAAGACTTGAAACAGTGAGTTTTTTTATGGCAACCGGATGCCCATCACGAAGAACAGTCTGGTAAACTGCTCCAAATCCGCCACGGCCAAGCTCACAATCCTTGTTAAGGAGAGAGTGTGCACCAGTACTGAAGTCGGGCTCCCCCGAGAACATGACAAGCTTGCCAGAATTGGCATCTGTAGTTGGGGAGTGGCTGAAGTCATCCCCTCCAGAAAACGTGATGGCTGCTTCAGGATGATTGGCAGATGACCGAACATGGAAGTTAAGGACGGTGATTGCAACTACACCGACGAGGATAACAGCAGCTGCACCAATGGCAATGAGGGCAGAGATGCTGAGGATGATTTTTTTGTGACCAAGAGTTGAAGGTAATGAAGGAGAACCAGAGTCAGAGGATGAGTTGGGATTGAGAACAATAGGTTTTGGAAGGACACCAGGGCAAGACTTCTTGACAATAGAACCACAAAGAGAAGGATTTCCAGCTACAGAGGAAGGGGAGATTGTGTTGAAAAAGCCACCTGCAGGCAGTTCACCTTGCAGATTGTTGTGAGAAATGTTAAACAAAAGAAGGTTGGGAAGATTGGCCAACTGTTTAGGCAGTGCACCACTGAGATTGTTTGTTGACAAGTCCACAATTTGAAGATTAGTCAGTTGAGACAATGCTGCTGGTATGGAGCCAATTAATCTGTTTTCTGATATGTCCCTGCAAAATTTGAGCCGTATGTATGAGCGACACCGATCATGAAAACCCAGGAGAGACCTCAGATTCTCTCACATTGTACTTCTTGCCAATCAAACTTGAAGGTGAAAATAAACTCAAAAGCATCAACATTTAGTTATGGTCATGATGTAAAGCACAGTTTAATCCTACAAAACGCAAGAATCCATATATGAAAATGAAATATGAGAGTTAAGACAACTTACAGAGTTACAAGTGAAGAACAGTTCCCCACTGAATTTGGAACTTCACCCTCCAGCAAGTTTTTCTCCAGTTTCAATTCTTTCAACAATGCATCTCCGCCGATTGCCTCGGGAATGCTTCCATTCAACTGGTTCTCACTCAAGTCAAGAAAAACCAAGGCCTTCAACCCTCCAATACTCTCAGGAATAGCCCCAACAAATGAGTTCTTGCGCAGGTTCAACACCTGCAAATTACTTAATGCCCCAATATCAGGTGAAATTTCACCTGAAAATGCATTGCGAGACAAATCTAGAACTTGAAGATTGACAAGTGCTTTCCCCATCGTTGTAGAAAGAGAGCTTCTTTTGACATCAGAAGGCAATACATTTTGAGAACCCAGCTTCAGAATCCACGCCGGAAGAACACCAGTTAGAGAACCGTGACCAAGATCCACGGCTGAAAGGTTCTGTGACGGAACAATGGACTCTGCCAAACTCCCAGTTAAGCCATTTTCAGAAAGATTTAAAACCTTCAGATTTTGAAGTTTCTCAAATGAACTTGGAACCAGACCAGTAAATCTATTCTCTGAAAGATCCAAGATTTGAAGGCCTTCCATTTCACCAATCCATTCAGGAACCTTTCCTCCAAATAAGTTTCTTCTTAAATTAAGAGTACTGCATAAACTAAGCTTCTTCATTGTTGCCGGAATGACGCCGGAGAACGAATTCTCACTGAGATCAACAGACCTCAAGAGCAAACAACTCCCAATCCCATCTGGGATCTGTCCAGAAAACCGATTCTTCCCCAAATTAACAGCTCTCAAATTATTCATACCCTTCACCTCCTGCGGAATTTCACCTTCCAAAACATTATCAGACAAATCCAAAGATCGAAGCCCAGTCAAGGACCAAATCCCAGAAGGCAATGAACCTGAAAACTGATTAGAAGATAAATTGACAGCAGCAAGACTAGTACAAGAGCCCAAACTTTCAGGGATTCTCCCAGAAAATTTGTTCTTAGCCAAAGAGATCACTCTCAACGACCCACATTGCCGGAAGAAATCGTCCGGAATCATCCCAGAAAAACTGTTGCCGCTTAAATCGACCACTCGAAGATTTTCAAACCGAGCATTATTGGGACTCAAATTCCCAGTGAGATTGTTGTTCGAAAGTGAAAGTTTACGAAGAAACTGCAGCTGAAGAAGGCCGCGGCCGAGCCTGCCATTGAGAGAAAAGCCATCAAGAGCGAGCTCAACGACTCTATTGGATCTGGGGTTGCATTTTACACCAATCCAATTACAGGGGCTATCGTCATCTTCATTCCACGAGGCGAGTTTTCCTTTAGGATCTTCAATGTCGGCCTTGAACACAATCAGGCCCAAAACGTCGTCGTTCAGAGGTGGGTTCAGAGATCTCACAAACACTGGAGCTACAACGAGCAAGACGAACAAACCCAGTAGCCCTTTCATCTTCAAAAATGGCAGCATTGTGTGCTATTAAACACAAATTCAAATAAACCCCGAAGCCATGCCAAAACTCCAAACCTTACCCAGTACCAACCAGCAACCAAAAATAAAAATCCCCAGCTACAAAACCTAAAAAATTTCCATCCCCAGAAGGAAAAATGTCAGAAGGAAACGACAAATTTGCTTCGAACGGCTAGATTTAGAGATGGGATTTTCGACCGCAAGAAGAATCACATCAACAGAAAGCAAAAGAACGACGAAAAATGGAACAACCAGTAACGAAATATAAAAACTTCCCTCGTTAGTTAAGGAAGAACAAAGCCTTTTACACAGAGCTTCAAAATCTTTCGCACATGGAAGCTAAGGGGATTGAAGTAGAGCAACCCCTTAACAACTGACAAACTCAAATAAATTCCTTCAGCTCAAAGCAGAGTATATAGCATCTAAAATTTCTTTTACTAACACTCGCACTTTCTCTCTCCTTTTTTTTTTCCCTCTCTCTCTCTCTAGTCTTCTCTAGTTCGCTCTGTAATCCATTTCTGAAAGAGAAAATAAATGGAAGTTTTATTCTTTATCAACGGGAAAAAGCGGAGTGGGGAGCAGGGGGGAGATGAGGTCTCAATCAATACAGATTGTGGACACGTGGCTCTGCCAGAGTGGTAAAGCCTCCGATGTGGCAAACACGTAGTCTTTTTCAGCCAAATACTTTTGACATGGTGGTAAACGTGGCATCTCTTCATTGGTTGTACTTAGAATGCAGACTTGACGACCTACATAACGCCCTTCTTTTTGCAAATAATTACTGTTTCTGCCACCCTATCCCTTAGTCTCAATTTTACGTAGGCGAGACTGACCGTTGCCCCCACAGATTCGTAAGGAAAGCTTAACGATGAATTCACAAAAATTAATTATCAAATTGTCGTTATATTTAATGTGCAAAAAAAAAATTGTATTTACAAAAATGAGAACAATATTTAATATACCAATGACTTTAACTTGATTGCTTTGGTTAAATCAATTTTTTAAAAAATAAAATTTATGTATTACTACTATTATGATCTCATTTAATGGATATGATTGTATTTTTAAGTTAATAATAATTATGAAATTGAATTATAAATTTAGTCTTTAAACTCTTAATTTTATGCAAGTTCTTAAAGTTTTAATTTATTTCTAATAAATTCCTGAATTTTTAAAATGTCTCATAGATGTTTGAATTTTTTATTTTATGTCTAATAAATTTCTGACATAAACAAAAATAAAAAATAAATTGATCTAATTTTATATCTAATAAGATTTAAATTTTTAATATTGTACTTAATAAATTCGTAGATTTTTTAAAATATCAAAGATACAAAATTTTTATAAAATAAAAATAAAAAATTAAATTTATTAAATACCTTTTAAAAGTTGAATGATCAAATAAAAATAAGTCAAAAAATACAAAGGCGAACCTTCTATTTTAATTCAGGGAGGGCGATGAGGGAGCAGTGGCAATTTAAGTAAAAATAACGAATTTGGAGGGGAAAGATAGAGGAAGAAAGGGGAGTTGGGTGGTGTGGTGTGGTGTGTGTAGTTAGTTGCAATTGAAAATAAAGGGAAAAAGAAAGAAAGCGGCCATAAAAGCAGGTGGGTGGAAATAGTGGGCGGTAGGAAGGGTAGAAATGGTATTTAAAAAATAAGTGCAATAAAAGCAATGTGGAGAGAGAAAGTAGAGTGGTGGTGAATGAAGATGTGATTGTTTTAGGAATTTTTTGAGTTTATATAGGATTTGTCTGGTTTAAGATTTGTAGTTTCTGAAATATAGTGTGTGTGGATCTTGGAATTTTAATGTTAAAAACTACCAGATTATTTTTTTTTTTATATCATGAATGTTCGATCCAGCTTACATGCATATTACCACTCTCATAGGACAATCTGACCTTTCTATATTTGATTGTTAAAAAAACTCGTAAGATATTAAATTACAGGTGTGTAATCATATGAATTGAACCTAAAACACATAGCAATAATAAAAATATTCCACCTTAACTTAAAAAACATCTCACAATTATAAAAGTCACTACTCCACAATCACGAAAATGCTAATATCCAACCACAAATATAATTTAATGGAAAAAAACTAATCTAAAGTTTTATTTTTGGTGTATATTCAAGACTTAGGGGGAGGAATCGACTAAATTAGAAGTTTGTTGCTAAAATTAATTCACAAAATTAAATACAGTGACTATCTCAAAAAAAAAAAGTGTGACAAATGGAGGGAAAAAAAGAGTTTATTTTTGGCACATATTCAAGAATTAGGGTGGAAAAAAGTTTGTTACCAAAATTAAATTAAAATACAGAGAGGAAGGGGGGAAAAAGAGAAAGAAAAAGAAAAAGAAAAAGGGAAAAAATTGTAGGTGGGTGAGTGAGTGAAGAAAACAGTCCTTTGAGCAGCTTTTGAATTAAATGGTTTTCCCTTAAAGGAGGGAGAGGACACCTAGCTAGTGGCAGAGGGGACCCTATTCTATCCAAACCCTACCACTCCTGAATTCTCTCCTTTTTGCTTCCTCTCATTTAATGCAACCCTAAACCCTTATTTTTGACCTCCACTTCTTATTATATTTTTATTTTTTATATTTTATGTCATGATCTCTTCTTTAATTTCAAGCTACTCTACCCTATTTCATCAATCCAAAATTCAATTCACATTACACCAATCTAATCAATGATCTATATTATAAAAGGCATTAATTCTTCTGATTCTATGTCTTCTTTCTTTTTCTTTTCTTTTTCTTTTTTTTTTAAATTTGTATTTATTTAATACATAACTTAGAGGATAAATATAGAGACAATTTGATCCAGAAATTTGTAGTATTTTAATTTCATCTAAGATTAATAAACAATGTAATTATGGTATACTATTTAAAAAAAAAATTGATCAAATAATGTAGTTTTCATGTCTATAACATAGTATTTTAATATATTCTTCGTCAAAGACTTGATTAATTTTTTTCTTTATCTGAGAGCATGCAAACTCCCTCAATTTACCTCTAAATAGAAGTCTAAAAATCCAGCGAAGAGTACAAAAAAAAATTGATGGGAAATAATTTGGCCACAAAGAGGAAACCTCAAAGAAAAATGTGAACAAAAATGAAGCATGTGTAAGAAATATTGGAATTTAATCTGAACGTACCGAGAGGTTAAATGGCTACATGATGATGATGATGCTTACTCTCATTTCATCATCTCATTAAAAAAAAAAAAAAACAAAGGTGGCATTTCATCAATCTATTAGTTTATTAATAATAGGACTGACATTTTTTAAAAGTATAGAAATTAAAAAGAATTTAAAATATTGGGACTAAAATGAACTTCTCTTAAAATGCACAGACTAAAATAGTATTTAAACCTAAATTCGTATAGTTTAGTTAAACATGTGAATGAATTTATTTTTAATGGAAATTCTAACATTAAGAAAAAAGTTATCTAATTTGGAGGATGAAAGCTCTTAAGAAATTCTAACATGTGAATGAAGTTTTACTTTTGGGAAATTAATAGAAAAACAAAAGGCAATTACAAACCAATACTTTTGGGAATTAAAAAACAAAAGGCAATTGCATACCAAATTGAAAGAGGGAAGGAAAATATAGAATTTATAAAGTTGATGTGGAATCGATAGATTAACTTAATTTAATGAAATTAATATATACAAAAATCGATAAATTTAAAAATAATAAGTGAAAAATTCATAGAGAGATTTAAAAAGAACAAACTATGTGAATAATGTGTTAAGGTGAAAAGGTATTATTCTACAAGTTTAAAAAAAAGTTCAATCATGTACGGTATGATTATAAATATAATTTTGGTGAAGCCAAACTATCATTTTCTAAGTTTGGCTATGAAACATAGGAGGAGTCTCTTTTTATTATTATTATTATTTTAAATATCCTTCTTGTTGGTTTGTTTGTTTTTAGGGCTGTATTTATGTTTCTTGACCTTATCTTAAAAGTTCTGTACACATCATCCAAAAGGAACCAGCCATTATTTGTCTGCAGCTTAAAAAATACCCTATCTTAGTAGGTACTAACACAGCACAACAGACCTTAGAGATTCAAGTTTTGGAGCCCTCTTCACTAAATTTCCCATTGGATTTCATTTTTTTTTTAAAAAAAAAAAAAAACCATTGGATTTAGGGTATGATTGGGACGAAACTCGAGTTAAGGAAGCATTTCTCCATCATGATGCGGTTGACATTCTCAATATTCCTTTGGCTTTTTAGGTTTTTCCCTTTCTCGCTATTTGTTGTCGTCGCAATTAGATGCGACTAGTATAATTGTGCTCGGAAGAATTTTTGGAAGACCGATATTATTATGCTTATTATAAAACATACATGTTCGAGAATCAAATTCGCACCAGCGCATTTACCCGAACCCATCCGATCGGACAGACAACGACAGCGGCGCGCATGTGGGAAGATATCTTATTACCACTCCATGTATTCTTTGCAAGTCGCTTAACATGGTTACACATATAAACTCCATTCCCACTTGAAAAACTATCCATGTGGGACATTCTTATGTTTGTAATGGGCCCATGGCCCATAATCATTCCCAACATATCCTACTAGTGTTGTGGAGCCAAAGGAACAAGGTTTGATTTAATGCTGGAAAGACGGTCACTGACGGATTAATCTTCAAAGTTGAGTTTGTTATGCTCTTAAACCAAAAGCTCTCAGGAGATATCAGGCCAAGGACCTCCCTTCTTCCAAAGGGAGGTTGGAAGTCGTTGGGATCGAACGCGTAGAAGCTCAATATTGATGTAGCTTAGTCTAGTAAGTTGAACCGTGGTGGAGTAGGGTGGATCATTCGAGACTCAAATGGACAACCGTTATTGGGTGGTTGAAAATTTATATAAAATAAATTGGTCGATTAAAACACTTGAAGCACTAGCAATATTGGAGGGGCTAAAGGAAGTTCTTGCTTGGAGAAAGAAACAGGTGTTGAGATTTATCGTGGAAATTGACTCGAGGGAGGTCGTTTCTCTCTCTTAAACGAAATTGACACAGAATTACCCAAAATTTCTTTTCTTTTTCTTTTTTTTGTTGTAGAGGATAATTTTTGGCTTGCTAAGGATATCTGTTCTATCCTTTTTTTTATAACATCTCTAGAGAGGAGAACAAAAAGCAGCCTATGAGCTAGCAACATTGACATCTTCTTTTGAGACTTATTGGATATAGAAAGACGGTTTTTCAGAGAACATTCTTTTCCTCTCATTCTTGAGACCGAAAGGGGTTTGTAATTGTTTTTTTAAGCTTATTATACATCTAGTTAAAAAAAAAATGATGTTGGATTTATTTAAATGTGCTCTTGTTACTTTTTCTTTATTCCCATCAATTATGGTTATTATAATAATGTACATATATACTATAGGTCATAAACTTATAATTTTAGATTTTAGTATAGTATCAAGGGTTGTTAATTTTTAGAGGAGTAAACTTTTATCTTCTTACTTTCTATATATAAGTTGAGAATGCTATCAAAATATCACAAGAAATAGAAAGATAATAGGTATATATTAGTGGGGATAATATATCTCAAATAACATTAAACGTTTGGGGCGAAACAAAAAATAAAACTATGAGAATTTATTAAGTTTACAATATCATATCTTTGTGAGATATATAGGCGGTGACATTATTGTTATATCTATAATATTTTGATTTGAAAATTTAGGAAGATGAAGGAAAATTATTCAGAGAAAATAGTTACAATTTTTTAGTCCAAGACGAGCTAACGGCTAAACAGAGGTTTCTTTATGTTAGTTTTTCATTTATTTTTAATTTTCGTTTATACTAAGAAAAGACTCTAATATAGTTAAAAGGTCAATGCATCGATAACTTTTATTTCTCACCTTTGAATCAGCGAATTCAAAATCAAGTCAAATTCATGGCTAAAGAAGGAAAATTCATCCCAAAAAGAGAAAGTTCTCAAAAGAATTATATGTTCTATTCAAATATGATCTAAAAAGTTCTATTACAATCATCGCAAGTGGCTATTTATAGCCTTACAACAACAGATCTGGTACTAATTAATCTAAAAATTAACACTAAACTAATAATAGTTAAATTATCTAATATTTCATTTTACATCATCTAGTTTTTGAGTTTTGAAGGGTAATTCTTAAAATTATTGGAGTTCATTTTAATTATTTTTTTAAAGAATCATTTTCTTTCATTTTTAAAACCACTTTTAAAATAAAAATTTAGATGACTTAAAAAGATTACATCAATTATTCTAAACGTGAAAAAACTATTCATCTAATTATTGGATTGAATTTCAAGACTTTATGTCATAATCAATTCCCTTTTTAGATTTATATTTATGCATTTTTCACAAACACGATTATCCAAAACCTAATACAACAATCAAATTACTTTAGCATATTCGCATAAAATGAAAAATATTCATGTATTTATGACGTCAGCACAACTTTGGAGTGTAATATTAATCTAGTTCCCATATGTAATGATTCATGGAAGTTGGTTGTCATCATTTTTCCTTCTCTGGCTCTCCTCTCATCCTCGCTGGGGTTGGTAACCGACATGTCGTAACCAGACTAGGTCGCTCGGATGAGGCTGTCAAGAGGAGCGAGGGCCCAACGACATGTAGTGCATGCTTTAAGAGCAAAAAAGGTAACACTTTCCCTTTCCCTTTTTCTTTTTTTTTTTTTCTTTTTCCTTTCCTTGTAGTGTGTAAATTACCACCAACTTTTTTTGTCTACAAATTCAAAAAATGACATGTAGGGATAAGTTTGGGAGACATGTCCGTAATTTTCTTTCCATTTTTTTTTAAATGTACGTTTTCAATTTTATGCATAACAGTAGATCTAAACTTTAAAAGTATCTAACATATATCTATATGTTTTTTTATTATATGTCTAATAGTTCTCTAAATTTTAAAAATGTCTAATAAGATATACTTTCATTTTTTTTTACTAATTCTGTATTTTTTTTATTTTAAAGAAATTAAATAAGTCAAAGACGTATTAGACACTAAATTAAAAATTTTGAGATCTAATAAACACAAAATTAAAAGTTTAAGGTTTCATCATAAATTTTTTAAAGTTCATGGACCTATTAGGAAAAAATTGAAAGTTTATGAATTTATTAAAAACATTTTAAAGTTAAGGACCTCGGTAGATATACGAATATGAAAATTCACATGCCAAATTTGTAATTTAACTAAAACAGTATGAATGAGTATATGTATATTTAAGTTTTGAATTTAATGGTGATTTAGCTAATATATGACTGCACCGCCAGTTATTCATTGTGGTGGTTGTGAATGTGATACGATTTTTCGTGTTCTTAGTTATTGTAAGAGAGTTTTTTTTTTTTTTTTTGAGTACATTGGAGGTTGAAGAGATTTGAACCACAGATCTCAAGTACGTTAATATATTCAAGATGTCAGTTAAATTATTGTAGGGGAGTGCACGACCAGTTATTCATTGTGGTGGTTGTGAATGTAATACGATTTGTTGTGGTCTTAGTTTTTGAAAGAGAGTTTTTTTTTTTTAGTACATTGGAGGTTGAGGAAATTTGAACCACAAACCTCGGGATCGTTAATATATTCAAGATGTCAGTTAAATTATTGTAGGGGAGTTACATGTACCGCTCTCTCAAAAAGGGAATTATTTTAGATATACGGTTGATTTTTATAGAAATTTATATGGTCCATTCTAATAGGTGTGGATTCTCGTGTTTGGTACATTGGTAAATAATTGATGACTAAACATCAAAGATGCTAGGGCATCATTAAATGCCCAATTGTAAGGACATATATTATGTGGTCATTTGGATGCCCACAATGGAAACTGAGTTTTTTTTTTTTTTTTTTTAACCATCCTGCCATAGGGCATCTAAAATTGTTTATGTCTATACCTTTTTTATGATACTACGAATTTAGATCTCGTTGTATATTCATTTAATTTTTTATTTCTAAAAATTAAGTCTATAAATATTATGTTTAACTATAGGTTTCTTTGTTTTGTTATCTACTTTTTACGTATGGTTTTAAAAACCAAGTCAATTTTAAAAAACGAAAAAAAAGTAGTTTCCAAAAACTTATTTTTAGAATTTAGAATTTGGCAAAGAATTCAAATAGTTTCTTAAAAAAGATTAAACTTATACTAAAGAAATTGTGAGAAAATTGTAATTACAATTTAAAAAATTCAAAAGGTAAAAATCAAATGGTTATTAAATGAGATCATAATTTTTAATCTATAGATGACTGATTTTAGTAATGATTACATGTGATATTTCTTAGAAGTTTCTTGCAAGAAAAAACAAATTTCATAATACACAAGTTTATCTTTTAATAAACAAACTATTGATCAAATAGAAGAGAATTTTGCTAATGGAACCGTAGTTCAATTAATTAAGACATGACATTGACCAATAAGTTAGGAGTTCAAATTTAGATTGAACTTACAATAATAATAATATTAGTGAATAAACAACTTAAGAGATTATGCTTTAAATTTCAAGATAAAATTGTACATTAGTTTATATAGTTTGGGGATAGATAGTTTCAATTTAATCCCTCTGGTTTTATTAGTTTTCAATTTAGTCCCTATAGTTTTAGGCTCAATTTCAATTTAGTCCATGCTATTACTATATTAACACTTCTTTTACATAGTAATGATCAATATTTTTAATTTGGCCAACTCTATGCTTTAAGATTTAGGGTTGAGTGGAAAATAGACTAAATAGTTAGATTGAATTTTAACTCCATTATAGGTTAAAATGAAACCAAGTTCAAACTATAAAAATTGCTAACATCAAATTAAAATTATACCAAGTCATAAAGAATAAATTTATAATTTAACCCTGCTTGAAAAAATTATAATTTAACCATAGGTATATTATATTCAAATTTGAAGCCATAAATTATAATTTGTCCCTTTCCCAAGGGGAAAATATATATATATATATAGTTTGTCAGTCAGATTGAATTTTTAAATCATGACAATATCTATAAAAAGAAAAAAGAAATGCCAACGAAATTCTCGTACTTTAATAATAAAGAGAATTCCACGCCCATGCTCCAACAGAAGCGTCGGAAAACGTAGCGGCACGGCGCTAAGTAGGAAAGTCAAAGCTAACAGAGCAGATAAATCATAAAATAAAAAGAAAGGCAAAATAGTTTTTTTTAGTGGTGGGGCCCAAGGAGCTCGAACGGCGTGAAGAAACGGCGACAGCCTGGTGTGCCGTTAGGGCGTTCCCCACAAGGGTTGCTAACAGAAACAGAATGTGGAGAATGTGATGTGTATGTGGGCCGGGTCGGGTTTTCAAGAATCCAAATCCATGTTCAATCCATACTTTTTATAGCAATTAGGGTGAGAGATTCTAATTCATGATTTCTTAGTAATGAGTTATACTTAAATGTCAGTTGAGCTATATTTCAATTCATATTTTTTTTAAAACAACTTTTACTTCAAAAAAATAAAATAACATGTATTTGATTTTTATCATAAGCTTCTAATTTCCCTCGATCGCATTTTGAATTTTAGGGAGGGTTGCAATTTTTACTTTAGACTCGAATAAGTATATATATACACACAAACATATATATATATATATATATGCATGTTTGTGTGTATTTTTACTTTATATATATATATATATATATATATCTTATAAGATTTCACATAACAATTTGAATTAAACTAAAAAAAAAAAGTTGGACTTCTTAAAAGTAAATGGTTAATTTTCAGATTAATTTAATAATCAATATTGTGTATCAACGAGGTTTAGTTTTGTGAGTCAACTTAAGTATGATTGAATATGTTAATTAAGACATATATTATCAACCAATAAGTTAGATTTTCGAATCCTCTACTCTCAACTAAAAAAATTTAGCTTTTGTCCTATATTTATTTATTTTTTTAAAATCAATAAGTTTGGATGGAATATTGCTGGGTTTTTTTTGGTAAAATTGATGAGTAAATTGAGCAAGAATGGAATAAAAGTCAAGATCTTTGAAAATTGATACATTCAAATTCAATAATAAAATTTGATTTTTTAATTAATTAATTAATTAATTTAAAGATACCTGAGTGAGTGGTAGTTTTCTATTCTCTCGTAGCAGACAGCAACACGACAACCCAATTCACGGTTGTGTTTTATTTTATTTATTTATTGTTGTTCACCAATAGTGTGTTCCAAAATGTGACAGCACTTATAACCAAGTTCTATTGAAAATTCATATATACATACATTTATATCACCAGTAACTGTACTAAAAGAAAAAAAAAAACACCAGTCACCAGTATTTTCCATATAAAAAATAATAGTAATAAAAAATAAAACTGGTATGTTACCCATTGAATTATTTTACTGGATGAATTTTCAATCTGAAAGTGTTTTTCTTGGCTTAAAAAAAAAAAAGCAATCATATTGTAATAATTTCATTAAATAATTTGTTGTGGAGAGATATTTTGAACCTCGACTTCTTAACTGAAGTTGTATGCCTTAACTAGTCGGGATAGGTTCAAGTTAAGTAAATTTTATAGCGTCGGATTATATTAAAAAATTCATAAAAATTTAATACTCTATGTAAGTACTACAAGTTCGAACAGATAACTTCTATGTCTTTTTACTTGCTTTGCCATTAGGCCATACAAATAGTAAATATATTGCAAATATAAATTATTAGCACATTCATGACAAATAAAAGAAGGAAGAATGGGCAAAGTCTTGGATGGAAAAAACTATAAATTAAAGATTTTTTTTTTTGTTCTTTTTTCTCGCCGTTGTAACCTGTTCTATAAATGGCTAAAAGAATCCAAATATTTGCATGTTCGGAAGGTTGCAGTCACAAGAGAAAAATGGGTCCAGATCCGTATGTTCAACAACTTGGGCCGCTTCAATATAAATGGGCCGATGTCACTAACTGGGCCTACTGGGGCTCGGTTTGCGATCCACCGTATATTCAAATCGACTTTCTTAATTATTTCATAATAGAAAATGTTAATCAATATTAATTAATATTTTTAAGTATTATTAATTAAAAATTAATCAGCTCTATTTACATATGTTAATTGCTTATTATGATTATTATTATCTCATTTATTGGCCTAAACATGGTGGATAATATTCATACCTCATATTTCAAGTGAGAGTAGTGATTGACTTGTGCTTATTCTTTTGAGGTCAACCATGTTGAGGATCCCACATTAGAAAAGTGGAGAGAAACCTCACATTATATAAGATATGTGGGTTACTCCTCTCATTATCAATTGGTTTTGAGATGGAACCTCATATAATCTAATAAACCATTCAAATATTCACACCTCTTTTTTTTTAATGAAAAAACATAGTTGATGATAATGAAACAAAAATATTTGAAGGATGATAACATGATTGGCAACTACTTATTTTAATCTACGTGTCTTCATTTTTAACAAATAACTAAATTTAGTTGGGCCAAATTGAATCATATGGTACTTGGGTCAAACTTAAACAAAATCAGAAAAGTAGATCTTAATCCAACAAAATTCAAACTCAAAGGGCTATATCCAAAAATTCAGGTCTAATGATTGGACTAAAAAATCATTAAAGTAAAGTTAGTCACCTATCGACCATGTGTAGGCAGAAAAGGAGAGAGTTGGGAGTTTGCTTCAATTGTGGAAAGTCAGGACACATGGTCTCGACTTGTCTATGTGTTGCGGAGTCGTGCTCTTTTATGGTGGGAAGTGGTAGAGCGGTCATGGTCTCAACTTGTTTATGCATTGCGGAGTCGTGCTCTTTTATGGTGGGAAGTGGTAGAGCGGTCAGTAGAGGTCGGGGGTAGACCAATGACCTGGGTACGGTTCTAGGAAGAGTTCTACAACTTAAGCCTACATGTCCTTAGAGAACTTTATAAATAGAGAAGAGTTTCCATTCACTCGATTAATAAGTTAAAAATTCCAAAACGAGAACTTAGAAAATTTATAAACGACAAAATTAAAAGATTTCTAAAGCTGTTGAACATCAAACACTCTCTAAATACCAAACACTTTAAAGGTCAGAAGACTCCACAATCTGAAAACTTTGGAGACTTTAACATTGAGAATAAACTGCAAAGTCTTCAAGACAAATCCACATTTGAGACACAAGTTGCAAAACTATCGAAACAAATTTACATTTGAGAACAAGTCGCAACGCAAAGCCCTCAAGACAACTTCACATCCGAGAACAAATTGTAAAACCTTTGAGACAAATTAAGTTTAATAACAAGTTGCAAAATCCTTGAGATAACTTAACATTCAATAACAAGGTGCAAAGCTCTTAAAACAAATATACGTTCGAAAACAAGCTGCAAAACTCTCGAATTAGTGCACATTTGAAAGAAAGAATTGGATGATAAAACATTAGAGATTGTACTCCATTACACAAATTGTTACAAAGTTGATAAAATTTCAAAGAAACATGATATTAGAGCTACATCTTTGTTAATATTTGTGAGTTTTGACAATGTTTTTCAATAGTTAATTTTTTTAATTAATATTGCTTAAATTTGTGAACAAATATAGTATTGAAATTAGTGAGTTTATGAAGATTTTCACATTTCTTTTTGTTAAATTTAGTGGGGTGAATTAGTGAAAATTGAACCAAATGTAGAAATTGAAAGATTTATCAAAGTCTAGGGTCCAATTTTGAAATTGTAAGTTTATGGTGAAAATTGGTACAACTAAATAAGTTTAAGGGGAAATCGTCTATTTTTTTAAACCTTATCCACTTTCATGTATCCGATAATCTAAAGCCTATTGACTGTACCGCTTTTCAGATGCAAACAAAGTAATCATTTGATAACCCTCTTATTCCATTACCGATTGATTCGCTAAAAGAAACGGACTTGCCCAAAAGCTTAGTAACATCTCCCTTTTCCTGTGGGAAGAGAAACCTCAATATCAAACCCGAATCTCAGGAAAGGAACGGGAGGAGAGAATTGAAAGGTCCCAAACCATGGGTTCCAATGTATGAGATCTTGTAGCACTTACCAATGAGGCCCTATCGATTAGTATTACGCAGAAGAAATCAATTATAGACACTAATCTAATTCGATCCGCTTCTTCATAGACAAACTTGGGATTTGCGATCCCGTGTAAGATCGGTTCAGATCATGGGATCCTTTTCTATCAGATAGGAATGGCTGTTGCACAAAATGTACTTCTAAGTAATTGCTAGCATTCTTATTGAGACTCGAACTCATAGGGAAGCAAATTTATGGATGGAATCAAATATGCACGATTTACTGACAAAAAGTATTCGGTTATTGGGGAAAAATCAATATACTTCTAATGTCGAATCGGGATCAACTAGAATGAAAAAAAAGCATTGGGTCGAACTCTTCTTTGGTGTGAGTAACTCGGACTGAGTCAAAAAAATCGGCCTACACGAAGCCCTCCCCGTCGAAAAAAGCCCAAGGCCCGCGACCAGTCAACAAAGAGTGATGCATGCTTTGCTCTGAAGAGAGCAACAAGATATTCAAGAGGATCCTCGCTGAAGGCACTTTGTGCTTGATAAGCCGACTTAGAAGATCGACAAGGATCGTGAAGCCCAATCAATTAAAAGTATACGTAGCTGCCGGTACTATGCAGACATCGTGACACTTTCACGCGCCTTGTGCCTCTCGAGAAAGTGGAAGAGCCAAGCTCATTTGAAGAAGCTAAGGGCCTGAAAGAGTGGGAGAATGCGATGAAAGAGGATATTAGGAAGCAAAATGACAACATTTATTAAAGTTTAGTATAAATATTGCAACATCATCAAAATTTAAAGTGTAATTTGATAAAATTAAAAGTTTAAGGTAAAAATATTAAAAAACAAAAAAAAAAAGTTTTAAGGTAAAATAGATACACCTTCCTAAATCTAACGGAATGTGTGTGTATATATTAAAATTTTAAAAATAAATCACAATTAAAAGTGTAGATGACAAGTTTACACTATGCACATAGTGGGGAAGAAAAAAAAGAAAGAAAGAAAGAATTGAGAAAAAAGAAATTGGAATATCAATCCACGTCATTAGAAGAATCAGACGGTCGAAAATTGATTCCCGGTTGATATGGTGGCTGGAACCGAATCCATCTTATAAAAACTTCCTGGTCTTTGTATTGTATTAGGTTTGCCATTGGAATTGAAAGAGGAATTGAGAGAAAAATGGCAGGTGAATCGTCTTTGTTCAAGTTCTTGAGTCCAGGACGCCGTCTCCAATCTGCAGACATCCAAGCCGCTGCCGGTTGGGGTGTCGCCGCCGCCACAACTGCTCTGTGGGTTATTCAGGTCCTCCCCTTTTCTAACTTCCTCGATCTATACTTTTATTTCTGGTATTCCGAAATTTATATCGTGAATCTTTTGACTTTCGTATGTTAGATTCGAGGATACATGGATCTTCTTGAAAGTTGATCCTTGATTCTCCTCTCTTTTCTATGCTGTATTAATGATCTCTGTTTCTAGTACTGGATAATTTGTCGCGGCGTATTCGTGGATTTCTATGTTCACTATTCATCTTTGGATTATTTCTTCACCAAAGCTAGTACAGTGATTACGGGATTAGCTCTCATTTTATGCTGGTGATTAGTTGAGATCTGGAAGTATTCCTATGAAATATAGTGTCTATGGACATACGTATTCCTTGCTGATGAGGCGCAGAGAGAGTGATTCCTCTTTTTTTTTTTTTTTTTTTTTTTTTTTTTTCTAAAAGCGTACTTGTATGTTGTCTAGGTGTTTGATTATCATTTCTTACTTGTGTCTCTAGCATGAAACAGATTGTAAACAAAGATTAGGATACTTATTTCTCTTCCATATTCAAAATATTCTCCGATGAGAACGGAATGAAGTAACTATAAATGCCGCCAAAGACATCCACTTTCCTAGAATGGCTATTAGATTATATGGAGTTTCATCTCAAAACCAATTGACAATGAGTGGAGTAGCCCATATATTATATATATTGTGAGGTTTCTCTTCACTTTCCCAATGTGGGATCCACAACATGCCCCTTTTGGACCAAATAGCCGTTTGAGTTTAATTGAGCTTTGATACTATATTAGATTATATGAGGTCCCATCTCAAAACTAATTGGCAATGAGAAGAGTAACTCATATATCATATATTTTGTGAGGTTTCTCCCCACTTATGCAATGTAGGATCCTCAACAATGGCAACATATGAATGTAGTTTCTTTTAGTTTGATGCCACAATTCTTGTAAAGTTATGTATGATTACTGGTAGAAATATTAAAAAATGAAGTGCACTAAAATTTTTACTCTATAGATATTGAGTTATATATAACTCAAGGACATACAACCAGAACAGATCTTGTTTAAGTGAGGTGGTCTCTCTGTATAAAGCACCAAGTTAGACATCGGATCTTGCAAGTTTCTAAAAGTTTGTAGTAGGTCATTATCTGTGGCTGCACATCGTGCCATTCTCATGATCACACTCTCTGGTTCCATTCACAGAGGCCCAAGACCCTGCCTGAGCAAAAGTTTTGATCCTCTACCCCCTGCTGTTTCTACAGTCCTTCCCAAGTCCCCTAATTTTATCACTATAGGTTGCTTCGGCATTTCGTTTTAAACCATTAAGGAACTTTATACCCACATGTGCTGCAAAATTTCCATCGATGCTGTCATCCGAATTCCTAATCTTAACTGTCATCGAACTCTCAACCACTCTTTGGGATGATGCCAAAAGTTTTTCTGTTTGCACTTTGCACTCAAGGAACTGTCCATCAGTCCACAGAACCGGGCGAGAGGCTTTCCAATGAAGCCCGCTACTGATGTCTTGAACGTCTCAGGATCTGGCATTTATTTTGCAGTGAAGTATTGGTCTAATCAACTCATGTTCTGCTCCTCTCTGTTGCACTTTTTAACAAAACACCTTCTCTCACAGTGTTCCAATGTTTCTTTCTAGTGTAGGAAGCTTTTACAAGCTACTCCTTAGAGTGAAGGCTACACTGCATTTCTGCTACTACCAAATTCAAATTTGGTGCCCCTTCTATCAAATCAATAGTATGTTTTATGCACTTTCCTCTAGGAATTCCCACGGGCTCTGACACTGAAGCTGATACTGATAGGTCCCTTACAATTGGATTTAATAAGTAATATCAATTGCAAGGGAAGAAATTTGATTGATGGTATCGGGCTTATTAGCTCTTGTCCCCTTTCTCTGCTTCTCATGTATCCTTTCTATGTGCTTAGTAATGACCCCAATTCCCCCTCCAGACCTCCATGACTAACAAAGACAATTACATCATTGCCACTCCTCTTCTTCTGAATAGGTTCTCTGCTGTTTTTTTTCTTCCGTTTCCGACTAAACCATAATGGACTTGTGTTCTATGCTGTGTGTTTATTTGGATTGATTGCTTGAGAAAAATTGTTGGCTTTTTGGCCATGACTTTTGTAGATGGGAAAATTTTGACTCCCAGTTGGGCTTCTTCGTTATCTTTGATATTGAAGCTGGCTGGGCATTTCCTTTGACATTTTAAGGAGAATGCATTATCCTCTTCTTGTAGGTTATTATTATTATTTTTTAAAATTTCCTGTATAATAAAGGGATAGAGATTTGATCCTACAACCTTTAAGAAGAATATACATGCCTGATCACTCAATGCTTAAGTTGACTAACCTTTAGTACTTTTGATCTTTTTATGATGCCTTTTCTTATCCAATAAAAGAATATTCGTCTTTAACCTCCTTGGAAATTCTATGCCGTGTACTAGAAAAGGATTTCACTATGTACATTTTCCTTGATTATTTAGGAGGCTGCAACCAACCTAAATTGTTAGTTTTCAAATTAATTTCAAATAGTTTGTTCCAATTAATTTTATCCTATATGTTATTTCTTGGTTGAGGGCTTTTTGTGTTATGCTGGAGCTTTTAGTGCTACTATAATACATTTGAAGAGACTTAACTGCGTACAATCTTTCCTCCTTTTGAGGTTCCTCTGTGGTGCTTTAATATGTTTCGAATCTAACCATTCTTTTTTCTCCTTTGAATTCTCTGCAGCCGTTTGACTGGATCAAGAAAACGTTCTTCGAGAAGCCACAAGAGGCATGAATTGTTATTTGAAGACTCATCACAGTTTTTGTTAATAAGTATCAGTTCATTGCCGCAAATGGGTAAACTGCAGAGTTCATTGGAATAACATGTTTTTGTAATAGACTGTGTTTTGATTAAATTGAGTTCTTCCATTTTCTCCAACGTTTGGAATTTTAACGTTGAAAAGTCTGGTTCATATGTTTTCTTCTCGCTATTTACTTCCATTTTCCAGGATGCTTTCCTCAGACATACATTTGTTACTCGCCTTAGTTGCAACCCGGGTATTGGGAGGTTTTCGACATAGTAATTGGGGTAGGAGATTCGAACTTTTAACAAATCTCGTGCATTTATTATTCTCAGTAAACTTTTTCTATAAGATACACCAGTCTTAGAGATTTAACTTCTGTTTTCAGAAATTGTTTTTTTAAATAAATAAATAAATTTTACCATCCATTTTTAATAAGAATTTTTACTTCGCTTTTTCCACTTTATATGACAATATTTCAAATTTAATCAAATTTCGACAGAAAAATAAACATATGCTGTACACCAGGTTTGCTCTTGAATAGGACGTTGTATTAATAACTTTTTTTGAGAAGTAGATAATCGTTTTTGAGGCAAATTAGGTTAATTTTTAACATATAGAAGAGGTAAATCAAATAATAAATGAGTTTAATTACTGACTAAACTATTTTAATTATATGATTCTTTTAGTCTATTTTTAAACAACAGACATCATGCAATTGGAGATTTAAGGCCATTTTTTTCTTGCATAATTTACGGCCACTTGCACATCATACAATCTAACATTTTTATTTTTGAAGTTTTTAATTTATTTTATTTACTTGAAGGTGTGATTATTATTATTAGTTTGTTTTTTTTAGTTTTACAATATTTGAAAATAGAAAAATTCAAATCTTGAGTATATATCAATTACCATGACGTTATTCTTGATACAATCTTAAGAATACTTCTCCATATTAATCTTAACTAGTATATTACATTAAAACATTAATTTTGAAGTACTAAGAGATAAAAAAAAAAAATCATTCTTTTTGAATGATTGAAGTCCTCTGCTCCAGTGATGTACTTTTTTTAATGCAATATTGAATATTTGTAAAGTCTTTTTTTTTTCCTTTTTTTCGACAAATTTAATATAAAAACAGCAAAATTATATAATGAAATCCAATGATCTTTCTTTTAGGACACAATCCAATGATCTTGATATGATAAAACAAGGCGCTTTGGGTTGGTGTAAGGAGAAGGCAGAAATCTGAAAAACGACGTCGTTCCTACAAGAGTACAGTTCAATTACTGAACGAAATACCCAAAACCCCCTTTCCATTCTTACTCTTTCATGGGTAAATAGGTAAAATTAGATCTATTTTGACCTGTTCTATCGCTCTTAGATCTTACCATAATCGTGTACGCCACGTGTTTCGGCTGTGACCGTCCGATCTAGCTCCTCTCTTACCCCGTCTACCCTTATACCTCATCCCCTAGGCCTAGATTCAATTTCTCTACTCTCTCCGCCGTCTCTCTGCCGAAAAAGGGATATTTTTTTCAGAGCCGATTCCGATTTCTTTTCCGTTGCTGTTTTTGATTTCTTCTATTGAGTGTGGAATTGCGAGCGTTTTTGCAGTCGGCGATTCAGATCTCTGTAAGTGTTACTCATTCGAAATCGATCAATTGCCATCGCCTGTGCGATGTCTTTTGATTCGATGGTATTCTTTTGCTTGTTCATTGAGAAAAGAAGTCGATTTCTATTTTGATTGCAATACTCCTGTTTTTTTTTTTTGGTATATATGTTTGATCTTTCCGTTGTATTGTTGTTAGGATCTGATCGTTCTTATCTTCGAATGTAGTGAATAGGTTATAGAAATTTCCAACTTGGCGGTGATTCAATGGAGAATGAGCTGGTCGAATTGTTTGAAGCGGCAAAGAAGGCTGCAGACGCCGCAGCAACACCATCAAATGATGGGGGAGCTGAGGAAAGTCGTTGCCTAGATGCCCTACGGCAGCTCAAGAAATTTCCTGTTACTTATCAAATCCTTGTTTCCACTCAGGTTTTCTTCTCATTATACTTACAATTCGTTTCTTTTGTTGATGGTGGATGGATAGTCAGAATGTAAACAGTCGACTAGTTTATGAAATCATACATGGTTTTCAACATGAATTAAGCCTAAATTCTGTCTTCTCTCTTACAAATTGGCTTCATAACAAGCTGAGTTCTCTCTTTTCATCTGTTATTTGAATTGTTCACATAAATCACTTTAAGTTTTTGGAACGATAATGCTGGGGCCATAGTTCTTTTTATATCCTTTTCTTGAAATTTTCCAATCCCTCTTCCTTTGTAATTCAGGTCCATTTGTCTATGTTGATAGTTTCTATATCTTGTCTTCTTTAGGTTGGGAAGCGCCTTAGGCACCTCACCAAACACCCAAGGAAGAAAATACAGGATTATGCTTCTGACCTGATTGAGATGTGGAAGGAAATAATAATCAAGGAGACTAACAAGAATAAGAAGAATGGAAATGCCAACAGTAAAGAGCCACCTAAAATTGGTTCTCCCAGTGCAGAGTCCGTCAAGGTGGAGAAGTTTCAAAAATCATCTTCCATGAAGGTTGAGAGAGTTTCGAAGGTTGAGCAATTCGATAGGAATGGTGCCACAAGCTCTGTTAAATTTTCCAGATCAGAAAGCTCCATCTCGGAGAAAAATGCTGTCAAGATTGAGAAAACTGATTCAGTGGTCAAGGTTGAAAGGATAGTTAAAGAAGAGAAGAAAGTCTCAGTAGAAAAGAAACCAAGTGGCGCTGCTGGACCTCCAAAGCTTACTTCCATGATTAAATCAAAAGATGCTGCTAGGGACAAAATAAGAGAACTTCTCTTTGAGGCTTTCTCCAAGGTTCCTGGTGAGGCTGATGAAGATGTTATAGATGAAGTAAATGCAAGTGATCCTATCCGTGTTGCTGTTTCTGTAGAATCTGTGATGTTTGAAAATTGGGGAGGTTCTACTGGTGCACAGAAGGCCAAGTACAGATCTATAATGTTTAACCTCAAGGATCCGAAGAACCCAGATTTTCGGAGGAAAGTTCTTATTGGACTTATCAAGCCAGAAAGGCTGATCAACTTGAGCACAGCCGAAATGGCAAGCGATCAGAGAAAACGTGAAAACGAAGAGATTGCCCAAAAGGCTTTATTCGATTGTGAGCGTGAAGGAGCTCCAAAAGCTACTACTGATCAATTCAAGTGTGGTCGATGTGGTCAACGCAAGACGACCTACTATCAATTGCAGACGCGGAGTGCTGATGAACCTATGACTACATTTGTAACTTGTGTAAACTGCAATAACCATTGGAAGTTCTGTTGAGACTCTTGTGAGTTGCTGAAAATGTTATTGTTTGGAACAATTGACTGAGCTGCTAGTGTTATTTTGCCTCGACACTGGTTGCTGTCTGTAATCTCGTTCCACATTACTACTACATTTAGAACGTAGGAGGTTCTCTACTGTAGGATTTTTAAGTACTAATTTGTCGAGAAATTCAGTGTATAAACTTGTTTATTTGTTATTTCTTTTGGTACTTGTCTGAGTTTCATACTTCCAAGGAACCTGCGTTTACCGTAGTACTCGATTATTTTATCTTTTTCTATAATTTCAGTTCTTCCAGTGATTTTTTTTTTTTAAAAAAACGAGTTTCAAATTGTTGGTTTAATATATTAAAATCAAACTAACTCTGCTTTTGGGTTTTGAAAAGTGCAATTATGGTACAAACGAACCAAAATAAGATTCAAATCAGTTGAACTAAAATGATCTCCATACAACTCGACATTCAACATCCCCTGCAAAACTCAGTATTCTACATTTACACGATCGTAATAATTTACAAATGAATGGCATTTTATCGACTAGCCATATTGATATTGATATTGATAAGAGGGCAATGTGCTAATAATAATAATATGAATGAAGCCAATAAACAGCTTTATTGACGACGAATCTTTTGAACCTAAATAAATATAACCTAAGAATAAAACATCCTAGGCTGTATGCTCTCTGAGTCTCCTCTCAGCTGCAATAGTGGCAGCCATGGAAGGTGCCAAATGCCTTAGCGTTTCACTACCCTTCTCATCACTTTCCCCCAACGGTGATGGTTTGGATGCAAACAGAGACTCAACTTCTTTAAGCGTCAAAAATGGTTGATCTTGGTTCTTTGCATTTCCAGTAATAAAGGAAGAGCTCCCTCTACTTCTGTTTAGTTTGTGTATGCTCTCTTCCACAGTTTCTTTAACCTATAGTAACCACAAGATAGAGAGAGAAGAAACATTAGCTATATATTTGTTCAAATGGTAGTGGTTTAATTGTTTAGGCTAAGATGTTTTGTTTTGTTTTTTTCTTTTCCTTTTAAGAAACTGTACAGAAAAATGAAAGAATGTGCATGAAAAAAAAATGAAAAAAAAAACTAACAAAACAAGTCCAACTCGATGGACTCTAATCCAAAGAACAAGACCGACCATGCTCATAATTACAAAAGGTGCTAGTGACCAACACTCACAAGTAGACATCAAACCTAGCCACCTCCCAAACCTTTTCCTTATCTTTCAATCTCTCTAATGATTCTATTTTTCCTCTCCAAATATCCCCCAAAACTGCAAAGAAATTGCATGAAAAGTTTAAACCATGGATGAAAGACAAATGCATCATGTTGAACTATTTCTATATGCATAATATTATACAATGCAGGTGCTTGTTGAGTGTAATTATATGTCTGCGATTGGATCTATGCTTTGGTGAAGTTCTACATGACTGTACAAAGAGGAACTTATACATACTATGAATCGGTGAACAAACGTCTTATTTTCCTGTCCAATTCGGTGTACCCTGCTAATTGCTTGTGCTTCTGCAGCTGGATTGAGCAGTGGTTCCACAAGGACTACGTGCTGAGCTTCTAGAAGGTTCAGACCATTAGCTCCATGCTGAATCAAGAGCAGTAAGACCTGAGCAGATCTTAATTCTGGCACCTGTGCCGATGCCCGTTTCTTGGGATTTTCTTTTGCATTATTGATTTTCTGTCCTCTAAATTCACTAATGGCTGTATGAGATTTTCTGTATCAAAGCCCAATCATCAATATTAATGTATAACGTGGAACGTTCGGGGAAGAAAAGGTAAGCTACACGGTTGAAACACATGTAGTTTTCTGCTCTAGTCTAGAATTTGAGCTATTCAAATTATCACTGTATCTGACATCATCTCACCTGCCCCCTTTCATCCTGATAAAGGTAATGCCGTTGGCAGCAAATGCATATTGCAAAACATCAAGAACATCGTTCCAACTAGAGAAAACTAGAACTTTTGCTTTGGAATCTGTATACTTGATCCACAAGATTCGTCTTACAACCGCTTCAATCTACAGAAAGTCGTAGATAGTAACTTAGTCAGTACGACTGCAAAACAGACTTGAACAAATGATACAAAAACAAACATACTGTAGTTTTTGTTCTTATCTTCTTTTCTTTCTTTTCTTTTTTTTTTCTTTTTTCTTTTTTTTTTTTTTTTTTGAAGAAAAACAATTGATAAAACAGCTAAATTAACTGGAAAAAGTGGAGATAATGAGGCATGTGTTGTGAGATCATGCCTCACATAATGTTCTCTAAGACACAAAGGCAACTGCAAAACAACTAGATCTGAAATGAGACAGCAACATTTTGAACTAAACAACGCGGTCTCCAACACAACAAGGGAACATGATTCAACACACCGTGCAACCAGTACAAGATTGCACAAACTCATCGTTCACACCAGAGATGCTCCAATTTTATGTGTCAATTTGCGAGTTAAGGTCTTAAATTGGCGCATTAGATGTGGCTAGTTTATTTATTTCCAACAACAAGTGGGGTGGGATTTGTATCTTTAACGCTTTAGATGTGGCTAGTAGGAGCTTCTACATGAAAATGGTGGTTTTTTGGACAGAACAAACAGAAAAACGGGGAGAGATATAGGGCCAGATGGTAAAAGGAACCTCTTTGAGTGTTCTAAACAAATCTGCCCACGGGATGACATGTCGGCGAGCATGAACAAAAGGGTCGACATGTAGGTGGCCGCCGTGAAGATAAGAACGAGAAAATCAACGGCGGGCGGGTAATCGCCGGGGTAAATGCTATCGCAGTAATAGTGAAAAGGACAGGTGAATTTGTCTAATGTTTCTTCCAGTTGCCATCGGGTGCATTTGAAGAAGATTAAACGGGTGTGTTCGAGAGCCCATGAAGGCCGGTTCATTTGGGGATTATTGAGTTGTGTTCTTGTGGGCAATTGATCGAACAGGTGGTGGGCGGATTTTGGGTTTTGCGATTTGGGATTTTTTTGTTTTTTGTTTTTTGTTTTTGTTATAGAAATATGGGATTGGGTTTGGTGTTAGATGAGATGTTCCCATTGGAGGGAAATGGGATGCCGAGTTTTCAATTACTATATCTACAATGGGTTTGTTTTCCCATCTACATGAAAATGGTGGTTGAGCCTGCTTGATCTTGCAATCTTGTACTGGTGGTAAATGAGAGGCTTCTGTCTAATTTATTTTCGAGTTCTTAGGTGTCATGGGGATGGGAAGGAAAATGGGATACATGAGGGTGATAATATTAATTGAATAAGGTCGAGAACATCTGAAGGAAACATGCAAGCAATACAAACAAACAAAACAAGAACCAAATAGACTCGATATTGTTTATGCACCAGAAGGAATAAGCATCATGCAGACTATCTGCATAAGTGAATTGAATCAAGAAGAGTTTGATAGAACTGCAAACCTTCGTTCCATAGGAACCTTGAACAGTAATGGACGTCTCATGCTCCCTGGAAGTTTCGTGTGAAGTTGAAGGATCAAGTGTTTCATTTTTACTGTCATCCGCATAAGCAATATTCCCAAAATCTGTGTGCTGGCGACAGGTTGGGCACATCACCCATTTAGTTTGAATTTTACAGTCATGCAGTGTCTTCTCAGTCATTGCAAACAAACCTGTGGGGAACAAAGGCCATTACAATTTACAATAGTAATAAATATTCAGAAAATGGAGAAAACCATCATTCAGAAGCAAGACGCAAAAGGGAGCTAGGTTCACAGATGAATATCTAATACGATATCATCCTCACATTCTTTCTAAAGGGATTACCCTAGCACAATAATGGTGAGTTTGGTATGGATTTTTGAGATATTGAAGGGTTATTCACGTCATGACGTCAATTAAAAGCACTTTTTAAAATTTCCATGGTACTTGGTGACAAAGTGAAAATTGATTTTGAAGCTTCTTAACAAAGGAAAAAAAAACTCGAAACCATTCTAGAGTGCTTATTAAATTAGTTGTTCTCATAAAATTACTACACTCAGAGGTCATCTCAAATTCACTCCCAAGTCCTGAATCAGCAAAATCAAATTTTTATCTAGCCCAGGAAAACATGGAAGTTGTACAAGAATTGGGCACTTCATAGATGTCAGTTATCTTAAGAACTATTATAGATCATTGAACACGGAAAACATCAATAGTTTGTCTTTTATGAAGTGCAGAAGACTCAAAAGACAAGCACGGATTTAAGAGTCAACACTCACATTTACAGCATGTCATATGTCCACATTGGAAAACCATCTTTTGATTGCTCAGTTTTTCTTGGCAAACAGGGCATGATTCCTCATCAGCTTTTGGTGTGTTCTCACTTCTTTGTTCCGTAGATGATGACGTAATAGTTGGTTCTTGAGTTAATGTTAGATTATTAGAACTACCTAATGGTATGTTTTGTTTAGATTGCACCAAACCCTGGAAATAATAGAAATGGTAAGCAACAATGACGTAAAGTGGCATACATAATACCAATGAAAAGATAATGACAGCACAGGGGGAAGAAAGAACTGGATGGGAGGCCTAAGCAGGGTATACTCGTAACTATTCTAAATAGGAAAAACTTTAATGCACAAAACAAATCTGGAAACTTTCTAACCTTCAAATAACGAAGTTTTCCTTTTACACGCAACAACATGGCCAAGGACATGAACTTATCACTAGAATACTGGACACTAGCTGCAGGTAGCTCATGTTCACTAATAGCAAAAGCTGAGCTGTCATCGTCATTGTCCTTTAAGCATAATCTCGTGGTGGCCATCTTAATTTCGTCATGAGCATTCAAAGCTTGAGCTTGAGCAATGGCTAAGGACCTTGCATGTCCATACTCCTTTCTCATGTACTAGACAAATTGAACAAGATATCCATTGTTAAAAATCCAGCAAGTTGCAAAACCAATTTGTGCTAATATTGAGCATATAAGATTTGAATATCTATTTGGCATCATCTAAATTATAAAGGATTGATTATATAGTTCACTTCTCTATCGCAATGCCTAGTCTTATAAATTAAAGGCTAAACTATAAAAAATGCTCTTGAACTTTGTACTTTGTTTCAAAAATATCCCTGAACTTCCAAAAATTTCATTAATACCCTTCCTTGAACTTTAAAAAAAGTTAAAAAAATACCCTTACTTTTAGTTTTGGATGGAAACCGTTATTTTTCCTCTTTTTTCCTCTTTCTTTTTCAATACCCTCTTACTTTCTTCTTCAATTTTTCAATCTCTAAAACTACTTCCATTTCTCCTATCTTTTTAAATATTAGAACTTTAAATAAATAGAAGGAGCTCTCTCATTTCTAAGCATGCCCAAACATAAATATAAGAAATTTCAACTCCCAAATAGTCAACGTTTTTTAAGTTATCTTGAGTTAGAAAATAATCAATTTGAAAACAACTCATATAGATACCTCCTCTTTTTTTTTTCATATAGATACTCTCATTTTTCCTCCAATTTATCTAATTCTCAATCATGGAGAACCTTCTTAACCGACCACAACAAATAGACTAATTTGAACTGTAAAAAGGATAAATAAAATCTCCATCCTCTACAAACTTATTATGCATATGTTTTCTTTCTTTTCTCTTCCACTAAATGTCCTAAAAAATATGACCCAAATTCTCAACATATCTCTCTTTTTGTGTATTAAACTCAAATTACTAATGTACAACCTTTGTTGAACCCAAAGTCCTGAAGTTGTTTGGCGGTTCCATTATTCTCCTTTTTTTTCTTGCGATAGTCTATAAAACTTGATTGAATGAGGTAGTTTTAGAGATTGAAAAATGGAGGAAGAGAGTAAATAGGGTCTTGAAAAAGAAACAGAAAAAAAGAGAAAACAAATAGAGAAGTGTTAGACCATATATTGAAGCAAATCAACAGAGAGAAGAAATGGAAGAGGGAGGTAATAGAGTGCAGATAAATTTTTTTCTGTTCATATACTATATATTTTTTTAACTTTTTTTTAAGGTTAAGAGTATTAATACGACTCTGAAAGTCCAGGGGTTTTTTAAAATGAGGTACTAACGATTTTTGTCCATATACTAATAGTAAGGGTATTTTTGAACTTTTTTTTTAAAGTTTAAGGGTATTAATGAAACTTTTGAAAGTTTAAGGGTATTTTTGAAACAAAGTACCAACAATTTCCATCCAAAACTAACGGTATGGGTATTTTTGAACTTTTTTTGAAAGTTCAAGAGTATTAATGAAACTTTTGAAAGTTAACGAGTATTTTTGAAACAAAGTACAAAGTTCAGGGGCATTTTTTATAATTTAGCCTATATTAAATAGGTTTCCAACATATAAAATCAATAACTTGAATTATTTCCTCTAAGAACTCGAAAAATGGTGTCAAGGGTATTTTTCTCGTAAATAGATATGACCAAATAATACCTCCAGAAGGTGTAGCTGCTTGTTGGCTGCTGCTATACTTTCTTTCCCTAGTTGTGTTTTACAGAAGTTCTTGATAACACCAAGAACAACCTCCAATTCAGAAGGGTGCTTCGACACCTAAAATCAGATCAGCAAAGTCAAAATTTGGAATAAGGTTTATACATAATTTTAATATTTTTTTTAAAGCAATAATTTGAAAGGGAGGGAAACCACTTCTAAATTACATTAAAAGAGAAAGTACCAAGAAAAAAAAAACGCTCATAATTTCTATCAAGAGATACTAAAAATGATTATTTTATAGGCCAGATGTAACGAACCTGAGGCACCCCTTCTAAGACAATAAGGAAAGAAGAAAAACTAACCATAACTTTTTCTCCAACATCTCTTTTGTTAGATTCTTCAGACCCAACTCTTGATGAACTTAAGTTTTTATTTTGCTGCAATAGACTCCAATAGAAACGATTAAGTGCTGACTTCTTCTTCTGAGCTTCAACTGCCTCTTCAACAGAAGTAACCATTCCTCCTTGTACTTTGTTAAGCCGGAAAAGCCTTGCCTCATATTCCTAGAAAGAGAAGAGAACCTATATTCGTAATGAAAGTCAAATAGGAAGCATCAAGGTAATTGGACTAATCAGGAAAAAGAACCTGAAATAGTTCGTCTAGTTCACAAAGAACACAAGGTGGTCCATTACTGTCTGCCTGACAATTTTGACAGTACCTAACACGTTCAATATCTTCTTCTTTTGGATTGTCCATTGTCTGATCAATTTCTAAAAGTCGATCAAGCACCACTTTCCTAGAAGCTTCCAAAAGGTCCAAACCAGTCTGAACATGATACTTCAAAGCATTAATGCTGCGGAAACTGTTATCAAGCTCAAAAAATCCATTAGTATTCATGCAATATTCATACCATAAAATATGATTTGAAGGGACTGAAGAGGGGAAAAAAATAATGATATAATGCCAGAGAGTTTGACACCATTTACCGGGATCCCACTCTAGATGATTTTGAGTTAAGGTTTCCAGATACAGCCTCTTCAATCTTTCTTATCAACTCGTGAGAGAAGTCCTTGTTCTGTTCAGCATGGTGAACTGCTTCCAACCACCAAACTTCGTTAAGATTTTCCATGTCTTTGAGTTCACTGCAGACCTTGATTTCGTATTGAACAAATTAGGCAAAGAAATTAGTGATATATGTAATAATCATCACTGAATGGCTGGACTAAACTAAGGTAGTTTCCAACTAAAATTAATACACCAAAACTATCCATAGGGAAAAAAATAAACTACATCTTAAGCATCCAAAAAATAAGGATCAATAAGCAACGGAATAGTAGAACACAATGGTGATCACCATCAATCTTTGTGAACTGCCTAGAGTAAAGGAGCAGGACACAGAAACATACCTGCACGTAGGACTTTGTGAACTCTTGTTGGGCAATAGATAGCTTTGAGGAAAAGACAGCTAGATATTTCTGCTTCATAGCCTCACATGCTTGGCTTAAAGAATTATCATTGAAGCAACTACTTGACTGATGAAGCTCATAATTTTCCTCCTTTTTGTTGTTAGTATCTTTTTTTGTCAGTTCAAGAGGACTGTCTTCCATCTTCTCTGTATAAGAAGCATACAGGGTCTCACTAACTTTTTGTTTCTTCATGATATGATTATCATAATTTTCAGAATCATCCATCCTGGAGGCTTTCACTTCACAAGTTCTTGGGTAAAATTGATGTTTTAAAGGTGATTGTGACTGGTCCACAGCTAATGGTAGTATCTCAGCAAGATTGTGATGGATGTGAATACTCAACAAAGGATCTAAGCGAAAATCTTCATTGTTCTCCTCAGCCAATTCTAAAGCTTCTTTATATAGTGAGAAGGCTTCAGAAAATTTCTTCTCAATTATAGCTATTCCAGCAAGTGCATTTAAAGCAACAACTGACCTCCTCAGAGCTTCCTCTCCTTCTATCTTGGTCTTACTAACAAGAACCTGAGAAATAAAACCACTTAGTCTAAAGTCTTACAGCAGATTTCATGAAAACTGGCATATCTTTACTCGAGGAATACCATCAATATTTCCTCCATTGTCATTGGGGATTGTTGCAATGAGCGCAGTCCCGAACTTCCTACTTGTGGGTGACAGCAAGCTTGGCGAAGTTTCAAAAGTGTGCTCAGCAGCTTTCCAGCATCAGCATGGGTGATAAGAAGATCAGACGGGACATCAGAAGAGACACGATCTGAAGAAAGTTAGAAGTACAACAATGTAAGTTATAACAGCAAGCTTCTCCCTTATGATGTAGATCATAGTGATGAACAAAGAAATATGATTCTTGAATGAAGTCATAATCAACCAGTAACAACCTGGGACTTTCCTTTTGACAAATTCATCTTTCAAACCTTGAATAACTTCACGGGCATAACTCACACAAGTTTCATGCTGCCTCTGGTAGAAGTGTTCTTCAATTGGTGAAAACGTTAGCCAAGTGATTTGCTCCTCCTGAGGAGGCAGCTGCAATTCATCTGTAACATGTATTTTTAAAGAACGCCACATGATTTGCTTAAAGAATGTGTGTGTGAATTCCATAGCACCATGATCCCTCCTCTGAAAAACAAGTTGGTAAAAGATAAAGAAACCAGATATGTCAAAAATGAAAAATAACGTGGGTCAAGGATAGCTAGGAAGCAATCCCAGAGGAACACCTAAAGAAGAAGGGAAAAAAAGAGAATGTATAAAAAAGACTATGAATGCCTGAGTTATGAAAACAAAGGTTTTATGTGGCATTTTGTCTCTCTTTCCTTTCTCTTTCTCTCTAACTACGACTGAACAAACCTATGAATGCTGCGTACCTCATATGGATCTCTTATAACTTCAACCCACCATCTATGAACATTAAATGGACTTGCTTTCACAAATCGTAATAATCCATATAAATCTTCAAGTTTCCTTTGTATGGGAGTCCCTGTAATGCACCAGCGGTGACTAGCATAAAGTCGTGAAGCCATTTCTGTAGCAGCAGTAGCATTGCTCTCCACCATTTGTCCCTCATCCAAACAAATCCTCCACCAAAAGATCCTGGTGAGAGGAGTAGGGATAACAGGGTACCTAAATTGAAGAGTCCACATATATTGTCAAAGTTTTCAGTTTCAAAAGAGAATTGCATTGAAGAAAACACATCAATATTTCCTTTGAAGATTTTCCCCTAAACCCCATGAATGATGACAATAAATCAAATAGCATTATAAAGGATGCATCGTGGTCATATTCAAGAGTTACCAAAACATGTTGCCAAAAGAATAAAAAACTGATATTTAGGAGCAATAACCCATCAGGATAAAACTTAAAATAACTTGAAAGTAGAAACACAAGCTACCAATACAGCTACACATTCAAATTGTTTGCATGCAATTAACATAGATAATGAGGGCATAAAAATTCATATGTGAATGGATATCAAAAGAAATCTTGACTCCAGAAGCAAATTGGTTAAAAGTATATGGTACAATCTTAATCTAAAATCTTGCACTGACTAACTCCGAAATAAGAAAGAAGCAATTATATTAAATTTAAGGAACATTTCTCAGCAAGGTAAGAAGAGACCTCTTCTGGAATCTCATGAAGCGTCGATCACCTTCATGCCTATCAGAATCATGAGATAGGTCCTCTTTGAGCACATCGTATGAAGTTAAGACTATATCAGAATTGATGAGATCGTTAATCTGCACAGACAATGTGCTTGAAAGAGAAGTATCCCTCACTCCCTCGTAGACAAGTAGTTTCATTGAACCTGGACGAGTATGACTGGAATGATAAATAACAATTGAAAAGTCAGCTTGCACTAGCATTTGAAATGAAAAACTTTCTAGTGAACTAGTGTCAAAATAAATAATCTTTTCACAAAAACATCTGATCAAAAAAATATGCGTGCATGTGAAAGCCATAATCTACTAAGAAGTTGAAAGTGAAATAAAGTGACAGCTACGGAGCCATAATCTTTAACTTATTTCATAATAAAACATTCAATTTCAGCATTAAACCAAGTCCAATCCTATCACAAAATAGTCATGTTAGAAGCTCGTCAACCAAATGGTCTAAACAAATATGCTCATTGTGATTTCTTCCCACGGGTCCACTAACTAGAACTACTGATTGGCAACTTCTCATCATAAATTGGCTCTCAGCAAGGAAGACCTTTCATGTTGCTTTCTAATTAGTTAGCTGCACATAAGTGAATTAATGTATGATGTCCTAAGCTAGAGATCATAGGAACCATCATGCTCAGATGCAAAGCATCTTATTAAGTGAACACTTCATGATATTAGACAGCAAAAGTATTTTTGTAATTCTTGGCTGCTGGTCTTAGGAGAATAAGCAAATCCAACGCCTTCTTTCCCTTTCCCATTATTTATTAAGTAATCTGATGTTTCTTAGCCGAAGAAAAAAGTATATCAGCCAGCCACTTATTGAACACGATATAGTCACAGCATTTCTAAGTTAATAGAGGTGGCAAACTTGCAAGTGTACACAAAATGGAATGTGAAGGCGAATGAATGAGATAAGTAGAAATATGGCCAAATGAGAGTATACCGTAAAATCTCAGCATGCCATTGGAATAATATGGGAGCTGGACACACAATTAGAGTTGCACCTGTAGCCATTGGGGCATCAGTAGCCTGCATCAGCTCTAAGCATGCCATACAAACATGTTCCTCATCTCTAACAATTACATTTACTGTATTCCTTTTATTTCTCTTTTCCTTTCTATAGTTCCCACTCTCAACATCAATGGGTTTGATAATTCTTCCTTTAGGTGAAAAACCAACACAGTCAGCATGTTGCCACGCATCACAGATATCGCATTGTACCCACAACCCTTTGTATCTGTGATTTTCACTAACAGCTCCACACACACACTCAACACGTTCCCTTTTCAATCTTTTAAATTCAGTTTTCTGATCTCTAACAAGTTGTTGCAATCCATCATCAAAACCTTTTGCACCTTCAAACACTGACATCCGATGAGAAAGTATGCATGCCAGTAGTTCAATAGTTTTTCCTAGACCCATCTCATCTGCAAACATCATATCATTCATACAAAATAGAGACCATAAGAATAGTTAATTGCATCAGAGTTAAGTGCTGATATTAACTGAAATGCCTAGCTTGGGAAAACGTGATGATTTCTAATTAGTGGCAATTACCAGCTAGAATGCCCCCATAAACATGCGGCAAAATTTGCTCTGCATTCAAAGTAAGATTTCCACTGGAGATAAACTCAAGTAAGCATACAAGAGGAAAAGTAAATCTTCCTAACTACATCAACAAGCACATATTAGGTAGCCACACTCAAAAGTGAAGTTGATGATACCTGAAAGGATTGTAGAACATCCTCGAACAAGTATCAAGACATTCCAGGGCCATACACAGGGGAGAAATAAGCTGCATGTTTTCCCCCACACCCAAATTTCCAGAAAATCCTTTCTCCCGTTGTACCATCCAGTAGGCTGCACGACGCTGATACGGCCTTAACTTTGGAAGTAAAATGGGTATGTCTTCATCAAGCATGGGATCATCTCTACATTGAACTTAAGTCATCAGTAATGTCAAAAAAAAACGAGGTTACGTAAGTTATAAACAGAATATACAAGTACATGAGCTACTCACTTTGATGGCTTAATGGCATCATAAAAGCCAACAGTATCAAAATTTACTTGTTTTCTAGAGTTGAATGTGGCATCCCCCATCTCATGATGCAAATGACTGTCCATATTCGTTGATTTAATTCCATACTTGGCCTCTGATGATACTACTTCGGGACGCAACCAAGCAATGGTATTCATCATACTCTTTTTCCACAACTGCCTGCTGTTATCAAATATTGACTCACAGGCATCAAAGGCACTTGGCAATATTTCCACCCTCAACCTGAGAGATCCCATATTATGGGAAAAGGTAACACCCATAATTGGCCTCAATGTCACGAACTTCAAATTTGCAAGATGAAGAAGGCCGGAAATGGCCTCATCAGGTCCATCAATATTACCTGATAAAACCACTGAGCAAGCATTCATATCTTCCTCTATGCCTCTCTCAATGAGTTCCAAGGATATATCAGTTGAAGATAAAACCGGCCATTGACCAAACTTAATGCGACCAAGGAGAAATTCATTCACATTGCATAACCGAAACCTTAACGAGTATTTCAAGCTCTCACAAAAACTGTCATCCAATCGAAAACCAACCAAACGATGGTGTTCTAACCTTATATCCATTAGAACAATTTCAGAAATATCACGGTGCTCATTGGAATTCCACCCAGTTCGATCAACTTCAACAAAAAAAGGCTCGTTAATCTCATCAAGTTTGATGTCTGATGATTCCACAGTTTCCACAACCCCATTTATATCAACCTGTGTCTTGGGATTCACGTGATCTTCAACTCTTACTCCACCAGAGCGATGAGGTTGCCTTTGCTTCCTTCTACCCATTCTATAACTATTTTAACAAAGTAGAGCAAGCTAAAAAGATAAATACGTAATTTAGATGGAAAAGGCAAGCTATAGTAGTAGTAAGCAGACAACAGATAAAATAAACTTAAATGAGTATCTAAATGAAAAGGAATGTAAAACCACTACTCAATAGATACTTGGAAAACTGAAAGGAAATATGCATGTGAATATGTTCATAAATACATAAGCAAATGTGCATACATGTACAGAGAAAGAGGTGTTGCATCTGCACACCATAAACAGGCACCAAACCCAAATCATAGAATTCAAGAGAACTTCACCAGAGCTAGAAATCCTACAAATTCAAAAACAATATAAAACTTAGACTAAAATGTCAGAAAAGGAGATAAAGTAAAACCCGAACCTGGGAAATTGCCATAGAATTCAAGAGATCACCAGAAAATGAAGTCCTATCCTATAACTATAAAAACAAGAAAAAATTAGAACAAAATGTCAGAAGGGAAAAACTGAACCTGGGAAGTTATGAGTATGATTACAGGTGCACGCCAATGATGAACATGCCCAATTATTCTGTTAATTGATGAAAATCATGTAAAATTAGAGAGAAAATACATTGGCCTACACTGCAGGGTTACTAGAAATGCAGGAAACCAAGCAGCGTTCGATACGTCGTTTTGGGTAAGCGACTCATTTTCGACCGATCTATCATTTATGCGATCGTCACGGTGACGCAGAGTCGGTTTGGTTCGGCCCCCACGGCAGAATTTCAAAAATGGCCCCACCCGGTTCTTGAAATTTTGAAAAGGTGTTTTGTTAAATTGCAAATTTGGTTCCTCATTTGATAAAAATATAAATAGAATTTAGTCTCAAGGTTAAATTTAGTTCCTATAATTTGATAAAGTTTTCATAAATAGTCCTACAATAGAAATTATTTATGAGAAATGTGATTATTTATATGATTTTTATCAAACCAAACCATAAAACCTCGATGTCTTATCAAACCATAAAAGTAAAAATGTGACTCTTAAAACTATAAAAACTAAATTTTATCTTTCTCTAAACCAAATCACAAGGATTAAATTTATGATTTAACCAACTATTTTTTAATATTATTTATATTTGTATGATTTTATAATATTGATCATAAGCATGACATTAATTTTTTTAAGAAAAAAAACATGACCAATATCATATCATAGTTTTGGATTCAAACATCTAAAAATAGTTGGTTAAATCATAAATTTTCCAACCAAATCATAAGGATTAAAGTTACGATTTAACTAAAAAATACATGTCAATTACTCCAAAACTATGTTCACTTTAGTGTGGTTTCATAAATTAAAGTATGGAAATGGATATGTATTTAAATTAATGATATTTATAAAATTATTTAGAAATTAACCTGTAAATCACTCCTAATAATATAGCTAACAAGACAACATAAGTCCAAAAGCATGAACAACAAAGATGGCACTAGTCCAACCACAAAACATTCAAAACCAACCCAAGGCTGAGCAAAAATAAAATTACAAATTAGCACCAAATCTCAAATACAATATAAAAACTCACAGCCAAAAAAGTCAACGCTCACAAAAATAGCTTGTCTTATTGAACTAATAAAAAATTATACCAACTCCACACTACATTAGAATTTTATTTTAAAAAGGACCTAATTCCGCCCATGAAAGGAAAGTTCAAAAAAATGATTTTAAATCTGAAGTTATTTTAGATTTTTTTTATATCATTTTGAACGAAAAATGATTTGAAATGAATGTATTTAAATTTTGTATTTGGATGATAATTGAAAAAAAGTTTATGAATATAGGCTTTCTAATTATGATTGATTAATCTAAAATTAAAATAAGTCAAAGTTAAATTGGTAATTTACACTAAATTCAATGAACTCCTAAAAAATCTAACATTTTAGGTAAGATTTTTGTTTTAAAATGTAAAAACACTATTTAACACTACTTCAAATTTATAATCATTATTCTCTTTTTTGACAAACAACATAATTCATTTGAAATCTCGAGGAGAAAGCAATTTATCAATTGCCTAAAGTATTTAATATTAGGATTATTTTGATAAAACTAAAATTTTAAAAAGGTTAAAATTCTCCCACCCACAAAAAGTTTTTATTTAGTAACGTCAAACAATCCTTAAATTTAAGAAAGCATCCACACGGTCTTCCCTTTAGAAGTTTAAAACTCGAGAGTTGTTATTCTCAACCTTCAAAACTAGCCGTGCATATAAATCACTCAAACACAATGTCTCTTCCCTTCTACATAAGAATGTAATATACATAACCTTTATATAACAAATTCCTGTCTCCATTATTAACGTACATATTAAACACCTCTTCTGTAACCTGCGTTAAATACAAATCAAAGAAGCAACAAGTAGCTATCTATATCTGTAATGAATCTCTAAATACATAATTGTACGTGGAAAAACGCTGAGATCGCGGTCGAGGGACGCCTTGCACTGTTAGCAGATCCTAAATGTTTCAGCTTTCATCAGTTCCTCAGCAATCTAGAATCAGTCATCTGCTCTAATGTCGGGTTCTGAAAGAACTCATTCTTTCCGTTCCATTCCTTTCATACTTTCATTCTCATTCCTGTTCTCTTTTTCAATCTGCAAACAAAACACCAGCTTAGTACTTCCTCTGCATGCTTCTTCTTGATGCATCTAACCCTCTCAAGACTTGGCTTGGAGAAGAATAGCCCATGAGTCGATGAAGCGGGGAATTTGACTTGGTTGAGAGTTTTCCAACTTCGGAGGACAACTTATCGGCCTTGTAGGCATGGGAGGACGGATCGCCAGACTGGTAACTTTTCTTTAGACTCTCGAATTTGTTTCGTGACCACTTTGAACTAAGTTCTTTCTCCATGTCTTGGCGGGATGAACGTGGTAAGACAATGGAACCATCTATTTCTCTGGAGCCACTTTTGTCAATAGTGAGAGCATAGTCGTCGAGTTCATCGGGCTCACATGGTGGAGGTTCTGCAACACTCTTTACATATGGAACAATATGAGTTCTGCTCTGAAGAGAAAACTCAAGAACCTTTGAGCAATGACCGCACTTGAGCCGATTGCATCGTCTTTTCACTAAGAGAAATTCTGCAGGAATCTGCAGCAACTTCAAGCAGTAGTAACAAGTTATGAAAGGGGCGCCTCCAGCCATGGGCCGTAGATGATGCTTGGCCAAATGATTTTTCTCTCTCAAATAATTTCTCTCATGATCTCGATGGCTCAAATGATCAGACTGCATACGAATTCCCCTTGCAGACAACTGTGTGCGTAGAAAATGTTGGGGACTAGATGCACATGAGCTGTATTGACTATAATAGTCGTGATCGATATGCGTCAAACGGGCCCCTCGATTATGCCAGTGTTCAGGTGGAAGCAGCTGCATTGAATGAGGGATGTTTTCAGGGAAGTGTTCCATGCCGTAGTAATTAAGTTGAGGACCACTAACAGCCTTTACAGCAGAAGTCATCCGTGACAAAGAATGTTGTCCGGGATAATTCGTTTGAGGCCCGCTTCTTCGGGTGTAAGAAGGATATTCTGAGTCATGCCAGCTTTCCTCATGAGGAATCTGATGATTATAGTACATTGGCGCCCATGTATCCTTCTGAGTGGATCCCATGGATACCCTTCCACCCACGTTCCCGTTTAGATTGCAGCTTTTCTCAAGCTCATCCTGCAGTTCATAAACCATTCTCAACAATCTAACCTTGTCTTCATCATGCTCCACAAAATTATCTGATGAGTGCATTCTAGAATCATGGGGTTCGTCGAACATGGAACTAGAAACACTGCCATTTTCATAGCCACCTTGCCAGTCCCTTCCGAGTAACGACAACTTACTTTGATATTTCTCTCTCCTTAGTGTGCTTCTATTTTGCATATCATGTCTTCTATGTTGCAGCATATCATTTTGATTCCTTTCATGGTATTCTATGTCAGAATGCTTCTCATGAGGCAAGCTTTTCCAGTAACTGCTTGCTTCAATTGGAATTTCGGAATCTCTAGCCACTACATCATTGTTCATCAAGGACTCTTCCCTTCTGGGACCTTCTACAGCGGCAAGAAAGTTGGCAGCTTCATGAATGCTCCTTAATGAACGTCTTTGATGGTCCAATAACTGATTATCCATTCCATCATATGCAAAAGAACTTTTGGTTGTTAAAGATTTGATCATACCAGGAAGGGCACCACTAGGTTCAACACAATGATTCACTTCCATACAAGCAAAATCATCTACAGGAATTCGATGATCGGAATCATGGCTAATAGTTTCCTCGTGTTCCTCTACTTCTTTAGTAAGAGGAGCAAGAATCTTAGGTGGAATGCTTGTCCCCACTTGTGTATCGGGAGTAATAATAGAACTTGTAGCTACCGTGTTTGAAATACCTGAGCTTTCTAAATTAGAATGAATCTCCCTCCTATCATCAACTTCTGGACTTTCTTCTCCTGACAGTAAGATCTCATCATTTATCTCGTCTTCCAAAGGGTTTTGACTTGAGAGCTTGTCATTCTCACAATTAGGAACCTCATTCACAAAAGATACTCGACCTGAAGATCCAGATTGGTCACCATGGCAAGCAGGAGATCCATCATCAACACTGGCATTCTTTTGGTGTTCATTCAAAGATACCTGATCAAGTTGCTTGCTAGGGTTGTCTTCTTCTTCCTTTTGATCTTTCTCATCATTTGGATCCAAAACAGACTCGCCAGAGAATGGGATCGTTATTACTTCATGACTTGAGGTGCTAGTTTGTGTTGCTTTTATAGGATCTCGTCCTGAGGGGTCAGCATTCCCATGAGAACCAAGTTCAATCCTAGAATAGGATTGATTTGAGCAGCTCGGTTGCTCGTCGCAGCAAGCCTGGGATTCATCATGGCTTCCAGCATTCCTTAGGCATTCACTTGAGTTTATATGAGCAAGCTGCTCCTGACTAACAACCCCAGATTCCTTCTGATCCTTCACGTCGATCGGGTCTATAAAACACTCGCCAGAGGACGGGATAGTTGCTTCAGGACTTGACATGCTATATTCCTCTTGTTCTGGAGCATCTCTGCATGAGAGCTCACCATTCTCATGATAAGCGCACTCTTCTTCACAATAAACTTGATTTGGAAATCCCGATGGCCCTTCACGACTAGCACGAAATTCATCGTTGTTTCTAGCGTACGTTTGGCGTTCACCTAACTTCCTCCGAACAAGTTGCTCGCTGCCACTATCTCCAGATTCATCATGGTCCTCCTCAACATCCGGATCTATGACGCACTCACCAGAGGATGGAATAATTGCTTCATGACTTGATGAAGAAATGCTAGCTTCCTCTGCTTTATCTCCATCTGAGATTTCGCCATTCTCATGATGAGATTCATCATCATTTCTAGCATTGCTTTGCTGCACACACAAAGTCGAATGAACAAGCTCCTCACTTCTCCATTCTCCAGATGCATTTGCATCCCTCCCATTGTTTAAGTCCAAATAAGACTCGCTGTGGGGTGGAATAATCGCTTCATGGTTTGAAATGCTAGGTTGCTTATCTTCAGAAGGGGGATTGACTTCATGCCTCTGGGCAGAATCTCTGTCTTGTGAACCCAACCCTGTGTTGTGGGAACCGTCTCTTCGATTCTTTGCTGCATGAAGGATCAGGGTAAGTCAGTCAGAGCTTCAAAAAAGAATTACCGCAGTCACATATAGGGAAGCATAGAAGACAAAAAAAAATATAAGAACTCCATAGCATCTTCTTGAAAGCTAAGTTTGTAGCATAAAAGATCATATTCAATGTGAAACTCCAGATGTTTTCCCTTTGTATATTCATGTCTATAAAAATTTATATGACAGGTAATCTTGTCCTCAAAGTGAAGTTTATAAGAAACATATAGAAAATAAATATCATGGAGTGATCATTGTCCAAAGCCTGAATACAGTTGTCTAAATTCACTAATTTTTCTTTTTCTGGCTTGTTTCAGCCATATCCTAAAACTTTCCAACTTCAAGCATCAAAATTTGAAATAAACTCAGCATATTGGGAACGAAAGATCAGTGGTTCAGTTTCCCTGAAAGTTTTCTACTTTGTTAGATATGTGAAAGAGCATTTACCTACGAGAATTGCATCACATCCACCACATTTGTAAACAGGAATATCAGGCAACTCAGGAAGAAGCCGACGACACCTAGGACACTTGACCAATCGAATTTTAGCTGTCAATCCAGTTGCCATGTTGTTTCAAATACTGGTCTCTCCAAACACCTAGTGACCACACCTCAGCAATAAACAAATATTTGCCATAAATCTGCAGTCACATCAGCATTAAGATGCATACTTAGTTACAAAGGCACACAGAAGCTGTTACATCACTTCTAAAAACCCGAGGATAGATTAAGTATAATTAATCTTAACACTCCTTAGTTCAAAATTAGCACGAAACTCGCCAAATGACTGTAAATAACAGTATCAAGTTCAAACACTAAATCCCCACAAAACCCTTTAGCACACTAATCTAAGAGATCAAGCTGATATTTGATAGTTTAGGATAATTAATCTTACCAGAAGTCGTAAAGAAAAGTCAACCTTCAATACTCAACTACACAACGTAACACTACTTACTTGACAACCCAATTTCACAAATTTCATAAGCCATCGGATTATCCCTACTTCTCTGATTAAACAGCAGTAGCTCATAAAGTTTCTAAACCACTTGAATGAGAGGCAAACAACTAAAACAATTTCCAACACATGGGCAGCAGAACAAAATCCACAAAATTCAGAAAGAAATGAGAATAAAAAAGCAAAATAACAGTCAAAAAACAAAACACCATCAAAACAATTCCGAAATTGGAAAACAGAACAAGTTCCAAAAGCATAGATCAGATCGACAAGAATCAAACAGGAAACTGTACAGTATATGAGAAATACCACACATCGCACCTAAAAACAAAGAAATGAAGTAGAGATTAAAGAATCCCAGTTCCCAAATATATAACTACTGGAAGATTAAGCAGAGTGAGATAGAAATAAGAACCTGCGCACGAAAAATTTTGCATGAATTTCTTTCCTTAGACGCAAAGCATAAAAAAACCAACGACCCAGAAGGGAATTTCCAAAGTCCTTGCAGTTCTTCAAGGAGAAACAAGTTCCAGCCCTGAAAGAACGTTGCAAATTTCTCCTTCCCTCTGAATAAGAGACGAAGAGTAACCCATCCAGCGGGTAAAGAAGAAGACGAAGAAGAAGACGAAGAAGAAGAACTTCGAAAGGAGGAGTTGAAGTCAAAGGACGGAACCAAAAAAGAGAGAGAGAGAAATCGGGGTTGACTGGACCGAATAAGCCAATTGTTTCATGCCACGTGTAACGGATTGTATTAGAATTTGGAAAAATAAATTGGTAAATTTGCCTTTGTCTTTGGGGCAAAAATTAAATTCTGTACAGGAATGTTAAATGCAGCAGCTTCTAGAGTTCTAATGTAATTAAATTATTATATGATGAGTGTTTTTGGGATTGTAGGTGGGTGACGTCAGCGTGGGCCCACCTTTTATTTAATTTTCTAAAATTGAAGTGTAAAACAGATAGATAAGAGACAGGAAAATCGGTACAGGTAAGAGTCGCATTCCCATTGGCATTAATAATGATAAGGATGGTTTGGAATTTTTGGTTGCTTACAGACAAATCTTGTTGTGCATAAAGTCTCTAGTTTAGAAATTTTGATCATTGTATTAACTTGTGGAAATGGAAACTGTGGACCTAATTGAATGGTCTAGATTGACTATTAAATCCATCAGACCAATCAAGATATTATTTATTATTATACATTTTATAAATTTGATTCACTAAGTTTGATATATCTATCGATCTAAATATTTTAAAAAAAAAGTTTGTCACATGATAAACTGTACATTAACAAATGAATGGAGCTAGATGGATGCACTTATGTTTTCTCCTTTCTTATAAAAAATTTACTTTTGACATGTCCAAAATCACTTCTCTTTTAAAATTTGGATGTTTGATAATGGAGATGGAATGATTCTCATGTGATTTTTGTCAAGGGAATGATTTCATTTTTAAAATGATTATTATTTTATAATAAGAAAAACTAACTTTTTGTGGCTTAAAACGGTCATTTATTATATAAAAAAAAAAAAAAAAAAAAAAAAACTCATAACTTTCCATCGAAAAAATGTATTTCTCACAATTGTCGCCATTGAAGTCATTCATTATTATTTACATAATGCTAATTTTTATCTATCTTAAACTCTTGTAATGTCTCTCCTACTTTAATCTCTTTTCAAAAAGTTTAATTCATTTTTCACACATTTTTTCTAAATCATTTTATGTCTCCCTAACTTTGTCTATCTCTATTTTTTTCCCTCTCTATAATTTATGCATTTCCTTAATCTTGTATTTCTTGCTCTAACTTTTTACTCTTTAACTTTTTCATCCATGACTCTTAAATTTTTCTCATTGATAAAGTTATTTTCTCTAAAATTTTGATCACTCTCCAAAAAAAAGTTGTATATCTCTCTAATTTTATTTATTGTCTTCAAAATTTCGCCATCTCTATTAATTTTTCCTCTCTTTAAATTTTTGTGTTATTCTCTAAAATTTTTTATCCTTCCATATCTCTAACACTTTTTTCTATTTGAAAATTTTAGCTTTTATGGAAAACAAAACATTAATCATTTTTTAAATACTTTGAATTAAATTTAAATTCATTTTACAAGTGTGTGGAACTAAACATTAAAATGATTTATAACTTAAAAATTTCTACAAAATTAATTATAATTAAATCACACGGGATAAAATACTCATTCTAAAGTCAATTCCAACCACGCCCTTAGTCATTTAACATCATTTTTAATGGTATGAAAATAAAAAAAAAAAAAAGTGTAGAACTAAACATTAAAAATGATTATATAAAAATCACTTTTAATAAATCAATTATAACAAAATAAATGGTGCTAAAATCACTATTTCTAAATCATTTTCAAGCATGACAATAGAATTATTTTAATGCCAACCTTTAAATGTGTGTGTTTGTTTAGCTGCATAAAGTGATTCTATGAATGTCAAATTATCATAAAGAGAAGAGGAGACTAGAAGACACTTTAAAATCGAGAGCAATATTGTAATTTTAAAATTGAGAGCAATAGCGTTGTATTGTTTTATTTCATATAGATTTAGGATTTTTTTTTAATATAAATAGTTTTTTTAAGTAATTTAACCATGATTACTTTACCGTCTTAAATATTAATGGTTGATCAATCACCCTAGGGTTCTTGACCTTAGAAAAAATGGAGGTATGAGAGGACACCTAGGTTTAATTTGGGATTGCTGTAACTTTTTACTTTTTAAAAACTCGGTTGTCATGTAAAGTAAAACAATATTTGATAAATTTCAGATTTTGGAAAGTTATAACATTTCGTAAACTACTCAATTATTGCGAAATAGGTATAATCTAGAAAATAAACATATATTTCGATTAAACTTACACTTTATCCATATTTAACTTCAAATTTTTAACAAGACAATTGTGTAAAATTTTATAAAATTTAGATTGTTTTTTTTTTTTTTACTTTAGATAATTTGATAAAAGTATCAACCAAAGTAATTGTTATTAAAATAACGTTTGAAACAAAATCTAATTTTAGTCTAAATAAAAATAAAGTAAGAAAGACAAATTACAAGCACTAGTTAAATTTTAAAAATATAAATGATATAAATCGTAAATAATAATATTTAAAAAATACTTTTGTTGGCCAAAGAGAGTCCTAACGAATGTGTTAACAACCACGAAGTCTAACCAACAACATAACTCAACTGGCATCAAGTATAATTAGGTTCGAATCCCCCTCACCCTCAAGTGTTAATGTACTAAAAAACAACACAAGTTTCTTTGGTTCGAATCCCCCAACCGTACTAAAAAAAGAAAAAAAAAATATTGTATACAAGATATAAAAAAAAATTAAAGGAATTAAAAAATTTTGTTTGTAGTTATCTTATCTAAATTATTAAACAATCGATTTTACTAAATATTAAAAAAAAAAATTGTTAAAGTTCTCCAACAATCATTTTTACCATCATAAAAAACAATCTCACATAGGGTCATAGTTAGTTAGCGTGCAAGTAGATTAAAAAAAACAAAACAAACAAACAAAAAACTTTGAAAAGTTGCTGTTAATTGGAGTTTGCAAATCAACGCAGTTGAAAAACACATTTATTTCCGAGATAAATAAAAAAAATTATTAAAATTATTTTACAGTTAATTTTATCCGAAACTAAGAATGGTTAAAATATTTTATAATTTCACTTTTATAATCTTCAAAATCAACGCAAACGTAGCTTAAAACTAGATTAGATAATTATTAAGAATGGGCAAAACAAAGTTCCAAAACATTGGGGGAAAAAAAAAACTAACTGCAAAATTAATCACTTAAAATAACAATAATAATTTTCAAAGTCGACTTAAGGACATCGATATAACATTTAAAAAAAAAGGACATTAATATATGAGAAGAAAATAATAATGGTATTGAGTTTTCATCTGCACAGTGATATTTTCATCTACATTTCTATATGTTCATGAATTAAATCGACAGTTCCATCCCGTGGTAAAAATTTGATGAAACATAAAAAATAATAATAATAAAAATAGCAACAAAATGTCACTAAATTTTATAAACCTGTAAATTTAGAAAAATGTCAAATTAGTCAATAATTTTTTAGACACATCATTGAAAAGTTAGATCCCATTTGATAACTAGATTTTGGTTTTTTGTTTTGAAAATTGTGTGGGTTGTCTCATCAATTATTTATAATGAGTTTCATCATTATTAACCTAACATTTAAAATTTTTAGTCAAATTTCAAAAATAAAAACAAGTTTTGAATTTTTTTTTTAGTTTTAAAAACTTGGGTTGGATTTTGAAAACATAGGCAAAATGTAGATAACAAAACAAATAAATTCATAGGTGGAGTAGTATTTACCAGCTTAATTTTCAAAACCAATTAACCAAAAACTTATGTTTGACAACCATTTAATTTTGATTTTTTTTTTTTTAAATGAAACCTATAAGTACTACTTCAACTACTCTTCACACAAGTTGTCGAAAATAAAGCCACGTTTTGAAAAAGAAAAAAAAATTAAAAAACTTGTGTTTGTGTGTGTTTGAGTTTGAATAAGAATTCAAACGTTTTCTAAAAAAAAGATAATACTTATTGTATAGAGATGATGAGAAAAGAAACACATTTTTCAAAAATAAAAGAAAAATAAAAATCAAATGTTTATCAAATGAAGCATAAATAGTTATCCAACGATATTTTAGGGATCTATTATATTAAACGTATAATTAGAAGTTTTAGACATTTTTAACACTTCATGGACTAAATAGACACAAACTTAAAAGGTTAGTTTCTATTTGATAACCATTTGATTTTTAAAAAAATTATACTTATTTTCTATACAATTCTCTACTATAACTTTCATATTTCTAAAAAAATAAAATATATTTAAATTCTTAATCAGATTCTAAAAAAAAAAAAAATTTTGAGATTTTTATTTTTATTTTTTATTTTCCAGTTTTCAAAACTTAGATAGGTTATTGAAACTTTAAGTAAAAAGTGGATAGCAAGACTAGAAAATCCATAGATAAAAGTTGTATTTATATGCTTAATGGTAAAAAATCAAAAACTAAAAACTAAAGCATTTCCTTTGATATCTATTTGATTCTTATTTATTTTTTTAGTTTTTTGAAAATTAAACCTATAGTCATTACTTCTATGTATAAACTCATATATAAACTTACTTATTTTGTTATCTACTTTTTACATATATTTTTTAAAGTTAAGTCGTATTTTGAAAATGTCAACAAGAGCCTACCCACAATTGTCGATTTACTAAAAAAAAATGTCATGTTTTGAAAACTAAGAAAAAAATAATTTTTAAAAATTTGTTTTTGTTTTTAGAATTTGACTAGCAATTCAAATGTTTACTAAAATGAGGTAAAAATCATGGTAGAGAAATTTATAGAAAACAAATTAAATTTTTAAAAATACAAACAAAAAATTAAGCTCTCGTTTGATAATTATTCGATTTTTAGTTTTTGAAAATTATGCTTGTTTTTCCACATATCTTAATGTTCTCTACGACGATTTTCATATTTATCGAGGTACCATTTAAGTTTCTAGCCAAATTTTTTAAAAAAACAAGTTTTTGAAAATTATTGTTGTTAATTGCTTGGTTTTTGAAAATATAAGCATACAAAATCATTCGTAGATGTAATATTTTAGGCTTAATTTTAAAAAACAATAAACAAAAATCTGGTTAAAACCAACCTCTATGCTTGCCTTGGCATATTTTCCTCATCGTTGGTAACTTGGTATCGGTGTTCTCGAAAATACTATGAGGTCGTTTGGATTGAGGAGTTGGGGGAGTGGAATTGGGAGGAGTTAATAACTCCCCAAACTCTTTGTTTAATCCAAGTAATTATTAACTGCTCCTCGTGGGTCCCACCGATTTATTAACTTTTCCTTGTGGGTCGCACAAATTTATTAAAAGGTTGTTTGAGGCGTTGAGTGAATTATAATAACAGCGGTTGTAGGTTATTATATATGTGTAGAGATGTTCATTTTCCCACGGGGGCGAGGCCCACGAGGACAGGGGCGGGGAATCCCCATTTAGGCGGGGAACGTGGGAGGGAGCGAGGACACAAATTTTTCCGTTGGCTAAACGGGGACGGGGACGGGGAATACATTCCCCGTCCCCGACCCCATCCCCGCTCCCTATCCCCGCCCCGATTAATTTATTTAATTTTAAATATATATATTTTTATACATTTAATAATCCATAAGTCTACAATTTTATTAAATATAATTTTATTTTCTAAGAAAATTGAAAAAAATGCATCTTAAATAGAAATCTCTAAAGAATAATTAACCATTTAAATACATTTTTTTTTTAAAAAAAGAAATTAGTTAATACAATTTTAAAAAATAAAATTATAAACGGGGAATTATTCCTCATGGAACTCCGATCCCCGCAATTTCAGCGTGGAATTCCATACTGCTCCCAGGTGAAATTAAATGGGGAATTTTGCAGGGACGGAAAATGAAATGGGGGGCGGGGAGCCATTCCCGACCCCACCCCACCCCGTGGACATTTCTATATATGTGAATCATATCATATTATTTAAAATGCAGAGTAGTACTTGGGGCGCAAAGTATTCCATAACTTATAATAACACACGTTATTATAGTGGGTGGCCCAAACAGACCCTAATTTCTTCTCCAACTTCTTGTGGGTCCCACAAATTTATTAACTAATTCTCCAACTCTCCATAACTATTTTTCCAACTCTTTACCCCAAACCCAACTTCTCAAAACTACAGAGTAAATAAGGGCCTGTTTGGTAGACAATCCAAAAACAAAATTTTGAAAACAAGGGATTCAATGAAAACAGAGTTGTATTTCATGTGTTTAGATATGTGTTTGGTAGCAGATTTAGAAATTTAATTCCCTTTTAAAGTGTGTTCTATAAAATATTTATAGATAATAAAATTAGTTGTAGTTGCAAAACTAAATATTAAGTTGAATATAAAACATTATTAATTAATTTATAAACCTGTGTTTTTTTTTAATAAAATTTATATAATTATTATTTTATAATATAATATTTTATATATTTTTTAATTTAACAAAAGTAAATTAAGTTTATAAACATGAAATACTATATTTATTAAGGTTTTATCTTTGTTTAATACAATTCTGCATTTTAAAATTTCAAATTCAGAATCTGGATAAAATGAAAACATAAAAATGTTATTTTCAGAATTTATACTATTTAGATCACAGAATCCAAAAACAAGTTTTAAAAACAGCTCTGCCAAATATGTATTCACTAAACTGAAACATAAAACAGAATCTAGATTGCTTAACAAAGAGGTTCTAACTTTTTACACCAAACTCAGACGAACTATTCATCCAAACACATACTTCATAACTCTTCAAACTTCTTTACTCGTCATTCCTAATCTCTAAACTCATCCATCCAAACCGCCTCTATAGAATTGTCTGTGTCGCGACTTATCTGTATCCCGCCGGCTCTCGTTTTGCCGTCACGTCTCGCCGCCGGATCTGGGCCCCTAATCCTCTCTGTGTTTTGTGGTGCGTCCTCTCTCAGTATTTCTCTACTTACAAACTGTTTATGAATAGAACGACTTGGCTTGATTACCTTCTTTAAATGCATACATTGTTCTACTTCCGGACGTGGGTAGTCGAATTCGATTCTCCAACAATAAAATTTGGTATTCATTGTTCTTGAATACGAATCTGCTCTTCGTTGCAAAATTTTCCTAATTTTTTTATTATAGTAATATGTTTCACAACTCATTGTAATTTGGTATGAAGCCATTTAGTTCAAGTTTATTGTGCCTAGGTTCGCTAAGTATGTAACTAACTTTAAACTTTGTTTGATTAATGGGAAACATTGATTGAAATTATGGATGAGGGCCTTAATGTATTCGATGAGTTACATCACGAGGACAATTTCATGATGTTATAGACTAAACATTATAAGGAAAAGTAAATGGAAGAATCTTTTTGTGTCATAGTCTTCTTTCTGGAGCTTCTCAATTTTATCTCTAGTCAGTTGTTAACTCTGAATTTTCCCTTCTTTTACTATACTTCTGGTGCCTAGCAATTTGGTAGAAAGTTTGCTGTGTGGGATGGAATTTTGATTCATTAGTCTAGTTGGGCTAGGGGAGTTTTTGTAATATTATCTTGTCCATTAGTTTTGATCTTGCTGAACTCGTTTCCAAATTCTTTAGGTTGCCCAAAACTCCAACTTCAAGCATGTCTGGAGAGGAGGAAGAAAATGCTGCAGAGCTTAAAATTGGGGATGGTACCAATCTATCTATAAATCTCTGGTTTTTCATCAATGATCAACAAGATTTTAAGTCCTTTTTACTTTTTATGGAGATGGGTTTCCTTCATATAGGCGCTTCCTTTCTGTTCCCCATGCCTTATTATATGTATCCTTATTACAAAATCTTTTTAACTGCGCATATAGTTTGGACTAGGAATGTGGAGTTAATTAATTTTGAAGCAGTTTTGTGGTAAAGAAATTACAATCTCTTAGATTACATCACATACCCTGTGGATGGTTATTTTGCTTGGTCATGAGAGGAGAAAGAGAAAGATAGTAAATGTCTTGTGTGCGTGTGTTTTTGGTTTTTAACCCCCCAAAAAAAAAAAAAAAAAAAAAATAGTCATAAGATGTAGTGTCTTATAGGTGGTTGGGCATCCACATTTATAAGAACAAATTTCTTTTGCTTATACCTGTTTGTTTTTTATGATATCGCGTTACTACTTTCCATGATGCGTGTTTGCTGGGTCATTTACTACATTGAAGTTTCCTTAATATGTTGTTTAAGGCTCAAATAGCTAAATGCCTTGAGTTGTCTGATACTTTGGATTAATATTATATGGTCCTAAGCTTTCTGAAATTTTCGATGAAGATGTGATCTATGCAAAATTTAAACTCTAATATACAACATTTTGTCAAAAAGATACTCAACTATGGTAAGCTTTTCCATCTTGTATGAATCTATGATAATTGAGGCTTTAGAATATATCTTTGGTTTACATGGATAAGTAATTATTCAAAATTTAAGCTCTTGCCCCCAAAATCTCTTTGGTGTATACATTCATTCTCCTGTACTTTTTTGGGTCATTGTTCTGGATTGCATAAATGAAAACATTAAAGGTGACATCTGACATTTATTTCTTTTGGCTGCCCGCAGAGTTTTTAAAGGCCAAGTGTTTAATGAATTGTGAAGTTTCTTTGATCCTTGAACACAAATATGAGCAACTTCAGCAAATGTCTGAGGATCCAATGAATCAAGTTTCTCAGTGAGTTTTATGTTTATTCTTTATTGATTCAGAAGCTAATTTAGGGTTTTTTTTTTGCTTGTTGATATAGCTAAAGTTACAATATTCATCATGACTTGCCATACAAAGGCGAGAGATTTTTATTCTAGTCTTCTTTCTGCAGAGTGTTTGAAAAGTCACTCCAGTATGTGAAACGCTTCAGTCGCTATAAAAATCCTGATGCTGTTAGACAAGTCCGAGAGTATCCTTTAAATTGTATACATTAGTTTTTTTTATGGGATGGTGGGAAGAATGGGTTGCACATATCCACCATATGCTATAACCGACTACATTTTGACCTTGTACTTTACAACTACCATTTCCTTGCTAGCCAAGAACTCTTTGATTAATTATTATTTGGGAAATAGTGAATAAATTCACTAAAATTCATTTTATCTCGGCAGCCTTACTATCTTTTAGTTTTTTTGGGCATTCATCTGAAAAAGATCCACTACTTTGATATCTAATTCATGGAGGGCAATATATTTCACTTTTATCACCTCAGCTATGAACTAGAAGTTTGGGATCATTGATTAGAATCGCATATGCTAAGAGGTGTGTAATGAAAATTAAAATCTTTTAAGTGGTTGAATCTTAACTGCCATACAGAATTCTAAGCAGGTATCAGTTGGCCGAGTTCGAGGTATGTAATAAACACTTGGTTTAATCAATTTACACATCATTTTTATCTCTTTCCTTCATAAGGAAAGATTTATTCCATCACTCTCAAAATTTGCAGCTTTGTGTTCTTGGCAACCTTTGCCCTGAAACTGTGGAGGAAGCTATTGCCATGGTACCATCTTTGAAGGTATCTTTTGCCACCATTTTTTATGCCTACACTGTATGAACAAGTATCATAGTTTTTGTTTGTTGCTTGTAATTGGCAGTATATTTATTGGTATTTTGCCAATCATAAGAAGGTACCAAGTTTTACCGTTATGTATGTATCTTTCAACATTGAACAGACATCAAATTTTAAAATACTACTAAAAGTTTTAAAACCAAGATGTAATTTAGAACTTTTATTTATTTATTTATTTTCCATTTTTGAGGAAGATTTCAAGGATATTTTTGAAAGTAAAATGTTCATTAGATGGAGTAGAATTGCTTATGAATGCTTTTATTGGCTTCAGACTAAAGGGAGGGCGCATGACGATGAAGCAATTGAGAAGATGTTGAATGATCTTTCGTTAATCAAAAAGTTTGAGTAGGTACAATATGTTTAAATCCATTTTCTCATTTAAAACAATGGAGAATTGTACCCTTCAGTCGTCTCGTAGTATTATAATTTGATGGGTCTGTCATAGTATTATAGTTTGATGGCTAAGTTTGTAATGAGTTATCCTCAACAAATCTCCAATTTAAATTTGAGTTGTATATTATTCTTTTTCATCATTAGATTAAAATGCGTTTATCAATAAAACAATATATGCAAATCAATTAACGCGTAAAATAATGAACAATCTTTTGCCTTGCGTGTAATTACTTCTACGTGTGTAACTCTTTTGATATTTGTGAGGATTCATGCTCATCTCGGTCTTGATTATAACAATCTATATAACGAAAATAGTTTAAACTATAAGTTGGTACGTAAACTTATAGGATTGTATCTATAGATTCTTGAATATTATTATTTTAATATTATATTTAATAAGTTTTGAACTTTAAAAACCATCTAATTAATAATTAATCATTGAACATTCATTTTTTATTTTGTTTTTGTCAATAGATCTCTACATTTTCAATTTTATATCTCTCATCTCTTTAAATCTTAAGAGGGTGTTTGGTTCCATGTTTTGGAAGTGAGAAGTATGAATTTGTTTAATGAAAATCATACTTAGTTGACAGTTCTATTAACCTAGGTCTACTACCGTTCATACTATTCTATCCCTAGATTTGCTATAGTATTTTACTTTACTCACTAGGCTTGCTATAGTTTATACTCTCCAAATTTGTTACCATACATATTTTGTCTTTAATTATTTACAAGACTCTTATTGCTATAGTTGAAATTTAGTTCAAATTTCAAGTAGTAATAATTAATTCATAAACCGTCTTTGTTATACTTCATGTTTTAGAGTAATTATAAGGATGAATTTATAAGAAGAAATCTCTTCTTATTTCGTTCATATATTGACAAATACTAGGAAAAAATAATTAAATATTTTGTTTTGCAAAATAATTATTCAAAAAGTATTTATATTAACAATAGTATTAAAAAATAAATTATTCATTTACAAAATAATAGTTTCCAATTTATAAGAAACTTATTACTAATATACAAATTATTTTATTATAAATTTAAAACCACACGTTATATACTCCTAAATTTAGTATGTCAGTTTTCGTTGGATAAAAAAAAAGGTTCATTTTCTCTAAATCCACAACTTCCCTAAATTCATTTTCTTGTGAAAATGTAAAAATCATATTATCATAATAAATTAAAGACATAATATTAATAAAATTAATTAATTAAACTATTTTTGTGGTGTTTCTCAAAGTTAATAGCTTTTAAAATAATATTATTTAAAATATTTTAACTTTATAACCTTGTGTATTAGTTAAATATAGAAAGTTGAGTCCAATAATAATTTTGATGATAAGTAGTACATATAACTTTTGTTAGCCCAACAAGTTATAAATTATTAAATAAACAATTGATAACATTTTCTTTATGGTTAATTTTACCTTTGATATATTTGTATAAAAATTATTGTTTATATTTGTTCACACTTGATAAATAGCCTGAAAATATTCTCATCATAATTAAATATAGTCTATAAAATAATTATTGGAAGAACATTAAGTGTACAAATGTATTAAAATGTATTTATTTGTTATTAAAATAATACTCTCTAGTTTCATAATAAAAGTTACATTTTAAATATAATTTAATATATAGTTTTTATTACTTTAATTAAATAATTACTATTATTTATTACAAATTTTAAATTTACCAACCAAACACACTTTTAATAAACTCAAGTTTAAAAAATTAGAATTCAAACATAGAGTTAACAAATCAAACTTGACACCATCCAAACATTATTTAACAAATTACAGACTTAGTAAATCATCCTAGAGTTAACAAACTACCTTAACTTGAGAACCAAATGAACTCTAAAGTCTGTCTAAACAACTCAATTGAAGGGATCAAATTAATTCAGTTTAATTAATTCTGGAAAATATCAATCTATTTGTCTTTATTTTTGTATTTTTTTAAAAAAATCGATTCGAATCTAATTTTTCAGTTTCGATTAATTCGAACAGTCCGTTTGAGTTTTTGTGAGAGCTTTGTTTTTTAGTTAGCGAAAATTGAATAAAATAAAAGGCTACTAGCAATTTTTCTTAAAGTTTATTTTTTAGGACTATGATTATCATACAATCATTATTATTATTTTTTATTTTTAAACAAAAACCGCCATTACAAGTTTTAAAGAAAAATGCGTCCACAAATTACCAAAATATTTTGAAAAATACTCTTGAAAAAACCTCAAATATCTTTTAAAGGGTGGTTGGGGGCAGTTATAATAAACAAAAGATTATAATAGTGTGTGGATTATTATAATCTGTGAAATCATATAATATTATTTAAAATACAGAGTAGTATAGTCTGAGCTTATAATAGTATGTATTTGAGATGCAGAGTATTTCATGGGTTATAATAACCCATGTTATAATAACTTGTACCCCAAATTAACACTAAGCATTCCAATATTTAAGAATAAAACATTACAGTGAACATTTACAAAAGAGAAAAGATCATAGAGATATAATGACACTAACATAAAAGAAAACAGAAATTAAACGAAAAAATAAAGCCTATTCCATAGCATTAAATTTACAAATCCCTACCAAGACTAAATACAAGAGTAAATTTGGAAATTAAAATTTAAAAAAGATCTAACCAACTAAATACAAAGTAAAGGAGTGCAAATAGTAGAAAAAATAGAAGTTTGAATCTTAGACTTGAGGGCGAACTTTAACAAGTTGTTGAGACGTGTATCTACTCCAAAACCAATGTTGTGTCCAAACACAAGACATGTCTTCAATAGGGATGCCCTTTGTCTCCGGCAAGAACAAATAGACGAATACGGTCATCAAAGCCACGAAGAAAGCAAAGAAGAAAAACAATCCGAATTTCATATGGCAAAGCATGGTGAGGAAGATTTGAGCAATCAAAAAGGTAAAGAACATATTCACTGAAACCGTAACGCTTTGAGCAGCTGATCGAATTTCAAGTGGGAAGATTTCACTTGGAACTAACCATCCCAAAGGCCCCCAAGACCATGCAAAGGCTTGAACATAAATGCAAATGAACAGCACCACAACACCAGCATACCACTTGGGTAAATAAGCAACTTCACCAGAAACTCCAAATTTCCAAGCAATGAACACAGCAACCAAAACCTACAAATGCCCATTTTTTTATTAGAATCAAATCATAAGGTGTGATGTACAAATAGCATACGTTATTCTAATAGTTCAAAAACAAAAGGCTAAAGAAAAGTTTTAGCCACCTGAAAGATGAACATGATGATTCCACCAAGCAAGAAAAGGATCCTTCTTCCCCACTTATCAGTGCCATAAACAGATACAAAAGTTGCCAAAGCGTTAATGCCACCAGTAATGACAGATGAAAGAAGAGAAGCATTGTCCCCAAATCCAATAGTCTTGAACAACACAGGAGCATAGAACATGACCACATTGATGCCAGTCAATTGCTGGAAAAAGGGGATCAAAATGGACATTACCAATTGAGGTCTGTTTTGCCTTTCTCTCAAATTCCTCCATGGATGCTTCACTGCTTTAGCATCCATACTTGCTGCCACCATATCCTGAAACTCTGCATTTACATCCTTCTCAGACACTCCACGAATGCGTTGGAGCATGGCTTTTGCCTTATCGACTTCACCTCGCTCCAACATTGAGGATGGAGTGTCAGGAAGGAACAGAGCTGAAATTGTGATGAACAATGCAGGCACGGCTGCACCGCCCAAGCTTACACGCCAACCCCATCCACCATGAATATTGGCAGTACCATAATTGACAAAATTAGCCACTAGAATACCAATTGTAATTGAGAGTTGAAAAACAACATTGAGTGAGCCTCGATATTTAGAGGGAGCCATTTCAGAAACATAAAGTGGAATCGATTGGAGTGAAAATCCAACCCCAATCCCTAAACAAATTCGGCCAATGATCAGCATGGCCATGTTTTGAGCTGCAGCATTAACAGCAGCACCAATCAAGAACACAAAGCCACCAAGAAGCATGGACATTTTACGACCAAAGGCTTTGGTGACCCATGATGCTACAAAGGAGGCCACAAGAGCAGCTAAATAAAGAGAAGAAGTGAACATTGTAAGAGTAAGACTGTCAAACTTGCAATACTGATTGGTAGAAGTATCGAGAGCTTCTTTCTGGTAAACAGATGGGAAAAATTTCTGCAGAAAAGGAGCCATGGAGGTGACGCCACCTGAAACAAGAATAATAAAACATGGAGTGAGTGAAAATCGCAAAGGGAAAAGGGAAATTCAAGAAGATAGAAAAGGATTTTGGACGAAACAATTACCAGAGATTCCAATGTCGTAACCAAAGATGAGTCCACCCATGGCGGCAACAATGCAGGTTATTAACACATAACAAGTGAGTTCTCCAGGATAGTTCTTGATCGGACCGCCTTGATCATGGCGGAGCTCGAAACCACCACCGGCCATATTGCTCGCCGAAGGAGAAAAATCGAATGGAAGAGAAGAAGTGCGTTGAGGAGAAGAAGTGCGTTGAAGAAAAGATAGATTGATGAATGTGAAAAAAAAATGTGGTGAATGGGAGAATTTATACCCAAATATTTTCCATATATAATTAGGAACCCGAATTTATAAATTATACCCAAATATTTTCCATATATAATTAGGAACCCGAATTTATAAATTATACCCAAATATTTTCCATATATAATTAGGAAACATTTCCTACTCCGAAACCAAAATCCTTGTTAAAGATAATCATATAATTAAGTCGATAATTCGAAAACTATAACAATATTAATATAATATTGTTCTTAATAAGATAATTAAGCCGATAATTGAGCTTGTCCTGAAAGAACACGGTTCCTAATCCTTACTCAAGTAAGTTTTAGTTTACAAATAGTTTGGATATAAAACTTCGTGGGGCCAACTTCTCGGTTCAATTCTTGAAACCTTGCGGTTAGAAGAAAAAAGATGAGATTTTCATAAAATAAAAAAGAGCAATATTTGCGAATTAGAATTTCGTAAAAGACAGAAAATTTTGAAAATTCGAATCAAGTACAGCGTAGTACTGAACTTTATTTTATTTTATCTAATAGATATATTTTTCTAAGTTTAAAGATTTATTTGAAAAAAAATATAGATTTGCTAAAGTTTAAAAACCTATTACTATTAGTATTTAGTAGTCTAAAAAAACGGTTAAGACATTCACGTAACATTAGAAAATCTAAGAATGTATTAAATATATATTTTTAATTTATAGACTTTTTAGATACAACTCTTCAAGTTCATAAGCCAAACTTATTACATAACCAAATAAAAATAACATCACCCAAGGAAAGAGAACAAACATATTGAATGTATTAACAACTACGAGGTTTGTGGTTTGATTCCTCCCATCCATATTATACTAAAAAAAATAAAAATAACATCACCCATGACCCAATAATGGTTTTAGTTTTCAATTTGAGCATAATTCAACTAGTAAGTCATGAATAAGTATCTATTTTGAGCACAACACAACTAAGCCATTACATAAAATATGAAATAATAAATTAAAACATAATATATTAATAATGTATTAACCAACTCAATTTTTTTGGGCAAAATTACACCTTTAGTTTTTGAAGTTTGAACTTGATTTATATTTGATTCTTAAGATTTTAAAATTAACACTTTTAATGTCTGATATTTAAATTTAGTTTCTATATGGTATTTAAAGTTTAAAAAATGAACATTTTTGTCCCTAAGTTCTAAATCTTATTGTTAGTTGTTTATTGAAGTTTAGATTTAGTTTCTATTGGATCCTTTAGATAAGTTGATTTTAGTTGACTTTTTTTTCCTCTGATTGAAGAGTTGATTAGTTGACTCAACGAGAGAAAATGATGTGGTAATTAACATGCTAATATGAATTATCTACTGTTCATATTTATTGTTATCCCTCACTAGAAGAAGTCGAAGGCCTTGTTGCTGACAAAAAATATTTTATTCTTTCTTAACGTAACTAATCATGTCAACTATTACGTCATTTTTTTTTGTCAGTCAATTAACTATCAATTCAATTCAATGATCAAATACAAATCAAATCCAAAACTTGAGCAAGTAATTTTGCCTTCTCTCTCTTTTTATTTATTTATGATAAACCTTTAATATTAATGATGAGTCAACTTAGAAACTTTTATATAGCCAACAAGAGGATAGCTTAACTATCATCACATAAAAGCTAGTTACGTCTTATCAAATTATTATGTTATGAACATATTTAGGTATGTTGACCTCTATGGTATTTCGCTCTGAAAAATTAAATTTTGCTAATCGACGTGTCCAATTTCGTATGTTCAAGTAACATTAATCCAAGTGATATATCCATATGTCTAAATATGTTGAGATGATTTCTTCTTCCCTCGGCAATTTTTCCTTTTGTTTATCGTAACAAGAAGAAAGTGAATTTTGAATGTTCCATCTTCTTTGCCTGTTTTTTCAAAATTATTTCTTAATTTTACAATTAATACATACCTTAACTTAACCTGAGTTTTTGTCTAATCCTCATGAATCAAAATTTGCTATTCTTCCAAGAGATGTTGAAGATGAAGTTTATGATAGTACTAACCAAAGACTTCTTAGAAAATTCAATGCTCAAAGTGTTCTTAGATATATTCACCAAAATAAAGCTCCCGGCCCCCTTTTCCGGTTCCTCGAGCCATTGCTGTATCTTTTTAAAATTAATCTATATGTCATAGTTTTGTAGAAGGCTATAGAAATTAAATGAAAATTAGCATAAATTTGAATAATATCCTTAATATATATAAAAATAAATGATTATAAAGGCATATTTGAGAGTGATTTTAATATAGTTAAAAACACTTTTTCCGTATTCAAAATCATTTTGAAACATACTTTTAATCATTCAAAATTAATTTTTATGGTATGAAATCAAACCTCAAGTTGATTATGAATGATTCGAGGCATAATTTTGAACATGACAAAGGTGATTTTAATCATTTTAAAATCACTCTCAAACATGTCTTAACACCGATTCCTTTTCTCAAACAGGGGTTCGACCTCTCACCCTCATCAGTTGCATTTAGATTTTCTTTTCAACCCTATTTTTTCATAATCAAGCTTTTATTACATCAATTTGATGAGTTTACTACACAGTAGATAGAAGAATGCACAATACAACCCATTCTTCGTCCAGACTTCACTAAAACCGACCTTTTGAACTGCAAATCGATGTCCCCCTGTCTCATAGTTATTATTTCAAAGAAAAAAGATTCATAATCCTAAGAACCCAACAACCGTGAATTATTTAACTTAATCACCAGGCTTCCATTGTACTAGAGCTAATGTATGGCGGCCACCACAGGCAACAAGTTTCGCAATCCAACGGCCATGCTCATCAGTCCCACGAGGAGGGAGAATGTCAATGGGAACTTCCTCTGGTTGTCCAGTTGTTACCTTCCTTCCATATCCAAGCCGCCCATGGTCACCTCGCCCAAACTGTCATACACGTAAACAAGGGGGGAGAACATAACAAGACTTAACAGTTCATAATGACAATGAGCTTTCAGAATCACAAACTTCGTTACGGTTTCTTGCAAAGTTCTCGGAACAAATTTTTCGAGAAGAGGTGGATTTCATAATAATTCTAAATCTAGAGTAAATTGTACATAAGACAAATGATTCTAGATGATAGTCACTTCTACTTTGATCTTTAAACTCTTCACACTTTTTATTCTATTTTGTTTTGTTCTCTAAACTTTTACACGTTTTACTTTAATATTGATTTATTTTTATTTATTTTGCTTTAGTCCATAAATTATGCATAAAAAGCTATTATAATTCTTTCATTAATCATTTAATAAAACATCTAAAGTTGTTTCATAACCTAACACTTGATCGAGAGCATGTCTACATGTGGTTCACTTGTCTACATAAATATCTACTCATGAAAATAAATAAAAGAGATGTCTAAGTTTAGAGATTAAAATAGAATGTTTTCGAGTTAACTAATTAGTAGAATGTTTGAGAGTTAAAAGAGACAAATGGAATAAGCTGAAAGCTTATAGATCAAGAACGTCCAAAACTTAAATAATATAATGATTTGTCCTGAAACCAGACTCTTAGAAAGCGGATTTTGAATCAATCATCTCCTTCAGTACTTCTAAAAATGTATTAATTTTTAAATTATTTTGGAAAAATACGAAAAAAAATTCTTTAATGTATTTTGAAAAACAAAAAACCATAATCCGTTTCATCATATGATGATATCTCAAACAAGGTTGTTCATAAAGACAGATGAAAGACTAACCGAAAACATGCGGCCATCACTGGTTACTGCCACTGAGTGTGTGCCTCCACATGATACCTGTACCAACGAATGAGATAGTGGCATGTTCAAAAGATTTCTACTTCTGTCAAATAATAACTGCATCTCTAACTCTAGTCCCCAATTCTAGGCCTGATCCTGAAATTTAATTCAACTGTTTGCAATATTCTCTACCTCCTTTTTCTGTCTCTTCTCGTTTTCAAGAAAAAAAAAATAGCGAATGTTAGTTTCTTCCTTTTGGTAATCATTCTCTGTTGTCTAGGAGTGCAAGCCGGAATAGAAACATATCATTCAACTTTTACACCTCTTTTTGTTTAATAAGGAACTATTTGTTCGATAGGTTTGTCTAAGATACCGTTATCCTTTTCAAATCAGAATTATATCAGGTTATCAACGAAGGATTATATTGTAGAAGGCCGAATGTATGAAACCAAAGGGAAATGTTTGTATTACCATTCATGCATCAAACTATTCTCATGCCATTAGAACCATTTCAACTACCTTCTCTATATTCATCCAGCCTTTAAGACACTCCATAGTTTTAAGTAGAAGTTGCGGCTGGCGAGGCACAATTATAAAAGTAGCATGATCCATACCTGAACAATGTCCTCGCCAGACAGAAGTTGAACCTTCTGGGGAACCATTTTGCTGCTCTTATCATTATCTCCAAATCCAAGCCTCCCATGTTCTCCTCGTCCCCATCCATAAACCTGCAACAGCAGTAAGCTTACTCTTCCACTCAAAAAAGACAATGGAGGATACATCATTCATTCTTGACCAAGTCTGTAATTCATCAGCAAATTTTTTCAGATGCCCATCAGCCATGCTTATTGAGTACATAAGCACTTCTTCAACCTAGGAGCTAAAATTTTTTATCCTCTAAAATCCCAAGAAAAGGTGAATATTGACAGATTATCAAGGAGATCCGCGTTTGCCATATAAGCACTTAAACACAACCAACACAAGGACACATTATGACATGTTTGTAGCTTGTACTAGAATTAATGCCAAGCCAAAAGTGATTAAAGAGTTATTGCTGTATGAAATTGTAGAAGGTATTTCTTTGCGAATGCACTGGCAAACATCAACACTCATACAGTTCAATAGAGATCAACTTCTCTCAAATTGGCAAAGACCCCTCTTCGGCATTAAGTGGATAAAGAGAAAGAGAGAGAGAGAGAGAGAGAACCTCCCCGCTATCTGTCAACGCAGTTGAATGCCATCCTCCAGCTGCAATGTCAACCTTCGGACAAAGATGTGGTAAAATAATTAACAAGGTAGCCATATTAGCTGCTAATTATTCATGGCTAAGAAAAGTATGTCTGAATCAAATTTAAAAATAAAATAAAAAATAATAATAATAGTTTTTGGAATAGACTACAAACCAGAGTAAGGCCAGAAAGCCCTTGGACAGGAATTGGCTGTGATCTTGGTTGTGTGTCACCAGTTCCAAGCTGTCCATATTCATTATTACCCCATGCCCATAAAGTTCCATCTTCTTGGAGTGCCAAATTATGGAATGCTCCAACCGCAATAAGTCTCACCATATCAAGACCTTGAACTCGTACAGGAACAGAAATCTGCTTTCTGCAAACAAGATACTCAATTATTAGCATCACTGCATACAATAGAAACAGACAATAGCTCAATAAGTAAACAAAAAAGAAGTGTTCAGTGATATCAAAATTAAAATTTATGACTTATGAGACCATACATATCTCCAGGTGGCCATGGTTGGCCCCATGTCCATACATGTCCTCCACGTGTAAGTACCACAGAGTGTGTACCTCCCGCAGCAACCTATGACAGAGAAAAAATAGTATGTTTCTGAAACCAACTCAAGACAACCATAAAACAATCTTCCATGAGATATGCATACAAGACCAGAGGCTCTAAGAGATTAAAGAAGGGGCATGCCAGAATCAAGTCAAATCTTTTTCCAGCCTATCATACTGACTAAATGATCTGTGTTCTCCCTACTTACATTTAAACGCAAGATAATTTTATTGTCTAGTTCTATTTTGAATCAGAGAAATCCAAGTAATTTCAAGAATAAATTGTGCTAAATGATCTGTATTCTCCCTTAATTACATTTAAATTGCAACATAATTTTAATGTCTAGTTCTATTTTTGAATTAGAGGAATCCAAGTAATTTCTGGAAGTCATCAATTTAAACCACATTAGCCACGTAGCTAGGATATTTATGTATTTCACAAGTTCTTTGACAATAAATGTTGCAAAACTGCAAAAACTATTTCCTTCATCAATCAGGTCACCACTAATTCATTTCTTTTATACAAATGCAAGGACTCCCAAGGATATTGGGGTACCATAACATTTGCAAGCCCCAATAAAAAGACTCACATAATGTCATGCAAATTGCACAAGCTTGGTCTGCTTGTCAAGTCTAGCAAATCTTAATACGCATAATCCCGTTCCACACTTTGATCCAAAAGAGATTTCATTTGAGCTTCCATTAAACAAAAACTCAAATGTATAGCCACATATCCATTAAATCGAGTAGAAGCCACCTTAGGAAAACCATGAATAGCACCATAGCCCCTCTTTTTTGTTGTTGGATATGGAATGAACTTCCATTGAACCATTACAAAAAGTTTTTTATAAAGTGTAGTGTAACTAGAACTATTAAAATAATATGGTCCCCCAAAAGCTAGAATGTACTCTTTTTCCTTCAAAGGTTCTTGTTCTTCTATATTTATTCCGCCACAACATCCAAAAAACTAATCCACAAAGTTTTTAGCCTGGACTTTGAAAAGGGAACCACACCCCAAGGTCTGAATAGTGAAATTTTTTGCACTAATTAGGCGAGCATTAATGAATTTTGAATGCCGACAATACCTTATTTCATAAACCCATAGCCGTGGGAAGAAGAGAAAGAGATGGATGACATCTTCCATACATTTGTTGCATATATAATACCAGATCAGGGAAAGCTATCAATGGAGATTTCTTGGTAGAACAGCAAGTGCATGTTTGGGAATGATTTTAGAAATATTGATTTTAGTGTAATTGATTTGTATATAATTGATTTATTAAAAGTGATTTTCATATAATCATTTTCATGTTTGGTTCTATACTTTTAATAGTGATTTTGGTTTTGAAAAAAATCATTTTTTATGGAAATTTATGAATTTTGACAAAAGATTACGGGTTTTACTCGTCATTAAAAGTATACTATTTTCAAAAATGAATAATAGTCATTTTAAATTACAATCACTTGACAAAAGTCACTTAGAAATCACCTCTCTAGTGATTGAAAGGGAATCACTTGCTTAATATTGCCAAATATCACACTTTGCACAGGAAAGTGATTTTAGACATGTCAAAAGTGATTTTGGTCACTCCAAAATCACTTCCAAACATGCCCTAACAGTATCATTAGTATTAATTCATTTTCATCCCAACACCAAGGACCAAATAAAATCTGTTTTCTTATTGGGCGAATTTTTCATTATCCACAATATCTTTGACAAGAAAGAGGGGTACACTGACTAAGAAGCTGACCAGTTAGAAAGTAGAAATTAACAAGAGAAAAGGTCATTTATTTTTCCCAGTTTACAGTTTATGATGATATTCTTTAAGAGAGTTTTTATTTTATTTTTTGGATAAGATAACCATGCAAGTTTATGACTATGAGAATTTTTTGGGGAAGGATAATGATGAAAGTCAAAGCAAAGTCACGCACACCTCAACTATTCTCATGGAACTATTGCTAGATCCTAAAACATTTCAGTCAAAAAGATAATAGAATATTAATATTCTGGGTTAGACCAAGGCTTAAACCCACTTTAAAGACATTTAAAGCCATACACTGCCTCATTGCCTCTTTTACTTTTGAGATAATCCACTTTAAATAGACCTGATAAATTCTCAATAATGGGCAAAAATGCCAACTTCTTGGTAATGGACCAAAAGGTTCATTTCCAGGAATTCAAGCAGTCATACTTGATTGAAAGTGCTACTATAGCATAGTATGTGATCAGGTGTAGCACGATAAGTACAATATGTATTATCCATAGCACATATAACAAACTACATAATTGATAATACACAAAGATAATCCAGACTAAATCCTCACAAATATATTACCTGACGAACTATTAGCTTTGGTGCACATCGTTGAGGAATTGCTATATCTCTTCTCGGTGGTCTTCCAGTGTCGTCTTTCTTCTCGGGTTCTTCGCCACACTGACCATATTCATTACCACCTGCACACAAACTTTACATGCTTAATTGCCTAGATTGATCTAAAATAAGAAGCACCATGAAAACTTTCCCCAAACATGTTCCTCAACTGCTCCAAGTAACCCTCCCCTCAGTTTCTTGGAGAGCGCAAGAAAATCACGTCTCATGGAATTCTACACTGTTGCCATTCATGTTGCCATGCATAAATGAAGCTAGTACAGAAAACGTAAAACCAATTCATAGACGTAATATCTATTATCTATCCCAAATGATAAACGATAGTAAATTCTAAGACTAGCATTCTTTGAAAAGCTATTGAGACTTGCACTCTGAGACATGCCACAAATTTTAACCTTGAAATTTATGCCTTTTAGATTCATAAGAGATTTATTCCCCTTAGATATAAGTAAACGGATCTAAGAGTTCACAATAAGACTTGCAGTTTTTATGCTTTATGTAGTCGCTAGAAATAGAATAATGATACCACTTACCATCTATTCTTCGATTAAATAAAGTTCACTATTATATGTAATACTAATACATCATTGACCCTGGTAGTTTAGCCCATGATGGTTTTTGGATCTTATATTAGTGGTTGTGATAATGATATTGAGAGTGGCCTTTGGAATTTTTATTTATGAAGATAACAATTGATTGATATGTGATTTTGTTGTTTTTGCACTTCTATACATGCTCCCACTTGAGCTTATGTGTTGCCTCTTCAAGAGGAAAAGTTTTGATGCCCTCTTTGGTATTTTAAAACATTGATAACTAGAACTGTAAAAGTTCCAACCCAGCATTCTCAGTCACACAGTTAGCGAAGGGAAGGAACGTAAGTACCCCAGGCATAAGCTCGGCCTTGATCATCCACAGCCAGACAATGCCACCCACCAATAGCCGCCTAAAAAACAGGACCACCATATGAAACTTTCAATAGAACACTGATGATCAAGTAGTACTCATAAGTTCTTCAGCAGAAAAACTAAAAAGTACATCCAAAACACCACACTTAGATTGATTACCTGTACAATCTTAACATTAGCAAGAGCTTTGACCTGGCTCGGAATGTTCTCAGCTTTGGTTCCTGCTGGGTGCCCAAGAGTTCCCCTCTGATTCCAACCCCATGTAAACAGCTACAAACCCACCACAAAATTCAAACCAAACGTTTGAAATATGAGAAAACAGAAAGCCCTTAAACGAGAAATGAATCAGAACAGAAGCTTAAACAGAGTGATTCGAATCAAATGTAACTGACCTTGCCATCTTCGCTGATGGCGAGGGAGTTTCGACTGCCAGCAACAACAGAACAAACTTTCTGAGACTCAAGGGCTTTAATGGCGCAAACCCATTCCCTCTCTTCGTTGTTCCCCAGTCCCAATTGCCCATCTTCTCCTGAACCCCTGACAATTCAATAACATTTTGGTAAATCAATTCAGTCGCTATCTATCATGGACAATACAGCACAAAATTAGAGATAACCCTGATTACGGACCAAGCAATAATGGCAGTATCGGCAGCCATTGAAAAACGAAATACAAAGCTTGAGCAGTGGCGTCCTAAAGCAGCAATTTGAGCTAAACAAATCCGAGTATAATAGTGCTTCTAATAAAGAAATGCGAATAAGATAAAGATGAAATTGAAAAAGGTGAGCGAAACACAAAGAAAAACAGCTGACATCAAAAACAAAAAAAAAAAAAAAAAAAAAAAAAAACACAGCTGACAAAATGAGACTTATAGTTATACAGTTCTATTCAACTCGATAATTAGGGTAGTCGTAGTAGGTAGTCTTATAATCTCGGTCTATTGAAATAAAAAAAATGGGCGGGAATTTTTCATTAAATATTATGTGATATAACTCATAATTAAAAGTAAATTTAGATAATGATGTTATTCTGAAAAATTAAATTAAATCTAGAAGTATGGATGTTTTTTTTTTTTTCCAACCAGAGAGATTTTAATCTCTAATCTCAAAATGAGGGAATTGAGTTTGTACTCGGTGGTTCTATTGAATATAATAAAAAATATTTGAAGATATAATCAAAAATAGAGGGTAAAAAGAAGGAGAACTGCAATTGTCACCATTTCTATTTGTCTTAGTTCGTTCTATACAAACATTAAAGATTTCATATTCTCTCACTATTTTACCTAATAAAAGGTTATACAAGATTATACTTATATATAGGTTCAAATGTAAAATTTTGTTATTTTCTATGGAATTTTGTAGACCCACCTCTAAACATGGCTTGAAATTTATGTTCAAAAGCATTTCATACGAATGCTCATTTTCTCTTCGTCCCGTCTCATGGACATGTCCAGTATTCCTTCCTCAACTTAATATCTTGTTTCATAGGTCATGAATATTGAGAGTAGTTAGTACATGGGTTGTGATGTCATCGAGAACTAATTTCAAAATCTAATTTTTCAGTTTTTCCTGACTTTCATGAAATAGAGTAATTGGATACAACAATTTATGTCTTGATTTTCATACCTATAAAATTGTAGTTTTTTTTTTTTTACTTCAACAACTAACTAATATTTAGGTTGGAGGGACACAACTACAATATAAGATTGAATTACGAATTTAAGCCATAAATTTCGAACGCAAACACTAACCAACCACATATGAGTAGCGTGCCCCCATAGACCAATGCACCAATGCCTATTTTCGACCATTTTAATAAGTACAATATGCATAAATCAATACAATAATAATTGAAGGGCACGTGACCCTCCTGGTCCTATATAGATCTCCCACGCTTATTTAAGGGAAAATGCTACTATATCATATCATATCATACTTCATACTACTTTAAAAAGTGACTAATTGAGAGAATCATTTCTTGACTATTTTGTCCAAATGTCAATTCCATAATTTCAATTATGCCCCTTAATTAATTATTATTTGTATATTTAAATCAAACATATTATCTTCTCTCTTTCCAACCATATCTCTTCTCACCAATTTTTTTTTTTTTTTACCTTTTCTCTCACCCATCAACGTTTCCCTCCCTCTTTCTATCTCGCTTCTATTTAACTCTTGAAATTATTCTCCCTTTCAATTTCTCAATTACTTAACTTAAAACATAAGAATATGTTAAATTTATTTGTCGTCATTTAATTAAATCGAATGCTATAATATAAAAAGGTTTAGGATCTCAAAAGTTTTGCAACATCATCATTCCCTACTACTATGAAATGCTCCATTTTCCTATCATTTTCAACCAGAAGTTGAGATTTTTTTTCTCATTCTTTGTTATACATATTCTCTCCCAAATTTTCGTGAATATTGTTGATCATTGGTTGTTCCAATTATTTCGAGCAATGTTATTTAGCAATGTTCAACATTGATGAGAGGTAAGTCTATTTTTAAAATGATTATGATAAGTACTACAATTTTTCTCCTTCACAACCATTTTTTATTATTTAATGAGATTTTTGTTTTGGGATTTTGAAGGACCATGCATAGTTAAAATCTTACATTTTTTTTGTTAAATTATGTTTTCTTTTCGGGTTTTGAATGTAGTTGATGGTTAAAGTTTGATAAGACATTGATATTTTGTACTTTGAAAATAATATAGTTATAATAGTACACATCACACAAGCAAGTATATAAAAGGCATAATGTGAATTTTCGATGAGAATGTCTTAAAAATTGTGTGTTATACCAATAATGTTCTTAATAATCTATAGATAGTTTACGTATTAGTTTTATATCATTTAAATTTATATCAAATGCATATTGATATTTATCAATTTAATATTATATTTATGTGTATTAATTTAATTTATATTAACGTTTATGTGTTATTCTATAGAACACGTTTTTTTTTTGTTTTAATATTTCTATATAACAAATTAATTTATATTAGATCAATACTTTAACAAAATATTTAATATCAAATATTAATTCAATTTTAACTAAACTTTTTTCATATTAAAAAAATACCATTAATATACTTGTTAATGTTTTTGGTACATTATATTGATCGCATTGTCAATTAAAATTCTTAGAATGATATTTATTTTTTTATGTATTTTGAAATGTATAATTAGTAATGGTTTTAAAAAATTACAAATAAATAACTCAAACAAATCATTTCAACATATGTACGAGAGAAAATTGACTAAATGCTAAATAAAATAAATATTACACTTTAAATTTCAATTGAGACTAAATTTAGATATTATTCAATTTAACTAGATTTTTCACGAAAATCTTGGGCTACCACAAAACAATTGTACACGTAATATATATGTTGATTAGTGACTTACCAATAAAATAAATATTTTTTCCATGACTTTTAAATTTCGTGACTTTTTTTTTTTTTTGTTTCATTAAAATATTTATTTTCGTATTTTTTTATTCAATAAGTCTAAAGAAATTTGAAAAAGTAAAACTAAATATATGAAAAAGTATAAACAAAATTACATAATGTATATTGATATTTTTATATCAACTGTAAAATAATTAGATTTAAACTTTCAAATTAATTATTTATATTACATTAAAAATAAAACTAAATATATGAAAAAGTATAAACAAAATTACATAATCTATATTGATATTTTTATATCGATGGTAAGATAATATAATCATGAATCGTAAAACCAGGACGTGAGAAAAAAACTAGTTTATAAATTTAGTTTATAAAAAAGTAAAACCAGGACGTGAGAAAAAAAAAACTAGTTTGAAGGCTAATCAAAGGTTATCCCTATAGCCTCACGTCCACTCATAAAACCTTTTTTTTTTTTAGCAAAACCATATTTCTTTTGTTAATAAAGTCTAGAATTTTGATTGTTACATTTTATAATAGCTTATTGCAAACAGGGCTGGAGGACTAACTCGATTTTTAATCTTTATGTTTCACGAAGATGAAACCGAAACCAACCAATTTTAAAACATGTGAGTGATTATTATATATCTATTTCATCAAATTAAAATATATAATATTTTTAACTCAATTAATAAAGTCTATGATGTCATATGACATTATCATTTTACTAATTGATTTCAATATTTCGTAACAATAAGAATTTAGTTTAAAAATTTCTAAAATTGAGTGATATATTGGAACTTTTGAAGACTAAGAATTAAATTGAAAAAAACACATTATCAATAAGAACAAACATATATATTCAGACATATACAAAAATTAACATAAAAATGAAATAGGTAAAATTACAAGTTCAAACTTTCAAATTTATATAGATGTAATTGAACTTTAATATTTTAAAATTTTAGAGACCCGTTATTTTTATTTCTTATTTAAAATTTAAGGGAGTGTTTGACCTCTGAATTTAGTTTGATTTTTAACCCAACTCACCGTTTGTCCTATGGAAAAACTAAATCAACTAAACTCTATCCACTTAACGCTAGATGTTAACTCTACAATATATGTGCCAACGCATAGATGTTAACTCTACAATATATGTGCCAACGCATAGTGCAACTGACATCAAATAAGACTTATGTCCAAGAGGCCATGAGTTTGAATCCTCTATCCCAAATGTTGTTGCACTATACTTGTCCAATAGTAACTCAGTGATTGACGACACTCCCATGGTTCAAAATGATACATGTACGTAGTTGGTCTTAGTCTATGCTCCAACAATCTTTTTTCAAACTTACAAACTCGACCCATTGTTGGCTATTATTTATATTTTGTAAATCATAATTATGTTTTGTGGATCATGTAAATAGGTCATTGATGACATACTAATATTTTGTGAATATTTCACTCATACGTGACATTAATGTTGAAATATATCGTCGTTTTATTGCCATTTTAAAAAATAAAATAATGACATTCTCTATTTTTTTTTTAGGAATTACAAAAATAAAGATTTAGAGAATTAGAGAACAGAGACCAACAGACTCCTCTGACCAAAACTCATTCGTCAGAAGGTGAGATGCTCTATGAGCCAGTCTATGAGCTTCTTGATTAGAGGAATGAGGAATGTGTTTGAAGCCAATATTATGCCATTCATTTCGCATGATACGAATTATATCTGCAAAATCACGTGCCTCCGTGAAATCTCTTCAATCAAGAGAATGACTTCCAAGGAGTCTGATTCCACCATCAGAGGAAAATCTTTGTTCGAAATTGATCTTAGCCCCGTAACTATCTCGAACAATTCCATCACCAAAATGGTCCAACGGGAGTTGATATAGTTATGTCAAACACACACTATGCGACTATCCCAGTCTCGTACAATCCATCCAATGCCTCCACTATTTAAATCTGGACTCTAAGAGGCGTTCTGCACATACTCCACCATCCCTGTGCTGGAGAGCTCTAAAGAATGGGAGTGCTCGAATTACTTGCTAGTGGTCGGAGAAATTGAATTTTATGGCATTCTCTATTTTAAAGATGTTTAGTTTTAATGTGATTTAACAAATGTAAACAAACAATGTTTATGTGAAGGAAAAAAAAATCATATAATGGTCAATGTATTTAAAAAAAAAAACGCATCAGTAATTAAAAAAAAGGTAATAATAAGTTCCTCATTTATGAGTTTCAAAGAAGTTTGATATATGTTTAGAAAATGAAATCTTAGATTTTTATATTTTAATAGAAATTCAAATTGTATTTTGCATTTTTTTCATTCACCCTTTGATATTTGTTGTTATAAAGAATACAAATTTGATTTTTATAAATTGAAATAAGTTCAATATATACTACGAATATGTGATTTTTATAATTTAAAAAAAGTTTTTCTTTTATGAAAAATAAATTGAAAGAAGTTCAATGTACAACAAAAAGATGAAACAATGTTATATTATATATAAATATAGTTTGAAAAATGTCCATTTCTAAAAAAAAATAATAATAATAATATATTTTTTTCATTAAAAAAAATCAACGTTGAAATATATTATTTTTTTAAGTGGACATTTAAATTTGGTGTTACAAATATGAAAAAATATGTTTATAGAGGAATGATTAAAAAACAAAAATAACCAACTAAAGATCAGTTACTTCAGGTTAAAAAAAATGCAACAACTCAACTCAAATTTACACCATAAACACAAACTTTATAACTCAATTGAACCAAACTCTCAATCCTAAATACAGACTTCTAAACAACAAACTAATTTTATTCCACTCAACTCAAATCTAGAGTTAAAATTTCAACTTTCAAGAACCATGGATATCAATCAAATTTACGATTAGGGTTTAGATTCCAACAAATTTTTAAAAGAAACAAAGAGAAACAGCTAAAAACTGTGGACTGAAATTGGTACCACCGGAGTTGGCTTCGAACGTTCTGCTTCCAAAGAAACCAAAGGGCATTTGACTGCAAATTTCTGTGCTTCTATTGCTTTCTGAGATGGGTTACTTACAGGATGCTAGAGAGAATCACGTGAAGAAGAAAGTAGAGGAAGGTATTTAATCAAATGTTGCTCTTCTTCTACATCTTTAATCTGCTTTTCATTGCTGACGAACGTGATGGGTCAATTCAATTTTCGAGTCTAGTATATCTGCAAGTGGTGAAGAAACTTTTGGAAATCTTCTGATGGTTTTTGTTTGTTCTTTATTTCCAGCTTTGCGAAGCAAAATGAAGCAGAAGGCGTTGAAGGAGTGCGATCTGTACGCTTCGAGATATGCTGAATGCGCCCACGGCAAAACATTATCCGTCGTTTTCAAGTGTCGCAATCAAGCTAAAGAATTGAACAATTGCCTTCACCTATAGTGAGTCTCTGATTATTTTGTTTAGCTTTTCGATAGTTATATCAAATTCCAGCTGCGTTTTATTCAGATTGTTCGGCTTCTCTTCTGTTGATAACAATGTGCATTATCATCGTTCCTCACCCACCAATTATCATGTTTAGTCGGATTGATAAGATACACTGTTGTCCTTTTAATTGAGCGTTTCAGTGGTAAAACAAAACTTTAGGTGCTGGGTGTGAAACCAAAAAACCAGCATGGATCGAAATTTCAAAGAATCGAGTTTGAGCTTAGAGACATGTTGGTAGTACATGAAAGTAAGTCAAATGACATTTGAAAGTAAGTCAAGAGCTTGAGTCGTATGACCAAACATGCAACTGCTATGGGGATGAATAACTACTTAGTACTTACCATTTTCAAGGTTTATAGATATCAAGAATGTATTTTGAGTGGGGGCGGGGATGTGAATCTTCATCACCTACAGGCCATGAGTCGCCTAAAGTTGTGGCGTTTATGGAGTGTATTATGGCATGGGCGAGTCGGCATCAAGTGACTTCTAACGGTAACAAAAATCTATTGGAAGATGTCAACTGACATGTATTGTGCTTCTTCCTATGGGGTAGAAGTTTCTCTAGAGGGTATAGCCCTGAAATGAATATCTAATCTGCTCAGCACGAGGGTGGTTAACTGATGCAATACCACAAGATGGATGTTCAAGCAAGCCGTTATAATAATTTAAGGGCTCATCGGTTGGCTATTGATAAATGCCTACAGCCAAATGGCCCCCATGCCATGATCTAGGTGGGGCAGCCTGATGCCACGGCTATCATCAGCAAGCAAACATTAAAACAAATCTTGGCCTAGCAGAGAAACAAGAATCATTTCGGGTGTGATGACTTGTAGAGTGCACCAGGCAATGGTGCATCCAGGATGCAATGGCCCTGTCCTGTGTAGAGGCAAGATGAAAACCCTAAGCCCAAGCTGGCTATTGTTGCATCGAGAGTCTTTTGGGAGAATAAGCTTTAGGCTAAGCCAACTATGGGCAAGAAGGTGCTCGTTTTGAGTAGCTTGAGTGAATGCAACCAAGTGAACTCGGTATCAAAAGGAAGAACCTAGCACCACACGATCTAAGGTGGTCTGATTAATATTGGTGATTTGATTGGAGGATTCATACCCTATTATAAAGAACCAAACTCTAGTGCCCTAGGGCTTGGGTTTCAGATGTGTGGTCTGATCAACACTGATGCTCTTAGAGATTAGATATTTAACTGAATGCCAAGCAAGTCACAAGAATTTGTAATGATCTCAGCAATCAGTAGAATGTCATTATTTCCAAATAGTTTTGAGAAATCGGAATAGATAGGTTTAAGGATATTATACAATCGATTTTAGATTACTATGAACAAGTGAACAATATTTCGTTGAACTCACTCTGCTAACAGTCTGTGTATTCTAAAGAAAAAAATTTCATTTCCATACTCGTCTTTCCTCGTTCCATTTTAATGGAGAGGAAGAAGATCAAAAAGGAGAATTTGCAGGCACAAATTAGACTCCAGACTGTAGACTAAACAGGGGGCTGTTTGGAATGCCTACAAATATATATGTATATACATACACTGTTTTGGGTTTTGACAAAATCAACATCATTGATTTGATCAAAACTACTTACCATATTTATATGGGAGCTTGATTCTCATATTCGTTTTCTTTCGATCCATTTTACTCATAAATTATATTTGCGACAGCAAAATATTATTGGCTAAAACGGTAGTAAACTTGGAGAATGATGCACAGTTTAGCTATAATGCTGAGAAAAGGTTGACAAAAGCAGCATGCTTCCTCAATAATATTTAGCCTTCGCATAAGTATAAAATCAAATTTTCATAACAATGCAGAGCATTCACCATTAATTGATAGCTTGTGTATCCTTACCCTAATTTAATACATCTGTTTTTTTCGTTTTTCAGCACTAACGACGCCGTGTTGGAAGAGATGAAGCGGGAGTACGCACTGCAACAAAATGGGAAGCCGTGAGGAAGAGTATAACACATCATTCAATGAGAGAACTAAAGAGTACTGTTATGGATCATTCTCAGGTGCACTTTCAGGTGATGTTGTTCGTCACTTGAAGTTGAGGCTTATTGATATTAGTAAGAACTGAATGAAAGCTGAGGCTTTTTGGATTTTCGATGTGGATAAGCAAAGGAATTCTGGTTTTTTGCATAAGAATGGTCTTTGATCTCTTTATGTATAAATTTCAGAGCCATTATTCTTTGTGATATCTATAATCTTTACCTTTTGCAGGCAAATCTTTACCGGGAATGAGTTGCCTTCGAGAATATAATTCTAGCCAAATACTAAGGGTTTGTTTGGTATGCAATCCGGATTTTGTTTTATGTTTTCGGATTCACTGAATTCAGTGAATATGTGTTTGGCAGATGTGTTTTCGGATTCTGGGATCTAAATAGTAGAAATTCTGAAAACAACATTTTTATGTTTTCATTGTATCCAGATTCTGAATTTAAAATTTTAAAATGCAGAATTACGTTAAACAAAGATCAAAATCTTAATAAATACAATATTTCATATTATAAACTCAATTTACTTTTGTTAAATTAAAATATGTATAATATAATATATTATAAATTACATAATATTATATTATAAAATGATAATTCTATAAAATGTATAAAATCATGTTGATAAATTAATTAATAATGACTTATATTCAATTTAATAATTATTTTTGCAACTACAACTAAGCTTATGATCTATAAATATGTTATAAGACACATTTTAAATAACTGTTTAGAATGGAATCAAATTTCTAAATTTGCTACCAAACACATATCTGAAAACATGAAATACAACTATGTTTTCGTTGAATCTCTTGTTTTCAAATTTCTATTTTCAGATTGCTTACCAAACAGGCCCTAAAGTTCCCTTTTATCTGTCATTTGGAATCCTCGTTGATAGACAAGAGGGAGCCTTAATCTGATTTATAGATTCTATCATTCTTGCCTTGCGATGCGTGCAAACAAAAATTAGCAAATAATAATGAAGTTTATAAATTCTATTGTTGTCATGTATACTTCACTCAAAACACCATGTGAACCAAAATAACGGTAATAGCCACTGCTTAATAGTTAATAAATACCCCAAAAGCTAGGGAAAGGGGGGTTCCTCTCCTTTTTTTTTCCATTCTTGAGAAAAAAGGATAAAGAATGTTCTACGGTGGTGGGGACAAATACTTAACAACAACACAAACAGCGTAACTTATACAAGAAAGTTGCTCAAAACTCACTCTAGCAGATCATCAAAACCGGCTATAAATATTACATGTCAACCCTGCCTAAGTAGGTTTTCGCATATTGCGCCCAGCACGAATTACCTCGTCCACCAATAGCAACTGCGACGCAATTACAGGCCTGGAAAAGTTAAAGAGCAACAAATCAATACCCCAACTCAATTTGGCTTTAAAAGGTCACAAAGGTTTAAATCAATACCCCCAACTGCATGGTCATTTATATGATTAAAACGAAAAAATTGACTATATGGTCATTTATATTATTAAAACAAAAAAAAATGTCATAAAACCGTTGGACCTATCGTCAACAGGTACCTGCCTGCCTATTATATTTCCTTGAAAATAGCAAAAGACTAGAAAGTTAGAAATATGACAACTTCTATAAAAATCTGTTATTGATTCAAGAGCTTGAGAAGAACTTCAGCAAGAACAGGGGAAAGATTGAATGAGGATGTAAAGAAGTGTGCCATGTACCCAGAATTGATAATTTGGCGTTTCACTGCGTAGTTGTCAAAGATACCCTCCATCTGGGGGTCGATTGGTTCTCCTGTATGCTGGTTTAGCCCTACAATATTGCCCCGGTCATGCGCTCCCTGAATTCAAACGGAAAAGAGTCAAGTATACTTGTAACTGCGTCAAAGGAGGGAAATGGTAGAATATATAAATATAACAATGCACAGTGGGAGTTCAAGGGACTATACCTTAAGAGCAATGAGCACATCCTGTGTGTCAAGCCCAGAGTTCTCAGCAAGTGTCTTGGGAATCACAAGAAGGGCATCAGCAAAAGCTTCAATGCCAAGTTGAGCACGCTGTAATAAAGGTTGAGAAAGTCAATAAGATTAGGTAAAAGGAAAGTACTCTAAAGAATACCAGAGAATATTTCTAGGGAAACTTACTCCTTGAACTGTTTTCTTCACTTCATTCATCAGATGTTGTCTGGCAGCAACTTCAAAGGATCCGGCACCCTGAAAATTCCACACATCATATCTTAAGACCGTAAGAAAATAAAAAACATTGGCAGTCAAATTTAGCAAGAAAATCTCAACCAGACGCTATTTCCTAGCGGCTACTCTCTTTTATTCACAGGGTCACAAGAAGCAAAACAAATTGTAATGCAATATAACGTAATTGAAGCTGTGAGGCTATAACTGTTGATAATCTATCTAATAACAAATCAGGAGGAAGAGAAGAAAAAAAATTTTAAAAACAGATTTTAAAAACAAATCTTTTTTTTAATATATTTGTGGATAAGAAATAATATGGATAGCCAAATGTGGAAATAAGAATGCCAGATGCTCAACATTAGTTCTTCACTTCTTGTATCCAGACAGGAAGTTACAGAAAGCAGTAGACCAATCGAACACTGCAGATATAATTTATTTGCTCCCTCAAGTTGCATTGAGGATGCTTGCTGCTTCCTTAAGCGTCTCCTCTCTCGAGTTATAGGACACATTAGTAATTCTGTTTTTTTTTTCAAAAAAGAAACGAAACTTTCTACTGAATAAGAGGAGAGACACTAATAATTCTACTTGACACAAAGTGCACATTCATTTATTCAGTTGGTGTCTGATTACAGCCAGAAAATATAAGCTTACCATGACAACAGATTCATCTTCAATGCTGTTTTTAACTGCTCTAAGACCATCACGGACAGCATCCTTAATTTGAGCAATCGTGTGGTCATTAGGTCCTGCACCATCATGGATACCAATGAGAAAAAAGACAATATAATTGATTAACAAGATTGCACATGAATGAGGATTGAAGTTTCAATGAAGCACCCTTGATCAAGATTGTACATGAATGAGGATTCTTCACATTTTCCACAAATGTATATTTCTCTTCCCCAAGAACATGTTCATAGACCAGTCCAGCCCATCCAAGGCAATCAGGAGTGAGATTTTCAACAGAATTTACAGCCTCTCCTCCACATGCCAAAACCAACCTTTCCATGTTTCTCCTCTTGGCTCTACGAAGGGCAATTATCTATAGAAGAGATAGAAAGATGAACAAATTAATATAAATTGACAAATAAATGGTGATTGAGCCAGGATCTTGTGCTCCCTTACTCAAATCATATATATTGTAATGGTTATTAATTATGTGACATTTGTAATACATATAATAGAATTAACATAGAATTTACATGGCAACATGTATTCCTAGTAACTTAGGACAGACGCAGCAAAGACACGTTTATAAAAAATATGACTCATAATGACATTCAAGTATTTATGTATATCTCGGTCATTTTCAAATAAAAACAAAAAGAGTTCAAGAGTAATGTTTAAACATATTATAAAAATAAAAAAAGGATTAAAAACATTGTACTTATGATAAGTTGAACAAGTTGATCACATGTTTCTAATGATACTATCCTGCCATAACAGTTTGAAAGAAAATCCAAACTCATATGAACGCTTTTCCAAATATTTTGATGTCACGTGAGAAATAGATTTCTTGAATAAGCATGAAAAACAGATTTCAAAATCAAATTTGTTAGAATTCGTAATATGCTAAGAAAATCATAATTATAATTCAAAACATATTATTTCTAGAGACATATTTCGATACTCATTTATCAGCTTTTAAAGTAAGGAAAACATAATGGAATTGTGTTTGCTCGGCTATACATCGATGGATTTGGTCAGAATGATGAACAGATTTTTTTACAACACATTTTGAGTTCATTAGTTATGGTGATGGGATTAGCTTTAAAGTTTTTGTCGGTCTTTCAAGGTTGCTAAAAACTAGTCTTATCATGATGAGGCTCAAATATCATTGTACACCAAATGTCATGATCGATGGAAGAAAAAAAATGGGCAAGACAACTTCAAGAAATACGGCCTTACCCCTTCCCTTGCGAGCAGATCCAAAGATGGGGGATCAATTCCTTTTTGATTTATGACAACAAAGTTGTTATCATTACCTGCACAAACCTGCATATGACAAGAATATAAAACAACAATTAAGAAATGCAGATGGTTTTAATAACTAACATGCATGTCATTAACATTCCTACCTTGTTTTTCAATTCAATGATTTTCTTAACTCTTTCATCAACTTGACGCCTTTCAGCAGCAACCATTGCTTCCCTCTGTTCCGCGTTAGAGTAGAAGAATCCAGAATTTATTTCACTGAGAGGAAAGCCATCAATTTTTAAATGTTCACAAAACATTATAATGATATAAAGCTATAAATGAATATGATCGACATTTCATATTCGGGATAACTAGTTTAATTCAACCCAACAAGGCCGTATTACATCAGCCTGGGGTAGCAATATAGAAACATGCATTTATTCTACATTAAGGAATGCAGAAACAACAGAAAACCTAGATTCAACATTAGAAGTAATATATTTATCCATCCATGATGATACAAAATCAAAGAAAGTCCCATCAATACCTTTTGTCATATTCCAGAGACACATTGCTGGTTAAAATATAACAATTCTCTGCCCTCCGTTTCATATCAGGATGTCTAGAGCCGTGATCAAGGACAAGACCTTCAACCTAGTGAATGATGATTAGAGAATTCAGAAACAAGAAAGTACAAAAGGAAGGGGGGAAGAAGGGGGAAAATGTCCAAGAATGTGCAAGAAAACTATTAGAATAAGATCAAAATCTACCCACTCTGTCAAGCAAATGAGATTTTTTTAAAAAAAAAAAAGAAAGAAAAAAGGTCTTCAATTAAACTCTCTCTGCTTAACCTATACGATTATCCTGGATGCCTTGAAAGCAAATTGTGTGAGAGATATTGAATGCCTTTTTCAATTAATATCTCATATGGGTCCATTGTCTTTCGAAAAAAAATTAACATGAATCAAACAGAATAATTGCAGAATTCTTCAGCCAAGAAGTCAACACTACGAGCATTAAGAAATTTAAGGCAAAATCATCTCTACTTTTCCATTCAAATAAATAGATACATGGAAAAGAAAAATAGAAATGCTCTTTCCTTTCCGAAGTATAAATGTCCTTTAGGCGATGGTTTCCTATACCTTTTACAAATTATAAATGCTCTAATCACGAAAAAAGATGAAAATGCAACTTCGTTAAAGAAAGAGAGATATACTAAAGAATATAGTGGGAAATAACTGGGATACAAATGACCTTTTTTTCTAATGAGACAAAATTTCACGATGAAATTATTCTTTAAAAAAAAAAACCCACTCAGAATAACAAAGTGAAAAGATAATAAGAACCATTAAATGACTAATTGACAGAACTATGGAGAACATTCTCAGAAATGGAACGTTGTTTGCATGATACTAGGGCACTTCTGCAACATACTTGCCAATGAGAAACAAAGCAACGAAACAGTGGAAGAAACCTAATATCGAACTGTTTTTTTTCGTTAAAGTACGCATTTATTGATTTTCCATCACAGGCTGTTCAGCCTCTAGTTGAAATGAAAGCAACTTTGAACATATCAAAAGTAACAGTACCAGCAACAAGCACGAAAGCAAGGTTTACATTATTTCTATACCTTTTATTATTCAGACGAATCATATTCCTAAAACCAAACTTCTAAATAAAATTTTAGAAGGAAACAGTAGGGATGTAAGATCCAAAATTTCTCCATTCCTAAGATGAAGCTCTCTAGTTAAAAGTTTCTGTAATTACTCTCTTTTTAATTAATGCCAATTGGAGATCACTTCTGCTATCTCTTTGGTTATTGGATTGGGAAGATATTTAACAATCCAGCATCCTTTTGGGTTCTTTAATAAAATATTTCTCATCCAATAGAAGTTGTCACGGAATATTAGACATACTAAGCGAGTGTCGACGTCGAACTTATGACGCATGTGCATGATTTCCACCATAAACAAATCAATGGCTTCTTCTGGTTTACGAATACAGAGCACCTGTAATAACTCAAACAAATCCCATTAGCCAAAACAAATGTACAAGCAATCATCTATTGTAGTATGTTCAATAGTTCTACAATCATACGCATCGTAATTTATATGAGATTTAGAACCTTCAGTTTGAGCTCAGAGAATATATGTTTGCGGTCACTAATAGATGAGTACTCACCGCATTAACAACTATATCAGTCAACTGATCTGCCAATGCTTCGTACAGCTGTACAAGAGATTGAACCATTAGAAAAATATGAGACAGCTAAAGTTTCAGCATGAATTACTCAGGAGAGGAGAAAAAGTGTAGGTCAAACAACCTTTGTTCTCAGTGTCGTTCTTGCTACCATTTTCAGAATCTCTTGGTCCGGCTCATCACCGATCACAATAGGAGTCTTGAATTTTTCAAGAAATTGAAGCGTTGCTCTTTTGGCAATCTCAAAACCATCAACCAGGACACGTGGATGCATACCTGGATCAGTGATTAAACCACAATAGGACACGAAAAAAAATACCAACAATATTCACACGATACCCATGGGAGAATATATGCCTATAAGATGCTAAAGAAGTCTTATTCCCAAGATTATAAGGTTTCGGCTTTAAATAACAGCATAAAGAGACGTGCCAAATGAATTTTCATCAATAACTTTAAGATGAAAAATTCATTTTAATTATATTTCTGACTTTCAGCTATTTATACTATGAATATATACACTTCAATAACAGTGTTTCTTGCTAACTTTTTCACCACACGGAGGTCTGCATTGAGCTTGACTACTTCTGTAATTCCATCATTCACGAAACTTTTTCAGAAGTACCAAGACATATTCCCACGGAGAATATTGACATTTCTAAAAACCATAATTGCAAAGAACAGTACAGCTAAGATGAAAGTACCAACCTTCATCAATGTAACGTTCGGACTGTTTCATTAGCTCGCCTATAAAAATCACGGTAGAAGTAGTACCATCTCCACTGCTGTCGTCCTGGGCAACAGCTGTTCGTGCTATCATGATTGCTGTGGGATTTTGAATTTGCTGCAACCATATAAAACAAATAGGGATGGCACGTATAATCTTCTCCTTCGAAATAAATCTCTTTAAGGTGAATGGTAGTGAAGATTTTCAAACGATCCTTTTTTCACGGGATTATGTTAATAAAAGAACAATGGGCGTCTATATGAACAAACCAGCAATTTTTCTCCATTATGAATCCGCATAGGGTTTAGGGCAGAGGCTAACCATTTCTTTAAGCAAAGTGTTGCCATCTTTTGTGAGCTTGATATCTCCAGCACCACCCACAAGCCTAAACAGATAGATACGAAAACAGATAAGAGGAATTGAATCATGGAAGCAAATCTCAGAAGGGAAAATAGCGGAGATCATAAATAGCGACGTACATTTTGATTGTTCCTTTAGGACCGAGATTGCTCTTGAGGACGTCTTGCAGGCCCTTCGCGGCATTGATATTCATGTGCAGAGCGGCGGATTTGTTGATAACCTCTGCATTTGGATTGAGTACTCTGAGCGACATCTTTCTGTTACCTGCGTGTCGAGCTCAGGGAAGAAGGATAAGCAAATAACAGAGTGAAGTGGAAATGGTTTAGGAGGGAAACTAATGAACCGAAGAGAAAGGGTTTAGGGCATTTAGTCGAAAATGACTGGGTACATAAATCCAAAGTTAATTTGACATTGAACTTTGGAGGCTATTTCTCTAAACAAAAATTGAGGCCAGTCTGAGTAATTATTATTTGGTTAAATTACAAGTTTGGTCCCTCCACTTTTAAATTTGCATAAGATAGGTTCCTAAACTTTAAGTTCTTGAACTTTTAAAATGGATTAAATAGTTCCTAAAGTTTTGATTTTTTATCTATTAAGTTATTCAATTTTCGATTGTGCGTTAATAAATATTTGGCTTTTTTTTATTATTTTTTAAAATCCATTAACCTATTGGACACAAATTTAAAAGTTTAATTTACTATTCGATCCAAAATTCAATTTTTATGTTTAATAGATTCGTTAATTTTAAAATAATTGATCGAGGTGCAAAATTCAAAATTCAATTACCTATTTGACCTTTTTTAAGTTCATCAACTTATTAGACACGAAATTGAAAGTTTAAAAACTAATTATGTACTTTTAAAAGTTTATGGACCTTCGTTCAAGTCTAACATTAAAGTTTAGAGATTAAATTTGTAACCTCATTATTTTGATCTTAATAAAATAAATAAACAACAATAATGATACTTTCTCAATAGTTGATCTAATTAATGAGTTTCAATTACACTAATAGTAGGCTTGAATGAGGTTATATGTGTGATTGAAGTATCCCATTTACACAAAATATGTTGTAATTATTATAAGTGTATTCTTATTTATACAAATTATATTTTACATTTGCTTACAAATGTTTTTCAAATAACATATTTTTCTTTCCGGTTGCCTTGATTCTATTAATTATAGATTTATTTTAATTTTTTTACCGCATGTTTTTAAAAACATCGGTTAATAAAGTCATTTTTATCATTCATTTGTTTATTAAACAAAGGTTGGTTTAAAACACATGGGAAAAGTAGGTAAGAAAATATGAAACTCAAGTAGATGCAAGTAGTATTTATAGATTTTATTTTAAACAAATTATAAATATAAAATCAAATGGTTTTGAAACGGGGCATTGGTTTTTTATTATTTTGAAAATCAAGTTTATTTTTTCCCACTTTTCTCCCTAATGGGTTTTCATCTCCCTCAACCAAGCATTTGAATTCTAAAAACAACAACAAAATTTTTATTTATATTATTATTATTATTATTATTATTTACTTTCAAGACATAGACAAGTTTTAAAAAAATTTTCAAAACACGAGTTTGTTTTTTGAACACATAGATAACAAGTAGGTAACAAAGCAAGTCAATTCACAAGTGATAGTAACATTTATAAAGTTATTTGAAAAAAAACAAATGATACAAATAAAAATTCAAATGGTTATCCAACGAAGACTCAGACCCGTTTGATAACCATTTGATTTTTAGTTTTTTTGTTTTGAAAATTAAGTCTACAAGTACTACTCCCACCTTTGAGTTTACTTATGTTGTTATATACTTGTTACCTATGTGTTTGTTTTTTTAAATTGAAATCGTATTTTGAAAACTATAAAAAAAAAGTAGTTTTCAATTTTTGTTGTTTTCTTTTTAATTTGATTAAAAATTCAAATGTTTCCTTAAGGGTGATGAAAACCATTGTGACAAATTATAAGGAAATAAGCTTTCAAAAACCAAATGGTTATCAAACGAGACCTTAGTTATTAAATTTGTCTTCAAAAAAGTTGTGAACTTAGGAAGCATTTAATAGATTCTTAAACTTACAATATAAGGTATAATATATTTGAACTAGCAGTCTAATCCATTCATAAACTTTCATTGCGTGTTTAACAAATCACTGTATTCTCATTCATATGCCTAAGGATCGTCGAACTATCCACGCAAATCACTGTATTCTTATTTATATGTCTCAGGGTTGTTGAACTATCTATCATTTATCTTTAAAAATTGCAATAACCTACAAGGCACAAGATTAAACATTTAATGTCATGTTAGATACCTAACTCAATTTTATGTCTAACAAATTCGTCTATTTTTAATCATGTCAAATACATCAGGTACCTACTATACACGCAATTGAAAACTTATAAAGTTAATTAATAGTTTTAAAGTTCATGAATTTATTAGAAACAAAATTAAGGGACAATTTGGTGCATAAATTATAATAATTTGTAGAATACTCCAAACCATAAATAGTAAACATATACTATTATAACTCATACTAAATAACCATACATTATAAATATTAAATATATAACTACACATGATATTATAATTCATTCAACGACAATCCTAACAACCTACTAGATAATTTTAACTATAGAGACCATTATATATAAACATTAAATTTTGGAGATTAAATTCGTGGACTAAACTGGTAAGGGAAAAAATACATATTTGATTAAATGCAAACAGCTAAAACTTAGGTCAAACTGAACCGTTGCTTTTACCAAATCACCCTTTAAGTTTTTTTTTTTTAATCCGTGCAAGGTGGTTCCCAATTTATCAAGGAAGAAAGGGTATAGTTGTCCAAGAATAGAACATTTTAACTTGGAGTATTTTAACAAATTTGATGTCCGAAAAGACCATTAAGCCAAATTATTAATACCCAACAGAGAAAAGGAAGAGAACCATCAACCGAACCATCGACCTTCAAATGACACTGCTATGATCCACACTGGACTTTGATTCACCGGCGTTAATCGACATAGAATTGCCGCTCTGCACACTGGAGCAGCTCATTTCTTCCTGAATTTCCGCCCGAACTTCACAATGGTGAAGACATACGTGAGAGAAAATGTGCCTCTCTCTCGTTTCGGTGTATTGGTTGCGCAGCTAGAATCCATAGTCGCCTCCGCTGCTCAACAGCCCCCGGAGCCCCTTCTCTGCTTCGATCTTCTATCCGATCTCATTTCCGCCATTGATGAAGAGCCCAAGGTTCCCTCTATTAATTTCTCTACTTTTCATGTTTAGCTAACTAGCATCCAATACGTTCTATTGGTTTTAAATTGCCAACTTTTACATCAGCAAGACATTGAATTTTGCGATACTATGTGGATCTGGATGAATTTTCTATTGGATATAGAATAATTATAGCCAGACAGTTTTGTTTTAATATGTTTTATGCTCTTTTCATCATCGATTCCGTCCTCATTGGCCATGTAGTTTTAATTTGCATTTGCCTCCGTTCAGATGAAGGCCATAGAGCTCCCATCTTGTTATTATAGTTCAGCAGCCCTTTTTTCGTTAGATTAAAGTTCCAAAGCATGTAAGTTTGGCGTCAGCGAACTATTTTTGAACCAGACCCAATAAAATTCCTCCAATAATACCGGTTCAATTAAGTTTAGTTCACCATTTCTAAGCTAACTATACAGGAGTCAACATAATAAAGCTTTCATATTTACAGTATCTTCCTTAACTGGAAGGGACACTATTCAAACATTTTGAATGTCTCTGTCAAATCATGTGCTAACATTTCAGAATTAAAGTGTTGTCTGGAGTTGGTTCAATTTATCATTTTTCTGGCAAGCGAATATTTAACGTCTGAATGAACATTGCAAATGTCAGGAATCTATACTGTTGTGGCAAAGAAAATGCGAGGAGGCACTCTATTCTCTGCTCATTCTCGGTGCCAAACGCCCAGTGCGCCATCTTGCATCAGTAGTAATGGCAAGAATTATATCCAAGGGAGATACAATTTCAGTATATTCACGAGTTAGTAGTCTTCAAGGGTTTCTGTCTGATGGGAAAAGGAACGAGCCTCAAAAGATTGCTGGTTTGTTTGTGAAGCTTAAACTTAGTCTTATATTATCACAATTAGGAACTGATAATCGTGTGTTCACATGCTTGTGCTCAAGTGTGTTAATTTTACGCTGGAATGGGTCACATAAGATAAAAAGAGAAACTTTCCCCCTAATTATGTTACCTAGTACCTGTTCTTCATTTAAAAAATGTTAGGTTAAAATACTATTTTGGTCCATGTACTTTCAAATGTCCAATTTTATTCCTTGTACTTTCAATAAAACTTAAAGTTGGTCTATATAGTAAGTTTGAAGTTATTTTTTTTATCAAAATTGGTTAAATCATAGTAATAATTTTGATACAAGAAAAGCAATGTGAACATACTTTCAACATTTGTAGAGGAAAACCTAATAGAGATTTGTTTTTTTAAGAAAAATTAACAATAAACTAATACTAGGGACCAAATTTAAGCTTATTGAAAGTACATGGATTAAATTTGTACATTTGAAAGTATAGGGACCAAAATGGAACAATGATCAAAGTACAGGGACCAAAGTGGTATTTTAACCAAAATGTTATTAGGTACATGTATATCTTGGTTATTGATGTTAAATCACCAATCAACCCAAAATTTTAAGCTGATAGGTTGGAGTAAATTTAGTTATATCAATACATCTAACACTCCCCCGCTTGTGGGCTTGTAAATTTGAAAAAAAGCCAAACAAGTGGATATCAATATTAATTGGAGGAGAAAGCTACTTCACAGGAGTACGAACTCATGACCTCCTGGACCTTATGCTCTGATACCATCTAAAATCACCAATCAACCCAAAAGCTTAAGCTGATAGATTGAAGTAAATTTAATTATATCAATATGTCTAACAATTGAAAGGGTGAGTGTCTTGTCTGGTTTTCTGTTGAGAGTAGTTTTATGCTTTATATTGTTAAGTCGAAGCTTTATAAATTTTTAATTTTTTAACGAGAAGTTCATTTTGTTTTGTTTTGTTTGTCTTTTTTATTTTTATTTTTTAAAATCATTTAAAATAAAAGAATGCAGATTCACCTAACCATGTTCGGACTACCTTATTTGATGGCCATTATCCTTTGCTGAAGAGATCGAATAAATATAATTAGATATTCTTTGAAATTTTGGTCCGTTAATTTCATATATCCTTTTATTTTGATATTTATCTATTCTCAAATAAGATTTATGTATTCTCATTCTCATTTCTTATAAAAGTTTATATTTAAGAGTAGACCTAATAGCAAAATCCTTCAAGGATTTAGGCTTCTTAATCATTTCTTTCCCTTAAAAGAAAATTTCCTTAATTCTCGTGCTCGAGAGTTTTCCATGGGAATACCCTCTGGGGTTATGTATATTGTTTAAACAAAAAACAAAACTTTTCATTGATAAACCCACTGGGGTTGTTAAGCTGTACCAGATTTATGCTTCATATCTTTAGAGATTTGTAACTTCTTTTATGACTAACATGTCATCTTTTATTACATCTGACCTTTATAGGTATTGCCCAATGCTTGGGAGAATTATATCAGCACTTTGGGAGAAGAATCACTTCTGGTTTGCTTGAGACGACTATTATTGCTGCAAAGCTTATCAAATTTAATGAGGTTCCCATTACTTCCCATTGTCACCTGTCTTTGACATGATATTTTTCTAGTACATTCTCACAAACTTGTGTTTGTAAGTACGACAAGCCTGTTTTGTACTCAGTTAACTTGTTTATGTTGGAGAAGCCTTCATTTTTTGGGGGGGTGGATAGGAGAACCCCGTGTTCTTTGATGTATGAATACTTGTTTCATGTAATTTTTTCCCACATAAAATCATCGAGCTCTTTAGAGTTGAAGCTGTTGGGTGTTGTGTTTTTGCACATGCTTAAACCATATCCTTGCCAATATTGAGGAACTTCTCTTGGGCATACATCGGTCTTCCCGCACCATAATATTAGTTATTTTTTGCCTTCTTTAATTATGGATTAATAATTGAACATTTTATCCTTTTCAGTAATCAAGAAAAGTTTTTTTTTTTTGGGAAAAAAGAGGGGGTTCTGCCTTTAATTAGTTTTAAGTTATAACATAGACAACCATTTTATTTGTCTCATTGAAAGTTCGTTTAGGTTTAATTGGAAGACACAAAGGACCCTTTTTTTTTTTTTTTTTTTTTTCCCGTAGTTTTTGGAATAAATTTGTTCACTTCCATTGACTATTGAATTTTAGTCCTAGGATCACCCTCGTTTTTAGTATCTTCGGACTATGCTAGTCGTGAGGCTATCTTTTTGTTCATTTCATTTCGGTTGAAGTATCTCTTGTTTTATTTATATTTAATTATTGATTGTTTAAGCTTTATTTATGTGTCCAATTTTAGGATTTTGTGAGACAAGAAGCTCTGCGTTTACTTCAGAATGCTTTAGAAGGATCTGGGGGTACTGCAGCTGCTTCAGCATACACGGAAGCATTTCGTCTGATTACTCGTGTGGGAATTGGTGATAAATCATTCATTGTTAGAATAGCTGCTGCACGGTGTCTAAAGGCATTTGCCAACATTGGAGGACCGGGGTTAGGTGTTGGAGAACTTGATAATTCAGCCTCCTATTGTGTTAAGGTAGTTATTTTATTCTTGTTGTGATATGTTTGTTTGTTTTTTTTACTGATTGCCACAGATGCAATATCGTGGTTTCTGTTTTAGAAAAAACAATGGAGGAAACTCCATGGTTCTGTAAAAAAAGGTTAGGAACTACAAATAAATGTCTAGGGCCAAGGAATCATCATTTTTAGTGATTATAATATCCGATAAAATAAAGACTTGACTGAGTGGAGACAAACAACCCCCCCTCGATTCTCTCTCCTCTCTCCTCTCTTCGTTTAGCCCTAGTGTATCCGACTGCTCCTCTACCTCATCGTCGTTGTTTTCTGGTCGATTCTCTCGCCGTCATTCCTCCACCTCCTCTTCGCTCTCTTTCCTTCCTTCTGGTATGTTTCTTTCGGTCGCAATGTTTTGGTAGTACCCTATAAAACGCTCGCAGGTGGTTACGACTCCTCCCGATAGTTTTTGCATCGCGCCTTCTCAAGGATTGCTCTTCTGGCAATTGCTTTTCCAGTATCCCGCTTCGATTGTGGCCCTAGGATTCTCTCAATCTCATCTCCGATTTCGATGGGTATTGGGTCTTTTTACATCCTTCGATGGGGAAGTGGAATTGTTGCATTGGTGAGAAAGATTTTCGTGGGGGGATTCGTCTACTGCTTACATTCAGGATGGATATTCTAACCTTCCGATACCCGTGTCTTTCAACCACGTGAAGTGGTTTTATGGCATGTTTGTTGATATGGCTGCGAATGTTGAGTCTTTCTTTGCAAGGAGAAAATTCAAAGATGAATTGACCACGCTCGGGTTATTTAAGGTTAGGATTTGGTTGGGTTGCGGAAGGTATGGTTTGGCCCCCGACTGGAGGTCGTTGGGTTTTCACAGTGCCCTTAGGCTCCTTCTCCATCGGTTGGGCAGTTCTTAGAGATATGCTGGATGATTTCATCCGATTGATGAATCTGTAGGTAAGGGGCTTGAGATTGGTCGTCTTTTCAGTTCACCTTCACAGAGTCAAGGGAATAAGAGGGATATTGGATTAAATCAGGAAGGTTACTAGATCACAAGGCTCAAGATGTTATCTCTGTTGACTTTGCTAGAGTATGGGTAGTTACTCGACTGTTTGCACATGTCCAGTGGGCCACGATTAAAACTGCTTTGTAGACTCATTTTCAATTAAGCCTACAAATCAACCCCTTTATGAGTGACAAAACCATGTTACTCTTTGAGGATGAGACTCCAGTTAAGAACCTGGATTTCAAAGATGGGAAGTGACAAATAATTCACAATCTTCATTTGAAAATTGAAAAGTGGGAGGACAAACGCCATAGCTCACCTTCGGTTATGATTGGCTATGGAGGATGATTTGCTATAAAAAATTTACCTTTGAGACTTTGGAGGCGGGATGTGTTTGAAGTAATTGGAAATCACTTTGGAGGGCTTGAAGCAGTCTCACTGGACACTTTAAATTTCATTGATGTATCAAGGGCGCAAATTAATGTATCCCCAAACCTTTGTGGTTTCTGGCCGGCTACAATTCCCATTGTGGACCCCATTGCTGGGAATATTTTGCTACAATTCGAAGTGCTGTTACTCTGCCTACAAGATTATTGGACTCGCTGACTTTAAGGGATGTTACTAATCTGATCGATTTGGCCAGAATCCATCAGGTAATAGATGATGAATTGGGAGCAGATTTGGTCAATGTTCCTCTGGAAAAGGATGAAATTTCTGGTGATCCTTTGGCTTTGAAGAGAAAGAGCACTACTATGCTTAGAGGGGAGGAGGGATCTATTGAATTAGGGGATGCAAAGTGGGAGAGGTTCATGACCTCTCAGACAGTGATTTAGAGGAGCGCCTTTATGAGCAAGGTTTGGAACTTAATGATGAATTAAATAGGGACTCCTCACGACTGGAGGTGTTAGAATCAAGGGAGTTGAATGGCTGCGAGATGAAGAAACGACGGAATAAGGGATCTTTGAAGGGTCACCAAAATTGGAAGCCGAAAGGTGCCTTGACCGAAGCGTTTCCTTCTTATTAAAACAAGGGGAAGAGTCTGATGTGATCTTATCAGTTCCACAAGAATCGAGGCCCCTGGTTTTGGAAGTCTTACCTCTGCCGAACTTAAATTCAATGCTTGATGATCCACTTTTCTCTTCTGCAACTCCAGTCAGTGTTAAGGAAGTCAAAGACACCTTTTGTGGGAGGTACTACTCAAGAAGGATTGGGAGAGCCTCGGTCTCAAATTTGGAAGATCATTTGGAGGAGAATTTTCCAGATTTCTTAGAGCAACCGGAAGCCTGCCTTTAGCATTCTAACTGTGTAGTATCGGAGCCCCACATAACGTCTATTTCCTTTATAAAGCCTCCACTAATTGATGTTGAAGAGTGTCATCTTGGGCCGAATAAGGTGGTTTTTGTTAAAACTTCTTTTCAACCCCCTTCTAATTTAAATCAGGACATTTTCTCCCCTTCCCCTGTCTTGGGTTCTTCGGTATCAGGCTCGGTTGTGGCTTTGAGCAACCCTGTTCTGGAGTTTGCAAAGAGCTTAAAGCACAAAGAAGTGGAAGTTTTTTCCCCAGCAATCAACCTTCAGGAATTTTTTGATTTAGAGGCTTCCTAGCCTCGTTTGGGAAAGGAAATTATTGGGGAAGGCCTTGAGTGTCCGGTTGAATTACTTCGCTTTAACGAGTTAATAAAATCAAGCGGTTTGCAATTCAAAGAAATTGTGCCAAGACAAGCAATCTTGACCTCGTAATGAAAATTCTGTCATGAAATACAAGGGGGCTGGGAGATAGTTCAAAGATTAGAGCGGTTTTATTGCAGGGCAAGTCTTTTTGGATCTCGAATTTTATGGACCTAATCAGTGTTTTAAAAAGCCCCCTCGGGCGCGCGCCTAGGCTCAAGGCGCACCTTAAGTGCCTCGCCTCGAAGAGGCGAGGCGCATGTAAGAAGGCGCATGCCTCTTGGGCTTCTTATTTTTTTATTTTTTTATTTTTTTTTAATTTTTAATTTTTAGTTTAATAGTAATACGTATTGTTTTACTTATTTTAAATATATATCTAAAAAAAACCAAAACACAAGAAACCCACTTCGTTTAGGGTTTACATATACAACTTTTACGTTAAAACTTAAAAGAATTGCAACCCACAGTCGGCAGTCCCACACTTTCTGTCTTCTCCTTCAATTTATGTTGAAAGACTAATACTTGAACCTTATTTCTTTTACCTATTTTTCTGGGTTAAAACTTAATTTCTTCCCATGAAGGGGTTTTTCTTATTGTGTATGTATACATATATATTTTATATATATTTTTTATATATAGTGCGCCTTAGAAAAAAAAGCCCGCGCCTTTTGGTTCGCCTTGCGCCTAGGCTCCAGAGGGCTATTGCGCCTCGAGCCTTTAAAAACATTGGACCTAATCATTATCAAGAGAAGTTTTTGTAGGATGAATGACGTTCTCTTTCTTATTATTGTGAGGGGCTTTGGTGCTTGGGAGAGGATTTTAATGTAACTAGATGGGTTCATGAAAGGCTGCCTCAACAAAGGATGTCTAAAGGTGTGGCAACCAATGTTATTCAGCTTGTTATTGGACCGTTGATGTGCCCTGAGGTGGTTCTCTTATGGCAAAATGGAGTCAATGCAATTTTTTCGGAGATTTGGTATGAGTGAAATCAGAGAATGTTTGAAGACAAATTTGTGGTTTGGGTGGCGTGGTTCGAGTCTATTCATTTGAAAGCATCTTCCTGGTGTGCTCTCTCCAAAGTCTTTAGTAGATACTCTATCTTTGATATTAGTCTATATTGACACTCTTTTGTTTTTGGCTCATGATAGTATGCTTGATAAGTTGTTTGATTGTTTTTTACTTGTATTGCTTATTAACTTTCTGGTTTTGGATGGTTTAGTTTTACTTTTGTTTTCCATATGGAAATTGTACTTTGAGCATTAGGCTCATTTCATTATTTCAATGAAAGTTTGTTGTTACCTTGTCAAAAAAAAAAAATCCGATAAAATTCAAGAAGATAGAATTCCTTTAGTTATTAGATAAAGTTATTTGATATGTAATTATTTGACAAGTTGATTGACAAGCCGACAATGGAAGATATCTTGAAACCAACTTGAGAGGAGCGTTAGTTTAGACTTCAATACTTCCTTTTATTAGCTGTATTTTATCCGTAATTATTTGTGTAAAATTCTTTCCTTTTATGTATTAGGGGTTTTCGTTTTTTAAGAAAACCTTCTGTACCCATTATCATCGATGGAAATAGACAAGTATTCTATTTATATTGATATTTAGCAGTAAGCAACATGCATCTAATAAGAGTGATTAAAGAACCTAGAATAACATCTAATAATGCATCCATTTAGCTGATAACAGAAAATCTTAAGTGGGTTGGGGGCCCTTGCCTTTCTTGAAGCTAAATATAAAGCATCTTTTTAGTTTCTGGTGTTTGTTATCTTCTTTATTTTTTAATTGTTCTTTACTGGATATTTCCCTAAATTGTTTTTCTTTTCTAAAATTATTATTATTTTTTAATATTTAATATAATATTGGGAATTAGTTCGTCTCATTACATTTGATTTGTTTACTCCTTATCCCTAAATTGGGTTTCTGTTTTTGATATTTTAACATTATATTGGGAATTAGTTAGTCTCATTGCATGGGATCTGTTTACTCCATTATGATAACTTTTCAATTATCAATGAAAAGTTCTGTATCCTTTACAATATTTACTGCCCGTATGTTTCTAACTTCCGCATCTACAATGTTCTAATTATCTTTCCAAATGGTTCGGCTGAATCAAGCAGGCCCTGGAGGATCCAATTTCATCAGTTCGAGATGCATTTGCTGAAGCTTTGGGTTTGTTACTGGCTCTTGGAATGAATCCTGAAGCTCAGGTATTTAAGTTATTTGTTACGTTATAATCTTTGCTGCTTCTGATCAATTTATCTCGTATGTGTAGCTATTATTGTCTTTTAAAATTTTATTAAGTTCATGCCCTACTAGGTTCAACCAAGGGGAAAAGGTCCGTTCCCTCCAGCAAAGAAACTAGAAGGCGGCTTACATCGGCATCTATCTTTGCCATTCAGTAAAGGTATTAGGGTTATTTATGTGTTGTGTGGCTTGCTTGTTAGTTGTTACTTTTCATGTTAAGGTCCATGAAATTAGAATAGTAAGTCCATTTTTCTTCTTGGAATAGAAAAAATTCCGTTGAAGTAGATGAAATTTATAGAAGTAGGTTGATTTCAAATTGGAGAACTTTCTTGTAATTCACCTCTTGGTATTTGGAGTTTTTACTATGTTACTTCATTCATCAACGAAATTTGTTTCAAGTAGATGAAGTTTATAGAAGTTGGTTAGACCATAAGAGTTGTAAAAAGCATCTCCAATTGGTCTATGTTCAAGGGGATTTGAAAAAAAGATCCAAGATACAAAGAGGAAAAATGAATAAAATGGCATCCCATAGCTGGTCCAAACTCAAAGCTTATTTTTGGTGGAGCTGTGATCACAAGTTCCCTGCACCAAAAATTTCTTTCCAATTCAGGTATTAACATACAAAGCATTTAAAAAAAATATAAGCCATAAAGCCACCTAGAGCAAAAGGAGACGATTCACATTCTCCTGATCCTTTTGGCAATTACTTGCTTTCAACTACATTTAGATTAGAGAACTTTTTTGTTATTCCTTTGTTATTCCCCTATGGGCTTTGTTTTTTGTATGCCCTTGTATTTTTTCATTTCTTCTCAATGAAAGCGTGGTTTCTCATCAAAATATCGATAAATAGTTTATTATAAAAATGTTAATCCCTTAGGGGAGCTCATCCTGGAAACAATTTCATTGGTAAATGAAATAAAAAGGTAGTAACCTCCAACACCTATAGGTGTATTACTACAACACAGTGCCCTCTCTCCTCCTTTCTCTCTGCTCTCTCTCCTTCCTGCTCTGACCCTAAGCCATGAACCTCTCCCCCATCGCCGCCCCCACCCTCAGCCACGCCCTCCACCTAGACCATGGCCGACAAGAAGACCCGTCACAGTTTCACCCATGACCGGAAAACCTTCGTCATTGACCTCGATAGGCAATCCCACGGGAAAAGATTTCATCTTACTAAAATCCAACGTGATTGCTCCTTCTCCTTTGCTGCACCCATCCCTTCGATTCATTGGTTCTGCACCACTCTAAACCTTCTTCTCACCACTCCACTCGCCCAAAAATTCTTCAATTCTAATCGAAGAAGGCACTGTGTTGAAATAGCCAAACTCGAAACAAACGGTGGATGCTCCAAAATTATTATCCCTGCGGGTGAAAATAGAAAAGGATGGCACCTCTTATCAACTTTATTATCCAAATACCTCCCTAACCACCCTCGGACACCCTCCATAAATGCAAACCATACCACTCAACCTCCTCAAAAAGTGCTTACCTATAAATCCATCCTACAAAACCATTTGCAAGCTTCCAAATCAGCCACCACCACTTCCCCCATCTCTGCTGTTGAAGTCTCACAAGAAACTACGCGTCCATACCACCTTGCCTCCCTCAGCCTGACCTCCGTGATCATTATTCATCGGTTAAACGCCCATGATGACTGGTTTTCAATCTCGAAAGCGTTAAAGAAATCCGTTAGCGATTTTTGTGCGGTTAGCCCAATCCAGTGTTTTAAAAAGCCCTCTGAGGCGCGCGCCTAGGCGCAAGGCGCAGCTTTAGCGCCTCGCCTCGAAGAGGCGAGGCGCATGTAAGAAGGCGCGCGCCTTCCATGAAGCCCTCGAGGCGCGCAAGGCGCGCGCCTCTGGGGCTTTTTTAGTTTTTAGTTTTTTTTTTTCATTTTATGTATTTTTAAATATATATTTAAAAAAACACAAAACATAATAAACTCATTTCAATTAGGGTTTAACATTGTTAAAATCAGTGGTGGAACTTTCTGTCTTCTTCTCCGATTCTCCTTCAAGCTGAGTGGTAAGTTCTCCTTTTCTTTTTCCTTTTCTTCTTCTTTTCTTCTTCTTTTCTCCGTCCCTTTCCTCCGACTATCCGACACCTTCCCTTTCTTTTCTATTTTCTTTTCTTCTTCTTTTCGCTTTCGCTTTCTTTCTTCCTCCGCTTCTTCTTCTTTTCTTTTCATTTTCTTCTGTTTTTTTCTTTTTCTTTAGACTATCTGTCGACCTCTCTTTCCTTTTTTTTTTCTCCAATGATGAAGAGAATGGGGTTGAAGAAGATCTATTTAGTGAAGAAAAGATTAATATTTAAGGCTTTTGATCTTGTCGTGTTTATAATTTATTAGTGTTGTATTGTTTTATATTTTTTAATAGAGTATCTATTGTCTCTATGTTCAAACATGAATACTTGAAAGTTGAACCTTATTTCTTTTACTTATTTTTCTTGGTTAAAACTTAATTTCATCCCATGAAAAGTTTTTTCTTATTGTATATGTATACATATATATTTTTTATTTTTTTTATATATAGTGCGCCTTAGATAAAAAAGCCCGCGCCTTTTGGTGCGCCTTGCGCCTAGGCTCCAGAGGGCTATTGCGCCTTAGTGCGCCTTGAGCCTTTAAAAACACTGGCCCAATCCATCCAAACCACGCGCCCTTTGACTTCAGAATTGACCGATGAGGGGCTAGACCCACCAGTCGTCCTTGACTCCCGACACTGTGCGCTGTCAACCTCTCACACATCGTTTGACACCATCAAAGGATCATCCGTTGACCCATCTCTCCCAAGCCCAAAGCCCAAACAAAAAAGTCTTAACACTCTGTCCACCACTTCTTTTACCTCCCAGCCTCTCCACCCTTCTATCTCTTTAAACATCAACCCATCCTCCTCCACTGAAAGCCCATATTCCCCCTCCCTCCACCCACCTGCTCCCCAAACCAAAGCCCATCCTTCCCTTTTATAAACCCTTCAACCCGCGCCTAAAAAGCAGTCATTATTGACGGTTAACAAACCTTCCTTCTTCATGGTAAGAAACACGTCCTAAATGACTTTCTCCCTCCATTCGACTCGGAAGACCTTCTCTCCAGCCTGTGCCCCGACACCAACTCCACCTTTTTATCCATACCCCAATCCCCTACTCAATCCATTATCGCCCACAACCTTTTTGCTAAAGATACCAACAAATCCCTCCAGCCTCTACAGATATGTTTCAACCCCCAACGAATAGAACAACTTCAATCAACTTGAAACTGAGAATCTTGATCAGATTTCTGTTCCATGTGATTTGGATCCAATCGAGGATACAGAGGAGGAAACATTCTTGAAAAACTTGCACCTTGGCTGACTAATAATGGCCTCTGCATTATGGCCATTCCCTCTAGAACAAAGAAAGGAAAAACTCCAGTAAAGACCACAAAGATGATCAGAGAAGTGAAGAACCTTGCATCCTCTGTTAACTACGACAAGTTCTCCAATACACTTGTCATAAACGGGTTGTCCTCTGCCACATGATTATCCTCTCATGGAACGTTTGTGGCTTGGGCTCTAGGAAGAAAAGAGCCCTCATAAAAGACTTCCTCCCGTAGACAAATGCCACCATTGTTATCTTTCAAGAAACAAAGCGGACTTCCATAGATAGAAGGTTTATCAAGTCCTTGTGGAGCTCACCCAACATTGCCTGGGCGGCTTTAGATGCCATTGATAGATCGGGTGGTATTTTGATAATGTGGAACGACCCCTCCTTTCTCTTTTGGAACATCTTAGATGTTGTCCGGACAGGAAGGATGTCCGTTATTGGCGTCCTGATCCGATTGCTGGGTTTTCGTGTCGGTCTTTTTTCTTGTCTTTGGTTAATCCTACTTTTCCTGCTTCTCAGGGGGTGTCAGTCTTTTCTTTAGTTTGGAAGGTGAGAATCCCAAAGAAGGTTAGGTTTTTTACTTGACAGGTCCTTCACGGAAGAGTTAATACTTTGGATAGGGCTTCGAGGAGATGACCTTCCTTGGCTGGGTCCTGGTGCAGTGTTCTTTGTAAGAAGGCGGCTGAGGACATTGACCATTTGTTTTGGAGGTGTGAGGTGGCTCAAGACGTTTGGAACCTCCTTTTCGGCGAGTTTGGGATCCCCTCTCCTGGGGGGGTGAGGTTTGTAGAGAGGTCTTGGTAGATTTCCTTTTGCATCCCCAGGTCCAGAGGAAAGGGGCCTTTTTGTGGAAGGCTGGTGTTTGTGCCATTGTCTGGGGGCTTTAGGGGGAGAGAAATAATAGAATCTTTCGAGGGGTCGAGCGTTCTTCTTTTGATATATGGTCACTTATTAGATTCTATGTTTCTCTTTGGGCCTCGGTGGCCAAACCTTTTTGTAATTATCCTTTAGATCTTATTTTGCTTGGGTGGAGCGCTTTACTGTAAGCTCTCCCTTGCTCTTTTGTGGGCTTGTTTTTTGTACGCGCGTGTGTTCTTTCATTTCTTCTCAATGAAAGCTCGGTTTCTCATTAAAAAAAAGATAATGTGGAACGACTCAAACATCAATGTTATCGAAGTCATAGAAGGTATCCACTCTCTCACTCTTCATTTATCTCTCACGGGTGGTTACAAATGTTGGTTATCAGGTATACATAGGCCATCGAGAGCACCTCTCCGACAGGCACTATGGGAAGAATTATACGACCTCTCTCACCTTTGTGCCGAACACTAGATTTTGGGGGGTGACTTCAATGTTGTCAGATGGTCTTTTGAGAAATCTTCCGGTAAATCTAGTACCAAAAGTATGAAACTATTCAACAAGTTTATCTCTGATTTTGACAAGCAAATCGAGGAAGAATTCACAGACTTATACTCAAAACTTTACTTAAAGGCACTAGGCACGGGCATCCCTCCCAATGTTGACTCGTGGAGTCCTATCTCTCCAACCCAAGCATATTTTCTCGAGACTCCTTTCTCGGAAGAAGAAATTAAGAAAGCTGTTATGGACCTTGGAACAAATAAATCTCCAGGTCCCGACGGATTCTTTAAAAAACATTGGAACATCCTCAAAGAAGATATAAAGAGAGTGTTCCAAGATTTTTTTGAGAATGACATTATCAATGCATTCCTCAATGAAACCTACGTTTACCTCATTCCGAAGAAGACTAACACCAAGACGGTGGGGGATTATAGACCTATAAGTCTCACCACATGTATTTACAAAGTGGTTGCAAGAGTTCTTTCTGAACGCCTCAAAAAGGTTCTTCCTGACACTATTTATGAAAACCAATTTGCTTTTGTTTCTGATCGACAGATTATTGATGTCTCCCTTATTACCAATGAGCTCATAGAGGAATACACGAAGAACAAAAAACTAGGGGTGGTGATCAAGCTAGATATTGAAAAAAACCTTTGATATGGTTGACTGGGAATTCCTAGACAACATCCTTCTTGCAAAAGGTTTCGACAATAGATGGAGGAGATGGATCCATGGATGTATTTCCTCGGCAAATTTTTCATTCATTATAAATGGGAAGCCTCGTGGTAAAATTAGAGCCTCACGGGGGCTTAGACAAGGCGACCCCTTATCTCCCTTCCTTTTTATCCTCACCATCGATTGTCTTAGCAGGATGTTGACTCGTGAAGCACAGAGATACCATATTAGTGGTTTAGGAGAGGGAAAGCTTGCCACTAATCATTTACTTTTTGCAGATGATACCATCATTTTCTCATCATCTGAAAAGGAAAAGATTGTAGCTCTTTTTGCCACTGTTAAAAAGTTTGAGGAAGTTTCTGGCTTACATAAACCACCACAAATCGGAGTTCTTTGGCATACTCTTAGATGAGACTATTGTCGCTGACCTTGCTAAGGAATTTGGCTGCAATAAAGCATCATGGCCAGCGGTATATTTGGGGTTGCTCCTAAATGGCAAACCACGCACTAAAACCTTCTAGGATCCCATCATTGAGAAGGTTGAAAGACGCCTGAGAAGATGGCATAGCTCCTATGTCTCTAAAGGTGGTAGATTTACCTTTATACAAGCCACTTTATCCAAGGTGGAGTTTTGTATTTTGAGCGTTAGTTTCTTTTCATTTCTTCAATGAAAAGGTGGTTGTTTTTTCTAAATAAATAAAAAAGGATGTCCTTGGAAATCAAAGACGATAAACTACCATTCGAAAAAAGGTGTTTACATTACACCAATATAAAGCATGAAAGAGAGTGAATTCCAAAAAATTTTCAAAAGTAGAGAAGGAGTCCTTGAACCATAGGAATACTCTGTTCAAAGCTAATCAGAAAACTTTCTTTACTTCATGGAGAGGAAGAGGACAACACAAAAAAATGGGAGCCAGAATGGGAAGCTCATCTTCTCTCTTCTGTTTTTCTTTTCTTTTGAATGAAGTTTGTTTCCCATCCAAAAATGTGGTTATATTCTGATATTTTGATGACAACCCATTTTTAATTGTAATGTTGGAGAACTATTATTTTGTCTGTTTATGTAACGGAGTTTAGTTGGCTGCATTTAAAAAAAAAAAGGAGTTTAACCCAAAATAATTGTTATTATGGTGATGCTATGGAGCTGGAAGAACACAAATTGTCCAATTGCTCCCCAGTTGGGATGTCCTGGCGGTTATTTTTGGTTAGAATTTTAGAGTAGAAGATTTGTCAAGTTTAGCATGCACAAACTAGTTTAGACTACAGTAAATATTTTGGTCTATAGCTTAGGGTTTTAGGGTATTGGTTGGCTTAATAGTAGGAAGTGAGAAATCAATATTTGCATATAGGAATTGTTTGCTTTTTCTCGTTCTTGGTAGGATTACTTCACTGGTAGAGCTTGTCTATTATTTGATAGTTAAGAGGAATAAGCCAAGGGAGAGCGTCTCTCCTATTTCCTATCTAACCTTCCAAGTCAAAAAATGCCTCCCTGGGTGCCTACTAATGCACATACTCCTACTCTTCATTGCGTGGGTCTATGAACGCCCTCACCAAGCCACATCCCACTCACACTCTTACTCATTCATCCCTCCCCCTTTTACTCTTTTCCTTCTTTAGACATTAGTAATTGGGGTGAGCCTATCATTTTTTTGATTAGAAACTTTGATCCCCAGAATCAAACAATTCAACAAGATTAATACAAGGGGGGGAGACGATTAAGGGTCGTTGCCGAACCTTTCTTACCGAGGATAAATCCGGGCTGCTAATGCTTAAATCCAACTCCCCTACCGATTCTTCACCTTTCTTCAGAGAAGGATGGCAAACATCCATCACCTCGAAGGCTTGAGGAAGAAAAGGAAGCCTTCGTGAATGGTAAAGCCTTCGGCCCAATGAGGCATTGCTCAATCGAAATACCCTTATTCAGAGACCTTCTGCAACCCTCTACCAGAGCCACCAGACTTTCTTTAACAATTAATTCATCAAGGCCATCGATTTCCGGAAATCGAGAGCAGGTCCCGGTTCCCTACACCGTGGCGAAGAACGCCCATTTATATCTCTTCTAACATAATATTTCCCATAGAAGAGTCTTTAACTTCCTTCACACTCGAGGATTCGGGGAGGAGAGGAAAGGCTCTTCAACTTCAACTACCTCAAGCTGCTCGACACTCAACGATCCCCTCGCTCGTGCTCCTCCCCTTTGTTAGCCCCTTCGAATTCCAACACCACATTCTGCCTCTTCGAAACACCCTCAGCAGCAGCCCGTTCGAATTCCAACAACACGTTTTGCCTCTTCGAAACTCCTCAAGAAACACATTCACACCTCGACTTCGACTCAAATCGGCGATACAATGACCCTAATAACTCCATCAACGGGTGCATTGAATCTGAACCAGCCGAGTGGTTCATCGAATGGGGGTTATCAAAAAGTTCATTAACAAAATCAATTCTTCGAGCAGGGACCTCAACTTCTCCTGCACCCTAGTCTGCTCCAACCGATTCATGAATCCGTTCGTCCCTGCCCATAACCAACGAACCCCCTGCCACGTTCAAGGCCAATTCATCCTCCCAAACCCGGCGGATTCTTTGTTTATCAATTGGATTGAAAATATCTTTCCACACCAAATCCTCTTTCAACCTTTCCGGAACCTTGAACTTCCCCACGAATTCATAAAGCAACCAAAAATTCCCAATAATCGGGTCATTTACAGGAATGGATTCCGGACAAAAACCACACAAATTGGGAGCTACTTTTAGCCTCGCCATCGATAAGTCTGTGAGATTGAGAGTTTCCACAGAGACTTCCAACAATCCCCCAAAGTGTTGGCCAATAGCCTCAAATACGTCTCTCCTCCACAGCCTTAACGGTAAGTTCTTCACAGCTAACCACCCCCGTACCCAACCACCAAAGAAGGCAAGCCGTGCACTCTATCGTCCCACTTTTCCAATAGAAGATGAAGGCCCCCAAGGACTCGCCACCTTCCTGCTTGACAAACCAGGTCCTCCCTCATTCCCGAAGACAGGTCCTTCTTGAAAAGGACAATTGCCTTATCACCCGCCACTGGATTTATCTGCACGCTGCATTCAAAAGCAGAACAAAGCGCACCCTTAACCACTGCCCAATGAATGTGAGCGAACAATTTTGAGACCACCCAGACTTTCTCAAAATCCATAGCTAGAGTCTCACTTTCCTTCCTAACCCAAATCCTTTTCCGCCTCAAAGCACCCCGCTGGTAAGCCCGCTCCTCTTCAGGGAAACTGCTAGAACTTACCCCCAACGCCCGCGAGGACCAAGGATCCAGAGCACAGGAGTGGCTAGAGCTCCCTTTTTCCTTCCAAAATCGGATTCATTTGAGGACAACCAAGAGACAGCAGGAAGTCCTTAAGACAGTCCCTAAAGACCACCCAGCCTAGCTTATTCCGTCCAAGCGGCACTAGAAAACAACGTCTGCCACCAGAGGGAGGCCAAACGACACCTTGAGCAACCCAGCCCGACTCTCTCCTGCTTGTGAACAGACCTAATGTTCACGATCATCCCTGAACTTTCTTCTGGAATTGACCACCGAGGCCTCACTGACGATCTCAGCAAACGAGTCCCCGAATCAGACACAATGTTGCGCCTCCGAGACGAGAGCACGATGAGAGAGGCTTGATCTTAAGAAGAACTTGCTCCTCCTTCGCCCATAAACGGAAAACTTGGTTACCTACCGAGCAGGCTGTGGAGGTTGTGAGCGCTGATCAACTTGAATGCCCGGCAGAATTGTCACGATTTGAGGCTTTGCTCCGAGCCAGTGGGCTGCAACTGAAGGAGATCCCTCCTAGGCGGATCTCGAGGGGTCAGACATGAAGGTGTTGACTTGGAATACGTGTGGTTTGGGGGCAGGATCCAAGCGGATCAAGGTGAAAAGACTTATTCAAAAGGCTGCCCCGAAAATTGTTCTCATTCAGGAAACTAAGTTGGCGTGTGTGGACTGCAAGGTGGTCAAGTCCCTGTGGAGTTCAAGGGATGTTGGATGGGCTCATGTGGAAGCCTTTGGGAAGTCTGGTGGATTGCTGATTATGTGGGATGAATCGAAATTGCAGGTTTCAGAAATATTAGAGGGTGGTTATTCAATTTCGGTTAAGGCAACCTCTCTATGTGGGAGCACCTTTTGGGTATCTTGGCTGCAAAGAAAAGAAGGGGGCTCATCGTGGAAATTACAAGCTTGAGTGGTCCGACCCTATTATTGCCAAGGGACATTGAAAAAGAAATTGTGGACTTCTTTACTTCCCTTTACTCGCGGGCTGGAGGGAGCAGGTTTATGCCTCCTTTGATTAGCTGGGAAACGGTCTCTGATGCACAGAACATTTCTTTGACTAAGCCTTTTTCCCATGAGGAGATCCTTGCAACATTGAGAGGGTTGGGGCGAAGCAAAGCGCCAGGGCTTGATGGCTTCACCACTGAGTTCTATATAAGGTTTTGGGATGTTCTTAAGGCCGACATTTTGAGGATTTTTGATGAATTCTTTGAGAATGGGCACTTAAATATGGGCCAAAAGGAAACCTTCATTTGTTTAATTCAGAAGAAAGAGGGCCAAATCAGAAGAGACTTTCTACTTATCACCAGTTACTTTTCATACAAGTTTCTTGCTTTCTTTCTCTCTCCAATAGTGTGAATATGCCTTGAGGTGTTGGGAAAAGTTGTTAGGTATCATTTTTTCTCTCTCCCGCGCCCCTTCCCCTTCCCCTCTACTCTTCCGATCGCAAGTCCCGTCGACCGTAGCCAGCCACCGCCGTGCCGTCTATCCCGCTGGCCGACGACCTCCCTGCCGGTCCACTAGCCACCCTTCTCCTTCACCTCTACTCAGCCTTCGCCGCGCCCCTTCCCTTTCACCTCTATTCAGCCACCGCCGCACCCCTTCCCCTTCACCTCTACTCTTCCACCTCCGCACCCCTTCCCCTTTACCTCTACTCTTCCGATCGCAAGACCCGTCGTCCGAAGCCAGCCACCGCCGAGCCATCTATCCCGCTGGCCGTCGACCTCCCTGCCGGACCACCGTGTCTCAGCCCTTGCCGAGATTCCTCTCTCCCGTTTCGCGAAACCGGAAGCAACCCAACCCCCCTCACCTCCTTCTCGTTCTTCTTTCGTCTCGGGTTGCTCGATCATGCTGTCGACTGCCCGAGCCTCGCGATTTTGGGTGGTGCTGTGAGAAGCGAATGACGGGCGGGTGGGTTGAGGGACTGTTAATCGAGCAGTGTTTGTGACGGCTCGTTTTGGGGCAACATTCTAGATTGGGAGTTTTAGAAAGGTGAAGAGGTTGTTTCGGGGCGCTTTGTTGGTGTGGGTTTTTTGGGGTTGGAGGCTGCTCGGCATGAGGCAGCTTAGTTGTTGTGTGGGAGGCAGTGTCTTTTGGGTTTCTTTGGATGGGCCGAGGGTGGTAATTGAAGATTGTGCTCGGAGGGAGATGTCGTTTTGCTCCGTCGATCACGTCCGATGGTTTGCGGTTCACTTTGGTACATTGGGTCGGGATTTCAGTCTTCCTTTTAAACGGAAGAAGTTTAAAGATGAAAGAGCTACGCTGGGTTTGTTTAAGGTAAGAAGGGTCGACGGTTGGTTTGCGGATTGTTGCCTTTGGCCGCCTTCGGGGGGAATGAGCTCCTTCAGAGTGCCGTTGGGGAGCTTCGGGATGGGTTGGAGGGTGTTCAAGGGGTTGTTAGAGGATTTTTTGAAGCTTGTGGACGGTCAGGTAGTTTTGGAGGGTTCTGAAGTATCCGCAAAGATCGGGAAGGGTTGATGAGGTGGGCTTGGTCGAAAATATCGTTGACGTTCGACTTTCTAGAGTGGGTTGTGGTGAAGCTGCTAGCTCTTGGGTTAGGAAGGGGGAAGATGCAGTGGATTTAAATTTTTCAGAGTTGTGGGTGGTCTCCAAGTTATTTGCGCATGTTGACTGGGGATTGGTGAAAAGAAGTTTGGAGGCTTTCTTCAAGAAGCAAGTGAGGTTGAACCCGTTTCAGGTTGATAAGGCTATACTGGCCTTCGAGGACGATATTGATAAGGGTTTGGCTCCGCTGTATGGAAAGTGGCAGATTGTAGGAGGCCTACATTTGAAGCTTGAAAAGTGGAATCATGAAGTGCACAATTTGCCTGAATATATTGGGAGCTATGGTGGTTGGATAGCTATTAGAAATCTCCCTCTCAGGCTTTGGAAGAGGCAAGTGTTTGAAGCAATTGGGAATTGTTTGGGAGGGTTGGAGGTTATTGCGCCGGACACTCAAACTTGATTGATATTCAAGTGGCCAAGTTGAAAGTGGCTAAAAATTTATGCGGGTTTCTTCCAGCCTTCATTCTTATTAAAGATCCGTTGGTGGGGGAAGTGAGGTTGAGTTTTGGTGATGTGGAAGCCTTGGATCCTCCGGCTGTATTGTCGCAACCTTTAGTCTTTAAGGACTTGTCCAATCCTCTGGATTTGGCAAGGGTGAGGCAGGTCATGAAAGATGAGGGTTTAGGGTGGGTGGATCAAGGGTTGGTTGTGGGCGAAGGAGAAGCTGATTTGTCGCATAAGGAGTTTCTTATGGGAGATAATCTGGGTGTGGTGTTGGAGGACGATAGCTTGGGAGAGGCTTCAGGTGGGGAGGTGGGTGATGGGGCAGGGGTTTGTCCTGTTTCGGGTGTGGGTTTGACGACATTTTCAGGGACGTTGCGGGGTGATTCGGTTTCAAAAGGTCAGATGGAGGCTGAGATGGTTTCGTTTTCTTCCCCTTTACCGCAACCTGTAAAGGTAGTGCGAGACAGGTTTTGGGACAAGGTTTACGTAAGAAGATCAAGCCAGGCTTTGGAGGTGGAGAAAGGGTTTTTCGATCGGGGAGTTTCTTGAGCAACCAGGATGAGAGTTTGGAGTTTCTCACCAAAGAACTCTGTAAAGCCGGTCGAAAAGTCACCCTTGTCGTCCCCAAGAGGTACGACATTAGCGGTGTTGAGAAGTGTCGGTTGGGACCTAAGGAGGTTTCCTTTGTTAAGGTCTCTTTCCCGCACTGTGTAAGCCGTGATAAAGGGAGTTGCTTGCTTTCTCCGCTTTTGGGCAAGACTCTCACCGCTTCTTTCGGAGGTGAGTCTCGATGAGTCCTGGACTTGAGCTCGATAAAAGGCGGCGCGAATTTTTTTCGGGTGAACTTTCTCCAGCTTGTTAATCTTTCTAAGTTGTTTGATTCTCATTGCTCAGTGTCTCCCTCTGGAAGCAATGCCAAGGATGGATCTCCAAATTGCCCTGGTTGGTTTGTCCCAGCTTCGATGCTTTAATTAAAGCAAGCGGATTGCATTTTAAGAAATCCATGCAAGGGGTCTCCGTGATTTCAATTTGAAATTTTCCTTTGGTAGGAAGTGGTTCAAGAGGGTTGGTTTTAAAAAAGTTCCTTCAAACAGTTGTTTTTCAGAGGTTCATTCTCTTTCAAGCCAAGAGTGAGGAGGCAAGTTCGAAGAAGTATTCTTCCTGTTTGGGATTCGTGGAGTGTAGTTGGAGTCATGGTGAGGTTTTTGGTAAATCGAGGATTTTGTTATTGGTGGGCGGAAGTCAAGTATTGGTCACGACATTAGTATGGCAAAGGGCGCTGCTTTCATTAAGCAATTTTGAAAAGCTTTGAAGTTTGGGTTTTCGGATGGTGTTGTTGGGGTCTCTTTTGAGAGGTTGTGGGGTTTCAGTGCCTCCTTAGTTGTTGGTTCGAGTGTTTGTGTATTGCGTTGTTGTTTTGTTGTGATTCTCTGTCTTGTTTGCACTTTTTCTCCTCGATAGTTTGAGAGTGTGTTCGTGGTGGTGCGGTTGTGAGTTGTTGTGTTGTGTTTCTCTATGTCTTGTTTTCTTTTCTTATATCCTTTGAGACTCAGATTTTGAGCATTAGCCTCTTTTCATTATATCAATGAAATTCTCTTGTTACCTTGTCAAAAAAAAAATATTTCGGCTCTCCAATAACCCCGAGGGATGTGTAGCCGACTTCTGGGATGGGGTTGCATCTGCGTGGAGTTTTTCTTTTAGGAGGAATCTAAAGGAGGAGGAGTCAATGGAGTTTGTATTGCTTTTGGGGCTTTTGGTTGAACTAAGGCATTCAGAGAAAGAAGATTGCCAGGTCTGGAGCCTTGAAGCGTCAGGGGTCTTTTCCATTAGTTCTTTGGTGGCTTTTTTGGGGGATGGAACGGCTGAGGATAAGTGATTGCTTCAATCTCTTTGGTCTTCATTTTGCCCCAAGCGGGTAAATGTGTTTTTGTGGATTTTGCTTTGGGGGAGGGTTAATACTTCTGAGGTTCTGCGCAGAAAGCAACTGCCTCTGGCGCGTTGCGACCCTCGGTGTAACCTATGTTGGCAAAATCAAGAAACGTCTATGCACACTTTTTTCCTTTGTCCTTATGCAAGGAACCATTGGGAGAGGTGGTTGGCTATTTTGGGATCTCTTGGGCTTTTGATGATGAGGTTGCGAAGAACATCCGCCAATTGTTGGTGGGTCTGTTTTTGGGGTGCTAAGGCTAAGGTGTTGTGGATTGCCGGGTAAAGGCTATGGTTTCATTTGTGGTTTGAAAGAAATCGAGAGGTTGTTTGATGGCAAGAGAGTTCCTTGGGAAAGAAGATTTGACTCCATCATCCAGAAGGCTTCCTCTTGGAGTTCCCTTTCAAAGGAATTGGCGGCTTATTCTGTCTCGGATTTGTGTTTCTCGTGGCAGCCTTTCTTGGCTTCAGGCTAACGATTTGTTGTTGATTTATGTTTCATTTTCATGCTGTTTGGGTTTATGTCTTTTGTTGTTTTTGGCTTGGTTCTCAATTTTTACTACTTCCATGTCGTTTTTGTTGTCCTTCGGGATGACTTTCATTATATCAATGAAATAGTATTGTTACCTTGTTCAAAAAAAAAAAAAAAAAAAAAAAAAAACTTTGATCCCCATATCATTGACGGTGAAATTATGAAAGAAGGCAACCTTCTGGGTTGATTCGTAATTTAACATGGTATCAGAGCAGGAGGTCCCGATCTCGAACTCCTGTAAAGTTGTTTCCTCCCCAATTAATATTGATTTCCACTTGTTTGGCTTCACAAGCGAGGGAAGTGTTGGAATGTTGATATAATTTAATTTACCATAACCTATCAGCTCAACTTAAGCTTTTGGGTTGATTGGTGGTTTAACAAAAGCAATCAAAATCAGTAGCTTTATGCTCAAATATGTGATGACTTCTTTCCAACCGAATGGACCATAGAAAGGCTCTAGTGAAATTTAACCAAGTAATTTCCCTTTCTTTTCCGAAAGGATGACCAATGGAAATTGTCTTCGCCCTTCCATAGTTGCAAGTATTTCTTCTCTTTACAGTGATGGGCTGTTTCTTATAAATCTTTCCCTATTCAGCAAATAAACATATTGAACTCTCAATTTATTGAAAAAAAATTATCTTATACTTCATTGCCTGTTTTGCATAACGAATCACATTGCAGCAAGTGGACCACGGTTGAAGGAAATTCGTGTTAGCCTTACATTATCTTGGGTGTTCTTTTTGCAGGTTTGTGCTCACTATTAAGTATTATCTGTTGTAGTAGATTCTCCTTCCTTCGTCCTCTTCTCTTCTGTTTGAGATATTATAGCTTTTGAATATTGTTGTGGTTTGGAAGACTAATTCATAAGAATTGAGTTCTTAGATGTTTGCTTTAAAAAAATCTTATTCAACTATAATCAATCATTCATTTAACTTTTCACCCATGTTTTCATTTCTTGTGGTTCATGTCGTATAATTTGTTGCTCTTATTCATAAAAAAATATATTCCCTCAGTTCTTTCATGACGTATGGTGTTACCATGAATCAAGATTTCATTTCAGTGTAGGTTTCAGTTGATTTTTTTTGCTGGCTTATTTCGCACCGAGAATGTCAGCTTTACTTTCTCTTTTCTGTATAATTTTGTCTTACAGATTTGGTGCACTTGTTAATTATACTTACATATATTAATGGATTTATTTACACCATAAAATGTCTTGTAGGCCATTCGTCTTAGATATCTGCATCCAGATACTGGACTCCAAGACTTTGCACTGCAGGTTATGGACGTACTTCGTGCTGATACTTCTGTGGACGCCCATTCACTGGTAATTGCTGAAGTTTATTTTATATACTATCTGCAATTATTACTTTAGACTTGGGCTACATCGCATGCCTGGGTGGAAGTCTGCTTTCGCCCCAATTTCCTTTCTTTGGTTAGGGACATCAACAATTTGTCAGAGTCTAGAGAAGTCAATGTGCTGCTCTGAAAAGGATAGCAAAAATTTGAGGTCTCGCGGTGCTACGGAAAAATAAAATGCACAAGGAGTTTAGCAACACTGGAGAAAATTGGACTTCACTTGTCTCAATCAATTGTTCAATGGAACATTTGATAAATAAGCATGAAGTGAAAAAGTCAAATCTTCTCCTATATTGTACCAACTTCTTTTTTTTTTTTTTTTTTTTTTTTTTTTTTTGATGAGAAACTTAATAGCATTTCATTGATTGTATGAAATCTACAAAAAGGGCCAATGATAATAGACTCGATTACAAAAGTTTTCCCAATTAGAAAGAAGGGAAGTGAGGCTATAGTCACCAAAAAAAAGGGGAGAATTTACACCAAGAGAAAGCTGAGTAAAGAATAAGCTCTAGAAGCACGTGAGGGTCTTTTGCAGTGTCGTTAAAGATCCTGTTGTTTCTCTCAAGCCAAATGGACCAAAGGGCAGCTTTAATAATGTTTTCCCACATGCAAGCCTTTCCTTGTGTGAAAGGGTGACCCAACAAAAGTATCTCGAGGACTGATTTCATACGATTTGGGAAGACAATCTGTAGCTTGGATGCCTTGAAGAGCTTTGACCATATGTATGAAATGTAGGGGCAGGTTGTGAATAAATGTCGAACTGATTCACAAGCATTTTTGCACATAACACACCAAGTTGGGCTGAAACTATCCATGGGGCCGTTTTTAACAGTGAATCTGCCGTGTTAATCCCCTCATGGCTGATTTCCCATAGGAAAAAACGGACTTTTTTGGGGATGGGGCCTTTCCAAAGGTTACGGAAGAGGGGGTGCTAGCACAACTATTGGCTGAAGACAGACGGTGGGTGAGTGACTTAGCTGTGAAATGACCTTTGTTATCAAGCCTCCATTTCCAATAATCTGCAGTAGTAGCTCTTAGGTGGCTAGGCAATTTGGCTGTGAGATTGGCCCATTCCACAATCTTTGATTCTTTCAAGTTCCTGCGAATGCCGAGGTCCCAAGAAAGTTTTTGAGTTAAAAACAAATCTCTGATGAGAGCAATTTTTTTCTAGGATAGAGCAAAGAGCTGTGGGTAGGAGATCATTAAAGGAGAATCCCCCAACCACCAATCATGCCAAAACGATGTTTGATTTCCGTTGCCAACAATACAGAATATATTATCATAGATAAGTCTCTGTTCTCTCACAATATGCTTCCAAGGCCCACGATGGTACTTCAAAATCTTGGTGTCAGGGCGAAGATTGAAATGAGTTGAGCCATATTTTGCAGTTAAAACACGCCTCCACAGGGATTCCTTTTCAACATGATATCTCCAAATCCATTTAGCTAGTAGACTTTGGTTTTTGATCTTTATGCTAAACAAACCAAGACCTCCATCATCAAGAGGTCGACAAACTGTTTTCCAATTAATTGGATGGATCCCACTAGTGTCTTTGCACCCATTCCATATATTGTACCAACTTCACTCTCCAAGGATTTAAATTTGTTTGAATTTGTCCTCCAATATGCTCATTCTTGTCTGGATTTCTCTCTATCCCCGGCTTCTTGGTTGTCTCCTCCTTTTTTGGGTTCTAAATCTATTGCTTTGTCCATTTTTTTTATCAAAAAAGAAAAGAAAAGCATGCCAAAGGAAGAACATAAATGAAAATAACCATTGATAAAAACAAAGGAAGTTTGGAAGTTTTCTATAAAGTAGATTTATCAAAGGAAGTTTTCTATAAAGTATATTTTATCAATTGTCCAAGAGAACCGTTTCAGTTGAATACTTTTTTTTTCTAATAAGAAACTGAGCTTCCATTGAGAAAATGAAAGAATAAAGAGAAAAATACATTTTTGGACCTTGAGTTTTGAGAGATTCCATTTGGTCCCTAGGTTTCAAAATGTTACACTTTTCCCTTGACTTTGATTTTCCTTTCCATTTGGTCCCTATGTTTCAAGGCCTTACACTTTTAGCCCTGAGTTTCTACTGATGCTCACTTTTGGCCAATTGTGTTAATTTTCTATTAATTAATTTAATTTAATTATAATTAAATTAGTTGTCACTAATTTTCCGCACTATTAAAATTAATTTAAAAATTTATACAATATAATTATGTTATATTAATTAACTGGAAGTTAACACTGACCAAAAGTGAGCATTGGTGAAAACTTAGGGGTAATAGTGCAAAATCTTAAAACATAGGGACAAAATAGAAACTAAACTCAAAAGCTCAAGGGCAAAAATGTAACATTTTGAAACTTGGGGACCAATTGGAAACTAAAACTCGAAACTTAGGGGGGTAAAAATGTGACATTTTGATACCTTGGGATCAAATAGAAACTATACTCAAAACTTAGGGACCATAAAAGGTATTTTTTTTAAAGAATAAATTAGGGTATCTGTGCCTTTAGAATAAAAGTGTTGGATTGTTTCTTATCAGAAAAAAGAAAAAAGGAAAATGGTTTGAGAAAACCGTTAATAAATACACATGAAATATTAATATCATAGATTTCCATCTCTCTTTCCTCTAATACCCCAAAATTATTTTATTTTATTTTATTTTTATTTAAAATAGAGAACCACATAGAATAGTATATAGTACTACTTTTGCTGCTATACTAGAGTTAGGCACTAGCCCTCTGAGTTGATTGACTGACTACTTTTATTTTCCTGGTTGCTGTAGGCTTGTGTGCTCTATATTCTTAGGGTTGGCATTACTGATCAAATGACAGAACCCACCCAAAGGAACTTCTTGGTTTTTTTAGGAAAGCAGGTTGACAGAATTGATTTGAATATAGAATTGTAATTTTGATGCTATCAAAACAGAGTAGTTTTATGTTGGCTGTGTACTTCTTATTATATTTATAAAGGGAAAATTTTCTGGAAATTTGACAGCTCCAATCTCAAGATGCTAGCCCTTCAATGAAGATTGCTTGTTTGCGTACTTTGTCTCATACTCTGAAAACTCTGGGAGAGGTAAGGCATGGTTGTGTTTTTGAAGGATTACTTTTTCTATGAAAGAGGAGCAGTAATTTTTAATTATTTGTTTCTACTGATAATGGGGTGTAAATTTTATGATTGTTCCAACGGTTTTAGTTCTTATACTATTCGGGCTAGTTGGTGGAATTTTTTTTTGTAATTTTTCTTGGTTCGGGGCTTTGCTTTCCTCACCTCTTTTGTAATTTCATATTATTTATGAAATTGTTTTTAATAAAGGAAACATGATCTGAGCCTTATCAAGGTTTACTAGTTTTAATCAATTAGGGTAGTCTCTCTTCCATGTAGTTTGCATGATCGATATTTTAGATTACATCTCTGTGCGATCATGCACTTATCTGTGCCTTTTGTGTATTATGAATAAGGATATTACTTGCATCCAACGAGAAGTTGGTCAGACAGTGCTTGATTATTTATATGCAGGTCCCGTCAGAGTTTAAGGAAGTACTTGACAGCACAGTTGTTGCTGCGGTTTCACATTCTTCACAGCTTGTAAGTTCTAGTTATTATTTGTAATTTCCAGATGTTCGCTTACTTGTTTTAAATTATTTATTTGCTTAGTGATCACGGAAGGATTCATTTAACTTTCATGCTCACCTATTCTTCTCTCCCTTCATGATTTTCCTGAAAACTTTATGATATTGGCTTAGTTTTGATAACTCCTGCTTAGTAAGCTATGCTGCTTCTTGGTTCATTTGGTAGAAATTTCTAGTTCTGATTACACCTTTTTGAGCCGATTCTTTGAATGATTATATTGTTGTGCTATTTTTTTTTTTCAACAAGAAACAAATTTTTTCATTGAAAAAAATAAGTCCCTGTGTCCTTGAGTTCTATGGAGACGAGAACCTAACTTTGGTGGACGAACCATTGGCCTGCGGCTAGAGCGTGATTAACTGCTCAACAAACCCTTGGTCCTGCAGCTGTAGATGATCGTTCTTGGCTGGCTCTATCTTGCTGGGATGGTCGCATGGCGGTCTAGAAAAAAAAATGGTGTTGGTGGCCCAGCCATATTTGATGGATCATTGTATTGGATGGATTTCCTCTTATCTTAAAGTAGGATATTTATGGACCAACTTGAATAAGCTTTAAAACTTCGACAATATTCTTGAATCTACCACTCTTTTGGCTCTCATGTGGAGTAAACTATCTCCAACTTTTTATATTTTCTTTTTTGAAAGATCCACTATTTTGTAATTATGGTTTATCTACCCTCATTACTCGTTGGAAAAGCTTCTTGTGATAAGATCTTTCATTTTTTTTTTTTTTAACTATTTCATTATATCAATGACTTGTTTATGTTTCCTATCAGAGAAAAATGTAGTATATATAATAGTAAAGAAGGTAGTTCTATTTTCCAAATAAAGAAAATGAATGGACAAGGTAGTAGTATATTAATTGCACACTTCTGGTTCTTAAGTGTGCGATTAATAATAGTAAAGGTAGTCCTGTTTTCCAAATAAAGAAAATGAGTAAATGGGCTAGCAGTATATTAATTGCACACTTTTGGTTCTTAAGTATGCACATTCAATTCAGGTACGCATTGAGGCTGCTCTATCATTGCGCACGTTGACAGAGGTCGATCCTAACTGTGTTGGTGGGTTATTTTCTTATGGAGTGACCATGCTAACAGCTCTAAGAGAGAATGTTTCGTTTGAAAAGGTGCTACCATATCTTTTTCCATATTCTCACTTTTTCCCCCTGCATTTATACTACTTCCTATTGGTACTTCTAACTATGCAATTCTTCACTCACCACAACTTCAATTTTAATTAGTTTCTGGTTTCTTTGCATCCTTCATTTATGGATTTACTCTCTCTCTTTCCCTCCCAATTTTCTGTGTGCCTTTGTTAGAAACTTGTTGTTTAGCGAGTCTGGAGGCAAGGAAATTGTATGAATTTGGTGGATCTTCTATTTGCTACCTAACTTGAGCTTATATTTAATTTGTGCACAACATTTATGTGGAAAAATATATTAGCATTTTTGAGTCTTTTCAAGTTGCCAATTTCGGTTGGTTGCTGACGACAAGGCATTTAAAGAACATTCATTGATTTGACTGTTGGCTCTCTTGTTCTATAGTAGAATGTTTTCTCCGATTTCAATTGTTCTTTTACTGTAGTATTTTTTTTTTGGGTTTAATGATGCGCATTTCCTTTTAAGGCAGTTTCTCTTTTATAACTTTCTTTGACAGTTGCTTACTTGGGAGCATTGATATATTCCTAGTTATGGTTTGCCTACTTGATGGATTCATTGTAAAAATAAAAATGTTTTAGCCATGTGTTTTACTAGTTATGGTTTTGATTGATTGGCTTTACGCGTGACTACAGAATTACAATCTGCAATTGGAGCTTGATTCTTTGCACGGTCAGGCTGCTGTATTGGCAGCTTTAGTGTCTGTATCTCCCAAACTACCTCTTGGTTATCCATCTAGGTAACTTCCTTTTTGTTTTTGTTCGAAGGCTATTAGAAATGTTTCTTTAACTCTTAATCAAATTGCCGACTTCTCATTTCTTATCTAAATTGCTGCCTATTATAGAGTTAAATGCTCGTGTGCTCTGCCTTGGGATTCAGTTGTTTGCTACTTGTTTGTATATGAGTGAAAAAACATCTCTCTATCAATTTCTGGTGTAAAATGGATCTCAGTTTGTACAATTGCTTGAGCACAAAACACTTGTTTATATGTGGAACTTTTTATGTGGAGTTGTTGTCCTAGCATATTTATTGACGTTTCTGTCAACATTTCTTCAAATTTGAGGTTTCAAAATTTTTGTTGACAATAATAGCATTTTCTTGGGTTGTTCTTACACAAACAAGGTAATATCATCCTAAATTTTTGTTCTCATGGCCAGATTTCCCAGATCAGTGCTTGAAGTATCGAAGAAAATGCTGACAGACCCCTCCCGCAATCCTGTTGCTTCCACAGTTGAGAACGAAGCTGGATGGTTGCTTTTATCATCACTATTAGCTTGTATGCCTAAAGAGGTACACAATGATCGCCACATGGTTTGTTTTTAATATCTGCTTCCAACGTTTAAATTGCTTTTCTTGGTGCATAAAGGAACTTGAAGACCAGGTTTTTGATATTCTTTCCTTGTGGGCTGCATTTTTTACTGCAAATATGGAACATGAAATCAAGCAAACTGGGGATTTGACTTCTAAGATATGGTAAGTCAATTTTCATAATTTAGTTTTTCTGTGGAAAAGGACCATAATTTCTTGTATTTTTTAAATTTTTTAACAAGAGACGAAACTTTTCTTTGAAAAATGAAAAGAGACTAATGCTCAAGAGATACAAACTCCACAAGAGAGTGGAGAAAGAACAAAATAGATAACAAAAAAAACAAACAAAAACCCCATATGAAATAAGAAAATAAAAAGAACAGGCAGGCGAAAATCTTGAGGGTAGAACCAAATTTGAAACTCTGAACCTACAAAAAAGAGGGAGGAAGCTGATGGAACTAAAGAAACTTCTCTAGCAAAGGAATGCAAACTTCGGAACTTGCTCCTATGACAATTTCCGCAACCGATCTTCAATTCTGCAATTGGTCAGAAGAAACCGATTCACAAACACTTGAGACCAAAGTTAACATACTTCAAACAAGATTGAAAGCAGAAAAAAATCAACTAAAACTACAATGCCCCTGAGCCCATTCTTTAGCAAAATAGAGTGTCACATCAAACCAAATATACTGAAGCTTTCTGTAGAGGCCAAGGCAAACAGCAAGAACATTTTCCTGCTACTTCGAATACCTTGCATAACCAGCAAACCAAGTAGTCATGTATCTAGTAAGACCTTGATATTTAGGAGGTTCGTAACCTTAAAGGTCATGTAAAACTAGTTTCCTTTGCGGTGGAAACGAAGACAATTGCTGATGAAAAATTTGTTTGACTGGCCCTGCTGAGAATTTGGAAAAGGGAAAGGAAAAGACCGGACCTCTTTTCTAAGGTATCCTTGACAAGTTTGAGTAGCCTCTTTTGAATTTTTTGTAGTGACGTACAACTTCTTGTTTCTTGGTGGTGTGTTAGGCATAAGAAATTCTTTTGTAATTATAGCTTGTCCATGATCATGATCCAAAACAATTAAAAACTCTCCTTTAGCTTTGTAGGAGGGAGTTTTCTCTTCCCCCTACCTCTTGGCTGTTTTTTTGGCAGTTTATGATATACATCAGCTTTCTTATTAAAAAAAAAAAAGAATAGATGCAAATAGTTCTAATATTAAATTTTCATCCAAATTGAAATCCTGTCTTCAAATCTGTTAATTAAAAATTACTATTTTGTTGCTTTTAAATGTACCACAACATTTAACCACAACCAATTCAGGATCCTCTCTTGGAACATATTGGTATCTGATTGTTTAAGTTGTCTCTTGGACTGGCATCAAATTCTAAAATTTTACATTCTTAAGTGATACACTAATGTCTCACCATTTATCGTAAAGTTTCCCTATTAATATTGGTTTATTTTGGGCCATTTAGAAATTAAAGTGTCCTAAAAGAATTAACATTCTGATTTGGATTATTCTGAATGGAAATTTGAATACTTCTGAAGTTCTTCAAAGAAAGCTTCTTTTCTTCTTTTTGCTTCCTTCAGTTTTCCATTTATGTATGAAGGCAGGCAGGAGATTCTCTATTTCACCTATTTTTTGGCTGTATTTATTCACAACAGTCTTGGTCCAAATTTTTCTCCACTTTCAATATGCAATGGGTGTTCTCCAATTCAGTCAAAGATTATGTGCTTCAACTGCTTATTGGGGCTTCTTTTGCTCCAAGATCTAGACTTTAAGTGATACACTGATGCTCCTCCTGATACTAGTGTACTTTATTTAGAATAAGAGACATTTGATTAATGTATTATTTATGATGTATTTTGTTAAAAGAATAATCTAGTTATATCTATCTAGTTAGTGTTCTTAATGTTTTGCAGTGTTTCGTCTACTGCCATTGATGCACTTACAGCATTTATTAGATGCTTTATTTCTCCAGATGTCGTAAGTGCTGGGGTTTTTCTTCAACCAGTGATTGTATACTTGAGCAGGTTGGTTTCTTTAGTTATTTAGTTATCTTTTTAAAAACATTCTTTTTTAGTATGTTTTTTCCAAATATATTCTCTTCTGTTTCATGCAAAAGCATGTTTTAGCTTTGTCTCTAAATGTTCTTGCAATTGAATGGAAAGCAGAGCCCTATCCCATATTTCATTATTAGCAACCAAGGATCTGGCTAGTTCGAAACCTGCACTAAACATCTTGATCATAAGAACGTTAATTGCTTATCAGTCTCTTCCTGATCCCATGGTGTATAAGAATGACCACCCTCAGATTATACAGTTATGCACAACTCCTTTCAGGTAACGAGCACCTTCAATTTATGGCGGTGTTATCATTTTGCCCCTTTAGTTAAAAATTTTCGCTTCAGTATTGTCGATATGACCGTTTACTCCCGCTTGTTTGGTTTAATTGAAAGGGATGCCTCTGGATGTGAAGAAAGCTCGTGCTTGCGGTTACTACTTGATAGACGAGATGCATGGTTGGGTCCTTGGATTCCTGGAAGGTGATAAAGATGAATTTCTGCCGTAGCTTTCATACCATGTTTTGGAGTTTTTGTTATCTAGGTTCCCTTATTTTCTTGCAAGTTTGATTAGGTTGAATTCTTTCATGCAATAGTGAACTTGCTATTTTGAATGATTTCACCTTCCAGATTCACCTTCAAAAGGACACAAGAAAAAGGGAAAAACACTAAATTAGTTTTAGGGCTGTCCTTAAAGAGATTTCTCCCTTTTATTTGTTCACTTAGGGATTCATTCGAGGATGAGCTTCGTGCTTTTCAAGGGGGAAAAGATGGGCTTGTTCCAACAATATGGGAAGATGAAGTTTCAAATTTTGCTCAGGTAATTATCACTTTCCTCTTGCTTATTATTTTTTTTTAAAACGAGATACAAACTTTTCAAATGTTCAAAGGATACTAACTCCAAAAGGAGTAGTAAAAGAAAAAAAATGAAAGCATAGATGGTATAAAAGAAACTCAATTCATACAAATAACGCTGAAGGAATAGTAATAAGAAACTCAATTCATACAAATAACCCTAGAAAATTCTTTTGTAAACTCAATTCATACAAACTACTCTTCAAGGGCTCATGATCAGACCATACATCTTCCCGAAATCTAATGTTGGGTTGGGTTGCCCTCATGAATAGGGTTATTTGGGTTGGAAGAATGACCAACCCGAAAATTTGGGTTGGTCCAAAAAACTAACATAACCCAACCCAACCCGGCTTATGTACACCCCTACCATCCACGACCTATTTCCTTTTTTCTTTTTTAACTCCACAGTTTTCCAATCAAAGGGGGAAAGCCCATACATGTTTTTTTGGTATAAGAAACAATTTTATTGATGAATGAAATATAGTTGGAAACCCCATAAATGTTGGCAATGACTTTTCTCCACAAAGAGCAATTCTCTAGAGTGAATCTCCACAGCTACTTAGCGAGCAAAGAAACATTGCATTTTCTTTTTCATGTTAAGACGAATTCATAAACCTTTGGGTAAATTCCAGTTATCAGATACCTCTATCATGGAAGCCCGAAGATAGCTTAGGGTTTTTTTTTTCTTCTTTATTTTTATTGTTTCTTGATTTCCTCTTTCATTATTCTGCCTTCTTTGGGCTTCATTTTACGCGCTGAGATTTTATTTTGAACTTGAAGCCAGAGACAATAAACAAAAAATTGGTGAACCAGATGCTTCTCTGCTTTGGGGTTATCTTTGCTTGTCAGGTTTGAATTGTCATGATTTGATTTGCATCTTTAAATATGTTTCCAAAAACATGGCGCTTCCTTATGTAATTAACATGATTGTATAAATAAAACCAGGACAGCAGTGGAATGCTGTCCCTTCTTGGAGTAATGGAGCAGAGTCTGAAAGCTGGAAAGAAACAGCCATGGCATTGTGCTAGTGTCACTAATATATGCGTGGGGCTGCTTGCAGGTTTCAAGGTAATGACTATGTTCTCTTATTTGTTGGCGTAGCTTTTTGAGACCGGAGATTTACAAATGGACCAATACATTTTTTTAGGCCCTTCTATCCTTGCGTGTGCCACCTGTAAGCCTTGAGATTTTAAGTTCTGCCCAGGGTATTTTTCAGGTAATATTTTTTGGTTATGTTATATTCCCTTGAATAATTTGGATTCTTTTACATGTTACTTCCTTTATTTTCTTAAAGATTTTGATTTGAACAGAGCATTCTGGCTGCTGGAGACATTTGTGCATCACAACGTAGAGCTGCTGCTGAAGGTCTTGGGTTATTGGCCCGTCTTGGGAATGACATTTTCACTGCAAGAATGGTATACCCTTTTTCAATTGACACACAAAAACTACTCTATGTGTATTAAGGATTATGCTTGGCATTCTTCTATTTTTTCCAGTTTATCTTTGTCATCAATTTTCTTCCAGATTTGCTCTTTATCGTCTTACATGCTTTATAAACAGATTAGATCACTACTTGGTGACCTAAATGGAATGACAGACTCTACTTATGCCGGATCAATTGCTTTGGCACTTGGCTGCATACATAGAAGGTTGGTAGTCAAATGATCCTCTTCGCTTCTGATTTCCTTTTGGTCTTTTGATTCTCTTCTATTTTTATTTTACATTATCTGAATGAACCTGTACAATTATGAACAATGCATCACCTAAAGATCTACAATTATGAACAATACATCACCTAAATCCTCTTCTTCACAAGAAACATACGTTTTCATTGATGAAATAAAAAATTACAATGAAGTATCAACAACGTACATGAAAAAGACATCTAATAAAGTTCAAAAGAAAGACCCAGCCAGAGCTCTTTGTCCTTCATGGTGCTGTTTATGCAAGAGTAATGGAGAGGTTGTTCATCTTCTGCCCAATCACATCTTTCTAGTGACTTCAACATCCCTGGGGTGAAATATAGAGATATTAAGTTCACTTTGTTCCAGATTTTTCCAGGTCTCTTTCTCTTCTTAGACCAGAAGAGAGCTCGGTGAACCCTCTTTTCTGTCGCTATCTGCTGGGCTATGGTTGAAAAGAAACAAACACATCTTTTGTAGAGTAGAGTGTTCCTTTTGACCAACAAATGGACGATGCTAACAATTTCGTGTCGTTGTGCACTTTTTTTTTTTTTTTTTTTTTAGGGGATGACAAAGGAATACATCCTAAAAAGAGGTAAGTACAACCTAGGGGCTAGGGGTAGTGAGAACCCCCTCCCAAAAACTACAGTATGAGAGCCTGTCAATCATTTGTGATCATTAATTTGCCGATGACACTCTTCGGCAGGGCGATTCTATTTCAAATTTTCTGTTTCTGCTAGTGTTAGATGTTTTGATGCCTCAATTGATATTATGTATCGTAAAAGATTGTATGAGGGTTTTGTGGTAGGAAGAGATGAGATTCATGTTTCTATCTTGCAATTTGCCAATGACACTTATCTCTTACAAGGATGGTGATATGAAATTTGGAAATTTAGACTATTCACTTGTTTGAAAAGTGTTTGGGGCTTAAAGTTAATTGGCAAAAATCATCCATCTGTGGTATCAATATGGAGAGTTCAAAGTTGAATGAAGTAGCTGATTCTCTTAGTTGTAAAGTAGTTTTCTTGCCGTTCCTTTATGTTGGTTTACCTTTGGGTGGCCATCTCAAAGATCTCTCTTTCTAGCAGTCGATTATGGATCAGATAAGACAAAAGTTGGATAGATGGAAAAGATTCAATTTTTCCTGCGGAGGTATACTGACTTTATGCAACTTGGCTTTATCCAGTATTCCGTTTTATTACAGGTCTCTTTTTGAAATGCCGCCTCTGGTTTCCAAGCTTTTGGACAAACTTATTAGAGATTTCTTTTGGAAAGGGAAGGAGGGTGGAAGGTTTCACACCTTGTAAGTTGGAAGGTTGCTTCCAAATCAAGAGATTTAGGGGTTCTGGGCATTGGAGCATTGAAACTAAAGAACCAAGCGCTGTTAGCTAAATGGGGATGGCGCCTTGCTATTGAAGACTCTTATTCTTCTTTTTGGAAGCAAGTGATTGCTAATACTCATGGGGTAATTCCCGGAAATTGGAACATGTGAAAGACTCACAATCGTAGTTTGCGCAACCCTTGGTTGAATATTTGGAAGGCATGGGCTCAGGTCAACCATTTAGCTAATTTTAAGCTGGGAAATAGTCGTAGAACTCGATTTTGGGAGGATATTTAGGTAGGGGAGGCTCCTCGAAAAGTTAGTTTCCCTTTGATGTTTGTGCTCTCTTCTAGCCGAGATGGATGGGTCTTGGATTATTGGGATTCATCTTCAAATTCGTGGTTTCAATGAAACTTGTTGTCTTTTTCAAAAAAAAAAAAATTGTGGAGTTTCATCTTCAGAAGATTGATGAAAGATGCAGATATTGGGGAATATCAGAATATTTTTAGGAATTTTTGCAAATTTATGGGTTTATCATCAGGTGGATGGTAGATTTTGGGCCATCGAACCTTTCAACATTTTTTTCGGTTCATTCTTGGATGAAATTTCTTGGTAACAATAATGTTGATCTAATGGATAAGACTTTGCTTAAAGTTCTTTGGAAATCTGTTTGTCCAAAGCGTGTTAATGTTCTTAGTTGGATTCTTATGAAAGGACATTTGAATACGTCGAATGTGGTTTCAAAGGAAATTGTCGATGCTCAAGCTTTTTCCATCTATTTGTTTGCTTTGTCATCAAAATGGGGAGACATTGGCTCATATCTTCTTTGAATGTGGTTTTGCGAAGGGATTCTCGTTTCTCTAATAATTATAGAGACAATGTCTTACAAGTTATGATTGGGTATTCTGAGAGCATCTCTTCTTTGGTGCAATGATGTTAAAGCTATATTCTATGTTAAAGCTATATTCTATGAGATATGGTTTGAAAGAAAGAGGATTTTTGAATAAAAATATTCCAACCCTGGTGTTCGATTCGATTCCTTTCAGCTTAAAGTTTCTTCTTGGTGCGCTCTTTCCAAATCTTTTGTTGGTTATTCTTGTGGTGATATTAATCTTAATTGGCAAAAATTTTATTAATCCTTTGTAATCGCCTTTGTGCTTGTCATGAGACTGGTTTATGTGTATTTCTATTTTTCCGTTCTCCCTTGTGAAGTTGTATTTTAAGTATTAGTCTTTTTTTATTATTTCAAAAACAATGAATTCTAATGCTCAAAATACAAAGAGAGAGAGAGAGAAGTGCTCGAAGTGGTACTTTGTTTGAGGGGAGGATTGTTGGGATTGTTGGGAGTGCAACCGAAGTCCCACATTAGCTAGATAAGGGTTAGATCATGAGTTTATAAGTGAGGGTACTATCTCCATTACGATGAGAGCTTTTAAAAGAAAGACTGCCAGTTAGAAATGAAAAAAGAAAAGTTAAACAAGCTAAGAGGATAAACATCCTTACACCAAAGAAAAACATTTAAAAGAATATTACCCATAGAACGATCAAAAGTAGATGGAACATCCCTGAATAGTCGGCCATTCCTCTCAATCCATAGGTTCCAAAGAAAGAACGAACGAGAGCAAGCCAAATGATTTTCCTAGTGCCCTTGAAAGGATGCCCCACCAAGACGGAAGAAAGGAAATAAAAAATATTAATCGGAAGCGGCAATGACCATCCAAAAGCATTCAAAATCTTCCACCAAAAATTTAAAGAAAAAGGGCAATGCACAAAAAGATGACCCGCATGTTAAGAGTTCGAAGTTTAACTCTTTTTTTTTCATTTCTAACTGGCAGTCTTTCTTGTAACGCACCTTCTAGTGTTTGGAGTTTTCTCCATTTCATTTATCAAATAAATTGTTTCTTATATCTAAAAAAAATTAGGCCTTTTGGTGGGAACCAAAAACAAATCCATGAGGGTTTATGTTCAAAGTGGACAATATCATACCATTGTGGAGATATGTCGGAGTCGGTTGTCCCTAACAAGAGATCTGACAATAAAGCCTTTACTCCATTTCTCCACAATAGCCGTGCCTTAGGAGGCAAAAGAGGACCCAAAATAAGTCGTACTACATTATCGAAAACTCTATTTGAAAATACCCAACTGAAATTAAAGGTAACGAGCAACTTTAACCAACAACTCATAGCATAATAACACTGAAAGAATAAATGGACTGAAGTCTCCACTGATTTGCGACAGAGACAACAGATTGAAGGCTGCAACATCATTAATGGGCAACTTTCTTTGATATTGTCTTGGTTGCTATTTTTTGATATTTCAAGTTTTTTTTTGTTTTTCCTTTTGTTGTTGTTCTTTGCTAATGTTTTTTTGCTTTCTGTCACTCCCTTGTGGGGTTTGATTCCTTAAGAGCAATAGCCTCTTTTCATTAAATCAATGAGAAATGTTGTTTCTTGTTTAAAAAGACTAAAAAAAAACCTCCCAATGAAGATATATATCATTGAGGGGCTGTTTGGGGCATGAGTTATGATAACCTGTGAAATACTTTGCACCTCAAACACAGACTATTATTTTTTTGGAGCCTTGACTTGCCCTGTTGGGTTGATACAATTTGATGCATTAATAAGGGCAAGTGGGTTGCAATTTAAAGAAATCTCTGCAAAGGGATTTCCAGACGTGTCCAATTGAAATTATTGTTTTGGAGCACGTGCGGATTGGGTGTTGGGTTGAAGGTTTTAAGCTTGAAGTTTGGTTGTTGGTTGTTTCGTTCTTTGCTTGGGAAGTTTGATTGAGAATCTCTTGGGAGTGTCCTAGGGAGGGTCCATGGCTTGGGCTATGTGGATTATTGGTGTTTTAGCTCTTCTTCAGGGTTTTGGTTTGCTTATTCCCGTTGGTTGTTTGATGGCTAAGAGCTGGTTTGGGCGTAAAGTCTTGTTTTAGTTGCTCTAAAGGCTTCTTCTTGGTGCATTCTTTCTAAGGAGTTTGCTGGCTTCTCGATCTCGGATTTGGGCTTTGCAAAGGCTTGGGCATTTTGGATGAGATTCTCTTGGCTACCCTTTATGCATTCTGCTCTTTGTTGTTTCATTTTGGTTGTCCTTTTTAATCTCTTTCTGGTTGATCGGATTCTTGTAGGCTGTTTGCTTTGGTTTTCTGCTTCTCTTTCATAGTCTTGTTTTGTTTTCTTTCAAATTTGACTGATTTGTGTGTATTTGTGGGGTTTTCTTGATCTCCCTTGTGGAGTTGTATTTTGAGCATTAGTCTCTTTTCATTTTTTCAATGAAAGCTTTTGTTGCCTTGTCAAAAAAAAAAAACACAGACTATTATAACCCCAGACTAAACGGTTCTGCATTTTAAACAATATTATATAATTCAAGACTATTATAACCCATGTTATTATAATCCACCCAATGTCCCAAACAACCCCTAAAAGAGCAAGCCTCAAAAGGTTTGGGAAGTGTGCACCAGGATGACGCCTTCAAACAAGTCGAATCAAATATTTCCATCTACGAAAGACTTTTGCTTTAAAAAATTCTTGAATTCCTCCCCAACCATAATTCTATAACAATGCCTTAATTGCATTAAGTTTAACCATAAAAGAGCTGGTTTTGCTGTTAAAAAGTGCCCCAATAGAAGCTGTAGAACACTCTTTTTCAACCTTGCTGAGAAAAAACCCATTTCAAATGAAAGATAGAAAATAACTTGAACCAACAACTAAGTGAAGCAGCCAAAGAAAATATGATTCTGAGACTCCCCTTCTGCAAAACATGAACGACATACTAATGACATAAGATAAGATAGGACTTCGGCAATTTTCATTGAAAAACTTTAGCCGTATTAAGATTCCCAAGAATTATCTAGAGTAGGATGCTGATTTTCTTTGGGCTCTTTGATTTCCATTTCCATAACACTCGACACATCTCCTTTGATAAAGGAGAAGAAGAAGCCAACTTCCTTGTCAATGTTTGATTTCTTGGTTAATTAGGATTAGGGTTAGTTTGTTTAGTTCATTCATTGGTTAATTAGGATTATGCTTAGTTTGTTTTCCAATTCTCTATAGAGAATTGCCCCTCTTGGATTCCTAACTTCTGATTCATAATAAAGATTTGAGTGATTCTTAGAGTGAATTCTCCTTTTATCCTCCTAAGCTACACCATCTGACCTATGCGTTTTTCCTTTACCTTCAGTGCAGGAGGGATGGCTCTGTCAACATTAGTTACTGCAACAGTGAATTCAATATCTATGCTCGCTCGGAGTTCGATTACCAGTTTGCAAACGTGGTCTTTGCATGGTCTTCTTTTAACCATTGAAGCTGCTGGCTTGTCCTATGTATCCCAAGTTCAGGTCATTCACTTATGATTTAGGTCATCTACTTATGATTTGAGCATTTTTAAAATTTGAAATCTTCATATTTGAAGCCAATCTTGGTTACATTTGAACTTTGCACTGCTTTTTCCTCTCTTTGTTAAAGCCCTTGTATTTTTTGTATTTTTGTATCTATTTTTTTCCTTTCTTTTTTGCTTCCTTTGTTGTGGGCTCAAATTCACTGTTTTTATTCTTTCCTTTGCTTTTATGAAAGTTTAGTTTTTCATTAAAAAAAAAAAAAAGAAAAGAAAAGGAGAGTTAGCCTCTTCAAATAAAGTTCACAAATCAGAATGAGTGCTTTCATAGTTCCTAGTGTGAGGGATAAAAAACTAAAATGATGATGGAAAGTTGATGAAAATTGATGGAAGCTGGATTCTCATGGGGAAAAACTGTAGCTGTTTATTTACAGAATGCTGCAGATTGTGACTCACAAGCATTGTCGGGAAAGGAGAAAAAACTCGGTTATGGAAAGATGTTTGGTTGGGTGTCCAAAATTTTCAGTCAAATTTCCCTTCTCAAAAGATACAAACTCCAAAAAGGAGTGAAATAAAAACATTACAAAAAAAACATAAAAGAGCTAAAAAACAAGACAAAGGAATAATAAAAGCATGCCAATTAAAGCAAAGATCTTTGGAAAAATAGCCAACAGAAGACTTTAAAAGAATCCACTAAGAGGAAGGAAGCCTTCAATACAATGGAATCCACACGATCGGACCATGGTAGAAACTTTTCTTAAAAAATTCACTGATTCATTTCCATCCAAATCTCTGATAACAAGGCTTTGAACCCATTAATCCATAAGTGATGAGGACTTGCAACAAAAATGGCCCAAATATAAGCTGAAAAACATTATCCTTTAAAGAACTGGAAAACATCCACCGATGCTTGAAAATATACAGTAGCTTGAACCAACAACCATGGTATTTAATAAACTCAACAAAGACTACAACTCCAAAATTTTGTCTTCTTTAAAAGTCCTCTAAAGAAAAGCATTATTCCTAGACTGCAGCTGAGGATCCCAAAAATCAGATACAGAACCATTTGGAGCTAAAGAGATTAAAAAGTCTAGGAAACCAAGACTTAAGGTCAACCTCGCCAATCCAAATGTTATGACAAAAGAAAATCCCAGTTCCATTTCCCCAATTTAAACACTGCAAAAAACTCAAAACGCTTCCAATAATTAGAAATACTAACCACGGACTCCTTAAGCTCGAACCATATTTGCCCGCAGTATGCCAACCAAAAGAGGATCTACCATGTATACTGATTAACACCTCTAGAACACTATAGATTTTTAACAAAAACTTCCATCAACTGCAGAAAGCTTTGTTTCCTGTATAAGTACCATAACAAGACTGATATTTTGTGAGGATTTCTTCAATTTCACACGTTTAGAGATGTCTCCCAAACCACTCGTGTTTCATGATAATATCTTCCTTTGCAATAGAATCAAAAAGTTGAACCCTTCTACCGCTTCGACACTGCTTTCATTAAAGATGAAGGTAAAATTTCCCTAAATTGCAATCCACTAGCTTTTATTAGAGAAGGAAAATTGTCCAAATTATCTCGGAAATTGAATCCGAATGCTTCAAAGCTACACCTGGTTTCCACTCAAGATATCTGATTTCACAGGAGAAATAAAAAGAGAACTCAAATCAGTCTCATCAGAATTTTCTATCTGAAGTACATTTAACTGTTCGTCTGAACTAGGAATGTCAATCTCCTCACTACTTAGACTTACCTCTGAGTCAATGTGTGAATTTTCCAGATCACTCAAAAAGTCCTCTTTTGATTGTTCCACGTTAACATGAGGAGGCTAACTTTTGTAAAATAAATTTCTCTGGACCAATGTTGCATTGATTGACCGTACAGTCCCTGGGAATTGCTTGTAACTAATTTTCAGGAATAAACTCATGAGGGATCAAAACTTTAGAAACTGTTTCTTTCAAAATATCCACATTGAGAGGAGATTGTTCCTCTAAAATGACTGGGCTCCTTTTCCGAATATAAAAATTGGGGTAGAATTTACAAAATTATCTCACACCTCTTTAATGCTAGATGGAACTAAAAGGTCCAGATACCTTGGGAGATTAGTATGATTGCCCAACAAAGATCTAGAACAAACTCCACAAATTCTGCATTTACTGATTTATCTGTGACATTAAGGTCTTTCAAAACCCACCTGCTCATTAATTGTTGTAGACTCATTGAATATTGTCTTGGAATTATTAACATTGCCAGCAAGCACATCGTCAACATGCAGCCTAGGAGAATTTAATTCATCATTCTCTCTCATTTATAACATCTTCTCGAAGTCCTCCACCATTGTTTATACCACTTAATTTTCAAAAGGATGCTGATATGAAAAATGGTAGTATGGAAAAATTTTCATACTGCAGTAGTACTATAATTTTTTCCATGCAGGCTCTATCAAAACATCCTCAACACCCAAATTACAACCATCATTTTTCTGCTGAACTGAAGAAGGATCAACTGAAACAACTTCAAAGAGGGTTAGTATAAAGAAGTTCCTACAAAAAGTTGTTTCAGAGGTTGTCCTCTTTCAAGCTGCAAAGTGATGAGGATAGTTGGAAGAAGTATTTTTCCATTTTGGAAATCGAGGGGTTTAGTTGGATTCACAGTGAAGTTTTTGGTAAAACAGGGGTTTGTTATTTGTGGGAGGAAGCTAAAGTATTGGTCACGGTATTGTTATTGCAAATGGCGCCTGTTGAAGATTAATGATTGTTTTCTGATGAGCAATTTCGAAGAGCTCTAAAGTTTGGATTTTCTGGTGGAGGTGTTGGGGCCTCTTTTGGAGGGGTAGTGGGGTTTTGGGGTTTCAGTGCTTCCTCGGTCGTTTGTTCGTGCGTTTGTGTGTTGCAGTGTTGTTTTGTTGTGATTCTCTGTCTTGTATGCACTTTTTTATTTCCATTGGTCGTTTGGTTGTGTGTTTGTGTGTTGCAGTTTTGATTTGTTGTGATTCTCCATGTCTTGTTTTCTTTTTCTTATCTCCATTGGAGCATGTATTTTGAGCATTAGCCTCTTTTCATTACATCAATGAAATTCTCTTGTTACCTATTTCAAAAAAACTTCAAGAGGAATATTAATCGGCACATTATCAGTTTGAGCAGTCTTTGAAGAAACAGAATTCTTATTAAAAAAACAGACATTACAAGGGGTTCTAAGCTGATTAAACTTTATTCTCGGGTCCTGTGAAATAGGAGAAGTTTCCATTAACCTTTGTAGTAATCAACCTCTGGAAGATGAAATTCAAACACTTCATCCTCTATCATCTGTTTAATACGAAATAGATTTATTGGGTTAGAGAAATCACTTAGCTCTAAGTTCTCTATAAATAATATTTGGAGGATCCATAGCAACAAAATCTCCAAAGTGAAGAAAAATATTCCCCCCTACAGTTATCCTCGTGCTCTATGGTTGCTGGCACGAATACACACAAATTTCACTTAACCTGAATCCGAGCTTTTGAGATGTTAATCAAATTAAGAGCATCATAAGAAATACTCTCCAAACCTCCAAAATAGGCGGCAATTGCTTCAAATGACTGACGACACCAATGATCCAACAGTAAATTCTTAATTGAAATCAACCAACCATAACCTTCCATTAAACTCATATGACTGTGGATCGGTGGACCAAAGAATTAACATCTCTGCCATCAACAAATTTTATCAAAGTGTTGTCAGCAAAAAGTGGATTGATCACGACCTTGGCTTTGAAATAGGATTCAAGAGCCTTGGAAATATCCTTCCAGTAGTTATGAGCAAATAATCTTGAAAGGACCCAAAGATTGTCAAAATTAACATTCAGAACTTCACAATCATTTTTAATCCAGATGGGAAGGCAAAGGAACTACCCCATTATCAACAGAAACATTCATTGAGACTATTCACTGAGAATTCGGATTTCCTTTTGGAAATTTCTTTGCTACATTTGCATGGCTTGAATTTACAGTCGTTTCATCACCTTCCCCGGCTGGGGCAATAATTCAGTTAAAGAAATATCTACCCATCTCAGATGGAATAATGAAAGAGGGAGAACTTTGTTAAAAGCCACATCTTCAACAAAAAAATATTCTTCTTTCAACCAAATGCAAAAGTACGATTCAAGTACCTTGCAGCTTCGCACTTCCATTGAAAAATACTAACAGCCTAAAAATGATAGAAGAAAAACAGAAGAAAAACAGAAATTGAAGCCAAGAATGAAGTGGGCAGAAGGGAAACTGAAAACGAAGGTAACCAAAGAGCAGAGAAATGATGGCTGGAATTTGAAGACTAAGAACAAGAGACATCGGAGACTGAAGAGACAGCAAGATCAACAGCAAGAGATCTGGCGAGAGTCAGAAAAAGGCTCTTTGTAAATGCCTGTTATAGTATATCCACCCTTGTGTTGATTGTACTATACTATATTTCTGATATTGTTTACTTATCCAAAGAAATATTAAATTCTGATATTGAATTCCCGTTGAAGAATCCTCCCATTTGTTTCTATGATACTTATTACTCGGACATTGACCTATTAATTTTGTTGATGTAGCTTACCATTAGTTCCATTTTCTTTTTCGTTGCAGTATGCTTAATTATCTGAATGACTCTGATATTTTCATCTATACAAATTTGATCTTTCTTTTAGGCGACCCTTGGCCTTGCACTGGATATCCTTCTATCAGAGGAGAATGGATTAGTTGACCTTCAGCAAGGAGTCGGTCGCCTAATAAATGCTATTGTTGCTGTTCTTGGTCCTGAACTGGCTCCAGGAAGCATTTTCTTTTCACGTTGCAAGGTATTACCAGTCATTCAACTTCCTTGAACAAGTTTGGTTGGTTACATTTTGTTTTTTTTTTAAAAAAAGAAACAACATTTTTCATTAAGGAATGAAAAGAGACTATCACTCCGAAATACAAGCTCCAAAAAGGAGAAAAAAGAAACAAGAAAAGTAAAACAACAACATTTAACATGTATTAATGAAAGCATTCCAATTCAAATTAATATCAGAAAGAGAAGATCCCTCAAAATAATTGGAAAGAGCGCACCAGGATGACGTCTTAAGAGGAATAGAATCGAAACAACTGTGCCACTCATGAAACTTCTTTTCAAACACCCTTTGATTTCTTTCGAACCAAATATCCAAGAGAGTAGCCTTGACTGCGTTAACCTATAAGAGAGAGGCTCTGATATTCAAATGCGGGCATATTATCCTTCAAATTAGTTGAGAATACCCAACTGACGTTAAAAATCTTGAAAAGCTAGAACCAACACATTAGTGCAAACTTGCAGGTGAAAAAAAAAATGGAACGAAGGTTCAAAACTCTGATGAAAATCTTGAAAAGCTAGAACCAACACATGCTTACTTGCAGGTGAAAATCTTGAAAAGCTAGAACCAACACATGCTTACTTGCTGTGTGCCACTCAAAAGGTGGGCTATCATGAATACTAAAAATCACCTTTCTCTAGAAAATGTGTGGCTTATTCATGAAACACCAATTAGAAGAAGTCTTAAGAGTCTTAAGCGGGTTAATATTCTCATTTGGATTATGCTAAATGGATCTTTGAATTGTTCAGAAGTTCTTCAAAGGAAACTTACTTCATTATGTATTCTGCCAGAATCTAGTTTCCAGATTTTACAATCATTTTCTATGTTTTTATGCTGATTGAACAAGAGCTACACAGAATGGCCTTTATTTATTTATAAACATTCTATCATGACTAATAAATTCTTTATTTATAATGGGTGTTACTTTCAGTCCGTTGTTGCAGAGATAAGCTCCTGGCAAGAAGCATCTATCATGCTCGAGTAAGCTGATTTTCTACTCCCCCCACCACATCCTTGTAGAAGAAAGTTTAACGCATGACCAATATGTTGCTCAAATGATTGGCCTTTCAGTTCTATATCTATGTCAATTCTGCAACCATCTGGCATAATTTACTACTATAGCTAATATTTGCTCCACTCACGTGGAGAACATGAGAGCGTGAACATATCTGACATCCAAAATGCTCAAGTTCAATTAACTTTGGCCAAAATCAAATAATTGTTTTCTTTTCCGTTTCAAGTTTGCTCTTTTGTTGGCAATGATAATCTATCACATGCTATTGCTGCAGGAGTGTCCGCTTTACACAACAACTTGTTTTGTTTGCTCCGCAAGCTGTTTCTGTGCACTCCCACCTGCAAGTTCTTCTCCCAACTTTAGCCTCTAAACAGGTTTTCTCCCTCCTGATTATGAAATGAGCTTCCAAATTACTTGTCTTGGATTCCAACTCTTTAAAAGTCTTCTCTTTCCCGTGATAAAAAAATTTAAAACTTGATAAATACGATAGTTTTATCTCTCATTCATGCTATTTTTTTTTTTTTTGAGAATGCAGCCAACATTACGACATCTTGCTGTATCTACTCTTCGGCATCTCATCGAAAAGGATCCAGTGTGTTATTTATTTATTTACTTTACCCAATTTTCTTCTCTTTCTCCCATTTTTTATGGCTGGTTTGCATCCCTCATGAAATTTTTGTCTAAGATCACGTATTCTTATTAGGTTCCCATTATTGATGAGCAAATAGAAGAGAGCTTATTTCATATGTTGGATGAAGAAACTGATTCAGAGTAAGCTACGAGTGAATTTCTTCATGTTGCCTAAACTTTAAGGGTCAATGTTTTATTGATTTTGTTCTAAGTGGGAGTTCTTGTGCCTCTGATGTTTAGTTATTATATGCTTATTGAACTGGCAGGTTACAGATACAGGGGGTGAGCAGAAAAACGACTTAAATCTATTAAAAAATCATCTGACTGAAAAGAAACTCTGCTTCTCTGTGCATACTGTTCAATGAATATTTAGCTGTTCTGTTATAAGCTTTTTATGCGATTGTTGATTTAATTTTTCTTTTGATATTTGAATTTCTATCTTATTTTATTTTCTATGGAAATACAGTTAGTCCTTGATGTATTTGAGCATCGTTACATCTTGGTGAAAAATAATTTAGACATACGATTTCTTTTGTTCTAATAAGAAACTGAGACTTCCAAAACAGACATAATGAATGTGTCCTAATTTTGTTTTGATATGAAACAAATACTTCGAAACAGGCATATGAACAGCCCAAAGGACTAACATGCTCAACGTCTGAAATCTAAAACATTTCTAATGCTTATGTCATTAGACTACTTTATCTTCACGTGACTAACATGCTCAAAGTCTCAAATCTGGCTGACCATTATCCTTTAGTCAAATAACATGTTTGGTCCCTTTACTATTTATAGTTTTGCTTTGTGTGATCATGTTGTATTGGATTTTGCGCAATGCTTATTGTGACTTTGTTATCACAAAACAACTTCGTTGGTGGTTTGACTTCAAGTTTCGATTCTTTATATGTCGAATCAACAGGATTTCACAAACGCCATTAGCCATTGCTCTATACTCTGCTTCAAAACTACTTTGTGCCACTACATTTTGCTTCTTGCCACACCATGTTACCAGATTGCCCCACACATATGTACAATATCTTGATGTAGATTTCCTGTCTGTTATAGATCCTGCCCAGTCAACATCTGTATAGGCTACCATGGTCTTGTTTTCTCCCTTTCTAATGAGGAGACCTCTATCGGGACAACCCTTCAAGTACCTCTATATCCAATATGCTACCTCAAGATATTCTTCAAGGGGTCTATGCATGAATTGGCTCACCATACTTATTGCAAAAGCTATGTTTGGACGAGTATGTGATAGGTAAATTAGTAGACCAACCAACCTTTTGATACCTTTGAACATCCACTCGAGAGCCTTAAGTGACATCTCCTAGTTTCTTGTTTTCAATTGGAGTTTCTATCAGCTGACAACCATTCATGCCCGTGTCGTTAAGGAGATCTTGGACATATTTTTGTTGAGATACCATGATTCCTTGCTTTGCACTACTTCCATGACCAGGAAATATTTCATTTCTCTTTAGTCTTTATCTCGAACTCTTGGGAAAATTTGCTGTTCAATTTTGTTATTTCTTCTTGATCATTGCTTGTGATGAGTATATCATTCCACATGGACTATTAGTACTGCTATTTTTCCACTATTCGGAAATCTTGTGAACAATGTGTGATCTGCATGGGCCTGAGAATCCCCTTGTTATTTCACAACTTCGGTGAATCTTTCAAACCAGGCCCTTGGAGATTACTTGAGGCCATACAATGTCTTTTGCATTCTGCATACTTTCGGTCCGAATTTCTCATTGAAACTTGGTGGAGGTAACATGTAAACTTCTTCAAGGTGGGCATTTAAGAAGACATTTTTTACATTGAATTGGTTCAATGGCCAATTAAGGTTTGATGCAATAGACAATAGAATTCACACAATATTGAGTTTAGCAACAGGAGCAAATGTCTTTATATAGCAATCCCATATGGCTGTGTGTATCCCTTGGCCACTAGGCGGGCTTTGTATTGTTCAAGGGTTTCATCGACTTCGAACTTTGGAGTGAAAATCCATCTGCACCCAACAATCGGTTTTCCCTTTGATAAGTCTTCAATCAATCCTTCACGTTTGATTCTTCTCGAGGGTACTCATCTCGTCGCATACAACTTTCCTCCACTCTGGAATATTTAGAGCTTACTGGATGCTATTAGAGATTTTAAAATTTGTGACATTAGATGTAAAGCCTTAAAATGATTTTGTGAGTTTTGAGTGTAACACATGGTTTAGCATAGGATACTTGGCACATGAATGTCTTCCTTTTCTTAAGGTTATAAGAATTTCGAAATCAAAGATAGCAATTTTACCAATTGACTCTTTCAATCCTTGCTTGGTTCAGATTCTTGGCTGATCAGAGGATTGATAGCCTTAGGTTCCTGACAAGGTATTCTTTTCTTGTATGTCTGCCCAAAGAGTTTTGTTGACTCCAAGCGAGTTCTATTTTCCAAATGATGATGCTGATTTTTTTTTTTGAGTAAAATCATGAGTATGCTCATTTTGTAGAGAGTTTGTTTTAGATACTCCTAAATCTTTGACTTTTAATCTCTGTGTTGCCTATTTCCTCCTGTTTTTTCTCAATTTCCTGAACTGTATCCTCTTTTCAAACTCTAGAAATTCTAGAGTTGGAGCTTTTAAAGATATGTCTTGGCTTCTTGCTTTATATTCTAGGTTTTGTGCAAACTTAGACCTTCTATGGATTCCTCATTATGTTGTTTTTGTGGTGAACATAGTGTTTTCAGATTTGATCCTATTTTATTCTCCCCCTGAATCTGATTTTCGAAAAAATGGTTGTTTCAAAAAACTGTGTATCCATGGAGATGTATAGCTTCTTGACGTAGGACCTCTATCAAGATTTCTAATAAACACCGTGCATTTGAATAATTTTAAGGGCATAGAGTTTATTTCTTTTGTCATGTTACTTTTTAGTTTTTTCAGGGCTTTTAATTTTGTTATTAGTTTTCAGTTTTCAGTTTGCTGGTTGTTATTAGCTTTCTGTTAAGAGTGGTTAGTTAGCCTTATTGACTGGGTATAAATACCAAGTATTTTAGTTTGTCTGGGAGGACCATTGATTAAGAAAAACTCAGCATTTGGTTTACACCAATTGTGGTATCAGAGACTCCATGAAACGTGGACCTGATGGTGGGGGAATGCCCATTAACACCGGGGTTGACACAGATTGAACCGGCAGAGGATTGGAAACTCCAACCATCCTCTCTCAACAATTACAACTCGATGATTGCTGTCAGTTGAGGATTCTGTGAGGGATATTCAAAGAAATGGAGCGGAGATTCATCACATGATCGAAGCATTAACAAATCAAGTGGGGCTGCTGGCTGTAAATTTGAATAACCAAGACATTCGATGAAAACAATCCGACGGATGGACAAGAACGAACCCAACAACATAGAATGCACCAAGAGCATCGTTTTAACTTTCAAGAACACAATCAAATTCAACCTATCTTTGGCAGACAGCTTATGAATCTTATTTATCAAGCGAGGAAGAATACAATCTAGAACGTGAGAGAAGACCGAGAGACACCTACCAACAACATGGAGAATCGGGAGAGTACAAAATGAAAATGATTTACCAAACTTTAATGGAAAGATAGAGATTGAAGGTTTTCTTGATTGGATCAAGAATGTAGAAAGATTCTTTGAATACATGAATACACCCGATGAAAAAGGAGAAACTGGTGTAGCATTGAAATTAAAAGATGGAGCCTCAGCATGGTGGGACCAGTTGCAGACAAATAGAAGAAAGATTGGACACAAACCAATTCGTTCTTGGCCAAGAATGTTAAAGACTCATTAAAGGAAGATTTTTACCAGCAAATTATGAAAAAATTCTGTACCATCAGTATTAGAATTGCAAACAAGGAAAGCGCATAGTGGATGAATATATCGAAGAATTCTACAGATTAAGCGCTCCTACAAGTATGGCTGAGAGTGAAAATCATCAAGTTGCAAGATTCGTCTCTGGTTTGTGAGATGATATTAAAACGCAAGTACAACTACAACCCTTGAGATATCTTTCAACAACTATTGAAATTCCTTGCAACAACTATTGAAGAACAAAATAATGAGGAATTCAAGAAAATGTCCAGAAGAACATCCTGGGAACAATCAAGGAACACCTACAAGAAAGGTGGGTCAATGAGATTTGGGATTTTTTGAAGAGTTGGCTTTGGTACCTTATAGTTTTGGTTCAAGGAGAATTCATTAATTCACTAATGAACCACATGGCCTATTTATAGGTTAAACGAGGGTAACTAGTGTTAGCTACAAAAAAGGAATAATACAACAAATTCTAAACAACCTAACAAACTCTTCACATATACACAATTCCATACTATTTAGTCCCTATTACTTCAAAAAGTTTCTAATAGATCCTTGAACTTCAAGGTTTTAGTTATATGGTCCCAGTAACAGACTTCAAAAAGTTTCTGATAGGTTGTTAAGCACATTGGTAGCATATACAATATATATATGTATGTATGTATGTATGTATGTATATGGTAAGAAATCGAACTTTTGTTGAGAAATTTGAAAGAATGTACAAGAGCATACAAAATCAAAGTTCACAAAAGGAAACCCACAACTAACCACAGGAAGGAATTCCAATCCAAAATAATAAAATCAAGGTTGATGATTACAAAAAGCTTGATGTACCGATGCAAACAAGGATGCATACCTAACAACCTCCCAACTTCCTTCTAAGATTTTCTCTACCCCTTTAAAAATCCTACCGTTCCTCTCCAGCTAAATCCTTCACAAAGCTGCCAAAAAAAAAAAAAACTGCCACAGAATGTTTGGGCATACACGGGCAGTAGTATTTGAAGATTATGTGGCTGGTTGATTTCAAGTTGGTTCTAGCTTTTGGTAGTAAGTGTTAAAACTAACGGAGTTAGCAACAAGGATCTAGCTTTTGGTAGTCATCTGATCAGATAGATACATTAATAAACTCAGTAACCAAAATGGTAGTTTAACCTTATTCTTTTGATGTGCATTTTGATCATATCTTTTGTAGTTGTTAGATTGCTCTGGGATTTTTTCTTTTTTTGGAGTTGTTTAACATTAGCTTGGCACGAAAATACTGGCTGTTATAAGATGAAGGAGGTTCTGCTCTATTATTCCTTTCATGATAAGGGCAAAGTTGTTTAGCACACTCTTCTTCTTCTTCTTCATCTTCTTCTTCTTCTTCTTTTCTTTTTTTCTTTTTCTTTTTTTTTATATATAAAAAAATATATATATACATATATTTTATTGTTATTTTAATTTTTACAATTATTAGTTAGGTCTTATTGTTTTAGAATTAGAGCTCTTTTGGATTTGCTATCTTAGACTTTGTTTTGGCTCCTTTTGTTAGATTGTCTTTCTATATGCCTTGATGTTAGTTTCTAATAATAATAAAAAGGGCTCAATGGAAGCTCATTTCTAATAAAAAACTAAAATAATGTTACCATGTACGTCTAAAAGTATTTCACTTCAAATGAACCTTCAAGTACCTTCTCTTTTTTCTTTTTCTTTCTTTCGGTGTGTTTTTATTACTTTGGAGAGAGAGGAACAATAGAACTTTTCGAGAGCTTGAGCTTTCTCTAAGTGGTATTTGATCCCTAGTTAGATTTTATGTTTCTTTGTGGGCTCTAGTGGGGAACCGTTTTTTGTAAATACCCACGGGTATTATCTTACTTGTATGCCCTTGTTATCTTTCCATTTTTTCTCCATGCAAGTTCAATTGTTCAAAAAAAAAAAAAAATCACGAAAGACAGGCATAAATAAGAAAAAGGTTGCAAGAAAATCAACCTTTTAAATTAGTCTCTAGAAACATTATTCCACAACTAAATGAAATCAGAAGGGCTAAAATACTATAAATATCATTAAGCAAGTAAAACTCATTTCGTTATACACTTTTTTCTGTGGTTTCTTGTCTCCTTCAACACTTTTCTTTTTAACCATCATCCGATGTGTTCTTTTTCGTTCTTTATGGAAAACAGGAAAAAAGTATTAATATTAGAAGAATTGATTACAAAGAACTACAAAGATAAAACAACCTCTCCTTTTTTTAGTTCAATATGTAGGGCAGAGATTTGAACTTCTGACATTTTGATTGAGATTATAGTTCCTTAACCATTGAGCTAGACTCATGTTAGTTAAGGATAATGTAACCTCTTAAATACAAAACAAATATTAAAAATATTCGCATATATGAATGTGGAAAAATATTAGGGTTAAATCACCGATCAATCCCAAAACTTAAGCTGATAGATTATGGTAAATTTAATTATATCAACAATCCAACACTCTCCCTCACTTTTGGGGTTGAAAATTTGTAGAAAGACTCAACAAGTGGAAATCAGTATTAATTGGGGGAGGTATTGACATTAGTGGAATTTGTGCACAGGACCTCCTGCTCTGGTATCTTAATTTATCAATCAACCTAAAAGGTTAAGCTGATAGGTTATGGTCAACACTCCAACAATTAGACTCCTTTGATTCCTAACTATTCTTTTGTGACTTTTTCAGCATTGCAAATATGGTGCGAACAACAATCATGCGCTTACTTTATGCATCGTGCCCTTCATGCCCCTCTCACTGGATAACAATATGTCGAAATCTTGTAAGTTCTTTTACTTGCTCAAATTCATGTGATGTTCTTCTTCAGTCATCTTCTATTCGAAAACCATTGAAGTAATTTAATTGACTTATATACATCCTTGTGTAAGGGCTATTGTTCAAATAATGGATTCCCCTCTTTCCCTTGTACTGTTCAGGTTCTTGCTACATCGACAAGGAGAAATATCGAGTATAATTCCAACTCAGAAAATGATCGTTCAAATGCTCTAGATGGCAACATAAAGTTGAACGTTGGAGATGATGATGAGAATATGGTTTCTAGCCACAAGAGAGTTCCAATACCAGGACATGCTCTAGAGCCTTCCAATATTATAGCTCAAAGGGACAAACACCTTAGATATCGAACCAGAGTTTTTGCTGCTGAGTATGTGCCTTTATTTTTTCTCCCATCTTTAGTTCAATTTTTGATGCACACTGCTTACTCAACCTTATTGATATTTTATGGACTTGGTAAAAGAGAAATTCCTATGATCGTTTCAATAGAGATATGTTTGTTTATGCCTTATTGCCAAGTGGTATGTTCCTTAAAAGCGGCACCTGATGAATATGTTAATTTTCTATATTCTGCAAATTTAAGTTTTCAGTTTCAGCAATCTTCCATTTTTGTAAAAATAAAAGTACACTGAAGATTTCTTGCAGTTTGTGATGTACAAAATGATGAATGTGAACACTGTGAACCTTAGTACAACGACTTACTTGGAAACAGTTGACTAATGAATTGCCCAAAAAGGTACATCACAACAGGGAAATGCTGGAAATACCCAACTGGCCCATGTTGTTGTTGTTATTATTATTATTATTTTGGTAAGAAACAATTTTATTGATATATGAAATTTACAAAAGGGATGCATAATCCATGATGTTTACAAAAAACATTCCCAATTAGATAATAGGGATGCATAACTATATGAAGCGAAATGATTAGATGATTTACACCAAGAGATTGCATAATAGATAACAAAATCGAAAAATTCTTAAAAGAGGTCTCTCTGTCCATGAACACCCTTTGGTTTCTTTCCTTCCATAAGACCCAAAAGAAAGCTCGGGTGATAGGAAGTCCATAGCAAGGCCTTCACACCCTTGAAAGGGTGGCCTTGTTAGGGACCAACCAAAAGCCAAGGCATTGTTAGGGACCAACCAAATATGTGGATTTGAGACTCGGCGGCAACTTTGCAAAGAGGGCAGAAACTTGGTGAAAGGGACAGATATGGCATGCGCTTTTGCAGGATGTCTGTGGTATTAATGGTTTGATGAGACAACTCCCAAAGGGAAAATTTAATCTTCTTGGGGTAGCAACCTCTCCATATTCCTTTCACTAGTGATGTCTCCAACAGGTTTGGAGAATCTCCCATATTGGAAAGCAAGAATTTGATGGAAAAGATACCATTTGTGTCAAGAAGCCATCTCCATGAGTCAACTCTTTGTGATAGGACAATCGGTGCTAGATCAAGGCTGAGAGTTGTCCATTCTGTGGCTTCAGTATCTTTCAGATTTCTACCAAGCTTTAAATTCGAAAAGCTATTTTGTGGATCCCATACCTTTTTAGCAATGACTTTCTTGCAATGAGTAAGGCGATAAAGCAGGGGATATCGAGAGGCAAGAGGAGGATTGGATACCCAAATGTTTATCTAGAAAAGAGTTGTAGCTCCATCACCCAGATTGTGGCAAACACGACTAGTAATTAGGTCTTGATACTTGACAATGGTTTTCCAATGACCTTTAGCAAATGATAGTGAGAACCATTTCAAATGAATAGCAGATCCATACTTTTCCTTAATGAGCTTCCTCCATAGGGCATCTCTTTCCATTTGGCAAGATGGGCTTTGTTCTTATCCTTCAATGAATGTAAGCCGAAACCTCCTTGATCAATAGGGAGGATGATGTTGGACCAACGGACCAAGTATAATCCAGATGATTGGGCTCCTTTTCACAAAAAAATCTGAAAGAGACGTTCCACCTCCTTTGCCACTTTGTGGGGCATGTTGAATTGGGAGAGGTAATAAGTGGGGAGATTCGCTAAAGTAGCTTGAAGAAGCACGTGTCTCCCTCTCTTAGAGATATAAGATGAATCCTAAACTGATAATTTTCTCAATCTTCTCAACCCGTATTATTATAAACAGAATCTATCTTTGCAATTCATCTCTCGAGTAGTTTATGCTCACAATGGCTTGCAAACTCACCCTTCTCAGTAAGAAGTATGAATGCTCTAATTTGACTATCGTTTCCATGGCCAAAAGGTAGTAAAAAGTTAGGTAGGTGGGTGAAAAAATACATGAATAAATAAATACACTGAGAGGAGGATGAAGGGGATGAATTGCAACTCCATTCCGAGCAGCCGGGATTTTCCCCACCTTCCTAGACAAGGTTCCTGCCCAACTCCAGCTACCACCAACCTTCCAGAATTGGCAAAAGTTGAGGAGTTCACAAACCCAACCAAAGGAGGGTCATATAATGATTGAACATCTTTCTTATCACTTGTGAGAGCCCATAAACGAACAGAACCGTTGCCACCACCTGATGCAGCAAGGCCACTGTTTCTATATGCTGACAAACTATGAGAAGTATTAGGATTGACATCCCCATTTCCCATACAACCTTAGGGATGGTGCCATTTTCCTTTAGCTTCAAATTCGTGCTAGACTAGAAAGATGAACATTTCGTACAATATAAACCGTCTTATTTTTTAATACAGTTCAAAGCTCAATCCTGCCACATCTGATCCAGACAAGAACTCATCATTGCTTATAAAATAGCAACATTCTAAGGATGATGCAGGTGCACGAAATACTAAACGGGACTCCTCTGGGACCTTCCATAATTGTATACTCCGATGACGTCCAACAGTAAGCAATCTTTCTTTCCATAAGCAATCAACAGTCAATACTTCACTTTGGTGACCAAATAATATATTATATAAGCTCTGTCTTCTACATTCCATATCTTGAAAGTTCTGAGCTCCCTTGCCTGAAAGTCAAACACAAAACAGGTCCTCTATGACCATGAAATGCTTGAATATGCTCTCTTGTACGATATCCCATTTATGCACATTGCGGTCTAAGCCTCCACTTGCCAAATATCGACTATCAGAGCTGACTGCTAATGAAAAAATGACTTTATTATGCCTTGCAGCCGACCTTGGGGATCCTTAACACCATGCGATCTCAATACTTCATCACTGGTCACTGGTATTTTTCCCCTTTACCACTATCTACATCCCAGTGTAAGATGGTACCTTAGGCAATGGAAACCCCTTCAAATCATCATTAGATAGAGCCACAGCTGTAACAGATTGTCTGTGCTTAATCAAGACTTGAAATTCATCTCTAGCCTCTGGCTTCTGAACCCTTGAAGAGATACTTGTCCCCATTCTCATTTTAATATAAGACTAAAATGATTTGTAAAAGAAGGAATGCATTGAAAAATAATTTGGCATGAATGGAGCACATATTCTGAGCCTTCCACTTTTTCAAATATTAGGTGTTACTTCTATTGCTTGATAGGCATAAGAATGTAGAGAGAAGCTTATTCAAACTTGGATCATGTTGAAGATCTGACACACTTTGGGAATTATTGACTTTACACAACAATGGAGAACAATGGATATCTTCAGAATAAAAAAGAAATGAAAGGAGACTTTATTTGTTTTGATATATGTTTATATGCCTTTCACCTATACAACCAGAGATTCTTCATCAATTCTAGAACTTTTGAGGATCTTTTCACTGAGAATAATTACATCACTTGCCGCAGGGCATTTCTTTAGTTAGTGATCCATGAAAAAATTACAATTATTGGTTACTACAAATTGTTAATTTTATTTTTATCGAATTAAAATAAAAATTTTATTGTTTTGCAGGTGTCTCAGTCATCTACCTGGTGCAGTTGGAAAGAATGCAGCTCATTTTGATCTTTATTTAGCAAGGAACCAATTTGCTAATGGGCCTGGCTCTGGTGATTGGCTAGTCCTTCATGTGCAAGAGCTTATTTCCCTTGCTTACCAGGTGCTAAATATGAGGTTATGTATATATGACTATGTTTCTTTGAATTTATGTCTTAAGTAGATCTCATAGTTGAATTTCTTGGTTATAGATTAGCACAATTCAATTTGAAAGTATGAAGCCAATTGGTGTTGGACTTCTAAGTTTGATTATTGATAAGGTAAGTTTACAACTTTACATGTCAAATGCACTCTTTTTATCTCTCTTTTCTTTTTGATGTAAAATTTAAGCTAATATTAAAATAAAGCAACACCTTGCATAATAATGTGTCACATGCAATCAGATCATTTGTGTTTTTCCTTGTCATGTTCTACTGTTTATTCTTGTAAACCCATTAGGGTGTTCTACTAACCTTGATGGTAAAAACATTTCTACTAACCTTGATTGTAAAGAAAAATATTAGTCCCCTATTAGTTATTTTTTTCTTCAAAAAGAAACGAAGCCACATGCATATGCACACAAATGTATTTCTTGGGTCAATGAAATTTATAAATTCCTTGTTTTGAGAGTGTTGTATATCTTGTGTTTTGTGAATACAGTTTGAACACATTGCTGACCCTGAGCTTCCGGATCACCTTCTATTGGAGCAATATCAGGTGCTTCTCTTTCTGTTTCTTTCTTTGTTTCTCACTCTATACACATGCACTCACACACACATATTTGGACAATTTCAAGATTAGCATTTGTTGCTGTCTATCATTGTTATAAACCATTAAGGAATGATTTTTCTCGAAGTGATTGGTTACTCATTGATCGTCTGAACTTTTGTTTCCCATTTGAATTATAGGCCCAACTAGTATCTGCAGTTCGCTCTGCCTTAGATACATCCTCTAGCCCAATTCTTTTGGAGGCAGGACTGTTGCTGGCCACTAAGGTTAAAACATTCACATCTTCTTCATCTTCTTTGAATTTACTTTATGTCAAGATAACGAGCTCTTATATAGATCCTCACGAGTGGAATAATTGATGGTGATCAAGTTGCTGTTAAGCGTATCTTTTCATTGATATCACGGCTATTGAATGACTTCAAGGAACTTTATTATCCTTCTTTTGCTGAATGGGTCTCATGCAAGGTGTATTCAATTGTTCTTTTGCTTTCTTTCCCTCTGGACTTATCTGGAACTCCCTTAACAGTTTTTGGTCTCTATACTTTCATTAAAGTAACGATTTAGTCTCTGAACTTTAGTTTGTAATGGTTTAGTCTCCGTGCTTTCAAATTTGTAACAGTTTAGTCTGTTTTATATTTAAATCAAAGTAAACATTTTTTTTCCTATTTGGTTCTTATCATGAAAAATATTGTTAAAATTGAATAGCATTTCTGGCATATGTAGATCAATAAATTAATTAGATACTAAATGGGTTTATAAACTAAAAAGACTAAATTGTTACATAATAAAAATTGACACTTCATTTTGATGTGATTTTCATAGTAGGACTAAATTGTTTAAAAAAAAAAAGAAAATACAATGACTAAATTATTACATACTATAGTTTAGAGGCTAAATTGTTACAAATTTGAAAGTAGACTGAATCGTTACTTCAATAAAAGTACTAGGAGTAAAAGTGTTTTTTAACCTGGAATATATGTTACTGAGAATTTATGAACTATGGAATAGATTAAAGTTAGACTGCTAGCCGCACATGCTTCTCTCAAATGTTACACATATGCACTTTTGAGGAGACACCAAAGTGAAGTTTCACATGAGTATCTAGCCCTGTTACCGTGGTTTTCAAAGAGTTCAACTATATTGGGAAAGCACTGGAACGGGGTTCTGATGGATTACAGCCATACCTGCTTATTCTTGCATCCTAAGAAAAAAGTGAGGAATATTATATTAAACTAGTTTACTATTTGCTGATAATATTCTTTGTTTCTTTTCTCCCATCTCATTCATTTTTGCAAATTTCTTGCAGTGGAATCCATTTCTCGATGGGATTCAATCACCTCTGGTTATATCAAAATTACAGCCTTCATTAGAAGAATCTTGGCCAGTAATTCTGCAGGCCATTGCACTGGACGCAATTCCAGGGAACCTTGATGGGATTGCAAACTCGTCTATAAATAATGCATCAGAAAGCAACTTTTTATCTGGATATAGCATGGTTGAACTGGATTCTAATGAATATCAATTTCTATGGAGCTTTGCTCTTTTTTCTTTGTTTCATGGACATCATCCCCTTGGGGAACAAAAGATACCATCACCTTCTACTACAGCAAGTGTGGTTGAAGACTCTCCAAAGGAAACTAACCATCCTACAGAACTAAAACTCTATGAAATTGTACTGCCCGTGTTCCAATCTTTATCAACTGTAAAATTCTGTAGTGCAGGATTTCTTACAGTCGATATCTGCATAGAACTTCTTCAGGTGCATTCTATACTTGTTCCTTTTATCCCTCTAATAAGATTAATGGTCCAAACTTTCTTAAGATAGAAATATCCTCTAATTTGTGAGGCTTGTTTATGAATGCCTAGCTATGGTTTTATTTGATACTAAATTGTAGACTACTGAATATCAATTCTCTTTATGTCGTATTTACTTCATAGATGCAAGTTGTAATTGTGTTCAACTTGAGAATATGTGGAATCATGGAATAACTCCATGCCATCACAAAGTGGTGATCTAGTTTGCATGATGTCTGATTTGGATTATGTTGGATTATAGCCCTTCTAAGTCAGAGATTCGACTTTCGTAAATGCAAAATTCTCAAAATTCTATGCTCGTAAGTGATAATATGTAATGCATCTGTTTGTCTCCACTGTGTTTTGAATGTCAACTATACTGTTTTTCTTAATTATCTTTTCCCTGTATGCTTTAATATTGGGCATGAGGTAGCATTTGTTGTGCTCTCAGCTGTGCAAATTTGAATTGCAATTCTTTATTTTATGTAAACATTGATGAATGGATTTCACCTTCAGGTGTTTACTAGATGGTGCTACTTTTTATATAATTAGTATCATTCATTATGATTATGCAATGATTTTCTGGTCCTGTGCTGTTGATTACATGTAGATTTTCATTCTCTTACTGAGATTTTTTAGCTCGTTATGAGATTCTTTTATGATTATGAATCGATTTTCTTATCACGTGCTACTGACCATATCATGTAGGTTTTCTCATACTACACTTTCTTGGATATCTCTTGGAATTCTCTCGCAGTGTCTGTGCTGTCCCAGGTAAAAATCATTATGCTTTTCCAAGTATGTCAATTCTGAATATGGATATTTATTGTTTCTTCTAAGCTCTAATACGCCTTAGCTGCACTGCTAAGAAGCACGGACACGGACACGGACACGACACGACACGGCGATACGTCAATTTCTAAAAAACTAGGACACGGACACATTGGGGATACGTTCTTTTTTATTATTATTTTAGGATATATATACATTTAACATAAAATACTAAACTTAATCCACTAAAAAAACATAAAATGTCAAGTTAATTAACCATAGTAATTGTACAAAACACATTATCCAACATTCAATAAACAAAGTTTTCAAATGAAATAAGAGTAAATACCAAAAAAATAAATGAAAACAGTTTTATATACAAAAAGAAAATAGAAAACATATTTTGTTCATGAGTGGTAGAAGAGTTTTTAATTTTTAGTTTTATTATTTATGTTTTTAATGTCTTTTTTATGTTTAAAATTTAAAATTAAACGAGCTTTTAACTTTGGGCTAAAAGAAAAATAGGTTAGGCCTTTTTTTTTCGGTTAAATATTTACCCAGCGTGTCCAATGCGTGTCCACAACGTGTCCAAAATTAAAAAAAAATAATAATAAGGGACATGTAAATTGGCGTGTCCGAGCGTGTCCGTGTCCGACACGGACACTCTGTCTAAAATAGAGTGTCCGTGCTTCTTAGCTGCACTGTCTAATGGTGAAAATTAAGACTATGCACTAATTCTTAATAGTAAGTTCTTTAGTGCATGTCTTATTAAAAAAATAGAATTTCTATTTTTTTAAGACTTTTAACTTATGATATATGAATTTGATAATACCAACTTCAAATATTATGGAAATTGTAGTGGACACGTCATTCTAAGAACTAAGAAGCTAAAAGATTTTGGAAAGTCGAACATACATACATACATACATATGTATGAGAGAGAGAGAGAGATTTCTGGTTAACAGTTTGCAGCCTGTCCAGACCCGTGCTGTAAGTTACCAGATAAGATTTTTTTTTTTTTTTTTTTTTGAATTGTAATATCCCGAAGTCCAGGACAGTTAAAATTCATGGAGTTAAACCAATATGCAAATGCAATATGTGCATTATGTTCACTGTATCTTCGTTCCTGGTCAAATTTTTCTTGCAGATCTGTCAAATTATTCCTTTGAAAGCCTGCTAGTTACCAATGAGAGTCCTTAATTTATAGATCATGTTTGTCAATTGTAAGAGTTGTTTATAATTTCTTTTTAAAACTTCTTTTTCTCATGAAAAAAGTGTTCTGTGAATAAGGGTTAGTAATTCCGACTTCAAGGTTGTTACTTCTTAAGTTAGAAACACATGCATCATGTCTCTTCAGAATATGTGGACTATTCATGGCAAGTTTTTTGTGGCCTTTTCAATCAGATTGTTCAGAACTGTCCTGAAAGTTTTCTTCAAACGGAAGGTTTTGCTTATCTGGCATTGGAATTATGTCTGGCTTTCCTTTTTCGAATGTATCAGAGGTGATTTGAAATGTTACGCTATAATGCTTATTAAAGAATAAATAGATTTATTGGTGCGGCCAGACTGATGATATGTTTCATCCTCTTGTTGTCCAGTATGAATTCTAGACAGTTGGATCACCCTAATTGGGAGGATTTGATATCATCATTATTTATCACAGTAAAGGCACTCATGGAGCGATTTGAATTTAAGGTGGGTAAGTGGATATACGGTGTAGAAACTATTCATTGAATATTTACATTTCTCTGATCAAGTCTGATGTATTCTGTTTTATAGTTTTTGAAAGATTCTTTATTTTTTAGTTTCACCATGGGTAAAAATGTTGTAATATTTTGAATTCTGCACAGCTACTTGTTTTACTGTTTTACCCCTCTTCCTTCCTATGTAAAAGAGTGGGGTTGGTTGTTAGAAATGAATCAGATTTGAATTTTTCTTTTAATTGGTTTACATCAAAGTCTTTATTCAATTTATATATTTGAAAAGAAGTTTCTTTATTTTAGGAATATATTTAATTAGGATATCAGAATCTTTAGGATATTTACATTATTATCAGTTACTTTGTTTGAAGTCCTATCTAGTGCAGTATTATGTTCCATATAAATTTGCTCGTGTTATTAAATGCACTCTTTTCATTAATAATTTGTTTGGCAAAGCTTCTCCAAATGTCAAAAAATTTCTCCCATAATTTGTTGTTCGGTGTCAGGTGTTTGAATTGCATTGGCTTTTTGTTTTATTGTTTTTGGCGTGCAGAAACAAATACTATCTTTGCTGCTGGCCTTTTTCTCAATTGGACTCAAGTACTTTAGGGACGCATCAACGGAAATCTGCTTATCTAAAGTAAATGATTTTATTAGGTCCTTTGGCCATATATTAGAGAAGCTTATCCAAGGTAAGCGTTTGGAAGTTATAACTCATTGTTAAGGTTGCCAAAGTATTTTTATGTCCAAATCAATTACGAAAGAGTTGCGTCCCTTTTTCCTTTATGCGGTAATTTTGTAATTATCGTTGGAAATTATTTTTGTTTGTTGCAGTAACATCTCATATTCGAATTCTCTTAGTAAAACTTTAAATTGGAAAAACATAGAATCTCATATAAGCCACCAGTAGTAGAACGCACTATTAGAGAAAACATGGGTGGGTGGGTGGGTGGGTGTGGGTGGTGGGTGGGGGGGTGCTTAGATTGTTAGATTGGGCAGGTCCACTCTTCTAACTACATGATGATGAATGCTAGAAGGCGGGAGTAAGTTATGTCTTTAGCATGTCTTTTAAAGGGCTTGGGGCTGACAAAAAGTGCTTTCTAAAGAAGGATAGTGTTTGGTTAAAATTAAAGTGCGGTAAAATGTACTTTTAAGTTTAATGAATCAAAAGCACTATCTAAAATTTTGATAGTTTGATAAATCATAGAGATAGTTGACGCTGGAAGAGTGGGAGACTCTTTGATCTTTACCTTGGCTCTTACTCTCCTCGGTGATAAATAAAAGATGGGTTCAATTATCTCTCTGACTTTGTGGTGATTTTTTCTCACTTGAAGGGACGAGGCTTCCTTATGTGTTCTTTTGTTATATTATATTCTTACCTTCTGCATGCTCTCAGGATTTTTTCAGCGCATACATGATTGAATTGACAATTATGTACCTGTTTTCCTCTTGCTCTTAATGTCTTTTTGTTAAAAACGTTTTTAAGATTAAACTTTGTTTTTAGTTTTTACCTTTTAAAGGCTCTTAATTTGAATTGGAGAATTTTTTATGAAATGGCTGATTTAAATGTAAAAATATTCATGTTGCAGATAGAACCAAGCTTGGTGAGGATAGTCTTCATTCTAAAATACTTCTTGGAACTTGTATGAAATTGGTAGTGGATTTATGCAACAATTGTGCTGAGGGTATTCATCTGGTTAAAAACAAAAGCTCCAAGCTCCAGAGACTGCTGCAAGTAAAGCTTGCTTTCTCTCTAGAGCAAATTATTTCACTGGGAAAGCTGGTTTATCTTGCTGGGTATCTTGAAGCGGATATTGAGATTGGGAGAGTATGTTTTTCTGTTTTCAAATATGGAACTGAAAGCATCAGTAACGTACTTCATGATTCAAATTCACAGGTAAATATTATCCAAAGTAAATTTCTGCAAAAGTTGACAAAATTACAACGGAAGAAAATTGGATGATGGAAGCTTCTGTTCCTCAGGTTCAGGCAATCGGCTTGCAAGTACTAAAAGGCATGACACAAAAATACACAAATGACGAAGAAAAAGCTTTCCTTCTATTCTTTGTCGGGGAACTCATTGGAGATGTTTTGGGGACGATCGATATGATTCTGAAGGTACTTTATTTCATATTTCATTTTTTTTAGAGGAAAATTTAATAGGTTTAACGTTAGTTGTATGAAAAATTCAAACATAAGTTTCCATTCCAAGAATTAGGATTCCAAACTTATAGTCAAAAGCAAGCGTTACAATTATCAACTTTTATCTCTTTTTGTCATTTTGATCTTTTCGTAACTATCTTCATGTCATTTTCTTTCTTGCGTTTTTTAAGGTTAAATTACAAATTTAGTCCATGTACTTGTAGGTTTGTGTCTAATAGGGCCGTGAACTTTTAATTTTGTGTTTAATAGGTCCTTGAACTTTAAAAAGTGTCTAATAGGTCTTTAAACTTTCAAGTTTGTGTCTAATAAGTCTCTGAACTTCTAATAGGAAAAAACTCTAGCCATCACCTTCCCTCCCTAAACATAGCCATTAAACGCCACCCTTTTCTGGCGACTTTTTCTGTCATCGTCGGCCTCTCCGATAGTCGGTCACCTTCCGGTGCCCGCAAGTTAGTGTTTTCGCCTAACACTAGTGCTCGTAATCTTTTTTGTCGTTGCTCGTCTGCCTGACTGTATCGTTCATTCACTCGTTTGCCACTGATTGTTCACTCGTCAATTCATGTAGTACACCATGGGTCTTCAAAAGCAATTGTGTTTTGTGGGTCTCAGTGGTGTGCATCAGTAATCCGTTTTTTCTAGTCACTGTTTATCTCAGTGGGATTGTTTTGTCTTCTTTGTTTCTATAGAAGTGAAAATAGTGATTTCAAGGCGACCCCGGGCGCTCACCGAGGCGAGAGGCAAGGTGTTTGGGGGATGTGCACCTCATACATTGCCCAGGCGATCGACTTCAATCAGGCGACCGCCCGACTGCGCCTAACAGTGCATGGCCTCGCCTTCGCCATTGTCGAAGGCGAGCGCCTGATTCAAATACGTAGTTTTTTTTAAAGAAAATACAAATTAACCTTCCTTTAACTTGTTTAACTTAATACCACCCATGATGTAGAATAATTGGACCTTGAAGAGGAGAATGATCAAGGACGAGTAGTAGATGAGGACTTCGATTTAGATGGGGAGGAAAATGATGATTTTGACATTTAATCTATGTTTTAGTCCTTTAGACTAGTTTTGCCTTTATTATTTTTGGTTCATTGATTCATTCTTAATGACTTAATTATGTCTGAAACTATTATAACTTGATTATTATTGGATGTTTTTAACATTTTGTTGTTTTTACCAATTAGTATTAAGCTTTTAAGGGTTTGACATTTTATGTGACTATATTTACCATAAAATTTATGCTCTATATATTTTTTATTTATATATTTATTTATTGCGCCTCGCTTCACTCGGGCGACGTCTTTTTGTCGCATCTCGCCTTCAGGCGATCAAAGGGCTTGTCGCCTTAAGGTGCGCCTTGCGCTTTGAAAACACTGAGTGAGAAGTTGTATCTGTGAACAAAAAATTCTTCTTTCTTTCTCTCACTTACGTTGGTTTGAATGTTCCTTGGTTGAATTCTTGCAATTTCCAATACACCAATTTTTTCATAAGAAATTTAGAGAGATTTTTGGGACCATTCGTTTGTCTAAGTTTAAATCATTCTTGGTTGGCACAATGTGCATTGTGTCGTTAGGCCTTCTTCTGGAGGAAGAAAGAATATTCATGTTCTTGCTGGTTTTGATAAAAAAGAATGGATTGAAGAAAGAATATTCATGGTCAAATTGGCGATCTTTCTTGTAATTCACCTTTGGTGCTTGGAGTTTTCTCCATTTCATTTATCAATGAAATTGTTTCCAATTCCAAAAAAGAAGAAAGAATATTCATGTTCTTGCTGGTTTTGATAAAAAAGAATGGATTGTTTTCTGGGAGATGGTTTGTAAAACAGGTGGAGATGAAGCATTCATCGCCTATTGCTTCTACCCAGATTGAGGAAGTTGAATCATAACAAGATGTGGTGAAAAGCAAGCACGAATTAAGAAATTATGTGGAAGTGATCAGGCATGATTCAAGCTTTCTTCATAGTCGTGATCATTTGAAAGCAATGCCTATTGTCTCTTCTTCCTGGGTAAGGAAAGAGAGAGAAGTGGTGGATTTTAATTTCAAATCCATTTGGGTGATATCTAGGATGCTTACTCACTACTCTTAGACGGATGTTCACTACTCTTAGAAGGATGTTCAGACCACTTTAAAAAATGATTTCTAATTCATAATTTCAATTAATCATTTTCAGACCACTTCAAAAATGATTTCTAGTTGAGAATTTCAATTAACCCTTTTATGGATGATAAGGCTTTGATAAAGATTGATGATGATTTTCCTGATTTTAGTTTTGACGGAAAGTGGAGTCTTTTCGGTGATATTCATTTGAAAATTGAGTGTTGGTCTGATAGAAGCATTCCCATTTAGAATTTATCAAGTTAGGGAGGATGGATCTCTATAAAGAATTTACCTTTGATATATTGGAAGCGTTCGTTCTTTGAAGCTATAGAGCAATATTTTGGTGGTGTGATCGGTATTTCCTCTCAAACACTTAATTCGCTTCTCTGGTTAAGGTTTGTGGAATTCAAATGCAGGCAATCCCCAATCAGTCTTCAACCGTTAAAGCTTTCTAGTGAATTCTGTGTTTGATCAGTGTTGAAAATTTTCTCGTGGATTAGTCACCAAGATTTGGGTGCATAAAGGATCTCTATGGGGCAGTCACCATACAAATGGCTGGATTTTTATCTTGGGTCCATCTTCTTTTCGTTTCTTGATCGGTTAGTTTTGTCAGCCGAAGTGTGGGGAAATTATTGTACACTCTTCTGAAAGATTGTTATCATGGATGGGCAGGGTTGTTATTAGTTCAAATCTCAAGATGATTGGTGGAACTTGTAACTCACCAATTAACCCAGAAACTTAAGCTAATAGGTTATGACAAATTTAATTATATCAACACCAACACTCTCCAATTAACCCAGAAACTTAAGCTAATAGGTTATGACAAATTAAATTATATCAACACCAACACTCTCCCTCACTTGTGGCTTAGAAATTTGAACAAAGGCCCAACAAGTAGAAATCAAACACTCCCCCTAACTTGTGGACTTGGAAATTTGAACAAAGGCCCAACAAGTACAAATCGATATTAATTGAGAGAAAACGACTTCATCAGGGTTCGAACACCTCCTGCTCTGATACCATGTAAATCACCAATTAACGCAAAAGCTTAATCTGATAGGCTATGACAAATTTAATTATATCAACACGAACATATTAGATTATATGGGATTCTATCTCAAAACCAATCGGTGATGAGAGGAGTAGCCCTTATATCTTATATATTGTGAGGTTTCTCTCCACCTTTTTAATGTGGGATCCTCAACATGCCCCTTCAAGATGGTGCCTCTTTGGGTTCACCATTCTTGGATGGGATCCCAATTTCAATTTTTTTTTACCGAATACCCGTTTGGGTTTAATAAGCTCTGATACCATATTAGATTATATGAGGTTCCATCTCAAAACCAATTGGCGATGAGAGAAGTAGCTCATATATCTTATATATTGTGAGGTTTCTCTCCACATTTTCAGTGTGGGATCCGAAAAGGTGGATCCTCAACAAAACTGAGTATATTCAGTCTCATCTTTGAAATTGAATTCTTTGTTGACCTATCTGTTTCTATCGAGCTTTCTTCTTTTAAATTTGATTTAAGTTTTGCAATTAAGGTGTATTATTGGTCTTGTGCTTGTCTGAGGAGAGGAATTTATTTCAAAAAAGTAAGCTGCTTTGGTTTTATAAGGTTTCAAAGGATTTTCCATATCGAGCTTCTTTTTTGGTCTGTTCGTTTTGTTTCGATTTGTCTCAAGGCTTCATCCTGGTATTCTCTTTCCAATTCTTTGCTGATTTTTCTCTTCAAGTTGTATGTCTTTCTTGACTTGCGTTTATTTTTCTTTGTAATTTGCTTTTGTGAGTTCATCTTGCTTTCTATTTTTTTTCCCTTCTTTTTTCTAAGGAGGTTTTGTATTTTGAAGCATTTATCTCTTTTCATTATATCAATAAAAAATTTTGTTTCCATTTAAAAAAAAATTGCCTAATAGGTCCCTAACTTATTGACTTTTTAAAAATTTCCAAACCAATAAGTCACAAAATTGAAAGTATAGGGTTAGGATCTTATTTGACGCAAAATTCAATTTTATGTCTTTTAGTTTCGTTAGTTTAGAAAAAATGTCAAATATGATAAGAATGTATTATACACTTTTAAAGTTTAGAGACTTATTCAACACAAATTTGAATGTTTAGAATCCTATTAGACTATTAAACCCAAAACCTAAAAGTTGAGGGAGGAAATCAGTAAATTAACCTTTAATTTATTCTTGGTTCATATTTGAATAGAAGTTCAAGACTCTTGTCATTCGCTATTCAGAGATGAGATTCTAAAAACCTGAGGCAAGTGAAATGAAGATATATTTGGATTCTTGTTCAAATCAAACATTTCTAGTTATAGTTTTCTCACCTCTGATAGCTTCGTTGATTTGATTTTATTTCATGCTTTATATTGGTTAAATATGAGCATTCCTTGTGAGATTATAGTTTTTTTTTAATTTTTTATGTCCAATTGGAGAGCTTTATTATAATTCACCTTTTCGGTTTTGAGAGAGGCTCTGGGTATTTCATTCATCAATGAAATTTGTTTCTCTTCTAAAAAAAAAGTTGTTGGTAAAAAGCATCTTAATTTACAGTTTATTATGAAGACAGTTAATTCCTTTTGATCATCTATATATATATGCTAACTTTGATTTTATAATTTAAATTTGAATTATTAATATTTCATTAACTAATTAATGTAAGTTACCAAAGAATTAAGTTGTATTAATTGCATGGTTTTTGTCTATAAAGGAAAAGGAAATTGGTGATGTTAAACAAAAATGCATCATGAAAACATCGAAAAGAACGTTCTGTACTAACTTTTCCTTCAGCTTTTTCGGAGTTGCACCAGAAATATCATTTGCTGATGTAGCCTAAATGAGACAGGAGATAATTCTCCAAGAATCAATCAAGAATCTTTATTAGAATGAAAGTTGTGTAGAATACATGGGAGAGATTCTCTATTTATAAGGGATTAAAATACAAATGAGGGTAAAAAAGATTAACCTAGAGAATTTACTTAAGTTTATCCTAATCCTACCTTCATCATTCTATCCTCCAAAAAAAAAAACTCGTCCTCGAGTTTTAAAAAAAAAATGGAAACAGAAAGAAAACAAACAAAATAGAAACAAGCTTCATTCGATGGTTGCCAAATACTCCAACTGAAAATTGCTTTACGAGATTCATCAACTTGCCAACCCAGTTGGTCATTGCTTATCATCCTGAAAAATAATTCTTGAAATGCAAGTTCTTGAGTCAATGCTTGTGAGTATCGCCACAATTCCTCCAAATACACGAACTTGTTGACAAAAATAATTTGCAAAAGAAGCGGACATGTGAAATTTGTGGAAGGTTTTCTTTAAACTCTCTCGATTTGTTGGCCAAACCAAAGAAGAAATTCTTGGTCCTTTAACTTCCTCCACAATGATAGAACTTTTTCCAAAATGACTTTCGAGAATTTGAGGTTCCCAATTTAATAATTGCAACTCAAGCAAAATTTTCTCATGTAATAAGCCAACATTGGATGTTTGAGAGAATTTTCTTGTAAACCCTTTTGAAGTTTCCAATTCAACTATGTTGACTTTATTTGTAATTCTTCCAACGTTGACCTCACCGGTTTCGACACAATTCTCCTCAAATTCAACTTCATGGGTTTTGATTTCATAGTTCTCCACCTCTAAGGTGTCTTCCATGACAGTAAAAAGTTTATCCAAACAAAATAAAATTTCATCCTCACCCGTCAAAATATTCAATGAAATTCAAAAGAAATTCATCATCTATTTCATTTGAACTCATCTGATTGTTGTGAGAAATTGGTTTGGCTTCCTTCTCATTTTCCTTCTCAATTTCTTGTTCTGTTTGTACATATTCTTGAAAGATTAAAGAACTATGCCCGCTGGAGTCTTGCTCTTCAACTTCAAAGAACAATTGAGCCAAATAAAAGAAGAGTCATCAAGCTGTCTCTATCAATTTTTTTTTCAACTTCATCTTCCTCATCAAAATAATTTTCAAATTTTAGAAAACATTCCTCTTCTTTGCCGGAAAAATCAAAATTGTTAACATCAAATCCATGAAAAAATTCTTCTTCTTTACTGGAAAATTTGGAATTTGGAACCAAGAAACCTTCATTTTGGCATTCTTGGAGTTTATCATGATGAAAAGGGTTTCTAATAAATCTTGGAAGGTGGGCTTTCTGTTTTTGCAGCATTTCTTCTTGATCATCTCCACGATTTTGGTATATATCTCCATGGTAGAAATCTTCTCTTTTCGAACATTCATCATCTTGATTCATGAATCTTGAAAATTGATGTTCAAGAGGTCTTCCCGCTATATTTTCTTGAATCTTTATCATATGATCCGTGAATTCTTCTTTGCGTTGAACTTGTTTTCCTTGAATTTTTTCCAAACAACGTCGGATTTTATCCATTCCCTTTTGAAATTCCTCCCAATTCATGGTTTGATTCGAATATTGATGTTTTCTTGAAAATGTTTCAGCCTCTGAATTACTTTCTAAATCATCCAAGTCCAAATTCTCACATCGATTTCTTGAAAAACTTATTTGATTAGATCGTATAGCTCTTTCTTGATAATATCGGTTCGTTAGTTTGTCCCAAACTATATTGCAATCTTTGTCGGAATCGCTAGAATCACTAGAATCAAAATTCCAATGCGGATCTTGATTGATTCTTTGATAAAATCGAGCATGAGCAACGTTGTGATGTTGAAATTCCTCTTCCGAATCACTTGAATCAAAATTCCAGCAATGATTTTGAGAGTATTTTTTACTTTCTTGCCCATACCAACTGCTGTATTTTTCTTGGTCATCTTCTTTGAACGGTAATTATTCATTCTTACAAATTCTTGGAAAATTCTTCAAGTTTCTTGAATCTATAGGGTTCCCCCTAAATAAGGGTGTGTTGTTTGGCAACGAGCACAACTCACGAAACTCCCTCTTGTGATCGGCGTCACCAAGAGTTTTCCGATCTTCCACCGGCGGCAGTCAACGTTGGCCCGGGCGATTGCTCTGATACCAAATTGATGTAGCCTAAATGAGACCGGAGATAATTCTCCAAGAATCAATCAATGATCTTTATTAGAATGAAAGTTGTGTAGAATACATGGGAGGGATTCTCTATTTATAAGGGGATTAAAATACAAATGAGGGTAAAAAAGATTAACCTAGAGAATTTACTTAAGTTTACCCTAATCCTACCTTCATCATTTGCAGTTTACAAATCCAATAGTGTAAATCAGATGCGTATTTCTTATTTCATAATGTTACTGCTAATTTTTAATTTTGGATTCATTATTACTTGAGGTGTGATGGGAATCTAAATGTCAGTTGCTGGTTTACAAATGGGGTTAAAGACTGAAAGTCCAATATTTGAACTTGGTAGTTTATGATTCAAATCAGAGTCTTTTTTGCAAACTGCAATGTGTTTTGCATTAAAATTTATTATTATTTTGTTTCTTTGCTAGTGCCTTCTTATCTTTCATTATTGACTAAATTCCACACTCAATGATGTGAGCTCTTTCGTACTCATTCTTAGCAGAAACCAATAACTAAAGAATCAATAGCAATAGCTGTTGAGTGCTTGAGATTCTTAGTGCTTCTACAAACATTGTCCAATGTCGGTGAATCCCAGAAAATTTCTATGAATCTGCTCTTAGAAGCTGTAGTCATGGTTTTCACTGCATCATCAGGCTCCAATCCTAAAGTAAGTTAACTGATTCAACCAAGTCTGAAGTTCTAGCTTCAAGATTCTTTCTTCTCTGACTCGTTAACGTTACTTAATGACAGGAACTCGATGAATTGAGAAGTACAGCAATAAAGCTTGTATCTCATCTTGCTCAGATACCTTCTTCTGCTGTTATTTTCAAGGATGTCATATTGTCCATGCCAGTGATGCATCGTCAACAACTACAGGTAATGTCCTATATATTTTCTCATACGCGTATCTCTTTCCTATGGACACATTTGTACAATGTGTAATTATGAGGACAAGAACGATTTCTTTTTGCATATATAGTGAAGTGATAGAGCAAAAGTATGTTTTATTAGATTATTTGAGGTTCCATCTCAAAGCCAATTGGCAATGAGAGGAGTAGTCCATATATTTTATATATTGTGAGCCTTTTCTCCACTTTTCCAATGTGGGATCTTCAACATGCCCCTCAAGATGGTGCCTCTTTGGGTTCACCATTCTTGGATTGGATCCCAAATTTAATTTTTTGAAATGCTCGTTTGGGCTTAATGAGCTCTGATACCATATTATCTAATATGAGGTTTCATCTCAAAACCAATTAGCAATGAGAGAAGTAGTCCATATATTTTATATATTGTGAGGTTTTTCTCCACTTTTCCAATGTAGGATCCTCAACATGTTTGATGTTATATTTTCTCAAATAATATGTTTGCATCTAAATTCTGACATGAAAACAACAACACACCTCCGAGTCAATTTAGCTCATCTTAAAGAAGATTCAGATTCTCTCTCTCTCTATCTATCATATCTATCAGGCTCGTTGAATTATCCCTGTTCTTATAATGCAATAATCAATATTAAGTTTATTGTCAAAATATGCACTCATAATTTTTTTTTTTTAATTATCAAAATATACATTGTCGACCTTTTCTGAAAAGGTAGGTTAATAGTGAGTTGGATTATTCTGGTTCCTCAAGTATGGTATCTACAAATTGCATTTATGAATAAGGTGCATATTTTCCCATGTTTCCAAAGAATTGAACTTAATATGTTCCCTTAAAAATATTGGAAGCCATATTTAAATATTCAATGAGAAACAGATTTCACGCAGTTGACATTTTTTGTGGGAAAATACTCATTTGACTAATAAAGTGATAATTATCTGGTTTTAGGGGGTTATTCGTGCTTCTGTCACACAAGATCAACATCCAACTCAAAAGAATCTCTCAACACCTATACTGGAGATAAAAGCACCAGCGATAGAGGTGAATAGAGAGAAAAATCCCCCGCCACAAACGGCTGAGGCCAGCACTGTAAACAATTCTGCGAGTGTCAGTGTAAGGGATGAAGTTGAAGATGAAGATGAAGAAGAAGAAGAAGATGACTGGGATACCTTCCAGTCTTTTCCAGCTTCTACACGAGAAGCAATAACCGATAATATTGCAGAATCTCGTGAAACTGAGGACTCCGAAGTTCTTAAAAGTAGCATTCCTAGTGTTAACATGGAAGACTCCACTTCCCTTCCGATCGATGAATTGAAGGTCGAGAATATAGAACATGGAGAAACCAATGAAGAGGGATCGATGTCTAAATCTCCCATGGGTCAGAGATCTCCAGACAGAGATCTAATTAGCGACAGGAGTGGAATGCAAGGAGTCAGTGATCGAGAAAGTCGAAATGTTGATATTGTTCTCAACCAGGAACATGACACAGAAAATGAAGCTTTGCCAGGACAAGAACTAAGCCAAGTGACTGAACATGTATCATCTCAACTTCAACTAGCTGAAGATGTAGAAGTTTCTGATAAAGTCAGCTCTTTGGAGGATCAGAAACCAGTAGACGAGAGCCCAGAAAACAAAACCGAGTCGATGCCTTCAGATCGTGAAATACTCGGCGATGAAGCAGATAATAACCGTGGTAGAGAATATAAAGAAGGTAATGAAAAGGATTCTGTGGCTAAAACTTTGAGTATTGACAATGAACAGAGAAATGAGAGTTTATAATTACCAATATAGTAGCATTGTTATAGCAGATCAAATTTTCAGGTTTACGATAGAATTCAAGCTACTGTCAAGTCATCATGATTATAGGTTAAATATTGGGTGATTTTTTTTTTTTTTTTTTGCCTTTGTTTTTTTAAATAGCTTATTACACGAGAGATGAGTTATTATAGAAAGTTTATTTATATGGACTCTCTCGTGACCTCAACATCAAAGTGTATTCGTGCTATTCATTTTAAAATGTTGTAAAAAGGGAGGTAATAGCAATGGTACTTTGAGAATTTATTTAATTTTTTTCCTACATTGATTTTTTTAAAAAAAAATAATTCATTATGATGAAAAATGAAATTCTAAAGACTTGAACCAATTTATTATCCAAATACTGTTGAATTAAATATGGTTTATATCACAATTCTCATAGTGTTTATTTTTAATCAACATGCATAGTTATTTCAATTGAGACCAAACAGAGCACCTTCAAGTAAAATTGTCATGTAATAGTGATTAATTAGGTATTACTTTTGGTTAATTCCTTTTAGTATTTATGTATAATTATAATATTTAGTTTGTTTTTCAATTCTCTATAAATAGGGAGTTGTCTTCTTCTATTCTTCGCGTTTTTGATTCATAATAAAGATTCTATTCTTTGCCTTTTGATTCATAATAAAGATTCCTGAGATATAATTCTTGAAGAAAATCTTAGTTGCTTGAGCAACACAAAATTTCATATTCTCATAAGAGCTCGTCTGATTTTTAGGATGACATTGCTTCTCAGTAAGAAACATATTAAGTATATTTCTCATTTAAAATTAAATCAAGAATATAAGAATTTAGAAAATAAAAATAAAATAGAACATTATTTGTGTGTTACTAAGCTACCTAATGTCGTGCATCTCATCATTGACGAAGTTTATTCAATTTTTTTCTTTTTAATCTTTATAAGAGGTTGTAAGTTTGAATTGTCACTCCTTTGTGGTTGTAATATATTATTTAAAAAACAAATGTCGTTAAGATGTTTGTTTGAAGGGGTAATAGTCGATGCCAAATTGGCTTCTCTTGGAACAAAATTAAAATAGAAATGAAAATAGTTAAAATAGCATAATGCATAATCTTTATCGATGTGAGAAATAAGCCGAGGTACTTTTCTTCTGTATCATAATAGCAAAAGAAACTAAAGTTAGGCTTATAATTCTTTACAAAACTATTAATTTACAAATTTACTTGTATATTTGTAATCCACTAACTCAATAAATCTTAATTGGTTTCAATCAATCCTGACCCATCTTACATGAACTTTGTCGATTTTAGAATGTAATCGTGGGTCTTAGTCAATTTTAATTGATCTTCTAAGCTAAAATAACAATTAATCTTATAGTATTTGATCTGAGTTAATCTTTCTTTTACATGATTTTTACTTTTTAGCCCATGTGTTACCAGAACTCCGTTTTCTTCCCCTTTTTATTGAATGCTCTAAGTTGGACTTCATGAACCAAAATTGATATCGAAATGCAGACTGAAAAAAGAAAATCTTAGAAGATGAATAAAGTATTAAATAATTTTTTAGGTTAATTGTGATTAACGTTCATTTTTAAAGGTCAAGATTCATAAGCTTGTCATTTTTATCGGTCTAAATGCATATTATTTTCTTGTTAGTACTATAGTCAACATGAAAATTTGATCAAAGTTCATGTAAAACTTTCATTGTTAAAACTTAAAAGGAAACAAGTCCATAGTTATACAAATATTTTGATACTTAAAACAATGCGAAAACATTTTAGTCTTTATACTTTTTATTCGTCAAGTGACAATTTTTTTATTTGGGTTTTTAAAATAATTTTTAATAGTGAAAACTACAACTTTCTACTAAAGATTTTTTAAAACATTAAAAATTTTAAATTGAAATGTTACTCTTCAATATTCTTGACAAGAGCCCTTTTGTCTTGCAGATTTTAAGAAACTTGGTCAATTATCAGAATTTTAAAGCCATAGCTTCTCTATAAAGTCCTCTTTATAGGTTAGGAATGGCCAAAGCTGTCTATTGAGTTCATTGTTTTTTCTTTCCTTTCTTTTTTTTTTATCCAATCATGTCCTTGAACATAATGTTCCCACTTTTTTTATCCTTCATTTTTTTTTAAATTACAATTTTGTCAAAATACCCCTTTCTTCTTTGATAAAAAATGAATTAGTACAATGAATAAATATTCATATAGGTGTCATTTACAATCTAGATAGTGTACATATAATAAACTAATGAGTTTTTTTTTTTAATGTCTTAATTGGCTCATATGCCCTTCCACATTCGGTCCTTTTTTTTAGTGGAATGTTATAAAACAATGACTTCAATCCATTATTTAAATTTTTCAAATTTAAAAAAAAAAGGAATATTGAAAGTAGGAATTCGCCCAACGTCTAAAAAGCAAATTGAATTTGAAGTGAATAAGTGGAAATTACAATTTGAGTCAAATCTCTATTTAGTTTTTTCCTTTCAATTACCATCTATCTTTAATATAATTAATTTAATATTGTTTCCTAAGAAAATGATTTAAAGTATGTGAAGAACTCAAGATTTCAACCAGAGGGGTTGTAGGTAAATGGTGGAGTGTCTTCCATTCCATTAATTATGTCATTAGCTTATATAGCTTATATATAGTGAATTTAAGTATAGTTTAATTAGTTAAGACATATATCATTGACTAAAAGATCAGAAATTCGAATATTCACCTCCACATGTTATATAGTATTTTTCATTTACAATAAAAAATTTAGCTACAGGAGAACCATATGAACAGAGAGCTTTTTCCCATTTTTTGTTCGTCTCTTTGGTCTTAAGAATGTTAGCTTTTAAGAATGAGTGATTTCCCTTTTCCAACTTTTAACTGTCTAACCATAGAGCAGATTGATAACTTAATGCGTTCCACTAATTGAACGGGATATTCTATGATTGTTATGTGACCTTTGGATACCGAAGACATTCATACTTGTGGTGGAGACTCTAATGGGTTTATATTTTAGAATAAAAAAAGATAGTTAGGAATTCTTTATTTTTTCAACCCAATCGCCCTTTTGATTATGAGAAAAATTCTCAATCAATTTAGTGTTTCTTCTACACATTCTCCGCTATCCCATAATGTAGAGTAAATAATAGTTACGATTTAGAAAAAAATGGATATATAATTCACTCATAAGAAAAGTCTTTCCCCCTTTAAGCACTAACATAGTTTTAACGTCTAATTAGATTAGATTAGGTAATCATTCGAATTAAGATCATAAGCCAATTACTTTTTATGTCTCTATAATTGGAGCATTAGGCTCTATCCATTTTTTCATTCGACTTGGCTTTTTATATATATATATATACATATATATACATACATATACACACCCCATTAGGCGAGAAGTGATTTGAACCCTCTTTTCTAATGAAATTATAAAATCTTCTAGTTGGTTGATAATGTCCCATATACTGGGAGTGAATCTCTTTCCAACCTAACAATAGAAGTACTAGCTATAATTTTTTAAAAAAATTTAAAACATATTTATATTTTTGAAAAAGCATACGAAAAATAAACCCAAACAGAAACCACAAAGATGCTATGAGGATCCTTTGGCCTGCAAGACTTGTCTTCCACAACTAATTAAGCAACGTGTAGACTAATTAAGCTGTTAATCCCAATAATAAGACAAACATGAAAGACCAAAAAAACCCTAATCCACAAAAATAAATAAGAAAAATTAGTGAACAATTAAAAATTAAAATATTTACAGAATTTTTGGTCTTCATTCAGAGCATCCAACGGGCGGCAACGGTTCTTCTCTTCATCTTAAAGAGGTCAAAAGGCTTTTTCTTTTTCTTTTTTTCTCGAAGCAGGAGGTTAAAAGTTGTAATTTGATCATAAACAATTCATAATTATCGATTTAAATTTTTGAAAGAAATAAAAATACCTTCTTTTAATATTACTTACTATATGCGATGATCATTTCAAAATTCTAAAACCACTGTCAAAAAAAGAAAAAAAAACTAAATTCCAGTATTCTTATATTCTATTAATATTATTATTAATAACTCAACAGGATAATGTGTCTACTCTTAAGTCAGAGGATCAATTTCCCACCTTTCACCTAAAAACAAGAAAAAAAAAATCTACCTGACATTTATTGTACTAAAAACAAGCCTCTTGCTTTCAAATACTTTTTATTTAAAAAGAAAAACAAACTCCTCAAGAAAGATTAACAAAAACCTTCTATAAGATGTCTTAAACATATATCAATTAACATCTCCTAAAATTTATTGGTCTTTAAATTCTTATCCATTTATTTGAAAAAAAAACTTTGAAAAATAAGCATTTTTTTAGTACATCAACAATTGAGGATAGGGAATTCGAACTTATGACCTCTTAGTCATGAATCATACTTAATGTCAGTTGAGTTATGCTCTTGTTGGCCGGAAAGATAAGCATTAGACTTAAACAAATGGAATATTAAGATAAATATAAACATCTCAGATCACAATTTTCGTTATTTCTTCTTCTTTCTCTCTCTTTTTCCATCTTATCCATTCAGTTTTTGGCTTTCTTAGTCTTCAAATTACTTTTGGGGAGAAAGAATATACATATATATTTTAACCTCAACCATTAAAGGATGAGTTAACTTAATCTTTAAAATAGTAATTACCTTTTTATTTGTTTATTTTAAGAGAGCATATGACCTAAAAAGTAGGCTGCGGAATGTTAATACTAAATTTTAGATCAGTTTTTAAAAAAAAAAATGTGGGAAATTGGAACCGTTTCATGAAAATATATTGGACGATTGAATAATGAGTTAATTCAAAAATAAAATAATGAATGACTGAATAATGAAAGGGTTTAGAAATTAGAAGTACTCCAAAAAAAATGAACGGGTTTATAAATCTGGGAATCGCATTAAATAATGTTTGGTCACAAGGAAAATTGTTGAATTTGATTTTCTCGGTAAAAACTAATTGCGTCAAACCCTTTGACCAATGTAATGTTCTTTATGTACAACAACTGCTATTAATATTATAATTAAATCTAAATTATATATTTATTTCCTATATTTTAACATTAGTTCTAGTTATTTCGGACAGCAATAATAAAAATTTGATGTGCCAACATGAGCATAATTTAATTGACATAAAGTATATACTCTTGATTGAGAAGTTTAAATCTTCAATCCTATATTATAAAAATAAAAAATGGATGTGAATAACTACTGTTTATTGAAAATATTAGATTCAATTAGTTACAAATTGTAACTTACAATATGATTTTATTAGAAAAAAATACCCATCTTCGTATTTAGTTTTTCCTTCATAATAAACTAATTCTTTCTTTCGTTTAGGATTATAAGGGTAAAAACTCACAGTATCGATCAAAAGATGATTGGTAATAGGCATTTTATCCACCAAAATTACACTTGAATAAGTTGATTAGCTCTGTCCATTTAGTTGTATCACAATATTAAATTTTTAATTTCATGAGTATTTATAGAATGGTCGGTTGCAAGAATGGCAAAAACATATAGTCCAATTGCAAGTGTGTCATTTAGATTATCCTATTTGTAAATATAACAAAAAAATATATCTTCCAATCTAAACGAAACTTGTGAAAAGTCAAAAATAATCCTCTGTGTATTTTCCTGTGTTTTGCATTAATATGAATATCAAAAGTCTATTATTGGTATTTTGTTTATAAACTAATGATATACCTAATATGAAGTATATCAGTGATACACTACTTATAATATACTTGATTTTAGGTATATTAATAAAATGACATTTCTAATATAAAGAACATCAATAGTACTATATCGGTAATTCACATTCATTATACCAGATATCCTAATATGAAGTATATAAAAAATATATCAATAATTTTTTCAGTATATCAATATACCTAAGAAGTATATTAGTGAAATACTACTTATATACTTTATTTAGCTAGTATATCAATGAAATTGTATTCTAAATATGAAGTGTATATATTCAGCATATCAGATAAACCTAATATGAAGTATATCAAAATTATATCAATCATTCATTTTCGTTATATACGATATACCTAAAATGAAATATATCATTGATACACTATATATTGATATATGTTATTCAGATATAACAATGTATTGAGATTCCTAATATGAAGTATATAAACAATACATCGATAATTCATATTTAGATATACTTAAAGTGAAGTATATATCTCAGTGATATATAACTAATTTCGTTTATTTAGGTAAAAAAGCATTCCTAATATAAAGTACGTAAAAAACATTCCTAATATAAAGTATATCAAGAGTATATGAGTAATTCATGTTCAATATATCAGTTATACCTAAAACGAAGTATAGGAATGATATACTACTACTATATTTTAGTTAGGTATATCAATTTAATAATTCATATTCATTATATCATATATATATATATATATCGAAAATAATGTATATCAGCGATATACTACTCTTATACTTCATTTATTAAAATATTATTCAACTAAAAAAATCCAATATTTTAAATATATTAAAATGAAGTGTTGTATTCTATTCATTCAAGAAAAAAAAAAGAGAGGAAAAAAACTGTTGGAAGTAGGGCCCACATTCCAGACGGGGAAAACTGCACATAAGTTGTGCTTGCAATTTATATGTGCATGTGTTTCCCCTTTCTTTCCCATTCTCTCTTTTCCACTCTCAACCTCTCTTCTAAACTTTAATTTTCTCTTTGCAATTTTGATTTTATATAAATACTTAACCCTTCCTCTTTTCTCTCTCTCTCTCTCCTTTGCCATGGCCTTCATGTTGGCACTGGCTCTTACAACTCTGGCTTTGGCAACGACGTCGTTTTTCATCCTCTCTGTGTTATACGACACCGTTTGCTGCTACTGGTTGACTCCTAGACGCATCAAAAAGAAGATGGCTAAGCAAGGTGTGCGTGGCCCCAAACCCCGCCCTCTCCTCGGCAACATCCTCGACGTCGCCGCCCTCCTCTCGAAATCCACCTCCTCCGACATGCCCTCTATCTCCCACGACCTTGTCCCTCGTCTCCTCCCCCACTTTCTTACCTGGTCTGCCCAATTCGGTATGTTTCGTACAATCAAATTTACCATAACCTGTCAACTCAAAATACTCCGTACCAAAATTTTAAAAGAATATTAAAAATGATAGTCATACTGTAACAGTCACATCAAATAATTTATTTTCTTACTTTTTGTAAAGTCCATGCTAGTGGAGAGCTTAATGATTTAACTTTTTTTTTTTTTTTGGTGTGAAGGGAAGAGATTTATTTTTTGGAATGGGATTGAGCCAAGAATGTGTCTGACAGAAACGGATTTGATCAAAGAGCTTTTGTCCAAATACAGCACCGTTTCGGGCAAATCATGGCTCCAACAACAGGGCTCTAAGCACTTTATTGGCCGAGGTCTCTTAATGGCCAACGGTCAAAACTGGTTCCATCAACGTCATATCGTCGCGCCGGCTTTCGTTGGTGACCGACTAAAGGTTCGTTAAGATTATGAATGATTAAATTTAATGAGACGGCCATCAATTCAAAATTGATTAAGAATATGAATAAAAGATCAAATTCAACATAATCATACAAGCATTTTTTTTTCTCCTTTTGTTGTTTTTCGTTTGAATTTTAGTGTCAGCTGTTTGTTTTTTTCTCGTTGACAAAAGAGTTACGCGGGATACATGGTGGAGTGCACAAGGGAAATGCTTCAATCAATAGAAAATGAGGTCAAATCGGGGCGATCCGAGTTTGAAATCGGCGAGTATATGACCAGACTCACCGCCGATATCATTTCAAGAACCGAGTTTGAAACCAGCTATGAAAAGGGAAAACAAATCTTTCATTTGCTTACCGTTTTACAGCATCTCTGTGCTCAAGCCAGCCGCCACCTCTGCCTTCCCGGTAGCCGGTAAGCTTTTATGTTCCTCCCCTCTTTTTTCCTGCATGCAAATGAAAAAAAAAAAAAAATCTAGTGCTATCTCACAGCTCACATTATAATTTTACCTTTCCAAATATTCTTTAAATATTAATTGACTTAAAAATCAGCCTAACTCAGTAATAATGTTCTCTACTCTCTTTCTGAGGTTAGAAGTATTTATCATCCTTAAAAAAATATTGATCGAACTCACATCATTTCATTTATAAAGTGATGTTGACATGATACGTAGTCATTTATACTTTGATGGTACCGAAAATTATTTTTCCAACCGAGCAAGTAAAAATTAGCCTAAACCCCAAAAGATAAATATCAATGCTAATTTATTATTTCTAATGGGTTTTTTTTTTTTTTTTTTGCAGATTTTTTCCGAGTAAATATAACAGAGAGATAAAGGCATTGAAGGGGAAAGTGGAGGGATTATTAATGGAGATAATACAGAGCAGAAGGGACTGTGTGGAGATTGGAAGGAGCAGTTCATATGGAAATGATTTATTGGGAATGTTGCTGAATGAAATGCAAAAGAAGAAAGATGGAAATGGTTTGAGTTTGAATTTACAAATTATAATGGATGAATGCAAGACCTTCTTCTTTGCCGGCCATGAAACAACTGCTCTTTTGCTCACTTGGACTGTGATGTTATTAGCCACTAACCCTTCTTGGCAACAAAAGGTTCGAGCTGAAGTTATGGCCGTTTGCAATGGCGGAACTCCCTCCCTTGATCATCTATCCAAATTCTCTCAAGTACTTTTTCGTTCTCTGACTTCTTAATCATAAATTCTATTTAATGTCAGTTGAGTTATAGTCATGTATTACTTTAATAACTCTTATATAGATTAATAGGTAGATACTAGATTTATAAAGATGAGTGAAAATATCTGACATATTGAGGAGAATTTAAAATCCTAACAAAAAAGGAACTAAGTTGAGAGGAGATAACCCACTAACTTTATGATAAAACCCAGTTTCAGTAAGGCACAGAAACTGTCTTTTCAGCACAAATAGAAGACTTTTGAAAGAAATTAATTTATAAATTATACTTTTATAATTTAATAAAGAGATGTGGGTGGGACCCGAAGTCCATTCCAATATGGCTTACTTCATGGCACACCACTTATAAATAAATGTCATTTCCTCAACTGGAATTTAATTTCACAATCTTAGAATTAAGGATAAAATTAAAAAACCAACATTAATTCCACTTACCCTAAACATAATATGAGACGACTATTCTAGCCACTTTAATTAATTGGGGATTGAAAGGACATTAATTCATAAACACATGGTTAATTTTGAATTTTACCATTTATTTAATTTTATTTTATTTTATATATGGATTAGATACTAATATATATGTGTGTGTATATTGTTTTTATTTATAATTATTAATTACAGTTGAGTATGGTGATAAATGAATCATTGAGGCTGTATCCACCAGCAAGTATACTTCCAAGAATGGCATTTGAGGACATAAAACTTGGAGATTTAGAGATTCCAAAAGGGTTGTCAATATGGATTCCAGTGTTAGCAATTCACCATAGTGAAGAATTATGGGGAAAAGATGCAAATGAGTTTAAACCAGAAAGATTTGGTAACTCAAAAGCCTTTACTTCTGGTAGATTTATTCCTTTTGCTTCTGGGCCACGCAATTGTGTGGGCCAATCTTTTGCGCTTATGGAAACTAAGATCATCTTGGCTATGCTCATCTCCAAATTTAGCTTTACAATCTCTGATAATTATCGCCATGCGCCCGTCGTCGTGCTCACTATAAAACCTAAATATGGTGTCCAAGTTTGCTTGAACCCTTTCAATTAATCATTTTTTTCTTTTTTTCTTTTTTCTTTTTGGTCTCTCTTTCTGTTTTTGCCGCTGTGAAAAGAAAGAGATGTGGGAAAATGAAGCTCGGTTGTAATGTTATATTTTGAGAATTGAATGGAGGCACAACTGTTTTTTTTATTATTATTATTATTATTATTTTGATGGGGGAGAATTCCAACTATAACCTCTTGACATAAACACATATTTCATGTTAGTTGAGCTATATTGTTATTGGTTTTTTTTATATATATATAATTATTATTATTAATATTAGCCATTAGGCTTGAATAAAAGGAAGAATTTGGCTGAAATGGAAGGTTTTTTTCTAGTAACATACTTCTTATATTCATATTGTAATTTTATTTTTCTTAATATTATAATGATTTACGTCTAAAATTTATGAAAATATCGATCTGGATGAAAGTTTTTGAAAAAAATCTATAAATTAAAAATATTTAAATTAATAAATAAACCTTTTATATTTTTTAAAAGAAAAAAACTTAAAATGCATCTTGCTTGCACTCATATTTGGCAGTCCACTCATTTGCAAAGAGATGGGTGTAGTTGAAACTCTGTTGGAAAAAACTCCACTACTACCGCACAAATAAACACAAAAATAACGGACCAATACATAATTCTCGACCCTAATTACAAGAAACCCTCTCTCAGAAATTTATACCACTCACACATTTTTTTCCACTTTCAAGATAATATAAAGAAGGAATTTAACTAGAACTAGTACCCCAAATTAAAGTATATCTAACTGGGATGCTTGGAAATCAAAGTCATAGACTCCTTTTATTGTGTCTGGAGCCCATCACTTTCTTGTACATTTTCGATCCGTGGGAGAATTTCATTTCTAATATATTGTCAAAAACCTTAGCGACTGCACCTAAGTTTTGCTCTTTTTTAAATGAGTTAAAAGGCTTATTACTAATATACTATAAACATTAATAATTTGTGTTGTTATTTTTTAGTGTTTCATCGATTTTTTAACGGATAACGAAAAATGTCGATTCATCCTTTATCTAGATGTTCAACTCATTAACACGTTGGTGAAAATTTAATTCAATGCTCGTAATACCTCAAATTTTTTCTATAATATTTAAGAAATGGACCAAAAACTAAAGTGAGTTACAGCTTACAGGTCAAAGGCAGCAGTTTCTTAATTGGCCTCAAATGCACCGCTTTGGAGTTTGGAAGTTATTTAAAGCCTCTGAGACAGTTTCCCCAAAAAGGGTGTCTGTGGCTCTTATGCTCCAAAACATACCTTATTAAAATACATAAAACAAAAACAAAACCAGAGAAAGATGCCTTTTTCTCTGCTAATCTTTCTTTCCAATGCTGTCTTTTTTCTGCAACCCATCATCTTCATTACTACACACGACTGTACAAGTCTTTGATTATCTTCATATCCCACTATCTATTTTCATATTTCTCACTCCTCTTTTTTCTTTATTACTACTATTTATTATATCATTTTACAATGCATTAGAAAAGTCTGCGCTATGATATTTAAATGTAACCAAATTGTCTCACTCTTTAAAATTAAGTTAGTTAAACGAGACTTCTAAACTTTTAAGTTAGTTTATTTAATCCCTAAATTTTATCTTTTAATAAATTTTTTAACTTTTAATTTTATGTATAATAAGTCTCTGAACTTTAAAATATGTAATAAGTTCTTGAACTTTTAATTTTTGTTTAATAAGTTTCTAATTTATTAGAATTTTTTTAAAAAAAATTAACTGATCTATTAGATATAAAATTGAATTTTATGTCTAATAAGACTCTAACTGTTTTATTTTGTATCTAGTAGGTCAGTGAATTTTAAAAACATCGAATAGGTCAAGAACCTATTAAATATAAAATTAAAATTTCAGAGATCTATTGGATACAAAATTAAAAATTTAAAGATTTATTAGACACTTTTGAAAGTTTCAAGAGCCAAATAAACATAAATTTGAAAGTCTAGAAACTTATAAAATATTTTTAAAACTTCAAAAATTAAATATACACAAACCTAAAATGTGGAATTGTAAACTTATAAATCAACCTTAAAATTTTTGTTTGAATTTAAAAAGGGGCACTTGCATGAATAGCAAAAGAATATATAAATATTGCACCCATGTCACTTCTTAATGCAATTTGCAAAAATAACAATAAAAAAAAAAGCCCAGCCCAAACGAATGGCGTGCAAAGTCAAAAATACCTTATATTTTCACGCGTGTTTTTCAATCTGAAGTATATTAATAACCTATCAATAGTCTATCAAAAACATACGGATGATGTACTTATGATATACTAATGATATACCTAAAATGAAATATACTATTAATATACTACTGATATACCAAATATAAATTATATCAGATGTACTGTTGATATACTATTGTATCTAAAAAACTATTGCTAGATTTACAAATACCTTCACCGTGTTCTTCGATATCGAGAAAATCAGTAATCTATCAACAATAGATCTAATATAGCAACGATATATCTAACCAAAAAATAACTGCGTAAGTGATATACTACTGATTCTATTGATTTCACTAATATTAAGTATATATCTATGTGATATGCTAGTGATTTACTTTATTTAGTATATCAACATTATATCACAAATAGGGATTTATGTTGACATACTTTATTCAGTAATATTAGGTATATCAATGGAATCTCAAAATCTATTGTTAGATTTATAAATGTCCTCCTTGTGTTTTTCAATATCGAGAAAATAAGTAGCTTATCAATAATAGATTTGATATACCAATGATATATCCAACCAAAAAATAACTACATGAATGATATGATATCTGTTGATTTCACTAATATTTAAGTATATATCAGTGTGATGTACTAACGATATACTTTATTTAATATATTAACGGTATATCACAAATGGTGATTTATGCTTGACAGTGATTTATGTTAATATATTTTATTCAGTAATATTAAGTATATCAACAGGATCTCAAAAACTATTGCTACATTTGGAAATGCCCTCCCGTGTTTTTCAATATCGAAAAAACCCGTAGTTTATTAACAATAGATCATTTTATACCAATGATAAATCTAACCAAAAAATAACTAATAACCGTTGATTTCACTAATATTAAGTTTATATCGGTGTGATATACTACCAAAATACTTTATTCAGTATATCAACGATATATCACAAATAGTGATTTATGCTTGATAGTAATTTATGATGATATACTTTATTCATTAATATTAAGTATATCAACGGGATTTCAAAAACTATTTGTAATGTCCGACATTTCAGGTAGATTAAATTTCTGGTTATGCTTTTAAATTTCAAGTAGAATTCATAATTTAAAACCAAATTGGATTGTTATATCTTATTGTGTGAGATGTGTTATTGTATAGAGTATATCACTAATATACTACTGATATATGTATATGAAGTTAATTAAGAGTATATCAGTAACTCACATATGATATATGTTCATTTTACTAATATAATAATGATATACTAAATGTTAGGTATATTTGTGAAATAAACATATCTAAAATGAAGTACATTAATTAGTGATATACTAATATGTAAAATATCTCTAATTTGCTACGGATATATAGGAAGTATATAATTCTAAATCATATACCTAAAAGAAGGGTATCTGTAGTATATCAATAATATACTATTAACATAATTCGTTTTAGGTATATATTGGTATATAAAAATAAAGTATATCAGATATGATATACCAATATAAAGTATATCAGATATACTACTGATATACCAAATGTAAAGTATATCATATATACTACTGAATATATCAAATGTAAAGTATATCAGATATATTACTGATATATCTGATTCTATACCAATGAAGGTAAATCTGGAATAATAAAAAAATGGAAATCAAATTTAAAAAAATTTGTTAGATTTGCAAATTTAAAAAATCGTAGCTAAGGTTGCAAATATGCTAATATTTTGTGCTACCCATTACAATTCCCCATTTAAAAAAGAAATTTGGGTCTTCAAGCCCAAAGTAGATTCCTAGAAATGACGTGTTAGATTAAAGGAATAGTATATTTGTAAATCAAAATATATATTCAATGGGACGGACACAATGTTATCGACAATTTTACTCTTTGAATGAAGAGAGAGAAGCACTCCAAATTTCAAAATTTTTGGATTTACATCCAACAATTATTATGAGGTAATCATATTGTGGAAGTCGCATTAAATAATTTGTCCACGAAAATACCTTAATTTGATGGACTACCTAGTCGATTTAGTTGATGGATTGGTATATCAAATAAAATCCATACTGAACTAAATAAATAAATAAATAATAACTTTCAAAAATGGTAAGAAAAAAAAAACTATATTCTGATTTTGAAAAAAAGTACCATCCACTACAAGGTTCTTGATTTGGGTCTTTTCCAGCTAAAATAATTATTGGATCGAATCTATTGATATATTAGCAGCTGTTATGTTGAGACTCTTGTACCAATTTCAATCATTGTAAATTTTTTTCTCTTGTGTGTTCATAATTTTTTCCACTGATTTTCTACATAAGACCATTAATTTTTATATCCTATTCAATGATAAAAAATAAAAATCAAGGCCAATTATTTCATTCCTAATTTTTCTTATTGGATAGACTAGAGAGGTTAATATTCAATGTTATTTGTTTTTTCAAAGACATATACAATATTATTTGTAGACCATATCCAGAAAAGGAAAAATCTTGAGATGCTGTCCATTTCAATATTAATAAATATGGAAATTAAAAAAATGATTTTTAAATCTTGAAATTCTCCTTTATAATTTAAATGGAAATAATGCACACATATGAGCTGTTGTCATAAGATAAATTAAAGTGGAAAATAATTTAATATTGAATATTTGTTGAGAATTTTTTAATATTCTTTAAAAGAAATAATAATAAATGATCAAAAGATTGAGTGGGGATGCTACCCCATTGAACCTCACATAAGTACCTTTTGGTAGGAAAGTCTTGAAAAGGAGAGTGAGATTTTATACATGCAAATGACCCATTGGAAAGCCCTTCCATGCTTCTTTTGTTAAAAAGAATGTGACTTTAGATTTATGCTGAGAAACCTAAACTATACAAAACAAAAAATAAGATTAAGAAAATAAAACCTTATTTTACACTAAGGAAGTGGTCGTGGTGGGGCGATCGCAGGACAATAGTATCAATAGCGATGATGGTAGTGGTGTTTTTCTCTCTTTTAACTTTAACCCTAATTTAGAGTTTGTGTTTAAAAATTTTAAAATAATTTTATAACAAATTTTATCAAATTTATTTTTAAGTTAATTTTAAAATTATGAAATTAGGAATACACTGACCTACGTTTTTTTAGTAGGTCAACAATGAGCTGAGGGATTTGAACTCATGATCTCTTCGTCATGAGTGATACTTGATGTCAGTTGAGCTACGCTCTTGTTGGCAAATCCTTTAACGTTGGAGTGGAGTAAGACTTTAATAATCTTAAGTTTGGGTCAAAAGAATAAGTTAGAAAAGAAAAATTGAAATCCAATAGTCAATGCTTCAAGTTCTAGGGTTTGTGATTTGTCAAACCCAATATTGACCAATTAAAAGTTTGAATTACAAAAACTTTAGTTTATATGGTTAACTTTAGAAAAGAGAAATGAAACAGTACAAAAGATCGTTTTAAGATTTAATTGTATATAGAATTGCATTTAAGACATATACACTTAAAAGTAAATCTTATAACCTAATTCAAATGAAGCAAATCTAAACTGAATAACTTAATCTGAGACAAACGCAAATTTAAACTAAACTTAATCTAATTTGAATAGGATAATCTAACCTATAATCCATTTTAGATGGACAATTTGAAATAAACTATCTAATAATTTTTTAAAAAAAATATTCCTCAACTTCATAATATTAAGTTACACAAACTCAACTCTTACCTCTTCAATCACTTCATTCAAGTTGATATATATTTATCCACGTGTAAATTGAAGTTCCACCCAAGGAAGAGGAAGATAGGCGATGGTTATACAAATCATTATCCCACTCATAATGATTGGGATTGTACACACCCTTAAACAATAATTTCCCTTTATAAAAAAAAATTAATAAGAATAATAATAATTTTCCTTTTAAATAAAACTTGCACGAGCGAATTTTAGTGGGGATAAGTGGAAAGAAGTGTTTCCTTCATAAATAACTAACTAGAAGACTTTTATTATTAAAAATCAGATTTGCTATAAATATTATATAATAATAACAAGTAGATGTTTAGTGCTTTGACTCCTTTTAACTCGCATGAAATCTGCTTGTTCCTCTTTTTTTTTTTTTCCTTTCTTTCTAATATCACCCATTAACCTTTTTTTCTTCCCATTAAAATAAATTTTTAAATATCCTTTTTGAAGAAAAAAATACGTATAAAAACTATATGAATAGAGAAAATAGGGCTTTATATCGACATTATGATAAATGCATAGAGAATAATGGACGAATTGTAGTACTAGGAATATTTTTAAAACATATTATAAAAAAAGAGCCGTTTGAAAACTCAAACTGCTACCATTTTTATAAGGTAAATAATTAACTAATTTTGGGTGATATTTTTTATTTGAACTGAATTTATATTTTTAATTTTCAAATAAAAATTTTACTCTTCCAAACATTGTCAAATAGGTTTTTCCTCTTAATATGACATCTTAGGTCGAAACACCAAAAATTGAAAATACAAACATTGAAAATGTTAAGAAAAAAACTAAAAATATATATGTTGAGAAATGTAGGTAGCTTTATATTTATTATTGTTACTATGATTAGAATAAATTCACTAAAGCATATAGAATAACCATAGTCCAAACAAGTAGTATGGGACCATGGTTTTGAAAGATCCTGGTATGAGTTAGTTCCTTCTCTAAACCATCATTAAAAAACATGGACTAAAAATGTAAACCATGGTTAAAAAAACTATTGTTTGAAACTCATCCATAAACTATGGTTTGTAAAAAAATCAATTAAATTAAATACTTTATGCCTCTATTAAAAAATGGAAAATGTTGATTCTATTGGCATAATTTTGGCTATTGTCGAGCATGAATTTCATACTAATAGGCTATAGCTGCCATTGAAAAAAATAAATAAATAAAATCAAGTATGAAACAAAAATTTTTAAAAAAATGAAACTAGGATTCTTTTGGTTTTAAAATTTTAGTTTACATTTTCAAACCATTTAGAGATAGTTAGTAGAGAGAAAAAAAAGAAACAAACTCTTTCAAATCTAACTAGTTAGAACTCAAAAATTAAGTTGAGAAACTATCGAAAATAATTGTCATCATACGACTAGTTACATGCTTTGTTAGATACATAGTCATTAAAATGATATTTTTCTATTTTTAGATACATTTGATATTAAATAATACTTATAATATCAAGCTTAAAAAAATGAAAGGCTAGCTTTTACATGGTTTTTTTAATAGAAACTAGCTTTCACATGATAAATAATGATAGAAGAATCATCATCATTTAAAGAATTAATAAAGATCTCAAATAATATATTAATAATAAATATGCGCCACCATATACAAAATCAAAAATACCAACACTCTCCCACCACCTTTTCCCCCTCCACCACTTCCATTTTTTTATTTTCTTTTAATGTTTCTTTCACATAATTAGACATATAATGAAGACAACTAATAGATATTATAGTTTATTATAAGTGCTTTAGCTTCACGCCTAGATAATATTTTTCATCTTTAAATGTGCAGAAAAAGATGTTAATATCTAACCGTTCAGTGTTTTTTAAGTGGCCTGTAACCATCATTATATACTTTTATAAATTTAATAAAACAAGTCATAAGTCCCATATCTCAATTCAATATTGTTTTTTTATATGTATAAAATAATTGGAAATTCTCTACCTAATCATTAGATTGAGAGCGAAAACTTTAATGAGATGTCTCGCAAAAGTCTAATAAGATAGAGACACTTAAATTAATTATGTGACCTGTATTTAATTTGTGAGTTTATAATTGGTAAAAAAATGAGTGTATATGGCATTTTAAAAAATAGTATGTATAGTATAAAAAATAAGTTTCATAGTATAGATTTACGAAGTTTGTGGTGTTTAATAAACTAGATTACTTAAATATCTAAATAAGTATGTATCAAACATATAGGTTTGATTTCTCAACTTTTAGGTTATACAAATCTAGCTAGTTCTTGAGTCAAATTCCTTTTAATAATTAAGAATTAGGGATTAGTGTAAAAGTATATGTTCAATCAATGTATCTAATCGCATTAATTTATAATATTGTGTGATAGTTTTAAATGATTGCGTTTTAATTTAGTTTTAAGTGATTGTGTTTTAATTTAATCAATTCAAATCTTGGAAGGTGTAAAAAGCTACTTTAAATTAGGCTTTCAAGTGTTAAACATATCACATTCGGAGAACGAGATCTCTCTTTTAGGTTTTCAAAGTTAGGTTTGAAAGGTAGCGTTGAAAAATTGTTTTTTTCACAAGGTAAAAGATCATATTATCTCGTGAAACTCGACCAGTAAATGTAATTAATAGGTGATTGAATTTATTTGTTCTTTTTTTCTTCACAGTTTCAAGACACGATCATATTAACTACTAATTAATGCATTAAATTTTATGGTATTAAGTTATGGAAAAAAAAAATTCTTGCACGCCATCTAGGTTTAAAGTAAAATTAGGGGGAAGTAAATTCCAAAAAGAATGTGTAGATACCAACAAGAGCATAGCTCAACTGGTATTAAGTAACACTTATAACCAACAGGTTTTGGGTTCGAATCCTTCACAAATTGAATCATGAACTTAAATAAGTGTTGTAATTTTTACGCTTGATTCAACCTTTCCTAATTCGCCCCATTTTAACAAAAAAAAAAAACAAACAACGTAAAAATCTTTCTAAACTCATTAATTATTTCAATAAAATAAAGTTTTGCACAAAAATAAGTTTGACCAATGTACAAATTAAAAAAAACTTTGCCAAAATTCATACATTTCAATTTTTTTAAAAAAAAAACTCCAATATAATTTTTCTCTAAATTTTTATCGATTTAATGTGTTATAATTCATTCAACACATAAGTGGAAACTTCTTTTAATAATACTTTGAGCGAGAACTTATTAGATGACTAAAATTGCAACATTTTTTAAAGTTTGAAGTTAAGATAGTAATCTTGGGATTGTTGGAGTGCAACCAAAAGTCTCATATTTGCGAGCTAAGGAGAAAATCATTAGAATATAAGTGAGCGACATTATCTTCACTGCTATGAAACCTTTTGGATGAAACCCACTAATTTTGATCTCTAAACTTCTCTTAACGTACTTAACAATTTAATTCTTAAATCTTAGAATAAATGACCATTTAAGTTGGGTTAGGTCAATCTATTTATATATCAATATTAATTATTAAAGTTGGGTTAAGGTCAATCTATTTATATATCAATATTAATTATTAGGGAGAAAATGACTTTACAAAGGTATTCAACATACCATATTAAACCTTCAATCAATAGGTTAAAGGTTTAAATTCTTATCCAGATGGTAAAAAAAACCCTACTCTATATATATTAAACTAAGAAAAAACAAATAAATATATAGAAGTCTCACCTCTCAACAATTTTTTGACACTCAAATTAAAGTACAAGAATGAAATTAAAAAAAAATCGAACGTATAAGCACAAAAACAACAAACAATGGCCTAAAATAATAATAACACAATAAAAAAGAGTATTGACAAAAATGTATAATATAATTAAACAGTTTTCATGTAACCATATTTTTTAGATTATTTAATTAATCTACAACCTTTGACAATTTACTTTTTAAAAATGAGGAAATAGAAAGATGTAATCGTAGACACTTTGAAAATAAAAGTTTCCAGGCCTAATTATGGTTGAAAATAATGGCAATATATCTTTAAATCATTAATCAAATAAACTAATATAAATATATATATATATAAATATATATATATATATATATGGTTTGCCCTTAATGTGTTTGAAAAAAGTTCACATCATAATCTTTTTAGGACTCGAAAGCCACAAAAGATGCTTCATTGCTCACTCTTCGTTGCTAGTCAAAAGTGGGCCATAATGTACACAATAATAATAAATAAATAAATTTTAGGGTTTGTAACCATTACATGAAAGAATCAATAATTTACCTAAAATTAAGTCATAAATTCAGTTATGACGCTATATTTATTTAATTTATAACATTTCAAAAACTCACCACATATGAAAACTTTTTAAATTATAATTCTATTTACTTTTTATTAAATATCACATTTGATGCATTGTTGACCTAATATGATCCCCATTAGTCTATTAAGTTGTCTGCCACATCATGTCATGTCAATATTTTATTAATAACATTTTTATAGAAACTAAATCAAAGTATAATCTAAAGTTTTGAGAATGTAACCAAGATTATTGATGCACCTAATTTGAAATTAGGCCGAGTTTAGAGTTAAATTAAAGAAGGAAAATTTATCTCAAAATTGAGAGAAAAATCTCTAATAAAGTTATATTCCAAAAGCTCCTTTGGTATACTAGGCTATTTATAATGTTACAACAAAATAAATAAATAACTAACTATATCTAAATACTAATTGAGAATTAATTAATCTAAAATTAACAACTAAACTAACGATAATTAAACTAGACTAATTATCTAACTTTTCATCTTACATCAATTATTTACCGTTTATGCATTAAAATATTAATTTAAACTTTTTTTACATGAATTTTAATTTAAATTTAAGGGGGCAATGGTAAACAAAATCATTCTTATATTAGGTGAACCACATTCCTATATTTTAAAGTTAACTTTGATCAACACTACATGGCTATGCTCTTCAATCGGTTAATTATAATGAAATTATATATGACATAAATAAAATAACGTACATGTCTACCTTTGCGAAAAATAAGCAATGTGTTACAATTCTATTAAGATAAAATGACTAAATGTTACAACTCATACGAGTATTTTAAATGGTTTTAAAACAAAGCCTGCCATATACATTCCTAAATTTAACCAATATTATTGTTAGATTGTTATATATTTTTAAATAATTGCTATCAAATGTGTTTTCAAAAAAATTAATTTCAATATATGCAGTAAATAAGTGATTGGTCAATTTTAAGCTTAAGCACAGAAAAATAAGATAAAATAGAAATGTTTAAGAGTTGGTCAGGAGAGGTAAGAGATTCTTTAGAAAGTTGATCTCAAAAAAGCTCTGAATAAATATATTTTACAAATCAACTTAATCAAAAAGGTGGTTTTCTTTAATTACTCTGTGAGGGACAGTATGGATATCAATTATTGATTTTACAAAATACTATAAATAGCTTATAAGATTCTCTCCCAATCAATGTGAACACCCACAAAATCAATCTCAAAGTAATTTTTATAGCATGGGAGTGATTATATAAAATAGTTAAATTTTATTTTTGTTGTATTTTTTTTTTTTTTAAAATCACTCTAAACATACTTTTAATTATTCAAAAACGATTTTTGTGGTATGAAAATCACCTTTAAAAGTGTAAAAGCAAACATTAAATTAATTTTAAAAAATTAAAAATATGCTTTGGAATCATTTTTATTATAACAAAATGATTTTAACTATTTCAAAATTAACTTAAAAAGAAACTATTTCAAAATTACCTTCAAACATATTTTTAATTTAATCAAATGAAGACTATGCTTTACTCTAATCTCTACACGCCCACGCACGTGCACACACTGCAATCAAACTATTTTAAATGTATAATTGCCCCGTGAGAACTTTTCTATTAATTATTATACGAGTTTAAAAAGTTATATATATATATATATATATATTTTGGCCCAATTGAATAATTATTTCTGTGAGATAAATTTTTTTTCCATCCTCTAGATGTAAGTAGGCCAATTATTGATGAATTTTATTTAGAAGATATATATGGAGTATATATGGAAAGAAAAAATATGATATGCTTTGAATGATGCAACTTTTTGACTAAAAATTAAGGGTAATATTGTTTGACCCGATTGTTACATATTGCTTTGTCACCAACGCCTACAAATCTAAAATCTAGCAGTAAATTAAAGCATGTACCCATCATGGATGTGTGTGTATATATACCTACAATTTTAGGTATATCTTCTAGGCTCCCTTTTATCATTATTATTATTATTTTGAAATTTTATCTTCATTTGTGGTAGATTGCTAATTGCTATAGGACAATATAAATCGTTTTCAATCTAATTTAATAATGTTTTTTTACATTACTTTGGACATTGTTATGTCATTCTATTACTACTTTTTTAAAAAAATTGTCGATCCAGAACAAAATAAGAATGTTAGATTATTTTGATATAATTAAATTTATCTCAAACTATCAGTTTAAACTTTTAGTTTGATTGGTGATTTAAGATGATATCAAAATAGTGATCCAGGAGATCATGTGTTCAAACCCCTACAAAGTCAAGCTTCCTTCCCAATTAATATTCAAAATTACTTCGAAATATGCTTTATTTATTCAAAAGAAAATTTTATGGTATGAAAATTACCTTTAAAAGTATAAAATCAAACATTAAATTAATTTTAAATGATTAAATACACACTTTCAAGTAATTTAAAATATGATGAGAAAATAAGGGCATGTTTGGTAAGCAATCTGAAAACAAAAATTGAAAACAAGAGATTCAATAAAAATAGAATTGTATTTTATAATTTCAAATATGTGTTTGATAGCAAATTTAAAAATTTAATTATATTTTAAATACTTGTTTAAAGTGTATCATATAATATATTTATAGATCATGAAATTAATTGTAGTTGCAAAACTAATTATTATATTGAATATAAGTCATTATTAATTCATTTATGAACATGATTTTTATAAATTTTATAGAATTATCATTTTATAATATAATATAAAATAATCTATAATATATTATATTATACATATTTTAGTTTAACAAAAGTAAATTGAGTTTATAACATGAAATATTGTATTTATTAAAATTTTTATCTTTGTTTAATATAATTATAAATTTTTTAAATTTTAAATTCAAATTTTGGATATAATAAAAACATAAAAATGTTGTTTTCAGAATTTCTACCATTTGGATCACAGAATCTGAAAACAGTTTTCGAAAACACATCTGTCAAACTAGGGGTGTACATAAGCCAGGTTGGGCTCGGTTGGGGGAGATTTTAGATAACTTGAAAATTTGGGTTGGTCATTCCTTCAACCCAACCAACCCTATTAATTCATGAAAGTAATCCAACCAAACCCAACCCAATATTTTCGAGTTGGGTTGGGTTGGGTCACCAGATTAATTTTTTATTTTTTTATAATTTTTTAAATTATTTAAAATATTTTTTTCTTGAATTAATAACTAAAATCACATAAAATTTAAATATCAAACTTCAAAATTCATGACATCTTAACATTTGTTAGAAGTCTAAAAGAAAAATATTAGAAATTGGCAAATAATTCATTTATAAGTATATATTTAATTAAAATAAAATTAAAAAAATATATAAAATTTTGAGTTGGGTTGGGTCAACCCGAGCCTAAAAATCCCAACCCGAGAACCGACCTGAACTTTTCGGTTCTCCAAACTTCTAAATGTACCCAAACCGAAAAAAAAAAACTAACCCTACTCAACCCTTACAATTTGGGTTGGGTAGCTCGAATTACTCGGATTACTAGATTAGTTGTACACCCCTATGTCGAACACATATTCACTGAATTTATTGAATCCACAAACATAAAACAGAATCTAAATTATATACACAGACCCTAATTTTAACTATTTCAAAATTACCTCAAACATACTTGAAATCTTGATTAGGTTGTCTTAGGATGGATAGTGAGTGCCTAAGCCTATTTGATCGCATCCATGGCTCATCACAATAATTTAAAAAAAAAAAAAAATTAAGGATAAGATATGGTCCATTATCTCCATTTTCCAATTTCCATATATAGTATCTTCCACCCCTATTTTTTTGGCTTTTCTATGAAATTAATTAGCAACCACCACCTCTCCTCCTTACTTTAATTTGTTTGTTTTTTTTCTTTTCTTTTTTATAGGGAAAGAATTCCAAACGTATAGTTAAGTTAGGAAGTGGATAATTCACTCATTTTATCAAATGGGAAGGCCAATAGATTATATTGCGTGCCCTCGTTTACTTTCCTAATTCAAATTAATATATTTTGCTCACGTTCTTACAAGAATATAATTTTCAAATTCTTTTTTAACTAAATATATTTTTTATGATCTAAGTAATAGGGGAAAAACTTTGGCCAAGTGGGTTGTGTCCTTGTTTAATTTACTTTTCCAATCCTTTCGTTATTTAGATCTGCTAAAGTATTATACTATTATTATTATTTGAAGAAAGATGTGCTAGTTAATATAGCAACATAAAAAATAATAATTATTATTATAAATATGGTAGAAGTAGGGGTTTTGAGTAGATTTAAGTTAGGTTTTGCTTATTATTTCTAGGGGCACTTGCATGAATAGCAAAAAAATATATAAATATTGCACCCATGTCACTCCTTAATGCAATTTGCAAAAATAGCAACAAAAAAAAGTCCAGCCCAAACAGATGGCGTGCAAAGTCAAAGATACCCTTATATTTTTCACGCGCGTTTTTCAATCTGAAGTATATTAATAACCTATCAATAGTCTATCAAAAACATATTGATGATGTACTTATGATAGACTATTGATATACTAATGATATACCTAAAATGAAATATATTATTGATATACTACTGATATACCAAATATAAATTATATCATATATACTATTGTATCTAAAAACTATTGCTAGATTTACAAATACCTTCACCGTGTTGTTCGATATCGAGAAAATCAGTAGTCTATCAACAATAGATCTAATATAGCAACGATATATCTAATCAAAAAATAACTGCGTAAGTGATATACTACTGATTCTATTGATTTCACTAATATTAAGTATATATCTATGTGATATACTAGTGATATACTTTATTTAGTATATCAACATTATATCACAAATAGGGATTTATGCTTACATACTTTATTCAGTAATATTAGGTATATCAATGGAATCTCAAAATCTATTGCTATATTTATAAATGTCCTCCTTGTGTTTTTCAATATCGAGAAAATAAGTAGTTTATCAATAATAGATCTGATATACCAATGATATATCCAACCAAAAAATAACTACATGAATGATATGATATATGTTGATTTCACTAATATTAAGTATATATCAGTGTGATATACTAACGATATACTTTATTTAATATATCAACGGTATATCACAAATGGTGATTTATGTAGATGATGATTTATGCTAATATATTTTATTCAAGAATATTAAGTATATCAACGGGATCTCAAAAACTATTGCTAGATTTGGAAATGCCTCCGTGTTTTTCAATATCGAAAAAATCATTAGTTTATTAACAATAGATCATATATACCAATGATATATCTAACAAAAAATAACTAATAATCGTTGATTTCACTAATATTAAGTATATATCGGTGTGATATACTACCAAAATATTTTATTCAAAGATATCAACGATATATCACAAATAGTGATTTATGCTTGATAGTGATTTATGATGATATACTTTATTCATTAATATTAAGTATATCAACGAGATCTCAAAAACTATTTGTAATGTCCGACATTTTAGGTAGAGTAAATTTCTGGTTATGTTTTTAGATTTCAGATAGAATTCATAATTTAAAACCAAATTGGATTGTTATATCTTATTGTGTGAGATGTGTTATTGTATAGAGTATATCACTAATATACTACTGATATATGTATATAAAGTTAATTAAGAGTATATCAGTAACTCGCATATGATATATGTTCATTTTACTGATATAATAATGATATACTAAATGTTAGATATATTTGTGAAATAAACATATCTAAAATGAAGTACATTAGTGATATACTAATATGTAAAATATCTCTAATTTGCTACGGATATATAGGAAGTATATCATTCTAAATCATATACCTAAAAGGCGGGTATCCGTAGTATATCAATAATATACTATTAACATAATTCGTTTTAGGTATATATTGGTATATAAAAATAAAGTATATCAGATATACTTTTGATATACCAATATAAAGTATATCATATATACTACTGATATACCAAATGTAAAGTATATCAGATATACTAACGATATACTCTTTATATACAATGAAGGTAAATGCGGAATGATAAAAAATGGAAATCGATTTAAAAAAATTTGCTAGATTTGCAAATCTAAAAAATCATAGCTAAGGTTGCAAATATGCTAATATTTTGTGCTACCCATTACAATTCCCCTTATTTCTAATATACAATTCTATAACAATGTAAAATTTTAGCCTTTTTTCTTTTCTTTTTTTACATTTTCTCTTTTTTTTTTTTCTTTTCTTTTCGTTATCATGGTATAATATAACTTGTGTTAGAACTTAGAAGTGGTTGTTCAGCAATCAGCGCGACGGAGGTATTAGAGGTATTCAGTGTGGGAGGTATTGCGGCATTTACGTATGTTTGAAATTGAAATTAGAGGTTTTGGTATTAACGACAAAGGTATTGATTATTGAAATTAATTATTGGTGTTAAACGGTGATATTTTAGAATCAGCTTGGCGTGATTGAAATTGATTTTGGCTTTTGAAATTGAAATCGATTTTGATTGGGCAGATGGATGTTTGGAATAAGCATTTGGGCTCTCTTAACTGTGGAATACTCTGTACTTCAAATACAGACTATTATAATCCCAGTTTATACTACTCTATATTTTAAATAATATTATATGATCTCATAGATTATAATAACCCACAGACTATTATAACTCTTTGTTTATATAACCCACCCACCGCCCCAAACAACGTTGGGTTAAAAAAATTTTGAATCTGCATCTGGTTCGATATTTGAATCTACATTTGCTTTGCCATATATATCAGTATCTAAATTGATATTGACATCGATATTAATTAGAATTTGTAGCTGTAATTTGACAATTACATCTAGTAGTTGGAATTTGCAACATCAACATCAACCATTGGAATTTTGCATTGACATCATTTAGCAAACTCACCAAGTATTGTGAGTTTGAGAGGGGATGTTAGATTAAGTTATGTTTTATTTAATTGGTTTATTTTGAAAGGTGGGGTAGATTAGTGTTTTGCTTATTGTTCTCATTAGTATGAATAGGTCTCTTAAGTTGCTATCTTATAATGTAATTCTATAACAATGTAAATTCTACGTCTTTTGCATTCTCACCCTTTTTTTCCTTCGTTATCAGGTTTTGATAATGTGATCGAACCGTATTTATATAATGACAGCATGCCATGTCCTTAATTATCTTGTAAAAAAAGGGTAAGAGGACGAAAAAAGAAGAAGAAATGAATCCATTTATTTTATCCTATGACATGTTAAAATTTCAATAATGTAAAAATAGCTACTATGTACAGAGAGTAATTGTAAATACTGAAAAAAAAACTAGAATGCATTTCAATAATTGATTACTATGACAACCAATCAAAAATAATATCGATCAATATAAATAATAATAATAATAAAAAAAAAACTAACTCTCAATCATTTTTATAAATCACTCTTAATAGTGTGTGATCTATATGCCGACTTGAGCATAGTATACTCTTCAACTAAGAAGTTAAAAGTACCAATTCGAATCCCTCCATCGAACTAAAAAAAAATATATATATATATACATGGTGACAATATACAATATCATTATTTTGCTAAAAGAAAACTAGATAGAAAATTATAATTACTTTTCATGTTCTACAACTTTTAACGCACTACAGTATAGCGTAATCAAATATTCATATTGTAAAGATAAAAAACCTAAAAAATAGCCATAAATAAAATAAAGAAGGTAGACCAAACGTTAATAAGTGATTATTATAATTATTTTACTCAACAATATCTGGGTTAATTAAAGAAAAATAAAATTGATTAAAGAAAAAAACTCAAACTCAACCCCAAATCGTTGTTATAAACTTCTGACTAATCCCTTTTTTTTTTTCCTTTTTGAAATGAACTCTCTGACTGTGATCTATATGATGACAACAGACAACAATTAATGTTGTCATTCTCCCACTAAAAAAAGGCCCAAATGGAACAAGATAGGAAACCATTTATTTTTCAAGTTCTACACCTTATTTAATAAGCCAGCTACAAATATAGCATAATAAGATATCAACATTGCAAAAACTAACCACCTAAAAAGGTAACCATAATTTTTTTAAAAAAAAAATCAAGTGATTATTATAATTATTTCACTCAACCTCTAAATAAGTTTAAAGAAAAATAAAATTAATTAAAAAACTAACTCAAAACATTAACATAAACCTTAATTATGATCCAATAATAACAACATGTGACGTCACTGCCTCTTTTTAGAACAGACAAGAGAAAATCAGACAAGCAACAATTAATGTTGTTATTCTCCCACTAAAAAAATGTCCAAATGAAACTAGATAAGAAACTACTTATTTTTCAAGTTCTACGACTTAATAAATCGACTACAAATATAGCATAAGAAGATATCAACATTGCAAAAACTAACCATCTAAAATGATAACCATAAAATGCCAAAAGAAAAAAATCGAAAGTGATTATTATAATTATTTCCCTCAACATCTAAGTAACTTCAAAGAAAAATATAATTAATTAAAAAATAAACAAACTTGAAATCATTAACATTAAATCTTAATTATAATCCAACAATGACAACACCCGACGTTAAAAAGAACGGACAAGAGAAAACCAGATAAACTAAGGAACTATTTACTACTTTCCATAAGCTTTTTTTCAAACATGGAATTGGACAACCAAAAGAAACAATAGCTAAATGGAGAAACAAAGAAAGAAAGAAAAGAAAAGGCATAATAATGATGATTCATGAACAGGGTTTGTTATACAAACAAAAACACACACAAATACCTTTTAGTGAAACACGTTTTGTTGTGTATTGGGCTTTTACGAATATTTGTGATAAGATTTGCAAGTCAAAAAAAAAAAAAAGGGAAAATTCAAAGAAAGTGATTAAATGTGGAGTCCAAGTGTTCTTCAACTTTAAGTTTGGGCACAGGAAATGAAGGGTTGTGTGTTTAGAAATTCGTGTACGATAAATATATATGAATTAATATTTTGTGTTGAGGAATTTGAGGGACTGAGCTTTCAGAGCACCCCATTAAGTTGTCAATAGAATCAACAATATTTGGTTTGAGTTGTGTGTTGGCTTTAATTTGGATTTATATTTGTTTTGATCATCTCCATATTGAGAAAGAGATGTTCAATAAATAGTTGATGTTGATCAAACATATATATATATATATATATATATGGTCTCCATGAAAAGGAAAAGAAGAAAGGCAAAGAATAATATAATCCACCAAATAAATATGACATCACTTTTCAATATACTAGTCCATGAATAATATGGGTGCAAAAAACCCTAGAAAAATTTGAGAAATGTTCAATAAATAGTTGATGTTGATCAAACATATATATATATATATATATACCAAATAAAACATGGTCTCCATGAAATCACTTCTAGAATAATATAATCCCCTTTGACCAAATAAATATGACATCACTTTTCAATATACTAGTCCATGAATAATATGGGTGCAAGAAAACCCTAGAAAAAATTTGAGAAATGTTCAATAAATAGTTGATGTTGATCAAACATATATATATATATATATATATATACAAACCAAACATGGTCTCCATGAAAAGGAAAAAGAAGAAAGGCATCTAGAATAATATAATCCCCTTTGACCAAATAAATATGACATCACTTTTCAATATACTAGTCCATGAATAATATGGGTGCAAGAAAACCCTAGAAAAAATTTATATATATATATATATATATGCATTAATCAAGGAGAATGAGAAAGGATGGAAAATGGTCATTTTTCTTTTCTTTTCTTTTTTCCTTTAGTTCAATAATAGGGTAGGAGAGGATTTGATTCACCATCTCTATAGGAGAAAATAATATCCTGAGCAATTAAGTTAAGGATGTAAGGAAAATTGAAAGAAAAAGTTTAAACTAAACAAAATTGCTATTGATAAAAATTAAAGGACATGTTTGGTAGAATCTGAAAATAAAAATTTGAAAATAATGGATTCAATGAAAACTGAGTTATATTCATGTTTTCAGATATGTGTTTGGTTGCAGATTTTAAAATTTGATTCCATTTTAAACTGTTGTTTAAAGTGTTTTCTTAATATATTTATAAATCATGAAATCAGTTATAGTTGCAAAACTAAATTTTAGGTTATTATTCATTCATTTATGAATTTGGTATTTATAAATTTTTCATAATTATTATTTTATAATAAATATTATATAATTTATAATATATTATATTTATATATTTTAATTTAACAAAAGTAAATTGAGTTTATAAAGAAATATATTATGTTGATTAAGGTTTTTATCTTTGTTTAATATAATTCTGCATTTTTAAATTTAGAACTTGATACAATGAAAATATAAAAATGTTGTTTTCAGAATTTCTACTATTTGAATCACAGAATCCGAAAACAGTTTTTGAAAACACATCTGTCAACACATATATTTATTGGATGGAGTGAATTCGAAAACGTAAAACACCGGATGGTCTACCAAACAGGCTGGTTAATTTTCGATTTTGCAAAGCCGAATCGAAAATAATCGAACCGATCGATTAAAAGTTGAATTAGAACCCACCAGTGTTTGAGTTTTAACTTTTTATTTTTTGTATAGGCAACCATTCCATCTCTAGTTGCCCAGCAAGCCAAATCAACGGGACCTCAATCCTCACACGCTCTAAGTCCAACACTTGTGCGTGCCTGGTTCGGTCCAAATAGCTAAATTTTATATCAGTTAACACTCAAACTGAGTTGAACCGAACCGTTTATACCCTAAATTAAGTTATATATACTTATGTTAACAAAATTGACTTAAAAGGATACTACTTGGAGTTTTGATAACCATGTCAATTCAATCAAACATCGAGTTTGAAGATTTGGATAAACAAACTCACGCATTGGAATAAACAAATTCACCCGTCAATTATAGACCTAGTTTCTTACAATTAGTTAAATTACATATTCTTGAGTTTTCTCTCATTTTTATTTGTTAAATAATAATTTTAATTCGTGTGGTATTTTACTTGTATTGTTTTCATCTTCATAGTTTCACTCTCAAATTTTCGTTCTCTTTATTTTGCCCTCAAACTTTGATAAATATATAGGTTTAATAATACATGTGTTTTTTTTTTTTTTGAGATAATTAATAATACATGCTGTTAAGTATCAAGTTAACTATTAAATTTTTGTAATAAAAAATTTTAATTAAATTAATTTTATTATAAAAAAAAGAAAGAAAAAGAAAAAAGAAAACCCAATGCATCAGTGCATCGCACATATGGTGGAAAGCGAGGTGTGATGCGGCAACTATATATATGAAATTATATCGGTATTGCACTAACTTTTTTCATGTGGTACAATCATTCAACACATTTGTTAACTTTCCAGAGAAAAATATCACTTTAACTCAATGATATTGGAATGTAACTTCGATTTAAAACATCAAACGTTCAAATTCTTCTATTCTAAATGTGGTTGAGCTAAAAAAAATCAAATTATATCTTTCCATCTTCTATATTATTTCTATTACCCGATACTTCTATATTTTTGTTAATATAGATTAACGAATGATATTATATATAAAATTTTCACATTAATAAATGATGTAGTTGTTTGTAACAAAAAGGAAAATAAAGTTTAATTAACATGGCGTAGATATAGATTAACGTAAAATTGTGAAACTTAATTAACATTGAGTAGTTTGAATATGTATAATTTGTAGAAATTTAAATTTGTACAAAGTAGGTTAGAATTATAAATTATGATCTTTTAAAAAGCCAATACCTACTATAAAAAGTAGGATTGTTTAAAAGTTATATATGCAACTTATAGGATTTAACAAACGAGTAATTTAAATAAAAGTGAGCATAACTCAATAGAAATTGACTTTGAACTTATATCTCACATTTATTGTATTAAAAAAACAAGCTGTAAGATAAAACAAACAAATATTTATACATGGAAAATACAAATCTAACATCTTTAATTCCAAGATGTACAACCATAAAATGAGAGCTAAACATTCATTTTTCTCGGGGTATTTGTACGAATAACCCATCTTTCCATGCATTAATGGCATTTAACCTGACATTTCAAAATAATGAAATATGACCCATTCTGACGTGACAATGCGCGCAAAATGACTCATAAAGGTAATATGGAGCGGTCTTTTCTTGTTCACGCTCTCGCGCACGTTGTTCATGCTCACCTCCTTTGTCTCGCTCTCGTTGTCTCGCTCTCGCTCTCGCTCAAATGAATGAAAAAAAAAAATAAAGAAAAATGACAAAAAAAGGCAGAGAGAGAGTTAGTTGGAGTAGCGAGAGATAGAGCGAGAGCGAGCGGAAGAGAGCGAGTCAATGCGAGGCGTTACTACGAATAAGAGAGCAAGTCAACTATAGTGCGATTTTTGTTTTTTTTTTCTTCTTTTCTCCAGAATTTTGACAACTTAATTACTATCATAAGCGAGAGCGAGAGCGAGAACGAGACTTGAGCGAGAGCGAAAACGAGACTTGGCGAGAGCGAAACGAGCTCTGAGCAAGAGCGAGAACGTGACTGAGCGAGAGCGAGAGAGAGGCTAGAGTTGAGTATGATGCCGCTTCTACGGTAATTTGGACGAAATGCACAAGTCAAAAAAGGTCAAATGTCATTAATTTATAACGTGGGTCAAATCACATTAATTCGCGTGAAAATGAATTTTACATGCAAATTTCTCATTTTTCTCATCCCATACCAAAAATCATTAATGGTGAAGTTTGGTGAAGCAACTTTCTCAAAAATAAAAATAATACAATAATACAATAAAATTAAATTAAATAAATTAAATAAAAATTGGTGAAGCAAAGTAGAGAAATGTGGGGTTGCATGGACCTGCCAAACAAATTTCTAACTGTCAAATCAAAGCAGTAAACTAAACCCTACTCTCTCTTTCATGTAATCTTTCAACATATCATTCATGACAAGCCAACCCAGCCACCACCATACACTCATTTACTTTTCTTTTTATCATATTTGAAGGTGTTTTTGTATTAAAAAAATAAAAAGAAATTTATTGTTTAACAATATATTTTCACTATATATGTATTTCTAATTACTCTTCTTATATTGGTTTGTAAAAGCGTTGACTTAAATGGTGTTGACTTGACTTTATTTAGAACAAATCAAAAATCTACTTTAAGTGGATTAGAAATGTAATAAAATTTTATCCATTGAAAAAGAAAAATCTGAAACCTCAATTTTGTATATCAAAAGAACTGTGCAAGATTTGAATAGATTTTGGGTTGAAAACAGATCCTTTTACTTTTAAAATATTTGATCATATGAGTTTTGATATAAGATGGAGAATGGTGAAGGAGACAATCAAAGTTTTTCAAAAAGATGTTTGCAGAGCCACAACCACAAATAACCAAGTGGGTGAACCACTTCATTCAAAAATTCAGAATGGCCATCTACATTGGAACTTTACATTTTATATCACCCAATAATATTTGAATCAAATCTACTTCCTTTTTTTAAATATATGTGACATATCATATGAACGGTTCAAATTCTTTAAAAAGTTTAGTTAAAGAAACACACTATATAATATTTGAAGTGGGAAAAAAATCTAATTATGTGTTCATTACATGTGCTATCAATGAATTACAATGGATTGGCTTAAGAGACGTTGTTTTAGATCAAACTCAATTTTTTGAGTTGTGAATTTCTTCAACTTTAACAGGGTGTATATTCTTAGTTGAGTGAAATTGTGCCAAAATATATTTTAAATCTCACTCAATTATATTCAATGTGTAAATTTGTCAATCCAAATGATTTTCATTAGATGTTAGATTAGACCCAACTTAATCGTACTATATGATATTTGAATTAGAACATTTATCTTTAAATGATATAAAAAGAAACATTGGAAAAGATAGTATTTTAAAGACATATTGTTAGCCTATTTTCACACATTGAACAAAAATTAGTAGTTTGATATCATAATTTAATTTGTGAGAGAGTATTTTTAGGATTGTATTGAACTAACTACTTCCTAAAAATGGTTGGAGAACAAAATAACTTAAAGAGAAATTAAATGATGCATATGTAATAATACATAAAAGAATAATTTTAAACTTAATAACTTTTAGATAAATTAGAATAATGAATAACCACATATACACCTTCTTTCTGAAAAATGGCAAAAATAAAATAAAATAAAAACTAATGAAATGTGGCCACAGGCCAAACCCAGCCCATTCAATGTCAGGGGTAGCTCATCAGGCCAAGCCTAAAAAGATTGATCCATGATACCAATCAAGGCACCCTGAATAATATTTTTCTAAAAAAGAAATTCCAAGACATTAAGCTTGTTAAAAAAAAATGCTTGGATCTCATAATTCAAAATAACTTTATATTAACCATATTTTTTAATTAATAAATAGATTATTCAAAATCAGCTTTTTTAAAAAAAAATCAAAATTGAACTAGGGTCGCAAAAATATTTTTGAAAGTAGATTACTGAATACAAAAAATGTTAAGAATGATTTTTAAAAACAGAAAATAAATAATAAAACCATTAAGTTTAGCGTCACTAAAAAAGACCATGATGTGTTCATCCTAGATGTAAGAAATGAAATTTACAAATAGATAAATATGTAAGAAATGAAAGTTCAAATTTTGAAAGAAAAAGACCCTTCAATAACTTGTGGCTGGTTCTGAACTCATACCCTCCAACTTCACCCACATCAAGTGAGATTTATTGAGCCCCAAACAGAAAAAATGATGTCTAATTTCAAAGTGTCTGCATGTTAATTAATAGTTATTAGTGCATTATCTTCACAAAAGAAAAAAGAAAAAAAGTAATTAATACATTACTTCAACAGCTTCCTGATGTTGCAAGACAATAACAGAATTTCCAAACTCTTCTTCATGGCATTTTCTTTCCCTTTCTTTTCCCACCAAATCGTACACGAAAGAACGAAACCGTTACTTGCAGCAATGCTCGTCCAGCCAAGAGATGATATCGTCAAATACCTGGATTATAATTTCATCTGGCTCGCCCTCTAAAAGAGAATGGTATGCATCTTTATAAAGTTTTATCTTCTTATCTGAACTGCTCGCTTTTTCGTACAACACCTTGCTCACAGATGGGTCGGTTACGGTATCAGCCTCCCCATGCAGGATCAGTAATGGCAGGGAAACCTAGAAGACATCTCAATAAACTGATTTAGTTCTCCAAGTTGTGTTTTCTGTTTTTTTTTTTAATAGAATCAACACAAATTTGCAATAAAAGCCACAGTGTATCATTAAAGAACAGTCTTTGTTTTTTCAACCAGAGAATAAGTATTTCATTGATGTATCAAAAGTACAAAAGAGTGTCAAACAAAAGATTAAAAGGACTGTACAACAACCACCGAGTAACAAAAAGGTTCTCCAACTGGTCAATAAAACGAATAGGTTAGAAGAATACTTGAGACTTGAAGAGACGTAAAAATGATGACATCTCGTGGGAGTTGATCACAAGATTACTCTTGCTGAAAATATTTATATTTCACTCAAGAGAAGCCTCAAGAGGATGAGGGATAACTATCCCTTATTGCCCATACAACCATTTTATTGCTTTTAGAAAGAGAGAGAAAAGAGATATGGTTGGATGTTGGAGATAAACTCTCTCCAGTATGGTTAGGATATCTGGTAGAAGATCCTCTCTGAACATAAAAAACTAAGTGCCATGACAAGGAATACTGCTCTATTGGTACAGTAAACTTACATTAACCACTTGAGTAAATCTGTTATTTATCAAGTTCATGACAATATGACATCTTTTTTATCCATTTACTCAAACTTCTAAAACATACTAAATGCATCTGTGAGTGAACATACATATGCGAGAAAATAAATAAGTAGATTTCATGAGGTGAAGTATGCGGTATGGTTCTTCCTAGTCGAGATAGAATTCCAAACTCTAATTTTATATCTAGAAATATGCTATAAAAAGACAGCAGAAAGTGCCAAATCGATTGGATATCTTAAAGAAGTGATGATGGAATTACTTTGAGTTGTTCTCTTACCTTGTTCAAACATGACTTGTCCAAGCCCGCTATCCCTTCCACAGGTTAAAGATAGTACCTATTGCCCTCTACTAGGTCCCTCCATCCTCTACAATCTTCTCTCTATTCCTATTTCCTCCTATTCTCCCTCTACTCTCTCTTTGAATCTCAAATCTTTTTGTTCCCTACGTCGAGCATCGGTAATACATCCCAAAGCATAGCCCATGTAGCACCCAAAATGGGAAACAAGAAAGATGTGGAAACACCTAAAAGTAGTGAGTAGACATGCACATGTTCTATTTGACATGGAAAATCAGGCCCTGCGGATGACATGGGAAATCAAAACAACCATCAATAATCATCAATACTCCCTCCTACAGATAAAAATCGCAGGTGCCAATCAATCTCATCCCAAGAGGGTGCTCTACCCTAATGCTCTTTTTATTAGAAATACAAAGCTTTCGTTAAACTGAAAGGACTGGGGTATGGAAGAGAGGAAGAAGCCAAAGGACAGTTCAAGATGCACTTTTCTAAAGGATTACCGATTACCAATTTTCCCTAAATCACCATCTGGGCAGAACCTCTAGGAGCTAAGCATTGTTATGTGTAGGGCAGCACCATACCATCCAATCTTACAGCAAAGGAAAGACCAGCAGGAATAAGCAAACTGACAATTATTGAATGCTACGGTGCAATACCCTTTTATTGATCTTCTTCCATCAATAATCAACATCTTTATAGGCTTCCAGTTATGTTTTCTCCCCTTTTAAATAGGATCCATCTGCCTAATTCTGGCCAAAGATTTCGTAATATGACACATACTCTGTTTGCATATTTGCTACACTTTCCGGAGAAGTATTCGGTCTTCAGGCCATATATTGGCCAGCATGTCAAATTATGGAATATGTTTGTATCTTTTATTTGCAAGGATTAGGACATGAAAGTATAACTCACAGTTAGTGTTACCAAATTCCGGCAAATACATGTTGTAGATTCATTCCTCCACATTTTATCCCTCATGTTTTGGATCATCTGGCCTTTGCCCGGTTCCAAGTATCTGACTAAGGTTTCCCTTCCCCTCAAGAAATGTTTGAATGAGGTGGAAGTAGTGACTTGAGAGTTTTTTCCATCTAGCTTAGCTTGGCAAAATGTTCTGGAGGCCTGAAGTGGTCGATGATTTGGTTTCAATGATTTGAATTGGGGAACAAAGAAGTTCTGGGATCACCACACATGATTTATGATTTGTTCAGATAACCTACAAATGGAGAAAGAAGAAAGGAAAGAAACAGGCCGACTTTATACAACAAATTATGGAACTGACAAGGTTTAAAAGCAACCTTACTTGAACAGGGTCTAATCTGCGGATTGCATGTTCTTGCTCCTTCAAAAAGGTTCTGTTGTGTTCTTCTTTAATCTCTTATGTAGCCCTTGCTCTTCTACCTTCCCGTTATTCTCCTCCTTATGAAAGGAGAAAATTTCCTAGGTCAAATTTTTGGATTGACACATATTATATGGAGTGTTATGGATCACCATTTAGAGGCATTCTTCCTTCTTTCTCGGGCTGAAATGGTGTATTCTTGATAGGAAGGCATCCGAGGACTTGAACCATTTGTTTGGGAGTTGTCGGTTTACTCGCTCGATTTGGAATGGCTTGTTCTAGGCTCTTTTGAAGTCTATTTGGCCCATAACAGGTTTTGGTTTGATGATGGAGAAGGCCCTGGTTCATCCTCCCTTTTGGGGAGAGGGGTGGAGTTTTATGGAGGGGGCTGGTTTTTTTTTTCCTGCTTTATGGGGCATAATCGATAGAGAAATAACAGGATTTTCAAGGGAGTGGAGTGTTCAGATCCTTAGCTAGATTTACACCTCACTTTGGATATTTGCCTCTAAACATTTTTGTAATTATTTGTATGGTCTTATTCTTTTAGATTGGAGCCTTTTTCTTGTTTTTTAGGCTAGTCCTAATTTGGCTCCTCTTGGGCTGTTTTTTTATAGGTTATTTTTAGTTTTCTGGCCAATATTGGTCTCTGGTATTCCATCTCATCAATGAAATTGCTTCTTATCCAAACAGATAGATAGATATTGGGCACTAGACCAGCTGGCAGCTTGCAAGATATCGAACAAGTTTAATCATATTACATGCCCGAGGCTTAAACATAGTTATTAGACTTATTTATAATCCTTACGTTAATCTACACTTATTTAAGCCTGGCTAAAGCATTACGTGCCTGATTATAATTTATTATCACTTCTAAGAAATGACAACGTCAATAGCCAGAGTTCAATATTTTAAAGCTTCAACAGCAAAAACAGGAAGAGAGATTTTGAGGAGCAACTGAAATCTATGTTTAAAAAACAAAATGAAAAACATGTGCGGTGAAGACCACTGGAGCAAAATATTAGTGAAAAAAACATATCTTAATTAAAAAGTTGTGAGTATAGCCTACTTCTTTCAATCTGCGTTCTATTTCTTGTGTAGTTCTCAACATCTCTACTGCAGTCTGCAACCGTGGTTTATGCTTGTATGCAATGACATTATATGCTGTCTGCATCCATAGAAATGCAAAAAAAAAAAAAAGAATAAATAAAATAAACCATAAATATATCAACACGAGAAGAGAATAGGTGAAATCGTTCTCACTCACTCAACCATGAACAAGCATGCATTTGTTAAAACCCCCCCACCCACCACCATTAAAAAAGGCATGCATTTGTTATTTTTAATACCACCATTTTGTTCAAATAAACATTCTGCTCAAGGGGCAAACCAGTTCTCTATACTTCAAGTCTCTAAAAGCTGCCTCAGCCAAATCTTTCTGTGGAACCAACTTGTACTTTGGAAGGAATTTAGACACTCCGATCAATACTTGTGCTAGTGCCCATGGTGGAACCATATCTTCTGCAATCTAGAGATAACTTTTTAGTTGATTGGAGCCCTCACTAACAAGGAAAGTGTTCTAAAAAATCTTTTCAGAAAGATACCTTGCACATTGGCGCAACAAGAACTGCACCAGCCCATGAACGAGGTTGTTTTAGGTGTACCTTGAGAGCCACAGCTCCACCCAATGATTGCCCGAAGAGAAAGCTTGGGAGAGCACTAAACTCCGGGTTCTCTGCCCTTGGAATCAAGTAAATAAATTTCTAATAAAGGATTGTCATTGAAAAACTTGGTTATTTGTTTGGATGATTTCTGTTGAGACATAAGTAATTGCAGAGGTGGTACCTATAGAAGGTATTTTTCCACAAAACAAACCTATTACTTTTTCTATAAAAAAATCTTGGGAGGATATCTTGGATCTTTTTTTTTTTTACTAGACAACATAGGCATAAGTTGCCAAGGTAAACACAAAAGGCCGCAGTATTAAAATGAAGGTTTCAACAAGAAATCAACTTGGATCTTAGTAGATATACAAACCACGAAAATCACAGATAACACATACAAAACACAGAAGCAATGCAAGAATTCAAATCTTCATGGATTGCAATTATTAACTTCTCATTAAGAGAGGGATTTTGTAAGATTCCTCATCTTGTGCAAAGCAATTTGCCTATAATGTTTAATCGCTGTCCAAAAGCCTATTCTGTGCTTTCATCCTATAAAACCCAAACCCAAACTCTAAACTCCATCAGTTTCATATATTACTAGACCAAATCCAAAATATTAGTTAATGGAAATGCATCTTTCATTAAGCCCATAGAACCCCCTCTCGAAGAACCATGTAAAGTGCCAGGCTTTCAAAAATCCTATCCTTTCTTCAGTAAACTGCAGAATGCAGATGCACCTAAATTTTCCTGAGCAACCTAATTTTAACACAATGATGAGGATACTTTTGGAAAAGCAAGACTGTAGCAAGACCTGACTAATATATTTTACAATGATCTACTTACAGAAAATCCTTTAAAACCGACAATGCTAAGTCTGAAAAAGCCGTGTAATATTATCATAGATAACAGTTATAGTGTAAAGTCATTCCTCAATAGACTTCTCATAATCAAGTTGACTTCATAACTTGATGAAGAACCAACTTTCATAAATGAAAAGTTGTTTCTTGTTCAAAAAATCAAGTAAAATGAAAGAGAGAAAGAAAGGTGGACTGAAAAAAACCATTGCCAAATCAAAAGAGGGGTTACTCAGAACTACCCACGTACACAAAAGAGCCCCAACATCTTTAGATGCAAGAATTATACAGGATGCCAAACCCATGTGATTCATACCTAAATCCCAATACCTTCCAGAGGAGGAATATAATATAGATGAATGTCAGAATTTTGTTGTTATAAATCCTTATAACCGATATTTAATCATCCCTCCAAATATTGGTCGCATGCACAGAGACAGCAAGAGATCAAGTATAGTCTTAACTTCAACAATGAAGCAAAATAGCATTTCTCAAGATTCATTTCAAGGAAAGTTTCACAGCTTTCTCGCTACTATAAATATTTTCAGCTCAGTTAACAACAAAATTTGGTAAGTTAACACACCTTTCACTTTGGAGTAATGCTCAATGACGTCATCTACAATTCTGTCAAAGCTTGGTATAAAGCCATGGAGACCGGCTGAAAGACCAAATCCTGGATAATCCATAGAAAAGACACCATATCCTGACAATGCTAACTTCCTTGCAATTCCTGAAATACAATACCACAAAAAAGTCAATACCTATTATAATATATAAAACGACAAACTAGGCCATTTCTATTACTGGACAGGAGCCACATGCCTTCAAAGAAAAATGTGCAGGTGTCTCCATAGCCATGACAATAACACACCATTGCTTTAGGACGGACAGTCTCCGGAATCCAGCATTTTGAGAATATACTCAATCCTCTGGAGTTGACCTCATATGACTGTACCAAAAAGATTGATCATCTTAGCTTGGAAACGAGATTGCATAGACTTCCAAACAAGTACAGAAGGGTTTTACAACTTTCATTGATGACTAGTTCATATAACAGAGCAGGCTGAGCAGCTTTGAAAAATAGTTAATAAATATCTCATCAAAGCACATGACTCTTCTTATTTTTTTCCTTTTTTATACACCAGACTTCTCTTAATAGATGAAATCACAAGGGGTGGGTACAAATATACTAATGAGCACTACAGAAGAACAGCCTAGAAAATGTTTGCAAGGGATTTTTTTTTTTTTTTTGATAACCAGGAGTTAGAGCTTTGCTCCCTGCACCTAGAGGCACGCGTGCCCTCTCCTAGGTCCAGATCAAGGAGACATCAAGGATTTTTAATTATTAAACCCACTCGAAAGCTCGAACCTGAGACCTCTAAACTGGTATGACTAAGAGATCCAAGACCTTTACAACGGGGCTGCCCCTTAGGGGCAAATGTTTGCAAGGGAATACAAACAAAAATGCCCCCTTTCAATTAAAGAAGCAAGCTTTGGCATCACTTTGTTAAACACAGTGTACACTCACATCAGCAACATTACAACAACACACAAACACGAGTCAAGAAAGGAAAATTGTTCTCTTACTCATACTAGTGTAAGAGATACTTATTATATATTAATTATCTTGCAATTGACTTCTCTTCCACGCCAAATGACTCGCAATACATCTATCTATTTATACTTCTGGAAAAATAACCCAAAAGGACAACAATAGGTTTTATTTTGACTATTCAAGAATGTATCTAATTCGGATACGTCCAACTTTTATTTTTGACCTTCAATCTTCTCGAACCATTCATGTTCGTCTCTCATCGGAAGAATAGGGCTGGCTGCTAGAAAGCCATGCCCGTGAAATGTAATGGAAACTGTAAGAAGAAATGGTGATTGATCCATCTTACTTCGTTTCGAATTTCCAAATTGGCGTGGTCTATAAGCCTAAAATTTATATCATCTCAATAACTGGAATACACTAGAATCATATTGAACAACAAAAGATATTCAAATTTAATTATTACCTCTTCCATCCTCAATCCGTCGGTTGGTGTCTGAAAAAGAACAACCATAAAAGTCATTGAAATCCAATAGAAAATTAGCCAAAGTAAGCGGCTCACGGTGATTAGCATGTATCTCGACCAAGAGTTTATGAGTTCGATACACCTAAATAACATACACGAGAAACCAGAATACCTTGAACAGTATGTGATCGATTCCGAGCTGAATTTCTTTGAACGCCTCCCGCGCTCGGCGTCTCGCCGACACGTCGTCCATGTTAGCATCAAGCAGTTTCAGCAACTCATCATCGACACCATGCAATTTCTTTTTCGGCGCCATTACCGCCTTCCTGGAGCTCCTCTTTCCTCTCGAATCTACCTTATCGCTGTACTCTACACCATTTCAAAGCGGACCGGTCAAAATCCGCAATAGATTACAGAAAAAAAAAAATCAACAAATTCATCAAATGGTTTTGAAATTTTACGTGAGCGGGCATTCGCTGTTGTTCTTGCTATTCGGGATAGGTTGCGTATGGTGAGTAAGGTTCTCGGAAGAGGATGGCATTGACATCTAAAAATATCCGAGGATCGGAATGCCATGTGGAGTTGACATAATTAGCTTTCGGAAATTGTTTAACCATAATCGAACAGAAAGTCAGAGCGAATACGAATGGGTAGAATATAAATATTGGATTCGTTTAGTTACAAATTATATGATGGGTAGACAAAAAAAAAGAAAATATTGGATTAGTTACAAATTTAGCTATAATTTTTTAAGATTCGTAAATAGAGAAAAAAAAAATTAAAACTAATTTTTCGTGTTTATATTATTCTAGTTTTATCTTCATTAATATATCAATTATTTAATATATTTTATATTTCGTATATCAATAATATATCTAATATACTTTACTTTTAATATATAAATCAACTTATATTTAGATATTTTGCATAGTTAGTATATCATTAATATACCTAACACAGAGTATATCAATAATATACTTCATTTAGTGATATGATTTGTTACTTTTTTTTTAAATAACGGTGCATTACTTTGATGACTATTGTATTATTCATTCACTACTAATATGGTATATCAACAAAAATTTATTGACAAAAAATGATTAATAAAGTCAAAAACTAAAATGAGGTATATCAATCTAATATACCTTATATCACGTATATTTCATTTATTGATATACTTAAGTAAAGTATATTAGTCGTTTCTCGATATTATAATTCATATTAGATCTATCTAATATACTAAATAATAAATATAAATTGTTGTCATACTCTTGATATACTTCATATTAGTTATTAGAGATGTCCATTTTTCCGTGGGGGTGGGGTCATGGGAGGCCCCCCTAACGAGGCATGGAATGGGGGAGGGAGCAGGGATAAAATTTTTCCCGTTGGGTAAACGGGGTCGGGACGGGAATGCATTCCCCGTTCTCAATCCCAACACCATCCCTGCCCCACTCACCGTTCCTGCCCCGATTAATTTATTTAATTTTAAATATTTATATTTGTATACATCTAATAAACCATAAAGTCTAGGAATTTTTCTCCGCGGGGAACCCCCGCCCGTTTCCCGCGAAATTAAATGGAAAATTTCGCGGCGACGGGGAGAATTCAACTTCATTGATATATTTAAGTAATACACGTAAATAATGTACACCAATAATATATAGTTTTTTCATTTAAAAGAATAATAAATAATTTATATATTTCATATTAGATATATCAATCGTTTATCATTGATAATATGCCTCTGATAGAGTATTGATAAATGTCATATTGCAAACACATGATTAAATGTGAAGGTTATTTTGATATTTTACAAAATTGTTGACACAACCAGAATTTTAAAAACTGGTGACACATCCGCTGGGCTTTCTTCTTTTGCTAATTATATTCATATTTTTACCTATTGCCATGCAAGTGCTTTACTGTCGATTTCAGCCTCAACCCTAGGTTTTAAATACCATATCTTTCTGTTTCTAAACTGTCAATTTCAAGTTGACTCCATTTTCTTTCTTATTCTTATTCTTATTCTTATATATCAAAAGGTCGAAGGGGTTATTTAAGATGTGTGTTATATATGTGAAATACTCCATTTCAAATTAAATAATTGTTCATCTTAAACACATATTATATAACTCCACACGTTATAATAATTGATGGCAACCGAGAGAGATCGGGATGCACTCCTCATTCCGTCTCATTCTCCATTTTGGAGAATTAGAGTCTAAAAATCCTTGATAGGAGATTTTTTTTGTTTTTTAATTATTTTTGTAATTAACATTTATTTAAAAAATAATAGCATGTGGAGTTATATAATGTGTGTTTAAGATGAAAAATACACTATATTGTTTAAGGATTTTCATATATATGTACACCTATTTAAAAAATAATAATAAAATAAATTATTTCATGCCCCCGTTCTCGATTGGAGATTCCCCACCCCATTCAAGGTGGGTCCCACAAGGACCCATCCGAGTATTTTTGTCATCCTTAATTATAACTCACTCAAGGCTCAAGAAATCCTTTGAATTCTCTACTTTATTATTTATGACATAATACTCTCAGAATATTTTAGTGTTCTTTAGCTTTTATTAAAGTTTATCTATCTATTCTCAATGCTATTTTCAATTGGTTAAAGCATTATATCCTCAGTTAAAAAAAAAATAAAGTTCGCATTTTTATTTGTAACTCATGCACATTTGTAAATTGCAGTGAAGGACACATTTTGGGGAGTGATCTCTATAAAACCCAACAAAGGGATCCTCCATTTCACCACAACAGTAAGAACAGGACCAATCAAGAAGCAATTCTCACAGATTACATGTGATACATCTACCTCAAGACTCCCAATATTTATACAAATCTAACAATATCGAGGCCTGCGTAACGGTTTAAATTACGGTTCGTGCGAATCTGCAAAAGTTGTGTACAAGAACTTCTGAACAATTGATACAAACTCATCAACTTTTTCTTCCTGAGGCAGGTGGCCACAATGCTTGATCACCTCCAAGTGAGATCCTGGTATGGCTTGAGAAAGTTTCACAGCATTCCAAGAAGGCACAAGTCTGTCGCTATCACCGGTGATTATAAGAACTGACATCGGTAAGCAAAACAGCAGCTTCATTACTATAAGATGTCTCCTTAGTTAAGGAAGAGTTCATATTTCTAGAAATATGTAGACTAGTTTTGGTTAAGCTCATGAATGCAACAAGTTTCAACTGTTGAACTGATTGGGAAAAGGAACAGGAAAAATATTCTAATAACTTATGAATATTGTTTTTGGCAGAAACAGTGTTGATTTTAATGTATGCACTATGCAGGCAACATGCATAATTAGCCATTGCAACGCTTCAAAAAGAGAGAGAATTTAGCCCTTGAATCTTCACCTGAATATTCATTTATCAGTTTCTCAATAAATTCATAAATCTTCAATGGGTTTTTAATATCCCAAGTAGGTATGGTGGCTAAGGTAATAAATTTTAAGTGTGGCCCAGTGATCGTTTCTTACGGATTTGGCTGGAGGTTTGTTAGCATCTCTCATCAATTAATCATGGAAAATCGCACGAAAATGTAAATTTATCGATTTCTAGATAAGTTTATAACCACCTGCCCGCTTATCCGCAGCTCGACTATTCTCATGAGACAATCGTCTAATTCTATTACATTTGCTGTCAAGATAAGTCGTAGAATATTGAATCCTTAGTAGATGACTATCATGGCTTGAACTCATTCCCTCCGAGTCATTTATTATTCATATATGGTTTTTCTTTACCACGGCCAACCCAGGGTGGTTAGGATATTAAGCATCTTGCAAGTCTTTAACACCAAATGATGTTAGATTAAGCAGTTGTCGTGTTAGATCAAACGAGGCACCCCGTCTAGACACCACAATTATAATTAAATACACATGCAATTTATTAAGAGTTTTCTGTCTCAGTAAACCTTATTGAATACTTCAAAAAGTACATCTCTTAACATATTATATCCATGCAAGTCCTCTTTTCTTTTCCATTTTGCAAGATATGGCGCCTAATCGTGAAAAATGATACCCTTTAATAAGTTATATATTTCATGGAAAGGTGAGATGTACAAAGACTCTAAAGGAGCTAAAAAGGACAATCCAGTTTGGAGAAATCAAAAGAAGAAGAATCACATAACTTCTTAGAGCAAGAACTCGACAAGATCCACCTGAAACAATAGTATCCCATAACTTCCTGCAATCACTAATTTATGTTTTCAAATTTCTCCCATCCTTTTTCAACCAAATGTTCAAAGAGAACAGCTTTAACAGCATTAAGTCAGAGAACTTTAGGGTTCATTTTGTTCAAATTTGAATTTTTTTCCCTTCAATTACAAGTTTTAGTTATTTTTTTATATATATTTCGACGTTCTTAAACTCTCCACTTTAATTATCTATAATTAAACCATCCTAGATTGGTCTAGTGGTCAATAAAGGCCATGTAAATAATAAAGGGCTTAGAGGGAACGAGTTCAAACTATGGTAGCCACCTAACTAAGATTTAATCTCCTAAAAATTACCTAAGCAACAAAATGTAGTAGGGTTAGACGGTTGACCTCTGTGAGAATAGTCAAAGTGAATACAGATTGACCTAGACACTCATGAGTATAAAAAAAATAAAAATCTACAATTAATATTGCTTATATAGTTTCATTTTAAAATGATCTTTCATTCTTATACAAGCATGTCTTTGGACAGGAATTTTGTCTCATCAATTAAAAATTTTCCTTCTTTTGGATGCAACTCTCATATTTCCAATTCCCTTCTTTTTACTTCTTCAGTATCTTTATTAAGCATAAGGGCGCAAATGAGAACATAAAGATGATATGAAGCATTTTTTAGATCATAAGCTTGCAAAATAATTTGAATCATTCACATTTTTATGAAGATTGTTAGGAACCCAAATACTAAGAAATATATTGAATAAAACGTAACAAGATAAACCAAGTATAAGGCACTTAGAACCTCCCTCTTGAGTATGCTAACCCAAACTCTAAAACCCACTCAACAATTGCTTGCTCTTCTCTCAATCCCACTCCCTCTATTTATAACCAAAAATACTAACTAACTCCCTAACTAATTACCCTTATGCCCTTACTAATACCATACTACTACTATCCCTAAATCCCTATTAGTACCCTAACAAAGATATAAGCAATATAATATATATCATCTCTTTGAATAGATGCAAAACAATTTCAGGCAGCATACTGTTGGGAGACTAAAGATTTCATACTATTTCATTTCAACTTACCAGGACAGGAAATTTCATGAAGTCTTTTTGAAAGTGGTGGGGAAGCCCTATCCGTAAGCATTGCTGCAACAAATTCCACAAGTGCCTTATCCCAGTTTTTTGTCCTCAATGGCTGCAATTTTACCTTTTTTAATAAGAACCCGAGCATTCACCGAAAAAAATGGAAAAGAAAAATGAAGAGAACCTTCTCAAAATGGCTGCAAATTTACCATGAGATAGCCTTCTCGAATTAAAAACGAAAAATGAAGAGAGGTCTCTTAAGATAATTACCTTTGTATAGCCATGTAGAACGTGTTCATTTACTTGAGCGGAATCATACCAAGCATTCTTAATAGCAAGAATGCCAACTTTATCTATAATCATCCGTACCTAAACACCAGAATGTTTATAAAACTAATATGCTGAGTTGCTAATAAAGAAAAGGAATTGAACAAGAACCTTTGGCAATACTTTACCAACGTTAGAATCAAGGATGAACGGAGAAAAGATGACAGAAGTTTTATGTACAAGGAGTCAACAATTTTGAGTATTCCTTTCATCATTTGCATGATCGACTGCACAATGGACTTGGCCACCTCTAACAGAATCTTGAACAGCTGAATTATTGGATTCCCTACGGCATTCGAATCAGAGACGTCCTCTTGAATCGGGTTTTCTCGAGGCCATCTACCTCTTATAGGAGCCAGAATTGCTGGGGCAACGAGAATTAAAGCAGCAACACTTTGTGGAGCTTGGAAGTATGAATTTACTGCTATAAGAGAACCAGCTGAATGCCTAGGATGACAACAGGATCTTAACATTCAGAAAGAAAAGACAGAGTTCATGATTCATGAATACGTTTCAAATCATGAAACCAGCTTGGTTTCATCAAGAAATTCAGGAACCGATATCAAAAAATAACTTTTATTATCCTTCCATTATACACTGGTTTTTTTTCCCCTAAATGACACTTCAGTTTAAGTGATTAACAAGAATTTCACACATGATACGAATGATGTAATGAATTCAGTGATGCGTCATTTTTTTAAAACTCTAGAACACGGGCATACCAAGGACACATTTAGTAAAATATATATATTTTCAAATATATCATTTTTATATAAGAAGATTCAAGGTCAATAAGTTTGTGCATTTATGTGCTTAAAAAAATGAGTGATGTATTTGACTCTCAAAATGTATTATTTTTGTCCTATATTATTATAGGTCTATTTAGTATACTTAACAAGTGTCGGTACACGTCTAACAAATATTGGACCTACATTGAGTTTGTATAACTAGTTTTAACATATATCTATTGTGCGAACAAGTGTCCAATACATGTCCAACAAGTATCAGTGTCGGACATGAACATGCTAGCCAACTAAGGTGTCCATGCTTCTTAGCTTTAAATGGGTTGGGATCAAGTATATGATAGAATCCAAAATCCATTATGCATGAGTGCCGTTAGAACTATGCAGAAATGGTGACTTGCAAGGATAGATTGATGAAATTCATGAGTTCCCACCAGAGACATCTCACAGAAGTAAAGACAGAAATATGCATACCCAATCAAGATTGCCTTTTCTGCTCCTAAGAAACCGATGAAATACAGAGTAGCAAGGACTGAAAACGCCATGCTGTATGGATTTAGAGGTTTCTTGTCCTTCGTATCAGCAGAAGAATGGCCCAAATAATCCACCCTTGACGTCAATCCAAAGGCTGGTCGATCAAATGCCAGAACTTTGGAGCCAGTAATATCAGCTAAAGGCTTCATAACCCAATTCCATGAGAAAACAGAAGCTCCAAATCCATGTAAGAGAATCATAGGAAGACCAATCTTGTTTGTTCGATGAGGAGTCGAAGTTACTGGCAGAGTTGGACTTGGATTTGGTGTCAGGGTTGGAGTTCGAATCTGATATAAGGAATCCCCTTGTAATTCCGGATCATAAACCTTGTAATGGACTTCCAAATCATTAAACTTACAGAAGCAACTATCAGGATCAGCCAAAGTTGTAGGCTCAAACAGTTCTTCTTGATCTATACCAGCTATTTTCCTCCTCTGTTTAGCTTTGGAATCATGCACTTGCTCTGTAGATCCATAGAAATCAACCATAGAACATTTGTGTGAGTATCAGTAGTAAAGCCCAAAATTCTACTCTATCCTTCCAGCCAGAAAGAAAGGAAACATTGTGGAAGTTTGATTTCTTCAGTAGTAAACCCAAAAATCCAAGAATTATGCAAAAATGGTGATTCTCCAAGAATGCAGAAGGCATAAAATGAGGAAGAAACCCGATTTCGCAAGTGCATTTGCAGAAAGCATATTTACAGACATCGAAGGCCAGAAGAAAGGAAGAAGCCGAGTAAATTACCGGAACCACCGATGGAGGAAGAAGAAGCAGCAGCAGCGGAAATAGAAAGAGAAACGTGAGCAATTGAGGAGCTATTGGACGGAAAACCATAATTTCTTTGAATCCTTGAACCGCCATTGATGCCTGCACTGAAATGCTTGAAGAACAGAGCAGGGGAAAGGGAAGGGGAGAGCACGTGCCCGAACATCTAGCGCCAACTGAAATAATTGAGAGACGTGCCGCCGTATAAAGCGTTATCGTCTTATGGCGCCTTTCTCTCTCTGAAAACGACAGCATTAAATCTTAATCTTCCACATATAGGGTCTAGCTTAGGGTTTTTCGTCGGAGCAAACGAGGAAGGCAAAATGGAAGCACTGGTTTGCAGGAAGCTCGGAGATCCAACAACATCGGTGCCCACCGATGAGAATTCACCGGTAGTGCTGAATAAAAACCATCCGATTCCGCCGTTGGATTCTCCGTCGTCGGTCAGAGTTCAGATCAGAGCTACAAGTTTGAATTTCGCAAATTACCTTCAGATTCTTGGGAAGTACCAAGAGAAATTTCCTCTTCCTTTCATCCCTGGTTCTGATTACTCTGGAGTCGTCGTTGCTGTTGGCCCCAAGGTTTCCAAGTTCAGAATCGGAGATCGCGTTTGCTCCTTCGCAAGCGACGGTTCTTTTGCCCAATTTATCGTTGCCGACGAGTCGCGACTGTATGTTTCTTTCTTGCCATTGGCCTCCTTTTCTTTCGTTCATCGCAACAGCCATGAATTTGCGCTGAAGCATCTCTCTTCTCTGTTTAACCGTTTCTCCTAAATTAACTGAAGATTCCGAGTACCAGATGGATGCGACCTGGTGGCCGCCGGCGCACTCCCGGTTGCGTTCGGGACCTCGCATGTTGCACTTGTGCACAGGGCCAATTTGGCTTCTGGACAGGTATTTTTCTTCTCTCTCGTTGAGATGTGTAAATTTGTTGAGTTCGTACATGGATTCAACTCTAAGCACAAGAAGAAGCTGACAAAAATGGTGTTTGTATATTAGAAGATAGCAATCTTAGCAAAAGCAGAAGAATCAAATAAGAAATTGTAGAAAGCAATCTATTCGTAATGGAATCCTCTAATTCTTGTAGCAAGACAAAAGTCCTATCACTTGAACAAATTTCTTTCCACCATGTTCGTGCATCTAAAGCAAATATTTTGAGGATTAGAAGTTTCTGAAAACGTGTTTACAGAAAATTTTTAGATTGAAGCACAAAGTGTTGTCTCAAGAGAAGATATGCCTCTTACTGCACTGGATTCATTATCTTGCTTCTCCCAAATTATAATGGTACTTCAAGAGATCTTGTGTGCAATCTCTTACAGATTTTCTATTGCTTGTATTCTCAAAATAGTATGGACAAATATGAATGTTTTGATAGATTGAAAAGATAGGGAATGAAAGAATATTTGTTCAAAGTAGAGATTGATAGTGTTTTCTTTAAAAAATAAAACACCAGCCAAGTATATCAGACGTGATTCAACAAGTATGAGCATAGAAGACTAAAAGAGAAGTGCTTGAACTTCATTACTAATTGTATTTTCACATTAGTGGTACAATTTCCTTTTTCGGCTCACGGTCGATAGACACAGGCCAGTATCGTTCCCTTCCCTACCGTCTTTGATTCAATATGCTATTCACTTTCTCTTGACTATTTGATTCTCAGAGTGTTCTTAAATATCTAGACTTGTGGATAGAGTATCATCTTAAACTTTGGTAACGAATAATTCATGATTTTAAAATGGAAATTTTTAGGTATTGTTGGTTCTCGGGGCAGCTGGAGGCGTCGGGCTAGCTGCTGTTCAAATCGGAAAGGTTTGCGGTGCAGTTGTTATTGCTGTTGCTAGGTAATCAAGTATTTCATAAATTAACCATCCACTCTGTCCAAGAATTTCTTCTGTTATTTCCTAGTCCTTGTTTCCCCTGCTTCTTAAACAAAATTATGATACAGTCTAATGTCTATTACACTGGATGTTTGAAAGCATATGATGAGATTTATCAACTGCATGGTCTTTTAGGGGAGCCAAAAAGGTAGAGTACCTCCAGTCCTTGGGCGTTGACCATGTAGTAGACTTAAATCATCAGAACGTCATTGAAAGTGTGAAGGCCTTCCTCAAGGAAAGAAAACTTAAAGGAGTTGATGTTTTGTATGATCCAGTTGGAGGAAAGCTGACAAAAGATTCAATGAAACTCTTAAATTGGAGTGCACACATTCTTGTGATCGGTTTCGCCAGCGGGGAGATCCCTGTTATTCCTGCAAATATTGCTCTTGTTAAGGTAACCTCTTTTGGTAAATCGGCTTTTTCGTTGGTGGTTTTTCCTTATATTTACCATTTGCTTTCGTATGTTCAATCCTTTTATCCAATATGAACAGAACTGGACGGTTCATGGACTTTACTGGGGCAGCTATAATATACATAGACCCCAAGTTCTTGAAGAATCTATGAATCAGCTATTATCCTGGTTATCGAGGGGATTGATCCGTGTTCACATTTCTCATATTTATGGCCCACCAGAGGTGAGTAATCCTTGATCTTTACTTCAATAGCTGAAAGATGCCAAAAGAGTTGAGAACTTAAGAAATCAATGTGGAATTGGGTTTTTATCAATCGCCTTTTATCATCAAGTGAACTTTTATCCTGTGGTTATATCAATTTCAATTCTTTGCATGACCGACTGGAACACAAAAAAAAATAGAGAATTTTGTAATTAGTAGATCTTTTATTCAAGTCATTCATGTGTGCAGGGGCGGATCTGAATTAATTATTGTAATTCTCTATTTTGTAAGTAGTGAATTGGGTTTCTCTATTTTTTGCCTTATCAGTTGTAATTAGTTTATCTGACTGTCTGTTCAATATTCTTTGAGCGTAATAATATTTTTGTGCAGATCCAAATCTTGAAATTCTTATTGGAAAAAAATACAAATAGTTTGTATATGCATAAGATTTGGCTTTTGGTGGATGAGGGGTGGTTGCTTGAGCTGGAACTCCAAGCACCAATGATCACTATACTCTTGGGACGACATAGTCATTTTGATTAACCCCTACCCCTTTTCCACCCTAAAAAAATACCTGGGTACCCGATCTCGCATCGCAAATCATATTTGCGAGGCAACCAAATGAAGAATGGTGGCAGCTTCACCATGAATGTTAGTGAATCAGGAAGGAGGGAATATAACAACTCTGAAACTATGTAGGAGGTCTAAGGAGTGAGGAGGTCAGCTATAGAAGTTCTCTTGTTGCTCTTATTTGACTGATCGATTGCCTTGTTCATGATTCTAGTTAATAGAAATTTTCATCTGCTGACACGAGCATAACTCAAAATAGTCAAGACATTATTTATCTGAAATTCTCTCACCTCGTTGTTGAATCAAAAAATAGAATTTGTCATGTTGATTATCAAAATCTTCACTAACATAGTTCAACCGGTCAAAACATTCCGAATCTCCTTAGAGGTTAGAAGTTGAAATCTTTTAGCCCTTATTGACTCAAAAATAGAATTTGTCATGTTGATTTGCAAGTTACTTGCATATCATCATAAATAGATATGTCCCGTTCAAAAATTGAACAATGTAATTAATTGACGTGTAATGCATTGTCTTTCGTGTTCAGTGTCGTGTTCAGTGTCGGATTATTTCCATGCGTTACCAGGTAAAATGCATAAGCATCTGAACTAACATATTTACAGGCCAACCTTGCCTTTTCTGCCATAAAGAACAGAGAAGTTGTTGGGAAAGTGGTGTTGGCTTTTGAAGACAAGACTGTGAAATCAAAGCTGTAACTTACTCGGGGATTCGACATGGATGAAGCTGTATTGTTCTGAAACTCAAGCTTTCCTTAACATTATTTGCAGAAAATAAGTTGAAGTGTATTAGTTCAGAACTATACTTACATGCACAAGTTCACGAGTGGCTGTCTATAAAAATAAGCCTTTCAAAATGGAAGAAACTGATTGTGTAATTTGCCACTGTTACCACAAATTAGACATTATTTCTTTGATATTTATGTGATCTCTTTTCGCAGTTTCCTTGACCTTTGAATGATAAACTGCTCTTGTATGTTTGCATATGAACAAAATTTATTAGAATCTGTTGATATTGATGCTACTGTTATAATAAATTTGGCTCTAGCAACAGATTTGTCATCGTAATTTTATTTGTAATGATATAATCATCTTTTAGCAATGCATGATTAGATCCTTTTAAATTAAAATTTTGATCAAAGAAAACCACATAGATATATTAGATTATATGGGCAAATAAAGGGAGCTCAATTATCTATCCATTTGAATGATTTGATTTCAACAAAAAAAATTTATATTTGAGACTCCATCGTTACTTTTTTAATAAAATGTTAAAGACTAATTCTTGTTTTAGAAAAATGTTAGTAGAGTATTGTTTTAACCTTTATCGAGTTTTTTTTTTTCTAGTACAACCTTTATCAAGTTATTAATTATTAATAAATGAAAGGAAGGATGTTATAATGTTAAAATGTTTGGAACATGTTTGGGTTAGTTTTATGGGTAGAAAAAGATGCATGTATATATGTGTGTGTTCTCTTTTTTTTTTTTTTTAAGTGGAGGAATTCAAGCATATAACTTTCTAGTCGGTAGTACATGTCAATTATCACTAAGTTATTGTATGAGTTATCATGATGGTAGATGAGTAAATTTTATATATATATATGGTATGATGTTGATAATTGAATTTTTTTTTTTAAATAATGATGACGATTAATTATTTCTCTTAAAATGCATAATTTGACAAATGAGCCTAAAAATTTGCACCTAAATGAAATTTGACCTAATTTTTCTAACTCTTTTCAACTATTTTTTTAATTGTTTTTTATTGTCTTTCTCTCGTCCCCTTTTTCCTCTCGCTTTCTTCTCCCTTCCTTCCTCTCTTTTATGACAACCTCGACTATTTTTTCTTCCTCTCTCTCTCCCTCAACTACTTTGTCTTCCTCCCTCCCTAACGTGCTCATCACTTCTTCAAGGAGTCTTGATGATCAGGAAGGGTGAGTTCTTTTTCTGAAATTATAAGATTGACATTGGATTCACAAAGATGGTGAGATCTCCCTTTCAAAGGGGGAGCAAGAGGGAAAAAAGATGAAGCCATAATAAGAGAGCAAGAGGAAAAATAAAATAAATAGCAAGAGGAAGAAAAAAAGAAAATATTATATTATAAAATAATTATTATATAAAATTGATTAAAAAAAACACATGTTCATAAAAATCAATTAATAATGTCTTATATTCGACCTAATATTTAGTTTTGAAACTACAACTAATTTTATGGTCTATAAATATATTATAGGACACACTTTAAACTACTATTTAAAATGGAATTACATTTCTAAATCTGTTACCAAACACATATCTGAAAACATGAAATACAACTTTATTTTTATTGAATCTCTTGTTTTCAAATTTCTGTTTCCGGATTGTCTACCAAACAGGTCTTGCTTCTTGTGACTAATAGCACATCTAACTCATGTTGACTAAATCCTCCCACCCCTTTGCTAACTTAAAAAGGAAATTAAATTGTAACTAATAGCACATTGAGATTTTAATTTTATATTTAATAAGTTTGTGTTTGGGATTTCAATTTTATATTTAATAAGTTTGTGAATTTTATTTAAGAAGTTGAGAAAAATTTTGTAAAAACACCTTTAAATTTTGGGGTTTGTTACAATCAACATCCCTAAACTTTTAATTTGAACAATCAACCTCTATACTTTGTTAAGTGTTGCAATCATACACTTAAACTTTTAATTTGATCAATCAACCTCTTGTATTTCATTGAATATTATAATTAAACCCTTTTATATTTTTCCAATAGGGGTTGCTTAGGGCATGTTTGGTAGGCAATCCGAAAACAGAAACTTGAAAACAAGGGATTCAATGAAAACAGAGTTGTATTTCATGTTTTCAGATATGTGTTTGGTAACAGATTTAGAAATTCAATTCCATTTTAAACAGTAGTTTAAAGTGTGTTCTATAATATATTTATAGATCATAAAATTAGTTATAGTTGTAAAATTAAATATTAAGTTGAATATAAGACATTATTAATTAATTTATGAACATATTTTTTTAGAGGCAGTTGCACAAATGGCAATAAGATTTGTTCTATTTGCAGCCATATCATTGATTAATTTATTTTGCAGAAATAGCAAAATGTCCAAGCCTGACTCAACAACAGAAAGAAAAAAAAGTCCAAAATGTCCTTCGTGTTTTAGAAAATCTTAGTCTTTCAACCTTATATCTGATATACCGAACAAAAAAGTAACTACACGAGTGATATACTATTGATACCCGTTGATTTCACTGACATTAAGTATATATCAGTAATCTATCAACCTTATATCTGATATACCGACGATATATCTAACCAAAAAGTAACTACACGAGTGATATACTATTGATACTCGTTGATTTCACTAACATTAAGTATATATCAGGAGTCTATCAACCTTATATCTGATATACCGATGATATATCTAACCAAAAGTAACTACACGAGGGATATACTATTGATACCCGAATATACAAAAATCAATTGTATGTCTAATAGGTCCATTAAATTAAAAAAAAAATGTAGAAAATATTAAGAATTTATTAGACATAAAAATAAAAGTTCTCAACTATTTTCGACACATTGTATAAAGATCTTTTAAAGTTCCCAGGCTAAAATTTTAATTTAATCTACTAATATTATTTAAAATAAAAAGGGTCAGTTGCACAAATGACAAAAAATAAATGTTCAATTGCAAGTGTGTCTACCATTTGTTTCTAGCAAAAAAAAAATTGGTTCAACCCAATTGGAGTCAGCGATATGTCCAAAATACCATTCCTGTGTAATATTGTGTAATTATAATATGGTGTATATCAATCGTCTATCGATGATATATTGTTTATATACCCACGATATACCTAATATGAAGTATATTAGTGATATACTAATGATACACTTTACTTAAGTATATCAATGAACTTGAATTTCTCGTACTTAGTATATCAACGAAGATATAAAAATAACTAATATGAAGTATATCAAGAGTATAATAGTGATTTATATTCAATGTATCAAATATACCTAATATGAAGTATATTAGTGATTTGCTACTAATACATTTCACTTATATCAAAATGAAATGAGACATACGTAATATAAAGTATATTAGTGATATATCAAATGTGCAAAATATTCATAATACGTTACGATATATATAAAGTATATCATTTAAATGATACCTAAAAAGAAGTGTATCGATAGTATATCAGTAGTATACAACTAATATTGTGATCTTCGAAGAAGAAGGGTACATGAATGAATCGAGATCACATCCGAATGAGAGCGATCTCGAAGTTATGAAAATATAGATGAAAAAGACTTATAAGAATTGATATACCAACAAGATACACCTTCCTAATTTTCTATGGCTCAATCATAGGAACTCCAAAGCTAAGCGTGTTTGGCTTGAAGAAATCTCATGTTAAGGTCAAATCTGGATTCCAAATCTTGGTCTGAATACGGGACCTAGGGCCAAATATATAGGTATATACTAGTTGATTAATATATACCAAATATAAAATATATCAGATATACTATTGATATACCAATTATTAAGGATATCAAATATCCTACGATATACTACCGATATACCAAATATAAAGTATATCAGATATACTACTTATATGCTATTAATATACAAATATTAAGTATATCAGATATCCTACTGATATACAGTTGATATACCAAATATTAAGTATATCATATATCCTACTCGATCATCGATACTACCAAAATACTTTATTCAGTATATCAACGATATATCACAAATAGTGATTTATGCTTGATAATGATTTATGATGATATACTTTATTCATTAATATTAAGTATATCAACGGGATCTCAAAAGCTATTTGTAATGTCCGACATTTCAGGTAGAGTAAATTTCAGGTTATGCTTTTAAATTTTAGGTAAATTCATAATTTAAAACCAAATTGGATTGTTATATCTTATTGTGTGAGATGTGTTATTGTATAGAGTATATCACTAATATACTACTGATATATGTATATGAAGTTAATTAAGAGTATATCAAGAATCGATATGATATATGTTCATTTCAACGATATACTAATTATATACTAAATGTTAGGTATATTAGTGAAATAAACATATCTAAAATGAAGTACATTAGTGATATACTAATATGCAAAATATCTCTAATTTGCTACAGATATATAGGAAGTATATCATTCTAAATGATATACCTAAGAGAAGGGTACCCATATGGTATATCAATAATATATTATTAACATACTTCGTTTTAGGTATATATTGGTATATAAAAATAAAGTATATCAGATATACTTCTGATATACCAATATAAAGTATATCAGATATACTTTTGATATACTAATATAAAATATATCAGATATACTATTGATATACCAAATGTAAAGTATATCAGATATACTACTGATATACCTGCTGCTACACCAATGAGGGTAAATCTGGAATAATAAAAAAACAAAAAACCAGATTTAAAAAAATTTGCTATAGTTGCAAATCTAAAAAATCATAGCTAAGCTTGCAAATATGCTAATATTTTATGCTACTCATTACAATTCCCCATTTTTTTTTAATATAAATTTTATATAATAATTATTTTATAATATAATATTTTATATTTTATATTATTTTATATTATACATATTTTAATTTAACAAAAGTAAATTAAGTTTATAAACATAAAATACTATATTTATTAAGATTTTATCTTTGTTTAATACAATTCTGCATTTTAAATTTTCAAACTCAGAATCTGGATACAATGAAAACATAAAAATGTTGTTTTCAGAATTTCTACTATTTGGATCACAGAATCCAAAAACAATTTTTGAAAACACGTCTGCCAAACACGTAAATATAACTCCACATGATAAAACAGAATTCAGTGAATCCGAAAACATAAAACAGAATCTGAATTGCATACCAAACAAGCCCCTGATAAAGTGCATAAGATTAGTTGATCAAATTAAAAGTTCAAGATTGTGATTGCAACACTTAACCAAGTTCATAAAACTAATTCCTCAAATTAAAAATTCAAAATGTGTGATGGTAACAAATTCCATAGTTCATGAGTGATTGGTACAATTTTTCTAAAAATTAATAAATTGAATACATATTAGACACTTTCTCCCATTGAAGAACCGATTAGATGCACATGCACTCTTGAACTTTTTTTATTTAATAAAAAAATGCAATCTCAAAAGATCAAAGACTGAATTTGTATTTATACATGGGAAGAGATCACTCTTTTTTCAGAAAACTAAAATGATGGTAAAAGGTTAGAGAAGATCTATATTCTTGGGGAAAACTCTTTTTAAAATCAAACTGCAAATTGAATAAAAAAATTTTGCTACCATCCACAGTATTTTGGAATTAATTTCAATGTTCCGGGGTTTAGATATTTCTTAGAATGAGATATGGCCTCAATGGCACAACATTTTTGCTCTGAAATACAAAATCAAGAAGCAAAAAGAATTTGAAATTTCTTTCCACTATTTTGTTCTGCACAGAACAATTACCATTACCATATTAATTTCTTAATATGTAAACAAGTGAGAAGATAGAAAAATGCAGCACCTCCAAATGAAATGATTATTAATATTGACAGATATCAAAAGGCTTCTATTTACAAAAGGAGAGAATTGATTGGGCATAGCCTATAGATCAATTCGATCAGCTCCTATTTCCATCTTCAAGAAATGGATGCATTCCTGCTGCAACATTTCCCCTCCTCGTACTGGATCAAAACTACACTTGTAGAAACTGAAGAGACAAAAAAAATTGGAAATTAACTAGTAATAACTATGTATTTTGTTTAATCCTTAGCCAAATCTTATATTTTCTCTTATAAATCATTAATATCACTTTGGACATCAAAATTATTTGGTTTAAATTTTATGATTCAATTACAAATTTGATCTCTATATTTTGGAGAAAGTTAGAATTTAGTCTTTATGGATTTAAAAGTTAGAATGTTGTCCCTATGATTTGATAAAACCTCATAAATAGTCTCTACTGTTAAAAGCTACTAACGGATCGAGTATGTGGTAGTAGTCTATTAGTGACTTTTAACAATAGGGAGTATTTATGAGGTTTTATTAAATCATAAGGACGAAATTCTAACTTTTAAAATTATATGGACTAAATTCTAACTTTCTCAAAACCGTAGGGATTAAATTTATAATTTAACCAAATTTTATTTTGATCTCTAAAAATTTCCTGCGTAATTTGTTATTTTCCTGAACTTTCAAACGTTATGATTTAATCCCTAACTTCAAATATTTTATTTTAATCCTTAAACTTCACTTTCCAAACCCTTTGAGGTCTACACTTTTAATGATGTTTATCTTCATTGGGAGGTTTTCATATCCTTAATGAAATATTCTTTCTTATTAAAAAAAAAAAAGAACAGAAAAATATGTGATCAAGTTTCTAATATTTTTGTGCACTAGTATGAACAGCAGCAGCAGGGGAAACAGTAAAACATACTTTCATTTCAATCGCTTACCTCCCATCCATGCCAACAATAATGATAGTGTTTTGAGATCCAAATGCTGCAATAAACTGTGTCACATCTGGCAAATGGAACTGAGCAAATGACCATTCTGAACTGAAGTATCTTGGCAAAACCCCTGAAAATGTGTGGTTGAAAGATCAGTAAAAGATTTAATGAGTTCAGAAAACCTCCATCAAACACTAATATGAAAGAAGCGTTGGCCCCCGGTCCCAAAACCCAAACAAGAAAAAGAATGTTTCTTCTGTTTCATCGTTTCCCTCATTAAGATGATTGTCATGTTCTTTATTTTAAGTAGAGAGTATAGGTTGCGACTGAAATTATGCATTTCAGTTCCCAAATTTATTGTTCTGTTTAAAATATGAGATACGCAGATAGATTGCAAAGAAACTACTCTAACTATAAGTCTATAACATTGAGATTCAGTATATCAAGGAGTTTAATCATAACCATTCAAAGTCCCCAATACAACTGATAAATAAACTACCTTACCTCTCATGAATGATAATGATGAACTAGGGTTTGAACCAGTATTCAAAGGAGCAAGAGTATTAAGGGAATTAGAAGAATTTTGCTGGAACAGTGTTGGCCCCTGAATTACGTTTGTATCAGAAGATGAATCTGCGCCAACCACTCTAACTCTAAGGCTGAAAACGTGAACAGTGCCTTTATCACTTGCTGCTGCCAACCATTGGACATTTGGGGAGAGAGCAAGACTGAAGATTTCTGCTCTATCCATTCCTCTTCGTACCTAAATGAAAGAACATGCAAAGAGATACATGAAAAGGGGCACTAAAACCATTTATAACTATCAAAAAAAAAAAAAAGTAACACTACAAGGTCAAGTGAAGCCATTCCTCAATCCTAAAACTCATGAATCTTACTCTATTGCAATGTGCACAGCATAAAAGAATGTTATTCCAAGTCATCAAATCTTTTGCTTTATATATACTGAAAAAGAATATATTTCATAATGGAAAGAGAAGTCACGACAAGAAGTATGAAAGTTAGGAACATAACACGAAGTATGAAAGTCAAACTCCAACACTATTTTCATTGTGTTAATAAATAAAAGGATCTCTAATCATGTGATTGCATACATTATGCCTTTTCCTTTTCTCACTATCAAGATCATATCCAACATAAACAACTATGTGTTGGTCTAGTGATCCAAGATGGATAATTGTGAGCTCAATTTGAAGTCATAGTTCAGACTATGGTGTTCACCTATTTAAAGTTTTAAATGAAATATTCTACAGATTTTCTGATATCAGATAATAAATAGTTATTCAATTGTGCAGTGCATTGAGGTGCACAAGAGACAGCCCTTAGAATCAGTTTCTGTTTTCTAACTAAAAGAATCACATCCAACATGTGTGTAATTGCACTTGGAACCATAGTCAGATCAGAATACTTCAATTTAGGGTCTAGCAGTACAATACCTCTTGCAAGAGCGTTCCATCCAATGTATTGAAAATTCTTATCAAAGTACCCTTAGTGCTAGCAGTTGCAAGAAGTAGACCATCCATTGTCAACGTCATGCATGCAATATGAGAATCGTGCGCTTTAAATAACTTTGTCATATTTAGCCCAAAGTGCTCAACATGGACCTGTCCACGTTGAACACCAGGGCATGCCAGCACAAACGTATTTACATGGTGGGAAAGGCAACATAGGCCTCTCGGATTTGCAACAGTCTCAATCTGATGAAGAAGCTTGACATCCATCAGCGTGTAAACATATATTTTATGCTCAAGGACAACAATAAAGTGTTCACGTTTCAGTTTTACAGCTCGAATCTCTGACCTAAATGAAAATTCACCAATGCATTGACTTTTATAGTCATCCCATATCAAAACTTTGTTTGGTGGATATTGAGAATTACTTCCACTGCCCACAAGTGCCAAAATGTTGCACCGAAACAGCATCTCGACAATTTTAAATCCACCAATGCCCAATTCACGTCTAAACGTTTCCTTGAAAGGATCACAGTTGTAAATACGAAACCCGCAGCTTGTACCAGCAGCAAAGCAACTATAGTCTTGATTCCAGAACACTGAATGTAGTTCTAGCTCATTCTTTCCATTTTGTTCATTTTGGTCAATAGATCTAGAAGCTCCAACTTCTGAGGATTCCTGAGCACTCCGCATCTCTGGTTTAAGTACTCCTTGAAATGTTATAACAGCCAAGATCGAGCAGAAAGAGGGATATAGTCACTGCCTGCAGCTATTTACATTAGTTCATTTATGTGCAAATATGGAATAAAAAGAGTAACCCTTATCAAACATTTGAAGTGAAGATTTCAAAACTCAATAACAAAAAAAAAATTAATTAATTAATCAATTAAAAAATTAACAAAAGAAGAAGAAATCTTGAACAAAAACAAAATATGATGGTAATTCAACCTTGCAAATGGAAATGAAGCGTAAATGGTGTTCCAATTGTTCTTGTGAATGGCACATGCACAGAGCGAGAACAATAAGATTAAAAAGAACATGTTAAGTACGCACCTACCAATAGAGATCAGACAATGGCAACATTACACACTGATGGATTAGCATAAAATTGAACGCACTGTACTTGTACAGATATTTGACATGTACTAGCATTGGTAGAATCAAACTGCAAATAGCAACTTTTTTTTCCTATCGAATCAACATGTTTAACAATGTTTATTTCATATTAACTAGTTAATATTTCTGTTCAATTAAATAAGTCTAGTCAGTTTTGTTACATGGTTCAGTTTGATGAGCTGAGCTAGCTAGTAACTCGGTGCTATTTATATTCAGCACCTTACGCAAATGAGCTGATAATAGAAATCTAGTTTATCCCAGAACTTCCCATCCTCGAATTCGTTGGCCCATGACATTATATGGTACGACATAATGTTATAGCATTACATGGAATGATGTAGTTATTAATATAATCTTCGCAACAATTATGCTTCGTCAATTTTGTATCAACTTAAGACAGCTTAGAGTGATGAAATCTACCATAATGAAGTCTTGAGATTTTTGTTAGAAATTAAATTTTAATAATGAAGTCTTGAGATTTTTGTTAGAAATTAAATTTTACATGCTCTTTCGTTTTATTCTCGTAAACCCGCAATAACCAAATGCCATCAGAACTAAAAACAGTAGAAAGATCGCCTATTATATCTGGGGATTCCGTCTAGCAACTTCCAGTTGAATTCTTTACATTCAACAACTTGCTCTTTCTTGATTATAGTAACAATGTTATTAAAACAGGGCACGTAATTGGAGAAAAAGAACTGAAAGAAAATCCACTGATACACTAGATTCGCAAGAACGAACAGAAAAGAGAGACAATGGATTGTAAATTTAAACAAAACAAGATGGATGAGTTCCAAAATTGCAGTTGATCAAAATCTCAACAATCTTGGATCAAATTGTACGGGATTGAAAATTATAATCATGATTTCAAGATCATCAAAAAAAACCTTACTTCATCCAAGCTCACGACGATCTATCCTTTGTCTGCTCTCTCCGGCTCTCCCGTCCTCTCGGACTCAAACCGCAGATACGCGTAGTCACCTCCACGAAGCTTTTATTTATTTCTGTTTTTTGTTTGAATTTTATATATATATATATATATATATATATATATATATATTCGTTGAATTTTTTCGAAACTAATAGGCTTTTTTTTTTTCAGTACAACTGGACAAGTAGTACAACGAAACTTGACTTTTTTTTATTACTACGGTCGATTTTCAAACTTTTTATAAAAATATTACAATTTTCAAACTTATTATAAGTATATTGTTATTGTTAGCCGACAAGACAAAATTCACTTATCTTTCTAATTTTCTTATCTCATATAACTTTAAATTATTTTTATTAATTCATTTTTTATTTTCTATTTTTTTCATTAATTAAATTTTAAAACTAGTTCAAATCTTTGACCTATTGATCAAAAAAATATATATACTTTCAAGATAGGCTAAAAAGTAAAATTGAAATAATATAATTTTGGGCATCTTAAAATGACAACTCATCCATGGAAAAAATGATATATATATATATATATATATCAATTTCATCAAATTACCCTAACATAAGGTAGTACCATACTCCCAAATTCAAACAACAATAGCTTCAATTATACTATATTATATGGAGTTTTATCTCAAAATCAATTGACAATAAGATGAATATTTCGTATATTTTATAAATTGTAAGGTCACTTTACATTTTTCAATACGAAATCCTCAACCTACCACGTTAACATCCATCGTCAAGAGAATTAATTTCACCACAGTAACAATCACTATTCCTTCATCATTAATTTTATGATCAATGCACCATAGGCACGTTTATGAGTTTGAGCCCTAATAGTTACATCAGTATTAGGTTTGAAATTACGGAATGTATGAGGCATCCAAATCTGAATTCTTTAATTCTGATCGTGTTCATTTACGATGGCCCATTGAAATTGTTTTGCCTCCTACATTATTGAGCTATCTATGTCATTGTAAATAATAAATACAAAAAAAGTTCAATCACTAGGGTAATAATTCTCGACCTTTCTCTTAGTATTACTTCCTTATTTCTTGCATTCCAAACACGACACATTACCATGAAATTTTCTAAAATTTTTGTAAAGTTGATGATAAAAAAACCAATGTGAGTGAGCTCAACTTACACAATGAATGTGTTAATTACCGCGAGGTATATGATTCAAATCCTTAACTCTAATTGTACTAAAAATAGTTCAAAACAAAACAAAAAATATTTGTCAAATGCACAAATTAACATGGAATAACTTTGCTATAATTCAAGAATTTCTAACCTTTTTTTAAACTCGGATGTAATTTTTCTCTAAAATTTGATCAATTTCACATCATACATGTGTGATAATAATTTAGGCCTTGTTTATAATTCATTTAATGAAAAGAAAAAAATAAAATAAAAAACTTCTTTTAATGATACTTAGAGTGAGAACTTATTAGAGGGCTAAAGTTGATATTTTTTAAATTTGAGGTTTAAAATTACAATATTTATCTAAGCTCAGGCAATGAAATTGAAAGTTAAGACCTTGTTTGATAATAATTTAGGCCCATTTGATAAATTAGTTTTTGGTTTTTGAAACGTATACTTGTTGTTTCACCATTCTCCTACAAATGAGTCTTCATATCTATTCATATCTAGATTCTATTTTATATTTCCAGATTCACTGAATTTAGTTAATATGTGTTTGACATATGTGTGTTTCAAAAATTGTTTTCGAATTTTGGAATCCAAATAGTAGAAATAGATTCTGAATTTAAAATTTTAAAATGCATAATTATATTAAACAAAAATAAAAATCTGAATAAATACAATATTTCATATTATAAACTTAATTTACTTTTGTTAAATTAAAATAGGTGTAATATAATATATTTATGAATTATAAAATGATAATTCTATAAAATTTATAAAATTATATTAATTAATTAATTAATAATGACTTCTATTCAAAACAGTTCAAAACAAATTAACGTACTAAAAACAGTTCAAAACAAAACAAAAAATATTTGCCAAATGCACAAATTAACATGGAATAACTTTGCTAGAATTCAAGAATTTCTAACCTTTTTTTAAACTCGGATGTAATTTTTCTCTAACATTTGATCAATTTCACATCATACATGTGTGATAATAATTTAGGCCTTGTTTATAATTCATTTAATGAAAAGAAAAAAATAAAATAAAAAACTTCTTTTAATGATACTTAGAGTGAGAACTTATTAGAGGGCTAAAGTTGATATTTTTTAAATTTGAGGTTTAAAATTACAATATTTATCTAAGCTCAGGCAATGAAATTGAAAGTTAAGACCTTGTTTGATAATAATTTAGGCCCATTTGATAAATTGGTTTTTGGTTTTTGAAACGTATACTTGTTGTTTCACCATTCTCCTACAAATGAGTCTTCATATCTATTCATATCTAGATTCTTTTTTATATTTTCAGATTCACTGAATTTAGTTAATATGTGTTTGACATATGTGTGTTTCAAAAATTGTTTTCGAATTTTGGAATCCAAATAGTAGAAATAGATTATGAATTTAAAATTTTAAAATGCATAATTATATTAAACAAAGATAAAAATATGAATAAATACAATATTTCATATTATAAACTTAATTTACTTTTGTTAAATTAAAATAGGTGTAATGTAATATATTTATGAATTATAAAATGATAATTCTATAAAATTTATAAAATTATATTAATTAATTAATTAATAATGACTTCTATTCAATCTAATAATTAATTTTGCAACTAATTTCATGATCTATAAATATGTTATAGGATACACTCTAAACAATTGTTTATAATCTAATCAAATTTCTAAATCTGTTACAAAATATATATATGAAAACATGAAATACAACTATGCTTTCATTGAATTTTTTGTTTTCGGATTGCTTACTAAACAAACCAAAGTTCTTAGCCATTTTTTTAAAAAAGAAAGGAAACTTATTTTTTTAGTTTTAAAATATTATCTTGGTTTTTAAAACACATCTAAGAAATAGTTAAGAAACATGGAAAACCATAGGTGAAAGTGGAAGTAGTGTTTATAGATTTAATTTTAAAAAATAAATTGTTATCAAATGAGGCATTAGTTTTTTTTTTTTTTTTTTTCTAGCACATCCACATTATTTCTAATCAATGGATTTACTTGTTTAGTTATCTAATTTTGATCAATGTTTTCGAAAATCAAGTCATGTTTTTGAAAACTAAAGAAAGTAATTTTAAAAAACTTGTTTTTATTTTAAATTTTGGCCATGAATTCAAATCATTATTAAGGGCAACGAAAATTATGGTAAACAAATTGAGAAAAAATAAATTTAATTTTTAAAAAATAAAAATAAAAAACCAAATTATTTTTTTCCCTCTATTTTACTATTTGGGGTTGGGCTTTCTACGGGGCATGCTTCTGGGCCTTTCCAAAATGGCGGTTTGCTCCTTCGTCCCCTTCTCATATATATAAAATATGAACTAGGGTTTTTTTTGGAGAGAGAGGAGCCGACGAGGTCAAGTTCGAGCAGAGAGTGTCCAAGGAACGTACGCTCGCGATGGGGAGAAGTACGTAAATCTTTTCGTTTCTTCATCTAATATGTTCTTCCATGTTCCTCTCTGATGAATAATCTACTTGTCTTTCCCAATTTAAGTTTTTCTCATCTTCAATGTTAGATGCAACTTCTTCGTCGTCTTTTGCGATGCAACACGAGAATAAAAACTAGTTTAACAGAAAAATGACGGTCTATCAGCGACTAGCGTCGTTTTATCTTCGACGCTAAGTTGAACCGTTGGAAATGGGTGGACTTTCGTTTGTTCCCGTTGGAAGATGTTGTGCTTTATCCTGTTTATGAACTTTTTATTTAATATATTGGTCTTGATATCTGTAATTTGTACTAGATTTGCCGTATTTAAAATTTACAATGTTTTTTAGCAGAAGGGCAAACTAGTGTCGATTTTAAATTCAGTTCTTAAGATGTAATCCATTCAATCTCTCACATCAAATTAATTAATTATAGTGTAGCGTTAGCATCTATGTGAGGCGGGCTGTTAAGTAGTTAAACCTTGCACCTTTATTAGTTTTCACGTTATACTATTTTCTTCTCATATGAAGGAATATTGTTACTGTTATGTTTAAACACTCTTTAGCTGCAAGTGATTATTATTTAACGGGGTGTATTTGCTCGCTGGAAAATGATTGGTGTTGATTGTTAGAATATGTAAGTTATGATAATAGATGTGTGCGTAGCAAGGCTCATCATGTTCTTTTGAGTTGATAGTCTCTCTCAACTTGTAGGCGTTCATTGTTTATGCAGATGCTCTTGTATGAATAGAATAGACACAGTCCTGAATAATTTTTGTTGATTAGAATTTGATCTTGATAATTCTATGGTGGCTCTACTTTACTTATGAGGTTGTTTCTTGTTATTCATTACTTTGAATTCTTCTCTGTAGGACCTGCTAGGTGTTACCGGCAAATTAAAAACAAGCCTTATCCAAAATCTAGATTCTGTCGTGGTGTCCCCGACCCTAAGATCAGGATCTATGATGTTGGAATGAAAAAGAAGGGTGTGGATGAATTTCCATTTTGTGTTCACCTAGTCAGTTGGGAGAAAGAAAACGTGTCTAGTGAGGCGTTGGAAGCTGCTAGGATTGCCTGCAACAAGTATATGGCTAAGTTTGCTGGGAAGGATGCATTCCACTTGAGGGTCAGGGTGCACCCCTTCCATGTTCTGCGAATTAACAAGATGCTTTCGTGTGCTGGGGCTGATAGGCTCCAGACTGGTATGAGGGGTGCTTTCGGCAAACCACAAGGAACCTGTGCTAGAGTGGCCATTGGTCAGGTTCTTCTTTCAGTTCGTTGCAAGGATAATAACAGCCAGCATGCACAGGAGGCCCTCCGCCGTGCTAAATTTAAATTCCCTGGTCGTCAAAAGATCATTGTCAGCAGGAAGTGGTATATCTTGAGTGAATTTTTGCCCTTTTTTCTTCCTCTTGTGTAGCTAAATGAGCTTGTTGGTTGTTCCTGTCGTTTTAGTGCTGTTGCTGCTTGTGTAGCAATTGTTAAATGTTTCCCATACGAGTCTTATTGATTGATTGATACATGTTTCAAATTTCCTTTTTCAGGGGATTCACTAAATTCAGTCGGGCTGATTATCTATCTTACAAGGCAGAGAACAAAATTCTTCCAGATGGTGTTAACGCTAAGGTAATGAGATGCTACTACTTTTCTACAAAAGGATTTAATTGTATGAAATTGATATGAACAGCATTGATATTCTTTGTATTTATAAATGGTTACCTGGTTGGAACATGGGTCGTAGGATCATGTTTCTCGTAGTCGTGCAGTAATTTTTTTCTTGGTTCTTCTTTATTACCGATGATGCACAACAACATGGTCAATTTGTTTATGTTACTTTCTATTTGTTAACTAATGGAGCCGCAACTGGACTTTGCAGCTTCTTGGATGCCATGGACCTTTAGCAAACCGTCAACCTGGAAGAGCTTTTCTACCTCAAACTGCCTAAGCTCAGCTAGTTGTTTCGTTGTCTTTGGTGTTTTTTTTCCTTTCGTTTTTGACACTTAAACAAGTCTTTATTATCATATTTTGTTTGTATTAACTCATTATTCCGACAGCTTTATTGCTTAAGAATGTTGGAGATACCAAGGATCTGGGGTTTTAAGTTAAAGGTTGTAGGTAGGAAACAAAGCAACTTTTTCTTTTCCTCTTTTTTTTCTCTCCTTAATTTAAGTTCATTCTGCTAAACTTTACAAATTCGAAACTGTTTTTACCTTTTCAAACCTATTAAGTTTAAAATGTGGAAAATGGTTCCAACGAGTTCATTTTATTACTAGGATGAATGCTTTAGAAATGTGATTTCCAAGAAGTTCCATTTTTATTATCAATACATATAGAACATCAAATTAGTTCCACTTCTATTTAACGCAAAATTTATTTTACTCTTCAAATGACAATTACTTTCAGCAATCGAATGACAACAAACAATTCACCTTCTTACAATGTAACGTTAAAAATTTCTTAATCAGATAAATTGAGTCAAAAAGTTGTTTGAAAGATTTTCTCGGTTAATTATGGTTCCTTTGTTACATGCATTTGTTTCATATCGATCTCCAACAAAAATTCAAAACAAAATCAAGAGCTTACTTCATTACTAGCATTACTAGTATCCGAGAACTCTCACGTTGTGGTATTTTGTTCGAGAGGATGATTGTTAAGATGCAAACAAAAGTCGCACATTAACTAGGGAAGAGATTGATCATGGGTATATAAGTGAGAAGAATTAACTCCATTGGTATGAGGCCTTTTGGAGGAACCAAAAGTAAAGCCATGAGAGTTGATACTCAAAGTGGACAATATCATACTATTATGGAGATATGTGGAGGTCAATTGTGCACTGTATAAGTTAATTTTATCATGTCTAATTTTACTATTTTTTTTAGATCAATAATGGTGCAAATGAGAGAATGAATCGTCAATATTTAAATTGCTGTTTTTTACATATTAATCTTGTTTTTTAATAGGAAAAAAGAGAGTTATTATTATAAGTATTATTAAGGGGCAATTGGGCTGGTAGCAAAGAGGCCCAATATAATTGCTCATATAACAAATGACTCAATCTATTTGCAAAAATAACAAAAATTTAAAAAGATGAATTGAAATTACTAAAACACTCTCGATATGTGATATCACCGATAAAATCTGTTTATTTAATAACTAATTTGTTCATTTGACAATCTGAACACTGAAAACTTCTTTTTCATCTGAAATCTAAAATTTTCACTTGACAAGCTTCATTTGATGTGAGAACCTTGTAAGAACCTTGAATAGAACCTTGAACAAAAGGTATAGTTTGTTTGAATGTACATCTCTACATTTGTATTCTTGACCAATTTCAAATTCCTATTCATTTGAATGGATCTATCTGTGAATGGTTATCATTTGTTTAACTTTCTTGATGAAAGCCTAGAATTTTTTTGAATGGATCTGTGAATGAAGGATTGCGAATGGTTTGTGAATGGTAATCAAAATTGATTGTGAATGGTTATTCATGTTTATCAAGATTGAAAGCCTATAATTTTTTTGAATGTTTATGAGGATTGTGAATGGTTATCCAATCTTTTGGGAATGGTTACACGATTGTCAATGTGTTACAATGTTAGACTTCTATCATTTGATATCAGTGATAGAAGTCTATCAGGTATCAGGCTTGTGATAAATGTCTATCACTGATAGTTGTCTATCAATCATTAACTTATTTCCAATGATGAGACTTCATCGGTGATAAATGTCTAATAAGTGATAAACTACTATTGTGATATCTATCACTAATAGAAGTGATAGATTTCTATCGATGATAGTTATCCGATGAAACACTTCTACCACAGTTGTCTATCTATTACCTATTACTCAGAACTTTTCTATTATCTATTAGACTTCTTGTTCCTATCCGACTTCTATCATTGTCTATCACTGATAGAAGTGATAAACTACTATCATTGTTAATGATTGATAAAAGTTAATGAAAAAAGAAATGATAGACTACTATCACTGATAGAAGTGATAGGCTTTTATCAATGATAGTTGTCTCATGAAACCTGCGTATCTATTACCTATTACTTATAACTTTCTATTAGACTTCTTTTCTTCATGATTATTAACTTTTTCTTCTATCCGACTCTATCGACTCTTGCTACCCATTACAAATTCTCTTAAGTATTCTAATAATGCCATTTTTCATTTTAAATTTTGGAGATTAAAAAATCGAGTATATTATTAGTTCATTTTTCTCTTTTTCAAGAGGCAGGTATAAGGAAAATTAAAGAAAGGAGAAAAAAAATACTTTCAATATATGTTGGTCTTGAACAGTTATTAAGATTATTTACATTTTTAATCACTCACTGTCCAATTGATCTACAAATGGCTCGCCTTACTGATAACTGTTTTAATACAAACCGAACCAAATTGGTACGGTCGGTCCTCTTGGATAACCGGTCCGGTTAAGCTGATTCGGCGAGGGAATTTCATTTTCATTTTCTTTTATTCGCTGCAGTCGTCTCCTCTTCTCTGTGTCCAGATTTTCTTGGACCGTACTCAGAACATTACTACAGCTTCTGCCATCGGCGTTGTGTGACTTTCTCCTAATTTCATCTTCATGCTTTCCAAAATCTCAAAACCCTCTCAACGGGTTCTTGAGGGTCTTCTCGCCCTCAGGCTCAGACTCCATTTCACTCATCATCCGATCACCTCCTCCAATGCCCGCCCTCCCTTCTGCCCTCTTCTTCGAGATCCAATCATCAGAAATTCCTCCTCGTCAGCCTCCTCGTTTCAACCGAAATCCCCTTCAAACCCCATTTCTTCAAACGTTGGTTTGTCCCAAATCCTCTATACTCCCAAGCTCACTGCCAGAAATTCTTCTTTAGCTACTAATTTCAATGCCTATCGTTCTGCTTCTAGGTTTAGATTCTTCTCTCTCAAAACTCCGGGTTTCGGGGGTCAAATCAATGGTAATTTCGCTAAGAAGGTCCTTGATAAGCCCGCTGCGGCTGTTAGTTCCGCATTTTCGCGGTATCGGGAAGCCATAGGGCTGCAAATTGAGGCTTTCTTCAAGAGAAACTATCTAGTTGTACTGGGGTTTGGAGCGGCTCTTGTTTGTGCGTTGCTCTGGAGGATTATGTTTGGTATTGCAAACACCTTTGTTGGGCTCTCTGAAGGCATGGCCAAGTATGGATTTCTCGCTTTATCTTCAGCTATCGTTGCTTTTGCTGTGAGTTTTCTCTATGATCTCTTCGCCCCGTGTTACCTTCATTTTGTAAGAAAATGGATTTATTGATCCTTTTGTTTGCTTTGCTGATGGTTGAGTTAAGCCTGTCGTTGTTTACTTGTCAATATCAGTGAAACCCTGGCGATAAGTTCCCCCATGTACTCCGGAGTAGTGTAGAAAAGTATTCTTGCTTATTAAAGAGCAAACCATATGATCGCTCTTTTCCGTGTTGATTTTTGGAAGGAAAGTTTCAAAGCCTTTAGCATTCTTATTTTTGTTTCTAATTTCTGCACGTTAGAAGGTTCTCTTGGATTTTGAACTATTTTCTGATAGTTATGGAAAAGAAAGAAAGAAAGAAAGAAAGAAAGAAAGAAAAGGTACTACTTGTGACCTTGTATAGTTCAATGCCTCTAAATGAAGTGCTCAACACAAGTTTTCTCGTAACTACTCTACTTATATGATGAATTTAGATTGGAGCACTTTTGTTTGACCCCCCCGTGGGAAAGGGACTTCTTTTTCCCTTGTCCTCTAGGTTGTTCTGTTTGGCTTTTAGCTGTTCTGAATGATATTTACCTTCTCGTTTCCTATCTAAAAAAAAAGTACTGCTAGTCTTAGCCAATCCATTGATAGGCTCACTACTAAACGATCTCATGAAAGGTACATACTATCTGAATTCTGAAATGAGCTCATTGCTTCACCTTTGATTTCTGTGATTTTTAGTTTTAAGCTCTCAGCATAGGATTTGAATGTAAACCTTCTGCTTATACACAATAATCATAGAAATTTTTTTAGAATCCGTTTGTCCGTTTGGTAGAGACCTAGCTTATTGTTTGTCATGACCTTTTCTCCTCACTCCAGTTTATGAAAATTGAATGTTATAGCTATTTTTTCTTTATGAAGAATTATAGCCTACTTTATGTGTTACTCTTGTTGAGTGTTGTCTACTCTTTTTGTCATGTCAAGGGCCTCTATATGCGCGCTAGATTCACTATCAATCCTGATAGAGTTTATAGAATGGCCATGAGAAAGCTCAATACGTCAGCAGGAATTCTTGAGGTCATGGGTGCCCCTCTTTCAGGATCAGACTTGAGAGCTTATGTGATGTCAGGAGGCGGGTTAACTCTGAAGAACTTCACGCCAAATCTTAGGAGCAAGCGATGCTTTCTTATTTTTCCCATTAGAGGTTCTGAAAGGAAGGGTCTAGTCAGTGTTGAAGTCAAAAAGAAGAAGGGCCAGGTTTGCTTTTATGCTTGCCACTTCCTTTTATGTTTACACTTAACAATATCATGAAGCTGTTACATTTTTTTAATCTTGAAGAGTCATTTGTATCCTTTTTTGGCGTGAAGCTATATATTGGCTCTTTCTGAATCTCTGGATGATCATCATATATTTACAAGTTTTTTCATGTGGAGAAATATCTATTTTTGCTTCTCTCAATGTTTTCCCACCAGCTAGCTCTGTTAGTTAATTATTTAACTTGTAATGGATGGCGGTTTATTCATAATGCATCAAACAGGTTAATGAGAAAGTACATTACAAGAACATATCCGTTTTTCGATGGGTGATTGATTGTTTCCCAATAGATCTTTGATAGGCACATGAAGTAGCTACGTAAGTTAGTTGATAGAGGTTAACTGTTGATAGAGGTTGGTTGGAGTGTTGAAATATGGCGCAAGAAGTTTGCAGGTCACGAGCTTGAAGTTATGAAGGATGTGGTGTGAGAATTGTGCAAATATTGGGGTAAACTTGTGCAAAAGAGAGCCTTCTCAAAATGCTATCAACCTGGTGTTTCAATACACAATGGGTTCCCATGACTTCGTATAGAATCATCATTCTTGTCATCGATGAAAAGAACCTTGAAGCCTGAATGAATAAATATGTTGAAGGCGAAAAACAATAGTCTTGAGAGGAGTTGGCGTCAATAATTGGCAGAATAGGGAGGCCACCATCAACTAATTAGTGAGTTAGTGACTCGGCCATTCATGGTGAATGATATAGCTTCACCTTGAAGGGTTCCATTTGTGCAAGATTCCACAAATGGAGGATAAACAATCAGGGGAGATGAATTGCTTTAAGTTGTTGAATATATGTGGATCTCCAAAGTAGATTAACTTATGATGGCTCACATGAGGTAGATGAACTGAAATCAGATAAGTCAAAGTTGACATTCATAGATTGTAGGCCTATGGTGCATGAAGCAGGTTAGGGCCACGTATAAACTATAGGATCTGTGCAAACTGTTCAGAGGCTCGAGATTTTTGTCAAGTTAAGGCTGATCTTCAAAGTTTGGTCAGTAGAGCAACACAAGTGGGATCAAAATCAGAGGAAGGAAAGGATGGAGTGGTTGTGAATTATTTTTTAAATTCTATCATGACTCAAACTGAATCTGGTATGGGCTGGAAAAATCAGGTACTACTAGTTCACATGTAAGAATAATGAAATTGAGTTTGATGAGGTTGGCTGAAATGCAATTAGAAGATGGCAGCAAAGCCAAGAAATATGTTGATAGGGATAGGATGAGTGATTATATACGTTGCGAGTTTGGGCTTGGGCTAAAAGAGAACAGTGAGATTCGGACTCGGCCTCTGATTTTCCTTCTACTGACAACCAATCATTAGGTGTGATGGAGAAGAAAAGGAAAGCAAGGGGTAGAAAACTCACCCTCCGGGAACAATCTTCTTGCAATTGGCTTAGACGTATGCACATCGAGATATGGTCTGAATTTATGTAGATTTATTGAGTGAAGGGTTTTGAATAGATCAGGGATATCTTATAGGATTACTGGCGGTGATGGACCAGAGGTGGAGTTAAGAAATTTTTATGGTGGGCAAAATTTTACTTATATAAACAGTAAACTTTCTATATATACATATACACACACATATATCTTTTAATTTTGAAAATTTAGTGGATAAATTGGAGGCCACTTATATTTGATAAGTGATCATTCTGGAAATGATTAGGAAATTTTTTAAATGATTTTTATAATTTTATTTTATTATTGGGAAGTTGTGAATCATGTGATGCACAAGTTCTGTATGCAGCTCTGTACACATTCAAGGATTGTTGTTGGATCTGTTAAGGATTTGGAAGAATCCTATTAATCTTGTATTTTCCTTTCTTTAGTTATATACAATGGACTACTCATCTCCTAGGAATCTCATCAAAACTATTGTTCCATTTGATAACAATTTTGGCCCCATTTGATAATCATTCATGCGCCGATTGATAACCATTTGGGTTTTAGTTTTTGGTTTTTGAAAATTAAGCCTATAAATACTACTTCTACTTATGGATTTCCATGTTTTATTATCTACTTTTTAGATGTGTTTTCAAAAACCAAGTCAAGTTTTGAAAACTAAAAAAAGTAGTTTCCAAAAACTTGTTTTTGTTTTTGGAATTTAGCTAAGAATTCAAGTGTTTTCTTAAGAAATAGGAGAACTATTGTAGGAAAGATGAAAACCAGTGTAGAGAAATTTTCAAAAACCAAATAGTTATCAAACGGAGCTTTAGGCCCCATGTGATAACCATTTGGTTTTTAGTTTTTTGTTTTTTAAAATTAAGCTTAATTTCTTCCAATTTCTTTGCAATGGTTTTCATCCTCCCTTAAGTAAGCATTTGGATTCTTAGCCAAATTCTAAAAACAAAAACTATTTTTTTAGTTTTCAAAACATAGCTTAGTTTTTTCAAACATAGATAGAAAGTAGACAACAAAACAAGTAAATCCTTAGGTGGAAGTAGTATTTATAAGCTTAATTTTCAAAACCTTTTTCGTTTTTGGTTTTTGAAAATAAGAATTCAAATGTTTCCTTGAGAGAGATGGAAATCATTGTAGAGAAATTGAGAGAAAATAAACTTAATTTTCGAAAACTAAAAACAAAAAACTAAGTCCCCATTTGATAACCATTTGTTTTTGAAAATTAAGCCTAGAAATACTACTCCTATCTAAGGATTTACTTATTTTGTTATCTACGTTTTACCTATGTTTTCAAAAACCAAGTTATATCTTGAAAACTAAAAAAAGTAGTTTTCAAAAACTTGTTTTTGGTTTTAGAATTTAGTTAAGAATTCAAATTCTTTCTTCGGGGAGATGAAAACCATTGTAGATAAAATTGACTCAAAACAAGCTTAATTTTCACAAAACAAAAAACAAAAAACCAAATGGTTATCAAACAGGACCTTCGTTTTTAGTTTTCTGTTTTTGAAATTATGCTTGTTTCCTCCCAATTTGTTTACTATGATTTTTTCGTTCTTAAAGAAATATTTGAATGCTTAGTCAAATTTCAAAAACAAAAACTACTTTTTTTAGTTTTCAAAATTTGGCTTGGATTTTGAAAATACTTTTAGAAAGTAGATAACAAAACAAAGAAACCTATGGGTAGAAGTAAGTATTTATAAACTTAATTTTCACAAACCAAAAATAAAAAAACCAAATGGCGCTTGTGGTCTATCACTGCCAATAATCCTAGAAGACATTTCATGATCTATTCGGCTTTTAGCTGTTGCAGTCTATTCTCTGGAATTGAACTAGGAATGAGATATTTTGTGATTTGCAGTTATTTTCATCCTCCCACAACCACCAACTCACACACACACACTAAAAAATCAAGTATATTTGATTTATTAGGCATGAAGCTGCTAAAGAAATTCAATTTGATGTTGTACATGAGAAGACTGATTTTACTCTTTTAATGTATGGTGCTCTTTATTTACAGTATGATATGAAGCTACTGGCAGTTGACATTCCCATGGCATCGGGACCCGACCAGCGGTTATACCTGATCGGAAACGAAGAGGAGTACAAAATAGGTGGTGGACTAATATCTGAATTAAGGGACCCTGTTGTAAAAGCTATGGCAGCAACCAAGGAATTTGATGATCTTGATCAAATTGAGGAAAATGAGGATGCAGAGAGAGAACGCCAAGAGGCAGAGAGAAAGCACCAAGAAGAGATCGAAAAACTCGAGAAAGGGCAATGAATTTTTTTTGTTCTTCTGATTTTGTGACATCGTTTTCTTCTCATTGTGTCTTCATAGCAATTCTTTGGAGCTGTTTTGAGTTTTTAGTCTCAACCCAGAAAAATCAACTTGATTTTAATAACCCCAAATCTGTATCTTTATGGTGTTTCTCAAGGTTCACTTTTGATTTTGTGCAAGTTTCCTTTGAATTTTAGAGATCTCAGAAGGATCATACCGGCAAGTAAGTTAAATAAAGCTTGCAATTTTATTAATTCATGTTTTTTTTAGTACAATAAATGAGGTATCAAGATTTGAACCTCTAATCTCAAGAGAAAGAGCATATATCAATTACCTTTAAACAATTGCAATGTTATCATCTCATGTTGCAGCACATATTCTTTCACTTGTGATATTCGTTCTAGTTTAAAGGATAAAAAAGTATTTATTCAGTTTTTTAACCTTTTTTTTTCAACATTTAAGAGGTTGCTTGGAAAATGGGGTGGGTTATAATAGTTTGTGATTAATGTAATTTGTGTTTATAATGTAGAGTTATAATAGTCTGTATTTGAAGTATAAAATATTTTCCAGATTATTATAACCCACACTATTATAGTTCATGTCCCGTACAACCTCTAAATTATAGTTTTGAGTTAATCCATGTTGACCTTCATTTAGTTAGTTAGAAACTTATGGCAATCTACATATTTTTAAAGTTAAAAAGCTAATCATCTTAAAATGATTTTAAATGTGATTTTGAAATATTTTTTAAATAAAGATTTTTATTGTAGGTTGAACTTTTGTATAAATAAATAAATAAAAAAAAATGAAGAATAGTTTGAAATGTTACAAATATATTGTAAAATTTAAATAATTTCTACCGTTGTAAATAAATTATAGGTTAAATTATAAAAAATATTCCTAAACCTTGCCCATCGTTTCATAAATATCTCTATTTTTTTTAAAAAAAATTGCAATGTTACTCTTGATCTTTATAAATGTTTCGGAACTATCATTAGAGTCGAAAAATCATTAAATGTTGGACGAAGAGTAGACATGTCTGAATGTTTTTGTTTCAGATTTAATACAACATCACCACATTGTTTCAAGTCATTGTCAGTTGATTTTCTATTCAACATTGTAATAAATTTTTGCTCCAATGGGAGTTTTGAAATGTTTATAAAAGGTCAATGGTAATATTGCTATTTTTGAAAAAATAGAGATATTTCTTAGACAAAAGGTAATTTTTTTTTAATAATTTAGCCTAAATAATATCATTAACAATTTTCAATTAGGATTAATTTTGTATCTATGCTGCCATCTCTTGCGAAAGGTTATATGGTATTGTTTTCTTTTTCTTTTTCTTTTTTTCCTACATAACAACGAATTATGTAAAGAATTCATTTTCATTTTTCTACATTTTTTGTTTGATTTCCGTTCAAAAGTATCCTAGTTCGATTCTCCTAAACTTTCTTGGTCAAAAGTATCCTAGTTCAACTCTCCTAAACTTTCTTGGATTGTTTTGGAAGTTATTATTTATTAATGATAACTTCTAATTATCAGTAATTGACTTGTAATATAGATTGATTCGAATCTCTCTATCCCAATATTGTAGAATTAAAAAAGTCTTCAACATAGGTAAGCATTTTGAATTAATATATGTTAATTACGTTAAAAACATATATCAAAATCTAATATATTGATAAACTTTTGTTTAATTTAATTGTAACTACCGAATTAATTTAAAGTTAAATATTAGTTTATTAACAATTAAATTACAAGTTTAAATCCATGAATTTCTAAATTTGTTTCTCAAAGACCAACTATTAGATAGAGAAAATTTAAAAACTTATTAGATACCTTTTAAAATTTAGATATATAATGAACTCACGGTTGAGAATTCAAAGACTTATTAAATATTTTTATAGATAAATTTGAAATTTTATACCCTATTTGATAACTATTTAGTTTTTATTTTTTTGTTTTGTGAAAATTAAGTGTGTTTTCTCTCCATTTCTCTACAATTGTTTTCATTTTTCTTAAAATATTATTTGAATTTGTAGCTAAATTCTAAAAGCAAAAACAAATTTTTGAAAAACTAAAAATCAAATGGTTATCAAAGAGCGTTAGGGATTAGATTTGTAATTTAACCTTTATTAATAACTCAATTAAAATTAAATATATTAAAGAGGGACAAAAATGATAGGAAAAAATTTCTCCCGCCAGTTTTTAGCATATAATAGATTTTGCATTACCTAAACAACAGCTCTCTAACAGATTTGTACCCCAAAAAATTAGAAGAATCACAAAATTTGGATTCAATGGAAGGAAGTTATCCTTGACGATCGATAGCAGCTGTATTCATGTTCATCCGATCGTGACAAATGGAAGTCGATCTCTATTCTGATCCATTGCCGCAAAAATTGGCTTGTCCTTCTCGATAATTTTCCCTCTGCTCTGACATTCCTTTTTCTCCTTCAACCAACGCATTTCGCCCTTAATTAGACGGCCTTTTCTCGAAATTCTCGTTTTCTTCTTCGTCCTCTTCCTTCTCCTGGCGCTGCTTCTCCTGAAATTTCAGGATCGGCTTCAATGACGAGTTGTACAAGATGCTGAATCAACGCTATCCCGAGGTAATCTGTCCATGTTTATATGGAGGAACAGGAAATTATATTAATTCGATTCAATCTAAAATTTGCGAATATGTTAATTCTTTTGCGCTTATTATTTGTATTGATTGATTACGAGGCATTTGTGTTATTTTTATGTGTTTTTGTTCTCCTGATTCTTTATCTTTTGTTGAATGTCTGCATTCTGTCCATGTTTATATGGAGGAACAGGAAATTATATTGATTCGATTCAACCTAAAAAATTCGCGAATGTGTTAATTCTTTTGCACTCATTGTTTGTATTGATTGATTACGAGCCATTTGTGTTATTTTTATGTGTTTTTGTTCTCTCTGATTCTTTATCCTTTGTTGAATGTCTGCATTCTGTCCATGTTTATATGGAGGAACAGGAAATTATATTGATTCGATTCAACCTAAAATTCGCGAATATGTTAATTCTTTTGCGCTCATTGTTTGTATTGATTGATTACGAGCCATTTGTGTTATTTTTATGTTTTTTTTGCTCTCCCTGATTCATTATCCTTTGTTGAATGTCTGCATCTTACATTTGCTTCTGAGGTGAAACGGAATCCTCTGTTCCGACGGCCATGGCCGTCATTGTATTTGGATTCCGACAGTTTTCTCTCTAAATTTCGAAGAAAGACCAGATTTGAAACAGTTCTTTTTTGTATCTATTTTCAAAGTTGGTTTAGGATTGTGATTGAATGATTTATAGGAACTAATGTATTGAGATCGAAATCTCTATTCGTGGTTTTGAAAGATAATTTTAACGAACGTGTTTATTTGATTTCCGCTTCCCCCCAAAGAACAGGACTATTTTATTAACAGTTTCCGAATGATCATCGTGTTTCAGTTTCTCATCACTATTTCATAAATAATCAAAGAAAAGGTAATTTTCATTTTTCAACTTTTAGGAGAAATTTTTTTGTATGTATCGACTATTTGTTGTCCTATATCTTTGTTTAAATGAAAGGAAAAAAAGTTCCTGGGAAATTATTTCTTATGATGATAAAATATTGAAATTTCAAAATTAGACATGAGAAACGAGAAACAAAGTGTCATTTCTCTTATGGAAGATAATCAAAGAAATGAGCATCATAATCAAAGAAATGAGCATAGCTCAATTGATTCTCTCTCTAAAGAACAAAGGTTCAATCCCTCAAATCTTATTGAACTAAAAAAGAATAATAATATTAAGAAACAACAGTGGAGATATTAACTGCTACGACTTCGTCCTCCTTTCACATTCCCTTCACGTCTTAAGGTCATGGTCCATAAAAATATGTCTGATGTGACTTAACATTTCCCAGTTTAAAACCGATGAGAAAAAAGAATGGGTAGTTGACTTAGCTGCTGGATGTTTCCATGTTTAGGATTTCATGGTCTTGCTCTTGATACCTTCATCATTTTCTTTTTGACTTGTGCTTGGAAAAGACGTGCTTTGTTTGAGTTTGAAGGTATGTTACCTAGCTTGTGAGGTCAATTCACCAATGAGAAATTCGTTGGATTTTAATGCAAGAATAGATCGGTTATGAAATATAAATCTACCAATGCCCTTCTCATCTTATTATCTTAAGAGTTTTTATCATATAGGGTTAGAACAAAAATGACAATTGCACAAAGCAAAAGGAAAAAGAAGTTCAAAATAGAGTTTCGTGAAAACTTGAACAAAGTGTAAGAATTTTTCTTCAAGTTTCCAGTGCAACTGTTTGCAGGCTCCATGGGAAAATGAATTAATATCTTATCTTACATGTACTCTTGACTGATACATATCCTGCAACTTAACAGGTGTCCTGTTTGGAAACAACCTTAATTTTTCAGACAGAGATTCGATTTTGCATTTTCAATGGGAAACTGCTGGACTAAGGTAGGCCTCACTGGAAGTTCATCTCCTCTCTCTCTCTCTCTCTCTCTCTCTCTCTCTTCATTTTATCGTATGTTTTCAGGGTCTTGTATTGGATTTCTGATATATTGCTCTCTGCTTTATTTTGTTTGCTAGCCCCGCTGTTTCTGGCATGTCCTTTGTACCTTCTGTTTTTATTCATCAAGTTCATGGGTCATCTTGGCTCCACATAAGACATAAACAAGTGGAGGTTTGAAAAAAATAACACTTACCTTCTGTGGATTCTTACTCGTTCAGAATCATGCAAGTCCACTAAATTTTCAGTGGATCAATTTTTCTCTCTTATATCATATCTGAACTCTCTCTTTCACATAGATTTTTTTTAGTAAATCTACTTTAAAGAGATTTATTCTGAAATTCTTATCTGAAGTTCCACTTTTCCGGCTAATAGTCAATGATGATTTATTCCTTCCCTTCCTCATTTACAAAATGTCAATGTTAGGCCCTTAGATGATAGTAGTGTCCAAGTGGTGGCCCTCATCCTTGATACCCATCCTCTGAAAAATTATTGAACGTGGTCCTCTCCTAATCATTAGATGTATGATTAAACCATAGTTTTTAATTTCTTTGTCATATCTCTAACGTTATCAAATGGTAAACCGTGATGTTTCAATCTGCTCAAATAGTTTCTCTATCTTATAAGTGAGTTACATCCACACTTGACATTGTGCAGGTCTTCAGTAGTGAACAAGAAGACTATGCTGAAGTCCAGAATGTTGATAGCAAAAACGTACATGTCATTACGTCGATGGAGAAGTGGGAGGCGAAGCTCTTGGAAGCAACCAAAGATGGCAAGATTGTAAGTTTCTCCCTAACTATTATTTCTTCAATGTGAGGATGAAGAAATAAAATTTTAGTTCACTCGTTCATTTTTAGAACTCAAGGAGAACAAATCTTGTTCAAGGAAAGTCATCTAGTTCACTTATTCATTGTGTTCGGCATTTAACAAATTCAGAATGTTTTTATCTTTATAATTATATAAGTGAATCGTGAAGAAAAATATATAAAGATAGAATTGTGTTTACCTTAAAACTATGCAACAGGTCATTGCAAATTTCAGTGCATCATGGTGTAGACCATGTAAATCCATGACGCCAGCATATTGTGAGCTTGCTGATAAGTATACTTCCATGGTATTTTTGGCCATTGATGTCGATGGGCTAGCTGTAAGTAAAAAGCACTTTTTGGTTGCCTTTCGTTTCTTTATATAAATTCATGTTTTCAGAGGCATAGATGAATATGAATCTAGCTAGCTCTCCACTGACGGAGTTCTTATCCATGATTTTACACTTTGATTTTAACAGTTGTATGGTTTTTCGTTTCTTATTCCTTGGCACTCATTTTCTGTACTTAGTTTCGATTTTTTGTTTCTTGTTTTTGGAAAAAGAAAATAAGAACTTGTTTTGTAATTGTTTTGTTTTGTTTTTTTTTAAAAAATGTTTATAGTTGTGTTGGGTAACTTTTTTTTTTTTTAATTTTAAAATTTGTCCTCTAAAATTTCAAAATCATTATGTTATATTCAATTTTTAACATTTTAGACATTCTTTATAAGTTAGAAATAATAAAAGTTTGTGTTTTTGAAAAATGAGAAACTAAGGTCTCGTTTGATCATCATTTCGGTTTTAGTTTTTAGTTTTTGAAAATTGTACTTGTTTTCTCACCGTTTCTCTACAATGATTTTCATCTTCTCTATAATAGCCTCCATCTTTCTCAAGACAAAATTCTCTTAGTTAAACTTCAAAAACAAAAACAAGTTTTTGAGAACTATTTTTTTTAGTTTTCAAAACTATACGAAAACACATGTAAAAAGTAGATAAGAAAACTTGAAAAACTCATAGGTGGAAGTAGCATTTATAGGCTTAATTTCAAAAAACCAAAAATTAAAAATCAAATGATTATCAAACGGAGCCTAAATTTTATTATTTCTTGAATTTGTATATAATTTTGGAAAAATTTACTTTAAAATTTGAGAAAGAAAGAATTGAAAAGATTACCAAATGGGTCCTAAATGGTAGAGTTAGTTTATTGTGTTTTGTATTGTGAGTTGAATGCAAATTTGTTTACACTGATCTCAGGAGCTCAGTAAATCGTGGGACATCAAAGCCACTCCAACATTCGTGTTCTTTAAAGATGGTCGCCAAGTAGATAAATTAGTAGGAGCTGACAAGTCAGATCTGCAACAGAAGATAGCTGCAATGGATGAATCGGTAATCAAATCTCAGAGTTGATAACTTTTTCTTCCTCATTTAATATCCTACGTATACATAGAAGTCTAAAAGCACAAAAAGAATTCCCATAACTAAACAACAAAAAAACATTAAGAGGAAATCTTTTCGGCTTTATTATCAAGTTTCAGTGTGAAATTCATTCATACTCGAGGTTAAAAATCATTCCTTATGGTTCCTTGCTTGCGAGAGAACACGATGTACTGTTATCAAATGCAATGCAATTTGAAACAATTACCAAGCTATAATTGCAGTTTTTATTATTGTTCAATCACAAGAATTTTAAATCTTCTTATTTTAGCATATTTTTTTCCTTAAAAAAAAAAAAAAAAAAGATAAAGAAAAAGAAAAATGTCCCTCCCCTTTGTTTAGTTACATTCCATTGAGGCAGCTGCTTTTACAAGCAACCCAAAGAGCAGAGATGGGTTGGAGAAAAAGGGGCTGTGATCAGTCTCCATTTCATATACTATTTCTGGCGGCCATTCCTTTATCATGGCTTCTTGTTGCTCTGGTTTTATTACTCGATCGTACATTGTTTTTATATACACTCGTTTCACCGTATCGGCGCCATCGTGCTCCACCGTAAACTGAGCAGTCTGTAATGCGAGGATTGGCCCCGGCCTCAGAAGCATGGTGGCCAATGTCGAATCCTGATAACATCAAACATGGGTTGAGGTGTGATTGCTTCTTATATCGTTTTAAAATTAAATGAAACTATATTTAGATCGTAAAGTTTTCTCTCTAATTTGGCTCTCTTAAATATTTAGAATCAAAACTTAGTGAATAGCATTTTGGGTTTGGGTACCTCGTGGGGACTCATGTGATAGATAATTTTGCGCTGCAATTCTCTTTTGATGACAGCAGTGGTGGGAGGTTGTTGGGGTCCCAATCCAAATTCTAAGTCATAAACATCCCCGAACTCGGATAAATCTGGCACTCCCTGCACATTTATCCAAAACAAAAGCAAAAGCTAAAGCTAATCATCATAATTGATATGATTAACGTTAATAATAACCAAATCATCTTCATCTTTGATAAGATAACATTAAAAAAAAAAAAAAAAAAAACAAAAGTGGAGACTTGACCCACATTTGTAGGACACGGGGAAATTTTACTCCCCTACTGCTCAGGACGCATGGCCCAATCTAAAATTGCAGTGGTTTTTACCCAAAAAAAGACATTACCCTACTCTATCCCACTTTCTTCTGACTCTCACTCTAAACCGCTCAAGTTCAATCAATTGCATTTTCGAGGGTGAAGAAATCTTGTCAACATGTTTTTGCCATCTTCAATATGAGAATTGAAAATTTTCTAAGGCCTTTTAATAAACCTGTATTATAATATTGTGGAATATTTTGTACCTCAAACAGAAACTAGAAACTTTAGACTGAATAATTCTATATTTTAAATAATATTATATAATTTTACAGACTATAATAATCTACAAATTATAATAATTCACGCTATTATAATATAATCATCGTCTCAAACAATTTCTAATTATCTATTTGCTTCCTTCTTTGCGCCTCTAATTACTTTGCTATGTCCCTAAGCGCTTCCCAACCAAAAACCACCCAAGTCGGGGTCGTAGAGAATCAGAGGAAAGAGATAGGTAGGGATAGAGGCTAGAGATAGTGAGAGGGAATGGGCGAGAGAGATCACACTCAATGAGGGACAGTAACAGGGAAAGGAATCGAGGGTGGGACCTTGTTTATTTCAATGAAAAAATGAATGAAATTGAATACATAAGGTAATATCATTTTAGTTCTTGTAATTTAAGTTTTGTTTTATTTTGGTCCATGTACTTCCAAATATTCAATTTTAATCCTTACACTTTCAATAAAGCTTAAAATTGATCCATATTCTTAATTTATTGTGAATTTTCTTAAATAAAATTAGTCTATATTATTTTTCCCTCTATAAATTTTGAAAATAGGTCCACATTGTGTCTTTCTCTTGTGTTAAAATTATTATTATTATTTAATCAATTTCGTAAAAAAAAATTAACTTCAGTTTTTATAAAAATTGATTATAGAGACCAATTTTAAATTTTATTAAAAAGTACAAGACTAAAATTGGACATTTGTAGTTATAACTTATAAAGACTAAAATAGAACAAAACAAAGTACATGAACTTGTAAATAATAAAACATGTCAAATTTGGATTCGGCCACATGCGCAGCAGAAAATTCCAGTGCCCAATCAGTAGGGAAATAGCCAAATAGGAAGGCATTGATAAATTATAATGAATGGCTTTGTATTGTATTTTCCTTTAATCATTGAAGAAATTAGCTTTATATATATATTATGAGTCATGACATGAGTCATGACTGCACACGTGAGAACTGTGTACTCGTGAAAGCTGTCGGTTCCAACTTCCAATAGAGCACACTGTTATTCGGAGATTTGAAAAGTCCAACTGGCCTAAGCCAAATTTGACTTTCTTCCGTACACACCAGGCAAAAATCAAAATATTCCAATCACTGTTGCACCTTACCGATCATAAATTATTTATAACATTATTTTAAACAAATAGGCTTAATATTTTTTTAAAGGAATGTTTAACTTAAATATTAATTTGATTTAAACTAAAATTAAAAGTTAAATCTACTTATAATGGGTGTTATATGTTAAACCATCTTTGCTAATTTACTAATTTCATGATTTATATAAAGGTTAAATTACAAGTTTAGTTATTAAACTTTGAAGTTTGTGTCTATTTAGTCTCTAAATTTTCGAAAGTATCAAATAGATTCCTGAACTTTCAATTTTGTATCTATTTGGTCCATAAACTTTAAAATGTGTCTAATAAGTCCTTAAATATTTAATTTTGTATCAAATATGTCCCTGAATTTTCAATTTTGTGTCTAATAGATCATTGACTTAGTGAACATTTTTTAAAATTCATGAACTTACTGGACATAAAATTGAAAACTTAAGCTTCTATTGAACAAAAAAATCAATTTTATATGTAATAGATCGCTTAATTAAAAAAAAATTGTGAATATGTTAGGGACCTATTAAAAGTTCAAGGACTAATTAGACATTTTTAAAGTTTAGGGACTTATTAGATACACAATTGAAAGTTCAGGGACCTATTTTACACTTTTTAAAATTCAGCTACTAAACTTGTAATTTAATGTTTATATAAATCTTAGGTTATAAAGATAGTTTTGTAAACTACAGTCCTATAATTGTTGAAGAATTATACAATCCTATAAATTAAATGGCTATATAAATCCACAATTTTATAATTTATTATATATTACAAACTATATTAACTTCTTTTTTTTTTCACTATTAAAGCTCTCTATTATAGAGATTCAACTCGATAAAATTATAAATTTAATCCCTATAATTAGAAGAAAGTTAAAATTTAAGTTCTATGATTTTAAATATAATTAGTCTTTATAATTGTATAGAATCTCTACACATAGTCCCCTTACGGTAGGGGATTATTTATGAGAGTTTTATCAAATTTTTAAATTTTTATCAAACCAAAAGAGCAGAATTCTAGGTTTTAAAATTATGGGGACTAAATATTAACTTTTCTAAATTACGGATCTAAATTTGTAATTAAACCTATTCAACTCCATTAAAAGATTACGAGTAGAACAAAATCATGGTTAAAGTTTAAAATATTAATAAATTAGATAGAAAGTTTATATTATACTGTAGCAAATAAAATTTACGGCGCAAAAGAAGGTTTCACCACACAGAGAGGGACACGCCCTTCATTTCTGCTGCAGTTCCACCGTACTAATCTATTTCAGGATAAAAATCAGATGTATCTTATAATAATATATGAAATATTTCATATTACATATAGGGATTATTATAATCCGATTAAATAATTTTACATCATAAATATAAATTATATAAGTACATAAATAATTTATAGACTATTATAACTTACTCAATACCTCAATCATTCTCTAAATTATTTATGAGAGTTTATCAATATTATTATTATTATTATTTTCAAACACAATCTAACTATTAGGGGTTGTTTGGAGCGTTGAGTGAGTTATAATAACATGGGTTATAATAATCTGTGGGTTATTATAGTTTGTGAAACATATAATATTATTTAAAATGCAAAGTAGTATAGTCTGTGTTTGGGGTGGAGAGTATTTTACAGGTTATTAAAACACGAGTTATAATAACCAGTGGGTCAAACAGACCCTTATTCTTCCTTGATTTATGATAGCTTTAAAGCTTTTTTTACCACTTTAATTTTTTTTTCTTACTAATCACTCAGCTGAATCAAATTAGAAGTATTAAAATTTGTTGAAAAAAATTTAGACCTAAATTAAGCATGATTAATACATATGCCACTTTTTCTAAATGGTGGTAAGTTTCCATTTCTATCAATGTGATGTATTATATACATTTAAAAAAAAAACTTTCAAAATCATATAATTTCAGTATTTTTTATTTATAAAGAAAATGAAGCAACTGTCTAACCGACACAATTAAAACTCACCTGGTTTTTTTTCTTTCTTGAAACTGAAAACTCGCCTGAATTAAATATTGCAACCTGAATTATTTAATATATTGGAATCGTTTCTCAGACTATGATGAGTCGGAGAGGATGCCAATAGTTCTAATTTTGGCAACCAGCGTCCAGCTGGCCGGTGGCTGTCTTAATTCATTTTCCTAATTAAAAGACAAAACAATTAGACTTAATTAATTGACTAATTACTTTAAATCAATTAGCAGCCGGCGATTCCCTGCCTCATGCGATTTGCGATGAGAGCAAGTGCCTCCGATTCCCCTAACGGCCAAAACTATTCACACGTTTTGACCTTCATCTTCTCACTTCGCTGATCTTATAAGTTATAACCACCACCGGCCGGCAATGAACTTCGCCGTCCAGCCGGCCAATTCATTAGAAGAACACTGAACGCTGCACTAATACGCCTAGTTTTACTTCAATTAGCATTTGTAAACACACACACAAATGAAACATGAATTAAAAGTAGTGAGAAGAAGAAATTGTTTACGTCTTTGGCATCTTGATCAGTATGGAAGCCAAATCGCAGCATCGTCGCCGCTACATACACCGCCAAACGGATCTTCTTCGCGAACTTGAGCGTTGCTTGAGTAACACTTAATCCTCCGGCGCTATGTCCAACCAGAATGATCTGTAAACGTTTTTGACGATGTCTGAATCAATCAACTCCACTCGATCGTAATCGATTGAGGAACAGAGACCTCGAGGCGAAGAAATTAGAAATTAAAAACGACGAAAATTAATTACCTGTTCGTTTTCCGGTAGACTGGAGATGAAATCGAGCAGAGGCTTATTGTAATCGTCGAATTTGACGACGGAATTCGGATCGGAACGATCGATTCCGGCGCCTTTGAGATCAATACAAGTGACTTTGAAGCCAGAATTCTCCATTAAACACCTGATTTTGTACCAGCACCATCCTCCTCCACTTACGCCATGAACGAGGACGAAGTGAGGCGGTCTCTGCACTGCAGCAGAGACGACTGCACTTGGCGCCAGGTTTTCTTTCTCTCCCATGGCGGTCTTCAAATATTTACGAATTGGAAATCATGATGGCAAAATGTCTATGTATGTATATATATATAGGTGTGTAGTTGAACTAGTCCTTGAAATAATTATAATTTTTTTTTTGTTTCGGACCTTACAAGCTTTAATTATTTATATTTTATTGTGTCTTTCAGTTCCACGATCGTTGAAAAAAAGCTAGAGATTGAAGACAAATTGGGCTAGGATGGAGTTTGATCATCATCATATCAATCAAGAAGGCATTGGACGGTTGAGATTTAATCCCAGCGATGGTCAGCGACCAATCAGTCCCGCTCATATTGAGCCTTCTGTGTGCGCAACTGTAGGGGAAAATATTCTAGAATTTGCTGGCAGAGCAGAAATTATATAATGCAAAAATGGAGATGGTTATTCATGGCCATGATGATGTAATTTTGTTTAAATAATCTGTGGATTGAAAAGTGACGTGTTTGAGAATATGCTTATTGGGATGGTGAATTGAGGTAAAACTTTGGACCAAACGGTATTTGACCTAACTTTTCAAAATAGAGATATTTAACCTTTTTCAAATATTATCATTATTTTTTCTATCTAATTCTCGATTCTTTTCCCTTCTTTTTTCCTCCCTCTTCTCATGTTTTCTCCTGTCATCTTCTTTCTCACTCCTCCGACGATCACCACCTTTCCCATGTTTTTTCCCTGTTTTTCTTCGATTTTTTCACTTTCGATCTCTTTTTTTTTTTTTTGTCTCAATCTATTTTCCATATTTGAAATGAAGATCGAGTGGAGTTCTCTTAAGAAGACAAAGGGAAAAGAAAAAGGGAGAGCGAGAGAGAAAAGAAAGAGCGCACTGAGACAAAATAAGAGCTAGAGCAAGAGTAGGAGTGAAGATAAAGAACCAGAGCGAGCAGGAGGGAAAATACATTTAAAAAAAATGCTTCCAGACGATAGGAAAGAGTTAGAAAACTTTGTTTTGAAAAATTAAATCGGAGCCTAATTTTTAGGTCATCTGTATTAAAAACAAACTCATTGGGATGGTTAATTACATAAATTCAAGTTAAACAATTAAGTTTACAAAGCTATTTATTATATTATGTACTGTTTTTTATAAATTACATAAACCAAACACATTTATAATTTTTTTTAATGTAATGTAAATATTGATTACATAAATGTAGATTCTTCAGTCGACTTATATATAACTTAATTGGTGAAAATATTATCCAAATATATTGTAATACTTCTTTAAATAAAAATTTGGGCTTCATAAATCTATATTTATTAAGAAAGTGAACCAAATATTCACCTTAAGGTTTAAACTATCCCCTTCTACTTTTTAAATGTTATTATTTTTTAAAAAGATATTTAAAGATACATTTTGATTGCACTTGATGTTACACATAAAACTTTTCTGAGTGCTTTTGTACATGTAATAAAAATCTTGAGTGAGATCATAACATACTCATGTTCTTCCAAGCTTTATATTAAATTCCAAGTAATTAACTTAAAGATTTAGGTTAAATATAATATCAAAATTCAACAAGAATTAGTAGCTTTTCAAAATATACTTTATTTTGTAGTCAAAATCAACAAATTTAACAATATATTATTATTATACCACTGATTAAAAGAATATATGAAAAATATGAATCTACTATCTTGACAAGGAATATGCCTTATATCTCACGGATCCACTAAACCATTTGCAATATTAGGATTGTATTTCCCAAATAGTATTGAAATTCAACAAATCTTCTTTAATATACTAAATTACATAATCATGAAGACACGTCAGCAAAGTAGTAGAAAAAAGCCAAATATATTTTTTGGAGAAAAAAAGAAAACAAAAGGAATATATTAAATGCAAAGTTTATTTGGTGGTTATTGGGATCCCCTGTTTTGAGGCGATTTCGTTTCGTTTTGTTTTTTTATGCCCACTTTCCTGGCCCCGACAACATCCTCATTGATTTCCTTTCGTTGTCTTATTTATTGTAGTATTAAAGATAAGGATTTTGGATTATAAAACAAAATAGATAAGATTTTTTCCAATTTACATAATTATAAAAATTTAATTATCCACCTAATCCGATTTTTATATTAATTAAAACATCATTTTAAACTCAATCTACCATCTGCATTTATGTTTTATTTTTTTTAGTTCAACAATAATATTTAAAATAAGGGTTTTAACCTTTGATTTCTTGATTGAAGATACCTCTTAATCTATACTCACTTTGACCTCCACATTTATCTATTATACTATATTAATTATTATTATGTACTTGAATAAATACGGTATTTTTTTTATAACTTTTTTAAAAATTAAGTTTATGGTTTTTTTTTCAAACTTGTCTTTTATTTCTTTGGTTTGGAAAAAAACACTTCAGGAATTTTAGTATTTTTTTTTTCTTACATCTCAAAATTTGGCTAGGATTTTAAAAATCGTTTTTTGTACAGTTATATTAAAAACATAAAGGAAAGTGTTGGAATATAAGCATGGTTTTAAAATAGAAAAACAATTGTTAAATTAAATGGGCCTACATATGCTTATCACTTTTTTTCTTCTAAGTTTAGCTTCTTTATTTTGGGAAAATCTTAAGAATGTTTTCAAAATCATAGCTATTTTTTTTCTACATATATATGAAAGAGGATATTCTGAAAATCTGATTATTTATTTTTTAAATTAAAAATAAAGAGAATAATTATAATGAAAGGTTATGGGAGAATGAGAATGACATTCTTCATTCTTATTAAAGAAATTGATGAATGAGAATAAATCTCAATTTTAGTGTGATTCCTAAATTGATAATCATTATCATTATTATTAAAGTAAAGTTAGTAACAGTGGAACGAGAATGAAAAAGAATAATTATCTTACTCTCTTCCTTACTATTCCCTTTTTAAGTAAACATGAATTTTCTTTAAACTTTGGATTTAAACAAAAACTATATAGAATTCAATAATACTTTTAAGAATTTGATACTTCCCATATATATTTTAAATGTACAATGGAGCTTTGCTTATAAATGAATGTTTATAATAGAACATTTCCATTCTTATTTATTTATTTATTTTAATTCAACTACATATGATATGTGAGATTTGATTTATTGATTTAACCATGGAGTGATTAGTGTAGACTTATAAAGGGATGTTTGCAATAAAATTTTCCCATTCTATTACAATCATTTAAAAAATATATTATAATTGCAAAATATGAAATTTCAACCCGTGTTTTTATTTTTCTATTTCAACCAACACGTGGAGTAGATGGATTGAAAACTTTAACTTCTTAGTTGAAGTTATATGTTTTTTTTTTTAATTTCCATAAAACTCACTATTGCCTGTTGTCTTCGGTGGTATCTCATAGTTTTTGCATTAGTTGAACCATATTAAGATTAGCAATTTCAACTCATGTTTGACCATTTAAATTATGTCCGAGCTTATTCAAAGTGTTTTTGACTAATTAACCACATAAATAGAAAAAGGATAACACGCCATTTTGGTCCCTGTATTTTGGATATTGTGTTCATTTTTTGTCTCTATACTTTCAAATTTTCAATTTTAGTTTATGAAATAAAGCTTATTGGTCCTTAGTTTATTGTTAATTTTTCTTTACAAAATTAGTTTCTATTAGCTTTTCCTTTATAAATTTTGAAAGTATATTCATATTGTGTTTTTTTAATTGAAATTATTATTATTATTTAACCAATTATGGTAAAAAATAGTTTCAATCTTATCATATAAATCAATTTTAAACTTTATTGAAAGTAGAGAGACCAAAATATAAGAGGATAGAGAGATCAAAATATAATAGACTTAAAAAAGTACATGGATAAAAATGATATTTTAATAAAAAAAAAATACATTATATGTTTTACGAGTTTAATTGGACATGTGTTATAACTGTATTTCATTTTTAAAATTAATTAAGATTCTAAAAAGTAAGTAAAACAAAAAAAAAACGTCTAAAAGAAGGGGAAAAAGGTTTACCAATCATTTAATTGAGGTTGAATTTGCCGTATGGCATGATCCCATTTTATTAGTCAATCTTTGCGACTAGATTTTTGCAGAAATATTTAATATAATAAACGTTTTTTCAGTACAAAATAAGTCAAATTTAATATCAAACAAAAATGTTATGTAAAGTAGAAGAACTTGACCGTTTTTCAAAAAAAAAAAATAAACGCCGCTAAAATATTTAAAACTATAAAATAAATGAAAACGATCCATCTGGCTAAAGGCACCATTGCATATGCATGCATCTGTAAAACTAAGGGAAATTTTGCAGTCTGAAAGTAATGACGTCAGTGTTGAGTAAAAGTTATGGAATGCCGGTTAAGTTTTAATTAATGAATAATTTAAAGAAGATGATTTAGGGCGTGTTCGTTATGCAATCCGGATCCTATTTTATGTTTTCAGATTTACTGAATTTAGTGAATATGTGTTTGGCAGATGTGTTTTCGAAAACTGTTTTCGGATTCTGGGATCGAAATAGTAAAAATTCTGAAAACAACATTTTTATGTTTTCATTGTATCCAAATTCTGAATTTAAAATTTTAAAATGCAGAATTATATTAAACAAAGATAAAAATAATAAATACAATATTTCATGTTATGAATTCAATTTACTTTTGTTAAATTAAAATATGTAGAATATAATATATTATAAATTATAGAATATTATATTATAAAAAGATAATTCTATAAAATTTGCAAAATCATTTCTTAAATTAATTAATAATGACTTATATTCAATATAATAATTAGTTTTGCATTTACAACTAATTTCATGATCTATAAATATGTTATAGGGCACAGTTTAAACAACTGTTTAGAATGAAATCAAATTTCTAAATCTGCTACCAAACACATATCTGAAAACATGAAATACAACTCTGTTTTCATTGAATTCCTTGTTTTCAAATTTTTGTTTTCAGATTGCGTACCAAACAAGCCCTTATAATTTTGGTTAAATTACAAGTTTAGTATCTCAGAAGTTTGTGTTTATTTGGTCCGTGAACTTTTAAAGTGTCAAAGAAGTCCATGAACTTTCAATTTTGTATCTATTTGGTCTCTAAACTTTAAAATATGTCTAATAAGTTCTCAAATTTTTAATTTTGTATCAATAGGTGCTCGAATTTTCAATTTTGTGTCTAATAGGTCCTTGACCTAATTGATGTTTTTTAAAATTCATGAACCTACTAGGCACAAAATTGAAAACTTAAACTTCAATTGGACAAAAAATCCAATTTTATATGTAATAGATCGATTAATTTTAAAAAAATTACGAATATGTTAGGAACCTATTACAAGTTTAAAGACTAATTAAACATTTTTAAACTTCAAGAACATATTAGATACAAAATTGAAAGTTCAAGAATCTATTTGACACTTTTTAAAGTTTAGGGACTAAATAGATACAAATCTAAAACTTTAGGGACTAAACTTATAATTTAACCTATAATTTTTTAAAATATACTTTAATTTTAATGCCAATTCCGTCGAACTCTTACTAGAGTCGAGGATTTTTAGGTTAGGGGGGTTTGATATGTTTTTGATATTATTGAACTTCTCATCATCATCAAAAATCAAACCAACTCACGAGAGGGCTAGACAAAATGAACGCCACTGAAACAAACAAATATTTTGAAAAATATGGTAAATTAATTTATAATAATATATGGTAAATTAATTTATAATAATATGATACAAGAAGTTCAGGGGAGTTCGAACCCTGAGCCCACCGTACATCCGCTAGTGTTTAGAGTACAATAATATTGGTTGGATTTTTTTGACTCAATCTTTGATAGAAATAGTTAATAGGTTGAATTTGTATTTATTCTCATTAATGGTAATCACGTTAGACAAATTTAAACATAAATATAGTTGAACAAAGAACCTTTTCTAAATGCTAAAGATTTGCATTTTCACCCACATAATTGCAATGCTATATTCTAAAAAAAATATTAACGACAATGAAATTTTTAAAAACGCAAAAATCAAGTTGAAGTTAAAGTTTAATATAAAGGCTAAAAATGATTGAAAAGTAATATAAGCTCAATTTTAAAAAAATAAGGAAAAAATTATTTTACAATGATATATAGAATAATAATTTGTGTCTATCAATCTTTTTAGCCGTTTACTCTATTATAAAAATTTAGTCGAAATTTATTTAATAGACATGACCAAATCAATAATTTATTAGTTAACAGTGGAAACTTAACTCAAAAGTTGAAAATATAAATGTGATTATACTAATTTAAAGTTGGATAATAAACAAATAAAATAGTTTCAATAATTCATACCTAACTAGAATAGGAAGTTTTTTTTTTTTTTTGGTGTCGCGATGACTTTTAACACGAGGTACAAATTAAATAATCATTTTTAGCAACAAATTAAATAAGCGTCAAATACAAATAAATGTTTGTTAAATAATTTACAATGTTAAAGAAAAAATATATATAATTAATAATTTAATAATTTGTAATGTTCTATCTACATTTGAAAAAAAAAAAAAACTATGTTAAAGTCAAAAGAATTGCGAACTAGAAAAAAAAAAAAAAAAGTCAAAAGAACTGTACTGATTCAAGGAAATGTAATACGTAAATGTTAAGCTATAGTTTTAGTAATTGCAAATTGAGATTTTTTCAAATCCTTTTAAAGTATCAGTATTTATTTAAAAAAGTCAATAACCATTATTGACTTAATAATAAACTTTTCTTTTTTTTAAAAAAATATATTTTATTTACATAATTGATGATTGACTTAGTTATTCATCCAAAGAATCACAATTATATTCTATTTTAATTTTCTCACATTTGTAACTAATTTTTTAGATGGTCAAATATTCATATTTTTAAGGTTGGACTTGCAAATTGTTGATTTGAACCTACGTTTAATTTTCTCTAATTCTTTTTCCATTTTTTTTACGTATATGTACGAAAATTGTTCCATTTCTCTTGTTACTCATTTATAAACAACTGTGAGGAAAAAAAATATACAGTTTCTTATTTCTTATTTCCAATATTTTTAAAATGCACAGTAATAAAAAAAATAGCATATGTTTTATTAATAAAAGTTGTTGTTCAAGTAAATGTTTATTTTGATTAAAAATGTGAGATAATAAGAAACAAAAAAATAATTATCAAATGTACTTTAAGAATAAGAAACCGTTACTAAATATGAGCTGATTTTCTTCCTAAAAAAGTGTTATAATTAAGCCAGTCTTACATTCATTAATTATATATTGCCAATTCAACAAGTTATTAATGAATAACCACGGTCTTATTTAATGCGTTGAACAAATTTTGAAAATAATAAAGTGAGACGATGCATGAATATGATATCTACATTATTTTTCTAATTGATATCTGAAATGGGAGGTAAAGACCGATTTTGAAAAGGAAGATTTTTTGGTATGGATACTTATTCTATTTATTGATTGTCACATCAATATTTTTTTAAAATGATATAATGTCTACTTCCCATAAAAAAAATATTTATAAAGACAGGAATTTTCCTTTTAAAAGTGAGAAAAAAAGCTAGTGGGAGTGTAAATTGGGTAAAGTTAAAGGACCCTAAGAGGGTCAATTATTTGACCATTATTATTGTAATGTATTTATGTAGCTTTGCCTTTTTTTTCCAATGGCTACTGCTTTGAGCTTTTAAAGTCATTCCCAACTATGAAGTGTGACTGTGAACTAAACCCCTTCTGCAACCTCAAAGGAAAACCATGCCTTTGTCCCAACTTTTAACAGAATCTTTTTTCTTTTTCTTTTTCTCTATTTAATTATATAAGGTCTATATATCCATCTATGTGTATGTATATTATATTTATATATGTATGTGTATGTAAGATGTGAATGATCAATAACTCGGTTTATAAGTGATGTTAGAGAGTCAATATTTTTAAAATTGGTCATTTGGAAAAAAAATATAAATCCTTCTCATTGGATGATCGGAATTTATAAAAAAAATTATGGCAATTCAAGCAAGAACCCATAATTCAAATGATTCTTAACCTAGAAGAATTTGAAACCCTCACACTATTGAGATTTGACCCTAAAGAGGAGCGCTTAATGAGTTGGTTTACCTTATATGAAAAACTTAGTTAATTCCTTACTAAAAAATGAATGTTTTAGGAGCATATTAATCACATATGTTCAAATGTTTAGAAGCTTGCAACGACTCTAAACTTTGAATTGCGAAGAAAGTGATGAGCTCTTAGTCATCAAATGCACAACGATTTCATTTTTTCATGTGTTTCACTCGAGAAATGTATAACTCGTCGTGTTTATCTCTTGATCAAGCAAGTCTAGTTCCCTCTCTCAAGTTGCAATGCCTTTTCTAACATAAGATTCATGATCAACCAAGAATTGTAACTCAAAAATTTAGAGAAAACAAACTAAAAACAACTCAAAAGCGTACAAAAGAGTCAAACTCAAGCAAAAGCAACAAGTGAATCTTCCTCCATTGGCCTTCTTCCTTGAGGTCTATATATGGTTTGAAACTCTAGCTATAGCTCCATTTCTTTTCAACCGCTCATTTATGGTCTCGATATTTTTCATGAACCTCTTTTAAAGCTTGTTCTTGTGTCTCAAAGCATTTGTCCCATTCTATTGTTAGACAGTAGTAAAGTAAAGGTGGAACTTAGAATTTACTTAGATACCTGTCGAGAGTGTGGTTGGTATCAATTATTTCATAATGTGATTAATTGATAATAGTTGAGCTCTACCATGTTCAACAAGTCATAGACTCTAGATAAGAGGAGTTGGTTTAGAGCAAGTTAGAGCGAACAAATTATTGGAATATTGAATATATAATTAAATTTTCTATAACGCTTATTAGTTTAAGCTTTTGGGTTGATTGATGGTTTAACACAAATGGATGACACTTTAAAGGGAGGAACTCAACAGTTTTTTGTTTGAAGGGCGAGAAAGGATTCATGATATAGAAGAAAGTACAATATCTTCCTTAGTATAAAATCTTTTGAGTGAAATTAACCCAAAGCAAGAAGATAAAAACATAAATAATAACGTCAAGAATTTTAATGAGATTTGAAAATAAAGTATCCATGTTTTTTTTTTTTTTGTAAAAGGTAGTTTGATAAGCTCAACTTAGAAATTATATGAAAAAATTTCTTTCCACCCATTCATTTAGCTGGAAGGATAAACTTTAACTATTAAAACTTCGATTCATTAGATTAAATTATTAATAAACCACCCAAAATCTAATCAACTAAACATTCAAAATCGAGTTAAAAAAACGTCTAAAACTCAACCACGAGCAAACTAAAAAAAAAAAAAAAAAATCTACTACTCAACCAACATGACAAAAATAGTTTTGCTCATTAATAAATAATGTTCTACCATTTAAAGTTATTCATGGTTGAATTCGATGAAATCAAAGATCAATTATAGGGAGAAATGAAAAGAAGAGTACGGAAGGAAATTCGACCCATTTAATTTATAAAACAAGAAATAGAGAGGGAGCTGGCAAGGCCACGTTTGGTTGTCTCCATGAGTGGGTGGCATTCCACACATGGCATTGCTTAAGCATTTTCCCCACTTCTTCTTGTAACCCTCAAATTGCTTTCTTTACCAAAATTCTGCAATGCTTAGTTACCAATATTTATTTTATATATATATATATATTCTTTCTTCTTTTCCTTTCACTCTACTTTTCTTTCTTTTCTTTAGTATATATCTTTCTGTTTGTGGGTACCAATTGATTTATAGATCTCAAACCATATTCTTTCTCTAGCAAAGTAGAATAATTTTGCTCATTTGGTTATGGAGTAGTTATAAAGTTTCAACTTTATTATAACAAAAATGGGTCTCTACCATCTAAGCTATCAACTTACTTCTCATGGACGTACCTAATTATTGAAGAGACGTTTAGCTTTGAAATTGGAATTTGATATGCTTCAAGTTAATCACTTGTCTATGTTTAGTATGTGAATTTGTGTGGGTTAATTTATAAGTTTAGTACCTAAATTCTTTGTATCAAATTTGACCTATTTCAACGCTTTTTAAAATCAACAACTCTATTATGGACACAGAATTGAAAGTTTAATGTCTTGTTAGACACAAAATTCAATTTTATATCTAATAAATTCGTTAATTAAAAAAAGTCGAATATGCTAACGATCTGTTAGATGCAAAATTACAAGTTCAAAAACTTATTTGATATTTTTAATGGTTTATTAGATACAAATTTGAAATAAAGTTCAAAGATTAAACTTGTAATTTAGGCCCCGTTTGATAACCATTTCATTTTTTGTTTTTGGTTTTTGACAATTAAGCCTAAAAATACTATTTCTACCCCTAGGTTTATATGTTTTCTTATCTATTTTGAACCTATGTTTTCAAAAACCAAGCTAAATTGTGAAAACTAAAAAAAAAAATAGTTTTCAAAAGCTTGTTTTGGTTTTTGAAATTTGGCTAGAAATTTAAATGGTATCTTAAGTAAGATGGAAGTCATTGTGAGAAGATGAAGAGAAATTGTGAAAATACAAGCTTAATTTTCAAAACCAAAACTAAAAAATTAAATGGTTATTAAACGGGACCTTAACTATTTGAGATACAAGTTATGAGTTAATAAATTTGAGTCTATATTTAGTAAGTTTGTTTATTTCATATTATATACAAGATAAATAGATTCATTAGTTATATAAATTTAAGCTTATGAAAACCATATTTCATTGCAAATAAAAGCATAACTCAACTGGTATCAAGTCAGACTCATGACTAAGAGGTCACGGGTTTGAATCCTTCCACCTCTAAAAAAACAACTTTCATATGACACATCAGAAAGTCACAAAACTCAATATAGATTATCCCATCCCAAATTCCCATTTGCATAATTTAAACACAAATTACATACACAAATTCAAAGCTTTCTAACTCTAGATTGAATTGATATATACTTGTTGTGAGCCCAACAATATCTTCAGAAAGTGGAGGGCTTTTGTGTTATTTTGGCGAATAAGTGGGAAGAGAGTTTGACCTTTTAATTAAAAGTGGTAGAATTTTCATTTTTAGGCAATCTAGGGGAGACATGATGAACATAAATAATGTAGAAACTCTTCAAAGAGTGTACTAAAAAAAAAAAGAAGTCTTGGAAGATAATAAATTAAATTTGTTTTGTGTGTAATCAATTTTAAATTATAAACATTAGACATTATCAGTTTTTGCCATCCCTATTAGAAGGTCAAATGTAAATAAAGAATTGGTATATATTTTGTATTTTGTTCTCTCTATATTCTTGAAAGAGATAGCGCACATATAGTAGCTAAAGAAAATCAAATATATATTTAGTTTATTTATTTATTTTGTTGTTTAAGGTTTACATTTTGATATATTTACAATACAAGTAATATATATCTATTATCTAGAATAGTATTTGAATGGTTTAAATTCAAGTTTGCTCCTTAATTTTTTATAATAATTTCATTTTGAATTTTTACTTCCAATTTCCAAACATTGATTTCTACACTTTGATTAAAAATCCATAGTTGACCCGTGCTACTAAATTTCTATATTACATTGAACTAAAAATTTTGAATGATGTAAGCATAAAGTCCTATTTAAGTTCAATATCAAATTTAAAAGTTGACTTAAATTTCTATTAAATATGACACAATTGACTTTTAGGATGGATGCCTTTTTAATCAATAATTAAGAGTGTTCATAGGTTTAGTCATTTGAATTATTTAGTTGAAGGGAGTTATTAATGTTATTTATTTAATCCAAATGACCAAATAACCTTAATCATTACTATTATGAATAAAATATAATTAAAGTCAGAGCACATCAAGACCGCACATCCAATTCAAGGCGAGCCAAGCGAGGATCTAACATCCACATTGGACCCTGGCCAACTAGACCCAATAGGGCTCAATCCAAGATTCGCAAGACCAACGGCCAGAGAAACTTGAACCGGACAAATCAAACTAGGTCCCAATCCGATTCAGTCGTGCATGCACCTCCTAAAAATTTTAATCAACTTCTTATAAAGAAGAAGGGTAGGAAGGGGATTGTTGTGTCCCCCAGATATATACACAATAGTTCTTGCTACACTTATTGTAAATCCTAGCTGACTTAAGTATCGAAGTGTCTGTGACAAACATCACATTTCCTGTGTACAATTTTCTGTTTTGTTAAGGTTTTTTCATCTCATTTGTTCATTGAGATATTCACCTATTCTTAATTTGTACATCAACCATAATTAAATTGAACCTACTTTTACTCCTTAACGAGAACATTTATTCTCAATTTTGTTAAACATTGTGAAAAACATTAATTCTTTGAGCATTTATTTACTTTTTCAGACCTGAGAAGTATGTAAAATTCTCAACATATTTTTTAATTGAAAAATTATTTTCGCTAAAAACTTTGGGAGAGAGAGAAAATGTAACATATTTTTTTAATTAAGAAAAACTTCATGATATTTTGGCTTGAAGTTCAACTAATTTTTAAAAATGAGTTAAAATATGATATTTTCAATTTTATACTGAAATCTGTTCTATTTTAGTTTCGACTATGATTAACTTTTGCTTAAAAAAAAATCCTATCAATCATATGTCTATTAATTTGGTTGACTTATTCACGTGATGTTTTTTTATGTCTATTAATTTGGTTGACTTATTCACAGTGATGTTTTTTTATAATGAAAATTACTATTTTTATTATGACATATTAAGATCAACTTCAAACTAACAACGAAAACGAATTTTAAAATTTATTGAAAGTGCGTCAACTAAATTTAAACATTTAAAAGTACAATGATAATAATAAACTTAATTTCAAAGTAATAAAGATCAAAACGATATTTTAATTGTCAATCCAAACACAATTTAATAAATAAAATATCAATTACCATCTAAAAGTTGATAGTTTAATCTAAAAAATTGATGGTTGGATCCCATGTTCCTATTATTTAACTCAACATTTAACCCAAAAAAAAACTTGTACCAAGTACCAACAGACCCATGTTTGATTATGATTTGCAGGATATCCACATATTTTATTTCTTTATAACAACTTTTGGCATTGGCCAATCGTGAAGTAGGATGTTAAATTAATATTCAAAATTTTCTTTTTTATTGTTTAAACTATATAAAAAAAATATCGAACTTTATCACTGGTTTAAAAAATACTTATTTTCTTTTAAATTTCCAATATTATCATTGATCTTTTATAAAAGTTTCTAAACTAACTTGGAGTAATCAATGTAGTTGTAATCTAAAACAATGTGGTGATATGTGGTATGCTTGCCTGAATTAAGTCTAAAAAACAACATTCAAATACATGAACTTTTCAACCAACTTTCTAAAGGTGTTTCTTAGTTTTGAAATATTTATAAAAGGTTAATAATATTGTAACTTTGGAAAGAATTGAGGTATTTTTTAAATGAAATGCAAATATGAGAAATATTTTTTATAATTTAGCGTGAAAAGACTTTATAGGGCATTGACCAATTATGAAGTAAAATGTGAAATTAAGCTCCCGTTTGATAACCATTTTGTTTTTGGTTTTTAGTTTTTGAAAGTTAAGTTTATGTTCACCCCATTTCTCTACAATAGAGATCATCTCCCTTAAGTAAACATTTGAACTCTTAGCCAAATTCTAAAAACAAAATCAAGTTTTTTGAAATTATTTTTTTATTTTTCAAAAGTTGGCTTGGTTTTTGAGAACATAGGTACAAAATAGATAAAAAAAACATATAAACTCATTGATATAAGTAATGTTTTTAGATTTAAATTTCAAAAACCAAAAACCAAAAATAAAATGATTATCAAATGGGGCGAAAGATTTAAGCTTTTCGAAGCCATTTATTGGATCCACCGAGGTCCTAAGAATTATCAAAAATGATTTGTAAAATTGAGTAAATTTGAAAATTGAAAATGCGTTGGCGCGGAGAACAAAGTTGACCGTCCAATCCATATCAGAAGAGTGGGCCCGGTTCTCCAAGTGGCCGAACAGGTAAATAATTGAGATAAACGTCAAGCTAGTGGCCCATATTGCCTCTTTTTTCAAATCTTGTCCCATTTTCCCGCCTAGTTTAGTTTTATTAATGTTGGGCTCAAATCTCTCATTTTGAAACTTTATCAAATTATTATTAATTTATTTATGAACATATTTTTTATTCTAAATTTATATAATTATTATTTTATACTATCATATAATTTATAATATATTATATTATACATTTAATTGAACAAAAATAAATTGAGTTTATAACATAAAACCTTTATATTAAAGTTTTTATTTTTTTTAATAGAATTCTACATTTTACATATCATAATTTTTACTATGGGTTGAATCACATGATCTAAAAATAGATTTCGAAAACACACCTAAATATAGAATCTAGATTGCCTATTAAATATCTCTAAATTATCACGTCACTTCAAAAGTTGACTAAATTATCATATCCTCACATATAAGATGCATGAAGTCGTCTCTTTACAGAAAACAAAGGTCTTCGTTCTTTATATGTATAATTTGATTGGAGTTTATCATAGGTTTATGGTATTAGTGAAGCAACAAAAACGAAAAGGTACACTAGAATGTGGAACTTATTTTAATTTAATTTCATGATTATTTTAATTAAAATGATGCTTCCAACTTGAAATTAAGTGATGTATTTTTAACAAACATGATTTGACGTAACAAACATCATATGGGAGTAGTATAAAACCTATCCGTACTACGATAGTACTAAAATTTTTTCTCATTGAACTTATTGTGACAAAAAGAAAGAAAGAAAAAAAAGAAACAATCATACTAGACTTCATTTACCTCTCACTAATGCCATTGATATTTGTATGAACTTTTATTAGACCCACGGAGACAATGATAAGTCTTTTAGAAGTCTTTAAGGTTTTTCCTGTTGAGAATACTACTCATATTTTAGTTATTGTGCTATGCTCAAATTAATGATAAAAATATAATTAAACTTTATACTAGTAACTAATAATTAATAAATAAATATTAATCTAGACAAAATTTAATATAAACGATATTTATTAACCTCAATTTAAACATAATTTAATAGATGAAACAACTCATTACCTCCATACTGGAAGAACTAAAAAAAAATTGAAGCACTTATTACCTTCTCAAAAGTCTAATACTGATCATTCAACTTACATTAATTAAGCTTAAATAATAATAATAAATATATGTGTATGAGATTAGAAGAGGGGCAACTTTGGTAGGGGGATATGAAGAGAGGGAAAAGGGCGGTAAGATTAGAAGAGGCCAGAATTTGAAAAGAAAAAAAAAAGAATTTTATAATTCTCGTTATTTCCAACATTTTTGAATAAGTGTCATTTAGCCCCCTGTCTCTACGCTCTCTGTTACTGTAATCTGTTCTTACGCTCTCAAAACTTTTCTCATTGTCATCTTCGTTTCTTCGCTCTCAATCCTTCCCCACCTTCCTCCAATCAATCACACTTGCTTTTCAACTGTCCTTCTTCGAATTGAATCACAGATCTCTCTACGCTCTTCATCAACTTGGATTTTCATCAGGTACTGCCTTCTCTGCTTTTCTTTTCTGATTTTTTTTTTCAAGAATTGGTTGGTTCGTCTTGTGTATTGTTTTTGAATGTATGCTATTTTGGAGTAGATGCTTCGGTGATTTCTTTTCGTTTGAATCTTCTTAACGAGTTTCGTTTCAGACGTGTGGTTTTGTTGATGGATTCTGCATATTTGATCGTATTTCTAAATTTCTAGCTGTTTGCCTTAGGTTACTCCGCTATTTGATTAATTGGTACTATATCCTGGAAGAAATTGTTCGAGGTTCTTTTTCGAACTCTGAGATGATGTATTTTCCTGGTTGAAGCCTTTCCTGCAGATTTTTCAATCGGTGCTTGTGTTCGTATGGAAACTCCGGAATTGAAGAAGCTGAAACCATTTTGGCCTGAGGCTGACATTCAGAACAGATCTAAATGGCTATCAAATAATCTTGAAGGTAAAGCAGTATTTGTGATCGAGTTTTCTGGTTATTTGTCCAATCGGAATAAGCCTTCATTCTTTAGTGGTAGGAAGTGTTATTAGCTCACATTGCTTTTTGCTTGTATAGAACTCTCTTCTATTCCTTCTCTAGCTATCTCTAAGATTGATTTATCCTCTAAGTAGTGTCTCACGCATAATTTTGAGAAGTATGAAAGTAATTAGAAAGCTGCTCTATGACAGAGATGAATCGGAGTGTTGAGCAGATGCTTAAAGCGATCAAAGAAAATAGTGATAATTTTCCCAAAAGTGCTGATATGGATTCTCAAGTTGAGGAGTTCTCTCGCTTGTATCAATCGTTGGTTGAAAACGTGTTATCGCCGGGGCTACAATTGCAGGTACCTATTTATTCTGATTGTGGATCTCCTCAAGGCACTCCGGAATTCAGTTCGGACCAAAAACAGGGCTTCAATCTGTCAAGCAATAAAGGTTTGGATATTTCTTTTGACTCTGGTGGTGGTAGCTCCAGTCTTTCTCTGAAGGACGGAACTGAATCTTCTTCTTCTTCATTGGACTCTGAGTCTGAATCTTTTAACTCCTCTGTCGACAATAACTATGCGGTTTCACGTGCTCAAAGAGATGGTCAAGGGCTGAAGAAAAAACTTCTTGAGCTAGAAACGGAGCTTCCTCCTAACATTAAAGGGGCATTTTGGGTGGATGAGGAAGATAAGGTAAATTATGATGAGTTGCACGACAGAATCGCTAGGCTTGAGGAAGAACTAAAAGTTTCAAATATAAAGCTTCAGTCATCTGAGAGTGAGGTAGCTAGATTAAAGAGTGTGGTTGAGAAGAATGAAACAGCAATTTTGCTATCAGAAGGATTGCAGGCTCAGCTTGAGTCAGCTGAAAAAGACAAGCAAGAAATGGAGGCGGACCTTCAAGTGGAAAAATGGCGAGTTGTGGAACTGGAACAACTAATAGAACAATTGGAAACTCGGGCTTTGGAATCTAATTCCAAGATTGAGAGATTGATTGAAGAGATAGAAATGAGCAAAGAAATGCTCAAGAGTTCAGATGAAAATATCACTAGGCTTACGCATGAACTCGAAATTACAAAATCTGACCACCATCTTCAGATCAAGGAATTAGAAACTGCTTTTCAAGTTTCACAGGAGCGATTCCATGCTGAGAAAGAACAGATGCAGAGTGATATTTTCAGACAAGTTGAAGCTGAGAAAACTGAAATGAGGGCTCTCCACAACGCTCATGATACAGCTTTGCAAGGCGAGATTAGTCAGTTAAAGGAGGAACTTTTTGCAAGAATGGAAAGTATGGCAGCCTTGAATAGAAACCACGACGAACTAAAACTAAAATACGATATGCTAATGGCTGAGAAAGATGAGATGAGTGCCATGGTCAACACACTTCAAGCAGATAAAGAATCCAGAGAATCTCAGGTCCATAAATTGGAGGGTCACCTTCAAAATCTACAAGTAGAGAAGGAGTGTCTGATTGCAGGGTCTAAAAGCCAGAACAAACAAATTGATGATTTGAAATTGAGACTCTCAGAGATGCAGGAAGAAGTGAAGATTCAAAAAACAATGATAGAGGATGGGGCTGAGGGGAAAAGGGAGGCCATAAGGCAGCTCTGTTTCTCTTTGGAGCACTACAGAAGTGGCTATCACGAGCTTCGTGAAGCATTCATTGGGCACAAACCACGACCAGTACTCTCTGCGTAGGTCTGTTGCCTGTAAAATCTCTTAAACTTATTACCTTGTCTGATTTTCTGTTCTTTATGCATCTTTTATGAGTTCATGAGCATCATTATTTAGTTGATTTTTGAACATAGGTTAAGGACAATTGAATATTCTGTTAAAATATTTAGCCCAGTTGAAAGGATGATGAATATTTGAAGGCTTTGGTTTAACATTGAGCATCTTAGAATGTTCGCATGTGGAGTTTTCTAACTAACTGGGACAAAAGCTGGATATTTTTGTGGGTGTATCATGTTTCCACATGCATTCGCTTTTACGTGTCTCTGAAACTAGGATCTTTGCTTGCAACTGCAAACTTCTCTCCAACCAACCATCCCAATGCTTATCTCTCTATCTCTTTCTTCTTTTTGTATTTTTTTTCCTTTTTCTTTTTAATTAGTTCTAACCCCGTGTAAAGATGAGAATTTGAACCTCTAACAATCAATGGCTTATATCTTAGAATTTGTCATCTTAGTCTAAGGCGTGAAAATGAAGATTTAAACTTCTCACCTCTTTTTATCTTAGTTAAAAGGCTTATTTTTATTTTTATTTTTTACGCTCAAGTTAGCATATTCACCTCAATAGTTTTGTCCCATAATTAAAATATTATGAAGAAACATATATTATAAACTTGGTTTCCATATTTAAAATTTTAACTATGAATTATAATTAAACTATTAAAGTCTCTCTATTATTAATAAATAATATATTTTTTGAATTCAACCACATTTGGAGATAGGAAGATTTGAACTTTTGACCTCTTGGTCGAGGGTACGAACTAATTATCTCTTAGATATGCTTATTTGCCCATTATTATTAATCTTAATAGAACATCAACATGGTTGAATAAATTATAGGACATCTCATATTAGCATTTTGTTAATTTCACTAAAAGTATAAGGATTGCATTTAGATTTTAGGACCAAGTTTGGTGATTGTAACAATTGCATCCTAAAATTTTTAAGTATAAAAATTAAACTCAAATTTTTGAAAGCCTAGAAATTGAGTTCCTAAACTTTGTAAGAATTAAACAATCAAACTATCATAAATTTAAAAACAAAATCATCATCCTATCATAAATATAAAATTAAGTCCATTTTATTCAATTTCTCCCACATTTTTCAATCTTTATCTCGTTCTCTCTCCCAACTCATTATATCTCTCTAGTTATATCCCTTCTTCCTTCTTCCTTCTTCCTTCCTTCTTTCTTTCTTCCTCTGATGTGTCCCATTCCAACTTTGCTGCCGCGCTTACCTCCTCCATTGACACGACATCGCCCCACCACGTCACCTCCTTCTCCATTGCCGCGTAGTCACACTTATTGCCGATTGTTTCTATTTGGTTCTTGAATTTTAAAAAATTTTGGTTACTAAATTAAAATTGAGTGTCTAATAAGTTTTTAAGGCTAATTACTTTAGTTGGACAGTTTGCCAGTAAGATTTAATATCACAACTCTAATCAGGTTTACGATCAGCAGGGTTGTTGGTGGGATGACTAATGTGGTCCAATTATCCACAGCCAAGTTTGAATTATTTGTCAACCAAACTGATACCTTCAACAGCCCATGAAACATGGCAAAGCAGATTCCATAAACACCTTCAAATTATCCAGAATAAGATGAAAATGTGATAGAAATAGTATAAAATAGATACAATTTTTACCTGAGTGTTTAATTCAATAATTCTTACCCTTATCATAATTGAGTGTTTAAGGATGCAATTGTTACAACCAACAAACATACTTTAAAGGTTGTTTTTGCAATTTGCCGCCAATTTTAACTTTTAATTTTATTATTGAAAAACCTATTCTGGGTTGCATTGATCGAGTATGATTAATCATAACGGTTGAACATTGAAAACAAGTTGATTTATCGTTGAATATAATTTATTTGTAGAAACTACCAACCTTTGAAACTTCTTTAAGTTCCTACCAAAATCTTGTATTAATAATATTTTTGCTTATATGCTAACATTTCAAAACTTATTTAACTTGAGGTATAAATAGAAATCAACGTAATATCTAATTATTTTAAGAAAGCAATACAAAAGTAAACATATTTTACGCTCCAAATAATAAAACTCTTCCATTGATAAAAACAGTTTGAAGCATCATATTGTGAAGAAAGCATATAGAATTATAAGATTTTCACCCGTGAACAATAATCAATCAGATCAATATAATGACTAATATTACATCAATTTTTTAACCCTCAAAATTTTCCCTTGAGATATACAGGCAGATAATAAACTTTGATGTGAATAATTTACCTACATCTGAGTCGAACTCACCTATCCTTACCGAAATTAAGCTCATGTTTAAGTTGTGGAGAAGAAGCCAACTTCTGCAGTGCAGAGCAATTGAAAGGCTTCTCAAATTGCACAAAAACGGATTCCTCTGTCATGATCCAGTTTCCATCGTCTGATTTCTCGGAAGATTTTGAACAGTTCTAAGAGAAGGAATGGACAACAGGAAGGAGAGTATAGTTAAATAACAATTAAAATATCAGAAAACCGCTCGGTTAAATATAACGGTACAATAACAACCATGGCACACAACTATAATTATGTATATGGTTACAATTATCTACGTTCCCAAAACAAGTGATTCCTAAGATTCGCTCGTCTCTTTCCCTTTCAAGTTTGCCTACTACAGTACCAACGTGAAGACGATCTCCACCAAACAGACACACAATCTCCGAGATCAATGTTTAAAAAAAAATAAAGAGAATAATATATTTTCTATTTTAAACTATTTCGACATCAACCCATGCACCTCCTTAAGGTTTTTTAAATTCTGTGAGTGCTTGCTACTAGGATTTTGAAAATTCTTTTGTTTTAAGTTGGACATATTTGAAAACTAGCAGTTCACCCTGTTAATCCTCCTGGACAGAACCATGTGAATGAATACTCTGAATCATCCCCACAAAGAAACAATCAGGAACAGACCACCGTTAATTTGAGGTATTGATCAAATATGTCCAAGAGCGAGCAAGTTTTCTGTGGGGCGTGTGTGAATGAAGCATAAATGCATCGCTAAGAGAAGATATTAGTATTACGTTACGCCTCTACCGTTTCAAAAGTCGAATAAAAAACGGACTTGGATTTAGATCTACCTACTTGGACTAGCAAAAGGGGAAGAGAACTCACTTCAGAACAAGTATGTACCAGAAGTGTCATCCAGTTCCAGGTCTCCAGCAACTGTTTTTGACTTTCATCAGCTGCTTCCTCCAGAAAATATAGCAATGGAGGCATTAGCTGCATTTCAAAGTGCCTTGATCCACCACATGTCTTGCACTTTCCAGCTTCTCCGTCCTCTGCTCTAGCCAAAATCGGTTTCCCACCATACGAGTATCTGAAGATGGGACGGGGATGTTAAAAGAAAATGGTTTTATAAATATTGTGATAATCGATCAAACTAATAATGCTAATAAACTAATGTGTTACCAAAAGTTATACTCACACCATTTTTAGTAAGTGAGGTGGGCACAACATTCGTAAACGAGTTTCAAATAATTTGGCTTAAAATTTTAGGTTAAAATATATGTGTTATTCACATACTTTTAGTATAAAAATTTAGGTTAAAATAAATGGGTTATTCACATACTTTTAGTATTGTGTCTACTTAGTTTTTAACATTACAAAGTTTCGTTTCGATTTAGTATGATTCGAACCCCTAATCTCAGAAACATTACAACTTCCACCCCACTAGATCGAGCCATTGTAAACAGAAGCATAAGACAATCACATGTAAATTAACCCAATACAATACCTGAAACATTGCTGTGGATATGCATCCAATTTTTTCTTGAACTTCAGGTAAGTTCTATCAGCATTCAGAGCCTTGTCATATTCATAACCTTCTTCTAACCACACTTCTTTTTTGGAATCCTCCTCATCACTTTGGTTCTCCTCTATAGAGAGTGATGCATAATTGGAACAGAGAGAAATATCCTTTGAAGATGGTTCGTTTATAGTATAGATATAAAAGCATGGCACCACTGCAAACAAACAGATGAATTAATACTTGTATGATTGATTCAACATTAACAAGAGTTTCTAAATCCACAAATGAAACAAATAAACAGTGAAGTAAGAAGTGAACGACAATACAGATTTTCAGATACTTTATTTAAGAGGGTTATGTCGCTAATGCAGGAATCGCCTATCTTAATTGGCAAACCATGTATAAACCTATCTGTTTTGGAGGTTAGGAATGGATAATAATAAAGACCAAACGCTGTTCGCTCTAAACGGATGTAACCCTCGAACCCATTTTTATAGCATAGTGTAATCAGGAAAAAAAATGGAATGACTCTTTTTGTCGAGTCCAAAGATTCTTTTCATTCATCTACAAGAGGCCCCTGGTTTATTACAGGCAAGTGTTGGACTTTCTTGAAGTTAGGGAGGGAGAGCCCCTGGATATCTGATTTTTCTCAGCAAAATTAGTTCACTCTCCTCTACAACTAACTCTAAACACGAAGCATTGTCGGTGTCTCGAAGGATGATAATAACACTTGGAACAATTTCCAAGTGGACCACTCATTCTCATCTGTACTTGCTGCAAGTTCCGGAGACGACTCTAGAGTTTGAAAAGTATAAGGATTGAGGGTTTCGTTTTCCTGAAATCTATGCTGAATTTCTTTTCAGGGGTTTCCTCTTTTTCCAGGTTCTGTAACTTCCTTGGCTTTATAAGGGATTCCTTATCCCTTTCCAATATCTCCTTAAAATTACCAATTAATGATATTTCTTTTTTCCTGTAAAAATGAATTGCATAGTGCATGCAAAGTACCGAGGTATGAAATCAAACATGAAATTTACTACCAAAAGATAATTCAATTGCAGTTCACTGACCTTGGTGAAGTTTATGTTCTGCAACAATACCGGTTCTAAAACCAACAAAAAGAAACTACAGCAATGAAGTTTGTAGAGAGTTTTTTCAGTGTCCAGACACCATACCTGGTTTTTTCACATCAACCACTCTTGTCGTGCTCAAAGTTTTCGTGATAGTCTTCGAATGTGATTTACTAGTTCTCTTGGCATCAGAAACTTCAGTTGCAACCACTGAAAATGCGTTTTGTATCTCTTCCAAATCAATTTCTTCATCGTTTTCATCATCCAGATCCCACCAGTTGGTCTTTGGAGCTGAAGTTGATGTTGTCAAAGGGCCAATTTCTTGAGAAACATTGGAGAACTCTTGGTTACATGATTTTTGAACACGAAGAACTCGCCAACTGCCCACACCAAGAGAGAAAAGCCAAAGAGCAATGTTAGAGCTATAATAACTGATGTTCTATCAGCCAACGAAATACGGGGGAAAATTAACACTGACCCAAGGGAACTGTTCCCACATTCTGGAGTTAAACAACCAAAAACAAGGAGGAGGCGTTCATCTATCTTTGTCGTCTCCATTGAAACTGGAGCATAAATCTTCAAGGAAGCACAACTATCTTAAACATAACTATTTAAAAATTTTCATATAGAATGGAAGAAACTAAAATATGAAAAAAAAAACAAAAAAACCAAAAAGGAAGTGAAAGATAGAAAGTGTAAGTTACAAAATTTGAAAACATAAAATAAATCACCTGTAAAACAAGACATAACTTATTTCCACACTGAGAACAGTCTAGCAGAGTGGGGTTGACATTCTGAAAGGGAAAGTCCTGTTTGAAGCAATAATCAAATGCACCTTGCAACTATCATAAAATATATATATATATATATAACCATACTTAAGGATATCATCTACACCAGAAACTTACAGGAAGACCACCAACTTTTGTAGTATAATGATCAGAAGGTTCAAGATTATCAGCAGCCCAAGGACCTGGCAAGCCTAGAATGACTCCACCCATCACTTCCCTCAGCTAAACAATCAGGAATATAACTCTGATTAATTTTAATTGTAAGGGAAGAATCAAAGGCAAATACAATAATAAGAATTTAACTTCTAATAATTGAGATCAGAGACATAACATATATTTTTCATGGAAAAAGGTGTACTGAGGTGCCAAAACTTGAGCAAAACCAGGTGTAAGACACTAAGAATTCCTCCATGCATAGTGAAGTGCAGCACACAATAAACAAACCTTTGATTGTAATGAACAAATATCCCATTATAACAGCATAAACAAATTTGTTGTCAGGGTTCTTAGCCAATAAATAAAATTAAACAAAAAAATTTATAGTTTACCATTCTTTTGTTTACTCTAGGGCTATATTTCATACAAAACAAGAAAAATTACGAACAATTCACAATAACAATGATGAAAAAGTACAAAATACCAATGTATATGAAACTTCATCAACGAAGATGAAGGTACTTAAAAGTTCAACCAATACACCATATATCAACCTTGCAGAGTTGCAAAGAGGAGCATAGACTAGAAAATTATGTTCAAGCTTTGTGCTAATTTTCATTCAATTTCAGTTATAGAAAAACAATAACTTAGGCCTCGTTTGATAACCATTTTGTTTTTTTATTTTTGGTTTTTGAAAATTAAGCTTATAAATATTACTTTCATTTATGGTTTTATTTGTTTTGTTATCTAGCTTCTACATATGTTTTCAAAAACCAAACCAAATTTTTGAAACTAATAAAAGTAGTTTTCAAGAACTTGTTTTTGTTTTTGGAATTTGACTAGGAACTCAAATGTTTCTTTAGGAGAGATAAAGACCATTATAGAGAAAATTAGAAGAAAAGAAGCTTAATTTTCAAAAACCCAAAACCAAATGGTTATCAAACCAGCATTAATATAACGTTTTCCATGTGATCTCTTTACAGTTTACAGTAGCACATGAAGTACAATGCATATACTTTTATTTCCAGTAAATTCAAAGTGTCATTGGTTATTGTATTGATTAATGAGGGAGAGAATTTCAATTTTCAAAAAATATTTATTGTCTTCTCTTCAGTATAATCTACAAATATACGAATGATCGAAGTTGCTCGGTCGATCAAAACAACTCCTACAAGCTAGAGATTAAAAGAGAATTGGATAATACGATAGATTAATTAGGGAGATATACAGATGATCAAAGCTTCAATTGACAGACATATGTAAGGCGGTTCGAAAAGTCCCAATTTGCAGCAAGTTTTTGTTTTTCCGTTGCTATTCGGCTACTGTTAGAGAGGAAAAAAGAACAATTCCTCCATTCTTTCATTAGACAAGTCCTAATTTGTGTGTTTTCAAGTGAGAAGAAAGAAAAAGATGGAGATCGAGAGAATACCAGTATAAGTAAGAGAGTAGAAAATCAGTGCAAATTAAAGCCGCTTGGAGGGAGGCTGCGGCGGCACGAGCGGAAGAAAGACGGCAGCGACAACACTGAAACGGGAGAGAGCGGCGGCGACACTGAGCTACTGGACGGAGGAGGAGGCGCGCGTGAAAAAAGAAGGGAGGAATTGTTATTCTTTTTTTATTTTTTTTTATTCTATTTATTTTATTTTATCTATCCATGTATATTATATATTTTACCCAAAAAAATCTATATGATATTTGAAGGGAAACATTTCATTTTTCGTTGATTAACACACTTACTCTTATATCCTTCTTAATTTAAAGATTTTTCCTTTCATATTCTATTTGAATAAATATTTTAAAATCTCTACATTTATCATTTAAATAAGAGTTTTAAAATCTCGATCTAATATCTCGATCTAATTCAATAAAGGTTTTAAAGTTTCTAGGTATGTGATCTCTAATTTTCTAATTAATTAATATTACTGTCTTTTTTTAATTTAAATATGTGGTTTGTTTAAATAAAATAATAAAATATTACATATTTGAATAAATATGTCGTAGTATTTTAATTTAAATACGTAGTTTGTTTGTATATAATTTAGAGTACTTCTACATTGTGGATGAGTAATTAGGATTCTCCTATGAACTAAATTAAGTATAAATTGTTTAATTTTTTGTTGTAACGGGTGAAGGGAAGGTCGACACTAAATTCATCCAATGAAAAGCCGATTTGAAAATACTGTAGCAAGCATGTGAAGGAAAAGAAGAAATATTGAAATATCTTTATCGTAATTTTTGTTTGTTAGGTTTTGTTATTTGTATTTATTTGGATTAAAATACCATTTGCAGTATTTTGAGAATTGTTCTATTTTGGTTCATGTACTTTTAAATGTCTAATTTTAGTCCATGTACTTTCAATAAAACTTAAAATTGCTCTATATGATAAGTTTGAAGTTAATTTTTATCAAAATTAGTTACAAAATAATAATAATTTTAATACAAGATTTATAGAAAAAAAAGCTAATAGATACATTATTTTAAAAAAAAAAATTAACAATAAACTAATGGTAGAGACCAATTTTAAGCTTTATTAAAAGTATAAGAACTAAAATTGAATATTTGAAAGTATATTGATCAAAATAGAACGATTCTCAAAATACATGGACCAAAATGGTATTTTAACCTATTTATTTGTGTCACTACTTATATCCGAAGCTTCTTTACAAGTAAACAAAAAATGAATAATGCATTTTTTATTTTTTATTTCAGTGTTTCTGTGCTCATTACAAATCATCGATCATTACGATTTTAGGGTGTTGATAACGTTCATTACTCAATTCACCGTTCATTACAATTTTAGGATGTACATATATTCATTACAATTCACCGCTCATTACGATTTCAGCTCTGTGGTTCCTTTTTGTCACATCAACCTCAATGCCTCAACAACTTGCTAAAGTTCGACCTCAAGCTTAGGTTTAAAAACTTCCAACTTTATTAACATTTTTTTAAAAAAATTAGGTTGGTCTTTTTTATTTTTAACTTTTTGTTAAATTTAGAAAGTAAATTTACACTTTTTGCCATGGATTCTGTTTAGATGTTATGAAATAAAACTTCTTTTTGACAAATAATTTATGTAATCTAGTTGAAACTCTCTCTTATCAATCCGTTTGCAATTCTCTTTTCTAGTGAAATTGATACGACCTAATTAATTTAATTAATTAAAAATTAGCATTTCTCAACTTTATCAAAATGCTTGGCTACCCAATAAAATAAAGTATTTTTGAAAATGATAAAAACTTTATTGTTTACCAAAACACTTGATTAATATTTTCTTACGGTCTCACCATAAACTCACAAAATTCATCTCACAACTCCTCTTGTAAGCACAACCAATAACTAATAACCATAATCATGGTGCATATAGTAAATCATAAAGTTTTGAAACAAATAGCATAAGCAAATTTAAAAGTGTTGTTAGACAAGATTTTTTAAAGGATTGTTTGACAAGATTTTTGGATAATAGAAAAATATATGGTCCTCTATATATTTTATTCGAGGCTGGAACACTTATTCTCGAAAACTTGGGTAAAACTTGTGGAAAGGTCTATAGCCTACAACTTATTGAAGGTCTTTAGTGCTAAGGTTAAGGTTCAAGCTTCTTTGTAGTGGCCTTTTTCAAAAGAATTTTAATTAGTTTTAGTTTTAAGAAATTTAGTTAACTTCTTCGACCCCAAGAGATTTAAACCTTTTTTGGTTTTCAAACTTCATTCTTTATAGGAGAACCCTCTCCTATCAAACCTAATCATGCATTTAGATTATTGAGTACTAGAAATACTTTTTTAAAAATGTAGAAAGGAATGTGAGTGGTTTTCCCTTTTCTTCTTGAAAGAAAATATCATTTTAAAAAGAACCCATTATTATTCTTAGACTCGCATATTAGGTAGTCAACAAAATTTTATTTGCAAAATTTGTACGTATCTTTTTTTTTTTTTTGGAAATTTAAGGAGAAAATTCTAGAGAAAATTCACACCTAATAACTAAGGACCCAAAATTAATTTGAATATGAATCGAGTTTGGACATGTACGTTCTAGGATTGAGTCGGCTCAACTCGACTAAACATGACTTGTGTGTTAGGTTTTGCACAAATGAGATGAATGTTAAATTGAATGCAAAAATTCAACACTAATAATTAAAGATCTAAAATTAATTTGTATGTGAAGTTAAAAAAAGATTTTAAAAAAACTGAAAAATATAAAGATCAAAACAAAATGAGAGTAAATTAAAGACTCAAAATCAGATTCAAACTAATTATTAGCTAACTTTAACACAATTATCATGTTTTTCAACTACATAGAAGAACAAGATCAACAAAAGAATACAAAGTTAAAAGCCAAAAATATATTCCTTTACCTAAGAGAAAAAAAAAAAATACAGAACAAATAGAGGCAGGGCCTCTGTTGAGGCTGTGATTCTTTTAGATATTAGGATAGGACCATGGAGTTAGGGTAACAGATCACTGAATCACTTTATGGACCAAGAGACAAACCCAATATGAGAGAGACAAAAAAATAAAAATAAAAATAAATAAGCAAAGACAAAAATAATTCAACTTTGTCAAAAAAAAAAAAAAAAAAAAAAGCATGGTAAAAATTACGACGTCCGTAGTTCGAATCTGTTCTACTCTTAAAAAAAATCATTTTTAAGTCTCTAAATCGTGTATGATACTCCCAAACGGTCGAAATCATCAAAATTGTATTTATAAACGTATTATTGATGAAGCTAGAATGAAATCTAATGGATATAAAATTTCAATCCACATTTAACAAATCTAGTTGGATTTAAAATTTCTGACCAAAGTTTTGAGAGAATTTTATTTATAGGTGTATTAGTGATGATAACTGGAATGTCTAATTGATATAAAATTTCAACTCAAATTAAAAAATCTAATTGGATTTAAAATTTCCAACCTTTTAGCTCTCCTCTGAAATGTATATGTTTCTCACCTACTTTTTCACTCGAGAAAATGAATATGACAACATGAATATGAGAGGGCATATGATGAAGGGGCTTATAAAATGGTGCCAACATGAATATGACTAGATCTACCCGATTCCTACTTTTCCGTGTATTTTATTAAAAAAAAAAACTCTAACCAAAATTTTGAGAGGGGAGAGTTTATAAATCACAATCATTTGTTTTACAACCTCTTTTCCTCAACACATTTCTATAATGTTTTTTTTATGCCACTTCAATAATTTGTTAAATCTAAAAGTATCATATAATTTTATTAATATTTACTCTTAACTAAAATGGAGTTAAATTGACATGTATCCATGAAAATGTTTGATGAATATTATTAAAACATAGAAAAATATTTGCAACACCTTAAATTTAGATGAATGGTAGAAATATATATTTTATTTTTCTTGTGGTATGTTTATCACCTACATATATACTTAATAATCAAAAAAAGTAGAAAGGTGATTTTCAAATTTTTTTTAAAGGAAATGTTACTTTAAAAGGTATGTGAGATACCGAAGGAGGAGCTAGAAAAAAGCTCTCCAATTTAAGGCAATAGTAAAAGCATCATAATTACAAAAAAAAAGATTTGATTTCGAGCACCAGGCTATGGCATGGACAACAATGGAAGAGAATTATATATACTTATGAATAAGAAAAATGATATCATAAATTTGATTAACTTCAGTTCTTTGAGCTGCTGAGCATTAGGTGTATGTGTATCCTTTTTTGTTCTAAGGTGGACGTGTATTATCTACTCTTAAACTTTCACTCAATTTTTTAGAGATACTTCATTTATAAGTATGTATTGGAATTGTTAGAGTACAACCAAAATCTCACATTGGCGTGAGAGACATTATCTCTATTGATAACAAAGCCATGAGTGCTTATGTCTAAAGTAAACAATATCAGATCATTGTGGAAATTTATTGGAGTCTTTTAATTATCAATATCGAGGCCACCTTTATCTTTAGACGTAGTGGGAATGTGTCAACAGACTAGATGGGAACCTCCTTTAGAGTCAATGCCCTCCCAAAGAAAGTTCCTCATGACCTTTTCTGTGCTCTTGTAAATGGAGCTAATTTTGCCCTTGAGGAGGATTGAGAAGCTGACGAATTATAAGCAAGCATGGATTCAATTAATCCACTATCATTCAAACCTTTGAGCTTGAGAATCGATAAAATGAAAACCCAATTAAGTTTGTCGAAAGCTTTTTTAATGTCCAACTTCAAAAAATATAAGTCCTTTTTGTTTCGAACAAGACCAATAATCCACACCATCTTAATTGCTCACAAGGATAACCTCTGTAATTTGCCTGGTTGCAAACAAAGGCTAATTGATAACGAACTATTGTAGTAGGATAAATTTAGTTTTTTTAGTCCATCTTTAATTAGTCCATATTTTATTTAATCTCTACTATGTGAACACCATTAATGAAATATTAAAATGATATGATACTGCCAGGGCATAGTTCAACTGACATCAAGTATGACTCATGACCAAGAGATCATGGGTTCAAATCCCCTACCTCCAATTGTTGATGTATTAAAAAAAAATGATATGATACTAGGATAAATTTAGTTTTTTAAAAATTAAAAAACATTACTCTCTAGTTGATGGATAAATTTAGTTGAAAATTATTTTGACAAGACAAACAACTAGGAAGATACAATGTCTTTATTTTGTTGACGACATTAATAATAACATTAAAATATAATATAAACATTTTCAAGGGTAAGAGAGTCATGATCATTTTTATAGTTGATTGCTATGTATGCCCACATGTAACTTTAATCTTTCAATTAATTGCCCCATCATAGCCAACAAGAGCATAGTTCAACTGTCATCAAATATAACTCATGACCAAGAGATCATGAATTCGAATCCCCCACCCCCAATTGTTGATGTACTAAAAAAAATTGTCCCATCATATTTTTTATCCCACTTCATTTTAATGGAGAAAATAATAAAATAATAGTTAAAAACAATTTTAAAGGTTAATGATTAATAGTTAACTTCTGAAATAATAAGAACATATAATTGAAATCTATCATAAATCTATCATATTTTACCAGTCACTGTTATGTCATATAATTTACATCTTCATTTTAATAGACATCTTCATTTTAATAGAAAAGTTGACCAAAGGTTGTTTTGAAACAAATTTAAAATTTAAGAGTACATAAAAACAAAGTTTTAAAATTCAAATCTCTGCCCAAAACTTATAGAAATTTTGCATAATAAGTTAAAAACTCACAAAAGATAAGTAAAAAGTTCCAAATTGTACATGCAAAAGAAGGTAGGGGAGGGCCTAATGAAGATTTTGAGAGGGGCCATGTGCAAACTTAGCAGAAAAACAGGAAAAAAAAAAAAGAAGGAAAGAAGAAGAAAATTGTTTTAATTGATTTATTAATGGAGAGGAAGATTCTTTTGTCAAACATCTTAGGATGAAGATGAACAGAAATACTACAAATCTATACATACTTTTACAAAAAAAAAAAAAAAAATCACCACCTTCTTCTTCTTCTTCCTTCTCTCTTTTGTACTCTCACAGCTAAACCCTAACCCTATCCCATGGCTTCTGAAATCTGAAACTATGATTTTTTTTAATTATTTTTTATTTTTTGAAATAAAGAGAAGAAGGGTAAGATTTTTCTGTGGGTATTATATTGTATATGGAGCTATATGCCTGACCTTTGCCCTAAGTCTCTGAAAAATCAATAAATATATAGAGAGGAAAAATAAAAGTCTGTTAGGTTCAATATTTTAATGCTTTCTTTCTTTATTTATTTTTTAAATCCATAGATTTTGTACAATTTTGTGTCAGTGCAACTGTTTCTTTCATTCTCTCTTATCCCTCTCCTCTCTAAATTTAACCACAAAGATGAAAAAAGAGAGAGAGGCAAAAAAAAAAAAAAAAAAAAAAGATAAGATAAAGTGAAGTTCATTGCCATTTCTGAGCAACCCATTTCTCTCCCTCTCTGATTTCTTTTGTTGAAGAAGGTGAATGATAAGCTTTAATTTCTTCCATTTTTTTTCATAGTAAAAAAATTTTCATTCCTTTTACCTTGAAGAACATGCATGCATGGTTATGAACTATTTGATGAAAAAACTGTTTTTTTTTTTTTTTATAAATTGTTTTTCTGTTTTATTTTAAAGGGATTTGATGGGTACAGCTCAATCTCTCAACTAAAGCTCCAACAACTTCTGTCTTCCACCCATAAGGTAACAGTATTTTGGATTTTTTTCAGATATATTTTACAGATAAATGAGTGCTTCTTCCCTTTCTATACATCCACTACTTTAATTTCCTGTTTCACATTTTATATATATATATATATACACATACATACATATACACATGCATGCATGCATGTGTAAATATGGCCATTTATATGTGTAAAAGAAGGGTTAAAGTTATTTTTCCCTTTTTCTTTTTGGGCTTTACAAAAACATATGAAGTTGATGATTTTTATCTACTTACTCAAACAAAGAGAAATCAGGTAACTATTGTCTAATAATTTTCTAATTAAAGAAACCATCTTTATTATTAAAACTGATAATGCAATTGATTATCTTTATTGGAGGGTTTTTTTTTTTTGTCTTCTCATTTTCATGTTGTTGTTATCAACACACATTCCAAAAAATTGAAAAGATCAAAAGAAGAGAAGTGGGTCTTCTTTCTTTTGATTTTTTTTTTAACTAAAAAAAAAATTCCTACACTAGGAAAATCATTTCTATCCGTTAACTACTCTCTTACTGTTAAAATTCAGTACAAAAACAATATTTTACGAGTAAAAATTAAACTATGAATCATATTAAAATAATTTCTTCAAGGTTAAAAATTAGTGTCATTACTTAAATGAGTATAGTTCAATTAACCTAACGATGTACTCTGTAATAAGAGGTATGAAGTTTTTTAATACTTGACTCTATATAGTGCCTCTTAATTAGGTAGTGTGGTTTTTTTAAAAAATTAAATAACATAAACAGCTCATTATTGGATTCAACATAAAATTTAAATTGAGATGACAATGTGTTGGAAAAGGGGTCTAGATATTAATGCTCTGTCTCTAGGTTTTATGTTATGTAGGCACCAATCACTACAATTATATCTAAAGCTCTCCTATATAAATTAGGTCTGCAATTAAATTATGTCTAAGAGGAAAAAAAAATCTCAGTCAAAATTTCCTATTCTCTTTCTCCCTTTAGAGTCTCTCCAGAAAAAAAAAAGAAAAAAAATCCCTTTAGAGTTGCTATGAAGTAACATCACTCTGATTCCTACATTTTCTTTTCCCAAAAAGAAAAATAAAAAGACAAATTTTGACAAGATATTAGCAGAAACATTTCATTAAATGTGAGGAACTATTCTTAAACCCATGATGGATGTGAAATTTTAAGACATTAAAAAAACTAAAACCTAGCTAGACTAGAAACCTATTTTCATTTGTTCTTTATTCTGAAACACCCATTTATTTACTTTTGTCTTAAAGTGAGTTTAAAACTTATCCATTAATTAATCCATTTTCATTTAATTGTAGTATAAACTTGTCCCATTAATTATTTAGTCTTTTTGCATACATAAGAATGTTCTTAAGTGTCGCTTTGAAAGATCGTAATGAAAACATGAAGAAAAAAAAAATTCCTAAACGAATATGATGTAGATGTTGAGATTTTTTACCGCAACACAATTGGTTTTTAGGATTATTTCTTATTTTGTGCCCTTTATTACTTTTAGTGAACTCCCACGACATTTTTTTCAAAAGAAAAAACGAAATTCTTTATTTTCAATAATAGAAATTTTTGCAAAAATCACTCTTAAACTATAAAATAAAGGGGTTACAATCAACCATAGAAATATTCTTCGATATATCCATAAATCAAAAACTTCGACATTGATATTGAAGACTAAAGGATGTTTTCAATATTTTTTTATAGGTACCCATAAAACATAAAAAGACATCATCTATTAATCTCGATATAAATATAAATAATAATACCAAGTTCTCTAACTTAGTTGAGAAGTAAAAATAACTTAATTATTGATTTTTTGAAAATCTTAAAATTTTTTGTTTACTGAAGATTATCTATATTTTATCGATATATCTTTAAAATTAAAGTCTCGATACTGAAATGGACATTTTTATCTTTGGTTGCAATCACATTATCGAACTTTCAATTTGATCTATCACTCTTCTCACAATAAAATTACACGAACCACTATTGAATTATAATAATTGTTACAATCTAAACCTCGAATTATATAATGGTTACAATTAAAACTGTAATTCTAAGATCTGGACTTTTCAGACGTTTCATGGAGTTATGTTTTATGTAGAATTGCTGAAGACCCCTTTAGATATGATATACTCAAGAATTTTTTTCCGTAAAAATAAATATTAACCACTAAAAGAATTTAATTTCCAAATTCTGAGCTGCCATCTTTTTTTGAAAAAAAAAATACTGATGACGAAGAATCAGTAGTTGCACCTAATCATCCCAACTATATTGCCACAATTTTAATACCCTCATTAGCTGTTCTGCCTCCAAAATCAATTCATTCATAATATAGAAAGTATGTGAGAAACATACTAATACAAAAGAGTCAAAGAGAGGGAGCTAGAAAAAAGTTCGCCAATTTAGAGCAATGTTAGAAATATCATAATTTACAAAGGATTTAGATTTTACTGAGCTACCATCTCAATTTAAGAAAAAGAAATAACCTAAAGAATTTAGGTTTTATTGTAACAATCTTATAGTTGGAGATTTGATTGGAATAATAACACACAGTAGCGGATCCATAACTTTAAGTTAGGGGGGCTTGAATTCATATCAAAATTATTTTGAACGCATTAATATTGATTGTATATAGCCTCATTCTATTTTTATGGTTTACTACAATTAAGAAATTAAATTTTGTACATGGATGAAAATGAAATCTTAATATAATAGTTTATATAATTTGATATAAGAAAAATGATTAAATTTGTTTACGTAAGTGTACTGTATATGAGAAAAAATTACAAATAATACGATTTTTTTTTGTTTAATAAGAATTCATAAAATCATATTTTCTTTTATGCAATTAAATTTTAAAAATATTTTTATAAAAATTAAAAATATTTGCATTCAGTTTTATTTATATTTGATACCAAGAAGAAAATTCTTTAACAATAAATATTTTTAAGAATAGATTACAACAAAAGGTATGAGGGAAAAATAACATAATTCAACTGACATATTGAATCCTCTCAATCTCTATTGTACTCGAGCCCCCTCTGGACCCTTCTTAAATCCGCCCCTGATAACACACTTATAATTCAATTGTGTTCCTACAATAATATTTACAATCTTAAAAGATTTATCTGTAACAATTTTATAAGTTTAGAGAGTTGATTGATAAAATTGAAATTTGAGGGTGAGATTATAATTTTATAAAAACTTTTAGGGGTTGTTTGGGGCGTTATAATAATAGGAGTTATAATAGTCTGTGAAATCATATAATATTATTTAAAATGCAGGGTTTAGAGTTATAATAGTCTGTGTTTGGGGTGCAGAGTATTTCATGTGCCCCAAACAAGCCTTTATAGTTAATTAGAATGATTTTGGCAATTTTACTTTTCAATTCTTTGTTTCTATTAGTAAAGTCAATTTAATTTAAAATTTTTGTCTTAATTTTTTTTGAGTAAAATGTTTTTTTTCTTAATTAATATTTTGTTCATCGGCATGTCTTTTCTTGATGTGATTGAGCATATGTCAACATTTGATTGTTACTTTGATCCTTCATATTACCTTAAAAAAGAGGTACCAAGGAGACTTTTCTAAAAGGTTAAACTAGGGTTTTATACGAGTTTGAATTTGCTTTGATTTTTTTATTAAATAATTAGAAACAATCCAATTGATTTCTTAAGAATGATTAATTGAACTGTATATATATATATATAAAAAAAAAAGAACGATTAATTGGACTACATCATTGGATTAAAAGATTGACTAGCCTCGATTCTTTGTATGATTTTTATATATATATAAAAAGGTTGATCATTCTAAAACACTTATTTCTCATCCATTGTACTTTATATGCTTAATCAATTCATCGCTCGAAGTCATTAGAATTAATGAGAAGTATTAAACAAAAATTTAGTTCATAGTATTGATAATTTTTTTACTTAATTTTTGGTTTTATTTCGACTCTACTAGCACGACCAACCCAAACCCTATTGAGTAGATTAAAAAATAAAAAATTTTCAAACCAAATTTTAGTTCATTTTAGTTTGGTTTAATCTTGTACTTGTGCACCTCCATGTTAAATGAAGAAGTTAATTATACCAAAAATTCCAAACAAATTGGTGGCTCAAGTCATGTTTAATATTACTGATTTAATTAAGAGAAACCCTCGTGAAGGAATCTTTTGGCAATTGAAGTTGAAACAAGAAGAGAAAGAGGGAAAAATGAAGAGGGAAAAAGGAAGGAAGAAATTAAAAGACAATACATGAATTCTTATGATGAGATAATGTATAAAGATAAGGAAATGAAAAAATGAAAATACAAGGTTGTACTAGATAAAAACATAGGACCCACACGGTACGTATGTTACCTTGGACTTGTCTATATGATCTATGTTGTACTAGAAAAAAAAATCTAACAAAATTGGCATCAAATTGTCACATGTTTAAAAATAGGAAGCATAAACACGTCATTTTTCATATGAGTTTGAGCAATGGCACATGATATTGAAGTCCAAATTTGGAACTTTCAGGTGAATTTTGAACTGTGATTTTGAAAGAAAACAAAAAGTTGTCTCCATAAATAATTTAGATGATTAATTTTTTTTAATATAGTAGTTAAAATTTGTTTTTTAGTCTAACTGAGATCAAATGATTTGTTCAAATTAGGAGAGTTGCTCAAAATTGGCCCAAAGAAACAATATATGGCTAAGAAAATATTATCTAACCTTGGACCAAACTCTTTTTGGTTAATTAACCTAGAATTTTTTTAGATGAACTCTCTTTAATATTATAAAAAATAAATCTAGTTTAATTAACCTTGAACAATTTCTAAGCCTATTATCGATGGTTTGACATAAATCATTCCGATCGTATTGGATAAAATTATTGAATTATTATAGTCATCATATTATGGTTTTGTTCCCTGTTTTGAATCTTTTGATATGCATATAGTGTAACTATATAATTTTTAATTTCTCTATCTTATGTTCAAAGATATAAATATGTCAACCACATTGTACAAATCACTTTAAACAATTTCTGATAGATAACACGAAACACACTATAGATATTGTGCATCATATACAAATCATATCACAAACATCAAACTTAGGTTAATCGTGCCAACTTTCATAACTCGAAAGATATTAGATTCAAATAATTAGTTTCCATTCCAATCTCTTTTGCTTCATTAATTACATCAAAAAAAAAAGGAGAAAAAGAAAAAGAAAAAAAAGAAGAAGAGAGATAACAAAGACATAAAGATATCATAGAGATGATGTCCTAATTAATTAAATGCAACTGTCACAAAATAATTCAATCTCCCAATGCTTCCATTTATAGCTCATACAATGAAGTTCATGCATTTTCCTAGGAACCAAAACAGCACAAAACCATTCCATTTTTTGTGGCAGCAAATGCCTTCACTGCTCCAAGCTGATTTCAAAACACTCATGTTGGCTGCATATGAACATTTCATTAACCATACTTAGTGAAGTAAACAATTCAAATAAAATCAACTTTTGCTTCAATGATATTTATATAATCTAAGCATTCTTTCATCCTAACTTGCTCTTTCTTATCTATCCGTTCGTGTAAAAAACCGATCGAAAAAAACTTAAACCGAAAGAACTTGATATATATATGTATATGTAGATAGATATATATGCTTGAAAAATATCTTCATATGAACAGAAAGTATGATACTTGCACAAATAGAGTAGCTTGTTTATGGCATGCAGAGACCAGATCATTGCACAAATAGAGTAGCTTGTTTATGCAGATTATAAGTGAATGTTTTTTGTGTTTGAACTTTTGAGAATAAGCAAATTGGAAACTTAAAGTTTTGGACATATGTATATAGTAATAACCTTATTATATTGTATGTAGTTTTCTTGCCCTTTTCATTTTTCAACTGTAAACTATCCCCAATGTGTCCTAAAAGCTCAAGTTATTTAGGAGTTGTTAGGGGCATTGAGTGAGTTATAATAACATCACATGAGTTATAATAGCTTGTGGGTTAGTATAGTATGTGGAATTATATAATATTATTTAAAATATAGAGATTATAATAGTCCGTATTTCGAGTACAAAGTATTCCACAGGTTATTATAACCTGTGCCCCGAACAAGCTCTTAGGGTTTAATAAAGTTCAGGTGTGTTTCTTGAGTTTTTATTTTTCTTGTTTCTTATTTTAGTAAAATTTTAAATTTAGAAGTCATAGTTTTATAACATGAAAGTGATTTCTTTGGGTATTGTATACAAGCAATTTATGAGCCAGAGTATACACACAACAATTTCATTCAAGTTCCTTAATCAATCATCACATAATTAGATTCCTAATGCTCTCTCTTGTTTTTTTACTTTGGTTTGGAAGTCAAGCATAGTAGTAAAAAGAGAAGTAATTAATATCCAGCTTAGATTTAAGCTTAATTAGCTTTTTCTGCTTTAATGTCATGTTAATCTAATAGTATTGCTATTTAACTTTCCAAAAGCCTTCAACATTATCAACTAAAGTTTAATATGATCATTTTGAATGGTTTCTTTACTCTTTCTAACTCATTTAATTTCAATCCTACAACTTCTGATTCCAGAATAGAACAACAAATGAGACAAGATTGAAGCTGGCCTCTTTTCTCTCTACGGTACGTTTTCATCATTTAATATATTGTCTCAACATATTGATACAAAAAAAAAAATGATGTTATTCCTAAATAATTTTTTTAGTACATATATACTATTTATGGTCATACTAATCCAAAATCAAATATACTATCAAAGCAAAAATATCCTATGACCTGTTAACTGAAGGATTTGCTTAATTTAGAGCTTGGTTAACTTCATTTGTGAATCATCCTACTAATAATGTTTTATAATTTGACTTTATTGCTAGCATCTTCAATCTTAGAAATTGAATAGTTCCTTGACTTCTAGAATGTTTTTGAAATAACTTTAATTGAATTAAATTTGTAAGTAAAAAAATCTTAATTCATCTTCAATACTAGAAACTGAATTGAATTGGAAAGAGTTCCTTGTATTCATGTTGGTTGAAGGTGTTTACTAAAGGTTCGTGGAATATTTTAAGTTAAACTAATTTATTAACATTTCTTTCATTGAAATCTAATTCGATTCTCTATGTATGAAGTTTTGATCCTAAATATAGACATGGATTTGGATCTATCAAATTCTAGAACCATAAGTTTCGATAATTTTTTCAAGACATACCCTCCAATATTGTGTGAAATGTTAAATATAACTTTATATATGCTCGAATGCACATAAATATGCACATGATCAACTAGAAATATTAAACATATATGAATATTTAATTTATGGCCATATATTATAGAAGGTGGAGGAATGATTTAAGGACGGTTTGGAATAACTTTCTAAGTTCTTAAAAATCATTTTAAAGCAATTTGAGAAGTCATTTAATTTGAAATGACGAAAAAAGAGAGAAGATAAATGAATATTTTGGCCTACGAGTTTTGTTTCCCTTTAATTTATAATGCACTTCTAGCAAATTATATTTGTTGTTTCTCATCTCACTTGTTAACTTGTTAACTTTCTCTGCTTTACAAACTTCTTATTTTCTTTGTTTGTTTTTTTTTTCTTCAACATTGTTTTCCACACCCAAAGTTCCCCTTGTCCAACACACATTTATGATTTAAAGGCCTTGTTTTTAGTTTTGTAAATTAAATTTATCTACTAATAGTTTCTCTTGATTCTTAGCTAATTTAAGTTTTTAAGTTTTGAAGTTAAAGTTTTTCAAAGTGTTCCTTAATTATCAACTAACAAGCTTATCTTTTTAAAACAGAAAACTGTAAAAAGAAAAAAGAAATGGGCTTTAATTATTAGATCATAATTATGATTTGAATTTTGAATACATATATAGTTTTGATAGTACAATATTAAGAATAACAAAAAAGATAATCACTTCTCATTTTAAGTATATTTTAGTCATGATTTGTTTTATTTTTCTCTACAAATCTAAGGAAGAAAACACACATGATATGTTGACATTTAGGAAGTTCTTAAAGCTGCTTTTTAATTTGGTAATTAGGATAAAAATTCACATATGGAAAACTCATGATGTTCTTAAGGAGACTCTTTTACTAGAGAGAAAGAGAAGAGAGAATCAACCTAAATTACTAAATATATATATTTTTTTCTTCTTTCCCCTCTCACAATTCACATGGTGTTCTTCATTTTTCTCTTATATATATGTCTTTTTTATTCCTAATATATCCTCAATATTCCTCCTTGAAATGGCATATTCACCATATATATATACTAGGTTTTATCCCTTAACATGTTTTTTTTTTTAATTTTTGTACTTCCACATACTTAATTAGTCCAATTCATAAAAAATTATCTTCCCTTTTCCCTATTGGATCAATTAATTAAGACCTCAGCCATATAGAATTTTTAGGGTTTTTTTTTTCCCGAGTTTGAGTCTCTTTCAATCCCATATCAATTTAATCCTTAAGTCACGATTAGTCTGATCAAAATTTATGTATGAACACATTTATATATTTTCTCAACACGAAATTAGAAATATATATATATATATATATATATATATATGAGTGAGAAAATTTTGGAAGCTGATTGAACTGAATAATCACTAGATCTTACATATATAAAGTGGGATTAAATCCGCAGACCACCATTAGATGTTAGTGCAGGTGTTGATTGTTGTTGCAGGCATCCCATGGCTTTGCACACACTTGAAATTCTGAAAATTGCAGCTCAACAATGAACAAAATTGATTTTATTTTTTTTCCCCTTCATAAAAAAAATTGGGTAATATTTTGCTGGGAAAAAAAAAAAACATACCTGGGAGAGAATCCATGTTGGCAATTGAACAAAATCCAGATTGTGCTCTGGCAAAAGAGTCAATATTGATGTCCCAATTTGGAGGCAAATTTGAAGGAAAATAGAAGTTGTTGCAATTGTTGTAATAAGCATCTCCTTTTGAGATCACCAAATTTTTCTGATAACTTGAAGTTGTGATCATAGGAGATGGCTTCCACATGATCCCTATGATGTTGTTTTCTTGATCCGACGAGTTTGCTCCGACGGTGGCGTTTTGGATGATGGGTATGGAAGAAGAAGACGATGCAGGTGGTGGCGGAGGCGGGGGCGGGGACCGGAATTGGTGGTTCAAAATCTCAGGTATGGTTTGTTGGGATTTGCTCATGATTTTCTCCTTAGTCCTTTCCCTAGCTCTTGCTCTTGCTTTTGCCCTAGATTCTTTAGCCACAACATCATGAAATGCAACATTTTTCTTTGAGGATTTAGCCAACATTATTTTCTCAGCTTCATCATTGGAAATAACCTCACATTCAGAATCCAAATTATACAAGTTGTTGTTGTTGTTGTTGTATTTTGAAGAGCTGTGCCTTGTCTTTGTCAACTCTTTAATGGCTTTTCTTGACTTGGTGAGGAGCCAGTCTAGGGTTTTGCTGGCTTTGTCATAACCCAACATGTCTTGAAGATCAAAGAACTTTCTAGAAATCTCAATGGACAATCTGACTCTCCTATCTCTCAAACCCTGAGCTGTGTAAATCTTGCTATGGCGATCTTTCTTCACTGTGCTCTTTTTTGTGAGGAAATTGTTGAGACCAGAAGAAAAACACTGCCCATGATTTTGGGACATCACAACTTCTTGTTGCTCATTTTTCATCCTTGCTTCTTCAGGGACTCCAAGAAATGGGGCTCCTGATCCCTGCAGTGACAGTGGATCTTGCGGGATGAAAACGACGTCTCCCGGGTTTGGCTCGGGGTGCGGCGGTGGCGACGGCGGCGGAGGAGGGACAAGGTGGTGGTGGTAAGAGGAGGAGGAAGAAGGGAAGTACTGTTGAAGAGGGAAAAGGTGGAGATTGTTGGTGGAAGAAAACATATTTTTGTGTGGTTTGTAATATGATCACTAGTACTTTTGGGTAACTTTAGCCCTCTTTGGGGTTTTTTTTTTCTTTTTTCTTTTTTTTTTTTTGGGCCTTCTATCAAGCTTGTGTAATTAAACCAACTGAGCACCTGCAAGAGCAGCTGCTTTCCTTTCAAAGAGCTCCACCCATTATCATCCTTTTTACAATTTTTCACTTTTATTTTTATTTATTTTAATTTCCTCTGGAAAATGGTGGGCTATTAAAAGCTTGATGAAGAAATGGCATATTTTCATGTACTCAAAAAACCAACATCACCACTAGTGGACTTGAAAAGACCTAGCTTCTCAAATTAGGGTTTATTTTATTTTTATTTATTTTTTTTTTTTGGGGATGAAAAACATGCACCAAATCAAGTGGAATATTTAGGGGACAAAAGGGGTTTTCCAACTTTATTTAATTTCCTTTTTTTTTACAGTATCCATATGGAAAAAAAAAACTGATATAATTAGGGCAAAATCTAGGAGAAGAAATAAGCAAAGCAGAGAAGAAGAGGAAAGCAAAAATGGGGAGAAGGGGATGAGAGAAATGTATATAATTGGAAAAGAAACACATGATTTGAGGGTTTTTGCCACTAAATGTGGGAGCAACGTACGAAAGCATAAAAGGGGGACTGATGTGAATCTTTTAAAATTTGTAAAAAAAAAAATTGAAATGAAATGAAAAAAAAAAAAAAACCCCTCTTTAATTCAGAAATAGAGTGGGGGCCTCTCTCTCTCTTCTAGGGCTTAGGTTTTCAGGGAATTTAACAAGAGCAAAATAAACTCAACTGTGCAGAGAAGAGAGAGACATAGCTAGGTCATTAACTTACAATTAATGTTTTAATATGTTATATCAGAGATTAATTAGATGTGATATAAATGTATATATCAATAGATATAATCATGAAAATAAATCATAGATTAATTAGTGATCAAAGCATGTCTACCTAATCTCTAAGTTGTTATAGGTTTGAATTTGTACCTTTGTATTTGTGGTGTAATGTTCTAAAACAAACTCATAAAAATGAGATCAAATTAGAAGTTTAGTCCGATAACTATTTGGTTTTTTGTTTTTGGTTTTTGAAAATTAAACCTAAAAATAATTACTTCCCTATGAGTTTCCATGTTTTCATATCTACTTTTTATATATATGTTTTAAAAAATCAAGCCAAGTTTTAAATTTTTTTTTTTTTAAAAAAAGGTAATTTCAAAAACTTATTTTTGTTTTTAGAATTTGACTAGAAACTCAAGTGTTTCCTATGGAAACTATTGTAGAGAAGATGAATCTAGAGAAATGGTGAGACAACAAGTACAATTTTCAAAAACCAAAAGCCAAAAGCAAAAATAAAAAATCAAATGATTATTAAACGAGACCTAAAATTTTAGAATTGAGATGTCTATTAAATTTATGTAGTTTAAAGAGTTTTTACTAAGTCTCTACATTTTCAAACTTTTGTTAATATAGTCTATCTACTTTAAAAAGTTTTTAATGTGTCTCAAAAATTTCAATTGTATGTCTAATAAGAGATGTTGTCATTTTTACTGGATCAGTTTAATTCTTACCTCTGTGATTTTGGACAAATTCAGGCATTTGATAGCATAAGTGTTAAACCAGTGGAGTTAAGGTTACGTTGGATGGCTTATAAGACACAATTCGAATGGTTTGGGCCAAACTTAGAATTTAATTTAAAAATTATTTGAATTCATACGATTTCAATCTCCAAAATAAGAAGACTTTGAGCTTTCAGCTGTAAGGCTCAAAATGTTTTAAAAAAGAATAGTAGCAGTGATAGTTTTGTCCTTAATTAAAGAGCCGATCATTTCGTTGAAGCCAAACACACTTCAGAATTGCAGCAACCAAATTAGCAAAGAGAATCTGTTTTGCTGATAGTATGTTAGTGCTAATGCAAGCGTCCTGGATAAAGTAGTCAATTCTATCGTGAGCGGGAGATGGGTTGTTGAGAGCCCTTGTTAATGGAGTGCCAAAGAGATATAACATAAGGTGATCGATGGTCTCCTCGTTATGAAAATAAAGAACATAACAATTAGGCCGTAAGCAATGACTACGAAGGTGATTTTGAAGAATCTCCGCAGTATTTAATCCTCTATGCATGCATCAAGTTGAATTCATACTATTTCAACTCCTTCAATAAGTTTAAAATCTTTATTATTAGTAACGTAGTGTTTTGTTGAGATGTTTAGTTTATATATATATATATATATATATGTAATGTATTATTTATATTGATTTATCTCTCGTATTAAATGACAAAGTCTTCCATTTATGAAAATATTACATGTTAAAAAGACTTACAATAAATGTAAGGCGTACGAGAATCTGAACCCTCCAATCTAAAGAAGTACACGTCAATTACTACTGATTGATACTCATGTTGGCACATGTTGAAAAGACTTATCACCCCTATTTTCAAACAGCCAATAAGACGACAAATTAAAAACATCATAAGTAATCATGGGCATACAAAGGAAGAGCTTTATCATAATCGAAGGTAAATTTTATCATCTTAAAGGTTCATTTAGTTTGATTCTCAACTTTTATAATTTTTGAACTTAAAAAAAGAAAAAGTACGAGAATTTTTTTTCTCCACCTAATATATACCATGGTATTAAATTTCCATCGACATGTCAACATTTTTGTCGATATTTCCACATGTCCATGGATTCGACATCGACTCTAGAGGTGAATCAACATTTTCATTATATCGTACAAAATTGATGAAATATTAGCAACAAAATATAGCATAATTTGAATATAATATTGTAATAAGTATTTTAACTCATTTAAAAAGTGTAGAAGATTTATTTTTTAATTTTAATATATTTTTAAATTTCTTTCAGAAAGATCCATCGACATCGACAATTTATCTATATTTCCGTCGATATTTCTATAAAATTGAGAGCTCAATATTCTCATCGACGTCAGCATTTCAAACGTTGATATATACACACAAAATATCCCCTAAAAAAATTCCTAAACCCTATTATGTGTTCTCACCACTATAGACTTTACACAAATTAAATCACATCATAAAAAATTCGAATCACTCATATTTAATTTAACCTAATATTGATCGGTATGTGTGTATATAAAATATATATATATAGTTTAAAATTTGATAACAACTTTCTAGATCTCCAGAAATTTATGGAAAGGACGAGCAGAAAATCTTACAAGTATTGCCCATTTACACCCATATGTACATATACAAGGCCAGACATTAATTAATGAATGAGTTTAGGTTTTACAGAAAGGGAAGTAGCTCCATAAAAAGATAAAATAATTAATTAAATAAAATAAAATAAAAACGTACACTTTGGGAAAAGAGAAGAAGATCAGTCAGTTCACAGACCCAACATTTTCCGAAGAAGACAACTTACAAACTGCTATTTTTTTACAAGACAAATGATAGCTTCCATACATGATTACACATCCAACCCAAGAAGTAGAAGAAGAAAAAAAAAAATCATATATTATACATTCATATATATATATATATATATATATATAAATAAATATATATAAAAAAAATGTCTTTGAACTTTGTCCTTGAACTCTGTCACTTATCCTTCCATAAATATTTCAAAATTATCTTCAAAGTAGAAACAAGTTAGAATGTTGGATAGAAAGTTGACGTGGTGGTGATATGAAATGCACGTGGCATGGAATGTTTGCCTTGATTAAGTTTGAAAGAATGACATTCCGCCACATCGACATTTTTAATGGATTTCTACTTCAAAGTAGTTTTAAAACATTTACGAAACGTCGATGGCATATTGCAATTTTTGAAAGAATATGAGCATTTTTTTGCTTTAAAACATTTACAAAAGGTCGACCGCATATTACAACTTTTGAAAGAATATGAGCATTTTTCAAACAAAGAGGAAAGGATATGTTTTATAATTTAGCCATATATATACATTAGAAAAAGATAGACCTCTCCCTATCTTAGGAGGATTTGATATGTATATATTCCTAGTGACTAATATCTAGCTTTCCTTTTGTCATGTCACTTTCATCTCCCAAAAAACTTTTGTTTTATTTATTTATTTCTGTTTTATGTATTTTATATATAATCTCCTTTGTGTATTAATTTTATTCCTTGAGATGAACTTGGGCCCAGAGCATTATTTTTGAAGATAAGAAAAATCTCAGCAAAGAATCTCTTTGGATACAACAAATCAGGAGAGATAGGGATTGTTTTGTAACTCTATAGAGATTAGCCCTAAAATCCAGTGTGAGTGTGTGTGAGACTTTTTTCTTGATTATGATTTGCTAGTTTAGTAGGAGAAAGTTTTAGATTTTTGTTGGTTTTTAAGGTTTTTTTTTTTTAAAAAAAGGAAAAAGATATAAATCTAAATAGCTATCTAATGTACATATATTTTTGGGAGAAAAAAAAACAACAAATTAGAGGTCAAAACCTTAGGGTATATAATAATAAAAGGGTTTATCCCCTATAACAAGATAAAATAAAAAGGGTAATGCTTTTGATTTTCATTTTTTTTTTTTTTTGAACTTTTGTTTCAGAGATAATTTATGTGTGTTACTCTTTTTTAAAAAAAAAATAAATGAGAGAGAAATTTAAAGAGCTATCTAATCTACATATATTTTTTTTTAGAGAAACAAAAAGGCAAATTAGAGGTGAAAAATTTATAAGGACATAATAAAAGGGTTTATCCATATAATAACAAAGATTAAAAAAAAAAGGAAAAAAGGTTATGCTTTTGATTTTCAATTTTAAAAAATATTTGATGGGGGGAACTTTTGTTTAAGAGTGTGTGTGTGGCCAATGTAGAGCTTGAAATTAGTGTGGTCATTTCTGTTTCCACAAAAGCTAGTGAGAAAAGTATATAAACATGTGTGGATGTTTGGTTATTTGAACAAAAAATTGGGGAAGAATTATATTGGATGTTTTTGTGTGTGTGTGTTAATGCTTCACTCACAAATCATATTCTCTTAAAAGTACCATTGGGCATTAATTCATTTAAGAATAATATGGGGAAGAAATTATATACTTACTTGGTTTTTCTCTTCTTTTTTTTTTTCTCTCTCTCTCTCTCTCATCCAGGCCCCCCTCTTCCAATTCAACCAAATTGAGAAAGAAAGAGAGAGAAAAGCAAGTTATGGACTGAAAGGTTAGAGAGAGATTGTGTGGAAGTTTTCCTATTTTGACCATGGTGTATAATTATGTGTCTTGAATTTTTCCACTATTTGCTGAACCAAACCAGCTACATCTTAAGTCCTTCAACTCTTTTGTTTCCCTACCAAACTTTATATTAGGGTTATTGTGAATCCTAAAATTCGACAAATTATACTTTTTCGTTTCTTGAAGTTTGAGTTTGATTTCCCATTATAGTCCATAGAGATCCCAACAAAAACACGACAATTTAGTCCCTCAAGGGTTGTTTGAGGCGTTGAGTGAGTTATAATAACATGAGGTTATAATAGTTTATGAGTTATTACAATCTGTTGAATCATATGATATTATTTAAAATGCAGAGTAATATAGTATAGTATGAGGTTATAATAGTATGTGGATTATTATAATCTGTAGAATCATATAATATTATTTAAAATGTAGAGTAGTATATAGTGTATGTTTGGGGTGCAAAGAATTCCAGAGCCTCTTTGGGGCACAAGTTATAATAACCCATGTTATAATAACTTGTGGAATTCTCTGCACCCCAAACACGGATTATAACATGGATTATTATAACATGGATTATTATAACAGGGGGTTATAATAGTCTGTGAAATACTCTACACCCCAAACACAAACTATTATAACCCCAGACTATACTACTCTGCATTTTAAATAATATTATATGTTTCACAGACTATAATAACCCCCTGTTATTATAACTCATTCAGCGCCCCAAACAGCTCCCCCCAGTGTCCCAAACAACTTAGAGACTGTTTGACACGCTAGGTGAGTTATAATAGTTTGTAGGTTATTATAATTTATGAAATCATATAATATTATTTAAAATGCAAAGTTGTTTAGTTTTGAGTTATAATAATCTGTGTTTGTGGTATATAGTATTTTCTGCTCCAAACAGACCCTTAAATTTTAAAAGAAAAAAAAGTTATAAATGTTGCTTGAGCTAAGTTAATCATTCGTTAATTAAAAAAAAATGGTGTGAGGTTTTATTGAAGTGAGAATTTTCAAATGATTTGTCGATTTTTATCATATTTATTTGTTGTATGACTTACGTCATGTTTCTTAAACTTCTTTGTTAGGGTTATGAGTTGGGAATTTTTTTTCATATACCTTTTTGGTAGTTAAAACTTCATTGTTAAGTAGCTAGCTAGGCCATCTTTTGGTTTCATCTTCTTGTTTATTAGCTTATGGCCAATTAGATATTGCTATAATTTCTTTGTAAAAAGAAGAAGAAGAAGATATTACTATAATTTAATTTCATTATATCATCTCTCTCTCCAAACCCCTTTGGATCTGCAAAGCTTACAAGATATATACATACAAAAATTTTGGGATAGACTAAATCATGTGTAATAACCCTTTTTTGTGTTGGTGCAATTATTATTATACCTTGGTCACATTATTAGTACTTTTTTTAGAATATTAAACATATATAGGGATAGGAATTTAAACCTAACCTTCTTGAAAAAATTAGGGATGCTCTAATTGTTGAGCTATATTTATGTTGTCTGAATTATAGATTAAAATTTTCTGTCATTTATTTGTAATGTGCAAGTCTCTATAGATTTTTTTTCTATCATAGTGACAATGAAAATTTTAGGTTCTATATATTGAATAACCATTTTTTGTTTTGGTTTCATATTTCAAAAAAATTATAAATATTTCATTTTTTGATACTTTACTTTTTAAAAATGCTTGATATGGTCATTCTACCATAACTCAACTGGATAAAATATATATTATCAATTAAAAGGTCAAATGTTTGACTTTGCTCGCTCACATGTTGTTGAACTCATATATGATTTTGATATCTAAACCAATCTGAAAAAAAAAAATCTAAAATGAAAGCTTTTTTCTATAATTTATTAATTTTAAAATTGATTACAATAAAGAAAATATTTTTCAAAAATACGTTAAAATTTTAAGAAAACTTCGTTGAGGATGATTTTCTAAAAAGAGAACCAACCATAAAAACTATCAAATAAGCCAATAAAATTAAAAATCTTTTCAATATTTCTTTTTTCTTAGGAGTTTCATTTCTAAATCTAGGGAATAATTAAATTTTCACTTACTATCAATTACTTTAATTTTATAGATCGCTTTGTTATTGAACTAAAAAAAAAAAGCATAGCTTTAGCATTGAGGTATTACTTTTTTTCAAATTAGTTTTTTTTTCTTGGGAGGATTTCAGCCTCTAAACCCTTAATCAAAAATATATACTTTAGGTAAGTTTATGTAAGTTGAGTTAGGCTTATATTAATTTTTTCAAATTAATTTCAAATTTCTACTTCTAGTATTTTATGATGTAATACTCTAAAATTAAAATTCTTTTACCAACGTCACTTTAGAAACATATATGTATGTGTCTTAATCGAGTTGTAATTAGGAATCCTTACAAATATATATTTTACAACATATTTTTATCTTTTAAAATTTCGCCAAGAGTTTAAAAGTATTTTAGAGTAGTAGGAAGTAAAATAGAGGAATATTAAGTAAATAATTGATAAAGGCTATTCAACTCAAGAATAACGGTTTTCTAATAACTTGTTTATCAATTACTTTATTTTTTAAAATATAAAATTATTTGAGGGGACAAGTGTTTGACCGCTGAAATATTATTTCGAAAACAGTTACATATTTGGTCCCATTTCCATATTTGGGGTGTATTTTTTTTAGCTACATGTATAATCAAATAAAATAATTAAGGATAACGAGAAATTTTGTATACCTCTCTATTTAATATATATATATATATGCTATTCCAATAATTGTATAAAATTTGTCAACATGATATTCTTTTCAAACATACGTTCAAGATGCTCCACTAAGTTTCAATAAGTTTTCATTTATTTATATAAAAAAATAATAATAAAGTTTCATTTATTCCATGCATCATTTTATTTTTCTTATATTACTTTAGTATATTGACTGAAGCACTTAGAAATTGTAATTAGACATCTTGAATTTTTTTTTAATTAAAAAATCATGTCAACTTGAACACACTTTAACTAGTTAAAACACATCTACTCTTAAAATATTATTTTTTAATCCATTCACATGTTGAACTAAAAAAAAAACCTTTAACACATTCATTATCATTACTTAACTCAAATGTAATTAGACATCTTGAATTTTTTTAATAAAAAATTATGTTAACTTAAATAAAATTATGTTAACTTAAATATATTTTAACTAATTAAAAGGCCTCTACTCTTGAAATATTATCTTTTTAATCCCTCCATTCACAGGTTGAACTAAAAAAAACCTTAACACATCTATTATCATTACTTAACTCACTCCAAAATATTATTAAAATAATATAAGAAAAAGGAATACAAAGAAAATTAAAAATAGTTCAATAATACCTGAAATGCTACAATACAAATATCTTTTTACAAGAAAAATGTTACAAAAAGTATGATAAGAGTCATAAGACTGCCACCAAGTAACGACATTATTAGGAGTTTGGAAAGTAAAAGAATCAGCAACACAATTTTTTTTTTCCATGTATGATATAATGAGAAATCAAGAATTCTAATAACAACACATTAGATTTTCTGTGTTTGGTTACAAACATTTGGGATAATTAATAAAAACATTTGGTAGGGAGAGGGGCATAATAATTTTTGACAAAAAAAAAAGGAAAAAAAAAATTGACCCTGAACTTAATCAATTTTAACCATAAACTTTAATTTCATCAATTTAAACCTCAAACTTTGCAGATTGTATCAATTTTAACCCACAACTTTCAATTTAATCAATTTAAACCTCAAACTTGGTAGGTTGTATCAATTTTAACCATAAACTTTCAATTTCATTATTTAAATCTCAAAATCTTGAATAAGTGTATCAATTTACACCCTTAGTTAAAATTTAGGAGTACTTTCATTCTTGAATCGGTCACTAATATTGATTTTTTTAATTTCTCGTCAGTTTTGAGTTTGATTTGTCATCCATCTACCACAATAGAAGTAAGGATTTCAAAATCACCCTCATTAGAATATTTGTTTCCTTCCTCTTCAACATCATTGTCACTTTAAAATCCTTTCATAAGACTATCGATGAGATTAATAAGGTTGGCTATGACCAATTCATTGTGTTCGTGGGTGTTACTATGTTCACCACCGCTTGTCCTGTTCTCTTTCGAATTTTAGTCGAGCTGAAATCCCCACCATGGAAGTCAACGAACTCAACATGGTCATTATTGTTGCCTTCAATGACATCACCACCTGAATTTTCTTCACACTCATCGTCGCTGGTATCAATACCAAATGCGAGAGAAACACAAGAGTCCATTTGTTTTTATGTGGGTTCTACTTTCAAGAGTCGAGTTCATGTTTTCATGATAGTTGCAACCCAATATGGAATGATTTAATATTTTTTAGGTGATTTTTTTGTTTAAAAAAATAAAAAACAAGTACATATCATTAAGCAATACATGACTTTGGGCATGTGTGGAGAATCTTTCTAACGGTGATGGAAACAGAAACTTAACCGAGAGTGTAAATTGATACACTTATTCAAGTTTGAGGCTTAAATTGATAAAATTAAAAGTTTAGAGTTAAAATTGATACAATTTGTTAAGTTTGAGGTTTATATTGATTAAATTGAAAGTTCATGGTTAAAATTGACATAATTTGCCAAGTTTGATGTTTAAATTGATGAAATTGAAACTTCATGGTTGAAATTGATACAAACCTGTAAAGTTTAGAGGTAAAAAATGCTTCCCAAAAAAAAAAAATCAGAATAACATATATGTTATGTATATGACATAGTATTAAATTTCTAATCTAAATGTCGATATTTCTATCGACATTTTTACAGTTCATGGATTCGATGTTGATGAAAGGAATGAATCACCATTTCTGTTATGCTTAAAAAAATTGATGAAATACTAAAAAAAATAGCAACAAAGAATCATGAATGTCAACCTTATATTAGTGACAAGTCTTTTAACTCATTTAAAAAATATATAATATTTATTTATTAATGTAACGACCCTAAATTTTAGGACTAGGCTACTAGGGGAGTTACAAATGGTATCAGAGCGGAACCTCTCCAAGGCGGAAGCTGGTGGGCATGTAACGCCCGAGGAAGAGGGGTACATGAATGAACCGAGTCCACATCTGAATGAGAGGGATCCTGAGGATATGAAAGTATGGTGCCCGAGGAAGAGGGGTACATGCGAGTGACCATGAGAATATGAAAGTATAGTTGAGAAAGACTTAAAAGAATTAATAGCTACTACCTATACCAACAAGGTGCACCTTCCTTTTCGGTGGCTCAATCATAGGAACTCCACAGTTAAGCGTGCTTGGTTTGGAGCAATTCTATGTTGGGTGACCTTTGGAGCAATTCTATGTTGGGTGACCTCCGGTTTTGGGGGAGATGTCTTGTCAGACAAAACATGCAGAAAGCCCTTCGCGTTGGTTTGATCACGGCGATGCAGGGATTACAATTAATTTAAATATGTTTATTTTTATGATTTTTAAAAATATTCATCGGCATTGACATTTTATTGATATTTTCATCCGATATTTCTATCAAATCGAGGTTTCGACATTTCTGTTGACATTGACATTTCAACCTTGATGTAGCTCAAAAATTAAAAAAAAAGTGAAAAAGATGAAAAACTTTTTTGGGGTGCTATTTGATCCTGATTAAAAATAAAAATAAAAATAAAAATGAGAAAATGATGAGAATAGGTGTTTGACAAGGATTTAGAGTTTAAGAATTCAAAATACCTGTCAATTTGAAAATAGCTTAACTGACATAAAATTTATATCATATCAATCAAGAGATTAGACGTTCAAATCTTTTGTGTCGCATTAAAAAAAAAATTAAGCATTTTCTAAAAAGGGAAACGTACTCTTCCATCATCCTATGTTGAACAACTTTTTCACATTCAAATTATATTTACAAATGAAAAATTTTCGTTGTTAATTTTTCATTTTCTTTAACTTATTATAAAATTAATCAGATGCTTTTAAGTATATGCAATAGAATAGTCTATATGATTCCAACTTCATCCCTATAAAATTGTTTAACTAAAAAAAATGGTACAATGTTCATGATCCAATCCAACCAATTTAAAAAACATTAAGAAAATAAATTTTGTAATTATAAATGAATGAATTGATTCCATCATTACACAATTTCTACTAACATTATAAAAATAGGGTTAAAATGAATTTTTCTTTGAGAATTCATCTTTCTTTTTTTTTGGAAATTTTGATCTTAATATATCCAAAATTAAAATAAAAATCAAGTTAAAAAAAAACTTTTTAGTCTTTGAATTTTCATGGGAGTGCAAATTCAGTTGATAACGATTTAGTTTCTATACTTTCAATTTTATAATAATTTAGTACCTGTCATTAAAAAAATATTATTAAGATTCAATGAGATTTCTTACCTATGTAGATTGATAAATAAAGACTAAGTCATTAAGTAGTAAAAATTAACATTTAACTTTTATAGAATTTTTTTTTGTACAAAAACTAATTTGTTACCGACTAAAGTTTAAGAACTAAAATTATTGCAAATTTTAAAATTGACTAAGGTTTGATTTGATAACTATTTGATTTTTTAATTTTAATTTTTGAAAATTGCACTTGTTTCCTCATCATTTCTCTACCATAGACTTTCCTCTTTCTTAAGAAAATAATTGAGTTCCTAGCCAAATTCTAAAAACAAAAAAAAATGTTTTGAAAACTACGTTTTTATTTTTTTTAGTTTTCAAAACTTGAATTGATTTTTAAAAACATAGATAAAAAGTGGATAACAAAAAGAAAATTCATTAGAAAAAGTAGTATTTATAGGTTTAATTTTCAAAAACTAAAAACTAAAAACCAAATAGTTATCAAATAAATCTTAAACTATTACAACTAAATAGTACTTTCATAAAATTTATCAAAAGCGTTTTTTAAACAAAAATGATATATAATTACAACCTATTTCTTAATTTATGGACATAATAATTAATTGATAGACCTTAGGTCACTTTTAGCTGAAGACTAAGCTGTATATCAGTATATGAAACAAATTAAAGACAAAATTATTGCCAACGCTGCAGGTTTTTTTTCCTTTTGTGTGTGTTGTGGGGTTGCGATTGTTGGGATTCTTACATAAAGATCGTAGAGGGATTTTTCTCTTTAAATTTTTAAAAATTGTCATTTTTTTTAGTACATCATCAACATTTAGAGGTGGAGGATTTGAACCCATGACTGTTAGTCATAATTCTTACTTGATACCAGTTGAGTTATGTTTTTGTTGGCTTTAAAAATTGTCATTTGGTACCTTAAATTCATTGGGAGTGAAAATATCTACACTCTGGTAACCGAGAGGATCGTAGACATTAATAATGATTATTTTGTTACCAAACTTCCATACCTATTTTATCCCAATTCGGGTGCTTTCAGGAGTTTTTACTTGGATTATGAATAAAGAGAATTAACGAAGTCACATAGTCGACATTGGGGATGAATCTGTTGATCGAAAAGAAGTGTTTGAGTGACAAGTAAAGTAAATGAAGAAGTGTTTGAGTGACAAGTAAATGTAATTCTATTATCGATATCTCTGATAGAGGATTAGATTTTTGTCTGAAGGGAGGAGGTGAAGAGTTTGATATAATGATCATCGTCATCAGGAAAATATATCCCACATGTGATCGATCCGTAGTCGTGCTCGTGCTCTATTTGGATATTTTCTGAGAACGAATTGGGTGTGCCTCGGGACGATGAGCAAGCACTCATTGTTGGGAGTGAACAAATTATTTAAAAGGAAGCTCAAGTAGTACTTTGTTCGAAAATTGTTAGAAGTGCAAACAAAATCGATTTTAATTAGGAAAGAGAGACTGTGATCAATGAATATATAAGTAAAGACAATTATTTTTATTAGTATGAGGTCCTTTGAATAGAACCAAAAAAGTAAAAGTCTTAAATGGCTTAAGTTCAAAATAGACAATATCATGCCATTATTAAAATATGGTTGTGCTCAACATTACTCAAACTACTCTTAGAAAATGGATTTTACTTTAATATTTATACTGCATTATACAAATTTTGGTGGTATCATGTGGACATGTTTCAAGCCATATACATTGAATCTGGCATCAAATATGAAAGCAATTAATTAAGTTGTGGTCTAAGATTTCTATAAAATATAATATAATGAAAAATTTTAATCAACCTACCAGTTTAATCTCTTATCTTGCATTTCTCTAATAAGCTTTTAAATTTTAAAAACTATCTCATAAATCTTTAAACATTCAATTTCATGTTTAATACGATCTCTAAACTTTTAATTTTGTGTCTAATACATCCTTAAACATAATTAAATTTTTTTAACTTTATATCTAAAAAGTCTTTGACTCACTCTTTTAAAATTAAAAAATCTATTATACACAAAATTGAAAGTTTAGAATTTCTCTACTAGACACAAAATTCAATTACATATATCTAATAGGTTCATCATCTTAATAGATACAAAATTGAAAATTTAGGTCTAGGAACCTTTTAGATACAAAATTAAAAATACTTTAAAAATATAGAAATTTTTTAAATTTTGGATTAGCAACACAAACTTAAAAGCTTTATCGACTAAATTTGTAACTTAATCTAGAAATTGAACTACAAAAATTAAAATTTAATGAATATTTATGGAAGTCTAATAACTAAAATATAACCTTTAAAAATACAAAAATAAAATAAAATAGAATAATATCAAAGTTAAAGTGACCAATTATCAAAACCAACAAAAAAAAATTAAACTAATATAACCCTAACAATTTTGTTTTTATAATGCCTTGATGATGATGTTAAGTTTTGTTTTATGTTCACAAGAAGGGAAAAAAAATTGGAAAGAAAAAAAAGTACTCTTGGTCTTAATCTTCGAAATGTAGGTTGCAAATAAACAACTATCAATAAACAAACTTATATTTTATCTTCAAAAAAGTAAAAACAAAAACAAACAAACAAACTTATAATTTAACAATAAAAAAACCAAAGACAAAATAGCAAGTAAATAGGATATTTAAACATCACGAAATAATTGACATCTACCGAACATATTACAAATTACTCCAAACATCAAATTCTTTTTCAACTCCTTGAGGAACTAATCAATTTCATCCACCTATCTAATCTAAACATAACTCAACTATTTAAGATATTATATCATCGATGAAAATATCATATGTTCAAATTTTTATTTTAACATGTTATTGAACTCAAGAAAAATAATACCGACATGAATAAACATTAAAATGAAATGGTTAAAAGAAGTTAATTATATGTAGTTCAGTACTTCACCAAACACTATTTATCTAGATACTACTTGACACTTAACATACAACTATTCATCATCCAAATTCGACTCATATATTAAGGAAGTTGATTTTCTTTTCTAAATAACATGTCAATGTGTCTAAATATATTAATAAAAATAAAATTTTAATTTTAAAATAATGATATACTTTATTTGTACAATTTTGCTAAACTATACTACTTTAATTTTCTATATTTAATTGAATAATTTTGAAATCTTACTATTAAAAATTATTTTAAAGCATTTAATATACGTGCAAAGCAACCTAATCTTGACTAGTTTTCTAAAATTTGGAGACTTATTAATGAACATAACCCTAAAAGCTCCCGAACTAAATTGAAAGCTTAATAATTTATTTTAAACTTCTTAATTTTAGAGACTTAATAATCGGCCCAACAACATTATTAAAAGTTTTAAAACTTTATTAAACATTTAAAAAATTTCAATATTATTATACACAATGTTAAAAGTCCATAGACTAAAAAAAAAAGAAAAATTATACATTTATTAAAAACTTTTTAACGTATTATTTTTTTTTAATTTAACAACATTTGAAAGTGAGTAGATTCGAATCCGAATCTCATGATCATAAATTTATATTTGGTGTCAGATGAATTAAGCTTTTTGACAATCTAACATGTTAATTAAGATAAATCATAGTAATTAGTAATGGATAGAGTGTTGTATTTTACTAATACTCAAAAGTTACTTTTTTTTAGTTATTATTTTGTCGGGTTTTGATTGGGAATTTTAAGGAAGAGAAAGCACATTCCTTGTCTAATGGATGGATCTAGATGTAGCGACCCACAGACATGAAGTGGATGAGTAGGCAAAGTCTGCTTGCTGATGTTAATAAAATTAAAGCATTTTTTTTTTTTTTTTTTTTTTTTTGCAGAGAAGTTCCCATATTTATTGATTATTACATCTAAAAAGCTGGTCTCCCTCATCAATGTTTCATTTTATATACTTTTTTTCTCTCTTTGAATTCACTGCATCTGGCCGACCAATTTCATATACATGCTCCAAAGTCCACTTCATCAACTTTTTTTTCCCTCTCTTTCTTTCTTTCTTAGTGATATTATAAAGTTTGGAATTTTATATGGGATTATTTGTCTCTTTAAGTTTCACAATCACAATTGTTTCTTAATTAGGTTTCTAGAGAGATTTCATGTTCATTTGCTTGGTAAATATAGCATTGTTTTACAATTAAATTATCTCAAAATTTTGACTGAAGTTTGAAACTATTGAGGGTTAAAAATAACCTCCAAACAAGTGGATCTAAGAAGTTCACCCAAATAAGCGAGTCCAACAAGAAGATAGACGCCATTATTGGGCCAAGTCAAGGCAGACTTGACCCTATTTATTGCTAACTAGAACTTACTTGATCAAGCCCATTGTGCCTGAGAACCCAATCTAAGGCTAATGAAGCTAGCTCTGGTCAACCTGAATCGAACCGAACCGACCAAACCAATTTCCATCAAATATGATATCAACGCACCTCTGTGAAACCTTAATCCACTCATGCGCCTCCTAGAAACTCTAATTCATTCCTATAAATAGGAGTGAGAGGTATGCGTTAGAAGTATGTTCACACAAAATTTCAGTCATTTACTACACTTACCTAAAAATTATTCTAGCTAATTTAGGCATCAGAGCATGTGTGGCAAAGCGTTATGTTAGTGCTCTTCTCTTTGTTTTGCAAGTATTTCTGACTTGAGATTGTGTCGATCTAGTCAAGCCAGATTCATGCATCAACCGAAATTATTGAGTTTTTTTTTTTAATGAAAAATGAGGACTAATTGTATTGTATCTTTAAGATGAAACTTAGAATTAACATATATTAAACCAATTTAGATAACTTTACAAAAATCGTTAAGAGCAATAATGATATTAGGGTTCAATAGCTCTTCATGTTAAAAATATTGAATTCTGAGAACCTAAGATATTTTATGACGTGGAGAAATTAAGAATATCTCAACAGTAATTAAATTTTCATACTACATTTGTTGTATTAAAAAAAAAAATCTAATTAGCACCACTCAATACAAGAAGATTTCATAATTAAGGCATAATGCTCCTGATCATGTCCAACTGAGTATCTCAATCAAAGGTGCCTCATCTAGCACCTTCGTTAAAATGGTCTCACAAAACATAATAACTTTATTGTCGCATGGGTGTTGGTTAAATTTCTAACAAGTTTTAATTCTTTTGCAAATTATCATTTGATGGAATTTCAAAATCCATCACAAAATACATCTGTATAGAAGATTTATTTAAATGATTTAACTATTATTAACCCAACTAAATTGAGATGAAGTGTCAAATATCTGAGTATATTATTCAATTGATTAAGACATTCATATTTCTCGTACGTTTTTTTATTAATCGACGATATAGCAGTTCTATCGCAAGACCTGCAATACCTTAGAAGTTGCAACAATTGTGACATATAGTTTTTTATTGTTGGCATTTTGTCGCTAAGATAATTATTTTTTGTAGTGTCAAATCTATAGGTCTATATGAAGATTTATTTAAATAATTTGAACATTATTGCAACTTAATTTAATTATATAATTATTTGTTTTATTGGTCATTATCAGCCAACTAATATTGAGATTAAAGTTCACTATAACCATATTATTATGACAAAATCTCTGGTGAAGAAAGACAAAAGCTCAGGGTTAAATTAATACACTTACATGTAAAATAATTAATTACTAGAGGGATTTGAATGAACCCAACAAAAATTAAATTGATAAATTATAGTAAATTTATTTCATGGAAGAAAACTACAAATTAATGCCAATAAAAGAATTAATTTGTTGTTATTACTAATAATTTATAATAAAGCAATAACTTAGTTGGAGCTGGTTGCTAGGTGGTGATGTATAAGTTGTGGTTGCATTGATGTATTCTTTGTGATTTGAACTACCAACAGTTAGCTCCTACATAATTTATTATTGGTAAGAGAGAACAAATTTGTCATTTCCATATATTAATTCTATAAATATGTAAAATTTTCTTTTGGATTTCCTTTTTCAAATGAGCTAATTGAAACTTTAAACTTTAAAATTAATTACATAAGTAATTACATAAATTAAAAATTAGCTTTTTTATTCTTGAACTTGTAAAGTTATCTCTAATAAGTTTCTAAACTTTAAAAATTATCTAATAAGTCTCTAGATTTTCCAGTATCCAATAGGTTCTTAAACTTTAAAATGTGTCAATAGATTCTTAAGATGACGTTTGATAACAATTTAATTTTTTATTTTTGTTTTTGAAAATTAAGCATATAAATACTAGTTCTACTTATGAATTCCCTATTTACTTTTTATATATGTATTTGGAATTTAGCCAAGAATTCAAATGTACTAGCATAATTTTTAAAAACTAAATCGTTATCATAGAGAACCTAACTATTAATTTTGTGTTTTATAAGTCATTAAATTTTTTAAAAATTGACACAGTATTAAAAATTTGAGAACCTATTAGACACAAAAATAAAAATTTAAGGACATTATTAAATACTTTTTAAAGTTTAATGATTTAGCACCCACAAAAAAAAAAATAAAATTGAAAATTGATTACATATTATACACAAATTAAAATTGAAAATTGAAAATTCAGTACCAATTATATGCAAAATTAAAATGTTAAAAGATAGATACAAAATTAAAGTGAAAACCCATTAGATAATTTTTAAAAATTCAAAACCTATTAACACAACATGGAAAGTTTAGATCTCATTTGATAACCATTTGGAATTTTTATTTTTAGTTTTTGAAAATTATGTTTGTTTTTTCACAATTTCTATTTTTCTTCTCGGTTTCCATCTTTCTTAAGGTAACATCTAAGTTCCTAATCAAATTTCAAAAACAAAACAAATTTTTGAAGATACTACTTTTCTAGTTTTTCAAAACTTAGCTTGGTTTTTGAAAACATAGGCACTAAGTAGATAAAAAAACATAGATAATCATTGGTAGAAAATATTTTTAGGCTTAACTTTCAAAAACCAAAAATAAAAAACTAAATGGTTATCAAACGAGGTCTTAGTGAACAATTAGACATTTTTTAAAATCTAAACCATTAGACTTTGCCACTACTTTGTAAGTGTATGGACTAATTAAGTTTGAGATTTAACTCACATAAAAAAGAAATGGTAATTAAGTAATGTCTACAAAAAAATACCTATAATAAAAAATGATAAAACTGTTTCATGTTTGAGATTCCAACTACCGATTTTTCACAAAAGAGCGAGAATAAAAATCCATTCCTATTTTTACCCCGATATATAGCATTATCAACATTTAGACCAATTCAACCGAAGATTTTTTTAAAAAAAAACACCCAACAACTTGTATGGGAGGGACATTTTGAAATGCCTTAAAAATTTCTAAATTTATGAGATTGGATTCTAAAAATGAAAAAGAAAAAAGGGTGAATAATTTTTATATACATACCTAACCATATGTGTTTTTGTTTGGGTGAATTCAAAAAAACGAAAAAAAAAAAAAAAGAATGTAATTGGAGAAATGCACCTTTCAGTTCTCTTCCGGTGAATGAGAAGAATCTTAGTTGAAGAATACAAGACTTAAATAGAGGCACTAACCTTAGTACCTTGCACACTGTGTGACCTCAATACGAGAGGAAGTAACAAGGAAACTAGAATATAGAAGAACGAGTTTGGATGCATACCTCACCGTTGATCGTCGATGCAACAAAGGAGAATCAAAGGGAAGAAGAATGACATTGAATTAAGAGTAGGGTTAAGGGTTTCAATGCATGTGATTTTTTTGGGCACTCACATTCAGGTGAAGGGGTTTAGGTGGAGCATTAATGCATGACATATTCAGGTGAATAATTACACTTATTTACCTTCTCTAATGGCGCATGTGGGTGGGGATTAATTTTTTTCTTTTTATTCTTATATGTTGCGTGGGTATTATACACGTTTCTACTCATTTATTAAGTCAAAAGAAAACAAAGATGTATATCCCAGTATATATATCAAGTTTGAGAAAGGAGAGGAGGTTTTAGGTGGAGCATGCACTAAGTGGATAACTACATTTAGTTACCTTATCCAATGACACGTGTGGGTGGGAATTTTCCTTTTTCATTTATTCTTGCAGGCATTTACGCATATTTCTACTTATTTATTACATTAAAAAAACAGAAATGTATGTTCCTCCAGTATATAGATTATGTTAAATGGTCAAGAAAGTTCATTATTTTCATTTGTGGTTCTCTCTCATATGTATAATTTATCAATTTTAGTTGTCTTATGTTCTATTTTAGTTTTTTAGTTCAATTCAGATTGATTGAAAGTGTTAGACTAAATTCACGCTTTGTGGGTATTTACACATATTTTTATTCATTTATTACGTAAAAAAAAATACATAGAGATGTATGTTCGAGTATATACATTAAGTTAAATGGTCTAGAGAGTTCATCATTTTCATGAAGACTTCTCTCTCATATGTGTAATTTATTAGTTTTAGTTGTCTTTTATTCTATTTAAGTGTTTTGGTTCAATTCTAGTTGATTGGAAGTGTTAGATTAAATTCAAGGTTGTAAATTGTTCTAATTTAATTTGTTCTTTTTTGTGTGGGTGTGTTCATCTAACAACAAGTCAGTAATATATTCAAATTCATCTTATAGATTAACTATTGAAAAAAAATATAAATAAATGATGATTTGAATTAATGTAACGTATTTACCTCTTTAATGCAATGCTTCTTATAGTCCTTCTTGTAGGTGATATAAAAGATTTATACGCCTAAATTTCTATTGAGATTATTTTCATCTCAAAGTAATTTCAAGATTTTGGTAAAAATAGCTTTAAAACATAATTACGGAATAAAACACGTTTCGCGGTTTTAAAGTTGATCTATTTTAAAATAGCCATATTTCATGTTTTTTCTAATTAAAAGTAGAAAAAAAATGTTGAATGAAATGTCAAAAAGGCCCAAATAAAGGTGGGTTGGCCTTGAGAAGGTGAAGGCATAGGGTAGGGAGAGTGATGGAAGTGAATAATAGTAGTATAGTATTCTAAAGTGCAGCCTGGCTGGCTGAGCTGACAAGCCGAAGGCAATAGGCCTGTTTTCCTCTCAGGCTAAGCCCCAATCTTCCAGCATTGAACTTTCATGGGCCTAATTGGACTTCACTTCATTACATTCATCACTTCCATCTTTTCAAAAAGAAAATAATAATAATAATAATAATATAATAGGATAAATTATAAATTTGGTTTATAGGTTTATACATGGTTTTAAAGTTAATTTAAAAGTTTAGTTTCTAAATTTTCAAATTTGTGTTTATATGGTCCCTAAGGCCCCATTTGATAACTATTTTGTTTTTTATTTTTAGTTTTTGAAATTTAAACCTAAAAATACTACTTATACCAATGAGTTTATATGTCTTCTTATGTATTTTGTACCTATGTTTTCAAAAACCAAGCCAACTTTTGAAAACTAAAAAAAGTAACTTTCAAAAATTTGACTTTGTTTTTAGAATTTAGCTAAGAGTTCAAATGCTTACTCAAGGGAGATGATCTCTATTATAGAGAAATTAGATGAAAATAAGCTTAACTTTCAAAAACTAAAAACCAAAAACAAAATTGTTATCAAACGGGACCTAAACTTTAAATAGTGTTCAATAGGCTTTTGAAATTTAGGGACCTATTAGATACAAAATTAAAATTCTATAACCTATTAAATACAAAATTGAAAGTTTAAGGATCCTGTTAGACACTTTTTAAAATTCATGGATCTATTTGATATAAAATTGAAGGTTCAATGACCTATTATATACTTTTTAAAGTTAAAGAACCAAATAAATACAAGTTTGAAAGTTCAAAGACTAAACATGTAGTTTAACCCTAGTTTTAATTTTAATTTGTTCATTTCGATTTTAAAAGTGTGAGTACAATCTTCTAAGCTTAGTTTCAATTTGGTCCATGTGAATTTAGAAGTTTTAATTTAGTCTCTATAATTTAAGCTTATTTTCAATTTGATGTTTGTAGTTTTTAAAGTTTTGGTTTTGGTCTCTATAGTTTATTTAAACCTTGTCTATAAACTATCTTTTATTCTTATGCAAAACGTTATCTATTTCTTTCTCCTCTTTACTCAACTTTAAATTCTAATATTATTAACTAACCCAACTAGCCAGATAGAAAATATTTGTTAATTGATAAATTAATATATTAAAAAATATCATCTGTGAGGCTTAACTAAATTATATATAGAGACTAAACAGAAATTAAGCCTAAACTATAAAAACTAAATTGAAATTTTTGAAAATGTACAGATCAATTGGAAACCATACTTAAATTCTAGGAAGCAAAATTGTAAATTAGCCAAAAATTTATTACTTTATTTTAACTATAAAATTTTAGTTTCATGGAATTAATGTAATAAGTAATGAAAAATATAGTGGAAGTATATCTTGTGAGTGTTAGTTTTTGTAGGTTTATATGTTGGTCTGTTTATTTTGCCTGCATTTGGAAATATTGATGCTAAGTTATATTTTAGAGTATTTTAGATATATGACAAAATATGTTTTTAGTTGTGTTTAATAGTTAACTGATGAAGACATATATCATTAATCAATAATTCAAAATTCGAAATTCATCACCTCTATATATTGTTCTAAAGAAAGAAAAAAAAATTGTGTTTGGGCGGATTTACCATGGGAGCTCCTTTCAAATTTTTACCTTTAATAATATGTATAGAAAAAATCAGATTAAATAACAAAAAAAACTCTTTTGGCATAATAGTTAATAGGTTATAAGTTTCCCTCAAGTTATTGGTTCAATCTCTGGTTTGTACAATTTTAAATAATTTTTCTAATGTCATATTCAAGCCTCCCCTCGATACAATTTTTGAATCCGCCACTGTTTTAATTTTAAACCAGTTTCAACTTAAGTTTAAAAGACTAAACTATTATCAAACCCAAAAGATTAAAAATCTTTAACCTTAAAAGCGAGTGTGAGTGCGAACGCGCGTTAAATGTTGCCCTTCGAAATAATTCTACGTATATATTAATTTGGAGTATCAGATCATATGCCATTAAAACGAAGAAGAAGAAAAAAAAAGTCTTTGTAAAACTCCAAGATAGTTAATAGCATACATTCAATCATAATGATGTTCTTATTTATAAAAGGGAAGCAATCATCACTCAACCACCACTATCATGCTTAACCTAGTGTTTAAGGATGCATCTTATCCAATGATTGACTAAGGTGATTAATCTCAAGTGATATTTCACCTTTACTTAATTAAGATGATATATACGTCCAACCACCTAGTTAGAACATTGTTTCGAGGGGTGACCAACTTATCTTATTATATGTTAAATAGGCACGTAAGCAATAACAACATACTTAAAAAATAATAATAAGCTCTCGCTTTTTTCTAAATTTGGTGTATTCATCTTATTTACTTTGAGACTTATTTTATTTTGGATTTTGTACTTCAAATTTTCAAATCTAGTACTCTTAAAAAATCTTAAAATTAGTATTTGCGGCTAGTTTATGATATTAACTTTTGTTAAAAAAAAAAATCAGTCTCCCTAAAATCTTTCTACAAAAATTTGAAAAATATATCAATATAATGCCTTTTTTCTCAAATGAGAATTATTATTATTATTTTATTAAGTTAGATAAAAATTAACTTCAAACTAACAACGATGAAAATTTTAATTTTTATTAAAATGAAAAAACTAAATTTGAACATTTTAAAATATAAGAGACTAAAATATAACAAGTCTTAAAGTACAATTTACCAAAATAGCATTTTATCTGGTTCTTTATTACATCCTCTCTGTTATGAAATTTGAGTGTTATGAGTCGAAACATAGTTTTGCCACATGGCCCAATAGTCAAAGGATACATTTTTGGGCTTGAGCTTGTAGCACGTTGAAGTGAAGGTTAGATAACGCAGAAGGTCACTTATGACCTTAACATGAGCTATGTTGAGTTAACTTGCCCATCAACCAGGGAACAACACTCACAAAAAAATTGTTGGGTAAACCCTCATAAAAGGGAGAGACACCCTTAAAAAGGATAAAAAAAATCTTCTAAAAAGTACGCAATCTAATCCGCACTCTCCCCTACTAAATTTCGAACTCTCGCACTAACCCGCACTCGCCTCTACTAAATTTCGAACTCTTGCACTAACGTAAGCTTTTCAAAGTATACGAAGTCAAGCACCATACTTGGTGAGAGGTGCAAGAGTTCATTTGGTAAGTTTTCGCACAGATGACTCGATTCACCTCGGACGCCACATCATTTTACACTTCGTCTAAAATCTTGCACAAACATTAAGTATAGCTTAATGGATAAAGCACCAATTAACATCTTAAGGATGGTTTGATCTCTTACCTATAATTGTTGAACTGAAAAAAAAAATCAACATATTTGAATTGGTTTAAACTTGTTTTTTAAATATATTTTTAAATAAGGTAATTTGTTTGACTTTTAGTATAAATAAATTTTAGGTTTTATATTATTTATACAATTACATTAATTTTATTCGGAGTAGGAATTGGAAGGTTATTAACTCGTTCCAATTTTATTCTCTTCAATTTCTCAATTCAAATAGCTGGTAAATGTTTTTCGTATTCTCTCACCTCTAGAATTAACAACATTGTCACCTTTGTTCATCGTGAATTTGTATATTATTATCCGTTTAGTATTTTCCCGTACTATTATTAGTATAATAGCCTATATATAGTAAATGCCGACCATTTTTTCCCCAATAAAGACACCTTTCTCCCGAAAACAACATATTTTCCATATGAAAATTGCTCCACTGAAAAATCCCCAATTTTGATACTCTCACCGACAAGTGAATGGAAAAACTGATCCACTGAACCGTTGTTTTTACACGTACGACTCTGGTCGAGTCGAAACGCTCACACCAAAACGTTCCGTAGTTGTAGAAGACTATTCCACACAACTTCCAATCACAAGCCGCCACGTGGAAGCGTTGCCGGTTTGACTCTTGTGCGCCGCCGTCTCCACCGTTTCCACATGCGCACCGTCCACGTCCCGGCGGCGGATTCGTACGTCAACGTAACCCCAAAATTATTAATAATTAATTAAAAGCACCCAATATTCTCTATATTTAAAAACCCAATCCCTCCGCTTTCCTTTTGTCACTCAAACTTTTTCTTCCACTTTCTCGGCATCCAAACACCGAAATCAGAGATCAAAATCATCGCCGATGGCAGCTCTGCGAGCAGTCTCCAACTCTGTGAGATTAACCTGTGCGAATCCGACTAATTCCTCTATTAATCGGCCTGTTTCCGTCAAGCTTTCCGGTCCATTATCCACTCAGAGCTCCAAGCTCTTCTTCGCTCCGAAGAATCTGAGTTTCTCCGCTACTGGAAGATCGTTCACTTGCCGTAGCCAGTCCAACGCCTCTGATTCTTCTAATCCGAGTGAGTTTTTATGTTTTTGCAATGAATCGATATTCGTTTTTGAGGATCTGTGTGGATTTTGGTTTTCCTTTTGGTTTCTGTAGATAGAGTTCAGGAATTATACGTTTATGAAATCAACGAGAGGGATCGTCAAAGTCCTGCGTATCTTAGGTTAAGCCAGAAGAACACGAATGCGCTTGGCGATCTGGTTCCCTTCACGAACAAAGTAAGTGAGCCTTCTGATCTGTATATCTTATTCGCTTTGATTCACGATATCAGTATTCATTCGTGTTGTTTCTGGAGAAACTACTGTATAAAGTCTATAGAGAATCGCAAAATTTTCCGAGAAAATAAATTGAACAGGATGCTTGGATTCTAGTTTTTTTAATTCCTCTCGGGAAGATTTTTCTTAGGAAATATCAATCTCCACTTAGCGCCATTGATAAGCAAAGGATTTCTGTCTCTTTCGTCTCTCTGAATATCCCATTTCTTTGTGGAAGATTCCCGATGATCAATCAAGAAAAAACGAAGCACGTTCGTAACGAAATAGTTAATTAATTTCCCTTTTTCCAAAATTAAAATAATAATAACAATGACAGCTATATACCGGAGACCTGCAAAAACGGGTAGGAATTACAGCAGGGCTATGCATATTGGTGCAAAACAAACCGGAATTGAAAGGTGACCATTACGAGGCGATCTACAGCTTTTACTTTGGGGATTACGGTCACATAGCGGTGCAGGGGGCTTATCTGACCTACGAGGACACGTATCTGGCTGTGACTGGTGGGTCAGGAATCTTCGAAGGTGTGAGGGGTCAGGTTAAGCTGCAGCAAATCATTTTCCCCTTCAAGCTCTTCTATACCTTCTACTTGAAGGGCATTGGGGACTTGCCTGCTGAACTTGTTGTGAAGCCCACTGAGCCCAGCCCAGCTGCTGAGCCCACCCAAAATGCCAAGGCTTGCCACCCACATGCCACCATTCCTGGTTTCACTAACTAGGATAGGATTTGCGAGTCGAGTCGGGTCGTTTCGTTTGTCTATTTTGTGTAAACTTTACTCTTATGATTGGATCATCGTTTAGACGCTTTTGTGATTTGTAAAATCTAGCAATTATACCCTTTTGCTGATTTTATTGTGCATTAGACTTTATTCTATATGGATAATGCGCTTGAAGAAGGGTATGATCTATGATCTTGAGACTACTAGAGTGTTTGGTATAGAGGTTGTAATTGTAATTTGTAATTCTCGGTTTATTTTAGAGTATAATAAAACCTTTCTGATGATTTTATCATATGGTGTGTGAGAGTTGTTCTATGTGTGTCATGTGCATGAATTTTATTGAAATTAACTTGTAAAAGGGTATGATCTGCAATTTTGTGGACTACTAGAAGTGCTGTTTATAATTTAGCAAGAGTGTAATTTGTAATATTTTCTTTTGGTCTTTTACTTTTATTATTTTGTAGGCATTGGATAATGCCTTGTATTTATTTCTCTTGGTTGTGTTCATGTATTTGGACACATGGTTTTAAGTTAGTAGAATGAATCAAATTGCTTATGAGGGAAGATATTGTGTAATTATATGGGAGTTCCATTCCATGAATATTTAATATGCTTCTTATGAACTAAAAGAGAAAAATGAAGAAGCTTATTTATAAATTTGATCAAGGATGGAGTCGTTTAACCCTTCTAAAAGTGTGAAATTAGGTAATATTAAATTCCCTCATTTCTAACAAGATGTTATAAAGATACTGTTTTTTTTTTATAATATTTTAAATAAAATAGGAGTTATTTGAGGCACTGAATGAATTATAATAGTTTGTGAGTTATATAACATGTATTTAGAATGTGGAGTTATTTAGTTTAGACTATTATAGTTTGTGTTTAGGGTGCAGAATAGACTATTATAACATACACTCCAAATAGGTTTTACAAGTTGTATTTTCTTTAGCACTAGATTGATTAATGGTGGAAGATGATCAAACACAAAAATCAAAGTGATAGAGAGACGTAGAAAGAGCATTGCCAAATATAGTGAAAGGGACAAGGAAAATGTCAACATAGTGGATGAATAAAACTAAAAGGAACCACAAAGAGATTGATACAATCAAAGATTTCATGCTCACTTTTTTTAAGCATGTCGGGATATATGATATTTGAACTTCCAACCTCAAGGAAACGAGTATATGTCAATTACTTCTCAACAAGATAGTAGATGCATTCCATATCTCAACTTTGTTGAATTGCAAAAGATAGCATAATTCAATTGGCATATTGAATATATGAACGACCACGAAGTCTGTGGTTCGAATCTCCCAACTCTCATTGCACTAAAAAAAACTTTGTTGAATTTTTCTCTATTTTCTTGAGCTACTCTCTTATTATTATTTTTTTTTTTTTTTTTTTTTGGGGGGGGGGGATATTGAGGCGGGTTTAGAAATTTTATATAGCTAATTATTGGGTAAAATTATAAGTTTAGTTCTTTAATTTTATGTTTGTCTAATATGTCTCTGCACTATAGAAAGTATATGATAAGTTCTTAAACTTTCACTTTGATTCTTTTAGGTCCTTGAAGAACTTTAAAAGTGTCTAATAAATTTCTAAGACCTTGTTTTGATAACCATTTGATTTTTATTTTTATTTTTAAAAATTATCTTTGGTTTTATCTCACAATTTCTTTATAATGGCTTTCATCTTTCTTGAAAGATCATTTGAACTCTTGGCTAAATTCTAAAAATAAAAATAAGTTTTATATATATATATATATATATATATATATATATATATATATAAGTTTTCAAAACTTCACTTGAATATCAAAAACATTTGTAAAAAGTGGATAACAAAACAAAGAAATCCATAAGTGTAAATAGTGTTTATCAGGGGCGGATTTACCATGGGCATAGGGGGCCTCGAGCCCCCTCAAATTTTTAATTTTTATAATATGTATAGGAAAAGTCAGATCAAATCACAAAAAGTTTTCTGACATAGTGGTTAGTAATAGTATATCATCAGCCCCTTAAGTTCTGGTTTGTATAACTTTAAATATTTTTTAATGTCATATTTAAGCTCCCCTTGATACAGATTTTGGATTCGTCACTGGTGTTTATAATCTTAATTTTCAAGAACGTTATCAAATTCCAAAACAAAGACAAAGTTTATGAAAACTCTCTTGTTTGATAACTGTGTTTTTTAGTTTTTAAAATTGTACTTATTTTCTTATCATTTTTCTATGATGGGTTTCATCTTTCTTAAGATAATTGAATTTTTAACCAAATTCAAGAAACAAAACACAAGTTTTTGAAAACTACTTTTTTTTTTTTTAGTTTTCTAAACTTGGCTTGATTTTGAAAACATAGGTAAAATGTACATAATAAAACAAAAAAAATCCTAGGTGGGAGTAGTATTTGTAGGCTTAATTTTCAAAAATAAAAAATAAAAAATCAAATCGGGATCATCTTTTTTTAGTTTTCAAAATTTGGCTTCGATTCTGGAAACTTTTGTAAACGTTAGATGACAAACAAAGAAATTCATAGGTGGAAGTAGTGTTGGCATGCTTAATTTTGAAAAACTAAAAATAAAAAATCAGTTGGTTATCAAACGGTGCCTAAACTTTCATTTTTGTATTTAATAGAACTTTGACATATTCGATATTTTTTAAAATTATGAATTTATTATATACAAAATTGGTCCGATTTCGTATGTAATAGTTATAGACCTAGGATTGTTTTTTAAAAAAATATTAAATAGGCCAAGAACTTAGTAGACATAAAATTAAAAAGTTTAAGTACCTATTAAACACTAAAGTGAAAGTTAAGGGATTCATTAGATACTTGGACTTATTAAACATAAAATTTAAAATTTAAAAACATCTTAGAAACTTTTTAAAGTAGAAACCTATTAAACACAAACATGAATGTTTTGAGACTAAACTTGTAATTTGACCTAATTATTATTGTTATTACCAATATTTTATAAATAACTATGTTATAACTATATGTTTTTATCTTGAAAACTAGTTACATTACTCAAAGATGGGGTTGCAGCTTGGGCATAACTCGACTGTTAAGGTATCTCTACTACTTTAAGATCGTAGGTTTAAATTCCTCCCCTTTATATGGAATTTAATATTCTTAAAGAAAATAAAATCAAAGATGGAGTTGTATTAAAATTCCCATCTTCGTCCATGAAATTTAGAAAAAAAAAATAGGGTAAAAATCAATTTATACTCCTAAACTCTGTGGGTTATATCAATTAAAACTTTAAACTAATAATTGTATCAATTTAAACTCTGAACTTTTATAAGTATATCGATTAACACTCTCTGTTAGACTTGAAAAACGTTAATTCATTTGTGTGCACACTTATGATTGTATCAATTAAACTAGTTTTAAATTTTCATAAATCAATTAATTTAGGCCGTCAATTTTAAATGCATTGACCATTTTTAAATAAATAGCAGTCTAACATTTCTTAAGAATCTACACCTGTGAGAGTTGATGCGCGAACAATTTTCAAATTTAAGGTCTAAATTAATTCATTTATAAAAGTTTAGTAGCTTAGCTCAACTGACATATCGAATGTGTTAACGACTACGAGTGTCTATCGTTTGAATCTTTCAACTTCGATTATACTAAAAAAATGATACAATTATAAGTTTGCACATGTGTGAATTGACATTTTTCAAATGAGTTCTAAAAAAATGATATAAATTGATACACTTATAAAAGTGAGTTACCATTTCTAGAATTTAAAAATTGATTTTTACCCAAATAATAATAATAATAATATTTTAAAAGCTTCAATTTATTCTTTTATGTTTAACATTTTTCAATTATAATATTTGTGTTAAGAAATATTAGAATTGGCTAATGATAAACTTATATGACATGATACTTGCTAAGTCGGTAGAAAATTAAAAGAGAAATTAGGCTATCTAAGAGAAGAAAGCAATAAGTTTTCCTCCAAATTTTTAAATTGGTCGAAAATTTTGGGGCCTAATTCTTCATTTAAATTTCTATCAATTCACTAAATATCATGTCATTGATAAAATGGAAATTGTATAACTTAAAAATGTTAAAAATGACTAAATTGAACTTTTTAGAGGATAGAGACAAGAATGAGAAAATATCTCATCATCAGTGACCAATGCATTTTTCAAAATTAAATAAAAAAAGAAGAAGAAAAAAAAAAGTTTCATTTTTCATATGAAACCAACGTTGCATGCACAAGAAACAAAAACTGAGAAAGTTGAAGATAAGATAAATACCATAGGCGGGACCTCTCTACACCTACTCCCTTGTACAACTTCTGTAAATTTTTACTCGAAAAGTGATATATTATTTATTAAATATACGTTCCACAATATTATTAAATATTATTATTATGGCAAATCATGAATGAAGGTATTAATATTATAGATTTTCATACTTTTCAAGTACTAAACAAATTCTCATCTTTACCAGAGATTTTTACTCTTTATTTTAATACATTGTTGGTCATATTAGCAGTATTTTAAAATGATATAGAGTCCATGAAATACAATAATTTATTAGTATCATTGAATGAAGTGTAAAAGATTATTATGTGAACTTGAGTATAAATTATTAAAACACTATATATTCAACCAAACTAAAAGAAATATTGAGTTACTCCAACAATTGGAGAACTCACACATGTCAAAACCCTCGTGCCTTAGGACCATAAATTGCAAAGAGGGCTAGAGGTGCTAGTGTGTTATAGGAGTTAGGGGTGAGCATCGATCGGTCGGGTCGGTTTTTCGACCCCACCCATTTTCGAACCACCAAGACACCAAGTGGTCGGTTCGATCTGCTTTTTTTTTTTTAAATCCTTACCAAAACCGACCATGACCAAGCCAAATTGATTCGGTCGGCTTCGGTTTGGTCGGTTTATATATATATATATAAATATTTATTTAATTAAATATTAAATATTTATAATTATTATTTTATTATTATTTAATAATTTATAATTATTTTTTAATTATTTTGAGAAAATTTTTTAGTTTTTTTATTTTTTTAATTATTATTATTAATTTATTATCATTATTTTATATATATATATATATATATATATAATTTTTTTTTTTTTTTAATTTTCGATCGGTTCGGTCGGTTTTGTGAAGGGTAAACTGCGGCCCGACCAATTCCTTCACAAAACCGACCGACCGCCCTCGGTTGGTCGTGTCGGTTTTCGGTCTTTTTTTTGCTCACCCCTAATAGGGGTAAGCAACAGAATCAGAAAAATAGATCTAACACTTTAGGGGAGCGTTTGGAGCACCGTCTTGGGTTTGGATAGTTTTGAAATCCAAACCTAAAACGTTGTTTGGATCATTGTGTTCAAAACTCAATGGGTTTGAAACACAACCCCATAGTTTTGTTTTGTTAATTCCAACATTGTTTCGCTAATTTCTAGACATCAAACACTACAAACCAAACACCATTTTTTGTTTCCCAGAATTTCAAATCCCTTAAAACAAACCCTAGAGTTTTGATTCCGAAACGGTGCTTCAAACGCCTCCTGGAAGCACTAGAAATGAAAGTCTGACCTGTTGGTCAATTTCGAATTAAGAAATACTCAACCCAACTGACCAACCAACATATATTTAAAAAATAAAAAATATAGTTTTTTATTTTATATTTTATTTGTTTAATTTTGAAGGATAAACAAAACAATGAAAAAAAAAACCTGGTTGACTGAGGTATCGCCTCCTCAGTCAACCAACCTCCATCATCGTCGATGTCATCTCTCGCTCTCGCCGATGACTCGCTTAAACACCATCTCTTGTGCTCCAATGACCCACCTTTCTCTCCCTCTCCATCACTTCTTCCTCTGTTGAAAGTTGGTTTGGCGCTAGAATCGATCTGACCAAACCGATTGGTTGGTTTAATCCATAGTTTTTTTAAAAAGGTCAATTTCCAATATTTGGAAATCAACCTATTTTTAAATGTGTAAGAAATATTACAAGTTGTATTTAGATTTGGTATCAAATAGATAGGAAGAAATAGTTATATGATAGCTATCAAATTAAATAATTTTTTTCGTGTTTGGGATATTATATCCCAAAATAGGAGAAAACTATTTTGAGATTTTTTAAAAAGGAAAATACTTAGGTGTTGCCTATAAAAAATATATATATATATATATATATATTTAAAAGAGAAAAATTTTGTAGTTATCAATGGGTTGTACAAACTTGACAATGCCCTTTTAAAAAATATATAGCAAAAATATGGTTGTATGCATATGTGGTTGAATTAGAATATTTTCTTTCTAAAGTTTCTTTGTCAACAAAATTTATTTTATTTTTCTTATTTTTTAGTCTAACGTGACTAATAGCATATGATAAAAAGAAATGATATCAATTAATATATTTTGTAAAATAAGATGCTCAGCACATGTAATTACAAGAATTATTTTATGCTTAGCATATGATCAAATTGTACCGGGAAAAAGTAAATGTTTATTTAAAACATTATACGATAGACTCTTCTAGATAATTAATACAATAGAAATAACTGAGAATGTTACAAGAAGCTACATCTAAAAAGTATTTATTAATGCAGTCATAATACAACTATCAACAATGCATTAAAATATGAAAAAGAAAATGACGATCGTGTATATATATATATATATATAATTAATTAAAAAAGGAATAAAGCTAATATAATACTACCCTAATGGGAGTAGTATTAGAATTTTTCCAAGACAATACCTGCTCTCATTTCAAGTATGAATGAATATGAAAAAACGAGATTTTTAGACAAGAAATGCTTTCATCCTCTTTGATCTTAAAAACTAAATTATACAATAAAATAAATATATTTTATTAATATTATACAATTTTTTAAAATTCAGTATGTGAATGTGATGAAAACATATATTCTTTGTATATAAAAAAATAAATTTTTATTATTTGAATTAAAATTTAACTAAAATTAAAGATATATACAATAACGAAGAACGAGAAACCATTTTCTATGAGGAATTACACTAAACTATACATTGACCAGTTTCTACTCCATCTTATTTTGTTGACACTTGTACACTACACTAGGAAAAGGAGACTTTTGAAAATAAACAACATAATCATATGAACAACAAATTTCCGACAAGCTTAGATGATCTCATGACATGACATCAACATCCAAAATTTTAAACTAGGAAGTTGAAATTATAAGGGGGGAAACACCATAAATAAAATGACATTGCATGGGAAACATTTTGAGCTATACAACAACTTAGTGTGAGACCCATTATTTGAAACAGAATCCTAACCATATAGGCCAATAATTGAGACTGAAAATTGTTGAAAAGGACTTGTTTTGTCTAACAAAAAAGGCACTTAGCAATTCAGGCTGTGATAGATGATTGTTTTATTTGGGAAAAAGGAACCCAGCTTTTTTAGACATGGAATAAGAATGGACCAAATTAGAGAAACAAATTTGACATTCAAACATGAATGTACATGATACTACACTAACTTATACAAAACAATTTTTTAAAAAAAAAAAAAAAGAAAAAGACATTAGTTCATGAATTAATGATAATTGCTTTTACAATATAAAATCTTATAATATTTTCTATTGGAAATATATAGCCTTATAAAACTACTGAGAAGAGTCTGATATTTGTAAGCTTGAAGGGGGGGTTTAAAAGGCTTGAATTCAACTAGTTGCTCATTTCTTCAGAGCCTTAGAATGGAGCAGTTTCATTATAGTTCTCAAAGAAGAGAAGAACCAGAGGACTTCAATTTGAGAGAATGGCCAGTTAAGGCAAGGATCAAGTGTGAGAACACAAGTTCCAGAAGGTTTTCAGGGTCTTATATAAGAAGCTTTAGGGAAGATGGCAGATCCTTCAGATCAAACATAACCATCTCCAGTACTGCTTCTTCCCCAGGCTATTACTCCATGAGAGGTACTTAATTACTTCTCTGTTTTCTGGTTCAAGTCAGTTTTTCCTGTCATGGGTTTCTCTTATCTTTTTTCTTTTTCTTGCTTTCTTTTGCAGATGAAATTGACCCATCAACCTATTCATTCACTGCTGCTCTCAAAGGTAAGTCATTTTTGCAAACACCTCAGAAATCAGTCATTTTTTGCTGTAAAATGTATAAAAAAAATGGAGTTGTCTTTCTTTTGGAGATTAAGAGTAAAGTGGGGTGGTGGATTTTTGTGCAGCATTGCAAGCCAGGTCAAGTTATAATAGCTGGGAAAGCTTGTCACCAGATGGGTTTGCTTTGAACTCAAAGTGGTATGAAGCAGAGAAATACATTTGCAATCCTCTTTCAGGGGAGGTTCCAATGGAGTGTTTATCTGCTAAAACACTAAGTGCAAGGTCATTCAGAAATTTCAGAAGCAGAATCACCATGTCTGCTCCTTTAGTTTATTCCACCAATTCAAGACAACTCCATGAAAGGCCGATTACTTTTCCACAGGAGGAAGCAGTTCATCCGTGTCCAATTCCAGGTACCATCACCTTTTTTTTTTTTTTTTTTTCTTTGTGACATTTTTGTTACTTTTGTTTTTTTAGATTAAATATCAAACAAGTTTCCCGTGTTTGAGTTGTAGAAATGAAAGTGGAAGGGATGACTAAGGATGTGGGAACTCAAAGCACACCACCTGACAGAAGTTTAACAAGTCCTAGCCCTGCTTCTACGCCTCCCATTAAAGAAAGATCGTTTAAGGCATGTGGGAAGGAAGAAACAGGTTCACCAAATTCTTATTCCACTCCAGAAAAGCAATCAGAGGAAGGGGTATGTACATTCTTTGATCTTTCTAATGATAATCATGATTTAGTAGAAGGAAGATCAAAGGGGTTTGAAATGACAAGCTAAATACAAATCCAACTAATCAAGAAATATAGAAATAAGTTCCTAAGTATAGTTCAACTGGTCAAGGATATAGACTCGACCAAAAGGTCAGAGGTTTTAACCTCACCCTACATGTTATTGAACTAAAAAAAGAAATCTAGGAAGATATTTTAGGCTGATTAACCCATTTTCCAAAACATAAGAGTGCTAATAGTAATAATTTGGATGTTTCACTCTCTTCCTCGTTGATAGTGCATATCTACATATGGGACCGTCAAGATTAGGCTTGACTGATCCAGATTGACGTTCTAACAAAATGGAGAAGTGTAAGAATAAATTGGGACCATGTTTTGCTTCTTCACATACTCCCATAGCCTTTAGTTCACAGACCTATGATTTTCTCCCATGGTTGTCTGCTTCCCAACAACTCAAACAGTTGTGGTTGTCTCTGTTTGTGGGAAGCATTTTCCGGACAGCAAAAAAGAATCAATCAGATGGGAAAAGGAAAAAAGAGAAGAAGAAGAAACTTGGAGGATTCTAACCCAGAATATATATATCAGTGACAGGAGCATCAATCAGATGGGAAAAGGAAAAAAGAGGAAAAAAAAACTGGGAGGATTCTAACCCAGAATATATATCAGTGACAGGAGCAAAGCCAATTTCACCAAACATATTTCCAAACCCCCAACTAACATAAACACTGTACCAAATATTTAGGCCTCGTTGTATAATCATATTGTTTTTAGTTTTTAGTTTTTAAAAATTAAGCTTGTTTTCTCCTCATTTCTCTACAATGGTTTTCATCTCTCTTAACAAAACATTTGAATTCTTAGTCAAATTTCAAAAACAAAAACAAATTTTTGAAAATTTCTTTTTTTTTTCATTTCAAAACTTGGGTTTAGTTTTTTTAAATATATGTAAAAAGCAGATAACAAAACAAGGAAACTCATTAATAGAAATAGTATTTATAGACTTAATTTTCAAAAACCAAAAACCAAAAACCAAATGGTTTTTAAACGAGGCCTCAACAATCCCACTTCCCCCAACCATCCCCACCCTATTTGCTTTATTGTGGAGCCCATCTAGATTCTTCCCTGGAAAATACAAAATGGGTTCTCACAGTGTCTGCTACTTTAAGCTTTAGGTTGAAATTTCTGCTTTATTTCTCTCTTTCTGGAAAAATGGTTATGCATTTGAAGGGTATGGTCAAATGGCCAAAATAATGCAAAAAAAATACTCTGAATCCTTGTATCTGTCGTTCATAAGACATCCACATGCGTGTACCTCAATATCAGTAAGTATAATTTCAAAATCAGTCCACAGGTGAAAGGGCCGGAATTCAGGGGTAAAACTAAAAGTGAAAAGAAACAAAAAAGTAAAACGAAAAAACAGTTCTCAAAGGTTATTGTTGAGCTAAAGACGTGACACCTTATGGATTTTGTTTTACTGGTATGATTGAACTGTGATTCATCATTTCAACAGTGGCTTTAACATTGTTTGGTAAGATTATGGGTGATAATGATGAGTAACTCTGGTTGTGTGCCGTTCTTTTTCCTTCCCAATAACAACAGATTATACCTTTCAGTTGGGGAGGAAAAGGTAACAGCTCTAAACTAATCAAAACTTCAACATCATTTAGTTGTACAGTCCTTCACGTGGCTAATCATCTCATTTTAGGCATAAAATTTCATTCCAATACAGAGATATTGCATATCTCTCTCTTTCTTAAACCCCAGGTGTTTAGTAAACTTTGAGTATTTCCTACACATTTCCAGGAGGGTCATGTTCAATGTTCACACATGACAATGCCTAAATTAGCAAATATAAGAGATTTCCCATCCTCCTAAGATCCAAACACAAGAGTGATGAGTCTAATATTGAGTGCAGGTGACAATTAAAGCAAGAAAAGAAAAGGAGATGACAAAAGGAGAAAATGGAGATAGAAACAGTACAAAGGAGCAAAGGTGGAGGCAAGGTGGGTGCCTGTCATGGATGAGAACAAGACAGAGAGATAAACACAAAACAAGAAAGAAGAATTTCTTACCTCATTTAAATTTGAAAGGGTGCTGAAAAGTGACTGAGCAAAATGGCAAAAGGAGATTCTCTTTGCATTTCAGGCATATTTTTGCAGGTGTTAGTGGGGTTTGTGTTTGCGTTAAGAAATTAAGGGCAATCATGGAGAAGAGAGGGACCTCAGCCCTGTGGAAGAAATGTTAGGGCTTTTAGTTTTGTGGTTCTCTCTGTTTTAGTGTTAGTTTTTTGTTTATTGGGATGGTGAAAGTTGGGAGCAGCTTTATCCCTCTGGCTTCACGTGCATGCCTTTGTCTCTTTTACCTTTAGACAAACAGAGCTTTTAATAACCAGGATTACTGATTTCATTAGTTTTCAACTTTTCACTAGTTACTAAGAAATGAAGCTTCAATCAAAATCCAAAGTCCAATACCACAAATAAATCATAAATTGGATCTCTAGAAACTGTAAGGGAAAAAGGAAGATTAGTCTAGTCGTACGATACAAAAGTGAAAGTGCTTCAAGAGCTAATAAAACAGCCCAATTCAGGACCCACTAAGATCACAACAGTAAGAAGTCCAAAATGTACATATCACATTAGTTAGAATATACAAACATCGACAATATAATGGTTTAAATATTTTTTATTTTTTTTTGTTGTGAAGGTTGAATTTTTAACTTCTATTTCGCTGGTTGAACTCTAAAATCCTTAAACTATTTCCTAAAAGAATTACCAGGTCTAAAAAATGTGAACAAAAATAGAAACCAAGTGAATATTAAACAACGAGAGAACAACAAACTAATCGTATATGAAACAACATTTTCAATTATTCATATACATATTTGAAAAAAGAAATATGCAAAACCATTCTTATCCAAGGCATGATGACGAAAATCTTGTCAATGGCAGATTCCTTCCAAATTGAGTTTAAGGAACCATCCCATCTTCGAATATGTATGTTTTCGCACTTTACCCGATGTTCAATTGCTCGCCCTAATTAACATTCAGAGATGCCCCTTCTTAAATAATATATTTTTTTAGTACTCAAAAAAAAAATTGCAAAAAAGAATAATTTTTTTAATTTTCTCAAAAAAAAATATTTTTTTTTAAAGAATTTTCCGGTGCAAGTATTTTTCTGGCCCATCTAATTGAACTAAAAATAGACTTTAAAGAATTTGCATGGAATACTCTTTTCACGTGCATTGATGTAATTTGACTCATGTTCTGAAATTAATGACATATAACTCTTTCTGTAGTGTGTGTTCCGTCCAAATTACTGTACGGACATCGTACTCTGGTTTTAGCTCTCTCGCTCAAGTCTCGCTCTCACTCATGATAGTAATGAGGTTGTCGAAATTCTGGAGAAAAGAAAAAAACAAGAAAAACCGCACTATTGTTCTCGCTCTCGCTCTACTTCTGTTACACTAGCTTTTCTCTGACTTTTTTCTTTGTCCTTTTTTCTCCATATTTTCGGCCACTCATTTGAGTGAGAGAACGAGAGCGTTAATAAGAAATACCGTTTCATATTACCCTTATGAGTAATTTTGCATGCATTGTAACGTCAGAATGGGTCATATTTCATTATTTTCATAATGTAGGTCATCTGTCATTAAAACGCGTGGAAATAGGTTATCCGTACGAAAACCCCGACTTTAATCTACTTATTCTCAATCATATAAGTGATTGGAGGGAGATGTCATCTCTTCAATTAGGAAAATTTGACCCTCCATTAAGGTGATTATCCTCAATAAAACGGTCAAAATTCATTTTTTACGGCAATGAAAATTGAGAAGCATGGAGGTGGAAGAGAAGAGACAAAAGGACATGTGCAATGAAAGTTTCAGGTGGACTTGACACTCGAGAGAATATATAAAAAGAAAGGGCATGTTTGAGGCCCAGGTTATTATAACATGTGGAATAATTTGCACCCCAAACACAAACTATTATAATTTCAGACTAAACAACTCAGCATTTTAAATAATATTATATAATTCCACATACTATAATAACTCACAGACTATTATAACTCATGTTATTTTAATTTACTCAGCGCCTCAAATAGTCCTTAAAAGAGCATAAAAGAACATGTTTTTCATTCCCCTCTCTTGGTGCCATGTAAATTTTAATGGCTGTTTAAAGGAGAAAATAATTCCAGAAAAACCTGTATTTTACTCAAATCTAGCAGGTTAGAGAGGCACCCTATCAGGCTTCAATAATGGTCATAGCATTTAATACTAAAGCCCAGATGGGAAGCTGTAAGGAACTCTCGTAAGAATTCATTTGGGACCAATTAGCACCTCTTAACAGAACATTGCTTTTTTTATCTCACTATCATTAATGAAATCGATTGATTGATTGTCAATCTTTGAAATAAGATCATTAATGATGGATCACTGATTGGCAAAAATCTTCAATAGAAGGTTTTGGATGAGACTTCAAAGTGCCCTATGTGGAAATGGTAACAGTTTAATGGTAATAAATGAGATTGTCATACAATAAGAAAGTCTAGTCTATGTATCATTGTGCAAGTATTAGGTTCAACTATCAAAAGTGAGCATAACTAATCGACATGTACCTTCAACCAAAAAGTTAGAGGTTTGAATCCCAACGTTCAAATGTTGTTGAACTAAAAAAAAAAAATTAGTATATGCAAGCCCACAGTGTCACATTTTTACGGGCACATGTGCCCTATTGGGTGCATTTTAGGGTGTTGTTTGCAGTTTGCAAGGATACGTTTCTGAATTCTGTCCAAGGGTAATTTCATTAATCAAATAACCGAGCATGCATCATGTGAAGTAGTTCCAGAATAGGTATAGGTAAGGTAGAATGTCTTATTTTTATATTAAGAATTAGGGGTGTACAACTAACCCGGTAACCAAGCAACCAGACTACCCAATCCAAACCGTAAGGGTTGGGTTGGGTTAGATTTTTTTTTCGGTTTGGGTTGGGTTAGAAATTTGGAGAACCGAAAAGTTCGGATCGGTTCTTGGGTTGAGCTTTTTAGGCTCGGGTTGACCCAACCCAAACCAAAGTTTACATTTTTTAAATTTTATTTTAATTACATATATACTTATAAATGAATTATTTGTCAATTTTTTATGTTTTTTTCTAGACTTCTAACCAATGTTAAGATGTTATGAACTTTGAAGTTTGATATTTGAATTTTTATGTGATTTTAGTTACTAATTCAAGAAAAAATATATTTTAAATAATTATAAAAAAATAATAAAAAAATTAACTCAGCGACCCAACCCAATCCAACCCAAAAAATATTAGGTTGGATTGGATTGGGTTACGTTATTCTCAAGAATAAGGTTGGTTGGGTTGAGTCATATTGGTCCAAAATTCTCTCCAATCCCAACCCAACCTGGCTTATGTACACCCCTATTAAGAATGAACTGTTTTTGCACCATTTTCTTCATCGTCTTTTGGAGATGCAATTCTAAATTCAGGAAGGAAACCATTTGGATGCCGTTCTTTTCTCTCGTTCTAAATCTTGTCTATATTTTTCACTTTTTATAAACATTAGATGTTGGATTTACCATTTTGATTGCATAGGTTTAGAAAGAAATATATACTTACCAGCACTTCACAAGTGGACAGCAGTTTGTATAATAAATGAAACCATTATATGTAGCAGAATTTGATTAAACCGTATACTTTATGATGGTGAAGCACCAGGAATAGTGTTAGAAATAAGCCGGACTTCATACAGATCATTCTCTCCCTTCCCTGCAAAAGTTTTAAAGCGATGTTCACGCAAAAAAATCAGTTAAAACAATGGCAAAATGACCAAAAAAAATGATAAATTATGTTATGTATAAACTCACCAACTTCAGCAGTGATCCCTGGTCCAAAGAAAGAAGCAAATTTTGCCTACAAATTCATTAAAGACACTAATTTAGCGGTGGTTCATCTTTTAATATAATGTCTTCGCACAGTTGCCAGTCTTCCAAAAATTATTCTTCCTTTAGAATGACGCGAAACATTTATCATCATGACTAAATCAGTACTAGCAAAATTTGAGTTTTGGACAATTAAATATGATCCCCTAGAAAATTTAAAAGCTACAAAAATCCGATAGCACCCACAACACTCTTTCTCTGACCATATAAGAAGCATGCGTTCAATTACCTGTCTTTGCTCAAAATCTGACAATGTCAAGGCTTTGGCTTCAAACACCAAGACCAGGCAATACTTTCCATCTTCTGTGACCTAGAATTATTATAGCAAATGGCATAACATTAGAATCGTAAGTGCTAATATCATGCTATTGTATTTAGTAGTACTTCCAGTTGGTACAATCAGAAGCATCATAAGTACTAAGATGACCAGTGATAAATTTTAATTGGTGATATCTGAAAGAAATACAAAGTCACGTAAACATACTTCTTCACGAATACTTTGCAAAGTAGGTGCACTCCTTCGAGGAATTCCCCCAGCCTGTGTATACAAAAGTAGAAATGCAATAAAGATCGGTTTACAAAAATAGATGGAAAGGCATAAAAAGGGAGATTCAAATACACAATTGATGCAATTTCACATTAAGATTGTGAAAAACTTCTATCTGTATTTTTGTATCTGTTTGATCTTCTTCGAGTTATTCAAGTACAGGACGACCAAGTTAAAAAAAGAAACAAAAAGAAATTAGGGGGGAAAATGATGACAAGAGGAGAACTTAGTACACCACAGTGAAATGTACATTGAAAACCTAAAATACAATCTAAAAACAATACTTTATTACTTATGAATAAGCGTTGAAGAAATTGATCCATCCGTAGTACTAGAGAACAAGTTCATCAAGTGTCCATATCTTACAGTTACAATATTATGAATTATTATATATATCGACATTACTAATTGGCTAGAAAGTAGGGTACAAGCAGAGGAAATCGACATGACAGCACGTAATTTTCAAAAAGTTGAGACTAGGATACCAAAATGTAATCAAAGATCACAAGAAAGCGCGACGCCAGTTTACTAACCAGACCATACTGGAAAATCCGTTTCAATGCCTCATCCAAATGTTGTTCATCCCCATAGCGGTACCTTATCACATCATCTCTTACCTAGTGAAAAACATAAAGAAGTGATTAGAAATATGAAACAATTTATACAATAGAACTTGCGTACATACGAAATAACTATGTATTTGAAAAAAATGTCAACTAACTCGTAAGCAACATTATTGAAGTAACAGTCAAAATGAAACAAAAGGCAAACCTTTTTTTTTCAGTGACATAATTGACAACATTTCAATTGTAATCTGGAAACATAATATTCACACAAAACGACCGATTCATTCTTCCCCAAGCTGTAGTACAGTACTGACAAGATGAAATTTCATCTTTAAAAACTGAATTGACTAGATGAAGAAACCTAAACAAAATAATTCAAAAAAATATCATAGAAATGGTAAATAGAAACAAAAATCTCAAAAGCAAATTCTAATTGATAAACAAAAATAGTAGAAACAGGGGGATTTTGAGAGGCCTCAAATTCTCCACAAGCAGCTAAAAACAGAACTGCCCCCTTCCCTTCTCCCATGCTTTTAATTCCTCGCCATTTCTCTCTTCCGCCCCTCCTAACTAAGTATAATAGCTTCCCACAATTTTGAGCCCGAATTTCTCTCTCCGAAACACTCTAATTACAATTTACACTTTTATCACTCCCCTCCTTTCTAAGTATAAATGTACAAGAATTGGGGGGTCTATCAGAACAAGCACTCACAAGAGAAATTATTTACAACATTTTTTACTTGCATGGCCATTAGAAAGAATCAAATTCCAAGAAAGAACCTGTTTGAGAATAGGGGTGGCGCATGTTTCCCTCAGCTTTTGAGCTTCTAAATATGTCAAGCATGGCACTGGTTTAAGTTCAGCATACTGCAAAACACTCAAAAGCTAGAATGAGTTACCTGATTTTCTCTACCAATTCTTTTCCTTTTTAACTAAAGTACATGAAGTTTAGAGAATTAGGAAAAAAGAAGCAAGCCCTGCAAAGCCATTTCAGAAAGGAAATAACAAATGAAACATAGAAAGTGGTTGGACACTAACATGACACTACTTTTTTTTAAATGCCTGATAGAAATTGCTGGGTAATATTTTGAATTTGGATCAGCTACTGAAGAAAAGCCATTGAAAGCATATATTTATCACGTTCACCCCTTTTTACACTGCAGAAGGGTAAGAAATAGAAAGTCATACCTTTAGAGCCATGCCAATAATTGCAAGAGGGAAGCCATATGTTAACATAATGGCAGACCACTCAGATCCTGGGAGGATATTAAAGTATGCACCGAATCCATACCTGTAGAATGAAAACAGATCAAATATACACGTTATAAATTTAGGAACTTCGAGTCCTAAGGAGGAAACAACTTACGACAACAAAGAAATTCCAACACCTAAGCCAATAACACCAAATGAAACCTGTAGGAAAAAAATGTAAAACACCACAATTATAAATCAAACAGACTAAAAAGAAATTGCATCACAATGCATAAAGAAAAGGGTGTGTATAAAGGAACAGGGTAGTAACTTGATTATTTTAAGATAATAGTAGATAAAAACAATGCTTGTAAAGAGTACTATTAAAACCAAGAAATAACCCTCATGTGCGAATTATAGAATATCTCTTTTAAGATTAAACAATTTCATCCAATTGAGTAAATTTGTATGTGTGATAGCCATCTACCATATATAAAAATATCGATGAGCCCAATTATTAAAATTTCTCATATACCTTTTTTTAGTCTAGCTTCTAGAATCTATTTCTTAGTATCAAAGCATGATATCTTAAATTCAAGTCTCTACAACATATATATCTCATAGACTAAAATTGAAGAGAAGCCTCTTTCCTTTCCTTTCCTTTCCTTTCCTTTCCTGCCCCCACCTTCTTGCTCATAAACGTTTCTCACGAGAATAACCAAGAGCACCACGTAATAAATGAAAAGGGCTTGATGCAGCAAAAATTAACAAAACGATAAAATTGTTCTCTGTACAATCAAGAGCTACCAGAAGTGTCCAATGCCAATACTCTGAAAATTCATAAGCATAGAAGAAAGTTAGAAACATACTTTCGCAAGCGAGAATTCATCATCAGTAACTACTGCTTTGTCCAGCGAGGCTGAAACGGAAGACGGCTGAGTAGAATCAGCAGCTCTAGCCGAGAATGTAAAAGCTAAACCCTGAGGCTTCTGCAGAAGCGTTGTCGGCTCAAAATGGACTAAAAAGTTGGCTCTGCCGCTCCAATTGCGGGCGCCGGGCTGGAAGGTTGCGCAGTAGGGACGAGAGAAACGCAGAGAATCAAGGGAGAGGCGATTGGCGAGAGTGAATTGGTCATGAGAAGAGGGAGCAGCAGTGGGCGATATTCCATTCATCGACATTGACTCTCTGTCTGAAACTCTGAAGAACGCAGCAGAAAGTGAAGCTCCAGTGGTTACTGGTTACTGGTTACAGAGAGAGCAACGAAAATAGAATGGGATCCGTTTCTCAACCCGCCAATTTACACTACGTGTCCTCTTATTATCCTTCACTTCCTTTCTTTTTTCTTTTTTTCTTGTTCTTTTTTTTTTAAAAAAAAAAAAGATAGTCTGGTTAGTGGCGTGGCTTTTATTTTCTTTTTTCTTCACGACCTTCGTTTTATTTGATTGCACTCTATCTCTTTTGTGAGTTTGTTAGACCATCTCAATTTTATTTTATCTTTTTAGATCTATACAGTGCAGTAAATATATATTTGTAGAAATGTTTCGAAAACTGTTTTTAATTCTTTGATCCAAATTGTTTAAATTCTAAAAACAACATTTTTATATTTTTATTTATCTATATTTTAAATTTAAAATTTTAAAATTTTAAAATACAAAAAATATTATTATATAATATATATATAATATTTCGTGTTATATATTCAATTTTTTTTTTTTATTATGATGTATTTCAATTAGATTGCATGCATTCTAGGTTACGTCCAAGTATTTCACTTATATTACTCTCACCAATAATTAAATACATTTAACTGAACTCTATGTATCTGCATGCTCGGCCTTCTTCACATAATTAACTTTTGATCTCTAAATTTTCAAGAATAGATGTGTTTGGTCTTTGAAGTTTTAAAAAGTACTATTTTCTTAGTACTGCAACATTTGGGGATAGGAGTATCGAACTCATGACCTATTGGCCATAAGTCTTACTTAATGTCAGTTAAGTTATTTGACTTAAAAAGTACTATTTTAATCCTCCAAACTTGAGAAATAAATTTAAAAAGTTGATGAGTTATTTTTTATATTTTTAATTATTTTTAATGTATTTTAAATTTTAAAAATAAAAATATTATTTTTCTCTCGCCACATTCTCACCCCTTCCGTCTTTTTTCTCTTCTTCCCTTCTCCCTCCTCCGACAACATATCTTCTTCTTTCTCTCCCCTCCTCAGTCCATCCCTCAATAATTCGACTTCATATGGCAATTGCTTTTCACACTCACTATTGGAATGTTGATATAATTAAATTTACCATAACCTAGCTATCAACTAGTGATTTAACACTTATTCACCTAAAAATTAATATCGGCTACAAATCAATGGAAAATTTTGGTCAAATCAATCAAACACACAAGCACGTGCATTTTCAAATAGCCAACTTAGGAGTTGTTTGGTGCGTTATCTTGAAATCACGAACTTTGAAAATCAAAAACCTTGGAAACCATATGCAGCAGTCAGAAACCTTGGCATTCCTGAATATTGTGTTTTGAAAGTATATTTTACAGAGTAGTTTGATAAAAAGTTCAAACATTAAGAAATTATTTTTTTAAAAGTATTTTTCTAATTTTATTTTGGTAGGTATCGACAAACGAAAGTATATTATTCACACTCGTCGTCACCAAAGGCGAGGAAAACACAAGAGTCCATATTTAAGAATATAGAAGAAATGAGGAAAGTCTTAGGGGTTGTTTGGTTGACCCCATGTCTTTGAATCAAAACCCTGTGTGGTTTATTATGGGGGTTCTGAAGCCTCGGAATCAAAAAAGTTTTGTTTGGAGTGCAGTGTTCTGAAGCGTGGGAATAAAAAAACAATGTTTTGGGTGCAATGTTCTAAATTATGGGTTTATATTGTTTTTATTTTCCTTTTTCTTTACTGTTTTGTTCTCTTATTTTTTAGTGGATGTTTTGTCAATCGTAAAAACTCTTGTATAACATAAATGAGTTACAAAATTGAAACTCTATTTTAGAAATTAAGAAATTGGAACTCCAGGTAAGAAATTAGAAAATTTTAAACTCTATTTCACAAAGTATTTAGAAAAGTATTTTTGGAACTCTATTTTATAAATTAAAAAAATAGAAGTTTATTTAAGAAATTAGGAAATTAAAAACTCTATTTCATGTCACGTAGTATTTTGAAAACTATTTTTTGGAATTCTACTTTAAAATTTAAAAAAATTAGAAATCTATTTAATAAATTAGGTAATTTGAAACTATATTTTATAAAGTATTCAAAAACTTATTTTTGGAATTCTATTTTATAAATTAAAAAATTGGAAGTCTATTTAAGTGATTAGAAAATTTAAATTTTTCATAAAGTATCCAAAAACCTATTTTTTGAACTCTAATAAGAAAAGTGGTGATTGTGCACAAGTTAGGTCGTTAGGGTAGTTGATTACTCGAGTGATCGGGTTGTTGGGGTAGGCGTATATACAAGTCTCTTGAGTGATTGTCGAAAGTAGTCGTTAGTAATGGTTAGGACGTCGAAGGTAGTCGTCAGCGGTGATTGGGGTCGCCGGTGTGGTCGTCGGAGGTAGTCGTCAGCAATGGTCGGGGTCATCGATAAGATCGTCGGAGGTAGTCGTCAGCGGTGGCAGAGGTCGTCGATGTGGTTGTCAGAGTTGCCATCGGAGGTAGTCGTCAGTAGTGGTTGGGGTCGTCGGTGTGAGCATTGGAGTTGTCGTCGGAGGTAGTAGTCAGCGGTGGTCGGGATCATCGGAGGCAGTCGTTAGCGGTGGTAGGGGTCGCAGGTGTGGTCGTTAGAGTTGCCATCATAGGTAGTCGTCAGTGGTGGTTGAGGTCGTCGGAGCTATTGTCGGAGGTAGTCATCAGCAGTGTGGTTGTCGGAATTTTCGTCAGAGGTAGTCGTCAGCGGTGGTTGAGGTCATCGGTATGGTCGTCGGAGTTGTCGCCGGAGGTAGTTGTCAGCGGTGGCAGTGGTCGTCGGTGTGGTCGTCGAAGGTAGTCGTCATCGATGGGGGGTCGTCGGTGTAGTCGTTTGCCATCAGAGGTAGTCGTCAGCGATAGCGAGGATCACCAGTGTAGTCGTCAGAGTTGTCACAAGAGGTAATTGTCAATAGTGGTCGAGTCGCCGGAGTTGTTGCTAGAGGTAGCCATTAGTTGTAATCGGGTCACCGATGTAGTTGTTGGAGTTGTCACCGAAATTGTTGTTGAACTAATTACCGAAAAATGAAATATGACAAATAAAATAAGAAAACATGGAACAAACCCACGGGGTTGCAATGCTGGAACCCATGGGGTTGTGTTTCAAAACCAAGGATTTTGAACACATTGGGCCAAACATGATTTTGGATTTGAAATCCAAAACCATCCAAATTCAAATCAGGGGGCCAAACGACATAAATAAAAGGTAGTCATTTAAATATTAATATGTTCAAACAACTAGAGAAAGAGCAAATAGAAGAGGAAGGTAATTGACATAAATAAAAGGTAGTCATTTCATTTATATTATTAACCGTTAAGGACACTTTTTAACTTTTGTTTTTTTAAAGATTAATGGTATTAATACAACTTTTTAAAAAACACAACGTACTAACGATTTTTTGTCTATATACATTTTTTTTTTTTTTTTTTAAGTTTAAGGTATTAGTGAAATTGTTGAAAGTTGAGAATTGAGAAGTATTTTCTAATCAAGTTTCCATCCCAAACTAAAGGTAGTACAAAATTTAGGGGCAAATTTCTCCCGAATGTAATTTTTTTTCGTTTTGAGTATATCAACATTTGGTGGAAGATTCGAATCCATAACCTCTTGGTCATAAATCATACCTGGCTTGAGTTGAAGTATACTTTTGTTGGCCTCCCCAATATAATATTGAAAATTTTAAAAGATTTAGAACTAAAAATGAAAATTACCCAAACCAAATACGCACGTATATCTGATTATTTCGGCTAAAAATGAAAACTTTTCTTCGAAGTCACTGTGTTTTATATAAATACCAAAACGATACCAATTCGCAGTTCGCAGAGGCACAGCTTCACGCTCGCGACTTGCAGAAGAAGTTTTCTCTGAACTTGTTCCTTGAAGAAGAAAAATGGAGTCTTCGAAGACAATACCTCATGAAATCGGAGGGATCCAGAACGATGTGCTTCGATTTGGGCTCCAAGGCGTTAAAAGTGACCTTGTCGGATCTCATCCTGTCGAATCCCTCTACGAAACTGTAATTTTTTCTCCTTCTCTCTCCCTCTATCGCCGTTCTATACAATGTGGAAAAGCGAGGTGGAAATAAATTTCTTCAATCTAAGTTTCCCTGTTTGATTTCTATATGGATTTCGCTGTTTAGTAATCGCAGTTAGACTAGATTGTTATTGGGAATAGAATCTAGGTTCGGGGGAGCTGATGAACTACCGTTTTTCCAAGTTGCTCGGATTAGGAACTTGTAATCTTTTGTGAAATAGTGGCGAGAATTTCATCTCTTCATACTGAAAGATGCATGACAGAGTGATCTATCTTGGGTGCCGTTTGACCTTTATATGGGAAAAATCTTCCAAGTATCCAGTTTTAATTTTCCTGGTAATGAATAGTAGAGCAAATAGGTTCTGCTCTCAATTAGATTGCTACGAAGAGGATTAAGAGCATCCATAATGTTGGAGCTTGTAATTTGTGACCATTCACTATTCATGACGAACCTATTAGCACACTAGAAGTCCAGAAGGGGGTATGCAAAGGAAAAGCTCAGAAAATTCTCCCTTTGTTTTCTTCTTTCTTCAATAAAACTCTTATGGCAGCACCTAAGAACATCAGTTTGCACTCAGAATAGTTATGACTTAAACCCATAAATCTTTCAAACAATTTTTGTTATTTCAGTTGGTTTACTTGCATAATAACCATGATGCATCCACCAAGAAAGGTGTATCAACCATAGTTTTTCTTTTAATAGTTAAGATAAAGAATTTAAAAAAAGCTTAAATTAGTTGGTTAGAACTTAGAACAATTTATTTCAATTTGATAGATGGTTTGTCTTTGTTTTCTTGATTTAGACAAGGAGAACAGAAGAGGGGATGAAAAGGAAAATTCTTGTGAATACATATGGATCTGCTTTTCCACTGAAGATGGATTTGGACAGGCAAATTCTTTCTCGGTATGGTTATTCTCCTTGCATTGTGATGCTGGATCTGCAGTTTTGTTATGTATTTTATTTTATTTGTTAACTATAGTTTTTTATTTTATTTTTTATTATTATTATTATGAGAAACATGTGAAATCATTTCATTGATAGTATGAAATGTACAAAAGAAACGGTTAAGGAACCCACTTACAAAAGGGAGCCCCAACTATTAAGTTAACTATAGTCTATAATCACTTCGTTAATCATTGTTTTATAATGATTCTGTGGGGAGAAAAAAGGTCACACTTCAATCCACTGACTCTTCTACCTCATGTGATTTGCTCTGTTAGTAAGCATGTTAAATTTATTCTTTATAGCCCCAAGTATATGGCATGAACGAAATAGATTAAATCAGGATATCTTTGTTCTTTTGGACAATTCTTTAGACCATTATGATGTAAACGTTGCAAGCACTGGAAATAGGATGTCTCTTGTGGAACTGATGTTAGTGCCATGAAAATAGGATGTCTCTTGTGGGATTGATGTTTGAGGTGCATGAATTCCATTGGGGATACTCATATCTGACCTCTACTCTTCTTTTCTTTTCACCAACATCTCGACCTGTGATGCCTGAGTTGAGCTAATTTAAGCTGTTTGTCTAGTTGGAACTTGAAAATCATTGATTGCTAATATAATTTCTATTCTAACTCAACGCTATTGCAGATTTCAAAGGCCTCCAGGACCCATTCCATCTTCAATGTTGGGTTTGGAGGCTCTTACTGGAAGCTTGGATGACATTGGCTTTGAAGACTATCTAAATGGTATTCAAATAACTCATCTGATTCTGTTGTTCATTATATTCTTTTGCATCACTAATGAGAGCTTTCAATTACCTTAAGTTGTTTTTTTAATCTCAACAACCTTCTTTATGACTCTTATCAAATTATTTGACATTGGTAGGATAATTGATTTTATCAAGTGTGGTCGGATTTAGTACAATTAGAAAAATAGCATTCAAGGATCTTTACTTCACTTATATAAAGCATGTATTGCCCCTATTCTTTGAATCTTTCTCGTCTTCGGACTTAGATTTGAAGAACTCGGATAAGAGGGATTAATTATCTTATTCCTCAGTTTTAACCATCCCTCTTACAACTACTAGCACGAATTACATTTAATGGTCTGTTTGATGAAGTTTGTAAGACATTCTGCTGCTTCCGATAACCAATATACATAGAATATTCCATCCTCTTGTCTTCATGCTAGATTGCAGCCGCTCATTTGCACAAGGAATGAAGAATTGCTTTGACTTTTTTTTCTCACTAAACATAATGAATCTCTGTTTTCTACTCCATCTCATTGCGTTTTCACTATTCTATATAATACCCATTTTAGATAATAGTCTCTGCTGGTGTTTATTTACAACTTCTCATGACAATGTCATTTGCAGACCCAAGGGAGTCTGAATCTTTGAGGCCATTGGACATGCACCATGGAATGGAAGTTCGCCTGGGTCTTTCCAAAGGACCTGTATGCCCAAGTTTCATGTAATCAAATGGCCACTACATCCAGAAGACAGTCCATCAGACACAACAATTTCATTATGGGGCCTTAGTTTGCCCATAATTGTATTGGCACCTCTGTTTGTTTGTTGGTCAGGACATGTTTGCTTCTTATGAGCTGAACTTTTAGCTTCATAGTTCTATTATCTGTTTGTTATCCCAACTTCTTATCTGATTTCTTATAAATAGTGAACTATAGCTTTCTGTCAATGGTGAGTGTTGTCTGATTTTGTGAATGTGATTGAAAAAGGAAGCTGTTGGTCGGTGCATTTTTTAAAATTTGTTTTCATAAACTATTTTATAGATTAACTTTTTAACAGTGATTTCTAATATTTCTTTCTTCTAATATTGAGAATTCTTTGGGAAGATATTTTTCGTTTTTATGCTTTCTTCATTTTCTTCTTCCAATTAATTTAGAAAAAATATATAATGCATTTAAATCGAGTTATATTTAAAAACAATAAGATTATTTTATTATTATTATTATTTTGTTAAATTACAAATTCAAGTTTGAAGTTTGTGTTTATTTGGTGTTTGAACTTTGAAAATTACAAATTTACATTTAATTGATCAAATTTGTTAGAGACCTATTAGATATAAAATTGAAAGGTTATGGTCTTATTAACACTTCTAAAAGTTTAAATCAAATAGATACCTCAAAATTTAGGGATTAAAAATTGTAATGGAAATGAAGGTTTGAATCTCTGATCTCATGGTTAATGATATATGTCGACTAAAAATAATTAGTGATAATACATGAATGATCTAGAAGAATATTCTTAGGAAAACTTGTCGAAACTACTTTTGAATTAGAAGATAATTATATTATTAAAATTTTAATTTGATCAATCAACCTCTTTAATTTACAATATTGCATGCAGTTAAACCTTTTAAGATGGGTAAATTACACAAATTACTCTTGCATTATAAAAGATATTCCAATTGAACTCTTGTAATATCATACTTTAGTCCTTGAGCTTCCATAAAATAACCATTTTAGTCTTTACTATATTATTTTTCCTCTAAAAATCACTTGCATAATACTTAGTTTCGTTCAAATACATACTCGCATTATTAACTTAGTATATAAGCTTGAAACTATGTTATTAATTCGCTAAAAATAAGCTTGAAACTATGTTATTAATTCGCTAAGATAGAGATAAGGACGAAAGTGGTAGTTTTTTTAAGTCCATAGACTTGATAGCCATTTTATAAGTTTATGGATTAAAATGGAAGGAGAAATAAAATAGACATTTTAAAAGTTAAAAACGCAGATTAGAATAATCTTTAAAAATCATAAGCCAAAATAAAATATCCTTGAAAGTTAAAAGACTTGATTGAGATTTACACGGTAAGTTATGAGGACAAAGAAATGTTAATAATGATTATTATGCAAACTTGCCTCAGACACATGAAGGGAGATTGAAGAGCTTCTTTTTCCATTAATGTTTCTAAAATGTTACATTCCTATAAGAATGTGAACCTACGGATGAAAAAATATAGAGATTTACAATAAAATTGCTTTCCTCGAGTTTTTACATTAATTCATTTTTGGTTGTAAGCAATTACCCTTTTTTTTTTTAATTAATTCGTCAGACACTCGAATCTCTGACTTATTGATCAAGAGTAAATGTCATAACTAGTTGAGGTATGTCAAGTTAGCATATTAGGTTGTTAGCAGGCTAAATAAGGATGATGCAATGCAACAGTGAAATATAACATATTACATCTTATTCTCAACTAAAGAATCTGTTTGCTTCTCAACCTATGATGTGATTTTTATGTTAAGGATGAATCAACTGTCTTTAAGTAAAAATAAAGGCAAGTTTAATTTTGATGTGCTTACAGCTAGAAAGATTTGTCTCGCTGAAGTCCATACAGAGTACAAATACTTGTTCCATTTCAAGTCTGAAGCAGCATCATGTTTTCATCCTATTCTGCTGGCCCTCTGTAAATGTCGCCTTTGCCACTCGATGGAGCGATAACCGCAAGAATCACGAGTCCACCCAAAAGAACAATGAGGATACCCAATGAATTTATCAGCAAAGCTTCGTTCGAATAGCGTAAAATTACCTTGCTGACTTGAAGGAATGTAGCTTTTTCTAACAAACCAGTAACAGCTGTAGCAATGGAAAGGCCATATATGTAAACGCCAAAGAAAACATGCCATGGTAACAGAGTAGCTCGGCTGTTTCTGGAGCCGCCTGGGTACCAGAAGGTTACAAATCCTGCAGCCCACTGTTCAAATGACATCACCCTAATGAGTTAGAATCATGTAGCTCAACAAGCGGGCTCGAAAGTAAATCATACCAGCACAAATTGCGATTTACGAACCTGGATGCCAAACAGAAAGATAGAAACTAGGCCCAGCCATGAGTGCAGACTGTAAAAGTTGTCGATTCCTTTGTCATTGTGGAACTTCAGGGCAGCCCATATGCCAATCAGGCTTAAAAAGAAAGCAACAAACTGTACTGCAAGATGAACTAGTTTTCTGAAGTTTTTGGTTCCTGAAACTGTCTTGTATGCCAACATTGCTGCATCAATACAGCTAAGCATGGTGAACAAAACCATTGAAAACACCAGAATGGTAGGAGAATAATTTTAACTCAAGTTTGCAAATGAGTTAGGATACATATTTCATACATGATTCTAAACCTGACCTTTAGCAGGTTTTGTAAAAATAACAGTACAAATTTCCTGGACAAAACCTAAGACCTACATGAACACTAGCAAATGTTTAATACTGTTAAGACCCTTGACCGTTATCCCAGTTTTCTCAAAAAAATTGAACTGAAAATATAAAATCCAGTTGCAATCCCATTCCCAGCAAGCAATAACCATTCCGTAGTAACTATTACGCAATAGTACCAATTTCTAACAACTCTACACCCCTCTCCACCACCTAGGAAAGAAAAATTTGAGGACATTGAATGTTCTAGATCAAAACAACCATTTAAATTTCAATCTACTAGTTCCAACTCTCCAATTCTGTGATTTCTCTTTAGTGAAAGGCAAAAGAATACTTCGCTCTTTAGTAAGAGCCTTTTTTTTCTTACAACCTTTCTTATCTTTGTGCCAACTGGAAGAGGTTTTCATAACATCCTTGGCTTGGGGTTTGGCTTTCCTCCCCCCCCTCATTTTTTGTAATTTCATATCTCCTGTGAAGTGCATTTTGTTTCCCATAAAAAAGAATCGCAATTTCTCGCTTTAACATAGCAGTATCATATTTTCACACATTCTACATATGTATTCAAATAGACAAATATAAAACATCACATCAAAACCACTATGGAAGAGGTATGCAAAACTGTGCAAACTAATGCTTCAAACTATAATTTTAATCCAAAGAAAAAAGATATTTACCTTCACCATTTAGAAGTATAAGTCCAATCACCATAAGAACAGGATGGACCTACAAAAGAGGAGCAACTTCACCAAATAAACGGGAAAAGAAAAAGACAAAAAGAATTAAAAATTAATGTTTCTATTATGTAAAGCATATATGATATATCAACAGCTAAGACAATAATCATGTTTCCCTCTCGTGACCTCATTAGATCCAAAAGTCTTCATGACAATGCCATCTCAATATTATGCTCATATCCTTGGTTCTGTCCACTGCAAGACCAAACTTCTTAACGTACAAGATCATAAGGTGTGTTATGTAAGTCGAGCCCCAGAATGGGGACAAACAAACAAGCTCCACTAGGATTTCCATCAAATAGAAAATAAAACAATTCTACTAAGATATACATAAAATCGAAGCTATGATCAAACCATGCTTGTTATTAGATTCATATAAGAGGCACAGGAAATTATAGTCGATAGCCACGAGCAACTTGTGTCAATTGACTGCCAGATACTACTCGAGCTCTGTGTCGATCAGAAAAATACTCTTAACCTTGATGATTCGAGCCACGTGTAAAGAAAGAATTCTATATTGCATTACCTCCCATCCTATTGTAACTGATAAAAAATGCAGACCACAGCTGGCTGACACTGACAGGAAAATATTTCTATATGCATATAACTTCTTTTGCACACCCAAATATGATCGGCTATTCAATATTCATCTCAAAATTTTTCACCAATTATCCATACTCCAGAAAGTATAGACCCAATTACTCTACGCATGCATCACCAACGAGTTTAGACTTTAGAGAATATTATTCAAAACTACATAAGTGCATTAAACAGCCATTTCAGGCTGGTGCTGAAAAACACTAACAATGGTGAGCAAGTAGTAAACACCGTTCTTGCAAGTTGCTACACAAACAGTTGGACGACACCCTGTCCAGATATCTTCACCTAATTTCAATCCATTCATTTCTATTGGTGAAAAACCAGATGGCGCCCAAATTCAAACACCCATATTCAAAATCCGAAGCAGAGTGACATGGAAAACTAAATTAGTAGATCCAGTGAAGACCCATGAGCATCAACGAACTCAAGTCCCATCATACATGCGTAACAATTCAAAAATCGGTAAAAGGAGGGGAAAAAAACACGCAATAGCAAAATCATTTCTGAATAAAGAGGAAGTTGCTAATTACATTGAAGATGAAATCTTTGTTGTCTGAGACAAGCGCCAATCCTCCACGGAAGTGCAAGGTCCAAATGAAGACAAGAGCTGCCACAATCATCCCGAGCACTCTCACAGCCATGAAGATCGGGAAATGAACCGCGGGAACCGCCATTGGTTCTTCAGCTGAAGAGATTGTGGGGGAAAGAATTGGAGTATTAGGATCTTCAATGGTGGAAATCGTTGGCAAATTCGAAGCGAATTTCAGTTGCGTTAAAGAAAACACTGATCGAATGAAGTTACGTTGATCTCTTGCTAAGATCTTGAGTTTCTCATCGCCATGGGAGAGACGGAATGGAGGTTTAAGCTTAATTTTAGTATAGAATATTTCAAAGTTAAAAAAGATGGTTTTTTTCTTTTACTTTGACTTTGGATTTGCCTTTGTAATCAAGAAATTGGGATTTTTCTCGTTAATATAATATAATTTTAGAATACGGTAATATTCACGGTTAAATTACAAATTTGGACTTAATTTGGATAATTGCTAGAAACGATTATTATAAATTTCAGAACTTTTAAAAATAATAAAATACAACCAAATACTAAATTATTATTATGGAAATTAAGAAAATATACGCCACGCCACGTGTATACCCATACGTCCAAATTTAGCATTCGCTGCTGAAGAACTCTCCCATAACCAATGCTGTCCCCCCATGTGTCATCAAAACACCATCGGTTAGTGTCCAAAATGAGCCACATCACGCTCTCCATTTGCCTATAAATAGTGGTTTGTAATGGCATTTGTAAATGATCATCCATTAGTGAAACTTTCTCCCCACTTTCTCTAATATATATATTGTTATTTTATCTTTGCAACAAAGTCCACTATCTTTATTTATAATATATATATATATATATATATATATATATATATATATTCCACTTTTATTTCCATTTCCATTATCTTTTATTATTCTTTTTATATTATTATTATTAGTATTATTATATTAGTATTTAAATATTGGTAAAATTATACCCTGCTTTTTATTCTTTTCACAACACGTTATCAAGATTTAAGCTCACATTTTTTCACTTGAAGGTAAGTCCTCCGTGTAAGCCATTTTTTTAATAATAAAATGTTATTTTGCATGTTTAATTGATTTCCTAATGTAAATGCAATTTCTTTGTATATAGTATTACTATGGCAAATCTTGCAAAATTAGAATTTCATGACCTGGATATTAATGGAAATAACTACTTGTCATGTCCTCGATCTTTGAGATCCATTTAGACTCAATGAATCTTGGAGAAACAATTAAAGAAGGAAATGATGCATCAAATCAAGAAAAGGCCAAAGTTATGATCTTCCTTCGCCATCATCTTCACGAGGATTAAAAATGGAGTATCTTACGATAAAAGATCCCTACATTCTATGGCAAGGCTTGAAAGATAGGTATGATCATCAAAAACAGCTTATTCTTCCAAAAGCTCATTATGATTGGATGCTCCCGAGGTTGCAGACTTCAAATCGAGAAGTGAATATAATTCAAGCACTCTTCTGAATTAGTTCAAAACTAAAATTATGCGAGAGAAAAAATTACTCGATGTTGATATGTTGTAGAAGACATTCTCCACTTTTCATGTCTCGAATATGCTCTCAGCAGCAGAGAATATCGAGAGAAAGGATTTAAAAATATTCCAACTAATCTCATGTCTTCTCGTACGAACAAAATAACGAGCTATTAATGAAAAATCATGAATCTCGACCAATCGAGCAACACCATTCCCCGAAGTGAATGTTGTGAATTTCAATAATCGTGGTCGGGTCGTGGTCGTGGTCGAGGTCTGACCGCGCAGAGGAAGAAATACCTATTTTCGTGGTGGGCATTATAACTTTAAGAAACCTACACGAATCGATGATCATAAAGGAAAAGCTCCACAAGATAGGAGTTCAAAAGGTGATGAACATAAATGTTTTCGCATGGAATGATCAGGCACCGTCACGCACTGGCTGTGACGCCAAAACACCTTGTTGATCTCTATCAAGCTTCCCACTGAAGGAAGAAGGAAAAAGGAAGAATGTGGAGGTGAATCTTGTCATTCAAGAAGATGATGTATTCGATCCTCCAATATGGTGCATCTTGATGTACTGATTATTTTGAATCTCCCGAGAGAAAATTGATGCAATCAAACAAGTAGAGGATGTTTTGTATGAAGATATATAATTAAGTACTATTTATAATATGTTTCTTGTTTTTATATATATATTTAGAACTTTTGTAATCGTTTTTTCCTTTTCTTATCAATGAAGAAATATGGACAATTTCAATATGTTGAGTAACTTGAAAATGAGCAATGAGGATTTATGTCTAGCAGATCGCGCAACTACGCACACGATACTCATAAATGTAAAATATTTTTCTAAATTGACAATGCCGGAAGCAAAAATCAATACTATATCGTGCCCCGCAGACTGATTGAAGGTTTTGGAAAAGCAAGTTTTATCTTGCCTGCAGGAACAAAATTTTCAATTAATAATGCTTTGTTCTCTAGCAAATCAAAGAGGAATCTATTGAGTTTCAAAGATATACGTAATAATGATTATCATGTCGAAATCGATCGTAAAAAATAATATAGAGTATCTCTATATCACATCTATTATTTCACATGAAAACGTATATTGGAAACACTGCCACTTTTTTTCTTCCGGATTATATTATACTCATATACGAGTAATCGAAAGTTATGCAACAATGAACCGTAAGTTCATGAATCCGTAAATATTCGTTGTTTGGCATGATCGATCGGGTCATCCAGATCGATAATGATGAGGAAAATTATTGAGAATTCACATGGACATCCTTTAAAGAACCGTAAGATTCTTCAATCAAATGAGTTGTCATGTGATGCTTGCTTCTCGGAAATTAATTATTGCACCATCACCACTAAAGTGGGCATTAAATCACCTACATTTTTAGAGAATTCAAGGTGATATTTGTGGACCCATTAATCCACCAAGTGGTCCATTTAGATATTTTATGGTATTAATTGACGATCCAAAGCAGATGGTCACATGTATGCTTATTATCAAGTCGAAATCTTGCATTTGCAAGATTACTTGCTCAAATAATTAAGTTAAGAGCACAATTTCCCGATTATACAATTAAGACAATTAGACTTGATAATGCCGGTGAATTTACATCCCAAACTTTTAATAATTATTGTATGTCAATTGGGATAAATGTTGAACATCCCAGTAGCTCATGTTCATACACAAAATGGTCTAGCGTAATCATTTATAAAACGTCCGCAATTAATTGCAAGACCATTACTTATGAGAGCTAAACTCCCTACATCGGCCTCGGGTCATGTTGTTTTTACACGCATCATTATTACGTATTAGGCTCAGAGCCTATAATAAATATTCCCATGCAATTAGCTTATGGCCAAGAGAACAAATGTATCCCATCCGAGAATTTTTGGATGTGCGATGATATGTTCCAATTGCTCCACCACAACGTACTTCAAGATGGGTCCTCAAAGGAGGTTAGGAATATATGTTGATATGATTCCCCATCAATTATTAAATATCTTGAACTCCTCGACGGGTGATGATGTATTTATCGCACGATTTCTTTGATTGTCATTTTAATGAAACAAATTTTCCAACATTGTGGGAGGAATTAAGAAGTTGGAAAAGAAATTACGTGGAATGCATCATTATTATCTCATTTAGATCCTCGAAGAGATCAATGTGAACTTGAAGTTCAAAAGATAATTCATTTGCAAAATATAGCAAATCAATTACCGATGCATTCATAGATGCTAAAAGGGTGACTAAATCATATATACCAAAGAAGAAATGCTCCATCAAAATTGATATTCCACAGAACAAGTTATTAATAACGAACCGAGCACGCCGCTTGAAGCGTGGTAGACCAATAGGTTCCAAAGATAAAAATCCTCGAAAAGAAAAGTAGTTGAGAATCAAAATGATTCAATAAAAGGTATGGATGTTCCGTAAGAAATCCAAGATACAACTACTCAAAAGAGTATTGATGAAAATCAAACGCTGAGGATAATAATGAAATTTCTATAAACTATGTTTCAACAGAAAGAGATGGAAACAGTAATGATATTATTGTTGACAACATTTTTGCTTATAATGTTGCTCACGATATTATTCATGAAAGTGACGATTTTGATCCAAAATCTATCGATGAATGTAAACGTAGAAAGGATTGGTCAAAATGGAAAGCAAGAATCCAAGCAGAGTTGAGCTCACTTTCAAAACGTGAGGTTTTTGGACTAGTAGTCCTAACACCGTAAGCGTGTTAAACCGTGGGATACAAATGGGTATTTGTAAGGAAAAGAAATGAAAAGAATGAAGTCACAAGATATAAAGCTAAACTTGTTGCACAAGGATTCTCGCAGGCCCCGTATAGATTATGAGGAGACATATTCTCCGTGGTGGATGCAATAACATTAAGATATTTGATTGGCTCGATCAGATATGAAAAACTTGATATGCATCTAATGGATGTGGTCACTACGTATTTATATGGATCTCTGGATAATGACATTTATATGAAAATCCCTTAAGGATTTAAAATACCGTAAACATATGAATCAAGTTCTCTGAATTGTATTCGATAAAGTTACGTAGATCATTATATGGATTAAAACAATCGTGACGAATGTGGTATAATCGCTTTGAGTGAATATCTCATGAAAAGAAAGGATATCAAAATAATCCAATATGTCCGTGTGTTTTTATAAAGAAATCTCACTCAGATTTGCTATTATAATCAGATATGTTGATGACTTAAATATAATTGGAACTCCCAAGAGTTATCCAAGGCAATAGAATATCTTAAGAAAGAATTCGAGATGAAAGATCTTGGAAAAACAAAATTTTGCCTTGGTTTGCAAATCAACATTTAGCAGATGGGATATTTGTTCATCAATCAACTTATACAGAGAAAATCTTAAAAAGATTTTATATGGATAAAGCACATCCATTGAACATTCCAATGGAAGTTCGCTTCACCGGATGTAAAGAAAGATATATTTTCGACCTCGAGATGATAATGAAGAACTTCTTGGTCCCAAGTACCATATCTTAGTGCAATTGGTGCACTTATGTATCTAGCTAATAACACAAGACCGTATATATTGCATTTTCAAGAAATTTATTAGCTAGATATAGTTCATGTCCTACAAAAGACATTGGAACTGAGTTAAACATGTACTCCGATATCTTCGAGGGACGATTGATATGGGTTTATTTTATTCTAACAAATCTAGTTTCGATCTAGTTGGCTATGCAGATTCTCGTTATCTATCCGATCCGCACAAAGCTAGATCTCGCATAAAAGTTATCTATTTACATATGGAGGAACCGCTATATCATGGCGATCGCTGAAACAGCACCATCACGCCACTTCTTCGAATCATGCTCAAATTCTCGCAATTCACGAGGCAAGTCGAGAATGTGTATGGCTAAGATCGATGACACAACACATTCTGTAAGACATGTGGATGGTCTTCAAGCAAACATCCTCCAACAATATTATACGAAGACAACACAAAGATGTATAGCTCAAGTCAAAGGAGGATATATCAAAGGAGATAGAACGGCATATATCTCTCCAAAGCTTTTCTACACTCATGACCTTGAAGAAAATGGCGAAATCTCAAGACAAATGATTTGTTCAAGGATAACTTGGCGGACATATTTACAAAAGCATTACCAACTACAACATTTGAGAAATTGGTTCACAGTGATGGGATGCGCGAAGACTCGTAGATCTCTCAAGTGATGTTGTCATGAGGAGTAAATGTATTATATAAAATATGTACTCTTTTCCTTCACTGTGGTTTTTATCCCATTGGGTTTTTTCCTAGTAAGGTTTTAACGAGGCATATTTTATATAAATGGGCATCTAAGGGGAGTATTATGGAAATTAAGAAAATAGATGCCCATGCCATGTGTTACCCATATGTCCAAATTTAGCATTGCCAAGTGGCAAACTCCCATAACCAATGTGTCCCCATGTGTCATCAAAACACCATTGGTTGAGTGTCCAAAATGAGCCACATCATGCTTTCCATTTGCCATAAATAGTGGTTGTAATGGCATTTGTAAATGATCATCCATTAGTGAAACTTTCTCCCCCACTTTCTCTAATATATATATTGTTATTTTATCTTTGCAACAAAGTCCACTATCTTTATTTATAATATATATATATATATATATATATATTCCACTTTTATTTCCATTTCCATTATCTTTTATTATTCTTTTTATATTATTATTATTAGTATTATTATATTAGTATTTAAATATTGGTAAAATTATACCCGGTTTTTATTCTTTTTCACAACAATTATTATGATTTAATTATAATGATTAAAGTAGACCTACTATCCAATTTAGATAATTTTTAAATAATTATTTAAAATGTTATACGCTTTCAATTTAAATTTATATTTTTGTTTGCTGTAAATTATTTATTATTAGAAGAAGCAACAGATTCTTTTTTTTTTTTCTATAAAAAAAGCACACTATAGTATTAATTTAAAAAATGGTTGCGTCAGGAAAATACCAAATCTATTAAATCAATCTTAATTTCTTGAAGGATAAAATTGAAAATTTGTTGAGGAAAGACATCTAATTCTTGAGAATCTACTTTTAAAATTGTTTTAAAAAGGTGTTGATGTCAAAATGATTTATTCCCAATACCAAACACTTCATTTTTAAGACTCTAAGGCGTAGTTTGATTTAAAGTTTTATTAGATGCCCATGAGTAATAGATGTGTCTGTGAATAATAAATGTCTGGGAATAAGATAACTGTGTTTGGTTCTACATGAGAATGTTATCAGATTTTTATATAATAAAAAAGAATGAGATGGATGGGTATAAAGAAAACACATAATTCTTGAACGGTATAGAAAACTCATATATCATAAGAAAAAGTGATGCATGGAAATAGATGATACTCATGTCCATGCTCACAAATCTTGTTCCAAACAAGGATATTTAAAACCCTTACTTTTTTTCATCCACAAAACCTTACACCAAACGATCCCTCAAGAGTAACAAAGAAAGCATAGTTCAATTAGCATAACAAATGTGATTCGAATGCTCTCAACCTCGATTATACTAAAAAAAGACTCTTAAGAATAAATCTTAAATGCATCTTTATCCCCATAACTTTCTTTAAATTTTTTTATCGCTAAAGACTTATGCTTTGATCAATGGGTTTAGTAAGAAATGATTTAAATTTCGATAATTTTAGAAGATATAAATAGCTTTAAACTCTACGTTTGAAACTAAATTGATTTGAAATCACTAAAAATTGGGCTCATAAATAAAAAGAAAGTATAACATTTTATTGTTATGCCCTTATGGTTTTGCAGGATATTTTTTTAATTAATAATATAATATTTTAATGTCAAATAACAAAATTAAATACATATAATAGTGAAAAACATATCAAATGAACGAAAAAACCCACCTCTAATTTATTTGGCCATATAAAAACTTTGAAATAAAAAAGTTGCGTTGAAAAAAGATTTAAGTTATTGTTGTTAGTTAAAAAAATATAAATATATAATGAACAAATAAATAGAAACTTAAACTTAATTTACTTGAACAACTTTGACTATGAAAGCAGAATAAATAATTTACAAGAATGAACTGTCTCTGGGGAGGTATATGGAAGTGTAATTTTTTAAAGAAAAAAATCTATAAGGTAAGATTGAGAACGGATTTTTTAAAGTTTAAAATCATCTCAAATCCAACCAATTTAAAATTATTTTTAATTAAAATAAGATTTGTTTTTATTTATTTATTTATTTGTTTTTAACATTCAACATAAAACCATTTCATTAGTTCGATTTCTTCTCAAATCCATGCTTTCCTACGAAGGGGATACGTTGGGGTTTTCATTTTTCCTTTGCCCTCGGTTTGGTTTTGGAATAAAGAAAATGTGACTTTTCTTATTAATATTATATATTATATATTTTTTTATATTTAACCTTTATTAATATTATATAATTTAAGAATGTGGTAATGTTTTTTTTTTTTTTTTTTGAAAAAGAATATGGTAAAGTTGGAAGTTATTATAAATTTAGTCTCTCGACTTTTTATGTTGTTTCTAATGCACAGTGCAGGGACAAATTTACCATGGGCTCAGAGGGGCTCGAGCCCACCTCAAATTTTTTACCTTTAATAATATGTATAAAAAATGTTAGATCAAATAACAAAAAAATCTTCTGCCATAATGGTAAATATGTTATCAACCCTCTTTCAAGTCCCAAGTTTAAGGCCTTGTTTGATCCTCGATTTTGCTTTAGAATTAAGAAATTGGATTTTTGTTTTCTTATAAATTTTGCGCTAAATTAATACCTCTAAACTTTCTCTTTCAAATTCCAAAAATAATACAAAATATTTCAACATTAGAATTTAGAGGGTTGTTTCTTTCTTTGATTGTCGATTTGGTTTTAGAAGGTATTAAATTATAAAGTCAAATTATAACTTTAATTAGGCAATAAACCTTCAGAATTAAATCTTAATTTTAGTTCAAATATGTCATTGATAGAATAGAAAGGGTTTCGTCGTTTTCTTTGATTCTCAGTTTGGTTTTGGACTCAAGAAATTGAGAATTTTCTTATTAATATAATATATATTTTTAGAATATAATAAAATTGAAAGTCAAATTATAAGTTTAGTCTTGAGTTAGGTATAATTTTAGGTACAGAATATTTTAACATTAGAGAAGGGTTTGCCCTTTTCCTTTACCCTCAGTTTGTACAAATAGATTTGCACAAAATGCTCAAAGTTGAAGTTGGTTTCAACTTTGGCCCTAACATATTAAAATTTTTAATTTGACCCGAAATTTATTTGGTTATAGATCATTTTAACATTCTAACTCACAAAAGGTTTCAAAAAAATTGAATGGTAAAATTGAAAATTTAAATTATTAGGGGGAAAAAAGAAACCGACGCTAAGAGCGCATTTTGTATAATATATATTTTTTTACCCTTGTTTAAAATATTACAATTAACGAAAACAAGAGGCAATGATTCAAACTTACAAACAACACATATTAGATGTCAATCTGAGCATAATTCAGTGAATAAGACACCGATACCATAGAGCTTGAGGTTCAATCTCTCACCCCGTAATTATTGAATTTAAACAAACAAAACAACCTATATAGTTACACACCTTAATCACATCAAATATGTTCAACTTAGTCTCTTATTTTATATAGCTTAACAAGTAAACTTTAATGTGAAATTGTATTTTTTTTAGGGTAAAATTTTTATTATATAAAATTAAATCGTAATTGTAAAATAAATATGTTATAAAAACAAAATTAAAAAAAATACCCATAAGCTAACCAATCAATTATGTTAAATTCAATATTAAAAATAATAAAATTGTTAAATGTAATCTAAAGAATACTCAAAATCAAGCAATATGAATGTCAAACGGGCTAAAAAATAGTACTATTAATAATTTTTTAAAAATTAAGACTATAAATATTAATTCTATCCATAATTTTTAAAAATTAAAAACAAAAAATCAAATAGTTATCAAACGGTTCCTAAATCTAACTCTGGCCTAACTATCCACAAAATCAAGAGTATTGGGTGAATTTAGTGTGACTTTTAAAGATGTGAAAAAAAAAGGTTTGCCTTTTGCTTTTTCTTTCGAGAATTATTATTACTAGACTACTATTTATCATCATTCTCAAAAAAAAGTTCCCTTCTCACATGAAACTTGAAAGATTGAAATTTATTCACTCCTAAGTCTTACAGAGTTCCCTTTTCGTTTGATGGTATTTAAAAATAGGGATAATTGGGTAAATAGCAAAATTAATTAAAAATATTGCAAATATAACAAATTATTAAACTATTTGCATATATGACAAATTTTCATTTAAATTATTAAAAAATTTATTGTCTTCAGCCCAAATGAAAATTGTGATTCATCTTCTTCATTTCTTCCTCAAATTATCTTTTTTTTTTTGTAATTTTTTTGTGATTTCTTCTTCCTTTTTCCAACGTTTAGTCGATTGACTAAAAATCCTATGTTCAATGGATGTTTAACGTTCAACTTTTTCTATAATGATTGGAGTCTATCACTAATCGATTTTGATCACTGTCTTGTGATAACAGTCTATCAGTGATAAACTTCTATATATGTAATTTCTCTTATTTTATTGAAGTTTATTACTAATAGACTTTTATCCCTATCAATAAGAGTAGTGTGTGATTGAAATGTATCACTGATAGAAACATATATGTTAATTGCCACAATTATATGAATTATTAGAATTTTGAATATTGAAACAACTCAGAGTAACATATGTTAATTTTCATCCTTGAATAACGTAGGGTGTATAATTGACGTCTATTACTAAGATGTTTATTTCATGTATCACTATGATATGATTATCACTGATAGAAGTCTATCACTAATAAAAGTCTATAACTGATAGACTCCTAAATATGATAAAAGACTATTAACATGCTACTCCAAGCCTTACTCCAGTTGTATAGTCTACTAAAATCTATCACTGATATACTTCAAATTGTGATAAGAGTGTCTATCAGTGATAGAATCACCTTGATAAAAAATTTGATAGAATGCAATACATGCATGAAGTAGACTGATAGACTCCTGACTATGATAAAAGTCTATTAGTATACTACTTCAAGGCTTACTTCAGTTGTATAGTCTATTAGAATCTATCAATGATATAGATTTCAAATTGTGATAAGAGTGTATCAGTGATATAATAATTAACCTTGATAAAAATCTACCAGTCTACTTCATGCATGTATTGCATTCTATCACGGTCTATCACTAGTAGACTTCTAACTATGATAAGAGTCTAATTAGTGATAGAAGTTTCTCACTGATAAAATCCTAACTGTGATAAGAGAGAGTTTATCAGTGATAGAAGTCTATCACCGATAGAATACTAACTATGATAAAAGTCTATCAACCTACTCCAAGCCTTTCTTAAAAATTACTTTATACCACATTCAATCACTCATAAACTTCTAATTATGATGAGAATCTATCGGTGGTAAAAGTTTATCACTAATAGATTCTGAACTGTGATAAGTGTCTATTAGGATGATTTCAAATATTCTAATAGAGTTCTAATTGTGATAAGAGTCTATCAAGGATAGAAGTCTATCACTGATAAATCCTGAGAACAATGATAAAAGTCTATCAGGCTTCAATTAAGGGCAAAATGAGAATAAAAAACCTTATTTAAAAAAATTGCTATATTTGTAAATTTTTTTTTTTAAAAAAAACTTACTATATTTGCAGATAAGATCTCATATTTTGCTACCCATTACAATTCCCCTTAAATAGTATATTTCTTTAATTTATGGGACATTGTTAATATATATTGATTCAACCAATTATGATCTCTCTCTCCATTGTGTCATCTATCAATAATAACTTATATATCTTAATCAAATAGGATGTACTCGTTTTCCATAAAGATATTAATACTTTAATAGCATATTCTTTAGCCCTTAGCTTATTTTTTAGTGGAAAGTCTGAACTGTTATATCTTAAATCACCAATCAAACTAAAAACTTAATTCTCAACTGTTATATCTTAAATCACCAATCAAACTAAAACTTTAAGCTGATAGTTTAAGATAAATTTAATTATATGAAGATAGCCTAACATTATATAAATTTAGATCTCTATAGAAGATAAATGTATTTGAATTTTTGATCAATATGTTGAATCTTATCTTGTAAATATTTAGAATAGTGTCTCAATCTTCTGGAAACCCTTTTCTTTCTCAACGTCACATTATTAACTTCCACAACCCGATTCATAGCATGGAAAATTAGATACATTTTTAGAGTCTTCAGGTATAATCATTCATGTTGAAGCATTATGGAATCAAACAATTTTTTTCCCTCTTCATAAGTAGAGATTATATTTTAGGCTATCAAAAAAGGTTCGACCATGATTGATCGACTTCATTTCTCTAAATTAATTGTTGAATCAGACTATCTCAAGAAGCTATTCAGTTTCTCACTTAGAAAATTTCAGACTCTAAGGGTTGTTTGGGGCACAGGTTATAATAACTTGTGTTATTATAACCTATGGAATACTTTGTACCCAAACACAGACTATTATAACCTCAGACTATATTACTCTGCATTTTAAATAATATAATATGATTTCACAAACTATAATAACTCATAGACTATTATAACTCCCTATTATTATAACTCATTCAACATCCTAAACAACCTCTAAATGATGAATGTAGTTGGTTATTGAAAATCAATCACTTCAGTTCTCTTCAACATTGTCTTTCATCAATTTCATCCACGCTCGTTGAATTTCGAATTATCTAATAGATACAATGGCAAAAAAACTCTATTTTTGTCTTCCCTTTTTCTTTTTCTAACATTTTTCCTGTGTGGTTTAACTCCCTCGTGGAGGAGTACCTCTTATTCTTTTATCAAACAAGTCTGTTTCTTAAAAAGGAGAAACAGAAACAAAAAGTAGAAAACAAGAACATTATCAAACGAGCCCTAAATAACTCCTAATAAAGTCCATGTGGCATTTTAATAAAATTTTCCATTAAAAAAAAATATTCAAATATATTGCTAAATAGGTATAAATAAAAATTAGATTGGACTAGGAATGTAAAATAAAGTAAAACCCATTATAAAAAAAAAAATATATTGTTGTCAAATCTAGAGAGTACAACGCACTTGACCATCTCGTGATAACAACCGTAAAATTTATAATTCAAGTGAAGAACACTGCCTACAAAACAGGTGAAAATCAAAGTAACGATGTGGTATTTGCAACAATGGATCAGAAGGCTTTTTAGTGTAGCAAGAGTTTAGGGATTGAGAAGAACTTGCTTGGATGTGGATGACACAAACTTGGAAGATTGATTGACCCCAAAAAGGGCTTGGTTTAGTTGATCCTAGCGACCCAAAAATTTGAGATGGATATCACAATGAGTTCTTGAAAATATTAAGGGGTCGTTTGGATTGAGGAGTTGGAGGGAGTAGCAGTTGTAAGAAGTAAGAGTAAAGAAGTCTGTGGAACCCACAAAAAGGAGTTAAAAATCTGTGGGGCCCATAAAAAAGAGTTGAAGAAAGAGTTAATAAAGTTGTGGGGCTTACAAGGAGGAGTTAAAAACTCTTTGGGCCAAACAAGGAGTTGGGAGGAGTTATTAACTCCTCCCAACTCCACTCCCCTCAACTCCTCAATCCAAACGCGGTTATGTAAAACCAAACACAAAGAGTAAGTTTCGAAGGCTAGGTTTTGGAAAGTGATACCCTGTGGTGAGACAAATTGCATCAATAGAGACAAGTTCAATGCAAAGTTTGTACTCCCAAATTGGGTTTTATATGTCCAACCTAAGAAAAGCTAAATCATAAATCCCAACTTTGATTGAAGACTAATGTTATAGTTGAAATTCGAGCTTAATTATATATCCAAAACCAGATAAAAGTAAAAAAGATAAGAACCAAAAAGAGAAACATGTCCAAAGAAAACCCTGTAGGCCCATATTAACCTTTTTTTAATCCAAATCTTGAAATTTTCTTTTAATCTTCATCCAGACCTAGGTCCAAGATCCTATAAATAAGTCATTAGGACTCAAAGAAATGAAGTTCAACTTAACCTCATTCTAACTCAGTTTGCTACACCAAAATTCTCCTAACTAACTTAAGTATCGGAGCTAGTGTGCGATACAACATCAAAGTTGGTGTGGCAAGCACCATACCATTACCACATGGATGTGTAGCTTTTTATCTTTTACATATCACCTTTTTTCCCCTCTTATAAATTTGCCATTGAAACATATAAAAGTCAGGTGAGATTTCTCCTAACCAGATCATTTTGGCAACCATAAGACTAAATGTGAATTGATATCCAGTCATATGGTTCAATCTATCAAAAAAAAAAAAAAAACTTTTAAACTAATTTGATTTGGTTTACTCTTATTATAGTTAGTTAATAAAATCTAACCTAAACTTAATGTTTTATTTAACAAGGGTTCCACACCTTACAATTTTGACCTCCTAAGAGCACAGTCACCATTTACGACTTTCGCTCATTAAATAATTTTATGTCTAAATAAAAGTTTGTGTCCCTTTTTTTTATAATAAATGAGGAACACATTTAATATACAAAACTATACCTTTAATCTCATGCTACAACATGAACTCATCGGATGACAAATCAAAAGTATGAGCAACTTCAATGTTCGTAGTTGCAAGTATATACTTAAGCATAATCTTTATGCTTTCGTGTAGAAATAGTAATATCATAAAGCACAAATCATCTATTGTATAGAAGTAGTAGAAAGAGAACGGTTAGGAGTACTAACAAAGTCTCACACTCGCTAAAGAAGAAGAGAGAAATAAGTGAGAATAATTATCTCAATTGGTACGAGACTTTATTTTGGAGGGAAACAAAACCAAAGTCATGAAGGTTTATTTCAAAAGTAGGCAATATCATATCATTGTGGAGATATACTGAAAGTCATTCTCCTTGTTAAAAACAACTCTTAATTAAATTGGTGTGAGAGATTTTAATGTAAAAAGTAAAACTAGTAACCAATAAAATACAACAATAAATTTAAAGTTTTTAACGCAAAATTAACATAATTGCACTATATGCGAGAAATAAATTTTTTAATGTTTCTTAGTCGTAACAACTCAAACCTTTAATTTCCACATTAATTATCATTCCAATTGACTGCAAACTACCAACGAATTTAAATAATTTAAATTATAATTAATACCTTATCTATTTAAATGTTTTAATTTAGAAAACTTCCAATATTGTACCGTTTTTCAAAAATAGAAAATTGTATAAGGAAAAAAACGAGGACTTGCTAAATGAGAATTACAGAAATAATATTCTATAAATTATTTGTTATTTGTATACAAAATTCGATAATATTTTATTCGAAGGAATTATCATTATATTTCCCTTTTTTAGGAATAATATATTTCCATCTAAGCTGGCTTGGTGAGACGTGTCATAACTTCATTGGTTGTAATTATTTCTTTTGTGTGCTTGGATATTGATTATTCGACGACTCTGACATTACTGGGCCGAATGTTATTTAACAATGGTGTAATATATATAGAAATAATTAAAAATGATGATTTCATAATTGTACAGCTGCCGTATTAATTATTGTTTCTGATTTCTCATTCTCATATTGAAAAATTTTCCACTTATAATTTAACCATATCCAGTATAATTTAAACTAATCTAAACCAAAAACCATTAAATCATATAAAATTAAAAGTTCAAAACTAAAGCGATACTAGATAGTACTTAAATGTCAACCTATCATTTAACTTAACTTGTGGAGAATATATTATCAGCTGAGAGGTTAAAGGTTGAATTCTCCCAGATAATTAGAGTTGGGTCAAATCAATCGATCCATTTTTGGACATGCTTGGATGTGTTCTGTTCACGCTAGACTTCCTAACAATTCCCGAGAGTCACACCTTTTATCTTAAACTTAATCTTATTTAGAAGAGGGGAAGAAAACCTCTATATATATTGTTGGATTGTTAGGATGTATCTTTTTCATAATTCTATTGAAGGTAATTTTTTCTCTGTCTCAAACTATTGTTAAATTCAAAAATATCAAGTATGTTTATTTGTTTAGATTCGTGCATCAATAAAATATATTAATTAATGAAGTATGTGACTTTATTAAAAAGAAAAATATTGTGACAAAATATACATGACAATAGTTACTATGATACTCACAATTTTTATGATATTGTAAGTGCTTTCTTTCTAAATTAGCCATTCCATTTGATTATATTTATTAATATGTCAAATTGATTGAATCAAGTCCTTAAGCTTTTAATTTGTGTCTTATACCTCTCTAAACTTTCAATTTTGTGTTTATTAAATAATTGACATATTTGATTTCTTTTAAAGTTAAATGATTTATTAGATATAACATTGACTTTGATATTTAATGAGATCCTAAACTTTTAATTTTGTATTGGGTAAGTTTGTAGGTTTTAAGAAATGCCAAAAATATCAATCATCATTTAGACACAAAATAGAAAACTAAAAAATTCATAGGATAAAAAATTGAGATTTATTAGATATTTTGTGAAGTTCATAAATTAAATGGATAGGAAACTAGAAATCATAGATTTGAATCCTTCAACTCAAATGTTTTTTTAGTACATCAACAATTGGGGGTGGGAGGATTCGAACTCATAACCTCTTAGTCATAAATATTACTCGATGCTAGTTGAGCTATACTCTTGTTGGCAACCCAAATGTTGTTGTACTAAAACAAAATAACATAATACAGAATAGTAAAAAAATTTAATATTACAACCTATATTTTTATCATCCTACGCAAATCTAAAAGTTTAGAGACTATTTTTTTTTTTTTTACCTCACTTATAATTTTGTCTTAACTTTTTTGAATTAATGAGGAATATATTTCTCCCCTTCCTTGACCTAATCCATTCCCACCTTTATACATTAATAGTTGATTTAATGTTACAACTTGAAAGTCGGCCCTCTTTATTATAAGAAATATCCATTGATTTTTTGGGTCTTAAGGAAAAATTTCACATATTTATGAGTTGACGTTTAGATTCTTGTATTTATTTTACATTAAAAGTAGAATATTAAGCATTTAATAAATTTGTGTTAAAATATCCATCCTTGTATTTTATGTTTTATTTTATTTTAGTCTCATACTTTTAAATGTCTAATTTTAGTCTATGCACTTTTAATAAAGCTTAAAATTGATCCCTAATGTTAGTTTGAAATTTATATTAGTTTTTTATCTTTAAAATTTGGAAATATCTTCTCATCGTGTCTTTTCTTGTATTAAAATTATTATTATTATTAATCAATTTTGAGAAGAATTAACTTCAAATTTATCATAAAGACTAAATTTAAGTTTTATTTGAAGTACGAAAACTAAAATTTGATATTTGAAAGCATAGAGACTAAAATGGAACAAAACTCGAAGTATAAGAGACCGGAATGATATTTTAACTATAAGTTTTCTTTTTCTCTTTTTGATTAATTCTCAACTATTAAAGGTTGTTTGAGGCGCTGAGTAGGTTATAATAACATAGAGTTATTATAGTCTGTGAGTTATTATGATACGTGGAATTATATAATATTATTTAAAATGCAGAGTAGTATAGTCTGAGGTTATAATAGTCTGTGTTTGGAGTGCAGAGTATTCCATAGATTATAATAACACATATTATCATAACCCGTGCTCCAAACAGACCCTTAAATTTGGGATTCTATTCGTGTATATGAAGGTAAATCGAGTTTGGATATATAAAACATATTTTAAAAGGGAAATTTTGTGTATCCTAAAAAGACTGCTTCATGGCTAAGTCATCTTTTGAGAGAATATATATTTATATAAACGATTTTTAGTTACTCTAAATTTCAAATTATTACAAAGGAAACGATCTTTTTTTGGTTTTATTTTTACCCTTATAAGAAAATTGCTCAAACCATCTAATAAGTCTACAAAATCCAACCAATACTCATACTCAACCATAGAAATACCTGAATAACCAAAACAAAAAAGTAAAAAGGTAAAAAAGCCCCTCTTGGAGATGCACAAAATCCAACTAAAAAACATCCAACGAACAATAAACAATTCTAAACAATAAAAAATTATAAAATTAATTTTTATGATTAAATTAGCAATACATAACCTAAAAGTTTAGGCACTTTAATATGTAAAATCATATAATATTATTTAAAATGTAAAGTGATGTCTGTATTTGGGGTGTTATAATAACACAAGTTATTATGACATGTACCCCAAATATGCATTTAACTTTATTTTAAATAAATTTTTTAATTTTAAAAAATGTATGATAAATTTATACCCTTTCAACTTTGTGTCTAATGTTTTCCTGAATAATAAAAAAGTATTTAATAAGTTATTAAAATTCAAAATTGACAGGTAACACATACACACTTTTAAATTTATGTTTAATAAATGGTTGAGTTTTCAATTTTATGTATAATAAATCTCATAACTTTAAAAATTATATAATTTGTGATTAAACTTTCAATCTTCCATCTAACCAATCTAAAAAATTTCAATATAATGTATAATAAATCATATTATATTTAAAAATTTAATAACTGATCAAACACACCATTTTTACTCAAAAACATTCCAAAGAAAACATAAAAAGAAGAAAAACCCCATTTGGTTTGTTCCTAAGAACATTAAAGTTGACTGACTAAACAAATCCAAATCACAACTCAGAACTAAAAAAAAAAAAAAAAAAAAAATTAAAGGGCCAAAGAAAGAGAAATGGAGAATGATGGCCAAGAACATGAAAAAGAAAGGCAATCACATGGGGACAAAAATATATTTATATATAATGTTCTTATCTTCACCCTTCCTTCCTTCAGCCTCCTTTTTCCATTTTTATTATTATTATTATTGTTTTTTTATTTTTTAACTCCTCTCTCAGTACACCGTGGAATTCCCCTTCTCTTCCTTTTTAAACTTGCCACGTGTCTTTCCTTTCCTTTCCCAATTTTACCCCTCCCTTTTCCTTCGATTTACTCCTCCTTTCTCACCCAACGGCCATATTTTCCCCCGAGGGCAATTTCGTCAGCGCGGGCGATGCACTGAAACTCGCACGCTCCGAACTGAAAAAGGCAGCGGCGTCTCTGATGGAAGTCTTTTTCCGTCTATGAAATTCCCAAACTGCCCCTGGCGGCGTGGGGAATGAGTTGGTCAATGTGGCTGCTCATAAGTTGAACATTCTAACTTTCCTCATCTTAGTAATTTTTTACTTACCACCAAATGTTAAAGAACTTTTTATTTATTTATTTTTTAACAATATTTCCCTTCTCATATTACTATAACTAAAAATTTGATACTACCTCAAATAATATAAAAATGTGAGACATATTTATTATTTTTTTAAAAAACTTAATGGTGACTGTTAATAATAGATAAATTTTGTTTGTCTATTTATACAAAGAGAGAAACTATTTTCTCTCTTCTTTTTTAGTAGGACTCTTTTATACTAATGGGAAGTTTCCAAACCAATTAGTTTTTAGAATTATTGACATTTTAAAAAATATATTTTTAATGGGTTTAAAACACTTTGGTCAATTCACATCGACTAAATATAGGTTCAAATATATCCACTCTCAACAACTATTGTATGCGGATTCAAAATCTATTTCACTGTTAATACTTAGATATAAGTTTGAAACAGGGTTTAAAATTGTTAGCTACATTATTTGAGCCGCTCGAACAATGAAGGGTAGGATGGTAATTTCAGTGTAGAGTTTGCGGTCGGGCCCGTAGAAATTAACAAGTGGTCCGCAAAAAAGCGCACAAAAGGAGGCTGAAGATGGATAGAGAGAGAGGGGATCGGTTCGATTTGTGAGACGTTGTCGGATTTCAAATCTCCATTTCGCCTGAATTTGGGAATTCCGTTCAAGTCCGGCCTAGGGCGCTCTTAATACTACTGGAATAAGCGCAGGGTTGAGGGTTTGATTTGAAGTTCGTTTGGTTTTTGAACTTCCTTTTTTGTTCTTTCGTCGGAATTTGATGCCTTCCTGTTGCGTCGGGTGAGGGCTAACTGAATATTCGGTACATATCTGTTTAAATCTCTCTGTGTGTTCCTCTTTCTTCTTGTTTGCGTTTAGGGGTTAGTAGTAGTTCAAGTCTTGGGGAGTTGTGAGGGTTTTTATGCCCACCCGCCGCTGAATTTTGGCTTCCGCATGCTTATGAAGTTGAATTCACGATCCGTGAAATTGGGTTTAGTTCCACGGTTAGTGCTGTTGAGAGTTTCGTGATGTTTACGCCGCAGAAGGTCTGGTCTGGTTGGCCCCTCACGCCCAAGACCGGGGCCCAGAAGGGTGGAACCGGTTCTACTTCGAATCCCAACTCTGTTACTCCTAATTTGAGTCGCAGGGGAGATGGGATCAAGGGAAAGTCTGTTGCTTTCGGTGAAACTGCGACGCCTCTTTCCGGTACTGTAGTTGAAAATGGGGGAGAGATGTTTGTGGGGTCGGCTGGGGCGGCCGCCTTGGACCAAGAAGAGTTGGCTGAGAAGATCTCGAGACTTGAAAACGAGGTTAGTTTATTTCGTTCACGAATTGTTGAATATTCATGTTCTTGCTTCTTTTTGTGGATTATTTTCGTTAATTTAGACAGGTTGGGAGCATCTGGCTCACAATGTCGTTTAGAGTTGAAGTCGTTTGTTCTTAACCATGTACTCGAGTTATGCCGTGAATTACAAATTAGTATGGTTACAACAGAGGAAATGAACGAATGAGAAATTGGACGCGTGAGTTGTGGGGTTGCAGGCCATGGAAATAGGATATGCAGCTAGGTTGGCTTATGCAGAATTATGAGCTAATGGGTTGGTTTTTATTTTTTGGTGGAAGATGGAGTTTCTGATCTGGTGTTTCGTAATTCATACGAATCTTAATTTTTTCCAGTTCACCTTTTTTCTTTTAGCGCCAGGTGTTTTGGAAGCAGTGTAGTTTTACATGCCCACGCGCCAGTTGTACTATTACTATTTATAGTTATTAATTTTCTTCCGATTTCTTCGCTTAAACAGCTTTTTGAGTACCAGTACAACATGGGGCTTCTCTTGATTGAGAAAAAGGATTGGACTCTAAAATATGAAGAGCTTAAACAAGCATTGACTGAAGCAAATGACACTCTCAAAAGAGAACAAATGGCCCATATGATTGCAATATCTGATGCTGAGAAGCAAGAGGAAAATTTAAAGAAGGCATTGGGTGTTGAGAAGGAGTGCGTTCTTGATGTAAGGCTCTAGCTGTCTATATCTTGTTTCCTGGCATATCATGTGTACCCTGTGATGACACTTCACATTGGCATTCCTGTCTCATATTTTATTTACCGGTCTTATTATAATCTCCTACCTTCTGGCATGTTTGCTATTTGCTTCTTGTTAACGGACTATGTAAGGATTTTTTACTTTGGAGATTTTGTGCATTAGGAAATAGCATGACTACGAATTTAGATATTTTCATAGTGTAGGTTCCAGTTGGGACGGATTACTCGCTTGAGTCCTTTTGGAGATTCAAATGAGATTCCTTGATTTCTGCCCGCTGGAATGATGGTTTTTAGGATGACTTAATGGGATATACTTTTACTTTTAGTGTTTCTGTTTTTGTCCTTTTTTCCTCATAAGCTTATTTTTTAAGAAAAAAGTATTTAAGTGTTGTCTTGTTCCTCTATGCTACTTGGCAGATTGATTGATAATGTTTCAAGAAGTTGTTTCTTTTGAAGAAAGGTGAAAGGGAAGTTATTGGTTAGGATAGATGACTATATGAAGAGGGGTGTTTCGTACAATTTTATGAAATGTATATTTTCTGATCTACATCATGACCATTTGAATTAGTGGATGGTACTATCGTTGAAACTCTCTCTTTCTCTCTATATTTAGGAAAACCTAGGTCTTGAGGGCATAATTCATATAGGTGTATGTATTCCCATTAAATATGCTTGTCCAGCTGCATATGCACTCTTCTCTTTACCGGTTTTCTTTTCTAGGTTACTTATTGATTAACTGCTGGTACATGGAATGTTGCCATGCAGCTGGAGAAGGCTTTACGTGAGATGCGTGCAGAAAATGCTGAAATTAAGTTTACAGGTGACTCGAAGTTAGCTGAAGCTAATGCTTTAGTGACTAGTATTGAAGAGAAATCTTTGGAAGTGGAGGCAAAATTGCGTGCTGCTGATGCAAAACTTGCTGAGGTGAGCAGAAAGAATTCAGAGGTGGAGAGGAAGCTACAAGATCTGGAGGCTCGAGAAGGTGCACTTAGGAGGGATCGTCTATCCTTCAATGCAGAGTATGCATTCCTCTCAGATAATTGTCTTGAATCTTATTGCCTTTTTGTAATTGTTCTCTAGAAAAAAAAAAGTTTAAAGTGGTGTTTTCATTGACTTTTGTTAGACGGGAAGCTCATGAGGCTACCTTGTCTAAGCAACGCGATGACCTGCGGGAATGGGAAAGGAAGTTGCAAGATGCAGAAGACAGGCTTGCCAAGGGTCAAACAATTCTTAATCAGCGAGAGGAGAGGGCAAATGAGATTGACAGGATGGTGAAACAAAAAGAGAAAGATCTTGAAGAGATCCAGAAGAAAATTGACTCTGCTAATTTATCTCTGAAAAGGAAAGAAGAAGATATAAGTAGTAGGCTAGCTAACATAGCTTTGAAAGAGCAGGCTAGTATCATTCTTCAAACAACAGACATGGAGAAAATATATTTACTGGTTGTAATATCACATTTTCTTCTGGATGCAGGAATCTGATGCATTGAAAGTTACCTTAGAGATAAAAGAGAAGGAGTTACTTGCATTGGAGGAAAAGCTTAGTGCTCGTGAAAGGGTAATTTTCACTTTTCCCACCCCACTTGCTGTATGGACCTGAGGACCATGTAATTTTTAATGGCACTTTATAAAAATGCATCCCATTTACAAGCAAACTACCAAACTGTTCAGATCTTTTTAGTTATTGAATAGTTCTATCTCCTATAAAAAATTGGTAGTTGCTTTGCTATAGTTTTCATATTTTGCAGAACTGGTTCTAATTCTCAATTTAATGAGCATTACACTTCAGACTAGTTTGATTTTGTTTGATATCAACTGAATCCTGGTATGTGTTAGGGAGAGTAGCCTATTTTACTCTTCTCAGCGCCTTCCTTAATGCCAAATTTATTTCCAAAGAAGAAAAATACGACACCTGCAATTTAAGTAGTCTAATTTTATTTTTCCCCAGGGTCCTGAGTTCAATCCTTAGCTTGCGTGATTTTGGGTCTTTTTCTTTTCTTTTTTTAAGGCTAATTTTATTTTTTTATTTTTACCAACTGCAATGTTGACAGGTTGAGATTCAAAAGCTTCTTGATGAACACAATGCCATTCTAGATGCGAAGAAGGTTGAGTTTGAACTAGAAATTGACCAAAAGAGGAAATCTTTGGATGAAGAATTGAAAAACAAAGTGTCTGAAGTAGAGAAAAAGGGAGCTGAAATCAAGCACATGGAGGAAAAGGTTGGGAAAAGAGAGCTGGCACTGGAAAAGAAAATGGAGAAGTTCAAGGAGAAAGAGGCAGACTATGATGCAAAGTTCAAAGCTTTGAAACAAAGAGAAAAGACTATGAAATCCGAGGAGAAAAATCTTGAGGCGGAGAAGAAGCAATTGCTCACTGATACAGAGGATCTGATGAGTTTAAAGGCTGAAGTGGAGAAGATTAGGGCTGAGAATGAAGCACAACTGTTGAAATTACATGAAGAGAGGGAAAGTCTTAAAGTGAGCGAGACAGAAAGGTCTGATTTTCTTCATTTGCAGTCAGAATTGAAACAAGAGATAGAGAAGTATAGGCAACAGAAAGAACTACTGCTAAAGGAAGCAGAAGATTTGAAGCAGCAGAAAGAAACTTTTGAGAGAGAATGGGAAGAGCTGGATGAGAAAAGAGCTCAGGTTGAGAAAGAGCAGAAGACTCTTTTGCTGCAAAAGGGAGAATTTGAAAAAAGGATCTTGTCTGAGGAGGAAAGGTTGAGAAATGAGAGATCAGAAACTGAAGCTTATATCCATAGAGAGCAAGAAGATCTAAAGTTAGCCCAAGAGTCCTTTGCAGCTAGTATGGAGCATGAGAAATCAGCGATTGCTGAAAAAGCTCAAAGTGAAAAAAGTCAAATGCTTCATGATTTTGAACTACAAAAAAGAGAACTTGACTCCGCCATGCAGAATCGGGTGGAAGAAATGGAAAGGGAATTCCGTGAAAAAGAGAAGTTGTTTAAGGAAGAGAAGGAGAGAGAATTGGAGAATATTAATTTTCTAAGAGATATTGCTAAAAGAGAAATAGACGAGCTGAAACTTGAGAGACTTAAAACTGAGAAAGAAAAGCAGGAAGCCGAAGCCAATAAAGAACATTTGGAAAGGCAGAGAATTGAAATACGCAAGGACATTGAAGAGCTTCTCCAACTTAGCAATAAGTTGAAAGACCAAAGGGAACGACTTGTTGGGGAGAGAGATCGCTTTATTTCATTTGTTGACAAACACATGACCTGCAAGAACTGTGGGGAAATTGCATCTGAGTTTGTGCTTTCAGATTTACAACCTTTAGATGCTATTGAGAATGCAGATGTCCTTAATCTGCCTGGACTCCCTGATAGATATATGGAAATTCAAGGACTCCAGGTGTCTCCTGGTGGAAATCTAGCTGCTTCTGATGTGCAAAATGGTGAACTGACTCCAAGCATAGCTGGTTCAAAATCTCCTATTTCGGGTGGAACCATTTCTTGGATTCGTAAGTGCACTTCTAAGATTTTTAAGTTCTCCCCAAGTAAAAAGATTGCATCTCCAGCATTTGAGAAACTGGATGATGAGGCACCAATATCAGATGAACATGATGATCTGGCAGAACCGTCTAAGAGAATGCCTGCAGCTGAAGATGAGGCAGCGTTATCTCTTGCAATTGCAAGCGATTCCCTTGATGACAAGAGAATTCAGTCAGATGTTAGTGATAGGGAGGTAGAACCAAACCAGAATCTTTCAACTGATGATCAAAGTAACATAAATAGCAAGGCACCAGAAGTTGCAGTTGATTCTCAACCTTCTGATGTAAGGGGAAACCAGCCAAAACTACGTCCCAGGAGAGGAAAGCCTAAAATCAGTAGAACTCGGTCTGTTAAGGCAGTTGTTGAAGATGCTAAGGCTATAATTGGGGAACTTCAGGAAACTCAACAAGTTGAGTATCCAAATGGAAATGCTGAGGATTCTAGTCAGCTGAATAATGAGAGTCGGGATGAATCTAGTCTTGCTGACAGAGGCACGCGAAGGACTTTGCGGAAGAGGACACGTGCTAATTCTTCTCAAATCCTGGGTGAGAATGATCACGATGACAGTGAGGTACGCTCTGGCAGTGTTGTGGAAGGTCAACCACGGAAAAGGCGGCAGAGGGCTGTCCCAGTTGTGCAAGCTCCTGGAAAACGATACAATCTCAGGCGAACTAAAGCGTGAGATTCTGATCATCCCTTTTTTATTTAGGTTGGGAAAATTAAGGAAAAAACAACTGAAAAGGCGTATAGTTACACCACCCTAGCCGTGGCCCCCAATCCAGACATGTATAAAAAAAACTAAAATAACCAGAATGAAGTGTGTGTGTGTGCGTCGTTACAGTGGCACTCACCTTCCCTTTGCCCCCAACCCAACACTCAGAAGAAAATATGTATATATGTGCATGTGTAAACCCTTTGGAATAATCACTTTCTACTCTGTACATTTTAATTTCGTGATACATTTTCAGACAAGTTATAATTTATCTTAATTATCTGATTTGATTTTTTTGCTGCTTATTCTATAGTGTAGCTGCTGCTAAAGGCTCTTCTACAGTTAGTAAAGAAATTGAAGAAGATGCTCCTGTTAATCGTACAGAGGAAGACGTTCACTATTCAAAGGTTCTTCCTACCCCTTCAATGGGGGTTGCTAGCGACAATGCTGGTGGAAGCGCTCACCTTGTTAGGGTATGGAGTTTAATCCTAGTTTCTTGTGGAGCTTCTTTTTTTTTTTTTTTTTGGGAGATTCTTATTGAGCTTCTTGATTTTGTACTTGTATTTCTTTTAATGTTTGTATAGATTATTTATATGATCTTGACCTTTTTCTTTTTTAGTTCGTATTAGTCTTGCATATTTTTCTTTATTCTTAAAACCTGTTATTCCATTTGCACCACGGAAGCTGATTTGTTATCATTTTTTTTTTTCAAAAAAACCAGCCTATATAGGAGACAGGCTGTGTCGTTATTTCATTTGATCATGTTCCTTTTTTTTTTTTGTCTCAACTTCGGTTTTGACCTTTCATCCTATATTCAATGTTGGATCTATGAGCTGCCAGCTGTGCTGGCCCATGATGCAGCGATGTGAATGCTGATGATTCCTTTTTAGGTGAACTCTGGTGATTGATAGTTTAATGTCCTGGTCTTTTATTCTGCAGTGTGGTACAGTTGGAGATAATCAAGATGATGGTATGGCTGGCACGTCGAAGAACTCAATTGATATAGTATCCTTGAGTGAGGAAGTGAATGGAACACCGGAAATTGCTGGCAAGTATGAGGATCGTGATGAATACAAAAGCGAGTCTTGTGATGAAGAGGGGGATGATGAAGAGTCAGAACATCCAGGTGAAGTTTCAATAGGGAAGAAGCTCTGGACCTTTTTCACAACGTGACCAACATACAAAACCCTTCTCAATAATGTTGACTGTTGATGATCGTAAGTGGGTCAACTTGTGTAGAATTGATTGATGGTAGAGAGAAGGTTTAGATGTGTAACAAGAATTCAAATGTAGTTAGAACTACGAATTGTTCAGGCGAGGGGGATTTGCTTTTTGTTTCCCCTCTTTTTCCTCTCTTCTTTTAGGATTCAGGGATGATCCAGCCATTTTATATATGTATTTTTTTTTTAATGACAGTCCTTAGCTAGATATTTGACGTTACAGTAGCCGCTGACCCTGGATTCTCGGCTACCCACCGAAATTTGTTTGTATCAAAATGTTTGCCGCTTTTTTAGTTCTTGAATGATTGTTTTAACTTGTTGATTCTATCTCTCACCCTTTCTCTGCAATAAATGTGTTTGGTAGACAGACGGATGTTGAAGACTATATATATAAATATAAATTTAAGATTCTGCTCCTTTCTTGGTTCTTTTTCATTTGATGAAATAGTGTTGGCTTTCTATCAGAATTGTTTGTGTTCATCCTTATTTGAAAAGATGACATTATGATCAGGTGGTTCAAAGGTGAACTGTATTCTGGGCATCAATCAAGTACAATTCTTTTGAGATATTATTCTCCCTTGGACGATGAAAAAGTACAGGGCTTATATACTCATTATTAGCTTTTTAAATTTAAAACTCCAACAGCAAAGAATGGTCCAAGCACATAATTCTACATGATTTGAGAATGGCCCAAATTCGTATATATTGAGTAATTAAAAGAAAAAGGAAGACTTTCAATATGCAAGACAATTCTACATATTTATTATCTTCTAGATTTTGACATTGGTCGACGAAATAATAGTGAAACCAATGTCGATAAGAACCAATCATCAATTAAGAACATATGCAATACCTCTACACCTTTGATCAAGATGTCAAGAGGTTTCTATCTTGCGTCCTTTATGAACCAAAAAAAAAAAAAAAACTAGTCTTTTCACCGACCTACAAAATGCTAGTCTTTTCCCTGACCTAAAATCATAAAATCATATTATTCGTTCAGATGACACAAACAACATTTTTTAAATCTGACGTACTGTTCAGTCGGCCAATCAAATACCTTGAAATAAATACCTAACATTCACTTAAACTCTCAGCACTAATACTCATACACTTGTACAACAGAACAGTACAAGTGGATAGCACATATACAACAGAAGGTGAAAATTCATCAACTAATTTTTCAGATTCACCAAACTATGATTCTTTTATACAGGCTCTATCTCTATCTTGTTTCCACAAATAATTCTTTGAAATTAAGTCATCTGTCATCTGCAAGGTTAATATTTCTTCAAAGCTACTTCACTTCACTTCACAGCCTCAATTCTTTCAGAATGTATTTATTTCAACAAAGCCTGGCTGTTAATCACCAAATATCAGCGTCTTCTTGGTGGCGAAAACAGCGAAGAACCCTGAGAGCCATATCTCGAATAATCGTCATCAAGCAGTGGGCTTCTTCTACCTCTATCGGACTGGAGCCTCCCCGAATTAGGGGTCCTTGACGTTGAAAAATTACCTCTTGAACTTTGGGAGTCATAACTAAAATCTTGACCACCATATCTTGGAGTGAAAGACATGGGAGGACTCTTTACCGAGTCAACGCCTGGAGGTCTTTCATCTCTGTAATCCCGGGACCATCGTTGTTGATAGTGATCATTCCCCCTCCCATCATATTCTGCATGATGGTTCAAGCGCTGGTTCGACCGACTTCTAGGGAGATCTGAACTTGAAGGTTCAGCAGCCCAAAGTCTTTCGTCTGCATTTTCTGGGATTGGAGCATTTAAGCCAGGAAATTCAACACTCATTTTCTTTCGTGGTTTACGGTACTCTGGCTCGGTAATTTCCCCATCTTCCTGTTCGTCGGTTTCCTCATCAGCATATATTGTAATCCCTGATGGCTGATCCTCATCTTCCAGATCTGAAAGACAGGTTTTTGAGTGCTATTAAATAGTGAACAGAACACTGCAGATAATAAGAGATTTCTTTATTTGTTTTTTTGTTATTTTATAATAGTTAAAGATTTATTTTTTAATCTTTTCTAGTCAGGAATTCTATTTATCTTAAAGCATTAGAAAGACTAGATTCAATTTGGCATCATTCCAGGGTTATCTATGTTGTAACCCTCATCAGGTTCGGTAAGTTGGAAAATCTGACATCTTGTCCTGTTTCATGGTTTATTTTGTCATATCTAAACTCTCTCACCTTTGTTTTAACTAACAGAATTTCAATAAAATTAAAATACAAAGAGCAGAACGTCTACAATTGGCACAAATGAAAGAATGACAATGCACAAAACTGATTGTGGAGATGGAGATGGCTCTAAGAGGAAGAGACAAGTAATGACTCCAAGTATTTTCCATTGAAAATTCCTCTATTCTTTCCTTTCAAATCTCCAAAACAACAGCTCTAGTATGCATTGAGGAGCAAATCCTTAAAGTTTATCCAGAAGAGATGACCCCATAAAATCAGGACGAAGAAATATTTTGCAAGAATTCTCACAACTCAAATGCAGCAGGAAACAGTGAGAGATGCTTCACGCAGATAACAAACAAAAAATAATTGTCAACTGTTATGGAATCTGAGTAAAGACTGCACAAAATGCTGCCAGAAAAAGTATTTCATTTTGGCTATGGAAGAACCACCTCACATTGATAAAAATGAAAGAAGGTACGAAGACAATAAAAATATTAAAAAATGACTATATAACTGAATTGAAAGCAGCATAGGTAACATAATGTAATTACCTAGATATCCCGGCGGGTATCCTAGCTCTCTCATTCTGTTAAGCCAAGGGGGTGGATCGAGCTCCTGAACAGTGAAAAGAATATCAAAACTCTAACCACATATGATCCCGACTCATGAAGTTCACGTGTATAAATCAAAATTTCCCATTTGTAAAATAACGACTGAATTATGCATTTGATTTTCAAACCATAAGCCAATCTTCATTGATTTCTAAACTTCTGTTTGAATCTATTTTAATGTAAAATAACTGTTTGTTTATGGCAGATGACAGTCAAGAGCCAAACAGACCGGGAGACAACCTGAGCCCGATCCCGCATTTGAGAAAGTTTAGCTATGCCCCTAAAAAGTTCCTAGTTTTCCATCATTAGGAGGACCCAAAAACTCCTAAGATCCAAAAGGACAAACTAAACTCAGAAAGGGGTAAGTTCACATCAGAAGGATACAGCCCGAGTAACTCCAACAAGAAATACAAAGGGGCTTAACCTAGACCTTTTTGATATTAGCCAATTGGAGTTCGCATTTTAAGCTCCCATGGAAAAATATATATATTTAACAGTTGATTATTCCTCTATTTTAGAAATCATCATCACAATTTGACATGACTTTCAAATTATCTTAAATTGCCAATTCAAATGGCTATGCACGTTCCTCCTTCTATAGGATCATTCTCTTCCACTCGCAACAAATTTACCAAGGAAACCATAAACTGAAAAAAAGAAAGTTGTCTTGCCAACAAGAGCATAGCTCAATTGGCATCAAATAAGACTTATGACCAAGAGGTCATCGATTCGAATCCCCCCACCTCCAATTGTTGATGTACAAAAAAAAAAAAAAGCTGTCTTGAATATGCTCTCGGGAGAAAAGAACATCAAACACGCAATCAAATACTAATCACATGCAACCAAATTGAAGTCAAAGTTAACAATTGCTTTACTGTGTTCACTGTTCAGTTTTAAATTTTTATTTGCATTATTAATTTAAAGCCGTGAATGAAATAAATAGTTATAATACCTTGAGACCTAACAGTTGCCGTGTTTCAGCATCAAGGGCTCCTGGCCTCAAATCATCATACTTCCCACCGCGTGAATTCTGATAATATCGAGTTGAATTGCGGGAGCCAGAATTATGATGTCTTTTATACTTATTGCGAGCATTATTAACTGCAGCATTATCTCTGGGTTTTCGGCAATCCTTTAAGGAATGATTGTAAGAACCACAATTGAAACATCGGCTAGCATCATCAATTATCTTCTGACCTCTAAAAAGTTTGCCAAAGAAAAGAAAGAAAAAGAAAAATAGAAAACAAGTTCAAAGTGTTGTTAGTAAAAGGGTAAAGATTAACAAGCACCAATGGAAAGGCACCTAAACATTATGCAAAACTAAGTATTAGTTTTGCATAATGTTTAGGTGCCTTTCCATTGGAGTTTAAAACTAGGAAGGGTAACCCACTAAAATATTTCATCCAACAGTGGTGAGTAAAGAGAATTTACCCTTCCACATTACTCGAATCATTGGCTGAAGTCAGTCCCAAAGTGAATCCCCGATCATATAATGGCACAGAATTATCATCTAAAGGAACAAAACTTTGCTGCTGTTCACTTCTTTGGTTGTCAATCCAGAAAGTCTGCAGTTAAACAACGATTAAGAAAGAAAATACAGAAAGTAGCCAAGAAAACAAGAGAGGGGAAAAAAAACTAATAAAGCATTCACAAATTCTTTACCACAACCATACATACAAGAACCATAAAGGGACAATAGGTTTATTTTTTGCCTCAAGCATCAAACTGAATAAAGAATAATAAGATAAACAAAAAGAAAGTTCATCAACATGTTCCCATATTGTGTATCCACACGTCCTAACGTTGTTATTTGGTTTAATTTTCTGTGTAGTCATTCACCAATTAGTCCACAAAAGTTATCAGTTTCTTTGCTTCCACATCTGGCTCACATGTTAACTAAAAGTAAATCAACTGGCATAGTTTGCCAAACATATAACTGCTTTGATTGCTACCAGAAATTCAAATGTTCAAACAGGATGGTCTGTGGTCAAGCAACATAAAACAAAAACGTTTCAAGTGTCGAGCTCCAAAAAGAACTTCTAGTTTATTTTTAACCACACACCGGATGGATAAAAAGAATGACAGGCCAAATTGTAACTTTTCCTCTTAACTTACGACTTAGCACAAATGATATAAATAGAAGGTAAGTAAAAGAACAGGAAACGATGATCCAATGCAATAATAATAACTGCTGCTAACTAATTAAAATAGAAACGCCACTCAAAATTCAGATAAACGTAGGTCAACAATCTCAAATACAAACGTTTATGGACAAAAAGATAGGATAGTCACCACTGCTGAAGCCTTCTTCGTGCCGATACACAGAGCAGGAAAGAAGGTCTCTTCTCCAGATTCTAGATTTTCAGATTCTTTATCATCCTGAGCAGAGAAAAAGACAAGTTCAATTAGCTCTCTCCACCTCCCCACTAAAAACAGACAAAAAGACAAAATACTCATCCAATGAGCCAAAAAAAAAAAAAATTACCGACTACAAGAACTTAATATGGATTTTTTACCAACTACGCATGATTGCCTTTGTAGAATCCTATTCACCACAGGCGTTTAAGTCATACATAGCACAAAACAGCATAAATAGGTCTTCATACATCACACTCAAGCAAGAATTTTGTCCACAATAAACACTCTCATAGTATCACTTTTGCTCAAATTAACATGATAGTTTATTTTACAAGCATCCAGATCATCAAGAAATCATTCCTTCCTAGACTCAGCTACACATTAGAGTCCACAATAAACAGTCACATAATATCACTTCCGTTCAAATTAACATGATCATTTACTTTACAAGCATCCAGACAGTCAAGAAACCAGTCCTTCCTAGACTCGGCTGCACCTTAGAATCCTTAGAAAAACTTAACATGCACAATCCATATTACATGAACTCAAGATTTTTGCTTCCATCACTTGATCACTTGGACGAGGACAGCCAAGCCAACATGAACTTATAAGTTCACTAGAATTATGGATTCCCTGAGCTCAAGTGTTATACTCACTACCACTTCATCAATCTTCATATGAACCTACGTGGTACAAGGCAAACCCATACACATAATTCAGGTTCACTAGTTGTAAGTAACACAGCAAAGAGATTTCAGTTTTTAGAGGATACCACCTCATTAACCTATACCTTACCCCTTTGACCACTAGCCAGCCATTGGCGGCATTCAAAGTCAAAGATAAGAACCTCATTTCAAGAAAGTTGAGACGGGAATAAAACATTGCTCCAAAAAATAACTCAAGATAGTGAACTTTAAATTTAGGAAATATCATTTGTGAAGAAAAACCATAAACAGAAAAACACTTATGTATGGATGGATAAACCTCAATTTAACAATTCAACAAAATTAGATAGAAAAGAGTTCATTCTAAATTACACAAGATTGTATAAAAACAACATCTTGAACAATAAGTCAGAGGAGATAACTGCAAAGCAAGCAGCACTGATGAATGAGGCTTACTTGAGATAGAAAACCTTGTTGAGCATGCCACTCAGACCAGTGCTTTAATAATTCATCAAGCTTTTGCTTACTAGCTCTGAAAATGAGAAAATGAATCTAGTTAGAAACTTACAAATTATGTTGAATGCATTTCTATATAAGATGTTCGACCAATATTTCATTTGAACTTTTTTAATAAGAAAATCAGCTTCCAATAGGATAAATAAAAAAAGATAAAAGCACTAAAGCAGTATCACAATTGGACATTTTGGAGGAGAAGAAGAAACATTTTTAAGGGCCAATTGCCAAATAAGTAGAACAATGTCAACCGACAATTTTAAATTTATATGGGCTTCAATGACAAATCAATTTCAGAAAATTGCTTCATCTCACCAATGATCTATTCGGTTGAACAAATTCAAATGATGATAGTTCTCTATTAAGCACGCCTTAACAAACCTAATGCAATCAATATCACCATGTTTTACCCTTTTTGGCACGGATACATGTTTCTTAGTTATAAAAAAAATATTATTGTTTATTAAATAGAACAAATAGGCTCATTTTTGCAGAAATAGTTACACAACCAACCTTGTTAAGTAATTATACACGATGTGCACTGAAGGTTGTTGCTCATCCATGGCCGTCCGTGGTCTTTTGACACCTGATATTGCTGGATAAATAGAAAAATAATTTTTAGTATCACAAATAAAACCTTGTAAATTATAGAAAACTAAACTCATCGCAATCAAGAGGGGATATGCCTTAAAAAATTATATAAAAAAATCCTATACATAAAGTAAATCATGAAAGGAGAGGTTCAGCAAAAAAATCCAACTACCATCACTCTTGTGAATTTTACTGGGGCCTCCATGATGGGATGTGGACGAACCATTCTCAACAGGCACTCCAAAGTTAAATCCGTTGAATTCAATTGAAACTCCGTTGGTTACAGTCAATTGACCACCAGTTTTCAGGAAGGATGAATTATCAACCAAATCCTTTTCAAAATTTTTGCTTTCAACATGACAAACATCTTCATATCTCATTTGAAGTTCATTCTGCTGCAAGAACTCTCCGTTTGGTTGTATGATCTCATCTGCAGAGTTGACTGACAGGTATTTTGCTTCAGTCGGTAATGTATTATTCTCACTTCTACTTCTAGTCTTACTAAAATCTGGGAGGTTATTCAGATCCTCAATTTCCATATCTGAATCAGAACGTTGTGTTTCATCATTAAGGTCAGATTGAGGTATGAAACGCACATCTTCAAACTGTACATCATCTGCAAGCTCAACCTTCTCGATGCTTGCATCATTGTCCTTGCACTTCAAAACACTTGATTGAGAATCAGCTTCTCTTGTTTCATTACAACTAGGAGACTCATTACTCTCGTTTTCATTACCAGAATCACCAGAAGCTAGCAGTGCAATGAAATCCTCGGTTCCCATAAAATGGAAATGCAATGGACAATTCTTAGCAAAAAGTTCACTCAGTAACTGTAAATTTAATCTGCAGGAACAAACTGAATCCCAGATGGAAATCACCTAGTAATAAAAAGTAGCAATGACACATGTTAACGCCATATCAACACTAAGACACTTCAGGCAAAAGTGGACTAGGAACTTAATTAATTACATACAAATTGTTCGAATCCATAAAACTATAAAAATCCAAAAAGTAATTAATATTAAATAATATGACTATCTGACTTATGACATTTCCAGAATCCAATACTTTCAAAATAATCTCAAGCCTTAAATGTAAAAATCATGGAGCATATCTAAGATCCGGTTTCAAATTCCCCTAGAGCCCCAACTTAGGATATTAACCATCTACAAGTGTCTAAATTACAAAACATTGTAGGGTTAGATACTAGTCCAAGAAACTGGCGTCTTAAAATTCAGAATGTGAAGAAAAATACATATCTAAGTCGTGTTAAAACTAAAAACAGCATCATCAAGTTGAAGTTCGTTTTTTTTTTCAGTACAATAAATGTGGGGTGGGGATTTGAACCTCTAATTTCTTGTAGTCAGCACTTTTTCCAAGTTCCTTTATCACAAATTATTACTCAAGGCTTCAACGTACTATATCAACAACACCAAAACACAAATCTAATGGTAAAATCGGATGCAGATGATGAAAAACGGAAGCTGAAATTTGACAGCGGATGTAAATGAGTATTTGAACTTCCAGAAATAACAATGCACAGATACCTATTTAAAGCTTGGAATTTTAATGGAAAAACAGACACTCCAGCGTCCCATTAGAGACAAGAGCAGCTACTAAAAATTACTAGGAAATCATTTGAAAGCACCGAGCAACTTTTCAAATTAAAATTTCGGAAGAAAACAACAACAACAAAGATTATTCAAACTATGTATTGAGAAAAGCAAATTCAGACTCAATTTTGATATGGGACTTTGAAGACAGGATTAAAATTTTCCTAATTCGAACACATTCTAGCTTAGTTCAGGCTACGCTGTAATCAGCCAAAAAAGAAAAGAGAAGACACTTAGGGTATGAGGGAAAAGAGAGAAATTTAGGGTTCTGGAGAAGGTAACCTGAGTGGGTCAGTAAAATTCGGCCCTTAATTGGAAAAAAGAAGTGGAAGAAGACGAAGCGACTGCAGGAGAGATCTGTCGGAGCCGGAATTGGGAAAAGATCCGCCAGACCAATGACGACGAGCGAGTGAGAGGGAGGTCAATTGATCCAGTCGGCGCAGTGAATGGATGAATGCTAGCCGTACGATTCAGATTCTCTTCTTTCTCTTTCTCTCTTTCCCTTTTTATTTTATTTTTTTAAGGGTAAATTATATCTCGAACGATCAAATCTATAATTTTATGATTTCATCCGTAGAATTATATAATATTATTTAAAATATAGAATAGTATAATTTAGAGTTATAATAATCTATGCTTCAAATATGTCTTAATTTTTTAGGAACCGTTTCACGTCATACTTTTTAAATGATAATAATTATTATTATTAAAAAAAGTTGAGAAAAGTAGAAAAGAAAAAGGATATAGAAGAAGAGAGTTTTTTTAAAAAAATTACTATTTTATTTAAAAATTTATTATTTCCTAAATTTTAGAAATTTGATGGTTGGATTTTGAAACCTAGAAACTCAATAGAGTGAAAAAGATAATTTACTCTTTTTTATGTTTTATTTATGATTAAATTATTAAAAATACTTTAGGATAGAGTTCAATTGTATCTCTGAATTTGCAAAAGTTTTATTTTTATTATTAAACTTTAAGCTTTTTCAAAACTATCATTTTGTCCATTTTCATTAAAATGAAGACAAAAAAGTGGTGTAACAATAACATGCAAAATAGTGGTACATGTGATAGAAGTGGTAGATTTCGATTATGTGCCCATAAAATTTCAGGATATGTTTTATTGTGCCCTTATTATTTCAAAAGTTAAAATTTTATCTTTTAATCATTGAAAATATTTTGCAACAACCATTTCAATAGTTTCTTTTAAAAAATATATATATGAAAAAGATTAATAAGTTGAAAAAATACTAAAAATGACATTATATAATTGAGGAACAAGGGAATGAATAGTTATTATGTTCTCACAATCAAAATATTTGGGAGAAACAAAATTTTTGAAAAAAAAGTAAATCACGATGGATGCCAATGGACGAAATTTGTACTTTTTATCTCACATTTGATTGATGAAAACTACATGCATACAAATAAATTCAAGACAATTGAATCTAAGGACTATTTTATGGTTTAACAACGAAAGGTTTAATTTTATTTAAAATAATTGGACTTGTGGGAGCCTCTTAAAAAGAAAATCACAAATGATTGGAGAGAAAAACAATCAGAAATTCTCTATTGAAGATATGTGTAAAAAAAAAATTACTAAAGCTTATCCCTAGAGTCCTATTTATAGTGGCCTATGGAGAATAATTAAATAATATATCTTAATATCTTAGGTATTAAAACATATTTATCTAACCAATTGAAATATCATATTCAAATCTTTCCAAATTCTCCTAGATATTTGTTTCCTAATTTGAATCTAATTCAAATTTAATAAATATATTTTATTTAATATATCTTAATATGCTAATGTATCAAATACAATAAATATTTTTTTATTTTATATTTAATTATCTAATATATTAAATATGAGTTCGAACACTTCAAATTGAATATTAATTTTAACATTTCAAAATTTTCTTTCATATGAGCTAGCAAGAGAACTTTATGAACTTAAAGATTATAAGCTACAATGATACAAAATTAATTAATTAATTTTAATTCATTAACTAACCTATAGTTGCACTCTTATGCATTGTAGGACAAGTTGCATCTATGGATATAATCACTACATACAAGTCAATTTGTCATGAGTTGCTTGTAATTATCACTAATCCAACCATAAATAAGTCTTGCTTCGGCCAGTGAGAATGTGGCCTCATTGTTCAAGTCCCACTTGGAACTACTCATATCTACTTATCTATATGGGAATGAGCGAATTTCATTATGTTTCCAACTCCTTATTTGGTCAAGTCCTTAAAGTGGTAGGCTTATGGAATCGGCTACAAAAGTCTCTCACCCATGCAAATCAAATGACAAACCATCACAAGGAGGAGTTCATAACTCGATTAAGATTGAGTTCCATATGATCATCATGATGAAATATTAATCTTCTTAATTAACAGATTTATTAAAAATAAATTAAATATTTTGTGGTTCGGTCTCATGCAAACTCATTGTATAAGATACTCTCACTCACATGTCTTCAAATAAATGATTTGAATCAAATCATTTATAATTACTACAAATTGAGTCGTATCAATAGTGTTACCAAGATAAAATATCCAATCTTATCCATATATTATGACCATTTAGATTATTTATTGAATATGATCGTCTCATGCCAACAACATACTATTCAAGATTACACTAAATAGCTTTGAATTTTTCATATAATAGATAAAATTATATTACAAATAAAATAATAAAAATTATTATTAATTATTAAATAAATTATTAATAGATATAAATCCTAACAATCTCCTATTTCCATTAAAGTACATGTATTTAGGGCATACTATGCCCAAAGTAGCCTTTTTATTTGTTGTTATCCTAGCTTCCACAAACTAATGCTCTCAATTTTCTCTCATAAATATATTTTTCTATGGACTTTTCTCTTTTGTTTATCTCGACTATGTTTATTTTTCATAGTTAAAGAACTTGTTGAATTTTTATTAATGCACGACTTTTCTGTGGCTTCTCCCACAATTTCAATAATAATAATAAAAAAAAACTATATTTCTTAAATACGTTTTCCTTTAAACAATAGTATATTGAATGCAGGGGCAGATTTACCATAGGCCCAGGGGGCTCGAGCCCCCCTCAAATTTTTACCTTTAATAATATGTATAGAAAAAATCAGATTAAATAATAAAAAAACCTTCTGACATAGTGGTTAATAGGTTATAATCCCCCTCTCAAGTCATAGGTTTAATCTCCGGTTTGTACAATTTTAAATAATTTTTTCCAATGTCATATTCAAGCTTCACTCGATACAAATTGAATGTGATAAAAACAAGTTTAGGGACACATAATTGAAACATGTCACTTTGTCATGTGTACCATTATTTTACAAGTTAGCGCTACACTATTTTTTTCTTCACTCTAATGGAAAAGTTGACAAAAAAAAAGTTGTTTTGAAACAAAAGATCTTTTGAAAATTTAAGATATTATTGAAACCTACCATGGATATTTTATATACCTTAACCTTTATTTATCTATATAGATTATTATTGATTAAATATATGTTATGGTCTAATATTTGGAAAAATGGTACCTTTCTTAATTTTAATTTAATTATAGACAAGGAAACACTAAAACTCAATAAACCCTTTTTTATGTAACGAATGTGGGCACGCGGGTCAATCTTTATGTGACTCAAGTTATAAAAAAAAAAAATGTTCAACATCTGAGTTTGCATATTCAAATTACAAGTTTGTTGATCCAAAACGTTACATCACCTAGGTTATACAATTTTTATTATTATTATTATTTTCATTTTCAAATATTGTTAAGACATAAAAGTCTTCTGCTCTGTACTGCTCTGTACTTTATCCCTTGTTCTACAGTTGAGTAGGTGGCTATTAGGTTACACAGTTGCTTCTATTCCCTGTGTTGTCTTTTCTATTCATTTAATGTCTTATACTCCTTCAGAGCTATTTAAGAAGCTCTTTGTATTGTAACAAGTAATGAATTAAGAATATATAGAGGAATCATCTTTCGAAGCTCTGCTCTCAAAAACCCTTTTCTCGATAACTTGGTATCAGAGCCACAAATGGCTAACACCGACCAATCCTCTACCTCTCAGACTCCGGCCACTGAGAATCCGACCACTCAAGTTCCTCTCATTCATTCACCTATCCTAAAGACTCCTGGACCAGTTCACCTTCCCAAAATTCCTGGAGCTATGCAAGTGAGATCGGGAGGTGTATCTGTTTAAACCCTCATTCGTGAACCTCCCGAGCCATGTCACCTCCATCAAGCCGGATCGTAATAACTTCCTGTTGTGGCAAAATATAGCTCTCCCAATCCTCGGAAGCTACAAAACTAGAGGGACATCTCACCGTAAGGATCCGTGCCCTGAAATGTCCATTGTTGTTCCTCCATCTCAAGATGAACCACTTGGATCGCTCCTCCCAACCCCCGAATATGACATCCGGGATGTCTGTGATCAACTCCTAGTTGGATGGCTATATAATTCAATGACCGTAGAGGGTTGCCTCTCAAGTCACTAGCCGTGGAACCTGCACAGAACTCGGGTTGCTCTGCAAGACTACTATGGTGTGCAAGCCACCTCTCAAAAGGACTATCTCAGCGATCGCTCCAACAAACCGAGAAAAGGGAGTATGAAAATGGCGAATATCTTAGTCTAATGAAAAGTTACTCGAGATAATTTGTATTTGGCAGGTTCCCCAGTGGATTCTCAGGATCTTATCTCCGATGTTCTCTCTGGTCTTGATGAGGAATATACACCCTCAGGGTTGTGATTCAAAACAAAGAAATGTCCTGAGAGCCCAAAGATATCACAACTTCTCACCTTTGAACTACAGCACAGAACAATTTCTGGACCATGAGGAGAGGTATCTCTATCAACCAACCTTCAGTTAACATTGCTGCCACAAATTCCTCACCCACACCACAGTATCATAACAATAGACACCAAGGACATAGCTCTCAAAGGAACAATCGAGGAAGAGGCAGAGGACGGTCCTTTGGAAATTCCAAACCAATCTGCCAAGTCTGTGGAAAATCAGGTCACACAGCTGCTGTCTGTTATCATCGGTTTGAAAAGGATTTCAACAACCAATCCATTTCTACCTCAACTCCACAGAGCAAAACAAATGTTGGAAGTTCCTATGCCATGATTGCAACCCCTGAAATTGTCAATGATAATGCTTGGTATTTGGACAGTGGAGCCAGCAACCATCTGACTTCTGATCTTGCAAACCTATCACTCAAAACAAACTACACAGGTATGGAACAAATTACTGTTGGAAATGGTTGTAAATTGCCTATAAGCTATGTGGGTAGTTCTCTTATTCATTCGAATATCAAGAAACTTATCTTGAAGGAATTATTACATGTGCCACAGATCACAAAAAATTTGATTAGTATTTCTAGACTAACAATGGATAACTCTGTCATAGTGGAGTTTCATGATTCTTTTTGTGTTGTCAAGGACAAAACAACGGGGGAAATTCTTCTGGAAGGTAGCCTTAAAGATGGTTTGTATCAGATTCCGTCCCTAGAAGCCTCCTCTCACAACTCGGTTCAAGAAAAACACAGGAGACAGTTTCCTTTTGTAGCTTTTGTTTCTAGTATGACTGTTGTGCAAAAACTCACTACGCAAGCATACGCAATCGTAGGTAATAATTGGTGAACAAGGTCGATCCCACAGGGACTAATGTTTGCAAAAGTTTGAGAAGATAAGTAATGCTAAATTAGACTTAAAGCGCCTAAACAATTCAAAAACAACAAAATTGAGCTTAACATAAGAGAGATTGAATTTAGCTATCTAATAGTGGTAAACAGTTCAAATGGACAATAAACAAGCTGATGATGAAGTAATAAAAACGTTGGAATTTATGAAAATGAACTTCTAAATTCTGCTGTCTAATGTTGTAGCAATGCTACCACACTGCTGCAAACTGCTATACTGTGAAGAAACGGGAAATTACGCAGAAATTCCAAAAATTATTTCTAACTTCGAATTTTAGCCTAAAAGCAGAGGTTAACATATGTCTATGAATACCCAGCTTCCCAACATAAAATTAACACAAATTTCCCTAAGTTACAAGCCAAAAGCATATATCTATACCTTTGGAGCCTTTTCTTTTTCAAGAGGAAGACATACATGCATTGCTCATGCTTTTTCCATCCATTTCAACCTTTTCAGAATTAAAACGAACTAATATTCAATCCTAAGGTGATCAATCTTAAGAAGAACATTAAACAACAAATACCCATAAGCAAACTTCACAAGTACAACAATCTTCCAACAAAAGACTTCAAAAACTAGAGTTTCATTCCATAAATTCCAACGTAAAAAGTACTTAGCCCATGACTATTACATAGAACTCAAGAACAAAATGCTTAAAACTTATAAACATTCTAAAGATGAATTCAAAGCTACTACAAAAGATCTAACTACACAAGGAAGAAAACAAAGCTAATAAGAGAGAAGAAAAGATGGACACGAATTGGCTATGGAGGTGAGGTAGCAGCTGCCTTCTTCTTCAGCAAGCTCTCGATAAGGGTGGCCTCCTCCTCCTCTTCTTCTCTGCTGTCTTATCGATAAGATGGCCTCCTCCCCCTTCTCTCTCCTTTCCTAATTAGGTTAGATCTTTTTTTCTTTTCTTTTCTTTTCTTTTGCACCCCTGGTCCTTTAATTGTCAAAAATCTCCACAAAACCCAAATCTAATGATTTAGACCAGAAAAAGAGGTATCAACTGCGTCATCCCGAGAGGTGGGCCCTACTTTGACTTTTCTGCCCGATTTCAATGCTGCAACAATGCTGTGACATTGCTACTTCATAGTGTACTAGCCTTCTGCTTTTAAAGCGGTCTTGCAATGACAAAGATTGTTATTGATGTTGCCACACTTAACCATCATCTTCTCCTTACACCAAACAGAAACACGAATAAGAGCAACAACCTACACACAAGACCCTACAACAATGAGGATGAATAAAAACGCCAAATCACCAAAAAAAAACAAACTGGATACAAAAAATACTAAAATCTACCCTACACAATAAGGAAAAAGGAACAACCGGACACTAAAGCAAACACACTCTAAACTCACAAAAACACGCTAAGAAAACGACTAAAACACGCCCACCACTCAATTTTTAGTAGAAATGAACCATGGAAAGTGCCAAAAATAATCCCATTTCATGGGATTATCAATGACCAATAGAAACCAGGGTTGATCCTTTGTTAGTTACTTCACCCTATGGTCCTCATGTTTTGTATTGCTCCAAAATACATGGCATAAGTAGACTTGGCCATCCGTCTCCTAGAATTGTGCATCAAGTATTAACTTCTTGTAACTTGAAAGCTCGAATAAATGAAAAAATAGAATTTTGTGAGGCTTGTCAGTATGGAAAAGCACATAAGTTACCATTCTCTTTGTCTAACTCTCGAGCTACACAACCTCTTGCTTTAATTCACACCGATTTATGGGGTCCTGCACCCGTTCCTTCTTCAAATGGATATCATTACTATATAAGCTTCCTCGATGACTATTCACGGTTTACTTGGATCTTTCCTCACAATCCAAAAATGAGGCCATCACAGTGTTTAAACAATTTCATTCTCGGGTTGAAAACTTGTTTAATCACAAGGTGAAGATGGTTAGATGTGATGAAGGCAGTGAGTTCAAACCATTACTCCACTATGCTTCTGAAGTTGGTATCCATGTTCACTCACACCGCCTTGTTGTACTCAAAGACAAAATGGTCGAGTGGAAAGGAAACATCGCCACTTAGTCGAGACAGGACTTACTCTTCTTGCTCAAGCCAAAATGCCCTTGGAATACTGGTGGGATGCCTTCCACACCGCAGCCTACTTAATTAACCGTATGCCAACCGCAGTTCTTGATGGCAAAGTTCCTTATACCGTGCTCACCGGTGCTCAACCTGATTATACTGCTCTACGAGTATTTGGCTCTGCTTGCTATCCTTGTCTTCGACCCTATCAACAACACAAATTTGACTTCCACACTGCTCGTTGTGTTTTCATAGGCTACAGCAACAATCATCGAGGCTATCGGTGCCTTAGTTCCTCAGGGCGTGTCTATGTTTCTCGCCATGTCTGCTTTAATGAAAAGAATTTCCCTTTTAGTGATGGCTTCCTTGATCAGTCAAATTCAGTTTCCTCATCTGCTGAACAAGTACTCTCTTGGCCGCCTATTTCCTTTCCATCATCACCACCACCCTCAACCACCCTCCTTCCTCACTCATCTCCAACTTTCTCCACGTTACCATCTTCCTCCAAAGAACACTACTTTACAATCCCCGCCCACGCCATCCACCCCATCATCCGACTCACCTATTCATCACTCCCGCCTCCACCCCTATGACTGAAGCCTCACCCACTGGCTCTTCATCCAATTCAGTGCAACCATCCTTACACCCAATGGTTACCCGAGCTCGTGCTGGTATCACTAAACCCAAGAAGTTTTTTGGCTGCCTTTCTCATGCCACACCCTCCATTGACTGGTCTCTCACCGAGCCCTTGAAATATACTCGATGTCATGACCCATCCTCTTGGAAACAGGCCATGGATGATGAATTTGCAGCCTTGGTTCGCAATCATACTTGGGACCTTGTTCCTCCCACTCCTCACCAACACTTGGTAGAGAACAAGTGGGTCTTCAAAATCAAACGCACTACCTCCGGTACTATTCAGCGCTACAAAGCTCGTCTTGTCGCCAAAGGGTTCTCCCAAACCCCGGGTATTGATTTTCATGAAACTTACAGTCCTGTTGTTAAACCAGCTACTGTTCGGTTAGTTCTCACTCTTGCTGCTACTTATGACTGGCATGTCCGTCAACTGGATGTTAGTAACGCATTTCTTCATGGCAAACTCTCCCCCTGGCTATGTTGATTCCTCCCGACCTGACTATGTCTGCCGATTGAACAAGGCTTTATATGGTCTTAAACAAGCTCTTCGCGCCTGGTATGACAAGTTGCGCACCACTCTGATCGCTTGGCAGTTCTCTCACTCCAAGTCAGACTCTTCTTTATTTTATTACCGCCATGGTTCCACGATTACCATCCTTCTAGTCTATGTGGATGATATTCTCATCACAAGCTCACATTCAGCTGTTATCTCTGATCTCATTCACCGGCTGCACAATTGTTTTGCTCTCCGAGATCTTGGCCCCATCCATTATTTCCCGGGCATTCAAGTTGAGCGCTCCCTCACTGGTTTTCAATTATCTCAAGCCCCCTACATCCGAGACATTCTCACCAGGCTGCATATGTCGACACTAAAGGCCTCCCCAACTCCTATTGCAGTTCATTCCTCTGTTTCGCAGCACACTTGATTCACTTCACTATGTTCAGCTTACTCGGCTTGACATTGCTTTTGCGATTAATAAGCTCAGCCAACATGCTCATGCTCCTCTTGTTACTCATTGGCAGGCAAACGCATCTTAAGGTATCTTCTTGGCTCAATTCATCTTGGGCTTGCTCTTCAACCTGCCTCCACGATGCACATAACCGGTTTCTCGGATGCCGACTGGGCGGCCTGCCCTGTTGATCGACGCTCGGTTGGAGGCTATTGTGTCTTTCTTGGCCCTTCTCTCATTGCTTGGTCTTCCAAAAACAAAGATGTTGTCGCCCGCCCAAAGACGTAATCGAGTACACGGCGCCGCTCACGATCTTGTGAGATCCGGTGGATCACCTCTCTTTTGGCTGAATTGCATCTTCCCTTGGTTGGTCCTCCCGTCACGTGGTGTGACAATATAAGTGCTGCTGCCCTTGCTCGTAACCTGGTTGTTCACTCTCGCACCAAACACATTGAAATTGATATTCATTTCGTGCGTGATCAAGTTCTTCGGCGTCAACTTGACATTCGCTATGTTCCCTCTAGTGATCAAGTTGCTGATTGCCTGACCAAACCTCTTCACCATACTCGTTTTCAGTACCTTTGCGACAAACTTGGCCTCGTTACTCTCCTGCCACGTTTGAGGGGGGATGTTAAGACATAAAAGTCTTCTGCTCTGTACTTTATCCCTTGTTCTACAGTTGAGTAGGTGGCTATTAGGTTACACAGGGAATAGGCTTCTATTCCCTGTGTTGTCTTTTCCATTCATTTAATGCCTTATACTTCTTCAGAGCTATTTAAGAAGCTCTTTGTATTGTAACAAGTAATGAATTAAGAATATACAGAGGAATCATCTTTCGAAGCTCTGCTCTCAAAAACCCTTTTCTGATAACTAATATTGTGCTATTCAAACATAAACTTATGGAAGAACTTACCTTCTATACTAAATAGTATATAGTATATACTACTTTTATAAATAATAAAATCACATAGAAAATATATATTACACAAATTTAGTTATCCATCATCTATCCAATATCCATTTATACCATTCAAAAAGATGTTTCACTAAAATTGTGTAACACATGTTAAAATCGCGAATCAAACATCTCTTTAATATTTATATTTCGTCATCACAGTTTTTTTTCCCTTTATTTACAACATTAATCTTTATCTTTATATATAGTTAACTATGAGTGTATTTTGAGAAATAAAACAATGATGATAAATGATAACATATGTTCAATTATGAGTTCAACGTTCAAATTGAGAGTGAATTACAACACTCAGTTTTTGGGTTTCCTCAATAAAATTGATCATTTTGTCAGTTCATTGACGTATCAAAGGGATAAAGTTGGCCTCAAATATGTTATCTGAAATTCTGAATTAACCATATTTATAAATAAAACGAATTGCATTGTAAATATTACACATAATATGACGCCATGCATGCACGCGCTTCTTCAATACTATGCCAAATGGCAAAGCCTCCATAGCCTTAGTGTCCTCCATGTGTGGCCCATCTCTTACCAATGCTTGGTGTCCAATTATCTAACACACCCTTTCCAAATCGCTTATAAATAATGAGCTTTGGTGGAAAAATAAAGAACACATCCATTGGTGAAATTCTCTCCAATTCTCTTCATTCTCTCCCACTCTCTTTTTAGTCTTTATTTAATTTTCCATAAATTTCCACTATCTCTTTATTTATATTATATATATTGCCCCCACTTTCCAAACACTTATTTTAATATTATTATTATTATTATATTATTCTTATTATATTATTATTATAAATATATTATTATATTAGTATTTTAATATTGGTAAAATTATACCCGGTTTTCATCCTATTTTTACAACAAATTGAACCATAAAATACAGGAAAATAAAAATGAAAAAAAAAAAACTCCAGAATACCCAAAAAAAAAAAAAGGAAAAGAAAAAGAAAAACGCCAAAATGATAATTAATGTAAAAGCCCTAACATAAACAACTAATTAAGGTATATATTATCCCGAGTCAAAAATTAAAATGCTTCAATCTTTGAAGAATTGATTACCAGCCTTTTAGGTATAAAGATACTTGTCCAATCAATTTCATCTCTAACAAATATATCATCTTTAGATTAAAATGATCTATTAAGCACTCAATTAAAAATTAAAAATTTAATGACCTATTAGAAGCTTCTCAAAATTCAAGAATACATTAGACACATAAAAATTTAGAGATTAAACTTGTAATTTGACCCATATTTTACCAGTTTAGAAAACATTTCAATCTCATTCTTAAAAAAAAAAAAAAAAAATCAATTTCATCTCCAAACTATCAAAATAAATGAAATCGCATAACACAATTATTTCAAGAGATTCATACCTCATTTTAGTTGTGATCCAAATACCCATTTTTAGAACCTCATTAGATACATACATATACATACATACATGTATATGTATATGTATGTATATGTATGTATTTATGTATATTTTTTTTTCTCACAAAGAACCTCATTAGATAATATTCAAATCTCAGACATGAAGTCTACAAAAAATGAAAGAAGTAATGAACAGTGCCTCCATCACCATGAACAGAGGGAATATAATCCACTTTAACCCACATTTCAAACATTCCTAAGATGTATTTTATCAATAACAAATATATATTTTTTTTTAAAAAAAAAGCAGCATTTGGAAGCCAAACTTGTTCCACATACCTAACTGAGAATCTCATTCAAGTTAAGAAGTTGCTTTTCAAGACATGGTGACACCAATTTTTAGCTTCAAAAAGTGGCAGGAGAGTCACTACTAGGATTAGTCTAAAAATTTTGATACATCATACTCCATCTTCTTCCTCTATCAGCTTCTACCTGAACCACCATCTTTGCGCCATTGAAAGAGGAGTATTGAAGAACGGGGCATAACGGTAGATCAGTGGAGAAACGACCCTCCCAATATTGGACCAGGCGCTTCGATGATACCCAGAAGTGACAGGAGCATGATACATGAGCTTTAGCAGCTGCGTTTAGGAATTGTCCACAACAAAAAGAGTCACCAACTCTATTCTTAGAATATGAAAACAAATATGAAGTTTCAACAAGAGAAACACCCTGAAAGAGCCTATTCATGACTTATGACATCAAAAAAATATCATATCAAAAACTACATATCTAATTGTTTGGTTAAAAATCCAAAGAAGTTGTTCTTGAGTTAATGAGTTAATTATTTTCTTAGAACATAATCTGTCGTCCATTTATTTGTAAAACTAGCCACTAAAGAGAAAAGAAGGAAATAGGCAGAGAGAGAGCAAGCGAGAGGTAAAGGATTTGTAACCAGGGGAAAAGAAGTGGCAGAATTTTGGGTTAAATGCTCAATTATCTTGCAGTTAATAACCACTTAATTTTGGATGGCGAATTGGTGTGTATGATCTTTCAATATTATGTGTGCGCCTAAACTAAATATGGTATTATGCAAATGCTAACAAGTAGCATACCTGCCAGTACATGAATGTATGTAAGAAGTTACGTTGCCACCTGCAGAACACAAGTTTGAAGTGATCATTGAAGGAAATTACTAGTAGAAAGTGACAAAAAAAAAGGAAAAGAAAATGGATCTGGAAGAAGTCGACAAGAGTCAAAAAGGGACTAAAAACTGACGAGAGCAAAGAGATGATTAAAATGAAGCCAAGTCCAATCTCAGCCTGCGAAGATAGGATGCTAAGAGTAGTAGAATTTGACTCCACCCATACGCAAGGCTCTTCCAAATATTTCCTGCAACAAATTAGAGAGCATAAAAGCATAAGATACTTGCACAGAGAAAACTTGATTTGTTATCATCGTGAACTTGAAGCAGATTTTAAACACGGGAGAAAAGTAAGAGGTAATACACATTCATCTATACTTCCAGCATGGAGACAGGAGAGCACACCACTTGATTTCTCCTCTTTCCTTGAACACCCATTAATTCCCCCAAGAACGCATTATGCTATTATCAATAATATTCACCTTCCTTTTGTAAATCTTTTGGGCTTCCTTGCCCTCTTTTGTAATTTCATATTATCAATGGAGCTGTTATATTTTCTCATTAATATATATATATATATATATATTCACCTTCCATAATTGAAATTAAAGGAACTTCAATCAGATTATCTCTCTTTTCTGTACGTACGCCACCTGATTTCTCCTTAGTTGTATCTGCTTATTTAATATGATCTTTCAGCAAACGCTTTTTGTAGACATTTTTCAGAATTATAAGCCACTAATTTCAGGTTGTGTCAGCAAAAACTAGGGGGCAAACAACTATCCTGAAATCTGTGTTCATGATGCAGCATATCCTGCACAACAAGCAAGGAACGGGTACCACCTTCCCCCTCCACAAAAGCAAGGATGGCAAAAACAAAATAAAAAACACTAGTCTAGATTGAAAACACAGAGACTAGGATATTTTTTTTTCCTTGGGGGATGGGGACATTATAATCGAAATTGAAGTGGACATATTTCATACAACAAATAAATGATAAATCAAATAAAAAACTGATAACATGCTACCTGTATAAGGACGAACGTGCAAAATTACGCCTAAGAAACTTTGCAACATGTTCAAGAGCCCGGCAGAGGATAGGAATTAAAGCAACTGCATAAAAAATGAAAGTTTTTTAGAAATCTTAACACACATAAGTATGAAAAAGATTTAAAAATATATATATATATATATGAACAAAATGATGTTCCTATGAACGAATATTCAGTGATATCATAAAGAGATAAATAAGTAAATAAAACTTTATTGGCGAAGCTATGCTTACATTTGAGACAAATATTTGAAGTCACAAAGGTGATACAGTAAGTGAAGTAAATGAAATCTTTTGTTCCAATTATGGACTGGAAATAAGCTTGCAATGCTTGTAAATTCCACGCCCTGGGCTTCTGCAAACATTAAAAAATTAATAACTTAAAATAAATAGATAATATAGAGACCAAGCATTTTCTTTTCTTTTCTCTTTTTGATAGGAAGAAACCAAACATTTTCATAGAATGGAAATGGGGCTGTTAAATTAGAATGATAACTTACTCCATACAACGAGTACAGAGAATATAAAGAAGAACAAGTTGTGCCCATGAAAGAAAGCCTATATGCCCTCTGTGAAAGATTTTTGGGTATTAGAGGGAAAATTGCCAGCACAGCCACAATAAACACCTGCAGGGGAAATGATAATTAACTACTCAGAGCCAATACTAAAGACAACCAATAGATTTTTATGAAAATACCCTTAGTGTATAACTTTCATGCTCAAATTTAAAATAATTTTCATAACTTTTCTAATAAAGATTTTTCTTGGAGGTTTCAGGTTTTCACGAAGGAAAAGAAGTCGATGGGCAATGTTCCCATACAACCTTTAAAACTAGATGACAGAAATATGCTACAATGAACTCTCAATAAGTAAATACTCCACCAGGACATCACGAAGTCCAATAGAATGTTTTGTGTTTGTGGTTCACCCCAAAAAGGGACCGTTGAAAATCCCAATCAAGGTAAAAGGACAATTGGATTTGAATTAATAAAGAAAACCAGGTTGTAAATCTTGGAGAAAGATCAGGACACTGTCAAATAAGAACTTAGAGTAAAACAGATGATACACTTGTACATCTTACTCTTCATATTAAGGGGTTGAAGTGCATAACACGCGTGCACAAGCAGAGGAAAGTTTTGGTAATGATGGGGATAGCTCCAAAAAGAGAAGGAAAGAAAAACATTAAAGATATAAATAGGGTATGCCTGTATGTACCAGCTTTTTCAACAAAACTTACAGGAATTACATTTCATCAGTCGAAAATGATGAAATGAAATCTTCGTAACTAAGGCCCCGTTTGATAACCATTTTGTTTTGGGTTTTTAGTTTTTGAAATTTAAACCTAAGAATACTACTTCTACCAATGAGTTTATATGTTTTCTTATCTACTTTGTACTTATGTTTTCAAAAACCAAGCCACTTTTGAAAACTAAAAAAAGTAGCTTTAAAAAACTTGACTTTATTTTTAGAATTTGGCTAAGAGTTCAAACGCTTACTTAAGGGATATGATCTCTATTGTAGAGAAATTAGGTCAAAATAAGCTTAACTTTCAAAAACTAAAACTCAAAAACAAAATAGTTATCAAACGGGGCCTAAATATTCATACAAGCTTTCATAAAATCAGCAACTCAAATTTAAGGAAAAAACAAAATACATAAATAAGATTGTGATAAAGAAATTTGCAAATTTGTGTGTAGCCCTCAAACATTCTGTGGTTCTACCAAGTTTGCAAGATCATGTAAGCAAGCATGAACTAAACTAACCCTACCCATGCATTGACAGAAAACTGGATTGTTTGTCGGTCCCAGCGTAACAGAGTTGGATTAGGATCTGCGCTTGCAGATGTACCTGAAGTCCTAGTTGTTGACCCTGCATCATTACAAGAAATGCATCATGGAGATGCAATCAGGTAGATTCTATATTAACATTAAAAAATTTCTACAACTTGATGTCTAACATTACAAAAATATCAAAACAAAACTTCTACCTGAGCTTGGCGGTCGGCTCCGATTATTAGTAGGAGGGGGTGCTGCGGAAGATGTTGCTGAAGGTCTCGATGACTGAGTAGAACTACTAGAAGACATGGCCTCTACCACAAGTTCGGGATCCTGTTTTGACAAACCGAGCAAGGAAAAGAACCAAAAGGTAAATTTAAAACAAATGCAAGAAGACAATTGAATTCTCAGAAGTCACCAAAGAGCACAAATTCAATAAAAGAGAACAGTTAAACAAATGCCCATTTCTCAGCTCAAACAAAACCCGTCTAAAATTTTATCTAAATGACTTGTACATCCTCCCTCAACTCCAGTAACAACCAAAAATCCACATAATATCTCAAAATTCAAAAGAGATGACCCTCCATAAAGCATAAATTAGCAAGAACCAAATGACATAAATGCGAAAACAACAAAAAACAGTTGAGTCACATCGCAAAACCTACAACACAGAGCCTGACGACCTAATAATCCAAGAGAAACATAACAACCCCATTAAACGATTACAGAGTACGGAGTCAAAATTGAAGAAAACAACAATACCCAAATCGAAAACAATCAAAAGGGAGAGAACTCACGATGTAACGCTGGTAGAACTTGCGCTTGTAATGGTCAACAACATCGGGGCGAGAAGACATGTGAGGAGGGATCAGAACGTTGGACCAGTAATCAGCCCATCTGGGATCGTTCTCGTAGTCGTAAGCTGCGGCTGCTGCTCTCTTCAGCCTCTGTGAATCCTCTCGTTCTTCTCCCATTTTGAGGACTTCGTTCTTCGTTCTGAGCTCTCTCCTTGGATGATTCTGTTCTTCTTCTGGAAACAATATTTCTCTCGGCGAGAAAGTAGAGAGAAATTATGTGCCGATTTACTTTCCACTAGTGAACGACGTTTACCAGGAAGTGTAAGATTCTCATTCTCTTTAGTCTTTGCCACCGGCTGGAGAAACGATGTCGTTTTAGTCTTTCCCCCCATATTTAAAATAAGATTTGAGTCCCTATACTTTGAATGCATTTTGGTTCATATACTTTCAAATATCAAATTTAGTCTTGTACTTGGACTAAAGCTTAAAATTTAGTCCATGTTATTATTTTGAAGTTAATTTTGGTCAAAATTTGTTAAATAATAATATTTTCATGCAAGAAAAGACATAATGTGAACATATTTTTAAAATGTATAGAAGAAAAACTAGTAGAGACCAATTTTTATTTTATTGAAGAGTCAATCATAGTAGGGACCAATTTGAAGTTTTATTGAAAGTATAGTAACTAAATTGGGATATTTGAAAGTACATAGATCGAAATCGATGAAGCTTAGAGTAAAAGATTAAAATGGAACTGTCAGCTAATTTAAAAACCAACTCTCCTTGTCAGCTAATTTAAAACCAATTTAAAAACCAATTCTCCTTGGTTATTCTCTTACTCCCCAACATACTTTAACTAGTTAAGGTTTTGTATTCTCCAGGTCAAAAAGTTTAAATTATAAATAGAAAAAAATATTTGTATAAGTAGACGTGGATTTAAAATCCAATTGTTATCCCTAATTGTGATTCCAAAATTAAAAAAAAAAATAGTACTTTTAAGCTTAGAAATTATGGTTTTATTATATTGTGATTAATATCACTAAGGAAGTGTTTGACACGACATGTAATTGATAAATTTTGACTAAATTGACATGATAGGTTAGTTCGGTCATACAATATAATATATTATCTTTTGAAATAATATATCAAATTATTTCATTCTCTTAGTTACACTTAAAAACACGTCATTATTTTATGTTTAGTTATTTTTTATGTTTATTTTTGTCATTTATATATCATGTCAATTGATTTTTTAGTTGTCAATCCAAAGATGGTTGAGTGGACTAATGTTATCTCGGAGTTCGATACTTTGATTTTTCACTCTGGTAATTGTTGAAAAAAAACAACTATTTATTTAATAGTGTTACAAAAATGCAGTTCAAATTTTAAAAACATAATTGAAACTTTTTGAAATTTGAAAATTCAATAGACCACCATCAAAGGTCTATGATAGATTTTGTAAGTCAACTCGAGTTCTATACTAATAGTTAATGTACTTTATCTCTTATAATAATTCATTGCTCGTACATCATTTATAATGATTTAGTCTTTACACTTTCATGAATATAATTATTTTATTTGAGTTAAAAGGACGATAGTTTAATACCGCCTCTTTAGTGGTTGAACTAAAAAAGATATAATAAAAAGTATTTGATTGGTTGTTAGAACTAAAAAAAACTCATCTACTTTTTGTAAAGCAACCAAACTATTTTTCCTTTTTATTAAAAAAAACCCTAAAAGGTTGAAATTAAGGCATTATATCATTAAAAAAAATAGAGGTTCGAATCTCCACCTCACTGCTCCTGCTATTGGTGAACTAGAAAAAAAAAAGAAACCAAAAAGAAATAGAAAGAACCTAGAATCTTAACGAAAGACTATTTTATTATCTCAATTAACAGACTTCAATAAAATCCACTAGATTAGCTCATAAAATAAATTTATCTAAGACTCATATCTCTCTGCCCAAAAAAAAAAAAATACAAAATATGAAACAAGATATGACCAAGTAAATTCATCCCTAAAATCAGACTTGATGCAAAAAACCATTCTTCAAAATTCATTTACTTACCACTATGAATAATTGTAAGAAGTGTACAAAGAATAGTACATACACTGTAGTTACTCCTCAAAATTGAAAATACAATGAAATGGTGTAGCATTTTCAACCCCAAATGTAAAGAATACAATAACAAGTAGCTGTATCATGCCAAAACCTTGTTAGCAGAGAGGAGATCATTAACAAAAGAAAAATGTGATGGGAAATTTTGAGCAGAGATTTACAATGAATTGAATGGCAGGACCTGATTCCAGCTCCAAAATCTGCAAAAGATGTAAAATAAACTTCATACACATATCAGATGTTCCATTGCCGGGATCGATTAATAGGCGCCGAGGGACTTTGATCTCTGGATTCTCTACTCCAGCTACTCTGACTTTGACTATAATTTCGACTTCGACCTCGATCGGAATAACCATAACTGTAATCTTGACTGCCAAAAGCCATTCTTTGAAACATTCTGATCTGAGCAGAATGTTCAGCTGAATCAAACACTCCACTTTGCCCAGGTTTCACCCCATTTGCAAGATCTGACATTTCATCTAAAGAGTCTAGAGCTCTCACCACCTGATATATCATATCAGAACATCTTCATCTTAGTTTTTTCCCCCTAAATTGGAATATGCCTATGTAGGAGATTTTACATCTGTTGGAACTTTTATGTATGATATGAAGGTGCTAACCTGACTCATTCTTGGCCTCTTTACTGCTGAATGACGAACGCAAGCGGCGGCTGCTTCAATCATCCGAAACATTTCTCTGTCAACATAATTGTTGTCTAGCTTTGGATCCACCAGTTCTTCAAAATTCTCTCCTCAATGGCTTGTGCAAGCAATGGTCGAGCCTGAAGTTTTAATGGAGGTTAATGTACATATGAATTTTGAAGCAAACTGATCTAAAAATAAGAATGAATTTGAGTAAAGTAGCAAAATAAGAGCAAACACAACAGTCTCATTCTTTCAGTCAAGAACAATTACAACCTAGATCTAAGAGTACAGGGATATATCGGTTTTTCGATTCCATATGTAAGGATCTACTTGACTGCAGATGTTGAAAAAGAGGTTTCCTACTTTAAAATTTCTGTTATCAACTGTTAGGTTAGTTTACCCTGTCTAGAAGAGAAGTAATCCTCCATTAAATTGCCAAGATGAGGAAGGCATTGGTCTTAAACATTTGGCCAATACGCAACATTAAGCCTTTTCGACAGGTTGATAGATTTCCTGCTGCATTTGCTTTTCATAGAAAACAGTGGTGTAAAAAAATTGGAGAAATTATCATGTAATGCATCAACATCACGAATAGAATCGGCACTTGTTTATCCACTCCAAATGAGCGAACATTTCAATTATCGTTACAGATCATCCTCAGTGTTCATTAAACTGGGGGAATGTAATCAGAAATCAAGTCCAAGAAATAACTTCTCACCGTACATTCCATTTTCAGATCTATGGTTAAATTGCGTTGTCTTGTTTGTTTTAGGTGATTGAAATAAAGATCAAATGAGCAAACACAAGATGGAAAAGTAATGTGCCAGTTGAAAATCCACTTTCCATCATTAAAGTAAGGAAGATGGTAGATAGGAAAATTCCAATTATATGGAAATCCTTCAAATGTGCCATAAAAACTTTGAAGATACTTTCTTGATAAGAAAAAACATGTGAACGGATAAATTTCAAGCCACATGATTCGTTTGATACTTCCAAAAACTTATAATATTATGAGTTACTTTGCCTCAACCTAAATTACAAATTCTTTTTTCATGGTATATTGAGGGATGTTATACATTATCAAGCAAAAGAAAAGGTGAAAAAGATATATTCAGTTTTCTTATGTCTTTACATGCACATTCCCCACCAAACTACTACTGAACAGAGACGATTAAAAATAGATTAAGGTCTGTAAAGAGTTTGATAATTCAACATTCTGAAGGTCAAATACCAGTTTCAATTTCTTTCTTTTTTTTTCAAAGAAGCAAAGGTAGATACGTATCAGTTTGCAGGGGGACTACAGTTTTACAAGTACCTTGCATGGCTATATAGCAAGAAAGAAGTTAAGATAGAGAGGGCTTACCCATTCAACTAAGCTCTCATCCCCTAGAGGCTGAGAAGAATCTACAGGCTTTCGACCAGTAATCAACTCCAAAAGTACAACCCCAAAAGAGAAAACATCAGATTTGTCTGTCAATTTCCCACTCGTTGCGTATTCTGGAGCCATGTATCTGAAGATAACAGAGTAATTTTTACATAGCCGATACAGAAACAAGAACATAAAAATGCAGATTGCATATTGAGATATACAATCAGAAATGAACAAGCCATTAGTAATTCCTGAAGTAAAAAGAAGAGAACCGCCATGGTTCCCAGGTTGAGGATTTCCTCTCCCTCTTTTTCTTTTGTTTAATGAAATGTGTGTTTCGTCTAATCATTATTTTTTATTAAAAAAATAAAAAATAAAAGCTACTTCTATAGTAAGATAGATTTGACCTTAAAATTTTTAATTTCATTAAAGTAAATCATAAACATAAATAAGTGGTGAAATTAACCTCCTTCAATTGTTAGAATCTTTATGGCTAGTTGTAAGCATTGTTGTGTTGTACAAGGCTTTCTTTGATATTAGTTCTTATAGTCCCGTTGAATATTTTTTGGTTGGGTTTGGCTATTTTGATATTGAATTTGGACATTTTTTGCCTGTTTGATTTTGTAGCTAGGTTTGGGTATCTCTAGATGGTTAGGACATTTTAGTGACTTGATTTGGATGTTTAGTAAATTATTTTTTGTGTGATTTATTACTTGATTTGTAGATAACTTTCTAATTTGGTTTCGAAGAAGTTTTCATTTTAATGTTATTACCTTTATAGTTTAGGTTCATGTTCGTGAAATTGAAAGTTCAAAAAAACTTCACCAAGCAAGGAAACGTACACCAGCCTGTAGTACTTAGCACAGCCACATGAAAACAGAAAGTGCATATGTCTAGCAACTCGCTCTCGAAAAATGAAATATAAGGACTCTCAATGACATACCCAAAGGTTCCCATTACACGAGTTGTTACGTGTGTATGTGAATCCAATGCCAATTTAGCAAGCCCAAAATCTGCAACCTGTTAGTGGTAAAGCACACATTATCAGAAGCAAATAACTAATAACTAAAAAAGCACATAAAGCATCTGACTACGCCTATCACGATTTTATGTTATTGTTCAAGAAGTTCAATCAATCAGTGATTGTTATCACTAAATAAAAGCCTTTCCAGCTTGAGAAAAAAAAATGACAGCCATTCCATCAGAATTTCTGATGATGTGGAAGATTTTTCCAAAGAATATGATTGATGGGGCAGACATTTTTTTTTTCTAGTTCATTGTAAATATATATCTTGTCGTGAAAATGTGAGAAGTACAAAGACAAGTGGTATCAAAATCCCCCAACTTACCTACGGCTTAAACATCTTCTAATCTCTATGTTTATCATAGAAAATCCTTTGGTTTTTTCTAACCATAATTCCCAAACTATAGTTTTGGGGGCAACAATTACCACAGCAGTTAAAAAGAATTCTAGCAAATTACCTGAGCTTCAAAGTTGATATCGAGCAGAATGTTAGACGATTTAATGTCCCTGTGAATAATGCGCGGATGGCCTGGTAAGAATCACCAAAATATTGAGAGGGATAGTTGAAAGATATTTAGAAAAGTCAGAGCCGAACTCAAACGCTTGAAGAAAAGTGAAGGTTACGAAAATTTGACTAGAGTTTCTTATAAAGCACCAAAACAATGGATGTATGTTGAGAATGAAGAATCAATGGGACGTCATGTACAGGAAAGCAGAAGGACCATCAAGATTGAGCACATAGAAGTTACTTGTTAACACAAATATGCTGTAAAAATTCACCAGACATTATGCACACCTCATTTCAAAGGGTTACTACCTAACCCTACAATATGTCGTTAAGTTTATAGTCTGCAACTATTGGACCAACTCATGGCAATGGTAAATATACTTTACTAACAATGCCCAAAGGGAGAAACTTACAATCTTCATGTAGGTAAGCAATTCCACGGGCTGCACCAGCAGCGATTCGAACACGTGTAGCCCAAGCCAAAACTGGCCCATTCGCACCTGAAATTAAAATTTTCCATAGGTATTATTGTTTTTTTTTGGATAAGGGTATTATTGTTAATATCAAAATGACAGTTTTATGCAGCTCACTATGTAGAAAAACATTGAAAAGCACTACAATGGGCATGGAAACATTCGCCATTAAGAGATAAAAAACAAGATGGAGACTTTTTACGTTTATGAAGTGCAATACAATTGAAACTTGAAAGAAATACAAAAATAGAAACTTTAAAATAAACTTACTTTCTACATTTAACAAAATAATATTTAGATGCTGCATGCTTACAAAAAGTATGATAACAGAAGATGTAAGAATTCTCAAGACATTTTCATCAGGATTCATAAAGTACATCTTACCGTGCAGATGGTAATGAAGGGTATTGTTTGGAACATAATCATAGACAAGCAATCTTTGATAATCAGAGATACAGTAACCGACCAGGGAAACCAAGTGTCGATGGTGTACTCGGCTAATAATCTCAACTTCGGCTCTGAACTCTCGCTCTCCTTGTCCACCACCCACTTTAAGTTGTTTAACGGCTATGTCTCTTCCATCTGCAAGGGTGCCTTTGTACACACAACCAAATCCACCTTCCCCCAAAAGATTATTCGATGAAAACCCACCCGTTGCCTGGTGTAGCTCTTCATAAGGAAATGATCTTGAATTACCAACCCCACCTCCTTCTGATGATGAATACTTGAAATCACTATCAGTACGACTTCCTACCATGGGAGCTGAAGAATGGGGCCTTAGGAAAAGTGAATCTGGAGAATATATGAATATTTATCAGTATTCGGAATGTTATGGCAACACTCCATTATAATCCCATACCATATGGAAAAATAATAATAAAAAGCATCCCTTGCTTCAATTTTCAAGCTAATTGATGTTGTGGTGCCATGTAGATCAGGCCAAGTACAACAGAACAAGTTGAAATATTAAATATTTATAATCCCATACCATATGTAAACGCCGAACTAAACACACATTGTAACTAATTTTTCTGATTAGAGCATCTGAAATCATATGGAATCTACTTTTATGGGCAATCCATGGACAGCTTTGAAATTTAAGGTAAGGATCACTTTTATCTACCACAAATTATATCCTCAGGAACTTTAATTGTACTATAAATTAAATACTTCAATTAATGTATAAATGCCAATGAAAAACACATGAAATCAAGACTAAAGGTCGATACTGCCATCTAGTATGTCATCCTCAATGACTCCATCAACCACGAGCCCACATTAGTTCTTTTTCTTCTTAAATTTCTAATAATACTATAGCAATGAATAATATTTCCCTTAATTTAAAATTGACTTAAATTAATATAGTACAAAAAAGATCACAAATCATAAATGCAACAAATGGACTCCCCTTCACCAAATAACCAAACAAGCATCCCTCCATAGCTCTCTCTCCATATACTTCTTTTGTGTTACTCAACACCCTCTACATTATATCAGGAAAAAAAACAATCAATCATTATAAAATAAAATACATTTATGATTTGGAGTTCAAATACAGTACCTGAGTTTTGGGAGGAGAAAGGAGAAGGCATGGTGTAAGGGATATTCTTCTTTCTTCTCTTCCGTTTCTGAACAAACCACACAGCCATGATAACAAGACTCAGCACTAGAACACCAACCACGCTGCCAACTGCCACGGATACTCCAGTGCCGAGACCCCCTTTATTTGATGTGATATTAGTACCATTCATTATTGGAATTGGTCGTTCTGGTGTAACAGAAGTTGGAGGGGCAATAGGACTTCCACCGGATGGATTAGATGGAGAATCAGGAACAATGACTGGAGGTGGAGCAGATGATGAAGGGACTGAAGGAGGAGGTGATGGTACTGTGGATCTTGGTGGAGGAGCCTCAACTGATGGTGGAGATTGAGAATCAGAAGGAGGAGGAGAAACCTTGGGGGGTGGGGGAGATACTTTAGGTGATTCTCCTGTTGGTGAAGGTGGCGTTGGGACCTTAGCTGGTGGAGGTGGAGAAGGTGAAATTGTATCAGGGGGAGGGGGAGAGGGAGGTGAAGATGGAGGTCTAGGATTTGATGGAGGAGGTGGAGAATCACCTGCTGCTGGTGGCGGCGGTGGTGGCGATAAATCAGGAGGCGGAGGTGAAGCTTCAGGAGAAGGAGAGGCAGTGGATCGGTCTGGAGGAGGTGGTGATGCAGAGGAAGGTGGTGGAGGAGAGGTTGATGTTGAAGGTAGTGGTGGAGAGGTTGATGTTGAAGGTGGTGGCGGTGAGGGCGAAGATAGTGGAGGCGAAGGTGGGGGAGCAGCTGGGGGAGTAAGAGGTGGGGATGCTGGTGGTGCGGGCGGTGATGCTGTCAATGGTGGAGGAGACAATGGTGGAGAAGGAGGAGGAGCATCTGCTGGTGGTGACTGAGGAGGTGGAGCTGAAGAAGTAGAAGGTGATGAAGGAGGTTCACCAGTCTGATTAGGCTCAGAAGATGTAGGAGATGAGGGAGATATTGCAGACTCTGCAGGAGGAGAAGGAGAAGGAGGTGAAAAAAATGTCGAATCTGATGGATTCCCAGGAGGAGAAATACTTGGAGAAGGAGCAGAGGCCATAATCCAATTCACAGACCCTTAAGCAAATACAAAATCCAGCACTACACTTCCATTCCCGATTTGAAAATTATTGACACATAAACCTCACAATGTAATCTCGACCCACATACCACAATCCACAGCAAAATCCAATCACTGAGTTCCTCTCAGTCAATGTATCACCAATCACATCCAAATCGCCCCAAATTCACAAAAATGTGCAACAAAAACACTGATTCAGTAAGAGTAAGCCATATAACAAAGAAACATCAAAGACATTCCAACAAAACTCCCATCCCAAAACTTCCCAGTCAACAGAACTCAAACCATGAAAACAAAAGAACCTCAAATCTACCAGATCAACAAAGTGCAGTGCAATTTCAGCAAAACTAGAAAACCCCCAATGCTGAAATCGACAAAATGCAGCAACCCCACATCAGTAAACGAGCTGAAACTGAAAAACAGAGCTCGTACCTCTTGCTGAAACGATGAAATTTCCCTCCGGCGACCAAGTCATAAGGTCGAAATTGGAATCTCTCAAGTCCACTCGGTAACCCCAGAAATATCTTTTGCTGATAATAGTGGGGGTGATTTTACAAAACGTGGGGGCGACTTGCTGGAACCAATAGCCAATCTTCAGCTCGCACATGCAGAGAGGCCAAAACGAACGAGTAAAGCTTTGAAATAAAACCAATCAAAAACTCTGTTTTCAGTAGGATCATCACTGTTTTAACTATTTGCTTCTTTGTTACCACTTACCATTCATTCCCATCTTTCATTTTCTTCTTTTACTCTTGTTTTTTCTCTTCATTCTTTGTCACAAAACAACAAAAATGGTCATATCATCCAAAAAAAAAAAATGCTTGCAAGATGGTTCCTCTTTTTACTTTATTTTCATGAAGCAACAATCTATTATTGCTATTGGATGGATGAAAGGATGAAAGCTGTTCCAAAAGCAATCTTCAAAAGTAAGTTCTGTTTATACCATTGTTTTGAAAAATAGTCTCAGTTAGAATTATTATGGAAAATAGTCTACAAATAAGTTATTTGGGGGTTCCAAAAAAATAAGTTATTTAGGAGTTTTTTTTTTTTTTTTGCCATTTTTGAACCATGGTAAAGAAAACGGTCATTCACGTTATCAACGGTAAAAAAAAACTGGTGACATTTTAAGTTTCTTTTTTTTTTAAAAATTAAATTGGCATTTTTATGGGAGTATTCGTACGGATAACCCATTTTCCCACGATTAATGACATTTGACCGCATTTCAAAATAATGAAATATGACCTATTCGACGCGTGGCGATGCGCGCAAAATGACTCATAAGGGTAATATAAGCGGTGCTTTTCTTGTTCACGCTCTGTTGCTCGCCTGCTCGCTCTGCTTCTCGCTCTCCTCAAATGAATGGAAAAAATATAAAAAAAAATACAAAAAAAGTCGAGAAGAAGCTGAGTAGCAGAGATAGAGCGAGAGCGAGAAATGAGCGAGCAAATGAGAAGCGAATCAACTATAGTGAGATTTTTGTTTTTTTTTCTTTTCTCCAAAATTTTGACAACTTAATTACTATCATGTCGAGGAGGCGAGAGCGAGAACGAGACTTGAGCGAGAGCGGCGAGAGAGAGAGTTAGAGTTAGATTATGATGCTTTCTTATGGTAATTTGGACGAAATGCACAAGATCAAAAAAAAGGTCGAATGTCATTAATTTGAGCATACAGTCAAATCACACATTAATGCGCGTGAAAGAGTTTTCCATGCAAATTTTTTATTTTTATGTTTGGTAAAAAGTCAATTTGAGTATATTTGAGTATATAAGACATTAATTAATCTCTTAGAAGTTTGTTCCATCACCATCTTTATACTTGTAAACTCAAAAAAAACTTTGCACATAAATAAACTTTGCACATAAATTATGGGTGACTTTTGGCCTTTTTTTAAAAAAATTAAAAAATATATATATTGAGAAATACATTAGCTTTCAACAGAAAATAAATAAAAGTAGTGAATATGTTCACTTTACTTATTTGAGAAGTAAATTTCAATTTCTCGAGATACAGAATTGGAAAAAATAAATAAGTAAATAAATATATATATATATATATATATATTAATCATATGACATTAATATTTGAAGGTTGGATTTGGGAAGACAAATAAATCAAAACAAGCTGTGTTGGAGCCTTTTGTTCAACCAACTTCTGTCTAATTGAATAAATAAGTATTATTGTGGATAATTAATTATTATTATTATTTATTAATTTAAAATATTTATCACTAAGACATTTTATTTCAATATTGCAGTGATTTGTTAAGCTGCCAATGAAAATGTATAGTTTTTCTTGTAGAAAAATCTCTTCATTTTAATTACTTGTTTCTTCATATGTCTATTGCTTCAAGTAACCAAAAAAAAAAAAAAAACAACAACTTTTTTGTTCAATTTATTATGCAATTTTTTAATATTTATCATGTAGTTTTTTTTTTTTTTTACATACTATTTAGTTATGTTTGTTTCCTATTGTTCTAAACTTTTAAAAAATGGTTCAAAACGAGTGAAAATGTGAACTAAAAATTAAGTTAGATCTTGTTATGAGTGAAATTGGACCATAAGAATAAATTTGGAATAGGCAAATATATGAAGAATGACCCAAAACATGCAAAAAGGACCAAATTGGACTTAAAAGGGAAGAGACCGGATCTCCAAATCTCGGATTGGGTTCGAAAGCCCGACCCCTTCGTGGGTCGGTCCGTCTTTTTTCACTTATGGGTCTCGATCCGAATCCGAAGATGGTTTTCACGATGGATTAAGGTTGACACCCTAGAAAAACCCTATAAATAATTCTTCTTATCGGAAAGGTAAATTATTCCTCATCCTGAAAATCCTACTTAAACACTAGAATACTCTCTTACTTAAGCATTGGAGTCTGTGTGGGAGCACCACACAATTCTTTACCTTGCCACGTTCTTTCCCCCTCAAACAAGTCCACAATCGTTGTTATGTGAAATGTGAGTTATCTACCCAGATTTTGGCAATAACAAATGTTAATATATTTTTTTTTTTTTAAAGAATTATACTTCGTATTTGTTTTATAATAATATACTTTTTCTTGGTTTCTCATTTTCTCAAAATACTTTCACACTCATTTCTAAAATCTAAATAGTTCGACAAATATTTTTAAAGCGTTGGTAATTACGAATTAGTAACTAAAAAGAGCAGAATGTTAAGTGAACAAAATAAGTTTTGATTTCTAAATTCAAAAATCATATTTTTATCAATTAAAGATAATTTGAGAACGGTCCCCAAAACCAAAGGTGCCAAAAAGGTGGAAGTAGTCAAAAGAATATAATATGGTCACTAAATCTGACCATATTCATTTAAATATAAAAAATCATTGTTGACCAAAATATATTTAATTTCAATATTCATTAAAATAAACTTCAAATAATGTTTTGATAAACTACTTCGAATTATTTGGGATTTAATTGTTAGATCTAACTTTACAAATTTGACATCCCTAAAAAATTCCAGATTAAAGAAAGTATTATTTGATTATTTACACATTTACTGGCTATAATTTAAATTATAAATGGACAAAAAAAATGCAAAAGAATTATTCTTGTGGAAGAAAACCCCAAATAGAAAGGACTAAGCTACAAATGCCAAGTACTCCACAAAAAAAAAAAAAAAAAAAAAAAAAAGCCAAGATGTAGTAATGGAGTGTGGACCAAGGGCAAACATTATGTCGTGTATAATTTCCAGCTTAGGCATTTATGGTAGCAACTAGTTTTTTTAAGACTCTGCACCATTCAAAGGAAAGAGATATATGATAAAGATATTAGTGGTGTTATTAATAATTTTCATTAAGAATTCGGACCTCTAATTTTTGATCATATATGTCTTAACTCACATACTATTATAAATCTCTGTTATTATAACTCATTCAGCGTCCCAAATAACTTCAAAAGCTTTAAAATGTGGAGGGAGTGAAGCAATAATATAATTAAAAAAAATTCAATTGGCCTCAATGATGTGTAGATAGTACTTCAATTAATCAATTAATTAAAAACACTTTCAATGGACCTGGTTAAGTCATAGGAAGGGCATCAATTAATTGATATTAGCAGTTATTAAATTATATATCTTAAAAAAAAAAAAAAAACTCAATGGCAGGCGTTACTGTGAGGATAAAAAACAACAACATTAAGAATACAGTAATTTAATATAGGTAATAGAAATAGTAATAATAAAAAATAATAATATTAAGAATAATATAATAGTAATAGTAATAATAAGTAATGTATTAAAAAGGAAGATACTAATAATATATTACACATTCATTATTAAATATAAAACTATTTTTATAAAGGAATAAAATCTACATTAATATTTAATATAGGCATATTTGAATTTGCATTATAAATGATATTTACAATATCTACCTTGTGGAAGATGATTAAAATAAACCTTCCAAAATTCTTGTTTGTGGAATTTGAGCAGCCTTTCATTACTTAAATATAAAATTATTTAATATAAAAATTAATAAATATTTTTTCATTAGCCACTTTTTAAGATAGTAAAAATAAGTTAATAGATAATTAAAAAAAAGTTAAAAACAATTATTATTATAATTATAAAAGTAGCTAAATACATTTATAAAAATGAATACTGTGAATTTAACCTTAAAACATACATGTTTTTAACTTCAATTGGTAGGATATTATTTTGAAGTTTTTTTTTTTCCGCATATGTTCAAATCTTTTCTTAAATTACAAATTATCAACATTCTAATAAAAGAAAAGTAAGGTAAATGTTAGATTAAGTACCTACCCTTAAAGTTCAATTGGCAAGATATTATCTTCAAGCTAATTGTTTTTTTTTTTTTCATATCTTAAAATATTTTCTTAAATTAAAAATGATTATACATTGCAACAAAAGAAAATCAAGATGAAGGTTCGTTGCAAATCAAGATGAAGGTTAGATTAAGTAATCCAACAAAAATGATAAGACAAAAGCAAAACAATGAATAAAAGGAAAAAACAAACCTAAATATAGAGAAAACTCAAATGTTTAAGAGATAAAAGTTACTAAACTTTTAAAATTTCACCATTAAATATAATTTAAGATAAACTCATAAATTTTAGAAATTAAATTAGAGACATAAAGATATTACACTTATCATATTCTAACCTTTTCATCCCAAAAAAATACTTATAAAGGTATAGGTTATATATGAAAGTGAGAATGAGAAAAGAGTTTTTTTTTTTTTTTAAGAGAGAAAGAGAAAATTCAATTAACTAATCAACAAATGTGTTACATAGAGGAGAAAAAAACACAGCCAATAGTGATTGACTGATCCACGTAGGAAAATTTGAATTCCAAAGTGTTGGATTTTATGCCCTAAAATTCGTATTTTATAATTTTGTTCAAATTAATTCAATAAAGTGTTATTGGTTTTATTTATTCAATTCTGGTTGAATTTCTATCAATTGCCTTATACTAACCCTAAATCCAATAAACGAATATCCTAGGTTGTTATATGTTTCTTTAACTGTATGTAGAAGACATAGGAGGGTCATGGTTCGAGAAACAATCTAAAGGGTCTATAGTATAGGGATGAGGTTGGGTACTTTATCCTAGTGACGCTATGGATGTGACCCACTCTGTATATGATACAAACACGGCGATCCAGCGTGTTCGTGTAGACAACATGTGAGTTGGGTTATCCTATGTGATGAGATCACATAAGACCGGGCCGCGAAATAGTAACTAATAGATGTAACTCTGTTGACTAGTTAGGTTTTTATTTCAATAGGATGACATAGGCAACTTGATCTCAATTATGAACAGGTTACGAACTTATGTTTGCAAGGAATTGTCCTTTGACTAGTATGGGTGAGAGTGGCCTAAGACGCCAACTCAATAAGCCTACCTTTTTAGGGACAAAACCGCACAAGCAGTTGGGGACTTACCTAAGCAATAAGAAATTCACTCTTTTTCGACTTTAGGGTAAGAAGATGAGCGTTTCCTTAAGTTGTGCCTCTGGGACTTGAACAAATGACCTGCCCCTCTCATTGGGTCGAGAGAGACTTATGTTTAATGATAGGACCATAAACAGGTTGTTCATTAGAGGAGTACGGGTACTTAAGATCAAAGATGTAACCTAGGGGTAAAACGGTAATTTGACCCAACTGGTGTTACGAACACTCGTGAAGGATCAACTCGTTGTTATTGGTCTTTTATCCATGAACACAGAAACATATCTACAGTGAGAAAAGTGCAACTACGGGACTTTAATGGAGTGTTCCCGCAGTTAACGAATGTTGATTAGGCGGATAATGAGATTAACCTATTAATCTTGTATCGTTGGAGCTTCTAATCTGTAGGTCCATTAGGTCTACTTCCTAGCTCGGGAATGGTTCTTAGATTGTTAGATATTGATTAGAATTTGAAATGTTTAAATTTGCTTTGGGAATTAGTTTAATGTATGGAGATACATTATAATATAAAGTTTTTATGCACATTAAAACTTTATAGTATAAATTTAATTTGAATTTAATACAAACTAAATTTATGAGAGAATTGAATATTTGAAAAAGTTCAAATATTGTTTTAATGTGAATAGGATTCATATTAAAAACTATAGGTTAAAATTTAATGTGCATAAGATGTACATTAAAATTATAGGTTAGAGGGTGTGTGATTAAATATGATTTGAGTTATTTTTAGTACTAACAGTTTCCATCCAAAACTAACCGTATGAGTATTTTCGAACTTTTTAGAAAGTTAGTATTAATGAAAGTTTTTAAAGTTTTGAGTTATTTTTTAAACAAATACAAAGTTTATGGGTATTTCTTATAATTTAAATTTTTTACTTAAAAAAAAAAACATAATTTTTTTGTTCCGTCTCGACGTCAAAGTGATCTCATTCCCTTCCAATTCTTATTTCAATCAATGGGCAAGGACTAACGAGATTTTATCAATGAGCTACTTAAAGTTAAAGGAAAATTAATTGATTAAAACTACAAAACAAATCAAAATTAAGGGTGAGTTTAGCCTAATTATACTAATTACATCAATGCAAAAAAAAAAAAATATATACTAATTACAAATGTACTTTTTTTTCTCTTATTAGTTATTACACACTTTAAAAGATTTTCTATTAATCACTTTAAAGTGATCATACTTTTTTCAAAAAATAGTTTTTAACCAATCAACTTTTTTAAAATATTTTTTTCTTATTCCTTAATACAGTAGAACCCAAAAAATATCTTTAATCATGTAAAAATCACTTGAAAAACTATACTAAATACCTTACAAATTAGTATAGTTTTCAAAGATAACAACCCAGACACAGCTAAGAGTTTCAACATCAACTCGATCTCTACCACTAACAAACATACAAAATGAAGAAAAGAAAATTCATTATAAATCAGTTCTGACCTGATCTGAAGATTCTGAACTCCATTGGTTTCAATTAAAAAGGCACTTATTTTTGGTATGAATATGGCAATCTTATTACTTCAATCCATTTTGGATATTTTGAGTTCATTCTTTTACCTGAAATTTGGGCTGTCCTGTTTTGGATCAAAGATTGGAATAGCCATATGGGAAGGGGTAATTAAAAAAAATAAGAATATTCTAAAAATGTTCAGCTCAACTTTCCAACAAAAAGTTCTAAACTTGTTCTTAACAGGACAGGGAAGAATCTAAACAGTAACAGAATAAAGAATCCCCTATCAAATCATTCAACAAGAACATGAACCAGGCAACCAAAAAGTATGAACATAAACTTTTCTTATTTTCTTTTTCTTTCCCCTTCTCGACTTTTTTAATAGCCTGGTATCGGAGCTCTGCCCTGCTAACTCTCGAGGAGACTCGTCTACTCCGAGCTTAGCTTCGATCTACTTCCATGAAGCCAAGGAATTAAATTCTTTTGATTTCCATCACCAGAAAAGAAGCCATCCTTTATTTTTGTTGAACATAAAAACCAATATGAAATGAACAAGAAGTGGCAGTAACAGCAACAGAGGAATCAAGCACAAACACACAAGCATGGGAAAGAAGATGAACTGCACATGAAATTTACTTAAAAGAAACACACTACACTTGCTTCCTCTAGCTGCCATCTTCAATGAATCTGAAAAGTTGAGCAATCCCAATCCAGCACCAGTAATGCCTAGATATGTTTCAGTGTATCAGTATGTGTAAAGTGAATGATATAAGTCTGTAGATTGTTTCATTTTCAGTCTATTCAAATGGGTTCGGTTTGGTTTAGTTTGATGCTATAGAATGTGTTTCATGTCGCAGCTGCCAGCTATCGGATCCGAGATCCTAGTTCAGCTGTAGGGATTAATGGCTAAACCACCAATGTTTCCACCCACCACCAAAGCCTTGACCCCCCTCTCCTCCCTCTCTACTATGAATCCACCACAACAGATTAGAGAGCGAGTTCCCATCGTCGAACCCCGCCAAGTTTCTGATCTTCTCCACTGCACCATCTTTATCGTAAATGCCCTGCAAAGCGTAAGCAAATCCCTTCCATCCTTCCCCAACTCCTTCCCTTTCCAAAGAAGGCAATGTCCAATCCACAAGATCCTTAGCAAAGCCAACATCAGAGAACAAAATCTCAGTGATGGGCAATAAAGGCAGCACCTGAATCCCAAGCCTACATTCCCTCCAATCAGGAGGAGCAAACCACAAGCCACTGTCCCTTTTGTTAGACCACAACACTCCAACCACCTTGTTTTCTCTTGCAAAATCAGTCTCATAAAAATTCTCCCCTTCCCTGATTTGCCACCATGTTTGAGCTGCCTTGATCTCTAAAGCTGTTAGAGTTGATCCAATGGAAGCAAGATGAGTGTCTCCATAAGCCAACCCCAACAAAGCTGCAGAGTAATAAGCATTCACAGCCTCACTGCTGCTCTCCTGATTCCGACCGTCGGCAAATTCGGTCAACCCCGAAGCCCAAGAGTGCAGTTTATAAAAGTCAAAACATCTCAAACGTGGGAACATTGAGCTAGATCTCCTACTTAAGTTCATGAAATCCGCCATTAAAAAGTACGCTTGAGGCCTAAACTTTCTTCCCCAAGCCGGATCAATCTTCACCAGCACAGCAATGGCGTAAAGAAAGTAACCAATATGATAATGGTGATCATTATAAACTCCAAATCCAAAATCAGCACCAGAATCAGAAGCCCCTTGTTGGGTTACAAGGCCACCCCATTTCCCATCATAAAGAAATCCATTGCCATTGAAAGTCCCTCGCAGCCATGGCTCAATAGCTCCCTTCAAGAACTTCCTCACATCAGGAATCACCTGCAGAAAATTCACTTCCTCAGCAATCAATGCGAGCCTCGCAGCTCTCGCAATCGATTTCCCATAGAAATAAGATGATGTTGTTGTAATGGGTGAAGATTTTAACCCATCAACATCTTTCACAAGCGCAGAGATAATTTCGCTCTGAAATTCCTCTCCCACGCCATTGATTGAATGCCAAGTTACAGAAACAGGGTCGGGTTTCAAAACCCACGAGCCACCGACGACGCCGACCAGGTCGCCGTCGATACTCTTGTACTTGAAATCATCAAGAATAACGGCGGAATCATCGCCGGATAGTAGACGGAGATGAAGAGGATGTGCAAGCATTAACAGATTACCCCACCCATTCTTCTCCCATTTATACTCCAAACAGAAGGGGTTTCTGAAATTCACCTCACCTGAAACAGGGTAACAAGAACAAAAACGATCGAGGATCGTTTCGCAATGTGGGTTCGGCAAAACCGCGATTCGAACGATGCCGGAGAATCCACCGGAAGTAATCTGCGAGAGACTATGCGTCAAATTGATCGGTGACGACGAGTAAATCAGCCATGTCTGATTGTTGTTGAGAGTGACAGTGAATTTAGTCGACGAACTATTGGATGAAAACGAGAGAATCGCGTGAATGGTGGAGATTGAAATTGGGGTATTATTGAAAACCTCGAAGGTCATATATGGGCTTCCTCGAACGAGAAAGAATCGGAGATTACCGGAGGGGATATCGAGAGTGAGACTGAGATCACTAAACGAAGAGATTATATGGGGTTTTTGCGAAGCAGAGGAGGGATTTTCAGAGACGGTCCAATCGGCATTGAAGACCTGATATCCGAAAGCGGAGTTTGAAAACATTGAAGGGTACGAAATCGAGAGGGTGGAGAGGGAGGATTTGATCAGATAGGGATGAATGTATTCCGGCTGATCGCCATTTTTGACAGTAAAGTTCTGGAAGAAGGAATTTGTGGGAAGAGGAGAGGAAAGAAGGTCAGGTGCGAAGAAATTTGAAGGATCGGGAAGAACGGTGGATTGGGTTTGAGGAAACAGGGCGGCGGCGGGTGGCAGTGATTGCCGGAACGATTGCGACGGCGACGACATTTCCGGCGGTGGAGATGGTGACAGAGGAAGAGATAGTGAAGGGAATTTATAGCGTTTGAATGAAGAAGAAGAAGGAGAATGAGAGTTGCTGAAGTTCTTGCTGATTAAGGTTTTGAATTTTTTGAAATTTCTTGTGAGCTTCTTCAACATTAATGGGGTTGGATTTGGCAGCTTCTTAACAGTCAAAGACCAATCTTTTTTAGTGAATAATTAATGGAATCTTAATCAACTATGAGATAATCAAAGAGAGGAAATAGTTGACATTATTGAAACTAAGAGAAATTGGTTTATAAAGGGGAATTTTGGGATAATTTTAATTGGGATATTTGGATTAGAAGTGAAGTTGGAAGATTGCTAAGGAGATGGAGGATTGCAAGTAATGCAAAAGGGTGGATTGGTTTATCCTTAATGTGTTAGTAAGGACCAAGATAAAATATGAATACGGGTTTTAGTTTGTTCGTTACTTTATTTTCGATTAGAATTTTACTTCGATTAAACTATAAGTTTAATCTATATAATTGAAATATTGTTTCGATTTAACTTGAAACTTTGAAAAAATTTTATTGTCATCATATCATGCTAACTCAATCAAAATAATTTATTTCGTGAATATAAATTTTTGATTTTAAGTTATATTCAGAAACTAATCATTCAAACTCGTTATGATTGAAGAATATTTTTAACTTGTAGCATATTTTTAGAGAATAAGAGCAAAATTATTTTTTACCTTTTTAAGCTAAGATGTTTTTTTTCCCTATGGATGTGTTATTATTTTTATTGTTGGGCAACATTGCTTTGTGAGCATTGATTTTTATGCTCATGTCATGTTGGGGGTTGTTTTTGTTGGTTTCAATGTTGTCTATCTTAAATTTAATAACTGGTTGATAGATAATATTTTTAATATACCATTTATATTTCAAATGTTTATGTTAAATTCAAAACACTTCTAAACTTTGAAGTGGGGTTTATTTATGTCTTTAGATTCAGAAATTTTCATTTTTATCATTGATTTAAAAATTTGTTTTTAAAAATACCATTAGAGAGCTTTTTTTTCATTAAAATAAGATGGAAATTGAGGTGATGACTAATGTGTAAAAATTTACATTATTAATGTAAATTCACAATGAAAGTGATGTGTAAAAATTGACTATATAAATGATTTTAATTATACCTTTTGGAATAAAATAAATGATAGCAACAATCTTAATCTTCTAATTTTTACACATTAATTCTTACGTCTATCTTGATACTTTATTTTAACAAAAAATATCATTTTTTTGGAAAAATTTCAGAGTTCAAAGATATTTTTTGAAACAAATTCTAAAAATTAAGGATAAAAATGAAACTTTTTGAAATTTAAGACTAGATTGAAATATACCATCAAATTTAGAGATATTTTGTGTAATTTAACCGATGCTTATTATGCATAAAGATGAATTGTTAATGCATAAAATGATTTTTTTTTTTTTGAATTATTACCCAACCGATTTTCTCTTAATTTCTTGTATTTGTTATACAAAAGCCTTTTTTTTTTTTTTAAAGCAGCCACTTGTTTTTTTTTTTTTTTTTTAATATACAAAAGCAAGTTGTTTATGTAATTATGAATTCATAAATTTGAAGTCATTTGGCAGAAGGAACATATTAGACAACAAAAATAATGGAGGCAAGGGAAGACTTTGAGAAGTTGAAGCCTCCAATCTTGAATATATATATATATATGTGTGTCGAATTTTAAAATGTAGAATTATTATAAAGGAAAACTGTAATGGGTAGCAAAATGTGGGTTCTTATTTGTAAATATAGTAGGTTTTTTTTTAAAAAAATACAAATAAAGAAAATATTTTCAATAATATTTTTTTAATTTCTATTTTACCTTTAATTGAAGTCTGATAGACTTTTATTACTGATCAGAATCTATCGGTGATAGACTTTTATCCCTGATAGATTCTTATCACAACTAGAACTCTATCAGAAGGATTGAAGTCATCTTAATAGACAGGGGCGGATTTAATTAAGGCATGAGGAGTTCGAGCACACAAAAAAAACCTTTTAGTTTAGTGGTTGGTATGTTTCTATCATCCTCCCCCCTCAAGACCCAGATTCAAGCTCTAGTATGAATACTTTTGAATTTCATATTCAAACCTCCCTCAATAAAAATTCACTACAAGAAAAGAATGTTTTGCCGACGACACGATAATCCGAATCGACGCTTCAAATATCGTTTCGATATGTAGGCAACCCCACCAATTAATCATTAGTCGGTAATTCACGAACTAATCCCACCATTTTGAACGTGGTCGACAATAAGTATTGGAAAGGCCGACCGCTTTTGAAATGGTCGGCAATATGTAATGGAAAGGCCACCCATTGTGGAAATGGTCGGCAAAAGTATTGGAAAGGCCACCATTTTGGAAATAGTCGGCAAAAAGTATTGAAAGGGCGACCATTTTGGAAATGGTCGGCAATAAATATTGGAAAGACCGACCGCTTTGGAAATAGTCGGTAATAAATATTGGAAAGGCCACCGCTTTGGAAATAGTCGGTAAAAAATATTGGAAAGGCCGACCATTTTGACCATGGTCGACAATGGCTTTATTAAAATCACGTTAATAAGCATTTGAAACGCCGACTATTTTCAAAATGGTCGGCAATAAGCATTGGAAAGCCCGACCAATGTGGAAATAGTCGGCAATGGCTTTATTAAAATGACGTAAATAACCATTGGAAAGGCCGACCATTTTTGGCAATGGTCGGCAATAACTATTCGAAAGGCCGACCATGTGTGAAATGGTTTCAACAACCATTGAAATGCCACCCATTTTGGCAATGGTCGCCTTTCCAATGATTATTGCCGATCATTGCCAAAAATGGTCGGCATTTCAATGAGTTATTGCCACCATTTAAAAAATGGCTCGCAATGGCTTTATAAAAAATCGAACGACCTCTTCTCTTCTTCACCTTTTCGCTTGCCTTAGTACCTTCAAGACCGCCGACCTTCTCTGAAATCGCCACCGCCCGCCGTCCGCCCGCTGCTTCGTTAAGCGCGCGACGCCGACCGCTTCACGATCGCCATGCCATCGCCTCCCGTCTGCCGGCCGATCCGACAGAGAATCGGAGTGTGCTCGCTCGACGCTTCGCCCGCCGCCTTTCGCCGCTGCCGCCTGCTTCGCCTGCTTCGCCGCTCGCCTGCTTCGCCATTCGCTCGCCGCTCGCCGCGCTGCGCTGCTTGCGCTACGCTTCTCTCAGCCGCCGAAGGTTTCTACCGTACGTCATCTTTTGTATTTCAAAATCGTGAATCGGGTGTTTCGCTTTCGGTCATTTGATTGATTTCGATTTGGGTTTTGGCGATTGAAGACTTTTGTTGAAGAATATCGGAGTGGGGTTCGTCGATTGGAGCCGAATTCGAAAGTGAGTCTGTCGAAGGAAGTGGAGAAATTGTTAAAGAAGATTCGCCGCCACCACGCCGCCCACCCGCCGCTGGTAAGTATTAGAAGATTCGTTCAGCTCGCCTGCTTCGCCTCCCGCTGCTCGCTTCAGGTAAGATTCGTTAAGGTAGAAATTTTGATTTATCCTTATATGTTGTTAATAATTATGTATTGTTAATAATTGTTGTTTATAACTTTGTCTCGATCATGTGTTATGCTTCCATAAGTAGCCTAGCCTTATGAACTCTATAAGAACTTAACCAAAGTATTATGAGTATAATCGATTTAGGTTGGTTTAAAACCAATGACCATGAATGTTTGTGATGGAGATGTTCATTAAGTTTCATGATTCAAAATGATTGAGCTATATTTGATAGATTGATCGAGTGCAATATACATTAAATGTTTGAGAGCTTAGAGTAAATATGTTTCTCCATCCAAATTAAAAAAACTTATTAACACTTCAAGGCTCTCTATTTTAGGATTTGAATTAGTTTTAGCTTGTTCAAACTCAATTTAAGGTTGTTTTAGGATGCTTTTTGGATTGCTTTAGGAGTGATTTAAGATATCTTGTAAGTAGTTTATACTAGGTGAGTTTGTTTGTTTGTGTGCAACATGTTATATGCTTTCTACTTGCATATCATGGTTGGTTTCTACTTGCATCTAGTTTGTTTTGATTTCCTCGCTAGTTGTGACTTTATTGGAGCCCAACCTAGTGATTTATTGTAGTTTGGAGGAGGTTGGGCATACTTTGACTATTTTGAAGTGTTTGCAGGCTTATTTGGAGTTAAGAAAAATTTTGGATTTCGTAAGTAGCGTCGTTATGTCATTAAAATTTCGCATAGAGGTGTTGTCTAAAATCCATAACTCTCACATATATCAATAAAATGATAGTTTAAAATATTGTTTTAGTATCAAGACGTATATCAATATGCAAAATGTTAGTGTTCAAATCCTAACTCTCACATATTTAGTTTTTTTTGTCTAAAGTATACAGGAATATTACCGAGAAATACGCAGTGGACTTCAAAAAGTATAATAATTTAGGGTAGAGATGAATAAAAATTGGATTAAACTTAGAGACAGGTTGTCAACCGAGTATAAAGAAGGAGTAACTCAATTTCTAGAGAAGGCAAAGTTTCATGTTAATGACTCAGGAAAAACAAGATGCCCATGTAGAAATTGCATGAATGCGATGTGGCAATCTTTAGATGGAGTTGAGCGACATCTATTCATGAATGGAATATCTCCCTCTTATCGTGACTGGGTATATCATGGAGAAGTTGTCAACCCTCCAATGTTTGAACGTATAATGGTTGAGTCAGTACACGATTCTAGATCAAATACTATCGACTCGAGAAATTTCGAAGAAGAAAATGAGATGTTTAATCTTTTAAATGATCTTCAAGTCCCAATTGGCGAAGCAGATGTGGATGAAGGAAACAATATTGAAAATGAGGTTCCCCTTAATGCCCATGACACGGATACTGAACCTTATTTGAGGATTTAATGAGTGAAGCATGCAATCAATTATACCACAGTTTGTACACGATTCTCATCATTGAACTTTTTGGTGAGATTAATGCATATTAAGGTTCTTAACAATTGGAGTAACAAATCGCTTGATATGTTATTACAATTGTTAAAAGAAGCATTCCTGTGTGCATGTATACCTAGTTCATTCTATGAAGCGAAGAGGAAGTTGCGTGACTTAGGGCTAGGCTATGAGATAATTCATGTATGCAAGTATGATTGCATCTTTGTATTGGAAAGAATTTGTTGATTGCCAACAATTAGGCTCAACATGTGGAGAGTCCCGATACAGATTGAACGATGGAAAAGGAAAAAAATTCCACATAAAATTGTACGTCACTTTCCTTTGATACCAAGATTGAAACGATTGTTTTCATCCAAACATTTTGCTTCAAAATGAGGTGGCATAAGGATAAACGTGTCGTGGAAGATAGTGTATTACGACATCCAAATGATGGTGAAGGGTGGAAGCACTTTGATCGTGAATATCCTCGCTTTCTAGGGAAGCAAGAAATGTTCGATTGGGTTAGCTTGGATGGATTTAATCCATTCGGGAATATGAGTACTTCATATAGTATGTGGCCGGTGGTGTTAGTTCCTTATAATTTGCCACCTTGGAAATGCATGAAAAGAAACCAACTTCTTTATGTCTTTACTTATTCCTGACCAAGTCTCCCCGGAAAAGAAATTGATGTTTACTTACGACCATTGATTGAAGAGTTGAAAGAGTTATGGAATAGTGGAGTGCGACTTATGACTCAATTTAGTGGCGAGTATTTTCAACTACACGCAAGTTTGTTATGGACCATTAATGATTTTCCCGCGCATACGGCGACTTATCCGGGCTGAGTACGAAAAGGTTACCAAGCATGCCCCATCTGTAGAAAGATGATACGTCATCTTTTAGGATTAGAGGCAAGATTTCTTATATGGGTCATCGACGTTATCTTCCAATGAGTCACAATGGCGCAGAGTAAGCAATTGACGGAAGTCGAACTTAGACCTCCCCATTGTAGTGGATGGAGATGGGATTTTACAAGAAATTAACATGCTCAATTTTCCTGTTCGTGAAACATCCAACAAAGAAGGACAAAAAAAGGAAACAAATGATCTTAATTGGAAGAAAAGAGTATTTTCTTCAACTACCTTATTGGTCAAAACTTTTGCTAAGACATAAATTGGATGTAATGCACATTGAAAAAAACATATGTGATAACTTGGTTGGCACATTGTTAAATATTGAAGGAAAAAACAAGGACACGACGAAGGCACGATTGGATCTAGAGGACCTTAATATACGGAAAGAACTACATTTGCAAAAGGTAGGCAACAGGGTCGTAAAGCCACATGTCGTGCATACACATTAACTACTAAGAAAAGGATTGAATTACTGAAATTTTTGAAATCGGTGAAATTTCCTGATGGATTTGTGTCGAACATATCAAGATGTGTAAGTGTAAATGATGGAAAACTATGGGGATTGAAAACTCATGACTCTCACGTTCTGCTACAACGACTTCTCCCTATTGGGGTTCGGGGGTATTTACCTAAGGATGTGTGCACTACTATTGTTGAGTTATGCACATTCTTTCGTGATTTATGTGCGAAAAACGATACGTATTAGTGATTTGGATCGCCATAATCGATATTGTGGTGGTTCTTTGTAAGTTGGAAAAAATATTTCACCAAAGATTTTTCGATGTAATGGTGCATCTTGCGCTTCACTTGCCATATGAAACCCGAAGTCAGAGGCCCTGTTAGCTACAGTTGGATGTACCCTATTGAGCTAAGCTTACTTAACATTGAAACAATACGTGCGAAACAAAGCGCGTCCCGGAAGGTTCAATAGCGAGCATTTGTAATGAACGAATCAATTAATTTTTGTTCATTGTATCTAAGTGGAATTGAAACGAGATTCAATGAGAGGAGCGAAATGATGACCAACTTCCATTGAACGAGATCCGTGAATTTGAAGTTTTAAACAAAGTGCAAGACCATTGGGAGTTGCAACATCAAGAACCTTATCACCGAGGAGAAACAGATGAGCACATTGGTATATTTTGAACAATTGTGATGAAATAAAGTCATATCGTATGTACGCCTCGAATACCCTATGTGTTAATCCCGGTTTGTATATATACAAATGAGCTAAATTTGATGTGTTTATTTTATTTTTTTATTATCAATAGACAACATTTGCAATTAATACGTCCTGAAGCTCAAAGCGCCAACGATTTATATAAAAGACACCAACTCCAATTTCCTACGTGGTTCAAATCTCATGTAAGTTCCATGTTATATAAGAGTTCATAAATTTAATTTCAATCATGATTAATATTTATAACATATATAAATGAATTAATGCTTCTCTACGTGAGAATGGAAATATATCGATGATTTATACTCGATGGCGGTTGGTCCTAGTTCTCAAGTCGCGATCTCTTATAGTGGATGCATTGTTAATAGAATGCGTTTTCACACATATAGTGCGGGATAACCGCTTCGGGCTACAGAGATTATAGTGGAGTTTTAGTATTGGGAGAAAGTGAGAGTCGAGCGATGAAGCGAATTTCTACTGTGTATTTGACGGAGGTGTTGGACTTAGAGTATGTGAAGAGAAGCGTGTTATGATTTTTAAATGTAAATGGTTTGACAATCAGATAAAGAAAAGAAAAGATCACATTTCGATTTAGGGTTGAGATCAATAAACACATCACACTATTGGTATGTTGATGACCCTTTTATCCTCGCTTACGCAAGCACAACAAGTATTTTACATTGACGATCCAAAATATGGTAATAAGCTGGAAGGTGGTGCAAGTGGTACAGAATAAGCGATTGTGGGACATACCAGAGATCGAAGATATTGCAAATGATCAACTTCAATTGACGACCGTTGAAGGTGAAATAAGAGTTGATGAATTAGTTGAGGATATTGTTTTGTGTAGAGTCGATGTTGATCCCACCATTGTGGAAGGAAACCAGAGTAGAGATATTTATCAAATCATGATAGTGATGATGATGATTTCATAACGCAGCGAAGATGAGGACGTCGAACCTCCTCCTGAGATTAATTCTAGCCCTGATGAGAGTTCTGACTCAGACTCAGATCATGATAGTGATTAACACTATAAGTAATTAAATGTTTCGTTCATTACTTCTCAAAGCTTTTATTTTATTTTTTTTTATCATTATTGGATTATTTCATATCACTTATATGTTTGATGTGTGCTAGGAAAAATGGTGCGCTCTGCAGAGTTAGAAGATGAGGCGGCAAACCTTTTTGAAAATTACGCCTCAGTAAGCTAGCTTAACCCTACCGCCACAAAGAGTGTCTTCTAACCCAAGAGACTTCAAAGTTAGTTTAGTTATACACTTTCGTTAATAATTTTACATTAACTTATTGGTTCACCGATTTGTGTTTGAGATAGTTACGCAGTAGAGTGAGAGGATTCTCAAGGAACAAAGAGCTTGATAGATATGTCAGCATCCATGGGAGAATTCCAATAGAAATAAGCGATGAAATGGAGAAGCATTTGTGATTTTGCCACAAGATTCAAAGAACGCAATTGGTACGATAGTTCGAGAATCATTTCCAGACGCATAACGAAGTGGAAAGATGTGCCTCTAACTAAAAGATCATGTGAAAAACAAACTCTTGGTAAACTTATCATTTAGTTCTTTTTGTGATCTACATGTCGAGTTGATCTAAAGTTAATATCTTGGTCTTTCTCTTTTTTTCGTAACCATTTCGAGCTAGATTTATCTCAACCTATCGCTCATAGGTTTATTGATCATGAGATACAAAGTAATGCGTTCAAGGAGTTTAGGGAGACTTGTCTAGGCACTATCGAAATATCGCCTCCCGAAGCAAGACGTACAACACCACATAAACGTGTGACCGACATTGCTTTGATTGGCATTTCTATGTGACGGATGGGAGTCTCTGCAATGTAAGGTACGTTATTTACATTTCTTAACAAATATGTCACTCGAACGTATAATACTGGTTCATTTTAACGAAAATCTATTTTGTTAGAAAACTATGGAGACAAACAAAAGAACTGCGAAAATCGCCTCGGAACCATTGCAGACCTGGTCTAAGTCCTTCATGCACGTGTTGCAAAAAAAAGTGTATGAGTTAGACAAATGTTTCACTCATTACTTCTTGTTTACCATCATTAGAAATAACTTAGTAGTTTTGGGATTTACAGAAATCAAAAGGTGTTGACGTAGGACCCATTGAGTTATTCAAACAAACCGTATAAAGAAGGCAAAGGGTGGGTGAATCCAAAGAAATGGTAATGCTCATGTAAGTTTCCTACTTTTAGAGTTGCATTATGAACTTGCATTATAAACTTGTATCTTGAATAATACCTATTTTAATTTGGTCCACAGAGTCAAATGATAGAGTTGCGGAGAAATCCACTCAAGAAGGGTCGACCAATCATGGAGATACGATTGTCCAAACAAATCTGGGTAGTGGATCCAAATGAAGTGAAAGGCATGGGTTGAAGGGTCAAGGTTGAAACGGCAAAAAACTCATCATCTACTTGAAGAGACCGAACGAGAACACGAGTTGGGCCTAGAATTGGCTAAATTACGAGATGAGAATGCACATCAAAAGTGGAGTTGATCGAGACGGCGAAGGAAGAGTTAAATCGTCACGAAGGATGAAATCACGAGTCACGAGAGCGAAACTAGATGAAGTTGAAACCCGACATACAAATGAGTTGGCCACCTTTCTCGATCAATGCTTACACAACTACTAAACTCACGGGAGGACCGTCGACATAGGTAATATTCAGTACTACTTATATGTTGTCGATGACTATCCCGCAGATAAAGATAGTCATCAAGTTTAAATGAGTTGTTTTGTTTTTCATGTTGTCTCATGACTCTGTTGGAGCCCACCTAGTGATTTGTTTGTAGTTTGGAAGAGGTCAGGCGTAGTTGATTTACTTTGAAGTGCTTATATGCTTATTTTAGGTTCGAGAAAAATTTTGTGTAGTTGATTTACAACTTTTGGAAATGTTATGTTTGTTTAGTACATTTGAAATGTTAGTTTAGCTTAGTTTACGTTATTTATACGTTTGAGATGTTTGTTATGTTCGTTGATTACTTTTGAAAGGTTATGGTGATTAGTTTAGGAGTCTTGTTAGGTTAGTTTAGTTCGGTTGAAAATGTATTTTGCAAGGTTATGTTTGTTTAGTATTTTTGTTATGTTATGTTCGGTTGGTACGTTTAAAAATGTTTTGGAATGTTAGTTTAGTCTAGGTATCGACCATTTTTGAGATGTTATGCTTGATTTACAACTTTTGGAAATGTTATGTTTGTTTAAATACGGTTGAAAATGTAATGTTAGGTTAGTTTAGTACATTTGAAATGTTAGTTTAGCTTAGTTTACGTTATTTGTACGTTTGAGATGTTTGTTATGTTCGTTGATTACTTTTGAAAGGTTATGGCTGATTAGTTTAGGAGTCTTGTTAGGTTAGTTTAGTTCGGTTGAAAATGTATTTTGCAAGGTTATGTTTGTTTAGTATTTTTGTTATGTTATGTTGGTGGGTACGTTTGAAAATGTTTTGGAATGTTAGTTTAGTCTAGGTATCGACCATTTTTGAGATGTTATGCTTGATTTACAACTTTTGGAAATGTTATGTTTGTTTAGTACGTTGAAAATGTAATGTTAGGTTAGTTTAGTACATTTGAAATGTTAGTTTAGCTTAGTTTACGTTATTTGTACTTTTTGAGATGTTTGTTATGTTCGCTTTTTTTAGTTTTGAAAGGTTATGGCTGATTAGTTTAGAGTCTTGTTATGTTAGTTTAGTTCGGTTGAAAATGTATTTTGCAAGGTTATGTTTGTTTAGTATTTTGTTTATGTTATGTTCGGTTGGTACGTTTGAAAATGTTTTGGAATGTTAGTTTAGTCTAGGTATCAACCATTTTTGAGATGTTATGCTTGTTTACAACTTTTGGAAATGTTATGTTTGTTTAGTACGGTTGAAAATGTAATGTTAGGTTAGTTTAGTTCATTTGAAAATGTATTTTGCAAGGTTATGTTTGTTTAGTATTTTTGTTATGTTATGTTCGGTTGGTACGTTTGAAAATGTTTTGGAATGTTAGTTTAGTCTAGGTATCGACCATTTTTGAGATGTTATGCTTGATTTACAACTTTTGGAAATGTTATGTTTGTTTAGTACGGTTGAAAATGTAATGTTAGGTTAGTTTAGTACATTTGAAATGTTAGTTTAGTTTAGTTTACGTTATTTGTACTTTTGAGATGTTTGTTATGTTCGTTTATTAGTTTTGAAAGGTTATGTTTGTTTAGTACGGTTGAAAATGTAATGTTAGGTTAGTTTAGTACATTTGTAATTGAGTTTTATGTTTTTAGTTGTTTGGTTTTGTTTCTATTGTCCTATGTTTTAGTAAGTTTGTAATTGTGATTTTTGTGTTATGTGAGTGAGAATGATACTTATGTATAGGAATAGTAAGTATAACATTTTTGTTTAACTTTTTCTGTTTGAATTATGTTTGGGCTTAAAGTCGTTTGAAATCTATACGCTGAAATTTAAGTATTAGTTAAAACTTGTTTATATTATTCATTTTCGTTGATATATGTTTATATAGTTTTGATCTTAGGTTCATGTTTTTTTCATATAGGTGGATCGATTCGACATTGCTCTGAAAGCAACACGAAGATCGCCATGAAGATAACGTGTAGTTAACTTGAGTTTAATATATAAAATTTTGTTTGTAGATTGGGTTATTTGGTCAAAAATCAGATTTTCGTTTTGTATGAACAAAGTGTAATTAACTTTAATTTAATGTAAGTAAATTTTTATTCAATTTGTGTATATTTTATTTCATATACGCCAAGTTTGAAATTATAGTGAAAATCCAAATAAACCTATTTGAATAGGTAAAATATCCAATAGAAGCAATAGGTAATTCCAATATATGCCGACTAAATTTAAATTTGGTCGACATTTCGAGATATGCCACCAACTAAGTTGGTCGGAAAGCGTAGCAATGCCGATCAAATTCAAATTTGGTCGGCATTGCTTTGATAGGTCGACTAACACAAAATGGTCTGTGTTTATTAGCAATGCCGACCAAAAAACTAAGTGGTCGACATTTCTTAGAAAGGCCGATCACACTTATTTGGTCGGCATTTCTTGCCATGCCCGACCAAATTTATTTCGTCGGCATTATACAAAATGCGACCAAAAAGTTTGGTCGGCCTTTCAAGGAAATGCCGACCAAAATAGTTTGGTCGGCCTTTCAAGGAAATGCCGACCAAAATCGTTTGGTCGGCCTTTCAGGAAATGCCGATTAAAATCGTTTGGTCGGCCTTTCTAAGAAAATGCCGACTGTGGTAATAAGTGGTCGGCAAAAGGTCCCCATGACGATGATAAGCCGACCATTTTGCCGATTTAGTTTTTTTCGTTTAAATACCTTTGTCGACCATATTTTTGGGTTTTCCACCATGTTTCAGCGTCGAAAATCCCAAATTCTCTGTAGTGATTCTAGATCTACCACTAATAATAGACACTTAGCCTATTAGCTCTACCACTGATAGACTATTTTCACAGTTAGCATTCTACTAGTGATAGTCTGTGATAGAATGCAATACATGAAGTAGATTGATAAATTTTTATCAAGGTTATTCTATCAATTTTTATCACGCTTAGAAGTCTACTAGTGATAGTCTGTGATAAAATGCAATACATGAAGTAGATTGATAAATTTTTATCAAGGTTATTCTATCACTGATAGACTCTTATAACCTATCAATGATAAACCCTAATAGACTGTAAAACTAAAATAAAGCTAGGACTTTGGAGTAGTATGCTAGTAGACTTTTATCATGGTCAGGAGTCGCTATCAGTGATAGACTTTTATTAGTGATAGAATCTTATCATAGTGATATATGAAATAAACATCTTAGTGATAGACTTGAATCACACACCTTAACTTATTCAATAATGAAAATTAACCTCTATTAACCTAGTTGATTCTAGATTCAAAATTCTAATAATTCAAATTACAACAATTAACCTATATACTTCTATTAGTACTTCAATGATTGAACTTGGAATTTTAGTCGATCGATTAAAAAGTAGAGAAATGAAGAATAAATCACAAAAAAATATAAAAAATCAAAGATAGTACGAGGAATAAATGAAGGCGAACATGAACACAATTTCTTTGGGCTAAAGACGTATGATTAGACTTTTTAATAATTTAAATGAGAATTTGCTATATATGTAAATAGTTTAACAATTTGCTATATTTGCAATATTTTAGACTAATTTTATTATTTGCCCAATTGTCTCTAATATAATGGTATAGTTTCTTTTTAATAAAGAAAAGACTTACAAAATATAATATTTTAAAAATTATTAATCATTAATTAACTTTATGTGAGGATAACACGTGTTTTTTTTATCAACATCACGATAAATATAGGATAATATTTATCAATAAATAATTAGATAACAAACAAAATTAGTAAGTAAATGATTTATAATGAATTGAATAGAAATTTATGTATAACGACTTAAGATGATGAGTTCGGGATAATTTTTTAAACCAAAGTGCTTTAAATGAAAATCCCTTTTCTATACACTTTTGGTATATGTGTTAATTATATGTTTTTACCATTTCTAAAATTACTTTGAATTATCTAACCAACTATGAAAATTTTCAAATTTACTTTTAAAATTTTGATGGTTGTATTTAATTAAATGAACTACGATTATGTTTTAGACCAAAATACATATTATCTCTAAGTCACTCCATAAAATTTCTATTAAACCTGAGCGTCTGAAAATATGACTCACCATATGACCATATTTATACAATGAAGAGGGAAATAACGTACTTAGTTAATAAATAGTAATTTTTAAGTAATAAACTAACTCTAACAACTTTATTAATTTCCTTTCTTGGAGGTTCATTTAATTTCCTTTTTCTTTTCTCACTTTTTTGTTTTTATATTTTTATATGATACTTTTTAAGTCTATTATAAAATTAAGGTATAATATATGTTTTAGTCCTTAATATTATCTTTTTTGTTTAAAAAGTTTCAATTTGATCCTTTATGTACTTTTTAATATTTATACTTGTACCATTTTCATAAGTGAATGTTAAGATTAGTTTATACATATCTATATGACATGAGTCTTAATAAGCTGGTGAGAATCTAAAAAAAGAATTGAGTAATTTTAAAGACAAAAACTCAAAGTTTCAACCAAAATTCTTATCAATTTTAAGAAGAAATTATAAACATTTTCTCTCGATCTTCTAAAATCTCACGGTTCACTGTTTTAAGTCTATCATCAACCAATCATATCATTTATAAGGTATAATTGAAAATTGTTAAATATAAAAGTAAAGATTAAAACATATTTTTACTTTTATATTAACAAAGAAAAGTAGCCATTTATTTATTTATTTTGGAAGGACAACTTATGTGAAGCCCATTCATGATTTTATTGTTGAAAAATATTTTGAAACAAAATGGAAGTGTTCTATCACGATTCCGTATATATATTTAAAAAAATTAAAGGAAAATAATAATCATTTTTTAAAATTAATTTCTGAGAAGTTATAATTTTATTTTAAAATTGATTTCTTTAAAAGGGGCATCCAAGTTAGTTCAATGATTTTATAGACCAAGAGGAAGAATATGAGAAAATATCTTTTTTTTTAAAAAATAATCTTCCTTTCTCTCTCTCATCTTTTTTTTGTCTTTTCTAATGCTACATATTACATAAAGCATTTTGATACATAATAATAATAATAATAATAATTTAAGAAAAATGTGGACATGAGTTTCAAGTATTGCTTAATGTTCAATAGAATCAATCAATTTCTTAAGTTTGAAGAATCACATGTGGAGTAAACATAGAGGAGACTTTGACAATTTTGAAGTCTCCCATCCCACATGGAATATATTAATAAAAGGATGATTTTCAAAGAGACCTTCTAAAAAAATATATAAAATAAATTTTGAGTGAATGGTATCATTTATTTTGAAAAAGTTATAAATATATATTTATGATTATAAAATTAGGGTTATGAAAAAGTAAATTTGCAAGCATTTTAAAGGATGATTTAGAACCCTATTTTGTATCTCATCTTTTATATATTTATTATATTTTAGGATATCATTTTTTAGTCAAGAAACTCTATATAATACTATTTCGAAACTTCTTGTCAATCGTCTTAAAACTACTATTCAATTTATCATTTGTGAGAACTGCAGTACTTTTATTTCTAGCTGATTAAAGTTGATAATATAATTATTGGTTATGAATGTTCGCAGTTTATCGAGTGTTCTAAGTCTAAGAAGAATAGTTATGCTTCTATCAAAATAGATACTGATATAAGTAACGCTTATGATGGAGCGGAGTGAAAAATTCTGAAAAGCATGATGGCGAAATTGGATTTTAATTCTTCCGTATGCTTGTTGAATAAGTTTCTTTCTCTATTTTCCTAAATGGTGTTTGTATTGTACTCAAGTATTTAGACTATCTAGAGGGCTAAGATCTAACCCTTATCTCCTTATTTGTTTATTTTTTTTGTGCTGAGAGACTTTCTAGTCTCTTATGTTATGTTTGACGTATGGATTTGATAAGAAATGATTTCACATTCTGTCATTTTAAAGTATGAAAATGTTTTGAAATTTTTTATTATGTTCAGATTAACCCAATGAATTTTAATAGAATTCACATCCGTCAAAAGTAAAATTTTTGTTTAGATGTTTAAAAGAAATGAAAATAAAATACTTATTTGACTATTGTAACCTTATAATTATGCATAGATTTAAAAAATAAAATTACAAAGATAAACGTAAAATAAAATAACAACATTTTCATAATTTTATTATATATTTATATTTAAAAAAATAAAAATAAAAATAATCTAACTGACCTAACAACCTTATTTGATTTCTTCCTGTTTCCATTTTTTCTCTCAAACAACTTATTTGATTTATCTCTTTCCTCATTAATAGTCATCCCAATAGAAGCTCTCACTTTTTTTCTTTCATGTCTCTCGCTCTCCAACAACAGCCACACACTAACTTCATCCATGATTTTTTTTTCGTTCTCTCTAATTTCCCTCTTTACTACTCTCATCCATCCATCGTTGCCTCCCTTGCCACTTTTCTACTTATTTTCCTATATGTTGCAATCTTATACTATCACATCAATTCGTGGCCAAGCCCTCTACCAATCGACCGCTTGGTATTCACAACAGTTTTTTTTGTTCTTTTTATTTCTTCAATTCAACCACTTTGAAAGAGGGTAAAATTGGAATTAGGCTCTTTTAATTTAAAATCCTGCAAAATCCGAGCTAATTTGAGTGGATTTTTTTTTAGATAAAAACAAGATTTCAAATTATTTTGGAATTCAAATTCTATTTTTTCTTTTCGTTCCAAACACCGTAAATGATTTCAAATCCATTATGATTTGAAATCCTTCCAAATCCGAGTTTCGAAATAAGGGATTTCAAATTATTTTGGAATTCAAATTCTATTTTTTCTTTTCGTTCCAAACACCGTAAATGATTTCAAAGTCATAATTACACACGAGTAAATTTCCATGCTACTAAATTCAATCATTCATGACAATTACATAGCACAAATTCATGAATAGCAATAAAGCGTCCATTTATAAAATAAACAAGAAACAAACCATTCTTGAATAGAAAAAGAATCTAGGGAGCCCAAAACTAAATTTGAAATTTAGCCACACATCATAGAAAGGGAAAAAGAAAAAAACTTCTAAAAGGGGATTTTTTTTTTTCTCTCTCTCTCTCAAGAGAAGTAAACTTACAAATGGCCTCCTTTTATACAAGTTATAAAGTCCATGTCAGTATAATAAAGTAAAAATTAACTGGGAGACAAATGCAGCATCATGTTCATGCTTTTTGATTAGTGCATGCCTTGAAACAAGTACTTGTTTCAAGTTCCTGCTTAACTTTTATCTCTTGTTTTGATTTTCTATTCAACTCGCACATAATTCTGAGGAAGCGACATTCAGTGTCAAATGAGGAGAAACTATTCAACGAAGTTGGTACCGTTAGATGTATGATTGAGAAATGGTAAAAGTATCTCGTTTTTGTATCCAACAGGCAGCCACATCCATTGATAATTTGTCCTAAACTAGTTGTACTCTGTTGCTGCTGCTACTGATATTTGCTTCTCCTCCTTCTTTGCCTCTACTGTGAACCCACCATAACAAGTTGGTAAGTGAGTTTCCATCATCAAAATCTTTCAAGTTCTTGATCTTCTCCAAAGCACCATCTTTGTCATAAATGCTTTCCAGTGCATAAACAAATCCTTTCCATCCTTCCCCAACTCCTTCTCTTCCCAGAGAAGGCAATGTCCAGTTCACAAGCTCCCTTACAAACCCAACATCTGAGAACAACAGCTCAGTGATTGGCAAAATGGGTAACACCTGAATTCCAAGCCTACACTCTTTCCAATCACTTGGAGCAAACCATAATCCACTGTCCCTTTTGTTAGACCACAATACTCCCACCACCCTATTTTCCTTCACAAATTCTTCCTTGTACAAAGCTTCTCCTTCTCTTACTTGCCACCACATGAGACCAGCTTTCATTTCCAATGCTGCTAGCATTGACCCAATGGATACAACTTGGGCATCTCCATAGGCTAACCCCACCAAAGCTCCAGAATAGTAAGCATTTACTGCTTCACTGATGCTCTCTTGACTCCGCCCATCTCTGAATTCTGTCAATCCTGTACCCCAAGAATGCAGTTTATACAAATCAAAACATCTCAACTTTGGGAACTTTGAATTTGATCTCTTGTTCAAGTTCATGATGTCTGCCATAAGAGAATAGACTTGAGGACTGTACTTTCTCCCCCAAGCAGGGTCAATTTTCACTAACACAGCAATGGCATAGAGAAAGTAGCCTAACTGATGATGGTGATTGTTGTATATTCCAAATCCAAAGTCTGCACCAGAGTCAAAAGACCCTTCATTGCTGACAATTCCACCCCATTTTCCATCATATACAAAGCCATTTCCATCAAATGTCCCATTTAACCAAGGCTCAATTGCACCCATTAGAAACTTTCTTATTTCTGGAATCACTGAAAGCAATCTTACTTCCTCAGCAATCACTGCCAACCTTGCTGCTCTTGCTATCAATTTCCCATAAGAATAAGGAGATTTTGTTGTTATAGTTGTTGAATTTAGAGCCTTAACTTCTTTACCAAGTGCAGAGATAATTTCACCAAAGGATTCTTCCTCTACACCTTTAATTGAATGCCAACTTACTGAAATAGGTTCTGGTTTCAGAACCCATGAACTTCCCACCACACCAACAAGCTCACCATCTATACTTTTATACTTGAACTTATCCAAAATAACTACATCGTTATCGTCGTTACCGGTATCTGCTAGGAGACGAAGATGCAAAGGGTGTGCAAGCATGAGCAAATCTCCCCACCCTTTTGTCTCCCATTTGTATTCCAAACAAAATGGCTTTGTAAATAGTGCCTCGCCCGAGATTGGGTAACACGAACTGAATCGGTCAAGTATCGGTTCACATTCCGGGTCTGAATTTGGCAATGCTGCTATACGAACGATTCCTGCAAATCCCCCTGAAGTAATCACAGAGAGATTATGCGTCAAGTTGATTGGAAATGACGAGTAAATAAACCACGTCTGGTTGTTTTTCAATTTTATTGTGTATTTAGTGAGTGCATTGTTGAAGGAAAAGGAGACAACTTCATGAATGGTGGAGATTAAAAGGCGATGCCTTTGGAGACTGTAAAAGTTAGAAATGGGCTTCCCCGGACGAGAAAGAAACGGAGGTTGGAGGAAGGAATATCCAAAGTGACATTCAAATCATTGAATGAGGAGATTATATGAGATTTCTGGGGAAGTGGGTCGATTTTCTCAGAGGAAGAGATGGTGAGATCAGGGGTGAAAATTTGGGATTCTGAAGCAGAGTTGGAGGAGATTGATGGGTATGAAACAGAGATGGAGGATAGGGAGGATTTGATCGAATAGGGGTGGATGTACTCAGGTTGGTCGCCATTTTTTAGTGTAAAGTTCTGAAAAAAACTGTTTGTAGGGAGTGGGGCCGACTCTGAGAGAAGCTCAGGGGAAAAGAAGAGGGAAGGATCAGGGAGAACTGTGGACTGAGTTGGAGGAAATAGAAATGGAGTGGATTCTAATGGTTTTTGAGAAGGTTCTGGTGGTGGTGGAGGTGGCGGCAGCGGCGGCGGAAGGGGAGGTGGAGGGGAAGAGCGGCGTTTCCCTTTGATTACTCGCCTAAGTTCTCTTTCAATCTTCTTAAACATGGCAGGAAAGGAATCTCAGCAAGTCAAGATTCAAACGTTTTAGATTAATGGACAGAAACGGCTCTAAACCGATCAAACCTGCAAAAAGATTGAAACTTTTTGAAGGTAAATTTATGATTTGTGATTGAGAATGAGAAGAAGGATTTGAAGTTGTGAAAGAATTCGAGGGTTGCAAGCTACTAATAGCCAATAGGTGTTTTCTGTCAAGAAAAGGAAGGGATAATTTATGGGATCCTCCATTGCTCTATCTACAAGAGAGATCATTTGAGATTTCTTGTAGTATGAGAATGAACATGTTGAGTGTACAATGAAATTAGCATATTTCTTCTAACACAGCCTACGCAAAAATTTGTTTAGTTAAGTAGTTTGAAGGTTTCTCTTTTCTTAATTGTTCTTAATCAGTGACCTATTCTTTTGGATGAATTCAATTTGTTCTGTTTTGAAAAACCATATCTTAATGCCTATAAACCATCTGATAAAAAATGGTTCTGCAGAATAAGCCAAATTATCCCAAATTTCTAGTAATTAATGGCCACCCAATAAAAAATCTGAAGTAATTCATAGAGAGACAAATGCACTGATATTACAGTATAGATTATATATATATATAAAAAAAAAGAACAGTATAACTTTTAACAAAACTCATCTACCTATTTCCCTATACATTCTCAATGTGTATCTTCCCTTCCAGTCTTCAGTATATAGAGTAAAAACTCATTCCATGTGTCAATGGGGCCTGGCAAACACCAGTGCACACAGTCAGCTACACTCGCATTCATACGAGGAGAATAATGGTTTGGATGCCCATCTGGTCTCATCAGCATGGCTTCAGTTGTGTCCAACAGCCTGAATTGCAGGTTTCTCTTTATTCCTTCCTTCTCTGCTGCTCTGAATTCCTCCACCTGAGCCTTATGTAACTCAACCACAAAACTTTTCCAGTTCATCTCTTCCTTTGTAAATGGCCTTTTCCTTGCACAGTTCCCTCCTTTGTTCCAATCTCCATTCTCGAAGTGAGATGGAGAAAATGTTCTCATAAATGTCACCCCTTTGTAGCCTTTGAGGCCCATAATCGTCCTGAAGGCAGTTTGGAAGACTTTTCCGTAGCCATAGAAGTTCAAAATCTGTGTGACATTACTTTGCTGGCAATTGAAACATCCTATCATTTGACCATTTTCGTAGTATACTTGAGGGCGAAAGAACCACTGTCCTGCTGAGAAGATGACATAGTCGAAAGATTCGACTGCGGAAGTCCAGGTTGGGTCTGCCTCATCCAAGTATAGATTCATTAGGCTGTTGGAGGAGAAACCATTCTGGTCTGCATCCCTGCTTTAACCAAATATGGGGACCAGAATCTTGCCACTGTGAAATTGTAATCAGCAAAAAACCACCTCTTGAAATCATAGGTGAGATTGTATTTTAGAGAAACGTCTTCTGGATGAGATACCTGAAATATATGCAAAAGAAGATTAAAAGAGAGGGAAGGGAGAGTTTTAAGTGATGGATGCTTGAGCTTGACGTTCTGGAAGTGTTTAGAGAATGAACTTACATTGGAGAGGAGACACAACAGTGACTGCATATGATTTCTAGCAACGGAGTCTCCAACAAAAGCAAGAGACTTCCCTTTAACAATTTCCAAGAACTGGGCAGAATCAAAGAGTGGAAGCTCACATTCATCTGGCTTCCACCTCCACTTCAAGAATTCTCTGTCAGGTCTTCCATACTTCAAGCAGTTTTGGTATTCAAACATCATGTCACAAGTATCATTTGTGTAGTAGGGTCGTTCGGATTTTGGCACCCAATTTCCACGAAACACATCACATTTCTTTTCTGACTCCACTGTCTTCAAGCTGGTGATGTTTTTCCAGAGATTTGGCAGAGATGAAGGCAAGTTCTTGTTTGTAGACAGAGGAATGATGGTAAGAAGAATCAGTGTCAGAGCCAGCAGAATCCCTTTGTGGGAATTCCACAACACCGATTTGTTTCCAATTGAATCTTCAAAAGCATGAAGCTTCATGTTGAGAACAGCTCTGAAATCTAGATTCCAAGTGTTTTCATTCATATAACTCTCTCTCTCTCTCTTTCTGTGATAGGTGTAGCTAGGTCCATGTAAAAAGCAACTTTGGGTAATTATTGGAAAGCATTCATTCATTTGATAGTGATGCTGCTATTCTTGGCTTGGACTACCTACCAAACCACCATCATTATACAACTATGGTTTTATTAGGTAATACATAATATTTCATTATTTAAAACTAAATTGGACAGGTGGAAAGGCACAATTTCTTTGGGCCACCGACATCCATACAACACTCATACAGATTACAGACAGATATCCTCAAAAAATTCTTGTAAGAAACATGCTTTACAGATAAGGATACATATTACAGAGTAACTACCACATGGAGCATGTAAGTTTTCAAGTTTTAACTTACAGCTTTATTCGTCTGCTACTTTCAGGGAAACAGAGAAAAAAATATCCCTTCAAAATCAGTAACCTTCATATAAAAAAAAGTACAAAACCAATCTGGTTATACAGAAAATCCCCGATTCGATGGTACGCCCTTGACCGTGTCCTATCCAAATGCTGTTCTAGTAAATTTTCATGTAAAATTACTGTATAGTATATATAAGGAAAAGACATTGAAACTTTTTTTTGCTAAATACTTGAAGCAATGATTGAGATGATTTCAACATTGAGCCACCTCATAGCATAGGTCTGAATCATCAGTTTTTGTGTGGTCTACAAGTGATAGAGGCTGTTGATGATTATGTTTGGAGCAGAGTGATAAAAACTTAGCTTAGCAATGAAGGTTTGCCTGTTTCATTATTGCTTCTTTGAAATGGGATATTGACTTCTTTTTACACTGAGATTTACTGGAAACTTCCCTTAATAATGAATCTAATAATGGCTAATGGAGGTCAATGAACCAAGCTGGAGTCTGAATTAACAAAACTTGTGAAAGAATAGAATCTTCTTGGAGGAAAGAAAAAAAAAGAGCATTTGGGTTTAGATTATTATATGCAAGGAGTTGTCATCTTTCTCTTGTTCTTGGCAACATGGTAGAGAATAGAGTCTATATCAGTACAGTTGGATTTTCCTTTCACATTTGACTATAATCCCACTTTTTTTAAATATGAAAAATAATTCAAAATATATGTTCTCAAGCGATCTAGACTGGTGGATAGAGATAGAGATAGAGATAGGATTATGAAAGGCTAGTTGATGGCCATCACACATTCATTTCCCATCTATAGAATTGACATGTTGATAAGATTATACCCTTTTTTTAGAATATTATATTCCATCACAAATATAGAGTGAAATTTCAAACTTCCAAACTTTTTGAAAATATAGAAATGTTTTAACCAAGGAGTTATGTTAATATCGGTTATACTATTCTACCTCATCTAAATTTTAGTAAAGCATGGAGTTTGTCTTACATAACAACAAACATTTAAGATATCTCATAAAAAACAAAAACTAAAGATACGTATAATTTAAAGTCTAAAGGCATAAATAATGTAAATTTTAAAATTAAGAGTCTGATTAATAGATACAATATTTTGAGTTCTACAATATGTAGGGTAGAGATTCGAACTTCTAACCTTTTGATCGAAGATATATACTTTAACCAATTCAATTATGTTTAAGTTGACAGTTAATTTTATAAACAAAAATACATAGTGATTGTTTGAAGCACTGAATGAGTAATAATAATACCATGAGTTATAATAGTATATAGATTATAATAGTTTGGGTTGTTATATAACATGTGCTTAAGATGCAGAATTATTTAATTTGGATTATAATAATTTGTGTTTTGGTTGGGTGCATAATATTTCACAAGTTATTGTAACAGACTCATAATGTTTAACTATAATTTCTCCTTTGATATCTCTGGAGAAGATCATAAAAGTAGTGGAAAACAATATGAATCATTTCAAATAAGTATTAGTCCATTAAATGAAAAGATCTACACGTAGAAAATCTGATTATAGCAACACTTACATTATATTATCTCTAAAAGAAGCAAACACACAAACAAATCTACTTTAACTTGCTTAAATTATACTCTTATTACTTCTTTCACAATGTCTAATTCAACTTTAAGACACAAAATATACATACATACAACTTAGAAATCAACCATGATACAATTATACAAATCACAAAACAACAGCAAGAACAACAATATGAATTTAAAAGTAAAAACCCCTCCAAGAAAAAAGAAAATAATCAAAAGTGAAAAAAAAAAATGTTCCTGTTCCTCCTCCTAACCAAACTGTAGCCTATCCCTTGCTGATCTAATCCCTTCCATCTTCAACATCTCAAGCAAGAAATCACTCCAAGCATCAATGGGGCCAGGCAAACACCAATGCACACAATCATTATACAATGTCACATTCTCACTCGCTAAATGGCCATACCTGGAAGGATGCCCATCGGGCCTCAGCAGCATAGCCTGCGTCGTATCAAGAACCCTAAATTTGAGCCCTCGTTTTCGCCCTTCCCTTTCCGCGATCCTGAATTCCTCCATCTGAATCATGTAGAGCTCCAGATTATGACCTTCCAACTGCGTCTCGTTGCTTCGGAACGGCTTCGTCCTCAAGCAATTTCCGCCCTGATTCCAGAGGCCGTTCTCGAAATGCGAGGGGGCGAAGGTTCTCAAAATGGTGGTTCCTTTGAAATTCTTGAGGCTGTTGATGGCCTTGAAGGCAGTTCGGAAGGCCTTTCGGTAGCCGTAGTACATTCCGAGATCGGTGACGTTCTCGAGGAGGCAGTAATGGCAGCCGACGATGCGGCGGTGTTCGTGGAAGACCATGGGGCGGAAGAACCAGTGGCCGCCGGAGATGATGATGTAGTCGAATTCGTCGATCTGGGTGGTCCATTCCTGGTCGTACTCGTCCAAGTAGAGGTTGAAAAGGCCGGTCTTGGTGGGACCATTGGCGTCTCCCATGGCGGCTTTGACGAGATGAGGCGTCCAGAAACTGGCCATGGTGAAATTGTAGGTTGTGTATTTCCATCTCTTGAAATTCTCGTCCGCCGTGTACGACACATCTATCGGATATTCCACCTGTAAATCCCCATTTTTGTCCATCCAATTATTCAGACAACTAAATAAACAATTATACTAAATTATGATACTCAAAAAAAAATCAAGAAGATTTTAGTAATACTACTTCAATTGATTCTCGACAATGTTTAAGAATTGAATATAAGGTTAATAAACCTCATAGCGTGAACAAAAGAATTAATACTTTTGAAAGGGATTGAACATATTGAAGATGAAGAGAGGACATTCAAATCTAAGACCTTAGAGGAAATGTGATCTCCGTCCTCATATTTGTTAAATTAAAAAAAAAAACACCAAACAATCAATTTACTTATTTAGTCTAGTTCAATGGAAGTTATAAGACTAAATTTAAAATTATAGGATAAAATTAGAAAAGGTAATGTCTTCTTTTAACTCCTTTATATAAAAAATTTCTAAAGACTAGACATAAAAAATAGGCCTATGTGAGCAAAGAAGACTTCAAAAGTAACAGATATTTACTTCTTTCTTTAGTTTTTTAGTACGATAGTATTGAGGGATTCAAATCACATACTATCTATTCGTTAACACATTTGATATGCCAATTGAACATACTTTTTTTTTTAGATATTCTCTTCGTTCAAATTCTCATACCTCACATTTGATATATATATATATATATATATAAAAAGAAATTTGGTATAAAAATTTAATTTTTAAATCAACCCGTGTTTTGATTATTATTATTTTTTGGAAAAGCTCAATTTGACTATTTTATTTCATAATTACACTTTTTTTTTTCATTGTGAAAAACGGTAATTAAATTAAACACAATCAATATTGCTCTGATCATGAATCAATATGTATTGATATAGTATTTTTATTATTATTATTATCACAAATTATGATCCCACCCACTCACAATAACTAATAATTAGAAAATTTGATTGCACACTTTTTTATATAACTTATTTTTTATTTCTTTATTTTAATTATATTTTGGATCTAAGTCATCTGACTATAAACTTTTATTTAATAAAAAGTAAGTCAGGAGAAACTCATCTTACTGGCATACATTACAACAAAGTCATTTTTTTAATTAAAAAGAATAACTTATAATTTAAAGGGATTATATGCTTTCTCTCTCTAAAAAGTTGAAAAAAAAACACAATTTTATATATATAAAAAAAGAATATGTTAACAAATTTGAATGAAAACAATGTCTCATCTCAACATATTGGATGTACTTTATTATAAAATTTTGTTGGTCAAATGTTTACAATATTCTACTTCTCTTCTGACACATTACACCGTTGTCGGCAAACATGTTAGAGAGAGAAAGAGATACATATTTTCGATGTCTGAAAAATGCATGTGCAAAGTGTAAACTTATCCATCATTTATTATTATTATTATTATTAATGCAGATTTTATTTGCTGCAATTAAAAAGTGTTTTTTAAAAATAATAAATAAAAATAATGGGCATCTTGTTATTTTATTAAATCACTTTCATGTGAAGATTATTCTTATACCACATGCTGTCATGCATGTAAAAACAAATCAATAATTTAAATCTTTTTCTAGGTCATCTATCTTTTTAAAAGTTATTTTATTTTAGTTTTTAAACTCTTTCAATATTTTATTTTAGTTTCTTCTATTAACTTTTTAAATAAAATATTGAGATATAGATTTTTTTTTATTTACTTGATGAATCAATATTTATATGAGTAAGTAAGAGTGAATTAATATTTACATGAGTAAGTAAGGGCGAACAAAAAAAATCGAAAGTCGACTCGATCGATCGAAAACCAAAGAGCGATCGATCGATTTTGTGGCTTTTTCGGATCGGTCGGTTTTGTGCTTGACAAAATCGGACAATCCATCGATTGTCCCAAAAATATATATATATATAATAATAATAATAATTAAAAAATAAAAAACTAAAATGATTTTCTCAAAATATATTTAAATAATAATAAAGTATTAATTATAAATTATTAAATAATAATAAAATATTAATTATAAATTATTAAATATTTAAAAAATATTTAAAACCGACCAAACCGACCACCGCACCGACCGGTCGATCGGTCGGTTTTGGTAAGTTTAAAAAAAAATGGATCGGCCGAACCGATCGATCTTGGTCGGTTCGGGGTTGGTTGGGGTCGAAAACCGACTCCGATCGATTGATTCTCACCCCTATAAATAAGTGTTTAGATTTTTTTTTAATGTGGATTTTTTTGTTAAATGATTTCAATAGAAAAATTAGAGGGAAGAAATGAAATAGTTTTTTTAGATGGAGTATAAAATATTTTAAAATTAAAGGACAACAATGAAATAAGTAAAATTGAAGAAATAAAATAGCTTAAATAATTGGGCATGGGAAGAAAAAGAAAAAATAATAATCAGATTTTTGTAGTCTTTTGATAGAAAAGAATGGAATTAAAATTGGGGTCCCATTTATATTTGTTTGCTAATTAGATGAGATTATTCCCAAGGCTTATCCATAAAATAATTTAAACCTATCTTTTTGCAAAGTATTTTTATTAGTTAAAATGTCACAACTTATCAAGCTGGCAAAATGCTCTTATTCCCTTGTTTTTTTCCTTGGAAAAAGAAAGCTTAAAGACAACAACTTTTCTATTTTATAATCAAATGATTTGTCACAAAAGTCATTTTTAAAATTAAAAAAAAAAATCAATAAAATCTCATTCAAGTTTTGCATCAAATCCTATTTTAGTTTCTAAAATTTTACAATTATCTGTACCATCATGCATCTCATAAATTGAAAAGTTCTATTTGTCTTCTTTTCTAAATATAGTGAAAAAAAACAATTAATATGAAAAATGTATATTTATATCAATAATATATTCTTTGGTTAATTTTAAACCAACCATCCACATCCAAATATAATTAAGTTTATTTAAACTCTACCTAAATGTAGTTTCATATAACAATCACGTCTCAATCCTCTCTATTTTTAAATGACGTGTAATTTCAATTACACGTTTAAAATAGGTATAAAAAATTCATCAAATCAAATAAAACTCGAAACTTCGAATCTCACAACCTAATAAGATTGAATACGGTATGTCATACAAGGTAGGGTTATCATATACGATTTATATCTATCTATCGAGATATATCTACTGATATTTTTCAACATCAACCACAAAATAATTGAAATTGAAAAAAAAAATGAAGAAAACAAATTACAATTATGGGCAATGAATTGCCTTTAGAAAGCAACATTGAACATAAAATCAAAATTCAAAAAAGATGATAGAGAGAGAGAGAGGGAAGTGACATACATGGTTCACATGCATGGTTCCTCTTTGGCCTAGTGTTATGTGCAACTATAATACAAACTTGTTGGCTTGTTACAAGTGTTAAAGATTCCCATAGCCCTTTTTTTTTCCTTCTCAAATTTAAAATAAATAATAAATAAAATTTATTTATTTATATATTTAATTGACATCAAATCTACTTTTTGAAGTTTTTTAAATGACCTTTTTGGTTGTTGATAAGCCAGATTTGTGAAAGTTTGGGAAAAAGAGGTGGCCTTGGGAATGGTATTAGATTCCCAAAACCCAATAATTAACTTTTTATATATTTTTTTTATCTTAACCTAAAAAGTGAATTTTTATCAGTTGGGTAACTTTCCAATCTTTTTAGTCACAAAAGATGCTTTCACAAAGTTAGATTAGACCACATCCATTAAGAGCTGATTTGATCATTTTACTTTTTTAATTTAAAATTTTGGTGTATATGATTTTTATTTAAAAGAATATTGATGATAATTCTTGCCAAATTCCATTATTTTTAATTTAATTTTAGAAATTATTTTAAAAGACAAAAAAACAAGTACAACAATATCATTATCAAACAATGTCTAACTCTATATTAGAATTTAATTTCCATCCATCAAAACTTAAATTTAATATATTGATTTTTATTTTCAACTATATTATTTAATGACATTCAATCATTATTGACCTTTTAGGCACAGACACTTATATTATTAAAGCTATTTCAGAAAAGGGAATATATTCCAAAAACCCATCTCGATAAAGGCAAAAAACAGACTCAAACAGCCATAAAAAATCAATCTTTTAATTATTATAATAATAATAATAATAATAAAATAATGTAAACCCATATGAATATATATATATTTTTTTAACCCTTATTCGAATTTATCATCTTTTAGCCCTAAAGGCATACTTTACGCCAAATCCATATGAATATAACTTACCCTAATCTAATTATCTCAACATTTTAATTTTAATAATTGAGGCATTTATATAAACCAATCAATCTAAACAAAACTCAACTGATTAAGATAATCATTAACAATAAAACATCTATATACATGTCGCGCTAAAGTTAAAAGTTTTTAAACCTACTAGATGGATAAAGATTTAGAATCCAAACAAAGATGAATTAGTTAAATCGTTAATAACTTAAAGACTCGACACACTTATACTGTTTCTAACGTTAAAAGTTTGATCTTTTAGATATTACCCAGATGAATAAGGCACCTATACTCTTTCTAACGTTAAAAGTTTGATCTTTTAGATACTACCCAGATGAATAAGGCACCTATACTGTTTCTAACGTTAAAAGTTCGATCTTTTAGATCCTACCCAGATGAATAAGGCATGAGATTAACAAAGATTTTTAGAGTGGAAACATAAAAAGAGAGAGAGAGAGAGAGAGAGTTACCCTTGAAAGAAGGCAAATCAAGGACTGCATTTGGTTTCTTCCAACAGAGTCACCAACAAAAGCCAAAGACTTATGTCTCAAAAGCTCAAGAAACTGAGAAGGATTAAAAATGGGAAGATCACAGGCATCAGGCTTCCATCTCCATTGCATAAAACCTCCATCAGGCCTTCCATATTTCATACAGTTTTGGTGTTCATGAATTGCCCAACAAGAGGAGCTTGTGTAATAAGGAGCATTTGGATTTGGTATCCATTCCCCTGTGAAAATGTCACATTGATCTTCTTCTAATTCTTCTTCTGCTTCATATCTATTTGAGAATAATAATGGTTGAATATTCCCACTTGAGTATGAGTTTGAATTAGAAGGAGACTTGGCTGAGCTGTTTAGGAGAAACAAAGAGTAGTTTACAAGATTGTATACAAGGGGAATCACTGTCAGAATCACAAGACTGAATACTATGCCAAAGATTTTGTAGAGGCTGTAGTTTTTCCCTGAGGAGGAAATGCCCTCATTGCCATGGAGCTTCATGGAGCTGAGGATCAACAAGAAACTAAACTAAACCACACTTGAATTCAAGAGAGACCAGAGATTGATGGTGGAACAAGTTTTATAAATATGATCAGAGGAGTATTATATATTCTATATATTGGGTTTTGGTTTTGGCCTATGATTGTTATTTTAATTACATGTGGAAAGACAAAGAAAGAAAGAGATGAGAGAGAGAGAGAGAGTTTTGTAATGGAAAGGAGAGAGTTTGTAAAGAGTTGGAAATGAGTGGGTGATAATATTATTGTAATGGGTTTACATGGAGGAGGGAGAGAGAGAGATGAAGACAAAATCAATTATTAAATAAAACCAACTCTAAAGTAATGAGGTAAAATTTGGATTGCGAGAGAATGAGTTGTCTATCAAGAAGATACGTCTCGTACTGTACACCTAATTATCTTTCAGAATCCTTCAACAAAGTTTGTGTACAACTATACGCTCTCTCTTATGAAATTCCTGATGGTTTTGTATGCTCAAGAAAATGGTAGCATAAGAACGAGACAATAATGGTGGAAACCTTGTGTTTTTTAGAAAAGTGGTTTATCAATGAAGTTGGGGAAAAGTACTCTTTTGCTATTGTTCTTTTGGTGATCATCTCGTTCCTTGGTGTTCCGAACATAAACACAAGAAATCTCCTTTGTCGTCAAATGATGAGATTATTGGAGAATCAAAACTCAAGGTAGATTGTTCATCAAACATGTTTGACGAAATTCTCTTTCTATGTTAGGAGGGGATGGACATAACTTTCCTATGGTCGTTTCGTCTCATCTTTTTTTAGCTATACAATTCCTTTTTAATAGGGTAGCCAAGTTTTTTAACTGCTCCCTTTTTAATAGGAAGGTAGATTGACAGGAGTTAAAAAGGTAAAATAATTTAATTATTAAAGATAATAAAAAGAAAAGACAAAAATCTTAAAAATTTCTGAAAATTGCAGGAAGGAGAGCTTCCAAAGAGAAGTAATGGGTGGTTTTGGTTTTGTGTGATTGATAACACAATTGAAAGGCAACCCCGTTTGGATTTTCCTCCAGATTGATATGACTTGATATAATTTTTTAAAAAAGAAGAATAATTCATCAAAATAATGTTTTTTTAAAAAAAAAAAAAGAAAAAGAAAAAGAAAAAGAAAATGTCATGACAGCTAGGTTTCTATATATAATATCATTGAAATAATTAAAATCTCTAAAAATTAACTTGTTGGGTTGTGTTTAATTTAACTTTTTGTGGTTCAAACTTCAATAAGATTTACCTAGCTGGGCTTTCTCTATTAATTTATAATATAAATTTTCTATCAAGGTTTTATTTTAATAAGCAGCCTCAATGCATTATTAAAGTGGAATATCCAATTCAAATCTTGATAGGTAAAGATGAGCTATTGTGCTAGTTGTTGAGATGTCATTTAAATTGTAAACTAAATACATTTTGTATTCTTATGATGAATAATTAATTATACCAATTAAAAAAAATGCCAAATAGTTTTATAAAACTTGACCTCTTGATTAGTTCATCCAACTTGTGTTTCTATTTACATCAATTGATTTTAGGGGTTGGTGGCATATGATACTCATTTCAATTGAAGACTCAAAATATTAGTTTTGCTGCAAAATTAGTTGCATGTGCAATAATTGATGAAAAGATGTCCCTTTTTTGACATCATATAAATATATAACTACTCCCCCATCAATTACTATTCTTACCTAAACTTTTCGACTCGCATGCTCGTATGTTAAATGTTAATAATATTCCCATCTCCTCCTTCAATATCAAAAAATTATGCAACTAGATTGGAACGACGAGATCCCTAGATTGTATGAAATAGATTTTGACCGTATCGATACGAGTATCGATTAATAAACTATATCGGAGCTCGGCATTGTTTTGCTTCCCTCAATCTCTTCTCAAAAGCATTTAAAGCTAAATTAAGCTTTCTTTTCAGATGATGGTGGGTATGTATGGTTTATGAATAGAACCAAATAGTCTTATCTTTTAATAAACTTTTCATATACACGAAATATCACATCCCACTAACAAAATGCATTAAACAAAAGGCAGAAAATGGTTATCTTTCTTCTCTCATTACAAGTTCTCTCTAATAATACAAAGAATTGCAAAGCAGTTTGATGTGCCATTTCACCTGATGGACGCCTATATTGACTTTAGTTTCAGTAGGTACATTCTTATTTCTGAGCATCTCACAAATTTCAAAGTGGAATTAATGAAAATATTGAAAAATGGCTTTTGGGACTGAGAACATTGGATTCTCTAAATTCATCACAGGAAGTTTCCTGGATCAGAAAGCTGAAATGATAAAGCACTGAACCAGAAATGATTTTAACTTTGATGTTAATGTAAAGTTCTCCACTGATTCAGTCAAAGTTTGTAGTAACTGCATTTGATAATGAACATTCCATCAATGTTGAAAGAGGCTTTGAAAATTTAGGTGAATCGCACAACAGATAACTTAGATAAGGAAGATGAGAAAACTCAGTAACATAGATAGGATTATCTCAAATGATACCTTTGGCTCATCTCCGACCAGGGTTTCCTCCACCTCGAGCTGGTGCTTCATACCCACCACCACGACCAGGCGGTGTGGAAGAGCCATAAGGAGCGGTGTTCCCAGGTGCAGCATGTCCTGAAACACCTCTAGATTGAACATCATATCCAGCTCCTCTAGGTGCATCATAAGTAGGTAAACCAGCCACATTGTAACCTGGTCCTCTCTGTCCATCATAACCAGGTCTCTGCGAATCATAAATGGATCCTCTTGGTCCTTCATAACCCGTTCCTCGTTGGGGACCCCTCGATGCATCGTAGTTGGGTCGTGTTGCAGTTGAGCCAGTTTGAGGTCCTGTGTATGCAGTCGCACCAGCACCGGATGCACCACCTGCAGAGGCAGGCAGCTGGCCACGTCCCTATTGCACAATTTCAGCGAGTAAAAATCATAAAGGATAAATAAAACTCAATCAACATACCAATTTTGGAGTGTAAACCACCAGTCATGTCCATACTAGATAACAAACGGAGAGGATGAAAATAAAACCCGTGCAAAGTCGAATATGGAAGTTTGAGTTTGGTGTTGGTGCTACTATAATTGTGTTGAAAAGTTTTTAAAATACTTCATCGCCAAAATTCCACCAACTCCCGTAATTTCCAAGTTTTGGATTCCACAATTTTTGTTTTTCAAAATCGTTGTCTTTTCAGTTTTCTCATCCCAGCTTCTAGTCTCCTTTTTTCATCTTAAATATTCAGGAAAAAAAATCTACTGCTCAATTGGCAGAAACTTTGCAAGAAATGCCTCACATCGTCCTTCATGGGATCCAATAACTATTGAAATGTCAAACTAATATACTCCTATATAGACATAGAGTAAAAGACTAGCTTACATTGAGATAAAAGAAAGAAAACAAGCATAGGCAGTGCAAAAACACAAGCACAAATGAAACAGAACTAAAATTACAAAAGGACACTCCAATGGTTAAGAATTAAAACTAAAGAAAGATTATAAAATAATTTAGTAGTGGATGAACAGTCCTCTTTGATGCCAAGCTAACCCAAATGTTCACCGTAAAGTGATGTCTCCATAAAATATGATCCAAATCTTGTGGTCCAGATCACATGAAACGTTCAAACAAAGCATGGGCCCCAAAAGTATAGAAGAGGAGCCCTGCATACAGTTAAAGTTGTTCATCCTCGCATGGGCAACTAGCCAGTAGAAAAACCTGGCCTTTTGTGAAATGGAAGGGGAATGAAGCAAGCGAGAGAAAAAGGATTTACTAGAGAACAAACCAAAGGAATTAAGAGTCTATATACGCCTTTCACTGTAACTTGTACCTAAAACAAAAACCATATAAAAGGGACAACAGCATAGACAACCACGCGTTCCCTATCCAACAATGCTCTACCTTATGGTGAAAGTTAAAAGCAAACCCGTGCTCAGACAAAGAGAAAACAAATGCCATGGGACCCCCTCTTTAAAGACAAAACAGATAAGGGAAAAAAGAACATAGAGGAGCATCGCCAATCCAAAACTTGTCAAAAAAAAAAAATGTAACATTGGACCACCCCCATTTAAGAGTTTCGAGAAGTTTAGAAACTTAAGAGGATACATCCAAATTTCCTTCCACAAGTTACCCTTGGTCATTATTGTAAGAACATTTTGGCCGTATCTACACCAAAATCCTATACCACAACACCTAAGGTTCTAAGGGAAACCTTCACAACGACCATGCTTAGCCAAAAGGGCAAAATAATTACATGATAAGTTTCAAATACCCCAACCCACCAATTTAGACATTTTGGAAACAAACTCTCACTTAACCATTCTCATAAATTTCAAGCCAGATGAGAATTGAAAACCACCCCCCTCATGTCTCATACTCTCTCTCTCTCTCTCACACACACACACACACCAACAGCTCCTTGAACTTGTGACCTGTAGATTAAACAAATCCATAAAGCCCACAATACAAGGAGAGTTGGTCCCATGACTTACCACAAAAAAAAAATCTCTCATAATTATCAACAAACCGGAAAAAAAAAGAAAAGAAAATATTTTAGGGAAAATATGAATATACAATGAAAATAAGTCTCCTTTATAGAACCAGAGAGTAAATTGGAATCTCACTAAGTATAGATTGGATTGGAGCCCCTTTCTGTATAATTAGCTTTGTGGCTACTTTTGCTAGGTTATCTTTTTGAAGGCCTTATCTTCTGTTTAGTTCTTGTATTTTCTCTCAGTGAAAACCCAGTTTCTTAAAAATAAATTCTAAAAAAACGTTAGTCTAAAACAAGTCTCCTCCTCCTACAAAATACGGCTTGCTTCCAGGAAGATAAACATTTCTGAACTTTCTCAAAAATCAGATCCCAAAACCAAGAAGAGCTCGCATCATGACTCAGAGGAAAGCCCATCTAAAACATAGGCAGGAAAGAGACCTCTCAGCCACCAAAAGGTGTTTCTCCTTTTACATGAATTAGTAAGAAACATACAAAAAAAGAAAGAACTATAAATTCAGAAACAAAATATCAATTCACGAAAACCAGAAAGTAGAATATGTGAATGTAACAAACCTGGCCAACACCATAGCCGTCCTCATAAGTATTTTGTCCAGCTGGATGCCCAGAAGCCTCTATCTCATTGTTTTGGGTAGTACCATAAGGCCCACCTAGGTGCAGTCGTCAAATATCAGTGGTAGATAAAGGGAAATTCAAGAAGGGAAAAAGATAATCCAACAGAAAGTCTGAAATAAAGGTCAGGAAGAATACCATGTCTTCGTTCTAAACTAGCAGTATTTGTCAACTCTGCCCTAAGTTTCTCCAGCTCCCTAGCCATAGTGATATAATTCTTTTCCATCACTTGAAGTGACTCAAGATGATCATTGTATAATTTTTTCTCATAGTCATAGGTCGCCCTGCAAGGTCAATAACTAGGTCATGTCATTTTCCAAACGAGGAACCTAACCCAATAAAAAAAAAAGAAAAACCCTGAAGCACATTAGGATCAAGGTGATGCGCTCTTAAGAAGGCATGCGTTATTAAGCACACACCTTCCATGGAAGCCCTAAGGTGCAAAGCCCAGCACCTTCGGGCTTCTTTATAAATTTTAAAAAATTGAAATTCCCTAACCCTAAATGCAAAAGCCCTTGTACTTGGGGTTTTTTTTTTCATATTCCCCCTGCAGACCATACTTTCTCTGCTACTTCTCCACCATTCTTCTTCTTCTCCCTCAAACTTTCTACTAAGTATAGAAAGTTTGAACCTTGTTTACCTTTAAATTTCCATATGTAATATCCTTTTCTTTATCATAAAATCATTTATTTTATGGATGTTAATTTTTATGTATATATACATCTACATATATATTAATGTATTCTTTTATATATATAGCGGCTTACAAAAAAAAAACACTTTTATTTGCACCTCACACTTATGTTCCAAGAGGCTATTCCACTTTAGTGCACCACAAATTAGGATCAAACACCAGTCCAGTAAAGGATAGAGTCGATAGACCATGCAGTTGAACTTTAAGAAATGAAGGAAAAATGGGTGCATAGTGGGGGGGTTTTCAGTGGGGGTAAAAGGAACTGTGTTTGTTTCATAGTAATGAACTACAGTAAACTTCTGAACAATACTCGCCAGACACCTTAACATTTATAAACACAATACGTAAGCCTAGTAGAAATAGCTAAGGAAACAAGTCAAGCTGGGGCAGCGTCTATAATCACAAGCCAGGGGTCTAGTTAAAAATGCAAATAAACTGAACCATAGAAGTTGAAGACTCAATTTGATGGAATCCACAAAGGCATCCTACATGAAAACTAACTTAAGTAGTTATGTGAAATCCTTGAAACTCCCTCTAAAAGGTAAATTCTATACAGATTACTCACCTACAATGCTGATATTCCTGCCTCAAACTCTCAAGTTCTGTGATCAAAACTGGAACCTGCTGCACGTCTGCATGGGCCCTCTGAAGGTCTTGGGTCATATGTTGCACTCTAGTAATAAGTTCTTGCCTTGCTACAATCAAGTTCTGCGCATCTGCCTTTGCTTGCTGCAACTCTAACTTAATTGGCTCGGCTGCTTGTAACTCAGCTTCCATCTTTGCAATCTTATCAGAAAGATTCCTTGCTTGCTGTTCTCTTTCAGATTTTACAGCCCCTATTTGAGCATGAAGAATCTGCAACTCATGCTGCGCAGCAGCAAGCTCTTGCCTCAAGGTTCCATGGGTAGCAGCAAGCCTCTGATTCTCGGTTGCAAGTTTCTGTATCTCAACATGTTGCCCAGCTAGCTTCTGTTCCATTACTTCTGGAGGAGGCAACATGTCAAAGGGGGGAAAGGTACCTGGTGGAGGACGAACCCCATGACCAAATGCTTCTGGATGCAGTACACCAGAACCTGGAAGAGGACGCCTTGCATGTGGAGGCGGAATACGACCTTTACTGCCCATTTTTAATAGCTAGAAGTCACCTGCGTATATAAAGAAGGTAACATAACACCGACTCCATTACTTTAACTGGCTAACAACCAACCAAAATCAAAGAACTGGTACTAACCCAAGTAGCTAAAAGCCAACATATACAAGAAAAGTCTTAAATATGTAAACTTTAAAAGAGAATCTTCATTTAAAGTGCTAATGCAGAACACCAAGAAAATTATGGCCTTAACAGAAACGAGCCTTGAGCTGAACAGATAACATTTTTCCTTACCTCTTTCCTTTTGGCACCCACCCTCTATAGTCTATACATACCATGACCATGCCACAATGATATCAACTACGAATACAATCAACACAACCATTTCGTAACCTAAATCGTAAGGTGCAACAACAATACAGCAAACCCAAAATTGAATTCGTTAAAGAAACAATCGAGCGTGTATCCAATGAAAAAAAAAAAAAAAATCACACATACCAAGAAACAGCATCGAAAAAACTAGAAAATGTTCATTGGTGCACGAAACATGAGGGTTCTTGCCAAAAGAAAGGTTTAGGGTTTTCAAGAAATGAAAATGAAGATAAAAACCAGAGTCTTGGGTATGTTTATTTACCTTCGGGAATTAGTTGACAGAGGCTGAAATCAGAGAAGTAAAGAAATTGGGAAGATGACCTATCACAGCAATTTCTATGTCAATCCCCACTCCACCGTTCAGTAGGAACAAGACGGATTCGGCTCGCCATAAGAGTCCCGAATTCGATTTTTAAATTTTGGAACATTTTCAATTTTAATTCATCTTTTTTATTTAATCTTTTACTTTTATTAAATTAAATTCAACTCTAATGCCCTCGTTTAGTTTTAATGACCATGTAGACCTACATTTTATTTGGGTTAAATTACTAGTTTAGCCTCTCGACTTTCAAGTTTGTATCTATTTGGTTTTTAAATTTTTAAAAGCATCAAATAGGTCCCTAAACTTTTAATTTTGTATCTAATAAATCTCTGAACTTTAAAAATGTCTAATAAGTACCCAAACTTTTAATTTTGTATCAATAAGTCCCTAACATATTCGAAATTTTCAAAAATTAACTGATCTATTAGATATAAATTAAATTTTATGTCTATTAAGACCCTAAACTTTCAATTTTGTGTCTAGTAAGTTCATGAATTTTAAAAAATTACAATTAGGTCAATGACTTATTAGACATGAATCTTAAAATTCAGAGACCGATTGGACACAAAATTGAAAGTTTAAGGACTTATTAGTTACATTTCAAAGTTCAGGGACTTACTACATACAAAATTGAAAGTTTAGAGACATATTTGACACTTTTCAAAGTTCAATGACCAAATAGACACAAACTTGAAAGCTCATAGACTAAACTTGTAATTTAACCTTTTATTTTTAAATTTTAGTTTTTGGAAATTATTTGTTTTCTCTCAATTTTTTTATAATAATTTTCATCTTCTCACAGTGATTTTCATCATTCTCACCAAAAAAAAAAAATAGTTTTTAACCAAATTCCAAAAGACAACAACAAGTTTTTTAAAACTACTTTTTCAGGCCCCAATTGATAACCATTTCGTTTTTTGTTTTTGAAAATTAAGTCTAAAAATACTATTTCTATCAATAAGTTTCTATGTTTTCTTATCTACTCTGTACCTATATTTTCAAAAATCAAGCTGAGTTTTTTTAAAAAAATAAAAAATAAATAAAAGTAGTTTTCAAAATCTTGTTTTTGTTTATTAAAATTTAGCTAAACTTAAATGGTGCAAGAAAGAAAGAAATCATTATAGAAAAACTTAAGAGAAATTGTGAAACAACCGTAATATTCAAACACACAAAAAAAACAAAAAGCCAAATGGTTATAAAACAAAATCTTAATTTTCAAAATTTGGCTTGGATTTTGAAAACATATGTAAAACATATATATAAATATAAAAAAAATACGAAAACCCATAGGTGTAGTATTTATTTATAGGCTTCGTTTTCAAAAATTAAAAATTAAAAATCAAATTACTATTTAATGGAGTCTTAATTTTTTATTTTAAAAAGTTAAGTTTTTGTTCTCATAATTTCTCTATAATTGTCATCTTCTCTACCATAGTTCTTTATTTCTCTTAAATAAACATTTGAGTTAACCAAATTCTAAAACCAAAAATAAATTTTTTAAAACTATTTTTTTTTTAACTTGACTTGATTTTTGAATATATATGTTATAACAAAACAAATTTATAGACTTAATTTTTGAAAACAAAAAATCAAAATTATTTGATTTTCAATGAATTAAGTTTCTATTGTTTTGAAATTTTTGTAAATAATTATTAGTATCAGATTATATCCAAAAATTATAAAACAGAGTAGGAGGGTAAGTAATGTCATTATAACATTATGTTTCTAACATTAAGTAATGCCATTATAATTTGTTTGAGGTGTCATTTAAGTTTTTAGCCACTTTTCAATAATTAAAAACAAGTTTTAATTTTTTTTTTTTTCGTTCAATACTTATTAGACATTTTTAAAGTTAGACTTGTTAGATACAAAATTAAGGGAGTTTTTTTATGGTTTTGGAATCCAAACTCAAAACGTTGTGTTTGGTCACTGTGTTCAAAACCCAATGGGTTTGAAACAACTTCATGGTTTTGTTTCACTAATTCCAACACATTTTTGCTAATTTCTAGACATCAAACACTGTATGCCAACACATTATTTTCTGATTCTCAAGGTTTCGAACCCCTTAGAACAAACTCGCAGAGTTTCAATTACGAGGGTTTTGATTTCAAAACGGTGCTCCAAACGCCCCCTAAAAGTTCAGGGACCTCTTTGATACTTTTAACTCGAAAAATGTTCCAATCCTATACCACTCGTTGTTGTTGATTTTTTACAAAAATCAAACATAAAGATGTATTTTTATATGCAAAATAACCAATGAAAATTTATTTTCATTTCTAATTAAATATAAGCGTACAAAAATTATCCTAAATTATAAAGTTGACCTATATCTCATTTTTCTAATTACAACAACTATAGTATCAAACTTATAAATTTGTTACCATTAAAATTATCGAGTGACTTATCAACAACAACATGAACTTGAAGTTGAAGATTTAAATTCTCACCCTCACAATTGTTTACGAAGACGTGATTTACCTTTTATCATTCAAAATGTGAATTTTAACATTTTTTTGCTAACCATATTGATATATAAATGTAATATAAAGTTGATTAAACATATTAAATTAGTCTACAATGAAGGGAGATATTTTGCATCAAATTAGATTAATTTCACAAGCCAACATTTTATTTTGAATTATTCCCATGAACATACCATGCCAAAGAAACACAATGATCTTACAGACTTAGACACCCAATTATCTAAAAATGTCAAACATCATGATTTTTGTGAGCTAACGACCTCTCGATGGTTCGTTAGCTCGTAAAAACGACATCTAATCTGCTAGGAAAATTGCAACCAAACATATCAATATGAAAAAAACTACACATGACTTCAAGCCACCTGAGGAATGCTGGTGAGTGATTCCTGTATCTTCTCCTCAGCAAAAGAAAGATCTGTCATCCCTCCTTGCAGATACTTCTCATAAGCTGGCAAGTCGAAGTGACCATGCCCGCACATGGCTGTGAGAATAACTTTCGATTCTCCTGTTTCTCGACACCGAAGAGCCTCCCGGATCGTTGCAGCTATGGCATGAGTTGGCTCGGGCGCTGGTATTAGTCCTTCAGATCTAGCAAATTGTATAGCACCTGCAAACAAAGAGAAATTCAGTTGCTACATTGCTGGCCAATTTCCCAGTAACTGGTTTTTCCCCTGAGCACCAATCGGTTAACTTTCGAATAAATTCAAGTATGTATCGGTACCTCGAAAGCATTCTGTTTGAGGAAGTGATATAGCTTCCAAGAGACCGAGATTATAGACATGTGAGATCAATGGAGCCATACCATGATACCGTAATCCACCTGCCAAAAAGAAGTAAGCTAAGACGATGATCAAGAGAAACAAAGAGCTTGATGTGTTATATCAATTTCGATACACATTCTACATTACCAGCATGAATTGGATCAGGAATGAAGTTATGCCCAAGTGTGTGCATCTTCATTAACGGAGTCATACCAACTATATCGCCATAATCGTAAGCGTAAATGCCTTTCGTTAACGAAGGACATGCTGCAGGTTCAACTGCTCTAATAATAGGGCTTATTTTCCCAGCAAGTTTCTCGCGAAGGAATGGGAAGCTGAGACCTGCAAAGTTTGATCCACCTCCGGTGCATCCTATGATGACATCCGGGCTCTCACCTAAAGCTTCCATTTGTTTTAGACACTCTTCACCGATGACGGTTTGGTGAAGCAAAACATGGTTGAGGACACTTCCCAAACAGTACTTGGTATCAGCACTGAGAGCTGCAACCTCCATAGCTTCTGAAATGGCAATTCCCAAACTTCCCGGGCTTGACGGGTCAGCTTGAAGCAATTTCCTACCTGCATCCGTGAGATCAGACGGAGATGGATGTACTTCTGCCCCCCATGTTTGCATCATCATTCGTCGATACGGTTTTTGATCATATGACGCACGCACTTGCCACACCTATTTAAAGAAACAAGATAACAAGATACAACTCATGTGATGTGTTACAGAAGCAACCAACAAGTTAAGTTTTGAACAGCTTTCAACATCTCAATTCAACAGTTGATCATCAGCAATAACTTCAAGTTCATACTACATATCGATCACAACTATTGCTTCTTACCTTGCAGCCGAGACCGAATAAGCTACAAGCAAAGGCCAAAGCGCATCCCCATTGACCAGCTCCGGTTTCTGTAACAACATTCTTGACACCTTCCTGCATATTATACCAAACTTGTGGAACAGCAGAGTTGGTTTTATGCGAGCCGGCAGGGCTAACTCCTTCATATTTGTAATAAATTCTGGCTGGTGTGTCAAGAAGCTTCTCTAACCTCTTGGCTCTAACATATGCAAAAAAACGTTATTAAATGATTTTGAGTAATGAAGCAATGCAAACAGACAACATCATACATTTTAGAAAGACATATCACAAACCTGATCAAAGGAGTTGGGCGCCAAAGCCCGTAGATATCAACAACTTCATCGGGGATGTTTATGTACCGATCAGTACTTGCCTCTTGCTTAATCAATTCAGTGGGAAAGAGAGGCGACAAATCTTCGGGTTTGATTGGTTCAAAAGTCTTGGGATGCAATGGAGGAGGGGGTTTGACAGGAAGATCTGCAACGAGATTGTACCATTGACGCGGGATCTCAACTGCCTTTAAACTAGGATTTGATGCAGCTTTTGTTCTATAACCATTTGAACACCTCAAATGTCTAGGATTTCTCTTAAGTGAAAGACATCCAGGCAGTTGCTCCTCAACTGAGGTGAAAGAGTTCAAATGATCAAAGATGAGGGGAAAGAGGGAAGGTCTGAAAAGCTTAATATATGGTAAATTTAATTATATCAACACTCCAACAATATCTATGAAAAAATTATCACAGTATTTTCAGATTGAAACTGTCTTCCATGGCTAAGCTGAACTGCTCTATTAATTTAAAGCTGCCTACTCCGATTAAGTTGGGAAACTAAAAACAGGAAAATGCCTTTGACTTCCAAAAAGACAATAAAAGGAAAAAGTGAATTTAGCATCATCATATGTCTGATTAAAACCTACAAAAAGCTTCCAAAAGCAGCAGCATTTCAAGCAATTAACCAGACATATACTACTTCAACAATGAAATCTCTCTGTCTCTGTCTCTGTCTCTGTCTCCGTCTCTTACAGGAACACAGCTCACAAATTATAAAGAAAAAAACTAAAACCCCCAAACTTTCTGCAGTTTCATCTCCAAATGTTAACCGAAAACAAAGATTTTGAAGGTAAGAACTGATTTAATAATCTGGGTCATAACTCAAAAGCACAAAAAGAAACAAAATCACTAAACAAGCCATGATCAATATTCACAAGCAGCAACACTAAATTGGTTTTTAGCTTCAGTCGATTAACATGTTCAATCGATTCACAGCAGCTGAAGCTCCAAACACAAATAACAACATAAATACAGTAAAAAGAAGAAGGGATCACATGAAGTGCCTCTGCCATTGATGCCTGAAGAAGTTGAAGATGCAACAGCAAGGAACTGAGCGGCCATTTTCCTGGACAAATTATCAACCCTTTTCTGTGAAAAGAAAGAAGGAAGCTTGAGGTTCTCAAAGAATTGTCAAATAATTATTTTGCTTGAGATTGATATAGAGTTTCCTTGGAATCCGTTCCCCTAAAAAAAAAAAAAAAACTATATATAAATTTGTTAAATCATCCTTCAAACCAAAAAAAAAAAAAATCTAACAGTAACAGTTTTTACCTATAAAGTAAGCTTTTTGTTATTTACCTATAAAGTAAGCTTTTTGGTTGATTAACAATTTAACTTGTATTAAACCGGGAGGTCCTACACTTAGTAATACCAATTTATCTTTCTATAAACTTTTAACTCCATAAGTGAAGGCGTGTTATCATAATTAAATTTAGGAGCACTTGCATGAATAACAAAAAAATATATATAAATATTGCACACATGTCACTTCTTAATTCAAATTGCAAAAATAGCAACAAAAAAAGGTCAAATCCAAAAGGATGGCGTGCAAAGTCAAAAATACCCTCGCGCGTTTTTCAATCTGAAGTATATTAATAGTCTATCAATAGTCTATCAAAAACATATTGATGATATACTAATGATGTACCTAAAATGAAATATACTATTGATATACTACTGAGATACCAAATATAAATTATATCAGATAAACTGTTGATATACTATTGTATCTAAAAAACTGTTGCTAGATTTATAAATAACTTATTCGTGTTGTTCAATATCGAGAAAATCAGTAGTCTATCAACAATAGATCTAATATAAAGAACGATATATCTAACCAAAACTAACCTCATAAGTAATCTTGATATACTACTGATTCTCGTTGATTTCAATAATATTAAGTATATATCAATGTGATATATTACTCGATATATACTTTATTTAGTATATCAACATTATATCACAAATAGGGATTTATGCTTGATAGTGATTTATGTTGACATACTTTATTCAGTAATATTAGGTATATCAATGAGATCTCAAAATCTATTGTTGGATTTATAAATGTCCTCCTTGTGTTTTTTAATATCGAGAAAATAAGTAGTTTATCAATAATAAATTTGATATACCAATGATATATCCAACCAAAAAGTAACTACATGAATGATATGATATCTGTTGATTTCACTAATATTAAGTATATATCAGTGTGATATACTAACGATATACTTTATTTAATATATCAACGGTATATCACAAATGGTGATTTATGCTTGACTATGATTTATGTTGATATATTTTATTCAGTAATATTAAGTATATCAACGGATCTCAAAAAACTATTGCTAGGTTTGGAAATGTCCTCCCGTGTTTTTCAATATCGAAAAAATCAGTAGTTTATTAACAATAGATTAGATATACCAATGATATATCTAACCAAAAAATAACTAATAACCGTTGATTTCACTAATATTAAGTATATATCGGTGTGATATACTACCAAAATACTTTATTCAGTATATAACGATATATCACAAATAGTGATTTATGCTTGATAATGATTTATGATGATATACTTTATTCATTAATATTAAGTATATCAACGGGATCTCAAAAGTCATTTGTAATGTCCGACATTTCAGGTAGAGTAAATTTCAAGTTATGCTTTTAAATTTTAAGTAAATTCATAATTTAAAACCAAATTGGATTGTTATATCTTATTGTGTGAAATGTGTTATTGTATAGAGTATATCACTAATATACTACTGATATATGTATATGAAGTTAATTAAGAGTATATCAGTCACTGAAATACTAATGATATACTAAATGTTAGGTATATTAGTGAAATAAACATATCTAAAATGAAGTACATTAGTGATATACTAATATGCAAAATATCTCTAATTTGCTAAGGATATATAGGAAGTATATCATTCTAAATGATATACCTAAAAAAAGGGTATCCGTGGTATATAAATAATATACTATTAACATATTTCGTTTTAGGTATATATTGGTATATAAAAATAAAGTATATTAGATATACTAATATAAAGTATATCAAATATACTACTGATATACCAAATGTAAAATATATCAGATATACTAATGATATACCTATCACTACACCAAAGGTAAATGCGAATAATAAAAAAACGAAAATCAGATTTAAAAATTTTTGCTAGATTTGCAAATCTAAAAAATTATAGTTAAGCTTGCAAATATGCTAATATTTTATGCTACCCATTACAATTCCCCTTAAATTTATCCTAAATTATATACTTTTAAATGTGGTGATTTAACATGTTATAGAGTAAACTCTAATAATTAATATTAATTTTTCACTCCCACAAGTAAAGGGAGGAGAGTATTGAAGTATTGATATAATTAAATTTACCATAATTCATTAACTCAAGCTTTTAAATTAATCGGTGATTTGACAAAATAAAAAACGTGTTATTATAAAATTCATTCGTGTTTTTAAATTATTAATGATAAAGGTAAGAATCAAACTCTATGCTTATCTACTAAACTATATTTAAAATTGTATAACTATATTCGTTTAGTGCTTGTGTTGTGACGCATTGACTAGATTAGGTTGATTTCAAGTAGCATTTGCTGGCGATTATTAAATTTGTAAATTGTTGGTATTAGATATATTTCACACTTCTTTTCTTGAAGTGTATTCTACACAAAATCCAAATATGTCAAAATTTATATTTTAATATTTAAGAAAAAAAAAAAGAAATTGTTCAAGAAAGTAATATTTATGGCAATTTATGGAAGTTGCTGAAGTAATTAAATATAGAAAACGACGACTTTCAACTATAAAGTCAAATAGATAATCAATGCGATGCTGAGTGCAACCTGAGGTGTTGCTTTCTGGTGAGATATGAATAAAATTTGAAAAAAATAACCAAAACTATAGAGTTGAATTACAGGTTTTTTTTTTTCACTTAAAAAAGAGAGTATACATCTCAAATGTACCAACGATCACAGAGTCTATGATTCGAATTATCCAATCTATATTGTACTAAAAAAAGAAATTACTAATTTTTTGAAATTTTAAAATCAGTCTTTAATAACACTTTAAAATGAATATTTTACCTATTAATTATGTGGCTAAAATGAACCTGATTCAATGGTAATAGAAGGTTTAAATCTTTTGTACCTATAATTAAAAAAATCTTTAATGTTGTGTTTAATAAAACGAAAAAAAAATATTATCTTTAATAAATCTATAAACTTTAAAAGTGATTAATAGATTTTTAAATTTTCATTTTTGTATTTAATAGATCACCCGTCTCTTTATCATTTTTTTTTTACCTTTTGGATTTATTACACATAAATTTTAAAGTTAAATAATTTAATAGTCAAATTTAAAAATTTAAAGACATAACAACAATTTATTAGGCAAATGTCAAAATTTAGAAATCTATTAGATACAAAATTAAAAGTTCATATACATTTTAAAGCTTAAGACAGATTTCTAATATCAACAATATGTTAGTAAGTTTTTTTTTTTTTTTAAAAAAAAAACTTGATTACATCAATACTAACAAAACAGTCCCATGAGTACACAATAAATCAAATGTTCCATAAAAAGAAATACATATACAAATGTTCGTTTTCTCGTGAACAAACATAATATACAAAAGCAAATTTTCATATTGTAAATTAAACAAACCTCGAACTAAGGTGGGTAATGTCCTAGTTCCAACCATGTAAAGACATACAAAATAAAATTAGTATTTAATTTTATTATAATAAAACCTGTAGGAGAAGAGAACATGTCATCTTAGAAGAGGTAAGAAAACAGTGAGAAAGGATAATGTGTTGGATTTGGAATCACTCCAACCCTATAATAAAAATAAATGATTCATTAGTAAAATAGTAAGAAGTTAAGAGGAAGTTTGAAGGAAAGGCATGACTAAAAAAGACTCACACTCACCAATTGCTTTGTGGATAAGTAGTTTGGGAAATAAGGTTGCCCTCAAACTTTTGAATAAAACGAGAACCTATTTAAAAGAGGAGATGGAGGGTGGTGGTTGACAAAAATGCATTAGTGCTAACCACAATATTAAATACAAATAGTAAATAAGGAAGAACAAATGAAGTTTTAAGTATACAACCATTAACACACGTCATTCAAACTAAACTCATCTAACAAATCTAACTCCATCCACCATGTTTATATCAACAAAAAGAGGTTATTCCACAAAAAAAAAAAAAAAAACCACCCAAAAACACAGAAAATAAAAAACACGATATTCTCATGGGCATATGTAGCAACGAATGAAAAAAAAAAACCTTATCGATCTCAGAGATGGAAAATTCATCACATGTTTGTTTTGAATTCTACCTAACTGTTGAGTTTTATGTCCTAAAACTCGTGGTTTTGTAAATTGAATGTATATTCTATTTCACAATAAAGTTGTTATTGAAATTTATTCAGTAAATGTGTTATTGAATATGTATATTGTGTAACCTTAATCCAATAAAGAACCCTTGGCTATAGGATGAATACTTGAACTTTATGTGTGACATAAAAGTGGATCAAGTTCAAGTTATAGCAGAGCATCTATAGTATAAGGATAAGGTTGGGTACTTTATCTTGGGGACACTATGGACGCGACCCACTTTGTAGAGTACAAACGATGTGATCTAAATCGTTCATGTGGAGACATGTGAGTGGGGCGCCTTATGCAATGAGTTTGCATAAGATCGATCATGAAATAGTCACTTAGACTTTATAACTCCGCTTATCATCGCCTTAATCGACTATATTCATACGATGACCTAGGTAACTCGATCTTAATCCCAGGCGAGCGTCTATGGACTCCTCGCTTTATTCAGATTATCCTTAGATTTGCATGGGTGAGAGTGGCTCGAGACTCGCCACTCAATAAGCCTCCCATTTCGTGGATAAAACCGGGTAGATAGTCGGGAACATAGTTCTGCAAGATGGAATTCACTCCTACCCGCTTTGGGGATTAGTAGAGAGGTTGTTCCTTGAGCATCTCGACTTGAGTCTTGAACAATGGGCCCACCCTCTCATTGGCCCGAGAGGGATTCGGTTTCTTTGGTTGGACCACAAACCAATTGTTCATTAGAAGATCGGTGTGACTTAAGGAACAAAAAGGTAATTACTGAGGTAAAAAGCGGTATTTTTGACCCAAATTGTAATTACTGAACGACTGTGAAGGATCGACTTACTAATCATGGTTATATCGAATGGACGTAAATATATCTACAAAGAGGAGAGTGCAACCACCGAACTTTAGTGGAGTGTCCCGGTGGTTAACGAATGTTGATTAGCTAGGCTAAAGAGTTTGGCCTGTTAATCTCGTATCGTTGGAGCTCATGATCCAGCAGAGGTCCATTAGGTCCCCTTACTAGCTCGGACTAAGCCTTGTAACATTTTGAGAGAAAAGAATTTGAATTGTTCAAATTCGAGTTTGGGAGAAAGCGTTAATTATATGTGATATATTTAACGAATCATAGCTTAATTATGAATTAAACTATGATTAATAGAAGAGTGTATATATTTAAATATGATTTAAATATTGGATCGGTTTATAGCATGAATAAAGATTCATGTTCGGAAAATCGATCGAGATCGGGCAATTTATTGAATTTAATATTTGATATTAAATTAAATTAAAAATTAATTAATTAAATTAAATTAATTAATAATTAAATTAATTTTAATTAATAATCAATTTAATATTGATTTTTAAATTAAAATTAAATGAAAATTAGTGGATTTTCATGAATTTTCAATAAAATCCAAAGTACAACTTGCCCAATCCCTCTCATCTTCAAAATTCACCAAAATTGGCCATCTTCATCACCCTTGAGTTGTCACTCCATTGAAGCCATCTCAAGGCATCTTCATCACCCTTGAGTTGTCACTCCATTTGAGGAAGCTTTATATAATGGTGATTTGAGGGATGTTGAGAGAATTTTACAGAAAATTCTAAATTCCCAAATTAGTGACCTTTGAGGTTTTTTCTTCCAAATTCTCTCAACCTAGGATCCCACAATCCATTCTAAGGCCTGAGGATAGTAGGGAAGACTCTAACGGTCGTCCACGAAGTGTTCGTGCGAAGAAAATTTGATCTTCAAAGTTGAGTTTTCTATCCCTCTGTTTTTCCAGCTTTGAGCATGCATTTTATTTTACAAAATTGATCGACTTAGAGTGTTCAAGATCCAAAATTACTTCCGCTTTCTTAATCTAGACTCTTTCACTAACAAAACAACATAAAACAAAAATACAAAAAATAGAAATGCAATAAATAGGAATCGAATGAAATAATTCTTTAATCCTCATGCTTGAAATTTAAATACAACAAAACGGTGATTGTGTCAAAAATACCACAAACAAATATAAAGGCAGTAATGAAACATGTAAAAATCAGAATCCAATCAAATAATGGAAAAAATAGGAACCCATTCTATTAAGAAACAAATTACAAACTAGAAAATACATGGGCATGCTTGAAACAAATTAGACAACATATGCATGTTGATATAAGAAATAGAGAGCAAAATATACCTGTTGAAATAGAAACTATATAGGAAATTAGTAGAAAATAGATAACAAATTAGTAGAAAACAGAGAGCAAAATTCTCGTCATCAATCGATAATAGAGTTTAGAAAACAAACCTTAGCAGTCGAATCCCCTCACCAAGCTCGAAGCATGCATCCGATGCCTGATTTCATCGATAGAGCATGTAGCCTCACCAACCCAAAAAATCGAGAAAAGACTACAAAAGGATAAGAGAGCGGCAAGGAAAGAAGATTTTTTCAAGCGGCGAGGGGATATATCTGGAAAAAAAAATCTCAAATTTCATTTCGTTTAGATTTAGGGTATCGACCATCGAAATCAACAAAATAGAAGTAAAAATAAAACAAATTTAGAAACAGAAGAGGAAGTTCACATCAGCAACGTTAAACCAGATGGAAAATCATAGGTCACGAAGAACATTCAGAGAGGAAAACCAAATGTGGATGACGAAGCGTAACCAAATGAGAGAAAGAGAGAAGATGTCGTACGCGTGTAATTAATGGACACTACTGGAAAATGAGGGTTATAATAGCCCTAAACGCCCATTATAATAAAGGGAGCCCCAAACACATAATTAATGGACACTACTGGAAAATGAGGGTTATAATAGCCCTAAACGCCCATTATAATAAAGGGAGCCCCAAACACAGAATAAGCTATAATAGCCCACTCAATTCTCTCCAAAACAGGGGCGTTTACATGAATAAAATCCAATATTTATATAAAGATGCAGATTAAAACAACAATAGGAATACCAGATAAGAAAATATATGTGATACATCAAGTAGTATTTCATCCATTTGTCTGGTCATTTTTCAATCTTAGCTACAATATTTATTTATTTATTTTGTTCACGGGATTAACTTTCTGCAGATAATTTCCATTATAATCAAGTATAACCAATGAAAATTTCACAATTTTCCCATTCTTAATTAATTATTTCATAGTTTTAAATAAATATATTGACTCAAAAACAGAAAATAATTTTACCAGTAGTTTCTAATAAAGAAACAAAATTTTTAAAAGTAATTAAATTTGCAAAGAATTTTGTGAACAACACTTGGATTTGTGAAATTCAACTTAAATATCATTTTGGTTTCTTAATTCTAAAACTTGAGAATTGTACCTTTTAGATAATAAAGAAGCTCTAGCATACTCATAGTAAATCCCAACAAATTCAATAACACCCAAAAAAGGAAAAAGGAAAAAAAATAATCGTGGGAATATTTCTTTTATTCTCTAACAAGCATCCCAAAATTTTTATTTTTAGCTCTTAGAACAGATTAATTATAGAAGAAAAGAAAAGATACATAAATAAAAACCATGTTAACTGAAGCAACTCATGCAGCTAATTTGAGGAATCTCTTTATGATACCCATCATCTCTCCACCAGGAAAGCGCCCAAGACATCCCTTGGCAGCAGCAATCTCATCAAACTCACAAACTGAGTCACCACCAAAAGCTTGGGAGTCTTTGCTTCTCTCTTCTTCCACCTTCTGGATTTCTATCCAGTCCAAGTCCTCACCGGGTACGATCGTTGGGAGAGGAAACGGGTTGAGGGAGATGCCTGCAATTACCGACTCCCCGCCCACAGCGCCTACAAAGTCTTTCAATCTACATATTGTAAATGGAACTGGCTCAAAACTGTGATCTCCATACTCAACTGGAGTGGAGTGATCTCCAGTCACACAGAGGTAGTACTGAAAATTCCCAGTAGATTCTGCCTTCCAGAGAAGCTTGGCTAGCTGCCCTATTGCTCTATCTACAGCTTCCATTCCCTTAACCTTGAATATAGTTGCCTTATCGTGCCCGGCATCGTCTATTGCCTACAAGATCGGTTGCCAACCACACCGTGAGATCAACTTTGAATATGGTTATAAATAAACAAAACCGTTATGAAAAATATACAAAAATGAAAATTCAAACAACAAGGCTGCTATTTTGAGTTTATGTCACTTGGAAGTTGTTGGTGACAAATCTTCAAGTAGACAGTTTTTGATAATCCTCTTCAACAGCCAAAAAACTTGTTGCAGTGTGTGTGCTTGGCATAGTTGCATATGTAATGAGAACTTTTCTAAGAGGGTTCTAAAAATTTATCAACGAATGGACGTGTTTTGAGAGTTGAGGAGAAAGTGGGCTGACCTTAACATGAAGGAACCCGAAATCGTAACCATCTGCCCGACCTGGTTTGAGCTCATCTTCTCCTGGCATAAAAACATTGGGGCAAGATTGCAAAGGAGCTGAGAGTCCCTTTGCTATTGCAGTAGCTTTTGAGGTTAAGAGTGTTCGATAATCTCCAGTTGCTCCTGGAGCATCTAGGATATCGATTCCTAGCGATAAGCCTAGCCCAGCTATAATTTTAGTGGGAGCCACCATGCATGGCCACAAACCATGTTTTTTCTCAAATGGAGGGACCTGTCAAGCAGAATGCAAATTGTCAGTCCATTGAAGTTCATCAATACACTTGCTGCCATGGACTAACATCTCATTAAAAGACAAAACCTCAATGCGAGATCCCAAGTTTTCTACTTGATTCGAATTAAACAAGTTTTTCAAGTGCATGATTTACACATTGTATTGCAACCGCTTCTATTTTTTCATAAATGTAAAAGCGCAAAACATCATTCCCAGAGTGGAGTATATCTTGTCTTGCATTTCGTGGGAGGTGGATCAACACATGGTGCAGCCAAACAAAAGGAAGCAGGAACAACAACACTGCAATCCTATGAATAAAAACTCCGTGCAAATGCATAGGAGAAATATATAAAAGAGAACAAACCTCAATTCGAATACCACAACCTCGTAAAAGAACAACATTGGCTATGTTCTTCCCTTCTGCTGCACGCTTTGCATTTATTGGGTGAGAAACCAGGATTCGCGAGATTTCCTTCGATAACTCATTCACAACAGCTGCTGTAAGCTTTGCTTCATCAGAATCATCTAAAGCCTCTGCTTGCAAAAGTAAGCGGTTGTCCTTCAAAGGGTCTGTTCCCGATATATTCCCGCTCAAATTTGGTCCTTTCACAACCACGCCACATCTATGCTCTGTGGCATACCTGTAGGGAGAAAAAAATGAGGGTGAGATAAATCTTACGTAAGGGAACTAATAGGGATTTATGAGTAGGAGTAGTATGGTATTAGTAAGGGTCATAAGGGTAATTATATAAGGGAAATTTATTATAAATAGGAGTCTTAGGGTTCTTAGTTGGGTGTGGATCATTTTAGTGAAATAGTCGATTGTGGAGTTTTGGAAGAGATATAGCCCTCTCGAAAGGCTATTTTTATATTGTAGTTTCTTTGTGATATTACAATATATTGGTTACTTGTGTTCTTAACCTCTTATTATCTGGCCTTGGAATTAAAAGCCTTGAGCAAATAATAGTGGAGTCATTAGGCCTATTTTGGTTACTTGTGTTTTTGGTATTTGGGTTCCTAACATCTTATTATCTGGCCTTGGAATTAAAAGCCTCGAGCAAATAATAGTGGAGGCATTAGGTCTATTTTGGTTACTTGTGTTCTTGGTATTTGAGTTCCTAACATCTTATTATCTGGCCTTGGAATTAAGAGCCTTGAGCAAATAACAGTGGAGTCATTAGTTCTATTATAATGATCTTTTTTGTGTCTCGTGAGCATATAATCTGTTTGGACTTCTCCAACAATGCTTGTAACTAGAATTTTTCCTTGAATTTCAATTTTCTGATACTCGAATGATTTGGTATAATGAAATGTTTCCAAATAAAGTATGGTTATTTATAAACTGATAGAATGGACCAGACAGGATAAACATTTGATGATTTTAATGATGGAAAGATAACAAACTACCTGACTCTAACTTCATACTCTGGGAAACTTGGTATCTTCATTCTATCAAGTGCTCCACATAATATTGGTCCTTCCTCCTCAAAGTGTCTATCAGCCCTCCTACTGGTTACTATTCCCGATTTCTCGTCCAATGTAGCAAAGTTTGACTACAATTGTGAAGCCACTAGTCAATATGCAGAATAAAAATGGGGGAGGAAAATATAATGATACTCTTTCCATATTTCCCAACAAACATAGGCAGAAGAATAGAGAAGATGAAATAAACAAAATCAGTGAGAAGACAAGGTACGATTTTGAGCAGAAAAGTTGAAACTCCAGCCATCTGGAAGGAGTTCAAAAAAAGCACACTACTAACTCCAAACAAAAGAGATGGAAATGGTAACAATGATAAGAAGTCCAAGTACCAGAAAAAAAATTAACCGGAGAGAAAAAGAGGGGGAGGTTGGAATTTATGTTGGTTATTCTCTTTATTTTTTAATGAGGAAATATTAGATATTCCCTTATTTGTCAATAAATATTATTCCCTTGTATTTGCCATAATATAGTGCTGTGATTTTATTTCCTTGTATGTAAATATAGGTTTCTCCTATATAAGAAACCTTGTACCTTCATTGTAATACATAGAAAATATTTCTACTCTTATTATTTTCTACATGGTATCAGAGCAGAAACCCTAACTCTGTTTAAACCCTAATTCCCTTTTTACAAAACCCTAAATCGGCTGCAGAACCCTAATTCCCTTTTTTTAAAAAAACCCTAATTTCTTTCGTTTTTCACGAGCAACATAGTGAAGCATACACATTGAAGAACCGGCAAAGACCCATACATACCCACGGCCGGTGAAGCATACCTGCGAAGAAGACCCACGACGAACCGGCGAAAAGAATACCCGCACCGCCCCCACGGTTCCGGCTCGCGAAGCATACCCACGAATCCAACGGCTTTGTCTGCGATTCTTCACCCGCGAGCTGGCTGGTCGGATTTCTTCAAAGATCGCCACTGGATCTCGCCGCCGCGTCGGACTTCCTTCTAGCGCTTAGAAACATCGCCCGAAAACTCCCGCGAGCTGGTCGGCTTTGTCTGCGTTTGTTGCTTCCTGTTCCCTTACGTCTAATTCTTTTTGTTTTTCAGTAAAGGGAGTTTCTGTTTTTGCTTGGTTTGTTGTTACTGTGTGGTGTTCTCCAACAGAATGTCAGACAATAAGTTGCTGCCCATTGTAAAACCCTCAGATGGTCGGATCCACTCCAACAGTCCTGTTGTCCAAATTACAACCATTCGACTTAATGGCGATAACTTCCTTCGTTGGTCGCAAAGTGTTCGAATGTACATCCGAGGACAAGGGAAGATTGGATACCTTACTGGAGACAAATCCATACCTGCAGAAGACGATCCCTCGTTCGCTGTATGGGATGCTGAAAACTCCATGGTGATGACTGGTTAGTAAATTCCATGGTAGAAGAAATAAGTTCTAACTATATGTGCTACTCTCATCTAAAGGAATTGTGGGAAAATGTGACTCGGATGTATTCGACTGGGAAATCAATCACAAGTGTTTGAACTCAATCTTAAACCGGGTGATATACGACGGAAATAATTACATTACACAATACTTTCATTTGTTAAAACGAATTTGGCGGACTTGGATTTATTTGATACGTATGAGTGGAAGTCAACCGATGATCAAAGGCACTACAGAAAGTTGTGGAAGGCGGGCGGATTATAAATTTCTCGCAGACTCAACGTTGAATTCGATGAGGTTAGAGGGGCGAATATTGGGAAAAAGCGTACTCCCAAATATTAATGATGTGTTCTATGAAGTTCGCGGGGAAGAGAGTCGCGAAGCGTTATGATGATCGGAAAAAGGTCATTGATTCGGTTGAAAGTTCGGCTCTAGCGATTGAAGCTACAGACACATAAGGCATCAAATCGGGCACCTGTAAATAATGATAAGCCTCGAGTTTGGTGTGATTATCGCAACAAGCCTCGACATACTCGTGAAACATGCCGAAACTTCACGGGAAACCTGCTAACCGGAAGAGTAATAAGCATGGCCCCACTTCATCTGATGACAGGAGTATAAATCAACATTCATCTGGTAATCAATCATCCTTCTCTGCTAATATTGCTGATTCTAATCCATTTAGCAAGGAGCAAGTCGATCAACTCCTGAAGTTGCTAAAGGTCAATTCATCATCGGGTAATCCAAGTGTTTCTTTGGCACAAACAGGTACCTGTCCTCAAGCCCTTTCTTGTCTTACTTCCTCCCCATGGATCATAGATTCCGGCTTCGATCACATGACCAGTTCCTCAAAAGTTATTTGAATCATACTCTCGATGTAATCATGAACGAAAAATTCAATTGCGGTTTGTAGTTTTAATTCCATTGCGAGAAAAAGGAACTATTAGACTATCCTCAAACATTAATCTATATTCTCGTATTGCATGTTCCAAAACTAGAATGCAATTTGTTATCTGTCAAGAAAATATCTAAGGATGCTAATTGTCGTGTCATCTTCTCGTGATTCCCATTGTGTTTTTCGGATCGGGGTCTGGGAGATGATTGGGCGTGCTAGAATGCTTGAAGGTCTCTACTATTTTGAGGAACCTCGACTAGTCATAAAACAGTTCAAGGCTTGCGTAGTGTTAGTTCTTCCCCTGTTAAAGAAACTATTATGCTTTGGCATCGTAGATTAGGGCATCCCAGTTTTTTCTATTTAAAGTATCTGTTTCCAAATTTATTTAAAGGTATTGATTGCTCCATTTTTCATTGTGAAAAGTTTGTATTTTTGCAAAAATCACGAGATCAACTTATTCACCCAACCCTTACAAAGCATCTACTCCTTTTACCTAATTCACGGTGATGTTTGGGGACCTTCTAAAATTTTAACTCATAGTGGAAAACGGTGGTTTGTCACCTTTATTGATGACCATACCAGGTTAACCTGGATTTATTTGCTAAAAAACAAGTCAGATGTGAAAGATATTTTTATCCAGTTTTATAACATGGTTGAAACTCAATTCCAAACTAAAATTAGCATTGTGCATTCTGATAATGGAAAAGAGTATTTCAATGAACATTTAAATGAATTCTTTAAAATCAAAGGTATTTTTCACCAATCGACGTGTCGTGACACTCCCCAACAAAATGGCATTGCTGAAAGAAAAAATAGACACTTACTTGATGTTGCTCGTGCACTTATGTTTTCTATGGATGTTCCTAATTATTTGTGGGGAGAGGCTATTCTCACGGCAGCATATCTTATTAATCGAATGCCTTCAAAAACTTTGGATTTTAAGACACCCCTAAATCATTTTAAAACCTTTTTTCCTCCGTTAAACATTTTCTCGATTTACCTATCAAGGTTTTTGGGTGTACAACATATGTTCATCTTCCTAACATTTGTCGGTCTAAACTTGAGCCTAGGGCTTCTAAATGTATTTTCGTTGGATATGTTTCAAACAAGAAAGCATACAAATGTTTTGACCCCATACAGAAAAAATATGTTGAAAGCATGGATGTTTTATTCTTGGAAGATCAATCCTTTTTTCAGCCAAATTATCTTCAGGGGGAGATGGTATCTAATTTAGAAGATAATTTCTGGGATACGTCTCCTCTACCCACACTCATTAGCCCTGAGGTTACAAACTTTAATTCTCCAATGCCAAGTGTGGAAAACTCTTCTTCAGGGGGGGAAACACTACAAAGTGGTCTTATTGATCGAAAACTTGAGCTACGGTTTATATACTAGAAGGGTGTAAATCAAAAGAACCAAGACCAGAGAGTAGATCTATCACAAGATCAATCTAAAACTCCGACAATTGATCCTGAAGATCCAGGTGCTTCTATTTCCCATTCTGCTTCAAATCACTTATCCGACATATCCGACCTTGATATCCCAATAGCCCATAGGAAAGGCACTCGTAATTGCACCAAATATCCCATATCAAATTACCTTTCCTACCATAGACTATCTGATAATCATAGGGCCTTTACCTCTAGAATAACAGACTTATTTGTGCCAAGGAATATACAGGATGCCCTAAATGATACGAATTGGAGGAAAGCGGTTATGGAAGAAATGAATGCTCTTATACAAAATGGCACTGGAACATAGTTGAATTGCCAAAAGGTAAGAAGAGATCAGAGGATGCAAATGGGTGTTTACTATAAAGTGTAAAGCCAGATGGGGGTATTGAGAGGTATAAAGCCGGACTCGTTGCTAAAGGTTTCACTCAAACCTATGGAATTGACTATCGTGAGACATTTGCCCCTGTTGCTAAAATTAACTCTATAAGAGTATTATTATCTGTTGCTGTCAATGCAGATTGGCCCCTTTATCAACTTGATGTCAAGAATGCATTCCTCAATGGGGATCTTGAGGAAGAGGTATTTATGGAACCTCCACCTGGTTTTGAGAAAGAAATTGGGATTAACAAAGTGTGCAGATTAAAGAAAGCTCTATATGGACTTAAACAATCTCAGGGGCGTGGTTTGAACGATTCGGAAAGTAGTTATGAGCTATGGATTTTATCAAAGCCAAGCAGATCATACTATTTTCTATAGACATACTGAAAATAACAAAGTTGTTGTTCTAATAGTGTATGTTGATGATATTATTATCACAGGAAATGACGAAGCAGGAGTGACCACCTTGAAGAAACAACTTGCAAATGAATTCCAAATTAAAGACTTGGGAAGTCTGAAGTACTTTCTAGGAATGGAATTTGCCAGATCAAAAGAAGGGATCCTTGTAAATCAGCGGAAGTATATCGTTGATTTACTCGAAGAGACAGGCTTACTTGGGTGCAAGATATCAGAAACTCCTATTGAGCCAAACTTAAAATTGCAAGTTGCAACAGAGAGAGATGTAAAAGATAAAGAAAAATATCGAGGACCGGTAGGAGACTCATTTATTTGTCACATACACGACTGACATTGCCTTTGTTGTAAGCGTGGTGAGTCAATTTATGCATGCCCAGGACAATCTCATTTTGAAGCGGCTTCTGAAATTCTAAGGTATTTAAAAGGCACTCTGGAAAAGGCATACTATTCAAGAAACATGATAATTTACATGTCGAAGTATACACCGATGATCTTGATTGGGCGGGAGTATAACAGATAGAAGATCTACTGGTATTGCTCGTTTGTTGGAGGCAACCTAGTCACATGGAGAAGTAAAAACAGAGTGTGGTGGCTAGAAGTAGTGTTGAAGCTGAATTTAGAGTCTTGGCTCATGGAATTTGCAAGGACATATGGATAAAACGATTATTGGATGAATTAAAATTTAGTCGATAGACCAATGCATATTTATCGTGACAACAAGGCAAATTATTTCCATTGCCCATAATCCGGTTCTTCATGATAGAACAAAGCATATTGAAGTAGATAAACACTTCATAAAAGAGAAGATTGATGCAGGTGTAATATGTACTCCTTATCTTCCTACAACAGAACAGGTAGCTGATGTGTTAACAAAGGGACTTCCCAAATTACAGTTTGACAAGATGATCTCCAAGCTGGCAATGGAAGATATATTCAAACCAGCTTGAGGGGGAGTGTTGGTTATTCTCTTTATTTATTAATAAGGAAATATTAGATATTCCCTTATTTGTCAATAAATATTATTCCCTTGTATTTGCCATAATATAGTGCTGTGATTTTATTTCCTTGTATGTAAATATAGGTTTCTCCTATATAAGAAACCTTGTACCTTCATTGTAATACATAGAAAATATTTCTACTCTTATTATTTTCTACAGAATTTAGTTATATGATTCAGTTACAAAATTTCTCCTAAAAAATTCGGGTCAGTTAAAAGCACTATGTAGTTAAATCATGAGAAAAAAGCATTTGTTTCCATGCCAATAATAGGTTTTATCTGATCAAATCATATTTACACAAAGTTTCCTTCACTCAGTTAAGTTTAGGCTCTCTAAACTTGAAGAGAAAACATCCAGCTAAGCCAATAATCGCCCTCTCTTTAGTCTTTTCATTGCTTAACTAAAAGCCTAGACCAACAAAATATTATCATGTTTCTATCTTATATGCATTCTAGTTTCAAGAGCTACTAATAAATGATTAAAAAGTGATGTAACTTGGGGGGATTTGAGAAATGCACCTTGAACGCAATATCTCCAGGTGACATAGCCAATCCAGCTCCCATGGACTCGAATGCACCTCGACCCCTATAATATACTCTAGGGTCATAACCCAGGAGAGAAAGATGAGCTGTGTCACTTCCACAACCCAACCCTACTTCGACAGGGTCCATGAGACCATTAACACCGGCAGAAGCAATTGCATCCAAGTTAGGAACTTTGGCCACTTGCAAAGGAGTCCTAAATCCAAATTTTGGTACTGAGACATCACCCAGCCCATCGATCAGCACAAATGCTACTCTTTTCTTAGGCTGCTGGGAAGTAACCATGGTTGCACAAACAATCTCGGTGCTTCAGTTCACTCTTTCCTACTTCCTAAATATCAAACAGGTTCGAAAACACAATATCAGTGAATATGCAATGTAACAAACCCAAAACAGATGCAAATAAAAGTTTGCATCGACAATTTCATTTTTCGTATTCTTTTTTTTAATTTGTTTACTTACAACTGTTTTTCCACTTGAACCCCTCTAAGCCCCATTTGATATCCATTTAATTTTTGAAAATTAAGCTTATAAATACTACTTATACCTATAAGTTTCTTGGTTTTGTTATCTACTCTTTCGGGATGTTTTCAAAATCCAAGCTAAATTTTGAAAACAGACCCCATTTGATAACCATTTGGTTTTTGGTTTTTGAAAAGTATGCTTGTTTTTTCACTATTTCTCTTCATCTTCTCTACAACGATTTCCATCTTTCTCGAGGAAACATTTGAGTTTCTAGTCAAACTTCAAAAACAAAAATAAGTCTTTGAAAACTATTTTTTTTAGTTTTCAAAATTTAACTTGGTTTTTGAAAACCTAGGTAAAAAGTAGATAAGAAAACATAAAATCCCATCGGTAGAAGCAGTATTTTTAAGATTAAATTTCAAATACAAAAAACAAAAAACAAAATGGTTATCAAACGAGGCCTAAATAAAATAGTTTTAAAAAACTTATTTTTATTTTTGGAATTTGGCCCAAAATTCGAATATTTTCTTAAGAAATATAAAATCCATGATAAGAAAATTTAAGAAAACAAGCACAATTTTCAAAAGTAAAAAACCAGCTATCAAAAGGGACCTTATAAACTAGAACTACTCTCGTTTGTAAGATTTGACAGATTTTTAAAATGCTAAAAACAGGGATAAAATAACAAAGAGATGATAAATAAACAACTTTTTTTTTTTTTTTGACAACCGAACTAAAAATGGTTATCAACAGATCGGGTCCTATAAACAATTTATCCCAGAAAAAAAAAGAAAAAGAAAAAAGAATTACCCTGGCAGGTACCCAGAAATAGTTTAGATATACAGCATAGTATCTGAATTCGATCAATAATACATGCAATGGCAATTGGAAAACTGCCCAGAAATCCCTAAAAATATGTACGGACGCATCCTGTCAATAATTCAGAAGCTCAATAATACTTTTCCTTCGAATCATCCAAGCTTTTGGAAACGAATTGCATCAGATCAAGCACATAACATCACTTCTAAACAAATTCAACCTCGAATTTCCATAACAGAGAGGTAAATAAATAACAATTTCGCAACCCTATATTTTTACATATTTCATTGAAATCGTCGAAGATAGAGAGAAATTCCGTACCTCTAGAGCCTCTGCACAACCATCATAAATCAAATTCGCAGCTAGGTTTGAGTGTGAACCCAAAAGAAAACGGAATTAGAACACTATGCAAAGTTCTGATATGGATGGTCTATAACGAGTTACGAACACTTTATTCTGTTTTCTGCATTAATGTCGATAGAGGAAATGTTAAAAACTCCAAAAGCAAAAGATGAGATTCTCGAGAATCTAATACACTGATTGAGAGAGAGAAGGGAACCCGATTGCTGATGGCCGGAGATGGAGAGAAACGGCGACCGGCGGGAGGACGAGGAACAGATAGAAGCGACAGTAAGATTTCAGAGGGGCTGGGGAGAGGGATGAGAGAAGAATATTTTTCAATTAAATTAAGAATTAAAATTTAGGATGAATATACTTTTTCTTTTTTCTTTTTAATTTCTTTTTTTAAGTTCAACCATTGTGATCGCATGCTAATTGGTTTCTGAGTTCGGATGACAATTGTTTTTTCAATTTAGTTCTTATGGGTTAACAAGTTTTGATTTAGTTTAATAAGTTGAACATTTTTTTTAATTAAAGCTTTGTGTGGCTAAGGTTAAATTTTGTTTATTATAAATTTATGATTAAATTATAAAAAACAACTTTAACATTTGTTTCAAAAGTACCCTTAATCTTTTAAAAGTTATAATATTATTTAAATATTATTCTTTCCTACTTAATTTAAATAAATGTTTTAATCACTTTTATCTTATAGGTTACTGTCACATCAATTTTATGTTTAAGACACTTTTTATTTCAAAAATAGTTTAACAATGTTTATTAAAACTCAAAAGTAATAATATTATAACTTTTAAAATATCAGAGACATTCTAAAATAAATGGCAAGGTTTTAAGGTTTTATATATATATATATATAATTTTTAATTTAGCCTAAATTTATTTTGCATCGTACTTTGTGAATGACCAGAAATTAGAGAAATTAGGCTGGAAAGGAGGAAAATGTGAATTTCTCTCTCCTTAAAATTTGAAGGGAATTTTAAAACCTTTATCCCTGAGTGGCCTAATTTCTTCTCATATTATATATATATAGATAGATAAATATGTACGTGTATATATGGATAGTTAAAAATAATCAAGTATAGTATAGTAAAATTAAATCCCACTTAAATTTTCAAGAAATAATTCAATTTTTTTATTAATTTTTATATTTGTTTTCAAAATTACTGTTTGCATCAACATTTATATATAAATATTACCTAAACAATCAAAGTTTCATTACCTAAACAATTCTCATCAATTTCCACAATTTCGGTAAATTTTCCAAAATTTCTATCGACATTTCTATCAATATTTTCATAAAATTTGAACCTCGACATTTCAAACCTTGCTTGTAGCACGAGAGACTATATAAATTAAAATATTCTAAACGATAGAAACTAAATAGAATACTCCAAACATGCGAGACAACTCTACATATTTTTTACTAAAGCTTATTAAACAAAATAAAGTAATGGAAATTACACTTTTAATATGGTTAAGTGACTGAGATGCTTAGAAAGAAATTGATTTTCCATTCTTGTATCTGTTGACCTTAAGAAAAAAGCTTTAATTTTGATTTAATTGGGAGCTTATTTTTAAAAAAAATTACCAATGAACTCTATGATATTACGTCTTTTTTTTAAAACATGATTTTCAATAAATATTTGGGTAAAATAATATTTTGATTTTCTTAAATTTCATTTCATTCTGGTTATTATTTTTTAAAATGTCCTAATTTAGTTCATCTACTTTTAATAAAGTTAAAACTAGTCCCTATTGTTAGTTTATTATTAACTTTTCTATAAAAAAAAAAAAAACACTACTCTTCCCTCTATAAATTTTAGAAATACGCTCACATTAGGTATTTTCTTGCATGAAAATTACAATTAATATTTAACCAATTTCAACGAAAAAGAAATAATTTCAAACTAAGAGAAGAGACCAATATTATACATTGAAACTAAGTTTGAACACATTTGAAAAGAACAAAATAAAATGTAACCTAAAGTACAACGACTAAAATCGAAAAAATAGGTTAATTGTGTGTGTATGTATATATATAAAGTAAAACTGTTAATATATTTGTATTTATAGTACCTAATTTATCCTATTTGTTATAAAATTTGTTTTTTTCCACACAATATTATTGGAAATGAAAGAATGGAGATTCTATAACTTAGGTTGTTTTTGAAGTTTGACAATTTCTTCTTTTTGGTGACAATTAAGTTTCCATTTATCATCTATCATTTGTTTTTATATGAGATGGAGACACAAACAACTTGCAATTTCAATTAAAGCTCCCAATATTTCAATAGGAGATGACAAAAAAAAAAAAAAGTTGAATGTAATGAGAAATCTTAGTCTCCTAACTTGTAGTGGAATTGTGATCCTATTTTTTTCCCCCTCAAAATTATCTTATTTTGTTGATGAGAATAATTTAGTAATTTATACTTTCTTATTTAAAATTAATTGGCAAGTATAATATATTTCAATAATTATTTGCATTGTTTCAATGAAGTCGGAGCAAATTTTATGGCCTAACTTAAATTAAAAAACAAAAATAAAATCTCGCAATAGGGTTGAATAGAGATATGCTAAAATGTCTATTTTTAGACTAAAAAAAGTAATATGATACATTTTAAAACTTCTAAAAGTTTAAAACACAAATTAGTATGGTAAAAACATAAACAAGTACACATCTTAAAAGCATAAGTGATCCTATATAAACAAATTACAAATCTTGGTGTTGTAGGTTGTTGTTGCCAAATGGTCATTCTTTTCACCTAAAGTAATCTTTCATCCTCCTTGCCATCTCCTTTCTGCAAGCATCAAGAAATTTAAAGGGGTATAATTTGTTAGCCAATAATATAATTCTAGTTCGTAATATCTTGAGAAAGTAATCAATGAGGCTGCCACATCGTGGTTGTCAATTTTGCAGCATTGAATGTGTGAGAAATAAATTACAAAAGTAATTCACTTTCGTATCTAATAATTATTAGGGACAGATGATCTACATCTGACAACTATTAAAAGACAACCACATTGTGACGGTCTCATTGAATAATCTATCCCGATGTCGAACGATCACATGTAAAAATTATGAGATGAGAGATATGTTTTCACCTCATGAGTTTTCTATCGAGATTTGAAGTAGATAAGAGACCTCTATTCTCTTCCGCCCTTCTCAAAAGGTATGGGATTACCATATCCACGGGTCCAAATGGCATGTATTTGCTCACTTGAAACCCTGCATTTCTCAACCCAAAAGAAAGTGCTTCTGACATTCCATACAATTGGGCAAACTCAACCTTTTGCTTCAACTTTCCAATTCCTATCTCATATGCTTTCTTAGCTGCCAATTTCCCTATACTCAACACATCATCAAATTACTTTTCATTAACACACACCCCAAAATCCCAAAACAACAACAACAAAATTAGGTTAAACCTCAAAATTTCTTTTTACCTGATTCGACATTGTGGGTCGCAAGAATAACTCCACCCGAACCCTTGGCTATGTTCTCGAGTAAGAATGTCGCACAACCGTTGTAGCACGAGTGTGTATCCTGAATGCTATTGTGGATGGGAGATTCAAACCCTAAAGAAGACGCAAGTTTGGATTCGCTTGACATATAAGCACCCCTAACTAGCTTAATCCCGAGCGGGATCTTCATACCGTCAGCAGCCTTGGTAACCAACAATAATCGATCTTTTGAATCCTTTAAATACGTTTGAACAGTGCCATAGACGATTGGATTGTCGTCTTTGTTGTGGATGATGGCGGCCGAATAAGTGAAGTAATCAATGGCGGGTTGAACTTTGGTGTGTTCGGCATCGATGGCCAAAGGAACATTGGCATGAACACAACTTTGACAGATTTTCATGAGCCTTTGGTGGCTAATTTGGACGCTTTTCTCTTCTTCAGGTGTTAGGGGATTGGGCTGTTCATGAGTGTGATAGAGAGGGCTTGATTCAGAGAAAATGGGGAAAGTTTTGAGCTTCCATGGAAGATTGAAAGAAGGGTTTTTTTGTTGCCATCTTAATAAATCACTAACTCTTTCAAGCAGTCTCAGTGGGCAAATTGCACTCACTTTTGCCACCACAAAACTTGCCTAGCAAAATACATATGAATTTTCTCAGGAAATTAAACCAACAAAAAAGTTGGCAAGTTTGAAGAATTTTCAAATCATGGAAAAAAAAGAAAAAAGAGACATCAATAAACAACACCCAATTTGGATTTTTTCCTTTAAAGATATAGACATAGATATAGATGAAAAGAAAATATTTTTAAAATCAAAATGCTATTAAATAAATCTGAAAATTTCAATCTTTCGATAAAAATTGGTGGGAATAATCAATAAGAGAAATACTTGGATGTCGCTGTACAATCCAATAAAAATATATTTGTGGTTAAAACATGAGTTGCACGCAACTAGGCTAACTCTTAAATAATTCTCAATCAATTGTCATAGGATAAAGCCATAAAAAAACCACGTGGCAATTTATTATTCATAAGAGAGAGCAAATTTTATCTAATGTGTTGTCTAAAATATGACCATTGACCATTGACTATTCCAGAAATGAAATGGGAATTCTTTTATTACAAAAAAAAAAGAATTGATTTTTTATTTTATTATTATCTCTTATATTCTAACCTTTTTAATTAGAATAACGTAAATAAAAAGGAAATGAATCACCTAAAATTTTATGGATGGAAAGAAAAACAAAAACTCTCTGTCTGATTACCAAATTGCAAATTTTCTATTTGTGATAAAAATATTTACTTTTATTATATTAAAATTAAAAACATGCCTGTCGGTACAGAAACTCGTGGAAAATGCCTGATCTTTTATTTGTCCTTTTTCTATTTTTTTTTAATAACTTCTGGCACACACAAACCAGAGCTTCTCGAAAAATACAGATGCCGTAATTTATAAGTTTAAATCTTAATTTAATTCGAAGACAACATTTATCTTTTTAAAAATGTTTCTTAAACTTGAAAAGTCTTGAGTTTTAATCTTTAAACTCTTAAAAGAGATAATCGTTTTTAAAAATTAAAACTAAAAATACTATATATTTACCAATTAAGTTATATCTTTTCTTATCTTCTTATGTTTTTTAAAATAAAGTTAAGTTTTGAAAATTAAAAAAATAGTTTTAAAAAATTTGTCTTCGTAAGAGCTAAAATAGTAAAGGAATGATCAATCAACCATTCAAAAAATAAAAAAAAAAGGGATGAAAATAGAATAAACAGGAAATTTCAAGATCAAGATCGTGTGAACTTACAGAGGCCGACGGGAGCGATTTAGTGGCGTCGATGGTTTGAAGAAACCCATCAAGATTCCGATCACACGACTCTTCGTCATCGGCATATTCGAGAGCGTAATCCAGCATGCTCCGTAATCCGACATCGTGCAACCGCCGAACGGTTTTACCAACCGCCGCGTTGTCCTCGCCGGCGCAAAAATGCCGGTAAAAAGTATGCTTAACAGTACCCAGAATCGCATCACGAATCAACGCCACGTCCATCAACTTAGAGTTCATGATCCACATTCCGGCGTCCACGACGGGGCCGGCGGCGGCAACATGGAGGTTGGCGGCGGCGCGTAGGAGATCCAACGTCGGAAGGGAGCCAAACAGGGCCCTCGTGTCGGTGAAATCTACCGTGGGTGTCGCCGGAGAGCCGGTGAGATTGAGCGGTGAGGCGGTGGCGGTGGCAGTGGCAGTGGCAGTGAAGGCGGCCGCGGAGGAGGAGGCGGCGGTGTTCAATAGACGATTCAAAGTGTAAAGAAAGACGCTATTGGGGATCTTTGATTGGGTTGCTAAAATTCCTCTACCCATCTAATTTTGCAGAAATTTTTGTTGTTTTTTTTGTTTTTTTGGTGCTGTGAAATTTGTTGCTGACCTGTGGGTTTAAATAGAGGGAAGATTTGACAGATGGACAAAGGGGTTTCGATCAGCTACTACACGTAAGTACCCATGCTGAAAATTAATGATCTGACGTGGACGAATCTTGAAGCGATCCACTTGTCTATAAAAAATTAATTAATTAAATTGGATCCATTTTCACACTGGTCCAGTTTTTTTTTTTTTTTTTTTGTGGATTAAAGGGAGTGCTGACGTCATATATGTGACCGTGGGGGAAAAAAAACTTGGATAGAAATGAATCAAAACATTCCTCTGACTTCTTTTGGATTCCGACGCCATTGTCTTTTGCCGTGTTTTGTGGCTGATTTGGTTTTTAATTGTCGGATTAAAATTTTTATATATTTTTAATGGTTTTATCGTGTGTGTTTTTTTTTAAAAAAAATTGAATTAGGCTTCTATTTAGTTCACGTTTTTGTTGCTTTCCATAAGTAGTTAGTTAAGTTCATTAAGTGGTTGAAATTTTGGAGCTATGAATGAAGTTGTTTTATGGCTTAAACAAGTCAAATTATGTTCAACACATATATTTACTTCTTTGCTTTTTTTAGTATACTAATCAGCCTTTTTGTCATATTGTATAAATTCAAAGCATGTGCCATATTAGCATTTTTGAGATGTATTGACGGTAAAGACTTAATAAAAAAAAATCTTATCTTTTTAGTTTAACAAATTTGGATGAGACTTAAATATTTAACTTTAAAATCTAGTATTTGTACTTTTAACTCCATTCCTTAAAAAAACTGTGTTTTGATTAATAAATAAAAGCATAATCTAAAATTATAAGGTAATAAATATACATGAAATTCCATAGGCTATTTTTTTTAAAAAAAAAAAAATAAGTTAGAAAATAAAATATAAGAGATGATGTTGGGAGTGCGACCAAAGTCTTAAATCCGTTAAGTAAGAAAAATATCATGGATATATAAGTGAGTGATATTGTGCTCCATTAGTATGAGATTTTTTGGGTGAAACTAAAAGCAAAGTCATGAGGGCATATGCCCAAAGTAGACAATATCATACGAATGTGGAGATTTGTCGTATGATATACTCTCTTCTGCCATCTCTTTTCCCTTCTCTTTCCCCTATTCCACTTTCCCTTTCTCTCGATCTCTTCTTTCTTCGTCGGTTTCCTTCTTTTTTTTTAATTTTTTTAAATCTATTTTTTCTTATTTTGTATTTTTTTATGGATTTATCCGTCTCATTAAACGAATCACAAACAAGAAAAAAAAAACAAATATGAGTTCAAAATCCAATTTTGAAAAATAGAAAAAGAAGATGACAAAAATAGAGATGGGGAGGAACAGAGAGGGGAACAAGTCAGTATCGACCCTGACGTCGAAGCTGAGGGAAGGGATGAGGTGGGGATCAGGTTGGATAGGAGAAAAGGGAAAGGAAAAATAAGGGTGAGTAAGGAAGATCGAAAATTGAGTCGATTGATGAAAATCGATTGAAGTCGTAAATTTAATATATGTATCGGTCGAGATCGATTTTATGCATGACAAAATCGACTATTCGGTCGGCTGGCGAGCCCAAAAAGGCTCAAACTGATCGAACCGACCGTTATATTTTTTACACACTTCAGTGTTGCATTGGAGAAGACGAAAACAACCGGTTGGTTTTAAAACTAACGTTTGCTTTTAGGGTTATCATTACTTATTTAAAAATATATATATATTTTTTAATAATATTTTTTAATCACCACCTTTACTCTCTCACTTTTTAGATAGTCACCTTCGCCCTGTTTCTTTTTCTCTTCTTAAATTTAGGGATTTGATTATCCGATTTTTAAACCTAGTGATTCAATAGACACAATCTTCAAATATGAGGAACCAATAAGCCAATTTACCTAAAATTTAAACAAATATGGAAAAGGATTAGGTTAAAGTTAAAAGAAAAAGAGATATTTTTTTTTTTTAGGTTCAAATTTAAAATGAAATGGATTTCGTGGGTGAGATGAGAAGAAGTTAATAACAAATATTAGTTTTGAAAAAAACAAAAAACAAGAATATTGTATATCAGCCCGTTTAGTTTGGATTTATTTTGTTGTTTTGATTACTATTTTTTTTTTTATTAGTTGAATAGCTTTGGGTGTGTTGGTCAATAATATGTAGGGTGAAAAAATTCGGACATGAACTTTTTGATCATTGATATATGTCTTAATTAAATTATGTTTAGATTGATAAAAATCAATTAAACCCACTTAAATTATTAGGTGATCTAGAGATTTTGTATTACTATTAATATTTTTTTTATTATAAATATAAATATGTAGATTTAAACTTCTAAAACACCCGGAAAAGGGAAGAAGATGATTAAGATATGCAAAATATTGGAAGCCACACAAAATATTATATTGGTTGTGTTTAGTAGATTTTTGCCATGTGTCACTCTGAATATTTATCTGTCATGTGTACATATATCTAACATCACATGACTCATGTTTTTTAGTTTTTGTCCTCACATTTCATTTTTATAGGTCTCCAAATGAATTTAATAGATTTTTTTTAGCTGAACAGTATTTGAAGGTCAATCTCTCGATCATAAACTCAATATAATACTTTATCTAAGTTGAATTACACTCTTCCTGACAAATTTAATGGAATTTTGATGTGTTAAAAAACAAACAAATTTATGAAACCTCCGTGTCCTTCCAAAATTATGGTATATGAAAATTAAATTAAAATAAAATATTTAATAAAAGAATGACAACTTATTGGTATCTTAGAAGTAGAAAATTTGTCTTTTTTTTCAATAATTAAGATAGTTCATTATATCGATAATTTATAAAGCAAACTTTTTTAATGAAAAGAATTTATAGAGCAATAATATTTTAATTGTCAATAAGAGTATAGTTCGACTAACACAAAATATGTTTTTATGACTAAGAGTTCATAAGTAAATTGAATTTGTTTTCTCAAAAAAAAAATAAAAAAAAATTGTTTATTATTATTTTTTTGAGTGCATCAACAATTGGAGTGGAGAGATTCGAAGATCATGAGTTATATTTTATGTCAATTGAAATAGTAAGAAAGTCGCATGCAAAATTACTTGGAAGTAGAGACAAAAACAATCCAATATATGTGCACACGAGCCCATCAAATTGCACTAATTTTCCACCATAAGTTTAAATGCAAAATTTTCTCAAAAGAACAAACAGAAACTTGCCCATCAAATTGCACTACACATTTTTTCTAGTTTCACCCGTAATTGTTCACATTTCTTAAATAAACATTTCACTTCTTAGTCAATTTCAAAAAAATAAAAGAAATTTTAAAAAACTAATTTGGTAGATTCCGTTTGATAACCCTTTGGTTTTTGTTTTAAGTTTTTGAAAATTATGCTTGTAATTTTTTCACAATTTCTTTTCATTTTTCTTGAAGTATCATTTTAAGTTTCTAATCAAATTTCAAAAACAAAAACAAGTTTTTGAAACTATTTTTTTAGTTTTCAAATCTTAGCTTGCTTTTTGAAAACATAGGAACAAAAAATAGATAAAAAACATAGAAATCCATTAGTAAAATTAGTATTTTTAGGCTTAATCTTAAAAAACTAAAAATAAAAAACTAAATGATTATCAAACGAGGTTATAGTTTTCACAAACTTAGCTTGGATTTAAAACAAAGAAACTTGTTACTACTACTAGTGATTATAAGCTTAACTTTTTTTTTTTTAAAAAAAAACAAAATACTTAAAAAAATGAACCTAAAAAATTAGTTCCTGTTTTCAGCTTATTTTGGAACCTATATTTCACAAATATCATTTTTTAGGAAAAATCATAGCTCTCGATAGAGCTTCTACTTTTTTTTTTTTTTTCCTTATGATTTTACCTTTATTTAATCCTCTCTCTCCATATTCTAATTCTCCATTTTGATTTTTTTTTCTTTCCTAATATACCTATTTTCATTTAGAGCAATGCCAAATCAAATATTTACGCACTTTTAATTCTGGAGTGAATATAAATTTGATCCCTTGTACAATCAAATATTACACACTTTTAATTCTTTTGATTTCGTTTATTTAGTTCTATATATGTGTCCAATCGAATGTTTACACACTTTTAATTCTTGTATTTCATTATTATTAAAAAAGAAAAAATATTGTATTTCATTTCATTTTTTTCTTTACCATTTGGCTCCTAGTTCGATTTTAATATTTGGCTTATTTTAAATTCTTTTCGAAGTCATTTTTTGATATACTAGTTGGATAGTAGGTGCATTCCACTGTGTTTCATAATGTTAAAAATGAAATATAATTATAATATAAAAGTTGAAGGTCAGATCTTATATATATACATAGGAAAAATTAAGAATTGTACTTCTTTATTATTATTAATTTATTTTAGTTAGCATTATTTAATTAGACTTGTACAAATCCTTCTTTAGGTAATTTCTATTTCTATTATGATTTAGTTTTTTTTAATCTCACAATTTTTTTAGTAAATCAACAATCGGGAATTGAGGGATTCGAACTCATGACCTCCTGGTCATAAGTGTTATATATAATGTCAGTTGAGTTATGCTCTTGTTGACTTAAACTCACAAATTTTAATATAATAAAATTAATTTTTATTATAATATAAGTTTTCTATATAATATAGCCTAATTTAAATATAATATAAATTCTTATTACTTTTTTTTATCATTTCATTTATTCGATTTTTATTTTACTTTTGAGATTGAAAAAGAATTGGGGGAGATCTATTCATAGTGAGAAGCTATATATTCAAATTAAAAATTGATTTGATTTTGAATCAAAATATTTTCCTTTAAATTATTATCAAATTAAGAATTTTAATTTGAATTTATTTTAAAAAATAAATAGTTGAATTTCATTTTAAACTTAATTTGAAAAAGCTAGAATGCTAAAAAAAATAAAGAAAAAAGAATTAGCAAATGTACAAAAGTTATGTCTAAACTTATTTGGAAGAATTAAGAGATAGACTATTGACCTAGAGAATTGCTAATAAAAAAAATATAAGGAAAAAATTGGGAAAAAATAAAAACAGAGAAGAGGAGATATCTGATGAAAAATTGAAGATAAAATTAAAAAATAGTTAGGACTAGTAAAGGTTTTTTTTTAATTAATATAATTTTTTAAAATTTATTATAAAAATATAGTAATTTTCAAACTATTTATAAAACATAAAAAAACCATATTTTTTTAGACCATTGGCTTAAAACGAACTGCAAACAAAATCATTCCGCCATGGATAGGGGAGAAATGGGAGGGAGGAGAGAATGGTAGGAAGGAGAAATATTTTTTTTAAGATTTAAAAACTACTTAGTATTACAAATTAATTTTTTAAAAATATTGATTTTATATAAAAAAAATTCTCAAAATTTAGGGACGGTCTATTTTAAAAATTCAAGGCACCACGGACTAAAAATGAATTTTTCCCTTCTATTTACTTTATGTGTAGTGTAGTTTTCTTTTCTATTATTTTTTAATTTTTTTTTGCAAAAAATAATTACAAATATATCATTTAAAAAACTTATATTATGATTGGCATAGATCCTAGTCAAAAAAATTTATATTAATACTTAATATTATCATATTTTCTCTTATTTAATATATTCACCTTTTCAAATTATTATTTTTATAATACTTAATTATTATTATTAATTTTAGTTCAACCATATGTAAGTTAGAAATTCGAATATCTAACTTTTTGATCGAGAATACATATATAATTTATACTAGTTAAGCTTATGCAGATATTGACACAATATACATTCATATTATTATTATATAATGTTATTGTACCTAATTAATATCAGCTAAGTTATGCAGATGTTGACTATTATATAACGTTGTACTGTCAAAACCTTTAAAATATGTAACATAATTTGTAATGCTAAAAAACAGCAAATAAGTTTAACGCAAAAGCTTCGATGAACAACCCTCTGTTTGTTCACAACATATTCCATTGTGACAACCCTTTCTAAAAAAGATTCAAGCAAAACAAATCCCAAAGCCAAAAAAAAGAAAGCTCATTATTATTCTTCCCCTTTCATAAAGAGAAAGAAAGGGTTGGAAGTAAATCCAACACTTAATAAATAAAAAAACTCACAAAATTAGACTATCGAAGAAAATTAATAGAAACAGATAGGTGAGAGGTGACTTCATTTGTTCACAGCATCCTTAACAGCATCTGCTGCTCCTTGTGCTTTAGCTTTCATCTGTTGTCCTGCCTCTTGTATTGATTCTTTGGCAGATTGAGCTGCATCACTTGCCTTGTCTATCATATTGCTCACCTTTTCCTGTATTAATAATTAAAAAATACAAACTAATATATTACCAATCACCTTTTAATCTTCGATACATACGATGAAAAGTAGTATGGAATCCACTTGATAGTACCATAATAAACCTAATTGTGAATGTACTAATAGTATCAAAAACTTTTTTTAAAAAAAGAAATAAAAACAAAGACAATGGATGAGCAACCTGAGCTTGGCCTTTGGCTTCTCCAGCATGGTAGCTCATCTTGTGAGAGTTGTCTGCCATTTTTTTTTAAGAGAGATTTAAAAATAAGAAGAGCTAAGAAATTGAGAGAGAGGGTCTTGTAAATATATAATTCTCAAGTTTGATTTAGAACCTTCATCTGGTTGTAATTTATATAGTATTTTAAATGGAATCACTACTTGACACGTGTAAATGCACCATACCACGTGTCAACCAGTCACATCACCTCTTATAAATGAACCCAATTGACCAGGAGGCAGGCAAGAAGACTTCATTTTTTAGCCAATAACTATTTACTCTAAATTTAGATTTTTTCAAATCAACCTTTTTTTTTTTTTTCAAAAAAACCATGTAAAAGTAACCCTAGTTTTAATTACCGTTTTAGCATTCTACTCATGGAGAAAAAGGTTCCAATGACTAAATGTAAATAATAATGATCTTTAAGTCAAGATTGATTTTAAAAAAATTGATACTGTAAGAATATGAATATTTGAGAGGTTGACTTTGACAAATTTTTTTTTTTTTTTAAAAAAACATTCTCCCTTATATATAACTCTCTTATAAATTACTTCTTTTATTCCTCTTAAAATATTCCTTCCTATACATAATTAATCTAAAGAATATTATAACGTTGGCATTTTCTATTGTGTTTTTTTTTTCGTACTCACCAACAAGTTTTTGATGTGAAATTGTATTAGCCTTTTTTCCAAATAGTTTTCAAAAATGTAAATACTTATTATCATCCCTATTAAATTTATTATAGCTTGTTTGGGTACAAATTATAACATGTGTTATTATAATCTGTGTAATACTCTGCACTTCAACTATTATAGCCTTAAACTATACTAACTATTTTGCATTTTAAATAATATTATATGATTCTACCAACTATAATAACTCATGCATAGATTATTATAACTCATATTATCATAGGTTCATAAACCACTAAACACTCTAAACAACTCTAAACAATCTCTTAATGTCCGACTCAAATGAAGTTTAGTTAATTTAAAGAGAAATGTTGATCTAAAAAATTGATAGAAATAATCAATCTGCGAATGTCCAAGCTCCCATAAAATCGACATGGAGAAGGTTTGGAAAAACTCTGTAATCTCAGTATGAATATGAAGAGAAGAACAGAGATCAGAAATAATGGTGAATATTTAACCAAATTCAAAGAAAATTGGAGAAGGAAGACGAAGACCCACGACCTGATCTTCAACAAATTTTAACACGTATAGGACTTCAATTTTTTTAAGACATCTACGCGCACACACACGTGAGAATTGATCCATGCATGAATAAATTAATTGATAAAAAATTAACTAATATTTTTCAAACGAAATATGATTTTGCATAAATTAATTCACCCATATTTATTAATTTAAGATTTTTATGGACACAGTCCCAAATTTATGGATAAAGTTGATTTTAGCCCTAAAATTAATGGATCTAGTAGGCATTTATACATAGAACAATTGGTACAAAATTTAAAGTTAAATAAGTTATAGTAAAAAAAAAAAAAGCAATTTGACAAACTGAGAGTTGTTTGAAACTATTTCTTAAAGGGTATGATGTGTACGTTGTACTTGTGTATTCCATTATTTTTACTACTTTTTTTTTTAATTGTTTAATTCATTTACGTACAGAAACATATATACTTATCATTTCTTTCTATTCAAATTATTTCATTTTAATTTTATTGTTTTTTTTTATATATTTCATAAATTTGATAACTTTAGGATCCAAACAATATTTACTTCTTTATTAAAAAAAACTTTATTGTTAATTTCTTATTATATTTACTTTTTAAAATGGTTAAATCTTTACTATCTCCCAACTAGGGTGGATCTAGAGAATGAATTTTGAGATCAAACTTAAATAGTATATTTTATGTTAAAAGAATTATTATAAAATATAATCAAAATTATTGGTAATCGAAACTCCATTCTTAAATGTTATTAAACTTAAAATAATAGTAATAATAACAAACCTTACTTTATCATATAGACTCTAAAAAATTACAATTACAAATTTAGACCAAATATTAAGAAATTGACATTTAAAAATATAGGAAAATTATAATAAGCTGTAATCAATAACAAAATAACTATTATTAATATTATATATTATATCAATATCTAAATTAATCATTAATTAATGCCACTCTATTATATAATTATATTTGGTTTTCATTGTTTAAGTTAAAATAGTTATTTCTAAATAAAAAATACTATATTATTAATTATTTTTGTAAAATATGTTATATTTGTAATTAATTCTAATAAAACTCACATATTTATAAATGAGTTAAAGGTTAAATTAAAAGTTTAGTTCCAAACTAAAGTGGTATCTAACTTGTCTTTAAAATTTAAGGTGTTAGATAGATTTTTTTAAAATTGATGATCTTATTGGACACAAAATTGAAAAGTTGTACTGTAATAGACACACAATTAAAATGTTAATGTCTTATTATTAAAAGTTTAGAGACATCTTGGATATTTATAAAGTTTAGAGATTTACTAGACATAATTAAAAATTTATTTATGGACTAAAGTTGTAATTCAACTTATATTAAAAAAAAAGAGAAGTTAATATATTTATTTTTTTAATTCCTTAAAAATGACAAATTTATGTATTTAAAAAACATACTAACATTTTCTTCAAAAAAAAAAATTACAAATATAAAAGGTTAAAACATATATATGAATATATAGATATTGGGGGTCCCTTCCCCTTATCATGGTCTGCCAATGCTCCCAACGTTTGAAACTAATTAACGAAATGATGACGTGACATTAAAATATGTTTTATTAACTCCGTTGTAAATGCCTTATAGACATATGCAAGTCTACCTAATATTCTTATTTTTTCATTTTTTTATTAAATGTGGATTGGGATAGCATTTTTTAAATTAAATATTCTATTCTACTATTTTTAAATTTCTTATAACAAAATACAAATGATTACTATCAAGTCTTCAAGGAAGAATTTAAAAGCATAAATAGTGCAAAAAGATATTAAATGTATATCCCCACTTATCAAGTTAGTTAGTTTATGAATTCAAAATCTCTCTTCACTTGTTATTTTCATTTTTAACTTCATATGGATAATTCTCATGTATAATATTGTGACTCGAATTAATATTTAAACACACCTATAAAAACATTCCTAAACAATTAAATTTTCTCAACCCATGACCTTAAAGTTTAGATCGAACAAAAATTTTATGTAAACATAAAGAGCGAATCTAAATAAGAAAATTTTATGAATATAATTAATGAATGAGAGAGAACCATTACATCGTATATATAGTTTTCTTAAATAACATTTCCTAGAAAACACCAAAATAAGAGATCGAGTTAAAGAGATCCACAAACAAAAAGAGCCTTCCAAGGAGAAAAAAAAAAAACACTGATACCCTAAAGATCATAAACAGGAAAAACTTGTGCACTATGGCCACAAATATTGAAATGAAATGGTTCATTTGTTGAAGCCAGTGGCATCCTTGATAGCCTCAGCAGCTTCTTGAGCCTTAGCCATCATTTGTTGGCCAGCCTCTTGCATCGTCTCTTTAGCCGATTGAGCTGCATTGTTGGCTTTCTCCATCAAATTGCTTGCCTTCTCCTGAGCTTGACCCTTTGCCTCTCCAGCATGGTAGCTCATTTGTTGGGAGTTGTCTGCCATATATTTGTTGGGAGTTGGCTTTCTCCATCATACGATATATGTTCATTTCACTGATATACTAATGATATACTAAATGTTAGGTATATTAGTGAAATAAACATATCTAAAATGAAGTACATTAGTAATATACTAATATACAAAATATCTCTAATTTGCTACGGATATAGGAAGTATATCATTCTAAATGATATACCTAAAACAAGGGTATCCGTGGTATATTAATAATATACTATTAACATACTTCGTTTTAGGTATCAGATATACTTATGATATACCAATATAAAGTATATCAGATATACTTTTGATATACTAATATAAAGTATATCATATATACCACTGATATACCTGCTGCTACACCAATGAGGGTAAATTTGGAATAATAAAAAAATGAAAAAATCAAATTTAAAAAAATTTGCTAGTTAAGTTTGCAAATATGCTAATATTTTATGCTAGCCATCACAATTCCCCTAAAGTAATAGTGTTTCTTGTTACAGGAAGAAAAAAAAGAATTTTCCTGACGATCAACATGTTGGCCCTATTCTTCTTATTGTCTTACATTTCATGTGGCGTATACAACCAGAATTCCAACACTTGTTGTTGGAACACTTTAATGGATTCATCTGATATTGGATTGGAAAAAAACAACAAGAGTATGTCATCTATGCTCTTCATGTTGAAACTGAAACTATTAAACTATTATACCTTAAGCCTTTCATATTCTCTCTACTTTCCTTAAATTTTATTGTGTTTGGAAAAAAAATACCATAGATTTTGGATCTAGTTTCTATTGTGTTCTTTCTTTTAGAATAAGTTTCTGTTGGCTAAAATAGTTAAGGAAAGGTGAGTGTTTACGTTTACCTCACACCCACATCCTATTATGCATATTAGAGTTTTTTCGAATAACATTTCCTAGAAAACAAGAAATTAGCAAAGGGGAAATTAAAGAAACACACAAACAAAAAAACCTTCAAAAAAAAAAAAAAAAAAATTGAGACCCTAATTAAAGATGATAAAAGAGAAAAACTTGTGCACAAATATTGAAAGGAAATGGTTCTATTTGTTGAAGCCAGTGGCATCCTTGATGGCCTCAGTAGCATTTTAAGGTCTTGAGTTTTGAATAATTCAACGCCATTTTTTAAATAACAAATTATTCAGAATCACTATGGCTTCCAATTTTTAGTAATTTGAAATCTCTTTAGTTTAACATGTGAAGGACGTGAATGGATTCAACCATTTAACATCTAGTCAACCCAATATTGTCAAATAGAGTTGTATTCCTGATCTACCCATATTTTTTGTGTTTTCAAATATGTATTTGATACTATATTTATAAACAAAATCTCAATTGAAAAAAAATTCAAAAGGTGTCTAGTATCATATTCTTAAATAATAAAAATGTTTGCCAAACATAGCATAGTTCAATTGTCATCGTGACTGTATTAACGACCATGAGATATGTGGTGAATCCCTCACTTAATTTTTTTATAATTATTTTAGAGTTAGTTAAGATGCTCTAGTTTATTATTATTATTATTATTTTTTAATAATTTTCTTTTTTCTTTTTTATCTTTTATTTTTTTATTTTCATTTTAAAATTTGCATGTCGCTTTTCTGAGGTTGATATTTTCATATAAATTCAACAAAGATTCTATATTCGGTTCGGGTATCATTTTTTAAACTATATTTTAATATGTTAAGCACGACAACGATAATTTTATTTTTAATTTTCACTGATCAAAACTTGTCATAGGGGTGAGCAAAAAAATACCGAAAAACTGACTCAACTAACCGAAACCAACCGAACCGAGGGTGGTCGGTCAGTTTTTCGGTCGGGGTCGGTTTTGTCCTTGAAAAAACTGACCGTTTTTTTTTTTTTTAAATTATATATACATAATATAATAATAATTAAAAATAAAAACTATAAAGATTTTCTGAAAATATATTAAGTAATAATTAAATTATAATTATAAATTATAAAATATTTAATTAAATAAATATTTAAAATATATATATAAAAACCAACCAAACTTACTGACCGATTGGTCGATTTTGGTCAGTTAAAAAAAAAAACGTCGGTCGAACCAACCGACTATGGTCGGTTCGGGGTCGAAAACCGATCCCGACTGACCGATGATCACCCTTAACTCGTCATATAATAATTTTGATGGGACTACTTCGAGGGTAAATGATATTTACATAAATTTGTCTCATGTAAATTAGGTGTGGAAAATTATTTTATTTAACAATTAATATTATGCCTTTAATATTTGTCATATTAATTTCAACTATTTTTTTTATTATGCACAATATAAGTTCTACTGGTTTATGTAATTTGAAAATGATGTTGAGCGTTCACATTTCATAGATACAAAATATTGCTAGCCAGTATTGTTTTCATGTTCTTTCTTAAATTGGAACTTGCCTTGTTTTGTTTTCATTTTTATTCCATATATTTCATTAGGTTGGAATACAGTAAACAAAAGTTATTGTTGTAGATAATGTTCTTGTTTTAATTAAAATTTTAAAGATCATTCTAGTGATTGTAATGCTTGAATTTTGTCAACTAAATAATTTATTAAATATTATTTTTAGTAGACATAACATTTTATTTATTAATTCAAATTAGTTTAGCTAGATTTTTTTTTTCAAAGAGAAACATAAAAGCAACATGAAAAATTTAAATGAGAATAAAAAAGATTAAAAAATAATAATAATTATTATTATGTTAGGAGAATCTTAACCAACTTAAAATAATTAAAAAAATAGAAATGAGAAAAAATTAACCAATAAAAAAGAGTTGAAATGAAAAAAAACAAAATGTATACTATATACAATCTAAAAATGAAAAAAATAACTCTAATTACACGTGGCATCATGTCCTCGTCCTCCTCCAATCATTTCTCGCGATATAGGCCGTTTTTCGTCTTTCCTTCCTCTTTGTTTTCTTTTCTATTTCTTTTTCTCAATTATATAAATTAAATAAGATTTTACTTGATTCCTTTCTTTTACATCAACCACTCTTTTCCATGTTTTTTAAATAAATAAATAGAACACGAAATGCACATTATAGTATTAAATTTTCATCGACATATTTTCTATTGATATTTCCATATGTTCATAGATAGATTCGATATTGACATAATGGGTGAATCAACATTTCCATTATACCATACAAAATTGATGAAATATTAAAGAAATAGTGACAAAATATAACATGATGTTAATATAATATTATAACAAGTATTTTAATTCATTTAAAAATTTTAGAATGCTTATTTTTCTAAGTTAAATATTTTTTAAGAATTTTCGACATCGATATTTATCGATAAAATTAAGACCTAGACATATTTGACATCGACATTTCAAACTTTGATCTAGAAAATGTTTTTTCTCTACTGAAATCTAGAATGATATTTATTTCATTTTATTACCCTACTTTATTATTTATTTTCGGGTTGCTCTTCTAAATATTCACGTTCATCTCATTTTTATGTTTTTTTTTCTAAGTTCAACTACATTTAATTCAAACCTAGAATTTCTTAATTGAATTATTCTCAAGTTAGTCATTTTTATGTTATCATTCTTTTCAAATACATTTTAATTCACAACTATTTGAATATTATAAAACTTACACCCAATTGATAATCATTTGGTTTTTGTCTTTAGTTCTTATAAATTAAGCTTGTTTTTTCTCCCAATTTCTCTACCATGGTTCTCATCTCTCTTAAGAAATCATTTAGATTCTTAGTTAAATTCTAAAAACAAAAACATGTTTTTGAATACTAGTTTTTCTAGTTTTCAAAACATAACTTGGTTTTTGAAAACATAGGTAAAAAGTAGATACCAAAACAAGTGAATAATTAGGTAGGAGTCACATTTATAGGCTTAATTTTTAAAAATAAAAAACCAAATAGTTATCAAACGGGACCTTAATAAAGAAAATTCAAGAACCAAAAGTGAAAGTTTAGCTATAAAAATAAAATTAACATGAAGATTCAAAGCCCTATAATTAAATTTAAACCTTGAAAAAATAGTTTTACGTTTAGATATTAGAAGTTGGAACTTCCATGCAAACTCTAAAACAAACACTTCATTTTAACAAAGAAAAACAACCATCACAATCAATAAACATTACATAAAGTAGTACATGAGAAAATTTTATTTAAAGTGTTGGCAAATCACACTACTATAGTCTACTATATCAATCCAAGACCATGACACATAACACACTGCATAACTTTTATTTCATCATATAATATCAAACGTATTAAGATAAATATCTTTTGTAGAATCACCTGCTCTTACTCTTTTGCTTTGTCCTAGCTCCAAGAAGACTTCATAATGGACCTTGGAGATTGACACCCCATAGCAGAAGTTCTACGAAACCTCTGATACATAACAGACCCACCAGTTCCAATAACTTCATTGCTCGTCTCGAACCGACTGTATCCATTCCAATTCATATCAAGATAATTAGCTGCAAGCTCTTCATATGGATCATCACAATGCAAAGCCACAGAGAACTCAGTAGGCAGGAAGCAAGCTAGAACCCTCTTGACCAGCTGAATCAAATCGACATTCTTGAAATCATAACCCGCCGCTTCAAAACTTGCATAACTGAATCCATCTTCAGGCGTGACATGGATGGTTGAAATGGCACTCCCTTCCACAGAATTCATGGAGTACCCACATGGGTCGAACTCAAATTCACTTATCTCTCCGGGAGAATCTTCCTAATGCCAGAGACTTCAGTCATTGCAGCCGCCGAACTTCCATTGCTTTTGTAAAACACAGAAGCCTTCTGCTTGTCTAAACCAGTCATGCACATTTCAAGAGTGTAGACACGGTCAGATTGGCAAGTCAAATTGGCAGAGGCAGAGTAAACATGCCATTTCTGGGCATTCTCAGGACTGCCCATCACATATGCTCTGCTACTTAAATCAAGCTTTTTGAAATAGCTATTAAGAACAGTTACTTCCTCAAAAAAGCTACGGTGGGGGAATGACTGAACCATAGGAAATATAAAGCTTCCTCGAGTGTACCTCACCGATTTTACAGATAAGAAGAGCGCATCAGCAAATTTGAGTATGACGGGGATTGAGAGAAGCAGCTTAGTAGTCCCACAGGTTTTGATAATAACTTTGTGAAGATAGACAAATAGACTGGATTCCGAGAGGATATAAGAATCAACATAGTCATTTGACAGGGAACCAACGATGGTGCATTCAGCTGGTTTAAGAATTTCATCTAACTGGGCTTTTGACAAACTGCGTAAACCCATTCCTCCAGAGACAGCAAAGATGCCCACCTCAGAGAACTTGAAAGATATCTCAAGCCTCTTTTCAAAGCCCTCAAATCCAAAAGCAGAGACTGTCATTGTGGATATTCTAACTTTCAAGAAAATTGGTGTTGTTGCAAAGGGAGCAATCAAGAGCATGAGTGAGACAAGGAAAGAAGAAAACTTAACAAGTGTATACTAGTCAGAGAGATCAAGTCCCAGTATGGGAATCTCAAGATGGCTTGCGAGCACACTGCCAACAACACGAACAGAAAACAACAACAAAAAGAATAGATATTAATCATTGTTGCACAATGAGAATTGCAAGAATCAAACAACAGAGTACTTACGTTGTAGTAAGCAGCAGATTTGAACTTCTTAATATCACCACGAGGTCGGACGTCTTCAATGATGTAACCAAGGGGAGCTTCGTAGAACATCAATTTACTAATACTACTAGACTTTTTCTTACCACCCTTAGATTCCATCAGTACTTCATTCGCTATTCCCTGGAGCAAATATCACACTAAAATTCAGTATTCATCAAAACTTCATTAATTCATTAATATAAATAAAAAAAAAATCTCGTAACAGACTAGTTATATCAGACCATAGCATGAATTACAAATAATAAAAACAACAGTATAGATCTTATTAAAAATGTCAAATAAAAGCTTATTCTCAAATTCACATGAGGAAAATACAATCTTAAAAGTAGTGAAGTTTCAATTACAATAATTCCATGTCTCAAAACAAACAAGTCGGAAAAATGCACACAAAAGGGGAGCAGCCGAAGAGATTCGTTTCCATACAAATTATATAAAGCCACTTTGAATCTATCTATCCAAATCACTCGAGAGGAAGACATTCTAAGCTTAAATTTAGTTGCTTCAAATTTTGGAGAGAACATCATTATAAATTTTTATTTGTATACTTTTCAAAATCTGAAATTTTAGAGGAAGAAACTAGAAAGAAATCTTTAGACTCTTTAAAATCATCAAACGTTTCTATATTACTTTTGTTTAATCCAGGATAAACTAGGACAATTGTGTCTCTCTACTTCCTTCTTCACTCAGCCCTTTCTCATGTAATGAATAAAAGACTAACACTGCTGAAGCATCCAAAAAGAAAATCATATTAACAATGAAAATATTCTATCAATCAAACAATAAACTATGACATGATAGGCATATGACCTAACAACAAAATTGACGGACATCATGATCTAAATGGAAATAAAAATAAAATTAGAACAATCGCCATGGAATTAAGCACTCGACTCCGAAAAACCTTAAGATACATCCAAAAGCATAAATACCAACTATTATCTTCAAAAGCAAGAATAGACACATCAATAACCAGAGACTTACAAGAACAAAAAAAGAACAAGGATCTGAAACCAAGAAGGCCACGACCGGAATCAGCAACAAAACAGGCTTCTAAACCGTCTTCAATCCAACCCCCTGCTACTCGACTTTCAAAATCAGAAAACGAGAGATCAAATGAAGCGATGAAGAATGAGCCAAAAAAGAATTTGAAAACTTCTCGACCACGATAGTGAATCGAAACCCTTGTTTGATGCAGCCAAAAGACTGGCGGGAGAAGGATATATGTATGGTAGCGTAATTGTCACGTCACCGAATTCCTTTCTCCAAAAGAAAAGGGGATTTTTTTTTAAAAAAAGGAATTTATTATTATTTTTTTTTTGGTCAAGATACCATTTTAATCGAGTTAATTTTGAATAAATATTTTATATATTTTTAAATATCTAATTTTAGTAAGGTAAAAATTGATCTCATCATAAATTTGAAGTTATTATTTTTTTACCAAAATGAGTTAAATAATAATAATAATTTTAATATAAGAACACATCATCTAACATGCATAGAAAAAAAAATCGAGAAAAGTTAATAACAAATTAATAGTATATATAAATTTTAAATTTTATTGAATTATGTTCATATTTTAATTTATAAATAAATATCTTAACTATTTATGTTCATATTCGTTGGGAAGTATCTTAACTAACGAAGTTTTTTCTTTTAGCTTTATTTGGGAAATTATAGTTTTTTTTTCTGAGAAAATTTATGTGGCTCATATTCATTTTGAACTAGTTTTAAATGAAAATTACAATTAAATATTTAATTCAAAAGTTGATTGGCATTTTTGTTTTTTTAGATCATCAATTGGGATATTGATTCAACGTAAAAAAAAAAAAAAAAACCCTTAATTTATATTTTTTCCCAAAATAAAAAGTTTTAGACTTTATTTTTTTAAAGCACATCAATTTTATTTAAATTAACATACAACTTAGAAAATCTGACACTGTATAACTACACTAGATTATATTAGTGAATAGATTGATATTTAGTAAAGATTTTTTTTTTCCACAAAAAAAATGCTAAACATCAATTTTATTATATTGGTTTGTGTCACTTGATTGTGCATTTTTTAAACTAATTTTATCATTCTAATTTTCAATCATACAACAATTAAACAGATTATGTTTACTCATCATAATCTTGATATGATTCTTATTGCAATAAAAGACCCTTGAGCCTTATAAGAGCTTTTTTTTTCCCCCTAAGGCTCTTACACAAATACTAGCTTTATTCAAGAAGGAAAAAAAAGATGTCTAACCAAAAACAAAATTAAAGTGAACCATTGAAAAATTTTCAACAACCAGCAAAAGGAGATAGTTTATTTGTTGATTGCATCTTTGACAGCATCAACTGCCCCTTGTGCTCTAGCTTTCATTTGTTGTCCTGCTTCTTCCACCGATTCCTTAGTTGATTGGGCTGCATCGCTTGCCTTGTCTATCATATTACTCATTTACCTAAAACTCTTCGTTCAAGTTTTTAATTTGATTGGTGATTTCAGATACAACCAATACACATATGGAACAATAAACCAACACATCACATGATTTAATCATATCATTACTGATCACCTGTGTTTGACCCTTAGCTTCTCCTTCGCGGTAGCTGGCCTTTTGGGAGCTGTCCATTTTCTTTAGTAAATAATTTCAAACACACAGCTTATAATTTGAGGGACACTTTTTGAATAATAGCTTTGGACTTTGTTGTTTTACAAACTCTCAAACTTCTTCTGATATATATAATAGTTTGTGATTTATTTGGAAGGTGACACTTGTCATGATATTGTTGGATTTGTTCTAAATTGGGGGTCAATTGACTTGGTTTAATGGTTGAGAAATGTTCAAAATTCACCATAAAAGTTGGTCCTTTTCTTAGAGCATTTCATGTCAACGTTCTATATTATTGATTTAGTACAAATTAGAAAGTCATCTTTTTTTAACTACAAGAAAAAGAAAAATTGTAAATGAATTTAATATTGTTGTCACTTTTCTCGTTCTAAAAGTATTTATTCGAAACATAGTGATGAAGTTAGACGAAAGTTAACCAAAGTCAGTCCATGTGGGAAAATTATGTATATATTTTTACCTTTAAAAATATGACTATAATGGTTGGTTTGCTATACACTACTATATACAAATTGAATTAAACTAGTTGTCAATAAAAAAAGTTAGGTTAAATTTTAAATTAAAATTGTACTTGTTAAATTATAAATTTGTACTCCTACGGGTTAATAATGTATTTTAAAATTGAACCTATCTTTTTAAAAGTATAATTGAAGATAAAGAATTCGAACACAAATCTGGTAGTGTTAATATATTCATCACGTCTCTTTTATTTTATTTTGTAATCGATCAAAACATTAGACTTCTTTAATTCTCACATTCTTTTATTTTATTTTGTAAAAGTTTACTTTTCCCCTCCATTTTTGATCCCTTATGAAAATGTTGATAGAGATTAGAGAAGAGATGACATGCTGTTCTGAAAATCTTGCTCAATCCATCCCCTTTCGGAAAGTGGCTACTCCAATTCCCTATTTGCCCATAATCAACGTCCTTGGATATCATTTTGCATTCTTGTGAGCCACATACGCCAAACCCACATTCATCTTCTTAATCTCAAACCTAAAAGCTCTGCAACTTCCTCCATGCCATGACAATCCCAAACTTTCAAACCCCTCAAATTCCAATCCCTTTCACCGTTTCTGAGATACCCTTTTCTTCTTTTTCCCTCATCTTTCTTCCCTCTTGTTCAATTCACCTCCCCTTGTAGTTATCTCAATAACCCAAGTGAGATTTTCATGGCGGCTCTCTCTGTTGTTTGCAATAATGGGTACTCTCTGCCTCCAGGAACCTTTTCTGGAGCCCATATTAGCAGCAATAAGTCTTTATGGAGGTATAGAAACTTTGCTTGTAATTCACTTACTCTTCCTTCCATGCTTCTTCCTTCTACGTACAGAAATTTTCAATGTGAGCTACTCTGTAATTGTAGATTTAGGGTAATGGTAAATGGGCAATGGCGATTTTCCTGTTTAGAGTTGAGCAAGTTCTGTAAACCTCGGTGTGGATTTTCTTGTAACAGTAAACTAGGGCACTTGATGAATGATAAAATGCCTCATCTGGGTAGTAGAAGGAACAACAATTTGAGAAGAAAATTTGGTTTAAGATTACGCCCAAGGTTGAGATTGTTGTCCAAAAGATTGAAAACAGTTTCTGTTAAGTCAGCTCTGAGCAATGTAGGGACATTTATTAGGAAAAATGTTAGGAAAGTCACCCTTTCTGCTTCAGTGTCTATTGTTTTGGGGATGTGCTATTTATTTCTGAAAATAACAACAGTCCCACCTTCTAAGAGTGTTCCATATTCAGATTTCATTACCAGCCTTCAAAATGGAACTGTCACCAAAGTTTTACTCGAGGAGGGGTCTCGTTGTATATATTTTAATCGAAGTTTTACGGAGTCGATTCAAGGTTCAGAGTGCAAACCATTGGCATTAGGTAGTTCTAATGGAAGTGATAAGGAAATGAATGATGACTCAAGAACTGTTCAAGCCCCAAGGGTGAATTTATTGACAAAATTTTCTAGAAGGAGAAGCCGAGCTGTGATTCCCGAGTGGCAATTTTCGACTAGGAAAGTAGACCGTGATGAAAAGTTTCTGCTTAGTTTGATGAGAGAAAAGGGAACTACTTACAGTTCAGCACCTCAATCGGTTTTGATGTCGATGAGAACTACATTGATAACTATCATATCTCTATGGATTCCTTTGATTCCTCTCATGTGGCTTCTCTATCGTCAACTTTCTGCATCAAATACAACTGCAAGAAAGCGTCAACCAAACAGTCCTATGGTTGGATTTGAAGATGTTGAAGGTGTCGATGGTGCTAAAGTGGAGCTCATGGAGGTAAGCTATTTAAGACTTTTGGTCATACATCTGACAACTTTTCCCCTTCATTTACTAATTAAACATACCACTTTGTGTGTTTGGTCTCAATGTAGGAGATTAAAGGTTGATTTGTTGAGTTGTCCTTTCTTCTTTTGAACTATTCTCTTTTAATTAATTGTAGGTTATAAGGTTAGATTATTATTCTAGTTCTTGAACTTTGCCTTATTTTCCATCACAGTTCCTAATAAATCCTGCGGACTACAAGAAAAGTAACACAAATTAATTTCGACATTAAATCAAGGGTGAGGAACTAAAATAGAATCGAGGTAAATGATTAGGGATTAAAGAGTAAAGAAATCAAAGACTGAACAATTTCTTCAATCTATATTCATATTTTAAGCAGTCAAGCAGTTGCTTTCTTCTATATTGACAAAATTTATGATCATAGGTAGTATCATGTCTTCAAGGAGCTATTAACTACAAAAAACTAGGAGCAAAGCTTCCTAGAGGTGTCCTGTTAGTAGGTCCTCCCGGAACAGGGAAAACGCTCCTTGCACGAGCTGTGGCAGGAGAAGCGGGGGTTCCATTTTTCAGTGTATCTGCCAGTGAATTTGTTGAAATGTTTGTTGGAAGAGGGGCAGCACGTATCAGAGACCTTTTTAATGTGGCAAGAAAATGTGCACCATCAATTGTATTCATTGATGAACTTGATGCAGTTGGAGGGAAACGAGGTAGAAGTTTCAACGATGAACGTGACCAAACATTGAACCAGGTAATCTCAGGTTAGAATGTAATCACCTCTCTCTCACAACTATTTTCAGTATAATGTCGGTAAAAATTCCATGATCTAACTTTCCTCCTTTCTAATTACCATAGTTGCTGACCGAAATGGATGGATTTGAGTCGGACATGAAAGTGATTGTTATAGCAGCAACTAACAGGCCTGAAGCATTGGATCCAGCCCTATGTAGGCCAGGTAGATTCTCAAGAAAAGTTCTTGTAGGAGAGCCTGACGAAGAAGGAAGGAGAAAAATCTTGGCAGTACATTTAAGACAAGTCCCGCTCGAGGAAGACCTGAACTTAATCTGCAGTCTAGTTGCATCACTCACACCTGGTTTTGTGGGTGCTGATCTTGCAAATATCGTGAACGAAGCAGCACTACTTGCTGCTCGTAGAGGTCAGTCGATATACACAAACTTAGTTCTTCCATTTTTCAACTCGCAACACCCATCTTTTAAGGAACGATCGCTTTAATTAGGAGAAGAGTTGTATGTATGTTTTTGTGCACAAGAGCCCATATAGTTTGCAAGCAATATGGGATATCATTCTGAGTTCTTTTATTTGCTTTCTTGCAGGTGGCAAAACGATATCGAGGGAAGATATAATGGAAGCTATTGAAAGATCAAAATTTGGGATCAACAACAAGCAGCTGAGATCTAATTCTATAAGCAATGAACTTGAAAGACTTTTTCCATGGATGACATCTCTAATGGGAAGGAACGACAAAAAACTTGATGGATCGCAAGGGCCCTTAGGCTATCAAACTTTGAGCTGATTGATATGATTCATTTTGTATCAAACATATTCATATTGCATCCACATTTGACACTGTAAGTAACTTTCTTGTCTCATTTTAATTAGTATAAAGAATTTTGCAGGCGGCATTTTATGTATAAACATAGGTTTTGGAATCTTGTTGTATGATAGTTTACAATGGACGAGATCTGTCTTTGGCTGCTTATGCCTGAAATTTATGGTGGAAAAAAGTGAAAGTTGAGATGATTCTCCATATAAGATCAGAACTTTTTTACTTTGCTCAACTTTATACATACATCTTCAAATTCATTTATTATAGGTAGATACGAAATTGGGAAGCACGAGTCACTTGATGTTAGATAATCACATGAGAGGTAAATTTTCAAAGTGGCACATACTAGCTTACATGGGGTTTCATCTCAAAACTAATTGACAATTAGAGGAGTAGGTCATGTATCTTATAGCTAGTGAGATATCTCCTCATTTTTCTATTGTGGGATCCTCAGCATGTCTCCTTGAGATGATACCATTCGTTTGCGTTTTAGGACTCTGATATCATAGTTTTTATCTCAAAACCAATTCAGTCCATATATCTTATAAATTATGAGTTCTCTCCTCATTTTTCTAATGTGAGATTCTCAACAATGCATACCAAAAATCTACTGAACACAACACATGATATTGTGTGGCATCATATCTAAAAGAGTTTTCTTTTCGCTCTCTATTTAACATTAATGGTGTGCATATATATTTAAGAGTTAGATTATTTCTGCACTAACTTAAAAAAGCTAAAATATGCTCTTTTAGCCTAAAAGAGAAGTAAACAAATCAGTTCATAAAGTTTGTTCAAATCAATCCTACAATATTTTGTTTTAAAAAAGGACTAACTAATATTTGTTGTTCTAATCCATTAATAAATTAACATTCATAACACAGATAATTAATAAGTGTAATGTAACACAAATGTAACTCAAATATATCAACGATGTATGCGCTTATGTGCTAAATATATATATTTTTAAAAAACTTCATAACCTAGAGCACGTATAAAAAAGATAAAAAAGTACATTTAAAAAAAAACAGAGAGTAAAAAATATTAAGTTGTTTTTATTGTCTTTTTTGTAAAAATTTCACAAACTTCATAGATTTTGAGAGAATATTTTTGTAAAAACGACTGATAACGTTATGCGACATGCAAGTGCATGTGATCGAAGTAATATAAAACTGAAAGTATTCCAGAGTATCGAATCCACAGGGAACAAATTTTAACAAATCTTATTTGGAAGACAAAATATGCTATCAATAATGCAATAGGTGAACTAATTCTATAAAAGTGTTTTGAATGATATCTAAGCTATTGCAAATTAAGGAAAATCAATTATTAAAAAGAAGGGAATTCAAGTGTTTTTGCCCTTTTGGAGAAAATGTTGTCGAAAATGTTGTGACAATCGTGTCATCAATTCCAAATCTAAGTAAATTGGGTTCAATTCCTATTCGATTTTGCTCCCAAATCCTTTAGGAAACTAAGCAATTAAACCTACATGTTTGTGGCTAATTGATCTTAGATGGTTCTCGCACACAACCCCCTCGATTTCGGAGTCTCACCCTATGTCTAGGGTTGAAGTTTCGGATCTTATGTCTACATCATTTCCTCTGTTGTTTTTATGAGATCTGTTGTCCCTTGACCCTTTCAGTATCAAGTTTGAGCTTGATGGACAAGACCTAGTGATCGGTTAGGGTTGTCCAAATGTATCCAATAAAAAAAATTTAGAGTTGGTTATCGACACAACTATTTTGTTAATTTAAGCTTGACATCTCTCTTCTAGGGAATTCACACTTGAATCCCTGAAGAAGATTTAACTCATAATGGAAACTAAGGAAACCATCATTTTATTTTAGGAAAACTTCATAGAAATTGTGAAAAGAAAACAAATAACAAAAAGGAAGGAAAATGAATAAACATTATTCTACTAATATTTTGAAAATGTTACTTGAAAAAGTTTAAATCTTAAGTGATAAAAAGTAAACAGTAAGTAAAAATTAAAAAAAAAAAATGTGTAAAAAAAATCCTTAAAGACTCACGAACACTTTATTGCATATGAAGGAAAAGTTCAAGAACTTAATCCTACTTTGATTCTAGTGGAAATGAACATAAAAACAACAATAAATGGAAGAAACGATTCTCATAAGAAAGAACAACAACTAAATTAAAAAACTTAAAGCATAAAACAGTAGTTGAAAATCATAACTTCTTTGTTTGATCAATTCCAACAACCCATGAACAGGCTATGGATCTTCACATCCTCACTTTTGTGAAAGAGGGATCAACCTTAGGAAAATTACATGAATAAAAGATGAAGAAGAAGTGCTGAAAAAATAAAGAAAAAGAAAGAAAAGTGTGTTGTCCCAAAAACGTCTCTTCCAATCCTTTTTGTTTGAAGAAAACCATGAAAACGTCTCCTTTTCATAGGCAATGCAAACTAGAGTTTCCTTCTAAATTTATCCTCAATCCATGGACAATCATTTGGACATGATTTTAGGCTTTAAACTTTCCAAAAATGAGCAAGATTTGGTCAAATCTCAAGATTCCCAAATTTTGAGGCGTGTTTCTGAAATCTAGAAATGCAACTGCATTTTGTCCTGCATTTTGTCTGGCACTCTGGCTTGTTATTCTTCTACTCTGCAAGTAAAAATGCAATTGCATTTTCTCTTGCATTTTTCCTGTTTGCTCCAAATCTATACAAAAACAATGAAATTAGTTCAAATTCATTCTTCTATCAATTATTTTTCACTTCCCACCATTCTTAGCAAGCTTTCAAGAATTTTACTCATTAATCTTATTTTTGAGTTTGCTCGGTAATCAATAAACATATAAAAATGACAAAAATAACCTAATTTGGATTAAACAATCCTTATAAATGAGAATTATCAACGACAAATAAAAGAGGTTGCCAGAGGTCGTCGTCAGCAATGGTCGAGTTGTTGTGTGGTTGTCGAAGTTGTCATGTCAATGGTCGTTGGGTGGTTGTTAGAGTTATCACTAGAGTTGTTGTCATCGAAGTGATCATAAAAAATGAAAAACGACAAATAGAAGAGGTCGCTGGAAGCCATGCCAGCGGTGGTCGATCGTCGGTGTGATCGTTGAAGTTGTTGTTGTCATTGGTCGTCGGGTGGTCGTCGGAGTTGTCACCGGTAGTGTTGTCAAATTGGTCACTGAAAATGGGAAACGAAAAATGGAAGAGGTTGTTGAGGCAATCATTAGCAGTGATTGAGTCGCGGGTGTGGTCGTCTGAGTTGTTGTTGTCAATGGTCGTTGTTGTCGAAGTGGTTGTTGGAAATGAAAAAACGACAAATGGAAGAGGTCGTCGGAGGCAAATCGTCAGCAGTCATCGAGACGCCGGTGTGGTTGTCAAAGTTATTATTGTCAGTGGTCGCCAGAGTTGTCACAGGAATTGTTGAAGTGGTCACTAGAAATGAAAAATAGTTTGAGGAGGTCGCCAGAGTAGTCACCACAGGAAGTCGTTAGCTGTGGTCGAGTCGTCGAAATTTTCGTTATCGGTGGTCGTTGGAGTTGTTGTCGAGGTAGTTGCCGGAATTGTCACTGGAGTTGTGTTGAGGTGGTCGTAAGAAATGAAAAACCGCAAATGGAAGAAGAAAATATGGAACAAATCTCATGGAGTTGCACTATTGTGTAACCTATGGAGTTGTATTTTAAAACTAAGGATTTTATACACGTTGGCCTAACACATGGTTTTTTATTTAGATTCCAAACCTAACTAAAATCTAAACCCATGCTCCAAAATACCCCCCTCCCCCTAGTATTTTGTGCATCAAGGGAGAGTGAAGGTATGTGCTTATAATATACATCATTTGAGTGAATATAAAATTTATCCCTAGTACAATTTATTCATTATGATCTGCAAGGCTTATGTTAATCTTTCTATTCTACCTACTTTCTTAATCATAGACACTGCCTTTGAAGATGGATACTTTTTCTACTCATTGATGACTCTTTTTTCTGCTTCGATGAGACGGGAAGGAAGATCAAGATAAAATCATTCAATTCAAATCTAAATGTCACAAATATGGGTGATAGTCTTAACTGAAAACCGATCAAACCGAATCGAACCAAACCGATCTAATGGTTTTGTCCTTTATTGGACTTTGGTTTGCTTCCACTTTTGATAAAACCGACCGGATTGGTTTGGCCTACAACCAATGAAAACCGAACCAACATTACCCCTAGTCACAAAAGTACTTACAAGAGCTTGTCATATAGATTCCTTACATTTTAGTATTTATGTGCTTAATTATTATACACATTTTGTGTGTTTTTTTAGTACATCAACAGTTGAACGTGGGAGATTCTAACTCATGATTTCTTAGTTATAAGTCTTACTTGACGCCAGTTAAGCTGCTTTTGTTGGCATACACATCTGGTGCTTGTGCTCATGTTAATCTTTCTATTCTATTTTATTTTCTTTCTTAATGATAGACAAGGAGTTGTCTACTTATATTTTTGACATGTGTTTCATATATTAAAAAAAAAAAAAGTTTCTTACATGGCAAACAAGGGATGCCCATAGTGGCTAGTGTATTGTTTTTTTGCATTTTCGAACCATAACTCATCCTCTATCAGATTTACCATATTTTTGTGACACAAATGTAAATCACTTAAATTATAAGTCCAGTTTTTCCTTTTCAAAAATTTAACTTTTGTATCTAATACGCTTATGAACTTTAAAAACGGTCTAATATGTTCATTTGAATTTGTGTTTAATGGGTAACTAATTTATATTTTAAAATTTTAAAAATTAAATTGATCTTGTAGCCACCTATTTTTGTCCGACTCATTTTTAATTAATTGTTAGATTATCATTATTTTTTTATTTGATCATTTTTTTATTATTATTATTTTGATGTGTTATTTGTTAATTTTACCATGTGTTTTTTTTTTAAATATTGGAGGAATATCTTTTTTTTTTTAAGAAAAGACAACATTTTGATTAAGTAAGTTTTGTTTTTTAATTTAATTGACCAAAGGTTTGTTGGTCTTTTTTAGGTATAAGTTCCTTTTTGGCATGGATTTCAAATTGCAACAAATTGTAGTTTTTGGTTTTATGCACAAAATAGAAATTGGTTTGGGCTTTTTATACCCATCTTTTCATTCTTCAAAGGGAGGAGACCCATAAAAAAAAACCTACTTCTACACTTCCCCATCCGTCCCAACTATCCTCAACCACAACCACACCTCCAATCACACATACCATCAAAAGTTAGAAACAAAAAAAACAGTGAGTTCCAAGAAAGAAAAACACAAAAGTATTGTCAACCCCTACAAACCAAATCAATCCATCACAACCATATTACAAAAAAAACAGTCACAAAGTAAGTTTTTTTTTAGAGCTATTCTTTACAAAAAAAAAGAGAGCAAGAAACCAAAGAACAACTTAGTTGGAGATGCACTCGGTAGGGTTTTTGACCCAAGGATCCGCATCTCAAACAACGAGTTAATCATGTATTCTTCGTCTTCTCTTCAAAGTATCCCTGAAAAACGGTAGTTGAGTAAGGGTTTGTTAGTTTTTTTTTTTTTTTTTTTACTTTTACTTACATTTTATTACTAAATGCTTTTTATGCAAATCTCTACTTATTTTTGCTTGCTTTGTGCCCTAAATCGTTCTTTATGATACTTTTTTTTAATTTTTTCGTTACCGTTTTTTTTTATTTGCTCCACTCGTTTACTTTCCTTTTTTGTCTCTTTCATTTTTGTTCTTAGATCTTGTGAGTTCTAAAGAAACCATAGTTATGAGATTAAAAGAAAATAAAAAGAAAGGAAAAAATTCGTATAGTGTCAAACTAAAAAAAATGTATAACGTACCTTCGTTGGAGAAGTTTTTTTTTGCTTCTGTTATGTGAAGGGTTGCTAAGAAAAAAATGGTTAAGCTTGAGAGAGAGAAGGAGAAGTCTAAAATGGAGAGAGGAGTTTACAGAAGTTGAAAGTTGAGAGAATAAAAGAAAGAAAGAAGATGTTTGAGTACATTATTATTACTATTTCTATTATTATTATTATTATTATTATTATTATATATAAAAAAAAAATTAAGTGGATCCGCCCATCATATTTTTTTATTTTATTTTTTTACTTTCCCGCCTCATACGTGTATATATATTATTTCTTTTTTATTATTATTATATATTAAGAATTTGATAGATGTGTTATTATTATTTTTTAAAAAAAAAATTATATTCGCTGGCAGGTGCATTTTGTTTGTTTTCTTGATGTGTTGTCACATCAATGGCAGAAACTATATATATATATATATCTCTTTTTTTAATTTTTTTCTTTTTTTTTAAAAAAGAAACAGTGTTCCCTTTTTTTTTGTTATTATTTTTTTCTTTCTTCGTTCGTTATTTTTATTTATTTATTTTCTTCGTAATTTATTTCTTAGAGGATTACTTTTTTTTTGTTACAACTTTTTATATTGTTTCATCTTTTGGAGTTTTTTTTTTAAATGTGATTTAAATGCAAGTTTGTTCTCATTATCCTTTTTTAAAATTGATATATGCATGTTGATAAAATACATGGTTTATATTCTTCTAATCTGTGTCTAAAAAATGTCGACGGCGGAATCTAGAAATATTTGAGAGTCTGATTTTCTAGTTTTCCTGATGTGAGAAATCGATTTTTTGGAAGTCCAAGATCGATTTCAATATGTTTATTTTGTTCGTAAATTTGATTAGCATAATTGTAGTTTATTTGTTTATCTGTATGAGCATTTTTTTATGTTAAGCATGCTATATCTTTAAATTGCATTGGTATTTTATTATTTCAACTTAATTTATTTTAATTATCGCTCATGGCTTCAAATTTTATGTTGCAAAATTTATTTTCAAACCTTTAACATTACTTGTTTATTTTGAGTTTATGAAGTCTTTTAGCTAAAAATGTTATCTTCAATTTTTTTTTGTAATTTTCTTTAAAATCGTCTTTATTTCTAAAAAAATTCCTACGACGAAATTTAGAAATATTTGGGAGTCCGATTTTCTAGAATTCCTTAGGTGAGGGATCATTATCTTTGGGAGTCCGAGATTTTGATCCCAAGAAAAAATGAATTTAATTAAAACTTTTTTTAAAAAAAAATATTTTATAAGAGGTTATCCTATGATGGATTTGAGAAATTGTAAAATTTTCTCATATTCTTGAGATGATATTATTTCTAAAATCTTGTAAATAATTTCAATGTAGCCACATTAATGGATTTTCATCCACTTGTTTTATGGGATCATGACTCAAAATATTGGAGTAATGAGGGGTAAAATAAGACATTGTGTTAAATTTTTTTTTACCTAAATAAGTTTTTTTTTTCTAAATATTTTTGCAATTCAAGATTAAATTTGGCCACCGTTAAAAACGGGTGTTGTGGGGTGCTAACACCTTCCCCATACACAAACAACTCCCGAACCCAAAATCTAGTTTTCGCATACCATTTTTTTTTCATTTTTTTAAAAAAGTTATTTTATTCTATTTTGGTGCCCAATCACACCATAAAAAAGATTGGTGGCGACTCCTTTTAAATATCCCTATTTTGAAGACGTCGGCCGCTCCGCGTCGTAGGTACGTGGCGACAGATCTATGATATGTAAATTGAAATTTTAGGTCTAGTATGACCTTGAACTTTTGATTTTGTATTTAGTAGATTGGTACATTTTATAAAAAAAAATGTAAAGAATGTCAAAGATCTATTATATACCAAATTAAAAGACCGATTTACACGAAATTGAACGTTTAAGAATATAGTAGACATTTTTTTTATAGAGTGCTTTGTGTGTGTCGAATAAGTTAGTTATTTCTTCATTGTTATGAAGCGAGGGAAGAAAGAATGTTCGTTTACAAAAAATAATAAAAAAATAAAAAAAATTAGGAGATGTTTGAGAATGATTTTGGATTTGGGTGGGTTTGGCTTTGGGCTTCCTAAGCCAAACTCGTGTACAATTGTGAACTCTCCATTCGGCTTACCACCCTTTGACATGTTATTCTTCATCTATAATTTTAATATATCTCAAAATTAGTCTCCACGATTTATTTATATTTTAAATTTGCAAATAAATTTAGTCATTTTGCCTAAAAAATTGGTAATATCGAAATCTATCAAAATTCTCTCTTTTCTTTCTTTTGCACAACTCATCCTTAGGCACGCAAAGTTGAGTTGAGTTGGACAGAGTTGAGTTAAGTTGGAAATAATTAATTTGTCAGTAAGTTCAGAAGTCTATGTTTGAGGTGCACAGTTTGGTTGAATTGAGTCAGAAACTCTGTGTTTGGAATGCAAAGTTGAATTGAGTTGTCAGAGGTATCTTGATGCAATTTTTTCTAACACATACTAAATTGATTTTTAGTTGATTATTTTAGTTTTATTTTTTTAGTCATTCATCTAGAAACATATTTTTTTCATATTTGCAACACTAAATTCAGATGTACACCTCAAAATATGTATATATATATATATATATATATATATATATATATATATTTTCAACATTGATTTTTTTTTAATAAAAAAATACCATTCTTTATCTTTTTTTTTTTTTATTTTTAGAAATTGACTTTTTTCAAAATATAAGCAATGTAGCATTGTTTCCTCTTTTTGATATACATTAAACTTCTTTTAATTTATAGAAATCACATATTTTTAGTACACATTGAACTTATTTCAATTGATAGAAATCAAATGTTGTATTCTTTATAACAATAAATAGCAATTGATGAATTGAAAAAAGGCAATGCCATGCCATGTATTTTTTTCTTTAAACACAAATTGAACTTTTATTAAAATAGAGAAATCTAAGATTTTATTGTCTAAACATATATAGAATTTCTTTGAAACTTACAAATGAAGAACTTATCATGACATTTTTTTTAATTACTAATAGTGTCGTTTGTTTTAAAATACAATGACCATTACCTTTTTTTTTTGGAAAGAAACATTGTTTGCTTATATTTGTTCGATCACGTGAAGATGACAATAAAACGACAATATATTTCAACATTAATGTAATGTAAAAGTGAAATACTCACAAAATATCAGTATGTTATCAAGGACTTATTTACATGATTCACAAAACATAATTATGGTATCAAAAACCTATTTACATGATTCACAAACATAATTATGGTTCACAAAATATAAGTAATGACCAACAATGGAGTTTGTAAGTCCTAAGAAAGATTGTTGGAGCAGACAGTAAGACCAACTAAGTACATGGGCATTTCTTATTATTTTGAATCATGGGAATGTCGTTGGTCGTTGGAAATTATTGTTGGTGATACTTGTTGGAGAAGATATTGTTGGTTGCTAGATAAGGTCACCAACGATTGTTGTAAAGCGTCATACAAGGTAGTGGACAATAGTCGTCAATTCCCGTAGATGGTTGTCGGTAGTGAAGGTCACCGGAAATGATTATCGGTCGCTGAAGAAGGTCATCGAGGTGGTTGTCGGTTGCTGAAGATGGTTGTCGATCGTTGGAGATGGTTGTTGATTGCCAGAGATGGTCGTCGAAGGTAGTTTTTTGTTGTCGGAGGTGGTTTTCGGTCGCTAATGAAGGTCATCAGAGGTGGTTGTCGGTTGCCCAAGAAGGTTTTCGGTTGCTGGAGAAGGTTGTCAGTCGTCGAAGATAGTCGCCGATCGCTGGAGATAGTCGTCAGAGGTGGCTTTCGGTCGCCAGTCAGAGGAGATTTTTGGTCACTGGACGTGGTTGTCGGTCGTCGGAGATGGTCACCAGTTGTCAGAGATGGTCGCCGTAGGTGGTTACCGATCGTCGACAATGCTCATCGATTATTTGAGAAGCGATGATAAAATATGTTAATAAAGTTACTGTACAAGTCGATGGAGTTAATATCCTAAGTCAGCAGAGTTGAGTTGGGTTACTTATCCATGGGCCAAACAGAACTCAACTCAACTCAGGGAGTCAAATGACTCCTTAAAGAAAAACATATCTAATTCTTCTCTCTTCAAATTACATCTCTTTATTTTCTTCCCTTACACTTATCTCTAACTCACTTCTAGCTTTTTAAAATCCATTTTTTTATTCTATTTCAAACCCTTAAATTTGATCGTTGGAATAAAGATAAAAATACTTAAAATAATGAACCAATAACACAATGATTAAATTTAGGGTTTTAAAATGAAATTAAAAAAAATCATCAAGTTGAGACTTGAGAGTGAGTTAGAGAGGGAAGAAAATAACTCGTCATCAACGCAAAAAGAATAGGAAGGACATAAATAGAGAGAAATGAGGTAGAAAAAAAAAACTCTATTTTTAAGGAGATTCTACTTGAATAGTCCAATTACGAGATCCATATTTCAATTTTAGTTGAAACCCACCATTTTTTACAAGTTCAGCCCAATGTAACTTAGTTTTTTTACACAAAAGCGAACATCCATTTACTATGAAGTTTTTTTTTTTTTTCTCTCTCTCTCTCGGATAGGATAATTTTCACAAAAGATCTAAAAAATGAAAATATAGATGTGGTATGAGGACGGTGTTTTTTTTTTTTTTTTTTAATTAGAAAAGTGTGTGTTTTTTTTTTAATAGGAGTTTCCAAAAACGAAATATCAAGGTTTTGCATATATATAATAATAATAATAATAATAATAATAACTTTTTAACTTGGTTGACAGTTGAGATTAAACTTGGAATTTTCACCTCGAAGGATTGGTACAATCGATTGAGAAAAGAAAAAAACATTTAGACTAAACCTCAATTTTTTCATTTTTATTAATTCGTTATTATAATTAGAATTGGACATAAATACTCTTACCTACATGTTTTTAAATTCATACATTTGTATGCAATAGGTACTCAAATGGCTCATCCCATCTATATTATTGTCCATACAAAAATCAATTTTTTTTAGTACATTAAAAGTTGGGGGATTTGAACTGCTAATGTCGTAATTGTTAATACATTTGATATGCCCCTGAATCATGTTCTTTTTGGTGCGAAAAAAAAATTAAACTAATTGAAATTTAAAATTATTATTATCCATATATTTAGACACGTGACATCTCACATGATTTTTTTTTTTTTTGTTAATAGCGTTAAAGTGACACGAACATTTTCATAGTCATTTTCACAAAATGTCCTCATTTATGTGAAGGGAAAAGTTGAAAATTTTCAAAGAGGAAAGGGGAAAATTAAGAATGACTTAAGGATCACTTGGTTTATTATAATATAATGATAATCATTTTAGGGATGATTTGGTATATTCCAATTGTAATCATCTTCTGTGTTTTTCTCTTAAATTTATAATTCATTATTTTTTTAGATTTTTTCTTTACAAAAAAATCCATTTTTGTGGTGTTGTTTTTTTGGTGGGACTTAAAACTCATCCTCTCATAAACCCTACTCTCTCCCTCCCAGGCTCTGCATCTCTCTTTGGCATCGCCCTGCTCCTGATTGTGTGCCCTAAATCGGCAATATGAGATATTCATGGCGTCTGCTTCGTTTGCGAGCTCATTTTCGCTCTCAGCTCCTCATTTCGTCCAACTCCTCGCATTTTCAGGTACTTTACGATCCCAATCTGCAATCACTTCGCTCTCTATCTTCACTGCTTCATAAGCGTCCTGTTCACGGCACGGCGTCACTGCCCATTTCCGATTCTCACTTCACGGGCATCGTAAAACCTAGATACAGCACGCCTCGAACGTTCTCGTCCGAACCGGCGGTTGGACAGAAGGAGTCTGATTACGCTTTTGTGTTTGACATTTTCTCTAAATCTCGGGATCTGGATGAAATTAGGAAAGACTTAGAGTCGAATGGTATTGTTATTAGTCATGATTTGGTGTTGGAGGTTTTGGGGAAGCTGGAGTCGAACCCTGATGGTGCTATCAGGTTTTTCGATTGGGTTTCGAGGGATTATGGTGAGAAACTTAGCTCCAAGTCGTATAACTTGATGCTGGGGATACTGGGTGTTAATGGCTTTGTTAAGGAGTTTTGGGATTTGAACTGCGATATGAAAAAAAAGGGGTATGGGATATCTAAAACCGTACGGGATAAGGTATTGGAGAAGTTTGAGAAGGATGGATTGGAGAGTGACGTTGAGAAGTTGAGTGACGTGTTTGCATCAGGATCCATTGACAAGTCTCCAGAGAAGATTGGTTCAATCGTTTGCAAACTTGTCAGAAAAAATGTTTGGGGAGATGATGTTGAGCAGCAATTGCGTGATATGAATGTTTCGTTTTCAAGTGATATGGTTCAGATGATATTGGAGAATCTTTGCACAGAACCGGAAAAAGCATTTATATTTTTCCGGTGGATTGGTGAGAATGGGATGTTTAAGCATGATGAGCAAACTTATAATGCCATGGCAAGGGTGTTAGGAAGGGAAGATTGTATAGATAGATTTTGGAAAGTAGTTGATGAAATGAGGAGCCATGGTTACGAAATGGAGGTGGAGACGTTTGCCAAGGTGTTGGGACGATTTTGTAAACGAAGGATGATTGAGGAAGCTGTAAATTTGTATGTGTTTGCAATGACAGGAGGCAATAAGCCTTCGGTTGATTGTCTTACTTTTCTGTTAAAAAAAATAGCAGTTAGTAAGCACTTAGATCTTAGCCTATTCTCAAGGACATTGAAGATATTTACAGAGACCGGCAATGCATTGACGGATTCAATGGTTTTTGCAGTTCTCAAGTCTCTGTCTACTGTTGGTAGGATTGGAGAGTACAATGAGGTTTTAAATGCAATGAAAGAGTATGGATATGTATTTAGTGGTGGTTTGAAGAGAAAGGTAGCATATCAACTTAGTAGTACTGGAAAAAGTGATGAAGCAAATGATTTCATGAATAGCTTAGAAGCTTCTGGCTGTAATCCAGACAACAAGACCTGGGCATCTCTGATTGAAGGGCATTGTGTTGCTGGAGATCTCGCTAAGGCTTCTGACTGCATCCACAAAATGGTTGAAAAAGGAGGGGACTGTTGTGCTGGTTATGCTTTGGATTTAATAGTAAATGCTTACTGTCAAAAGAAACGGGAAACTGATGCTAGCCGTCTTCTCTGTGATCTCGTTGATGAAAAGCAGCTAAAACCACGGCATTCTACCTATAAAGCATTGATAAACAAGCTATTGGTCCGAGGGGAACTCAAAGAAGCGTTGAAATTGTTGGGGATGATGAGAAATCATGAATTCCCACCATTTATTGAACCATTTATTTTGTATGTATCAAAGTTTGGAACAGCTGATGATGCCATTGGTTTCCTAAAGGCCATGACATCGAAGAGTTTTCCTTCTACTTCGGTGTTTCTCAGTTTGTTTGAAGCATTTTTCCAAGCTGGAAGGCACGGAGATGCTCAAGACTTCCTTTCAAAATGTCCAGGTTACATTCGTAACCATGCTGATGTTTTGGATCTTTTTAATTCCATGAAGCCTGTAGAAGCTGCTGCCCCCCCAAATCTGGCTTCTTAGACTTCATATAATGCCTCCCTACAATGTAGTTTATGAGGTTTCATGTGGTGTTTGATCAATTTAAAGGTTTTGTTTCAAATATTCCATCTGTTTCTCAAAATTTGTTGATCTAATGGAAGCATGATTCGATTAATTTCTTTGTGGAGAATAAAAATCAAGGAAACAAGTTTCCCGTGATCAAGGAAGCTCCAGTTTCTTACAACTTCCTGTCTTATTTATGTAATGTACCCTCCTCTAAAATTAAGTTTTAATTTAGTCAATAAATCATTATAGAATTACTAAATATTCTAAATTTTGTATGAACTGATTTGTTGACAAAATCAGCTAATTGAACTTCTCATAAATTAATTAATTTTTTAAAAATTTATTTGAATTTTTTCTTCATCATCTCTTCATACTTTTTAAGTGTGATACAGGAAAGATGCAGAGAAGATTTATTTTAAAATTACCGTGTGAAAAACGTCAATAAAGTGATTGATTCTTGACCCCTAGTACATGTTCCTATTCTGAGTTTTATGTAGATAATAGGAAACTTCCAGAAAAGCTGAAAATTCAGGCCGCCATCTCCAATATGTTGCTATTAAAGCTTCTTGGGGGCCAAGAATATCAGATAACAGGATAATTGTATGGTAAAGCCCTTAACTCTTCTAATCTTGGACTTTATGAGTAAGCTGCGCATGTTTGCAAGCATTCTGCCTTGTTTACTTTATTGTAGCCATTTTGTTCATGCAGAAAAGTTCTCACTCCATGTGTTGAAGGTTCTCGTTGTGTTAAACGAGTGAAAAAAAAGTAGCGTGTGTTCTCACCCATAATGAACTTGTCTGAAAGTTTTTCATTCTTAGTGTTTTATGGAAGACAACTGATTTGTTTACATTCAAAACATTTGTTCGCACTACATTTTGTCTTTGGAGAATAATACTCCCACCTTGCCTACCTGACTCATAATTTGCTTAATCGTGTTAGAGCTTATCAATTTTCCATAATGATGTTCTTTCCTTCTAATTGTTATGAAATTTTGGTGGATCTTGTATTCATGGTACCGATACTAATTATGTTTACATTGCCGTGAGTTTGTTTTTTTTAATATATTTGAAAAGTGATACAGGTGTCTATCTTTGGTTTAAAGCAAAGCAAGAGATTCTAGCTTGCCATTGCAGCAAAGGTGATAAAAGAAAATGTTGATTATAATACATTATAACGCATAGCAAGCATGAAACATCAAATGTCCCATCAATTTGTTTAGCAAACATTAAACTACCTAGTCTCATTAGCAGTCACTTTTGACAAAGCCCTTGACAGTCTAGCTTTCTTAAAGCCACACATGTTGTTACTTTCCAGAGTGTGTTTAATGACTTAAAAGTTCAAAACTCATTTCAAATTTGAAAATGCTCAGATCTTTGTCTTAGTTATATTTTCATATAGTTTTACTTATACCATGTGGGGTGGGGTTAAATATAACTTGTAATGGTTGTTTCTTTTTTAGGTCAATAATTGTGGGGGTTGGAGATCCAACCATTAACATTTGAGATGGTAATAAGTATTTATCTACTAAGCTATGTTCAGATTGCCTGTAATAAATGCATGTTATATTACTGACCAGTTGAAATACTATTAACTCATTTTTTTTCCTATTCTATTGACGCGCCATGATTCCTTGTTGATTTTTCAAATTAAAGGATGAAGAAGATGCTAGATTAGTTATATATCATTCTTTTTGTTAGACTTCATAGTTCTAATGGCTGATACTTGGCTTTTTCTTCCCATATTGAATTGAATAACAATTCTTTTAGCAAGCCAAGACACATTTTGCCAAACAGGTTGATTAGGACATGTCCATGAGCAAAACGATATGAGTGAGACTAAACGAGCCAAGAAGGGTTGTATCATTTTGCTCCCAGGTTGGAAAATAAAAGAAAGAAAATAAAAAAGAGTAAATATAGAAGAAAGAAAGAGTCTTCATTTGTGTTGGAGCCTATTGATTGTCAACTTCAATGCTTGTGGTGTTCATTAGAATGTAGGCATCAAACAAAAGACAACTTAGGTTCTTACAGACAGTGTGACAAAATTGTCATCATTTTTCTATGATTAGTAGCTATTGTTCTCCCCACTTGCTGTTTATCCATTTCTCTCAACATTTATTGCAGAAACCAGCAATGAAGTTGCTGTTGGGGGGACCAACTTTGCAATATCTTTAGCCATTTCAGACCTTCAAATTTCCATTGGGAGGATTATTATTATGCTGTCTCAACATAAAGAAAAAGGTTGGATTCCCACACCATTATCTAAGAATTGACCTCAGTTTTAGTTTTGGATCAGTTGATTATTTTTGCTTAATATTGGATTAGAAGTTTGATTAATGAAGTGATGAAGATGTGCCATGGTGTATGATTTTGTATGGTTGAGTAGAATATGGAGGGGTGAAGTTAATTTTTTTTTTTTTTTTTATAATTTTAGGGAGCAAATTAGTAAGAAAGTTTTAAAGTTACTTTTTTTTTTCCCAAAATTGAAAAAGCCCTTGTCCAACACTGCCACTTTTGAACATGGGTTACATTCCTTAATTACAATTATAGGGACCATTAATATAAGTACAATTTTAGGAAGTAAATAAGTTTTTTTGTAACAGAGTTTCCATTTTGAGCACTAATAGTAATATCTTGAACCAGCAAATAGGCTACCTAATTTCCAATTCTGTCTTTTCTGATATTATGTAACGACGTATTAAAAAAAAGTTTCATCTATCTAAAAGGGAAAAAATTTTGATCTTATTAAACCAATTAATGGTGTCGTTTACTTACTTTTTAGAAGATGCACTTCGATTTCTATTTCTATTGTTTTTTTTTTTTTCCTTCTGAAAATTATCCAAGTTTTAGAAAGCTTTGTTTTAAATGCTCATCATACTCAATATTTACTATCAAAATTATCAAATGATCAAATGGTGTTATCAAACTTTTCAATTTATGTTTGGTAGGTTTTTGAACTTTTAATTTTTTGTTTAATAGATATTTTTGATTGGATTTTAAACTTTCAATCTATGTGTAATAGATTTTTTAATTTTAAAAATATTGCTATCACAAACAAAATTAAAAATTTAAGGATCTATTGGTTGGGAATTAGTGTCGATTCGGTTTAGTCATACAAATCGTGATTGAATTCTTTGGCACATAGTTTAGCTAAGGAAGGGTGTGAATCAAAACCCCGGATGGCAGTTTTCTTTTATGTTTAGCTAAGGTATGCAATCCGGATCTTGTTTGTGGGGATGTGTTTAAAATGTGTTTTGTTTTCAAGCTGATTTCTAGAACCAAAAGTAGAAATTAGTTTTTATTTTCCTAAAATCATTAAACAAAGATAATAAATACACTTTCACAAGTAGGAAATTAAAATATATTACATAATATATATAAATTATAGAATATTATATTATAAAAAGATAATTCTATAAAATTTGCAAAATCATTTCTGTTTGATTATTAATATTCAATATAATAATTGTTTGATAAAAAATTTACGATGATCTATAAATATGTTATAAGTTGCTTTAAACAACTGTTTAGAATGAAATCAAATTTCTAAATCATTTCAAAACACATATCCAAAATATGAAATACAACTGCTTTTTATTGAATCAACTGCTTTCAAATTACATTTTTCGATTAACGTACAAATGCGCCTCTTGGAATTGATATAAATTCCTTTCAAGTTTTTGATTATTAATGCAATGTGTTTGATAAAAAAAAATAAGGATCTATTAGGCATTTCTTAAAGTTTAGTGATCTATTAGATACAAATCGAAAACTTGATATTTTTTTAAGTTTAACTTGTAATTTAACCCATTTAAGTTTATTTATTTACTTTGGCAAGCAATAGCACTTTCTAAAAAGCCAGCAATTCGGGTGAAATTCGCAATAAAGTGCTCTGCATATTTTTACTTCAAATTCATGCATGAGTAATCCAAAATTTGAGGAAATCCAATTCTATTAATCAACTTTTGGTCAAATCGAATATAATTTCTTCCCTTATAATGATTTAAAAAAAAATCCCAAGGAGAAAAACAATGATAGTAACACAAAAGAGCATTTCAAAATCAAAACCATATCCAAAAATTCAAGTGGTTCTTATATGTTTGAAAGATGTAATGTTTTTGGGAGGCAAATTGCCCCAACAAAAGGGTGCCTTAATTGATTAAACTGTAAAAAAAAATTAAAAAAATAAAAGATGAATGGACCAAATTAACTTGTGAAAAAGAGAATGAAAATTCAAATAAAATGAAGTGATTCCCCTTTAGAGAAAAGATAAAAGTGGGACACCATGTTCCCTCATACAACCTTTTTTCCTAAACCATGTTTGCTACCCAATACTGTCTTTCATTATCACTACATTTTTTTTTTATCTCTATCACTTTCTTGTCAATGACTTAGAAACACAAACTCAAAAGAGATGGATTTTCTTTTGATTTGAAATGGTAGGATTTTGATACTTTTTTACATCTTGAGGCCTCGCTTTTTTTGTTTTTTGAGGGGATTCGAACTGACTGACTTCGTGGTCGTTAATACATTCGACATATCAGTTGAGCTTTGCTCTGTTTGTCACTCTTGAGGCCTCATAAAACTATACATATTCCACATTGACATATGCATTAGTTTTAGGGTAAGATATACTTTTTGTCCTGGATTTGAACTTAGTTTTTATTTAGTTCTTGACTTTTCAAAGTAAAGATTTTTGTCATTGAGATATGAACTTATATTCCATTTGGTTTTTGAGGTTTCAAGAGTGATATACTTAGTCCTCAGGTTTAAATTTGATTTCTAATTGTTCTTTAAAATGTGAAATTAGTTTCTAATTGGTGCTTGAGTAAGAATAAAGAATAATAAAAATCAACTCATTTAAAAAATACATGTCAATAAATTCTGGTTAGCATATTTTTTTATTGTCACTTCGTTGTTCTATTATATCAACTAGTAGTTACCTCTACTTAGGGATCCATTAAAAATCAAATTCAAATATTGGGAACCAAACATGTTGCTCTTAGAACTCCAAAAATCAAACAGAAACTAAATTCAAATTTCAAGAACTAAAAGTATTAGTTTTGAAAATCTAGGGACTAAATAGAAATTGAATGCAAATCTTAGAAATCAAAAGTATATTTTTTATCGTCATCTGTACACGTTGCGTAGAAACAGAGAGAAATGAACATTATTATCTTTTAGTCCTACAAAACACCCACAATCCCAACATCTTCAATTACCCAATTCAAATATATCCATATGCATGCTAAAGAAGCTTCCAACCAAATCCCACTAGAGAAGAGAGAAGAAAAAAAAAAGATCTAAAACTTATTTTCTCTCAAAACATTTGGATTTGGAAGCCATTTTGCATCATTTCAACTTTGAAATATTTGCCACAAATATAGCCAAAGGCAAAGGCAATAGCATGTGGGTGTGGTTATCTAGTTATTTAGTATTATACCTTATAGCTTATAGATGTTGAAGAAATGTCTCTTCCCACCCACTCAAAAATCTCTCTTCAACTTGTTCAATATTGTAATTATTTCCTACTCATTTGCTTTACCCCATTTTTTTCACTTCATTTTCAATTTTGTTTTTCCTTTTATCTCCTTGAACCGTTTTTAAGGATAAAAATGCTTCAATTTTTGCCGTTTCAACATGTAGAGGTGAAAATTCAAACCTTTAAATCTTAGTCGAGAATGCAATAATATCTTAATTAATTGAGCTAAGCTTTCGAATAGACAACCAAAGTTGTTAACAAATCTTTAACTAAAAAAAGAAACACTTCAGCTTCAAGTTGGCAAAGTTCTACGATTTCTTATGTTATCTTGAAGTTGGCAAACTTCTACGATTTCTTATGTTATCTTGAGTATGTTTTATGAAATAGTGTAGATTTATCTCTAATAATCATCAATATCTTAATTTATATGATAATTGAATTTGATATGAAAATTGGAGGTGTTTCCTTTACCATGAACATTGAACCTGTCTTGTTCAATCACTCTCACTTTTACACTGTTATGTTCAACACCACAAGTCTAAATGGTGGTGATGTGTTCAAAAATAATTTTTTTATTTTTTGAGAAAATTTGTTCAAAATCATATGGTGTTGGTACTGATATTTATTTTTTAAAGTTAGTTTCCATTTTCTATTCCTTATTTTGTTTTCACAAAGAACTTATTCTTTAGAACAACTGTATAGTTCTTTCTTTCTATAAAGGTCATGAACTATAAAATTTGATTTAAAGTGTATAACACCTTTGACTTCTACTAACCCAAATCATCATATAAGTCTTTCAAGATAAAAATAAAAATTAAAAATTAAAAACTTGTATTGAAAAGAATTTTTCAAACAAGTCCTAATTAATTTGATTTGTCGTATACGTAAATCTTAATAGACCATTATAATTGACTTATGCTAAATATCATTATCAACTTAGTTGATACCACTAGTTCAAAACTAAGCCTCTCCACCTCTATGTTAAAGAAAATATCCATGAGCAACATATTACCAAACCTATAAAAACATTTAAATCAACTACGAAAACCAAAGCATAAATAACTATAATGAAAAGAAATTTTCAAATAATCCCTAATTAATTTTCTAAATTTTAATAGACCATTATATATTTATTATGATGCTTTATTTTATTTTTTTTATAATTTTTCACAGTGTTGTAAATGAGGCATAGTGATATATTTTAAATTGTATTGGTGGGATGAATAAGACAATAAATGTGTAGCTGTTCTTGGAATTTTTGGGAACTTAATCTCCTTGGTCACTTTTGTCATTCTTTATTAAAGTTTTGTGGTCTTTTCTTATGCTTGGTCCATTCTATTTTTATTTTATTTTATTTTCTAAATGATTGAAAATTTTGGGATGCTTTTTGGTTCTGGTGGTCCTCTTTCTCTCTCTATATCTTCCCTAAATTATGGTGTTTAATTTCAATGCAACTTCACATCATCCTAATTTTAACTTACTAAATTTAAGTTGTTAATTTGGCATTTTAACCATTTTTTACCACCATCATTAGTCTAAAAAATTTGAATCTTGGATAAGTTATATGCATAGTTTTTTCTTTATTGAATCATCATTTCTTAATTACTTTTTACTTTTATTGTAATTATCCAATATGTTTATTTTTTTACATTAATTTTAAGTTGATTTATTATATGTTATAAGGAAGAAAAGAGTAAAGTGATGATGCGTTTAATTAATCTAAATTTTTATAGATTTTCTATTTAATAATATATGATAGGGAAACCATGTTTTGGATTTAATTAGTTTTTTAAAATTAAAAAATTAAATCTTTAAAGTATCAAGAACTTTTTAGTTAAGGTTTTGAAATTTAGCTTTGAGATTATGCCTAAATTGATAAGTTTGTTTAATGATTTATGGGACTTGCATGTGATATTTTCTAAATTTATCCAAAATGGAAAAGATAAACTTGCCAAAAAAAAAAAAAAAAAATCTTTGGCATGATGGTTCATATTCACATTTAGTATTTGTATTTATCCAAAATTTGAGGGTTGTTTAAGTAATTGAACTCTAAAGGAAAATAGGCAATTGTCATGAAATGAAATAGGAGGAGGGGGAATGTTGTAAACATGACAAAATAATTGAAAAAAATAGAAAATATATTCCTTATGTCTATGTTTTCTACCTATTTAAATATTTCATGTAAATGAATGAGACATTTCAACCAAATATTTCAAAACTTTAGGGTATCCCACATATATTACATATTACCGTCGTGTTATTAATATATCGAAATTATCTATTACGTCGTTCAATCTTTTTTAAAAAAGAATAAATTAAAGAACATATAGCGTGGATATTACTAAAAAAAAAACATCGCATGAATATTGTTATAAAAAAAACTAGTAATCAGAGAGACTAAATCCAAACCTAATTTAAAATTCAATAACATAATTATTTTTTTCTAATTTTAAGAACTAAATGGATTATAATTTCCAAAATCCAAATATTAAATAAATGGCCCAACTTTAAAAATACCTTATCCTATTATGTCATTGAATCATAATTTTATTTTATCATACAAACATACGGTAAAAAAACAAGTAAATTTATTTAAGGAAAATTTAAGCAAAATTCAACTCGGTAAGGTGTTATATAATTTCTACTGAAAGAGTGAAATTAATTTGAACTCTCACCCCTATCATTAAACTAAAAAATGTTACATTGGAATTTTAACCTTTGAATTTTGAATTGGATCTAACGATTTCTCCACGTTAGAAAAATATTTAAACCTCCAATTTTGCAACTAAAAAGTTCTTAAAATTTCAATTTATGTCTAATAGATCATTAATTTTGAGGTGTTATTTCTAAATTTGCAATTTTTTTTTGTCTATCAAATCATGACCTGTTTGAGTTTTTAAAAATTTCACAAGTCACAAAGTTTTTTTTTCCTTGAGAATATAAAGGGGCAATAAGGACTAAGAAATAAAATTTAAAAGTCCCACAGAAGGACTATCCATCCAAATTTCATCTAGTCTAAGGCATGAAGCTTGTTGAGCCACATTGTAGGCTGCCATATTAGCAGAACGAGGATGTACTTGAAAGAAATTTGTGTCTATGCGCGTTTTAGACGTAGGATTGCATTTATGAAGTCACGAGCTTTTGTGTAATCGTCTATCAGACCTCCAATCATTTGTACTGCTTCCAGTGAATCCGACTCAACCACCAAGGGAATCTGTGAATTGGAAATGGCTCTTAAACCTTGTAGGGATCCCACTAAGCTCCAGTATCAAGATATGCCAGTTCGATGAAAGGAACTTTTGTCCGGCGCAAACCACTCTCCCTTCCAAATCACGAACGATCCATCCTACTCCACCACAATTGAGATCTGTACTCCAAGATGCATCCGTACTAAGGCTCCAAGACCCCTGTACGGGCAGAGACCATTGATCTGGTAATTCTGTATTATTTGGAGTTTGTGGGAATGTCTCCCCAGAGATGAATGTAAAATCCTCGATTTGGGATCTGCACAAGGCACAAAGTTAGACATTGATATTTCAATTTTGTGTATTACTTTTTAAATCTAATAAAAACATTTCTAAAGTTTAAAGATATAATAAACACCAAATCAAAAGTTCAAACACTAAAAATTTTCGAAACAAAATTTGCTATCAAACGAAAAGAAGAATAAGAGAATTTTAAATAGAAAGATGAAACTTTATATGAATTAAACTTTATCAATCGAGCTATCACGAACGAACGCATCGTGTCGGTTCAACCATCCTCAACAAAAAAAAAAAAAAAAAAAAATTAAAAAGTGCAAAGATTATGATGAAGAAAAGAAGAAGGGGGCAGTAATGCCACTGTTCAGCTATAATTGAGCAGCTCCTTGCACGCGCAGGTCCTGCGATGGGGGATAATATCACATCACCAAAAAACAAATTATTTAGAGAGAGAAACCAAAAACCAAAAAGATTTAAAAAAAAAAAAAAAAAAAAACAAGAGAGAGAAAAATGTCAGCTTTAATTTTCCTTTTCCAAAAGCACTTCCTTTTTGAATAGTTTTGGTGGAATGACTGTCTGCTAGAATGCTTCTTCTGATACAAAACCAGCATGTGTAAGCACTAACCAACCTTTCAAAATTAGGAAAAAAAAAAATGAGAGAAATATATTGGCTAAATTATAAAAAAATATTCCTAAATTTTTTTATTTGCTTAAAAATTAAAATATATATCTTTTCTTCGATAATTGTATTACATTTAACCTAACATTTTAAAACTTTTTTTTAAAATTTCGTTACAATGTTGGTTGAAAAATTAACATGGTACTGATTTGGAACCAATAACTAAGATGTTCGTAGTAATTTAGGTTGAAAGAATACTATTTTGCGAGAACATTTCTAGTACAATTGTGGTACAAAAAATTTTCGATACTACTTTCATTGAATGCTTCATACTTGCCACGAAATTGTGTGGGATCTACCAAAAATTATGTAGGGTGTACTAGTATTAAAAAATCAAAAGAAGATAGAGTGAAACAAAGGAAGTACGATACTACGATAGTACTATAAATTTTTATGTATTTCATCACGATTTTTCATCTAATATTTTGACCGATTTTCTATTTTAAATATAGTTTTGATATGTTTATAAAAGATCAAAAAAAAAAAAAAAGAATCTTCCATTGGAGAGGTAGTTTTGAAATATTTATAAAAAATTAAAAATAATATCCCAAATATAAGAAAATAAAAGTAATTTTGAAATAAAGAGTAAAGTTGAAGAATAATTATATATATATATATATATAATTTAGCTAAAAGTATTTTGCAATGAGCCAATCCGAGAAAAAGGAGGAAAAAAAAACGCAACCAAATTCACAAAAAGATGAATGGGGCTTTGTAGTTATTTTGATAGTGGGTGACCAACTCCATTATCATCGAATTCGAGCTTCTTCTTCTTCACTTTCTTTCTCCTTAGCCTCCTCGAGATTCTCAAATTCTCCATTTTTTTAAAAACGTTGTCCAATGGCCAAACTCAAAGAATGTTTGATTCCTCTAAACAAAACCCATTTTCCATTGTCCCTTTGTGAGTTTCAATGGCTTGATTCTCTTCAACTGACTAATAACAAATTTACTCAGATTTATCTAAGACATGACAGAGTTCTTCAATTTCTGGCAGAATTTTTCATTTTAGATGGTTGAATGATATGAATTAGTTGAATCTAAACATCTGATTTTTCAAAATGGTTTGGAAGATCTATTAAGAACTCAGGAGAAACTCTGAAAGGAGCTTTTTTTTATGATGTTGGGTGAATTTTCATATGGGTTCACTGACCCATGAATCAAAATCATGTATTTTTTACTGAGTCACCTTCAAAAAAGATAAAAAAATGTGGTTTGAAGGATCTATGAAGAGCTCAGATTTCCTCTTCCAGCTTGCAGGTTTTGAGAAAAAAAAAAAAAAGGAGGGCTTTTGAATGATTTTGAATCACCTCTTTCAATATTCTTTTGTTTGTACTTCTCTCACAAGATTAAGAATAATATGTTGAAGGGGAATTTACAATTCACATGCCAGTGACACCCTTTTAAAAGCATAAGACATAATTAAAGGTAAAATAATTTCCAATCTCTCTATCTACTCTTTTTATTTATTTTAATCTAGAGACTTACGTGGATTTGGTTTGTTCCGTTTGATTCTTTTTAAGGCTCTTCATATTATATTCTTCAAAACTTCCTGTCTCAAAAGACAAGCAAGCATGCTTTGTTAGTGCCACTGCCCACTGCCACCAAAAGCAAACAGCTTCTCCACCTCCATTTGGGCTCTGACATTTGATGAATTTTGGTTAATGGGAGATTTCTGCCATAAAAACCACAAAATTTGATTCTGATTTGAAGATTTCCTTATTAAACAACCAGACCCCTTTTGAGGGTTTGCCTATTTCCTCCTTCTTCTTCTTCAACCAGCCTCCATTTTCAGTACCTTCCAGCCTTCTTCTGCTTCGCTTGTCTCTGTTTTTTTGTATATGAGCATTTAATGGGAATGAAGAGAACTGCTTTCTGTCTTGTGGCTTCTTTATTGTTTTGGGCTTCTGCAATAAATGGCTTGCTATCTCCTAAAGGTGTAAACTATGAAGGTAAGTGAGAGAAAAAGAGAACAAAATGGAGAAATTGTGTAATGTAACCTCAATTTTTTATTTACCCTCCTTCTGTTTTCTCCATTTCTTTCTGCAAGATGGGGTTTTCTGTTTAGGCCATTTTAAGATGGAAACTGTAGAATTTTCATCATTTCCCTCTTCATTTTCCCATTTCTTTCCATGTCTATTTAGGCCATTTTGAGATGGGAACTGTTGAATTTTCATGGGGAAGGAATTGTTTCATTGTTTCATTTGTTTCATTTCAGTTCAAGCTTTGATGGGTATAAAAGCTTCCCTTCAAGATCCCCATGGTGTGCTTGAGAATTGGGATGGGGATTCTGTTGACCCATGTAGCTGGACTATGGTTACTTGCTCTCCTGAGAGCCTTGTCATTGGCCTGTAAAATCCTCTTCTCTTCTCCACCTTCTTCTTTAAGAATTTCAACTGAAATTTTGTAGATGGAAGAGTTGGAAAATGAAGGCAATCCACCATTGATGTTCTGATTCATTTTTCTTTCTTTTGGTGGGGTTTGTGCATAATGCAGAGGGACTCCAAGCCAGAACCTGTCTGGGACTCTTTCTTTAAGCATTGGGAATTTGACAAACCTTCAAATTGTGTAAGTAAAAATGATTGAAACAATTCAACAAGGTTTTGTTTTTCTTCTCTTTCTCCTCCCCTTTGAAAACGGAGAACATCAGTAAGAAAATTGGTTTGCATTTGCTTTTTGTAGGCTGTTGCAGAACAACAATATTACAGGTCCAATTCCCCCAGAGCTCGGGAGGCTCTCAAAGCTTCAAACACTTGATCTATCAAACAACTTCTTCACTGGGGAAATTCCTTCTTCTTTAGGTCATTTGAGAAGCCTACAGTACTTGTAAGCATCTTCCTATTATGTCTTTTGTTCCTTTTTCCCTCCCAAATGTTTTTAGTTTAATTTGGTTTGTTTTCCATTGATTTCAGGAGGCTTAACAATAACAGTCTTTCTGGGGCAATTCCAATGTCTTTAGCCAACATGACCCAACTTGCCTTTCTGTAAGTTTCTCTCTTTTCAAATTCAACCATCTTTGGTTCATCATTCTGATGAAAACTTGCCCTTGAACTCAGTTTTCTTATTCTGAAATTTGTTTGTAATGCAGTGATGTGTCTTATAATAATATCAGTGGCCCGCTGCCAAGATTTCCTAGCAAAACATTCAAGTATATCTCTCTCTTTCCTCTCTCTCTTTCTCTCTCTGTTTTCTGTGTGAAGCCTCACTCACATAATGTTTCTGATATCGCAGCATTGTTGGAAATCCTCTGATTTGTGCAACAGGGTCAGAGGCCGGTTGCCACGGGACAACTCTAATGCCCATGTCCATGAATTTGAACACTACACAGGGTAAGGTTAATGAAAACACATAGCCATTGATAAATTCCTTCAGGCCCTTTCCAATTCAGTAGTTAATGTTTGTAATAATTCTTGTGGTGATTCTATCCTAAACCAAGTCTTATTTGCTTCTTTAGCTGGTTTACCTCCTGTGAGAATGAAGAGTCACAAAATGGCCCTTACATTTGGCTTGAGCCTAGCTTGCCTATGTCTGATTGTTCTTGTATTTGGACTGTTTATATGGTGGAGAAGACGAAGCAATCAACCCACATTCTTCGATGTAAAAGGTAAATCATTTGGAGCATTGTAATGCTTTTTCTTGTCGTGATTATCGTTAAATTCGTGTTAATCCTGGCATCTGAACTAAACAATAAGGCCAAACTTTAAACTTCAAACTTCAGTAAAGATTTGATATACGTCCTGTGTATCATACTCTTGATTTGATGTCGATCTCTGCAACTACAGATCGACAACACGAGGAAATTTCGCTTGGAAATCTGAGAAGGTTCCAATTTAGAGAACTTCAGATAGCAACAAACAACTTTAGCAGCAAGAACATACTAGGAAAGGGAGGTTTTGGAAATGTTTACAAAGGAATTCTTTCGGATGGAACGGTTGTAGCTGTTAAAAGACTCAAAGATGGCAATGCAAGTAGAGGCGAGATCCAGTTTCAGACTGAAGTTGAGATGATCAGCCTAGCCGTTCACCGTCATCTCCTCAGACTATATGGCTTTTGCAACACACCTACCGAAAGGCTTCTTGTTTACCCGTATATGTCTAATGGAAGTGTCGCCTCCCGTCTCAAAGGTAACTGTTTTAAGAGCTTGGACGAAAGATCCATCTATAAAATGTGATACTGAACCATATGCTGCCTATAATATCTAATGTTTGACATTGTAACATAAGAAAAGATTCGGTTTCTTTCATAGGAAAACCGGTATTAGATTGGGGAACAAGGAAGAGAATAGCTATAGGAGCTGCAAGGGGATTGTTATACCTCCATGAACAGTGTGACCCCAAAATAATACATAGAGACGTTAAGGCTGCAAACATATTGCTCGACGACTACTGCGAGGCTGTCGTTGGAGATTTCGGGTTGGCAAAGCTTCTAGACCATCAAGATTCACATGTCACAACTGCTGTGAGAGGCACTGTGGGACATATAGCTCCCGAGTATCTCTCCACTGGACAGTCATCCGAGAAAACAGACGTTTTCGGATTCGGAATCCTACTTCTTGAACTGATCACAGGACAGAGAGCTCTTGAGTTTGGCAAAGCAGCTAATCAGAAGGGAGGCATTCTTGACTGGGTATGCACCACCATAGAAAAACAGTACAAATGTCTCATCTTTTAATTCATCTTTGTTACTCTTTGATTCTTTCTTAAAATTCTATTGCTTCTCAAAGCTTTCAAGAGGGAAGAGAACACAAGAAAGCGGTAGCAAGACGAACGTTATCATGTTCCTCTCTCCCTCTTTTGATGTTAATAACGACATTTCGAATACATGTCGATGGAGCTGGGAAGATAGTTAAGAAATGGTTTGTGGTTATTGGTTACAGGTGAAGAAGATTCATCTAGAGAAGAAACTGGAAGTGCTAGTGGACAAGGATCTGAAAGCAAACTATGACAGAGTTGAACTAGAGGAAATGGTTCAAGTGGCTCTATTGTGCACACAATATCTACCAGGACACAGACCAAAGATGTCAGAAGTAGTCAGAATGCTTGAAGGAGAAGGGCTTGCAGTGAGATGGGAAGCTTCTCAGAGAGTTGATTCATCAAAGTGCAAACCCCATGATTTTTCTTCATCAGACAGATACTCTGATCTCACAGATGATTCATCATTGTTGGTCCAAGCCATGGAGCTCTCTGGTCCAAGGTGAAAATCCTTTTCAAAATATTCTTTTTTTTTTTCCCTTGGTTGAGTTGGGGTTAAGTTTTATCATGAAGAGTTTAGTACATTAAGAGAAAATTTTCATAGATTTTGGTGCATAGGTGTTGAAAGTTTGTTGTATCATATTAGAATGTTGAAGCTCTCCAAGGGCTTTGCTATTCCCTTTCTCCAATTGTATAGGTCCGTTTGATAACGATTTTGTTTTGAGTTTTCTATTTAAGAAAATTAAGCTTATATAGTACCATATTTATACTCATGTTTTCTTTATGTCGCTTTTCACCCTTTAAAGTGCTTTTGAAATCTTGGCCAAATTTTAAAAATAAAAAATGGGGTTTTGAGAGTTTCCTTCTCTTTCTAATTTTTAAAATTTGGCTATGATTTCGAAAACAATGGCAGAAGTACATTAGACAAAAGATAAAAGTTAGTAAATAAGCATAATTTTTTAAAATAGAAAATGAAAAACAAAAATATTATCAAACGGACTTGTAGGTTTTTAATTTGTTTAGAAAATTTGGTTAGATTTCTTATTAGGATAAGAGTTAAGTGTTAAGTTATGAGAAAACCCAAGAAAGAAGATGAAGATTTTGAATTGGTGTGGTTGTCATTATATTATATTATATTATATTTTATTTATTTTCTTGTTGTAACTTGTAAGTTGTCATTGTATTTTAAATTCAAAGAACTTCATCCCACTTATGTGCAAAAGCCTGCATAGATTGCCATTATCAAACTTTTATGAGCTCATCCCTCTAGGTGGAGAAAGTGGGCCTGTGGCCCAAATTCATTTAAGCCCATTGCTGGTCTGGTATCCACAAAAGCCCATGAATTGATAGCCCATGGAGGGTCTCCATCCCCATGAGAAATTATTCCATTTCCATGAGGCTAGAACAATATAGCTAACTGTTGAAATCATTAGATATAAAAGAGAAAAATTAAAAATATTATAATTTATCATGTATCCAAGAATTGATAGCTTTTTGTGTCGACCATGTTGAATAATTTTTCTTCTCCAGAATCTCTAAAGTTATTATGACAATTAGTACCTAGAAATCATTTCATTTTTCAAATTGATTTAAAACAAGCTTGAGTTATATCATTGCCCTTTCTTATTTTTAAAAAGTTAATTTTGTTCTAATACTTTTGATTTCTTAAATTTAATAGTCTATGTTGATGGGTATAAAATGTTATTGACCACATCTACCTTGTTAGCTTTTCATTATATATTTAACATTCTTCTATTGGAATTAGTAAATTAAAGCATAAGGACAAAGTTAAAAAAATTTAAAATAAGAGCGAAGTTTATTAATTTCAATAAATCTTAGGTTAATAAATTCTTTTTTTTCAAATCTTTTTACATATATATAAAATTAACCTACCACTAACCAAAAGCTGTGTGGCAACTCGATAATGAATTTGGGCCCTTTTTAATGAATGGGGAACAAACAACTTTATAGAGATCAAAAAATGGATTTTTTTATTATTGTTGTTGTAAAAAATAAAAAAAGAAAGATGGAAATTGTAGGCCAAAGGGATTTGATTTCCACATCATCCAATCCTTTAGTGGAAGACATTAGAAAATTGCTAACATTAATAAATATATAATGTGGCCACTACCACTACAAATACTTTTCATATTCTATTCATGTTTTGTTTTATTTCTCTAATGGGGTTTTATAATGTGTGAATGTGGATGAAAATTAACCAATTTCCCCTCTCTTGAATTTTCATATGGTTTAGCCCATGTTCTTATTGTGGTGTTAGTTGTTTCAAGTGGGTGTTTAAGGATTTAATCCTCAACTTCAATGTGCTATAGTTATGAAAAAAAAATATCTATTGATTAATGGTTTTTACGAAACTAAACAAGTTCCCAGAATGAGTTCTCAAATGGAAATAGATCGGTTGTGAATCTCGTCACTGTTTCTTTGACTCGTACTAATGTTGGGTTAAGTCTCATGATTAATATGATTGGTATAAAAAATCATAACTCAACTAACATATCAAATGTGTTAATGATTACGAAGTCTGTGGTTTAAATAATCATTCTATCTTTTACTGTACTAAAAAGTAAATTAAAAAATCGCCTAAATTCTTTATTTGTATGTAGCTGGTTAGAAATGTGTTTATCCAAACTTGACTTGATCATTAGTATTATGGTTTGGAGTGGGAAAATGGGGAATATTAAGAGAAATGTGTTTTAAAATGATGTAGAGGGAAATGGGTTGGTGTGGAAGCCATGTTTGAAAGTATATGCATCATCTAAGTTCTAGATAACAAATTGTCTAAAGTTTACCACTAATACTTGGCCATCAGCTTTCGTTCAAATATGTTTATTGAAAAAAAATCGATAATTATTTGATTTTTTGTTTTAAAAATTACTTTTTACATATATTTTCAAAAATCAAGCCAAGTTTTGAAAACTACAAAAAAAAAAAAAAAAAAAAGAATTTCAAAAACTTTTTTTTTGATTGATTAAGAATTTAAATGTTAATAGAGATGACAACTAAGATAGAAAAATTGAGAGAAAACAAGTTTAATTTTTAAAAATAAAAAACTAAATAATTAAAAACGAAATCTAAATAAATAATTTATTTATCACCATTATTGTACTACATGAGAGAAAGTGGAATTTAACTATAAAATTTTAATTTCGTTCAATTGAACTTTAAATTTTAACGAGTAACTTATAATTTAATAATAATTAAATTATATTTTAGTCAAACTATAACATTGTTTCTTAGATTTTGGCATTGTTTCTATTTGTATATGAATTTTAGAAGGTTTCGACTGTATTTTTAAATTTCTTGTTTTAAACTTTCTATTTTAATTCTAGTAAGTTCTTGTTCACTAATACAATTATCTAAATTAGTATGTTAGGTTAATTGGACAAATAAATGATGATTTGATACCTACGTAAAAAAAAAGTAAATTAACTTAATAAAATTAGGATAAACTAAAAATTTGATTGACACACACAGAAGTGAAATATGGTTTGAACAAATAGTCATGGGATTTGTCGTATAAAGGATATTAAATTTCTGTCGACATGTCGACATTTTTATCGATATTTTTTACACATCCATAAGTTTAACATCGACATAAAAAATGAATCAATATTTCCATTATACTATACAAAATTGATGAAATATTAAAAAATTAGTAACAAAATATAACATAGTGTGAATATAACACTATGTCAAATATTTTAATTCATTTAAAAGTGTAGAATGTTTACTTTTAAATTTAAATATATATTTAAAAAAATTCAGAAATATCCATCGACATCGATATTTTATCATATTTCCATCTACATGTCTATAAAATTGAGACATCGACATTTCTATCTATCGACATTTTAAATTTTGGCCGTATAACCAAATATAATAAAAAATATAAAAACTGTCATTATTCATCACCAAACCACACCCTTTAATTAATATTTAGCTTTCATTAAAAAAAACTAATATTTAACCAAATTTAACTTTTCACATTGGGGATAGAAGATTACAATCTAATATTTATTAAGACAAATTATTGAAGCACTATAATTTAGTCATTTTTACTAGGGTAGGTTACTTTAAACCACAGCCCTAGATTGTTAATGATTATTGCATTTCCCATCAACATGATATAAATGAAAGATATCCATATAAAAAATTGTTCTGGGCTCATGATAGCATAGTTAGGTAAGACGCTAATTATCATCTTAAGAGTCGATGATTCGATCTTTACTCTAATAATTGTTGAATAAAAAAATATGTTTAATAAATTCAAAATAAATCAATAAAGTTCTCATTTCATAACCATTTGATTTTCTTTAAAATTAAGTTTGTAAATACTACTTTCATCTTGTTTCTTTGTTTTGTTATCCGCTAATAATAAAATCTCAACCACAAGAAGGACCAATTCAACCATGAATGATAAGATAAAAATATTCTAAAATCGAGAGTCGAATATTAAAATACAACTATGAAAAATATTTCAAAAGTCCTAAAAATACACATAAGGTCGCAAGTCTTCAAAATAAGAGAATTCAATTGAAATAATGTAAGTCTCATTTGATAACCATTTGATTTTTAGTTTTTGGTTCTTGGTTTTTGAAAATTAAGCCTATAAATACTACTCTCATTGTTTTATTATATACTTTTTACCTATTTTGTGACGACCGAGGAAGAGAGATACATGAATGAACCGAGTCCACATCTGAATAACAGAGATTCTGTGGATATGAAAGTATGATGCCCGAGGAAGAGGGGTACATGAATGAACCGAATTCACGTCTGAATAAAATCGATCATGAGGATATGAAATATAGTTGAGAAAAGCTTAAAAAGAATTGATAGCTACTACCTATACCAACAAGGTGCACCTTCCTTCTCGGTGGCTCAATCATAGGAACTCCAAAGGTAAACGTGTTTGACTTGGAGCAATCTTATGTTGGGTGACCTCTTATAGATTTTCCTAGGGAGCATGTGAGTGAAGACAAAACACATTAAAAGGACTCATGTTGATTTTTGGGAAACAGCTCAAAGATGGTATGGATGATATGGTGATGTGATCAGGCTACAGGAATCCTAGGCCTGAGACGTTACATATGTTTTCAAAATCAAGTCATGTTTTCAAAACTAAAAAAAAGTAGTTTTCAAATACTTATTTTTGTTTTTAGAATTTAACTAAGAATTCAAATACTTTTTAAGGAAGATAAAAATCATGGTAGAGAAATTGAGAAAAAACAAATTTAATTTTAAAAACCTAAAAACTAAAAACGAATAGATTATCAAACGAGACCGTATTAATTGAATTCTATCACTCTAATCCTTATTTTAAGTTTGTGCTGAATTAGTTTATTAAGTGTCTAAGGTCTCCAAGATTATGCCTATTTGGTTAATATACTTTTTTTAAAAAAATCTAATAAAATCTTTCAAGGTTCAAAAAGTCCTTCCGGTTAAATAATCTATCAATTTAACGTTTCCTAGCCTACACATTCTACTATTTAAAAATAACAATAATTACATAAGCTTAGCTGAACAGATATAACATCTACTATTCATGAAATTAGAGATTCAAATCTCTACCTTATATTTGTTTTATTAAAAAAAGTGCACAAAAATAAAATTCCATAAACTGATAATTATAACTTTTTTATAGTATATAGAAACCAAATAGATAAAATTTAAAAGGTTAAAGACATTAAAAAAAATTTAAGTACAAAGATTAAATAGATACAATCATAAATATGCACTTTTGAGAGTAAAGAAAGTTGGCAGAATGGAGATGATGGAGTGGAGGAAGCTTGTTAGTCTCGCTCAAGCTTTGGTTCGTGTGGTCAAGAACCAACCACCATGGCATACTTCTTGAGGCTATGACCAAACTAACCGAGGTGCATCACAAGTAGATGCGGTTTGAACAACATAACTTATATTGTTGTGTTGTTTCACTTTTTACTTATAAATGGGCTCATCCCAGCTTTCCACTATCTATATTTATGTCGTGTTACTCCTCTTTAAGCATACAATCTAAAATAAGGTTATATTTTAGTTGCAAGTATAGTTCAAATGACATAAAAGATGTACTTTGATCGAGAGATTAGAAGTTTAAATCTTCATTCGATACTCAATCTAATTTAGCTCGATTATAATGGGAGAGTAAAAAAGTCAGGAAGTTTGAATTAGCTAAGCTAGGATTGGGTTATAGGAGCGCAGTGACCTCTATAAATACGAGGGATCATCGAATTTTCCATTTTCATTCCACCGCGTCTCAAAACAGAGAAAACACTACAGAGAAAATGAGAGGAATGAGAGCATTAGCTGCCTCCGCCTCCGCTTCCGCCATTAAAACCGGCCACCACCACCTCTGGAACACTCCAATACCTTATCTCTTCGGCGGAATAGCCCTAACTCTGCTTCTCATCCTCACCGCATTGATTTTCCTCGTTTGCTCTTACCGGAAACGCTCTTCTTCTTCCGACGAAGAAAACCAGAAGACGAAGATCGATACGCCTCCAAAAACGGCCGACGATCTGCAACCTAAAATCATCGTCATAATGGCCGGAAATCACACGCCGACGTTCCTCGCTACGGCCACACCTTCCGATTCTTCTAATTTCTCTCGATCGACAGAGTCCACATAGCAGTTTCGAAGATCGAATTCTGGATTTGCTTGAATCGATCGATCGACCTATTCTTCTAATTTTGATAGCAGCGGGAACGTGTAAATCGACGGAAACGAGTAATGTATTATTTCAATTTTGATAGGATGGAGTAATAATGCTTTTATCTGTGTGTTCATTTGTTTCGTTTTGATGCTTCCGATTAGAGTTTCTTTCATTTCCATGTGCTCGATTAAAATTTCTGACAAAACGATTTTCTGGTAACTTGCTTTCTCTGCAAAGTTATCAGAAGCTTACTTCTGTTGTTTACCGGAGGAGAAGCAAGAAGAAGAAATATGATCTCTTACCATGGATTTTCTACTATGTTTTGAGAGTGTTGTAGCTCTCAAAATAATGGCTTACAAACCATACACTAAAAAAATTAATTTGTATATAAAATGGATAGATGTTTAAATCTAAAAAAGCTTGGGCCAATCCAAGTAAGATCATAAACATCAGTATAGTTCAATGAGTACTTTCAATTAAGAGATCGGTATGGTTATATTCAACACTAAAAAAATCTAAAAAACCTTGATAAATTAATTGATTTAACCATATATAATGACTAAAATAGATACATTATCAAATTTTGTATAAAAATAAAATTTTAAGAACATTATATATGTTTTCGATTAAAATTTGTATTTGTATTTGTATTTTTTTTTTTTTGGGTTAAAAATGCTGATTCAACTATCAATTTTAAAAATTAGGATTATCCCATATTGAATTTGTTTGTATAAGAAAGATGTTAGATATATAAAATTAATCTTAATTTATTGTCGGATAAAATTGAAAATTTACTACGAAGAGCAAGAGGCATCTGATTCTACGGAATTTACTTTTAAAAGCCAGTACAGTAAGATAAAATTGAAAATTGAATATTTGTTCATAGGAGCATCTGATTATATAGAACCCACTTTTAAAAGCTAATAGGGAAGGATAAAATTGAATATTGAAAATCTACGTATTCTACAAAAATCTACTTTTAGAGCAGGGAATGATTTTGTAAATGAACATATGTTTTTAAATGATTTTAAATGAATTCATTTACAAATCAATTTTAAAAATATAAACGATATGTAAGGATTGTTTGTCTGGTTTTTAATTTTTAATTTTTGAAATTTATGTTTTTTTTCTTACCATTTCTTTACATAGTTTCTATATATATATATATATATATATATAATATATTTATATAAAACATTTGAATTTTTAGTCAAATTCTAAAAATATTTTTTTAATTTTTTTTTTAATTGTCAAAACATGACTTAAAAACATGCATAGAAAGTATACAAAACAAAGAATTTTATAAGTAAACATAGTATTTATAAACTTAATTTTTAAAACCCAAATAGTAAAAATTAAGGGCCTAATTGATAATAATTTGATTTTTGAAAATTAAGTTTGTTCTCTCGTTTTTTCTATAATAGTTTTCATATGCCTTGAGAAAACATTTGAATGCCTAACCAAATTGTAAAAACAAAAACAAGTTTTTAATAACATTATTTTTCATCGGGTCTAGGTAGAGATCAAAGGTCTTGAACGACCGATCTGGCCGAACAACTCAAAAGAGAAAGAAGTCTCGTTAATTTATTCATGCTCGTTCCAAATTCAAAGTGCCATTTGTACAAATCAAGACCCTCTTCATTACATGATTTCTTCTACATATGTCTCGATAATTGATCTATGGAGCAATTACTTAAAATTAATACATTTTGTGCAACAACCTTTCCTATTGATAGAAAAGGATTACATGATCAAACCAATCTTACTTGGGATTGCAAATCTCAAATTTGTCTATGAAAAACATATCGAATTAGGTCTTATATGGGTAAGTGCTACAAGATCTCATAAATTTTGGGATTCATGGTTATGGAATCGAATCCTTTAGTATGAAACATCTTCTTTTCCAAGTAAAATAGTGAAAAAAATGCTTAAGTTGTTTTTAGAATTAAGCTAAAATTTCAAATGTTTACTCAAGATAAATGAAAACCACGGAGAAAAATTAGGATAAAAACAAGCTTAATTTTTAAAAACTAAAAACTAAAAATTAAACCATTATCCAACTAAGCCTAAATAATTATCAAACATATATGACTAAGATTTTTTTTGATAATAATTTTAATGCTCTCAAAATCACCTCAAACACACCATACAATAACTTTGTATCTACTATTTAACATTTTAACTCTTTAGCTTCTTTAAGATTTGTAACTCACTGAAAAATATTTTTTCACAAATTATTCTAAAACACTATAGATTTAAATAATAAGATGCCTTAAACAAAGATTGGCTTGATAGTTTTTTAGTACATCAACAATAAAGGGTAGAAATTTGAATCCACGACCTTTTAGTCATAAGTAATATTTGATGTGAGTTGAGTTATGCTCTTGTTGATGGATTGATAGTTTGAATGATTAGTTATTTGACATTAACCATATTATTCAATAATAATATGCAATAATTGTCGCATTAGGTAGAATTTGATTGTTATTTTATTTAAAAAAAAAACTATAGTTACGTTATTAAAAATTACTTAATGTTTTTTGTTTTTTATTTTTATTTATTTATTTATTTATTTTTGCCTACACATAGATGTTAATAATTATTAACTTGTTGATGTAGTGCACTTTTAAGGTGGCTAAAGATTTTTAGTGGAGTCTATTTATCTTTAAATGCAATAGGCCAGTAAAAATACACCATATGATAAAGTAAGTAGAATATCTGCTGAAGTAGATATTTTTGTTCCTATAGAAATAGGCAGGAGCAGTTTAGTATTGCTACTAATATTTTGATTTGAATTCTCTTTCATGTATGTGATTTAATTTAATTTTTTTAATTAATTCAACTTATCATAATTTAATTTATTAGTCTATAACTACACAAACATGAAACATTCCTTTCCTTTTTCTAAGTTTTAAGTAAGTATGATTCAACATTAAGTAACTAAAACTAAACCTAAATAGTTTAAATTATAAGAATTGATTGGATGTATAAATATGGATGGGTGAACTTTGTATTTTAATGATTTAAAATTGAATAAGTTTAACAACATTTTAATATACGACAAACTATCATAATTGAAAAATAAACTATTTTATAATTGAAAAATAAATTATTTTATTAATAATTTTGTGATTACAAATTTAAGACTTTAGAATATTTTTTAGCACAATAAAGATTGGAAGATTCGAATCACAAACCTTGTAATCGTTAACATATTTGATATGTCAGTTTAGTTATATTCTTTTTGACTCCAACACGTTTGTAAATGTGAATGGTATATTTTATTGAATTGATATTTTCTGTATGTACAAGAGTATATAATATCCATAGATGTGGTACATAAAAGGTAAGTAATAAGAAATGAAGGTGAATATAATCATACAATCAAATCCCCTAAAATTGTGTCTATTCTTTCACACCCTCCCTCAAACTTAAGTTGGGAAGGTGACAACCAACTTGAGTTTGGATCGTAGTTGAGAAAACCTGCTGGAGGACAAACCTTTCGTAAAAATATCAGCTGGTTGTTCGATAGTTGATATGGGTTGTAAGTGAAGGGTACTGCTCAAGAGATGGTGTCGCACAAAGTGACAGTCATTTTCAATGTGTTTTGTGCGTTCATGGAAAACATCATTATGAGCAATTTGAATAACACTCCGATTGTCACAGTAAAGTGTAGTAGCAGATGTTTGAGGAACGCCCATATCAGCAAGAAGCCATCGGAGCTAGAGTAACTCAGATGTAGCATCTGCGAGTGCACGATATTCGGATTCAGTGTTGGATCGCGAGACAACAGTTTGTTTCTTACTGCGCCACGAGATGAGAGAATCACCTAAGTAGAAAAGAACTCGTGGTGGAACGTCGATCGCAGGGGTCACTCGCCCAATCGAATCCGAATAGCGGATAATACTAGCGACGACTGGGAATAGAACTTAAGCCCATGATCAAGAGATCCTTTAACATAGCGAAGAATACGAAGCACTGCAGTAAAGTGTATAGTCCGAGGAGCAACCATGAATTGGCTAACAATGTGGACAACATAGACAATGTCTGGACGAGTCACAGTCAGATAAATAAGGCTACCTACAAGTTGTCGATATAGAGTGACATCTTCAAGAGGAACCCCATCAAAGGGAGTTAAATGAACATTTGGATCAAGGGGCGTTGTCGTTGTAACTGAGTCAGAGATACCAGATCGACTGATAAGGTCAACAACATATTTTGCTTGAGAGAGATAGTATCCAGTAGAGCAGTACGACACTTCAAGTCCAAGGAAATAACTCAGTGGTCCCAAGTTTTTCATTTCAAAGTGTCGACCAAGATAAGTTTGTAAGTCAGATATAGCCTGAAAGTCGTCACCAGTAATAATCATATCATCCACATATAAGAGAAGGAGGACAAGACCATGTTGCGTGTGTCGTGTAAATAATGTTGTATCATGAGGACTGGATGTGAACCCAAGTTGAGTTATAGTGGAGCTAAATGTCGCAAACCAGGCTCGAGGAGCTTGTTTTAGGCCATATAATGCACGACGAAGGAGACACACTTTCTTGGGTGGATGTGATGCACCTGGAGGAGGTGTCATGTAAACTTCTTCTGACAAAGTATCGTTCAGAAACGCATTTTTGACATCCATCTGATGAAGGGGCCACTATTTAGCAGCGGCAACAACTAGTAGACTGCGAACTGAGGTCATGCGGACAACGGGGGCAAAGGTCTCTTCATAATCGATGCCATATTCTTGAGCGTAGCCTTTCGCAACGAGACGAGCTTTATAGCGTTCGATGGAGCCATCAGAATGTGTTTTGATTTTATAAATCCACTTGCAACCAATTGGTTTCTTGTCTGGAGGTAAATCAACGTAATCCCATGTGTGTGTCTTTTCTAAAGCCTGTAGTTCTTCATTCATTGCTTGCTGCCATAGAGGGTTAGTGCTAGCCTCTTTATAAGAGGTGGGTTCAGATAAGGAAATAATAGTGGAAAAGCAATGATAATCTTGGAGATGATGAGAAGTTTCTCTTACCCGAATGGAGCGACGAATGGGAGGGGTCGGATCAAGTTCAGGTTCAACAATTGTGACAGACGGTTGATCTGGGACGGCAGAGACTGGTACAGATTTCGTCAAGCTCACATGTATGAGGAGGCTCAGATGATGGGAAAAGATCGTCAGACGGATTAGTGAAAAATGACTGATGACTCGAGAGGGAGGTGTGAAATGACGAAAGATTGGAGAACATAATGTGTTCCCAAAATGTAACATGGCGAGATATGCGTAGACGGTTAGAGATTGGGTCCCAACAATGAAAACCTTTATGTTTGGTTCCATAGCCAAGAAAGCAGCAAAGACGTGCACGTGGTTCCAGTTTAGTGTGTTCATGAGGATGGAGAAGAACAAAGCATGCACAACCAAATACTTTAAGGTGAGAGAAGGAAGGAAGAGTACCGTATAATCGTTCAAATGGAGTGATATTTTGAAGGACCGAGAAGGAAGTCGATTGATGGTATAGGCAGAGGTAAGGGCAGCCTCACCCTAAAATTTCTCAGGACAGGAGGCAGAAAGAAGCTGAGCACGAACAGAGTCCAAGATATGACGATGTTTTCGCTTTGCCCGTCCATTTTGTTGTGAGGTATGAGGGCATGATCGTTGAACGAGAGTGCCCTGTTGAGTGAGGAATGAAAGAAGACTAGAATCCTTATACTCCATTGCATTATCTGTGCGAAGGATTTTAATATTTCGGGAGAACTGAGTTTGAATCATTTTAGCAAAAGCAATGTAAATTTGGGATAAATCAGAACAATTTTTAAGAAAATATATCCAAGTAAATCGAGAATAATCATCAATAAATAACACAAAATAACGATATCCATTGATAGTACATGTGGGAGCAGGTCCCCAAATATCTGAGTGAATTAGTTCGAATGGAGTGTCACATATGGAGGATGATGTAGAAAAGGATAAAGCAGGTTGTTTTGCAAGTTTGCAGTTCAAACAATCAAAGGAACTAAATTTAGTGATATTATGGAAACTACTAGTAGAAATTAAATGACGAAGTTTTTCAGAAGAAGCATGACTAAGTCGAAGATGCCACTGATATACTTCAGAGTTGGTGACAGGGGCAGAAATGGTCAAATAGGTAGGCAACTGAAGTGACGTGAGCTCAAACAATCTTCCCACTTCGACCCACACCAATCGCCCTGTCTCGTCTTTATGGATCCCGAACTCGACAAACAAGTAGAAGAGAAGCAAAACATTTAGACAAAGTTCACATAATTGTCCCACAGATACAAGATTAAAGGCAATATTTGGAACACAATAGGTATTGGACAGTTTAAGATTGGATGTGTCTATTGTGCCAGTGTGAGAGATAGTCATACAGTTGCCATCAACAGTATGTATGGGAGGATGGGATTGTGTAGGTGTGAATGATGACATGAGAGAAAGATTAGAGGTCATATGATTACAACAGGCAGAGTCAAGGAGCCATGAATTACCTGATGCGACAGCAAGAACAGGTGAGTTGGATGAAATCACCTGTTTTAATAAGTCTTGAAGGTCACTCATCTGAAAGTTAGGAGTGGGGAGATCATCTGATGGTGTGGCAGCAGCAATGGATGGAGAACCGACTTTAGAAAAATTCTTGGATTTTGTAGAATGACCTGAAGGGCGTGGTGGTCGAGTGGGACAGTTGTCCAGAATATGCCCCCTCTTGTGGCAGTATCTGCACTCAATTTTAGGACAATCAATAAACTTATGGCCATGAGACTTACAGTTCTTGCAGAAAAGCGACCCAGATGTGTTGTGCGAATGAGCGGTTGCAAGAACTACTTCAGACTGTGGAAACGGAGTTATGTGAAGCCGTTTTTCTTCAAATAAGATTTCTCGAATTGCTGCATCTAAGGTGGGTAGAGGATCTCGGTGTAGTAAGGCAGCACGAACAGATTCATATTCTGGTCGAAGGCCCATAAGAACCTTAATAAGGCGTAGATGGTCGTTGCTGATTTGAGCTTGATCTAACTAAGTCCAGATGGGTTGAAACATGGCAAGATATTCATTGACGGATTAACTAGTATCCTGATTTAGACTGACAAGGGTACAATGTAGTTGATAGTAATGGGCTAACCCGACAGATTGAAAACGTGTAGACAGAAAATCCCATAATTCTTTAGCATTGTCAAACCTATCAAATTGAACATGAATGGCAGGAGTAGAGGTGTTACCAATCCAGGTCATTATTTGATGATTTTTGCTGTCCCATTCTTCTAACTGATCTAGAAATTTGACATCATTCTCAGTGTCGTTGCTTTTTACTGGTTTTAACACATCTCCAGTGACAATTCGCCATAGTCTTCAACCAATTAAGAAGCTTTTTCATTTGATGTGCCCAAGTGATATATTTCGTTCCATTAAGGATCGTGCTGATGGGACGAAAGATATCACTTTTCTCCATTTATTAAAAATAAAGCTTTGATTTGGACTGATGTGGCTTTAGTGGTGCTCTTACCGGAGGTGCACTTACCGAGGATAGGAGGTGCACTTTCTTCTTCCTTTATTTCTTCTTCCACCGTTGGCCTTTCTTTTCTTACCGAGGATGTGGATCTTCCTTCTCTTTCGTGAACACACGTCCAACGGTGGCCTTTCTCTTTCTTCTTCTTCCTCCTCCTTCTCGTTCTCTGGTTCGGGAGGCGAAGTGTCGAACGGTGATCTGAACAGATCTGAGCGAAACGGACTAGATCTAAACGGATCTGGGCGGAGCGAACGAGATCTGAACGGATCTGAGCAGAGCGGACGAGGTCTGACCGGATCCGAAAGGAAATGGACGGATCTGACGGATCCGAGGTCCGAGACAGAGATCTGCCGCCGATCTCAAGACGAGATCGGGCGACACCGATCCGTCAGGCAAATGAGGGGTCGCGCCGCGATGGATCTTTCAAGATGTAGATCGACGTCACGTGACTGCAGCAAGGGTGGGGTCGTGAGGCGATGGATCTTACGATCGATCTGGGCTGCGAGAGATCTTATGGTAACGACGGTGAACAGACGGCGACGGCGGTGATTGGTATGAATCCCTAGGGCTCTGATACCATGTAAATGTGAATGGTATATTTTATTGAATTGATATTTTCTGTATGTACAAGAGTATATAATATCCATAGATGTGGTACATAAAAGGTAAGTAATAAGAAATGAAGGTAAATATAATCATACAATCAAATCTCCTAAAATTGTGTCTATTCTTTCACAACGTTAAAGTTGTTTACCTGCAAATATTCTAGTTCCTTATAATTAGAGTTGCTATATATTTTTTTTCTTTTTTATTTTTGAAAAGGCATTAGAGTTGCTTTTTTGTGCATCTTTGACTAAACCTTTTATAGTCCACATTATAATAATGTTTTCCAAACTTTAGCTAAAATTTACAATTTTTTTAATATATCTTAAAAAAGAACAAAAGAAAGAAAATATCAATTTTAATTTTTTAAGACCAAATTTATTATATTCTTACCAATTAAATTATTTATATAAACATCACAATACGACTAGCAAAATCCATGGGTACGGTGGTGCTAAAATTTTCATATGAAAATATAGTAGAGGAAGCAAATTGGAGAAAATAAAAACCTTTATAAAATGAACCTTTTTTTAATATAAGCTGTTTTCAAGAGACTTGTTTAAGATTTTCTTCTTCTTCTCTTGTCATGCTTATTTCAATAAATAAATAAAATAAAACAACACGAACTACCAGGAGTTTTTTTTTTTTTTTTCCGGAAAATGTGAACATAAAAAATAAATTTTGTAAAAAAAAAAAAAGAATTAAAGCTTAAAAAGAAGAAGAGAGGGAAAAAAAACCAAAAAAAAAAACGTAGCTGCACTGTTTGCAGCAGCAGCCGACAGTAGTCCCCACTGTAATTTAGCCGAAGAACATGTGGGGTTTGCTTGTCCGATCACTACCATTGTTAATGGATGTCCCCATCTGGCTTGAAAATGTTATTAGAATGTTGGTATAATATCTATTAGTTTAAAATTAAATTTACTATAACCTATTAGTTTAAATTTTAAAATTTATTTTTTTAAGAGATCTTGTATTTAAATTCCTATAAAATCATCTTCTTTCCCATTAATACTTTTCACTTGTTGGTCTTTTTTATAATTCAAACCTACACGTGAGAGGTGCGAAAAGAGTCTTACATCAGCCAAGAAAAGAAAAAGTCATGTGTATACATGGCGAACAATATTAATGTTAGTAGTGAGACATTTTGGATGAAACCAAAATTAAAGTCAAATAAGGTTATCCCTAAACTGGACGAAATTATATTATTGTGTATATGTAGAAGGTTAAGTTGTTCCTTGGTATAAAATCATACTCCAAAGATATGTGGGATAAAATTTTCAAGTTCTAAATAAAGATTGGTAAGCCCTGAAAAACTAGTGATCATGGGTGTGATTTGTGGTTGACTCCTATCGGACAAAGAGTGTGATGAATGGATGATTATTTGAGGGAAGATTGTGATGATCTTTTGTCTGAGGAGAGTATTATTGGGGTGCGATCAAAGTCTCACATCAACTAAAGAAGAAGATCATGGATATATAACCGAGAGATATTATTTTTATATCAATAATAAAACAAGTGAAATTAAAAAGTAAAGTACTTTAGGTCAAAATGTCTAATGTTATAATATGGTAGATATATGAAGTCCCCTAACAAAGAACAATAGGTAAATGGGAAATCGACATTATGAGACCTATAATATGTAAATGAGAGGATGAAAGTTGTTAATTTCCATAGTTGACTTATTTTATTTACTTTATGAGCTTATAATTTAGCATCTAGCAAAATCAAATTTATGTATCACTTTTGTTTTGAAGTCTATCCATAACATGTATAAAAGTGTTAGAATATCTAGCAAAATCTTATCAAATTAAATTTTATTTTATATTATTTTATATCATCACTTTTGTTTTGAACATCTATCAATAGACACAATATCATTTCACAATGTATGTATAAAATCCTCTAAAAACAACAAAAGGATACCATTATTAACATTTCTTCTCAATAGTTCTCCAACTTTTGAGTGATTTGAACTTGGTCGGTTAGTTGGGCCTCTTTTTCAATATGACAAGACGATTTTTGTAAATTTGATGGTTGTTCCATTTGGGCCTCAATGCATTTCTCTCTTTTTAAAAAAAATATAAAAAAAAGTAAAATTGAGTGATTGGTCTAAAATTGATTTTTTTTTTCTTTAAAAAGTTTTGAAAAGGTAAAGGCAAAATAAGTGAATGTTGGTTGATGATCAAAAAAGAAAAAGAAAGTGTTTCTTTTATCATGAAAAATGATGGGTTCTTCAACTTCTTATCTTCCATTTTCTCTTTAACAACAAACAAAAAATATCGGCATTCATTGGAAGAAATCCTTCCTTATCTTATACAAAAAGTGGAGAGCAGATAAATAGAGAGGTTCTTGTTTTTGAGAAAAGTTATCATTTAGTGTTAGACATGTTGATATAATTAAATTTATTTTTAGTTCTTACGTTAATTAATGATTTAAGATGGTATCAGAGCATGAGCCCAATAGATTTTGAGTTCGAACTCCAGTGAAGTCGCTTTCTCCACGACTTTTCTTCAAATTTCCAAGTCGATAAGTGAGGGGAGTGTTAGACATGTTGATATAATTAAATTTATTCCTACCTATCAACTTAAATTTTTGGATTGATGAGTGATTTAAGATTTAGTAACTCTTTTTTTTTTTTTTTTTTGGTTTATCATTCTATTAGAATTATTTACAAATTTTTATATAAGTTTGAGAATAAAAAAGTTTGGATTTTGTTTCTTCTATCATGTTCTAACTTCTTAAAATGCAAATAGAATTGGTATTTTTGTTGGGCACAATTTTAATTATTTTGTTAAAAATTAATTTGAATACCAACTTCTACTATTTAAAAGAATATCCTTTTCTATATAATTGTTGTCACTTTTTCTCCCTTTATGTTTAATTATTGAGTAAGCATGGAATAAGTGATAATTCAAAGATTTTTTTACACGGAAAGTATTTAAACTTATATTTTGGAGGGATTTAATAAAGGAGGGTTGGATTAACTTTTAAAGTATTTATTTTTTAAAAAAAATTAAATAAGATTTGTAATGTTTGACAACAACTCAAAACGACGACCACAACCCACAGTCGACGATCACCACCCAGAGCCAATGACCATCCCCATCCCACACGCACTGTCTGTGATCCCCACCAACGATCATCTTCAACATCCACAACAACGATTGTTGCATACCCACCACCAGCGACAAACTCTATTAACTACTACAGGCGACAACTCTGTGACCTCCTCTGGTTGAGATCGATGATAGTCGATCAATCATAGTGTTTTAAATAAAAATTTGAACGTAGTAGTTCATAGTGTTTAATAGTCGTCTTTTATAGTAATTTGATATTAGTAGAAGGTAACATAGCGAACCAAATTAAATTTGCGTATAAACACACTTTTTGAAAAAATAAAACCAAACATATGAATGTTTTAATTCTAAACAAATTTTATAAAAAGTGCTTAAAAATATATATTTTTTTTTAAAACACTTATTAAAAGTACTCCAAACAAGCCTAAATCACTATGGTTCTAGTTTTGTTTTTTTGTTTTTTAAAAAAAAAAAAAAGAAATGAAGAAATACGAACATTACCCAATAATTTTTTGATGTCTTTTATTTCACTATGTAGAGAAGAAAGTGATAAGAGTTGAAAGGTTTGAAAGCAAACTCATGGATTTTAGGTAAATGAATATAAATAGGTTAAGTCTAATAAATTACATTTTGGAAATTGGAAGAGCATAATATATAAGCCAACATGATCCCAATTTATGGACTTTCTGATGATTCTCTAACATATTTTACTCCAGGTAAAGAATATTTATATTAATTTTCTTAAAAAATGAATGCCATTATAAAATTTTCATTGAGGACAGCATCCAGATTAGTAAAATTCTCAATTAAACCAAAGACAAATATCTCCACCTAACATTGAACAACTCATCCAATCCTTGAATATATTGAATATATATGTGTTATATATAACTGTTATTATGTCTTATTTATAATTTTGTAGATATTATAACATATTTTTCAAATTTTATTTTTTTACAGAAACCCAATACTTGAAGTTTAACACCTGAATGAACATTTCTCAGAACAAAATCAAATGGAAAATCTTCCAAAGCATTACCTTCCTTTTCAGACAACATATTCAAACTAGAAACTCAAACAATGCAGTAATGTGACAGGAATTGGCACCAAAGTACATATGAAATGAGCTCATCAACAACAGTTCAGAGCTGAGATTATTGTAAATAAAAAGTTTTCTTGCTTTTGGGATTATGGCGACGAATACATTCAGTTCTTAAGTTGTTTAGCGATCTTGAACCATTCGGTGTGGAAAGATCCTTCGGTATCGGTTCTTTCATACGTATGAGCACCAAAATAGTCTCTTTGAGCTTGGACCAGGTTTGCAGGCAATCTCTCCCTCCGATAGCTGTCGAAGTAAGCAAGACTAGAGGACATTCCTGGGGTGCTGATACCCGAGTTGATGGCCAGACACACAACTCTTCGCCAAGCTGATTGTCGTTCAACGATTTCCTTTGCAAACTCTGGATCCACAAGAAGATTGGCTAGATCGGAATTTCGGTCATAGGCCCTCTTGATTCTATCAAGAAACACGGCTCGGATGATACAACCTCCCTTCCAAATTCGGGCAAGTTCCCCCAACTTCAAGTCCCATCCCTTCTCAATACTCTTGGCACGGATCAGATTCATGCCCTGAGCATAGCTGCATATTTTGGATGCATAAAGAGCTTGTCTCACGTCGTCGATCAACTTCGCCTTATCGACCTCTTGAGGCACCAAGAGATCGCTAAGACCTGATCCAAAGACTTTTGCTGCTTCCACCCTCTCGTCCTTCAAACCACTTAGGAACCTTGCATCAAGAGAAGAAGCAATGGTAGGGGCTGCAACTGAGAGGTCAGCAGCTTGCTGAACAGTCCATTTACCGGTACCCTTCATACCGGTCTTGTCCAGAACCTTGTCGACTAAATAGCCATCAGCTTTGTCATCCTTGATACTGAAGATGTCTGCAGTGATTTCAATCAAGAAACTTAGAAGCTCACCCTTGTTCCATTCTGAGAAAACCTGGTGAAGTTCCTCATTTGACAACTTCCCTACAGATCTCAAAACATCATATGCCTCAGCAATCAGCTGCATATCACCGTATTCGATTCCATTGTGGATCATCTTGACAAAGTTACCCGACCCACCTTTGCCGACATAAGTGACACAAGGACCGCTATCGGGAACTTGAGCTGCCACCTTAACAAGAATGTCCTCAATGTGCTTAAAGGCCTCAAAAGATCCTCCGGGCATCAAAGATGGACCATTCCTAGCACCTTCTTCACCCCCTGAAACTCCCATTCCAAGGTAGAGCAAACCTAATTCAGCCATAGCTTTCTCTCTCCTCTCAGTGTTCTCATACCATTCATTACCACCATCGATTATACAGTCACCTTTCTCCAAGTAAGCAGAGAGGGTTTTAATTGTTTGGTCAACTGGTGCCCCGGCCTTAACAAGCATGATTATGACACGAGGTTTTTGAATTGATTGAACAAAAGATTCAGGATCATGGAAGCCATAGAGAGGAAGGTCTCCTTCTACTTTAGCTCGTTCAACCGTCTCATCTACTTTGGAGGTCGTTCGGTTATATACAGAAATAGGGAAGCCTTTTTCTGCAATGTTGAGAGCAAGGTTTTGACCCATAACAGCCAGACCAGCAAGGCCGATCCTTGTAGGTTTTGGAGGAGCAGCCATTCTTTTACCTATCTCACATTCGAGATTCATAATTAGAACTCAGAATATATAGTTCGCTACAGATCCAAAAGAAGAACTCATTGTACAACTCAAGTAAAAAGAAGATGAAAAAACCAATCACCATTCTTGAACACGTCAAACAAAATACCCCTTGATAAAACTACTCAACACGCAAAACGAGAACATTCCCTTAAAAAAAAGCCATTGAAGAAGTCCTTTAAAACAAGTATTCATTCAAAATTACAACTATCCAAATTTATCCCAAACCCACGCTAAGAATGAGTTTGATATAACTTTTGGAATGGTGAAAAGTATTGTTAACCCATTAAAAACACTTAAAATCTTTTTTTATAGTATATTAGTATTTGGTTACACAGTTAAAATGATTCTGAACAAATTTAAAAAGACTTCGAGGCACTTTCACCTGCTTTTGAAGGAAGCATTAAATAGTACTTCTCTCAAATTGATTCAGTTAAAAAGACTTCAAAAAGTTTTGCATGCAAAATAAGACTCTCTGGTAAAGAAAGTGATAGAACCAAGAATATATGAAATGTGAAAGATAACTAAACAACAAGATAAACCAAGTAATTCGAGGCACTTAGGTCTCTCCTTTCTTGAGCACTCTCACTCAAGCCCTAAACCGGATTCACTAGATCAATGTGTATCTTCCCCCTTCCCCCTTTCCCCTTCCCTCTATTTATAATCAAGTTCTCTTACCAACTCTCTACTATTTACACTTATAATAGCATTTCTATCAGAAAGGTTGCCTTAAATGTTAGAACTTAGTCTCTAAGATGCCAATGAAGAGGCTGAAGATCTCACTCACAAAAAGGCTATACAACCTCCATTTTGTTTCAGGAACTCTGTAATAATCACGTTTTAACCATAAACCCCAAAAGTTTGCAATATATTCAACTTCCAACCAGACAAAAATTAATAAGTAAAACAACCACAATATCAGAAACCAAGAAGAGAAACTTATATGATTATAAAAAACAATGGCTATGAATCACAATATCAAAACAAGATCTAGAATCTTCTTTATGCCTATCAAAGTCAGATCAGTGGATTATATCAATAAATAAGAATCAGCATCATGAGTAACTTCTAAGTCATTGTTGAAATCAAACAAAAAATTCAAGATGAACAGCTCAAAAACGAGAGAAGGAATTGAAATCATACCTGAAAATTTTCTCTGGATCGAGAAAGAGGCAAATCCCAAGAAAATAGAGATCTGGGGTTGTGGAAAAGGCGATCGACGAAATGGGTGTTAAAGAGAATTGAAGATATTACACAGATGTTAAATGGGGTGCTCGTGAACTCGCTATATAGACCTTTTGCAGGTCAAAATTGGAGACTTGCCAGTGGAGAAACGAACAAAAAAATAATTGACCCAAATAAAATGAAAATGAATATGAAAATGAAAATTTAAAAGCAGCCTGAGCAGAGGCATTGGTAGGTGGACAAAATTTGAACAGAAAAAGATCGGGTTTTGCCATGTTAGGTGGAATTCTCGAACAACGAAAGGTAAAGATCGGAGCCTTTCGCCATGGGAGTTGGTGAAAATATCAAAATGCTTTCGTTATATGACGTGTGCATATGTTATAAATTGATTCTATACGGATTTGTTTTCAGTATTTCAACTTTGTTGGGATGTTTATAGGGTGGTATGCTAGAAAAAGAAGATACTAGTTGTTCATCTCATTATCAAACCATTTTGAAATGGAATCTCATATAATTTAATATGGTATCAAAACTCATTAAACCCAAACAAAGTATTTGGTTTAGAAAAAAATTGAAATTGAAATCGGATCTAAGAATGTTGAATCCAAAAAGACACCACCTCACATATATATATGAGTTTATATTATATGATTTCTTCTCTAGCTAATGTAGGACTTTACTAACACTTAAAACTTGTAGGACCAATTTGACCATTGTTTTTCTTCCCTACTTATAAAAAACTTAGTAAACTTCATTTTCAAATCCACCTCTCACAATTCAACTATGAGAAGAAGAAACGCTGATGATCCCACATTAAAAACCCATGCAAAAACTCACAATATATATATGATATGTGCAAATACTTCTCTCATTATTAATTGGTTTTGAGATGAAACCTCATATAATCTAATATAGTATCAGAGCCCATTAAACCCAAACTAAAACTCATATAATCTAATATGGTAAAAAAGACCAAAATTCTTACATTTACATTCTTCAGATCTTCCCCTCCCCTTTGAATGTGTTCTAGACCTTCCTGATTTTGTTGAAATATCATAATGTATTTTCTAGATGCAAAGAAGCCAAAATGGTGCGCTTTTCCTAACCAAAAGAAAGGACAAATAAGGTGACCGTTATTATTACTTTTATAATATTAGATCCAAGCTAATAGAATTCTGACTAAAAATCATGACAATTATATACTTTTACAGAATAATTTTTTTTTTTTTTTTATATTTCAATGGGGAGATGATGAAATAAGACTGTTGAGGATCCCACGTTGGAAAAGTGGAGAGAAACCTCACAATATATAAGATGTGTGGTAAGATGTGTGGGTTACTCCTCTTATTGCTAATTGATTTTGAGATGGAACCTCATATAATCTAATAAAGACCATCACCAAAATCCCTTTTTATCCACTTCCCATTTCTCATCTGGGCATTTTCAGGTATGAATTTTCCTCTCTGGTCACTTCCATAGAGGCAGAGTTAAATTACAATGTCTTAGAAAAATGCATTTAGATCTTCATGTTTTTGGTTTTTTTTTTGGGAAGATTTCTTGAAAGTAAAGTAAGCTTGTTCTGAGGTTTTGAAATCTTCTTCTTTCAGATTCTCTTTCCCACTCTTTGCTCGATTTGTCTTCAACCCAATTTATATTTTGCCATTTTAACTCGAGCTTAAGATGAAGACTAATCACAGTTGATATGTATGCTAGATTTGTTTGCTGGATCCTTATTGAAACTTTTGCTTAGGAATTTACTACTGGAAACTTATCGAAAAGAAGTCCAGAAAACTATGGTCTTATTCATGAGTTCTGAACACCATTGCCTCAAATTAGCACAAGCTTTCAAATGGAACAGTGAAAATGGAGTAAATTCTTTCTGGGTTTTCTATGGGTTCTAAATCTGTTGGGTCAAATTTCCATTAGTTTTGTTTGTTGGAGTGTTGATATAATTAAATCTACCATAATCTAACAGCTAAAACTTTTAGGTGAATTGGTGATTTAACATGGTATCGAAAGTCGTCTTGTGTGTTTGAACTCCAGTAATGTCAATTCCTCCCCCAATTAATATTGATTTAAACTTGTTGAGTCTTTCTATAAAATTTTAAGCCCACAAGTGAGGGAGTGTTGGAGTGCTGATATAATTAAATTTAGCATACTGCATCAGCGTAAGCTTTTGGGTTCATGGGTTGATGGGTGATTTAACAAGTTTTCTAGTGGAACAGTGAAAATGGAGTAATTCTTTTTGGGTTTTCTATGCTGTGTCTAAATATGGAAAAGTAGGAATTACCCAGTAAAATTTCATCAGTGGGCGATGACATTAGAAATATACTTACATTAGATTAAATTTGTGTCCTTTGTTTGTATTACAATTAGGACACAGTTCAATGTGATCCATTTTATAATAGAAGCATGGAAAGAGGCAGAGTAGATGATATATATTTTATTGTGCAGATTATTGGTTCATGGTTCCAACCTTTAAAAATTCATCAAACGAAAGATGAAAAGGACTCATTCAAATCTACAAATTTAGTTTTGGTCGGTGATGTAGTCTTGATTTCTTCCCTAGCTGAGAACGAACATTTTTCTTTGAGGCTCACCTATAATGTAACCAAAGAATCCTTTCAAAAATCATATTTACTTGAAGTTGAAGGACACTAAAACAGAGATGTGTGATAAATACATAAAGAATTGACATCTGATCGAAGTTTATTTTATTTCTGGAGAAGTCACAAGGGTTTGCAGTATGATCTATTTGACACAAGTCTAAGAGCTGTTCCCTTTTTAACTCACAACTTATTAAATTATTCTTCATAGTAACCACAATTAGTTTTGAAGATTTTGATGTTTGTTCAAATAACTGTGACATGACCATTGGAGAGAGTTCCTTCCTACTGTGCAGTCTACAGATGAAAGGAAAGGATTTACAAAGTTTCCAAACTTTTGAGAGGTCTGGAGCTCTGCATAGAAAGACCAAAATAATCAACTCCTTTGCTCTTACTATTTCTCTTGTATTGCCATATATACTACTTCTACATGAATATCTCTTAGGGATCCCACCTAATCAATCTCCCATGCAAAATATTCCTATGACACAACTAACTCTTTCTCACTTCCTATAATTTTCCTTGTGCACCCTTCCTTAAACAAATCGAAGGGCTCTTTTGCCTATGAAATTTTATGCAGGACATTTTATGATTTTATGTAGTTGTTGGACTTGTTTGGTAATTTGGATGGGAAAGTAAATTCCTACACAGCTTTAAGGTCAAAAGAAGAAGAATAATAGTTATCAGTTTTAGGGATAGTATTATGTTGTTCCCAATTTTGGGTCAATGTAAGAATGAACTGAAGGTTCTCTTCAAAGTGAAAGTGTGTTTGGAGACATAAAAATAGATTATGTTCGATGTAATAGGGTGATATGATAGAGCACTTCCCTTTATCAAAAAATGATACAGCACTCTCCTTTTACCCTCTTCTTAAGGTGGTTAATGGAAGAATTGTTGAGCAAGAGGAAACCGGAGGCAAGGTGATCAATTGGTATAGGAACCTCCATTACAATGGGTTGGAAGTGCTGCTAGTGTTTAGTAGATTCAACTCAACCAGTCTCTCTCCAATTTCCTTTTGTAAGAGAGTGGATTAGAAAACCAATTGAAGAGGGAGAAACTAGGTGAGCATCTGATAAGTTACTCAACATTGATGGTTATGGTTTTACCAGTAAGTTCTTGCAAGAGAGTTAGGAAATTATAGAAGTATCTGCCTAAGGTGTTTTTGGAGTTCGAGGACAAGTTTTCAATTTGACCACTATTCAGTAATGAAACTTACATATGCTTTCTTTTAAGAAACTTCATGTGACCACCATACTTGTTTGTACATAATTATTTCTTAAGTTCCCGATGCTCAATACTCATTTCTCAAGAGACTATTCTATGAATTAGAGCTTTTGTTAGGGCCACATGTTGGATGCTATTTTGATGGCATTAATGAAAAGGAGTGGGTGATCATATAAATCAATCTTTCGAAAGCTTATGCTTTTGATTGTGATTTCTTATTATGACCTTCAAGTAAAAAGTATTGGTAATAGGTCGATGAATTTTTCCTTTAATTATGGTATATACCAAATCACCATGAGTTGGCCTAGTGGTCATTGGTCGAGTGAAAAAATAAAGGAGTTTAGAGGGAATAAGTTGAAATCGTACAAGTGTCCTTGGCAATCACATGTATAGCCCCGTTAGCCAATGTCTTGAATCTTCTCTTTTACAGAGGTAAAGATCCTAACCAAGTAGACAATTTTGTGTAATTAGCGTGAGTTATTTTTAACTCATCTTAAATTTATCTTTTTTTTAAGTACAACAATATTTAAGGGTGAGGGATTCGAACCCATGACCTCTTGATCATAGGTCTTACTTGATGCCAGTTGAACTATGCTCTTGTTGGTAAATTTATTGTTTTTTTTTTAATGGAAGAAACGATTACATTGATGTATGAAATAAAACCCTCTTAAATTTATTGATGATATTCCCTTTGTGTTCAAAGGACATGAGTAAAATTATGTTTGTGGTTGAAGCTCTCAAAGTTCTTGGATTTTAAAATTAAAATAATGCACTCTCAGATGAGCTAGGACACGAGTAGAGGCATCGATGGTGTACAACGTACCTAGTTAATGTGTATAAATAATCAAGTGAAAAACTTATATTTCAAAAATGATAAATTTAGAGTGGGATGGAAAGGATAGAAAATCAATAGAACAAAGTTGGAGTAGAAAAACTTATTAGATACAATTGCCTTTGTGGTATCCAATTAGTTCTACCTACTATTGGGTTTGAACCAATGATTCCCACCATATGAAAGCAATACTCTAACAATTGAGTTAAGTAAGTCATTCATCATCACAAAGAAAAACAAATGGATCTCGTCCTGTCACATCGATAGATTATAAATTTAATATTATTAATAAGCAATATCAATCAAATAAATCAACAAATATATCATAGAATATTCATCTTGGCAAGAAATTATCTACATGATATATGTATCACAAGCACAAGGGCTATAGCTCAGTTGGTAGAGCACTTCATTTACATGCGTGCCAATGTTTTTCAGAGAAGTACATCATGTAATTAAAAAATGGCATGACTGCTAGTCTGTTAACGAGTTCTTGTTCTGACTGATGAACCTCCGAAGACTTTAGTCTCCTCTAGTCTTGGACTAACCCAAATAGTCCCACTTTAGGAATTGGGATCATTTGGCGATTGATAAATTGTGCAGAAGATTATGAAAAAAAAAAACTTCTTTAGGAACGAAATGGACTTATCTCCTCAATCTGCATGTGCTCAAATCTTTGGAGCACAACTAGAATTAGCTGGTTTTTCCTTTTATTTTGTCTGCTGTTTTCGGAACTATGTGCTCCTGTAACACCTAAATTTAGAGGATTAACAGTTGTACAATTTCAGAATTCAGCATTGATTTATATTTTTGGAAATTGTTAGAAGATGTTGAAGAATGTGTAGGAAAGAAACAAAAGGTGAAAAGGCTCAGTTTTTTGAAAAATTGTAGAAGGAAAAGAGAGTTAGTTTATCAACGGTCAACAGAAGAGTATTCTGGGTCCTATTTAAAGTTTTTGACACATTTTTCTGGTCTATTCACAAACATGAAAGCTTTCAAAAAGCTGTTAGCATTAGTAGTGCTCAAAATTTCATTGGATATCTTTCTGGTCATTTTATTTTTTAAGGGTAATCTGTATTATAGGTTATAACCAATACCACCCACCACCACTTATTTCTCCATCACATCTAAGTCATCCAACCCACGCTGCTCATTGCTTTCCTTGTTCAGTACACTCAACATCATGACTACTACTTTCTTCACGGCACAATATGAAAATCACAGTAGTTACTTTCAAGGGGGAAAAAAACTTATTGTACTGGTTTTTCTTAAACACTTCAATTTTTTAAGTTACTTCATTGGGAAAATAAAATGTACAAAAGGAAGGGGCAGCCAAAAAAAAGTTCTTCAAAGAAGCTACAAAAAGATCTGCAATCAGCTAAACAAGAGATAAGGTAGTTGCAAAAAGCTTTAGAAAATGCATTTCAAGAGGAAACCAATAGGACGAAACTATCCCGTTAATCCTCCTAAAGCCCCTTAATATGTTAAACACTCTTCTGACCAGCCACACCACCCAAGATACCAAATTGCAGTGAGCCAAAGAACCGTTGCCTTTAATTCGTTGTCCTGACTCCTGTATTTGTTATGTGTATATCATAAAGTGTTTCTCATTAGTTTTATGTTTCTCATTAGTTTTTAGAACTATACTTGAAATAGGATTATGAGGCATCTCTCAATGTATTTCCATATGGAGCAAGTTCAGAAGTTCTACTAAGCTGTCTTTGGATGCCAAAAGTAAAAATCATAATTAAGCATTAATCAACGAAAATGCTCAAACAGAAGTTATTGCAGTTCTTCTTCACATGCATGAAGCTACAGACTTAATGGAGGAAAGGACTGGAGACAGAAGAACCATAAATGGAGAACGATAACTGGAAAAAATTTCCTCCTCGGCCTGGCTTATCTATATAACTTGTCATAAGACTGGTGCAGACTCAGCTCTCGGATGGCGTGTTGGGGTGAATGTCTTCAATTTCTCTGAAGTTGGGGTAAGGACTATTGACCTGTAGTTCTGTGAGCATTCGACGGAGTTCAGAAGTCTGCTCCTTGAGTTGAGCATTTTCTTGAACAACCTTGTCATGGCAATCTGAAACTTGGTTCAGCTTATCTATAAGCTGATGGTTCTCATTCCGAAGCCAAACCACTTGAGACCATAACTCATCCAGATGTTTCTGCTTGCGCATACGTGACCGGCGTGCAGACTCTCTATTGGATATCATCCTTCTCTGCTTCCTCTCGTTGATGAGACTTTGTTGTTGCTCATCTGCTTCATCAGAAGTTGAATTGCTACTCAAGCATGGCTGTCGATTAAAATCTTGAACTTGAGAAGGACCTTGGAAATTATATAACGGAATGGAGAATTGGTTAAGTTGCATTGTAGGTAAGTTGTTCTGAGCCATGGGAAAATGATTAGCATATGGAGATAAATTGGACGGGATGAGATATTGGAGACCTGTTACTTCACCAGGCTGCATTTTTCAGGCCTTGTTGAAAGCTTGCTTGGGTCTTGTAAGGGGAGAAGACTATGTTTAGGGAGAGTGGAAGCTTGGTGGTGAAGGTGCTTTATAGCATGTAAAAGGTTTCATTGGCCCACTGTAACGAACATGGAGTGGCTTTGAGAAAGTTTTTCAGAGCTTGAATCACTGGAATATCATGCAGATCATGTCTATGTCCTATTATGCCACAGCTGCTTTGCTTTCATGTCACGAGATCGTCCAGGTACTCTACTATATCTATGTATCTTCCTTCTCGTTATGGCTACTCCATATTGATTAGTATGTGTTTGTAATATATGCATGATTCACATATATACATGAGAATTGATTGTGCCGTGATAATAGTTTTCACATCATGTCTTGCTTACATCAGAGAAAGCATACATATTGTGGGAAGTATAATTATTATTATGGTAGAATGATTAGGAAAAGAAGCACGGTACATTAAAGTATGTCGAGAAGTCGATATGAAATGAAAAAAGAAAGAATAAATCTCTAGTAGACAATTCAATCTAGTGATGTAAGCAAAAGGAAGATGGGCAAGGCAAGCAAAGCCCTTTTTCACGTCCCTATTCAGCAACTAGTATTTTCAGTCTACTTGACCCCTGATCTCATAGCTGAGATTGAACCAATCATAGCACCAAAGGGAGGATATAGCTAGGTCTCTTTCTTCTTGGTGTCTAAGCTTGAGGCATAACAATGCTCTTAGTATAATTTGACCGTCTTAACCTTTTCTCCATCTGCTCTTGAGTTTTGGGATAGACTGTCAGTATACAAATTGGTCCTGATGCCATCTCTTATCAGATATTTTTTCCTCCTTCAGGTTCATTTTGGTCTTATTTAGTGCAATTTGATCCAATCATTTATACTTATCCTAGAAATTTCAGAGCAATAATTAAAGATAATGGCCACAATTTTAAATGCATACTCAACCTTCTCCCACCTTCTCACAAAAAGATAGAAAAGGAGAAAGAAAAGGCGGAAGGATGGGAGGATATCACTACAAAGGCAGAAGTAGCTGAAAAAACTTCAATTTTCAAGGCACTAACTATCATATTATATTATATTCTGTAAAGTTATAAATTAAGGTTTTAAAATATAGATAAATAAGCAGCGGCTTATTTATTGTGTCACTGGAAAAGGACTAGATCTGAAAATACTGCTGAGAGAAACAGAGTACTCAAATTTTTAAGTGGTGGCTCATCTTGTCTCAGATTACTCTTTAAACAATTAGAAAAGGGCCAATATTTTCTAACCACTACTTTCTTACCAAGTCCCAATGTATATTTGTTTAGCACAATGAAGACAACTGTGGCCTCAACATGAGGACAAAAATTTAAAGTTGAGTTGAAAGGAAGCACTTTTCTGTAATTAATATATTTGGTTTCTTTATCCATAGAGAAGCTATACATTCACGCTCTTTGATTGTATGAAAGTAGTAAACATTGCATTATCTTCTCAAAATATATAGGAAATCTTATATGATATATGAATTCCCAAAGTTGATAGAGATCTAGACACCATAGTAAACCTCAATGTCATCCCACATCATAATAGTCCTAGTAGATTTAAGCATCATCACATAAAAGTTGTCGACACCCGGCACTCCTTTGTATAAAATTTTTCATGATGATATTGTTGACTTGATGATTTTTCATAAACTCTTAACCTTAGTTCATCATTTAGTCCTGTTGCTTCAATCATTGTCAAGTTTTGTGGTCCGAGCAAGGGACACTAGATGCCAGAGTTGCTCGATGTCGAGCTGCCAAAAAATTAATGGCCAACCGTGTAAGATTGCTTCAATCAGGCATGTTATTTTTAAAATCTGGTCAAATCTGAGCTTGTTGGTGGAACTGGGGTAGCATTTTGCTAGCTGCTAAAAGACATGGAGAGTAGCTGAGGTCCTAACCATACTCACTCAGCAAGGTAAAAAGTTACTTTCAGAGTGGAAAATGTTGTCTGATTGGTGGAGGGAATAGCTACACTTGCAAGTAATTGTGTACTTGCTTTGAAAGTTAGTCTTCCACTCAATAAAGAGCTTTTCTCTGATTCATGTAATACCATATTCTTTACTGGAGAAAAGAGAACTTGAAAAAAAATTGCTGCTTCCCCACACTTGAGGCTCTTGTCTGATTGAGTGGACTGCTTAGTCAACATTGTCATTGGAAAGATTTTGACCATGATCTTTCTTTCTGTCTCTTTTTCTCTCCCTCACTCATTTGTGAGTGTGTCTGAGATTTGGGTAGGAAAGTACAGATTTCAGTATGTTTTCCTGTCCAATTGTATCAGAAACTTCACAGTTGGTTTGTCATTTTTGCAATTGTACTTGTAGTGTACATCATATGGATATTTATATACGATGTGATCCTTTGGAGTGGTGCTCAAAAGTATTATTGTTTCCTTTGCCTTTTGAATGAATTTATGAACTTTGGTACAATTTTAAAGTAAAAGGAGAGAAGCTAACTTAAGCATAGCTTATAGCTTAATTGGTTAAGGTTTAAATCCTCGACTATGAGGTTATAGATTCGAATCCTCACCTCTCAGTATTGAACTGAAAAGAAAAAAAATGAAGGGAAAGAATAGTTCATATTGAATGACTACTAGTGTTATCCAATAAGATATCAACTCTGATTAAGGGTGAACTTGAGATGACTTTGGAAGGTGAAAAGCGTTTTTCGTCATTAAAAGACACTTTTCAGACTTGCCATAGTGTTTGGTTAGATATTTGACTTACGCCGCTAATCAACTCAAGATGGTAAATTTTGGGTATGTAGCGTAGGTTATAGAAATATGAATTCGTGGATTCTTTGTTTCATCTACATATCAATTGTGAAGTTTCTTGAAATAAGTCAATCTACATATCAAACATACACTCAACTTTCTAACTCAGAGTAATACAAACTTGTCATTAAACCAAACACTCCAATCGTATAATATGTCACAAATTTCAAAAACTCACAATCCGACCTAACAAAATGATCCAACCCAATTAGGGGCTTTTAATCTCACTAAAAGCAAACAACATCCAATAAATATACATAAACTTATTTACCAATCTTCCTTTTTTTTCTTTTCCCCTATACTTTTGAAACTTTAAGATTCACTTGTGTGTAGAATAAAAAATGTTTTTAAAAAAGTACTTGGACTGATCCATGATATACAAAAGTGAAAAGAATTTGATTGGGAAATAATATTATGTTAAGAAGGATGATGGAGTAAGCAAAGGAAGTAAAAAAAAAAAAAAAAAAACAAACAAATTGAAAGATAAAGACAATAGAGAAAGAGAGAGGGTGATGATAGGTGACAATTTGTGGGGCAAAGTGCGCATGGGTTAGTGCCACCACCCTCTATATCCTACCCCTCCTATTACTCATCTTGTCAATTCAAGTTTGCTTTTTTTAAAAGAATTCTATAAGAGAAAGAGAGATTGCAAAATTTAAAAATAAAATAAAATAAAAAATTTTTGGTAACTTTTCAATGCACCCCATTAAAGCAGCCTCAATATATGTATTTGTTGAATGGCATTTGGTGATGTTCTTTCTCTTTCTCTCTTTCAATACAAATTCTTGTGGTGGGTGTCCTATAAAGTATAGGATAGAGTCCAAAATTAATGTACATTATTGCACCTTTGTTGGCTTCTATAATTTTGTGGTTAATTTAGATAGAGAGAGAGCAAAATGCCCAAATCATCTTTATTGTGTTTGTCCTATTTAAGATACTTGTTGCCTTCCTATTTCTTCAAATTTATCCAATAGTGTTCATCATACAAATGGCCCTTTTTTTCTCTTTCACAAACCATCTTTTATGTACCATTTCTCTTTCACCCCATTTTATTTCCCTTTCATGTATACTTTAGTGAGCAAAAAGAATACAATAGAATGATTTGTTTTTAGAAAATTCAACAAGGTGAATGAACGTTTGAATGTGTTTCTAAAGGGTGTTCCTCAATGTATAATTGTTTATGAAATTGTAATAGGGTTTTTCTTACAAAAATTTTACAATCGTTTGATTTGAAAAATGTCTTCCGTTCTTTTTCCATAATAAATTCAAGTGTTTTCCTTTTTGGGTTCGTTGTTACATTTTGTAGGTTTAGTTTGGTAACACACTAATAATTTCAATTTATCATAATTGTATAGTCATGTGATTTAACAATTAATTATACATTGTTATTTCTCGAGAAACAGGAATTCATGGATCACATTTTCACTCACATTTCTTTTGCAGAAAATGGGTGATATTTAAATATTTAATGAGTTCAAAGTGGCTATGTGCCTTCTTAAAAGAGTGAATGATTGACTCTCGAAAATGCTTGGTGGCTAGACCTTTTAGTGGAAAGGGAATGATTTTATGGAAATGTGCTACTCACACCCTACTGTATGGAATCTTTGAAAAGAAATAAATCATCAAATAATCACAGATAAGCTATCTTTTTTTTAATCTTTTTGGCTTAATATGCAACATAGTGCTTCTTGGTGGTGCACAAACCACACAAAATTCTTTTGTAATTATAACATTTTTATGATTATTAACAATGGGAAGACTCTTCTTTTTGTAGTTCTTTAGGTACAGTTCTATACTTCTCTCTATCCAGATTCATAGGCTACTCTTTGATTTTTTTTTGAAGAATATACATATTTCAATTTCTTATGAAAAAGTAATATTTCGAGATGCGGTTGTCAGACATTAGTTTAATCTTAAATAAAATTAAGAGACAAATCAAACTTCAAGTAAATTTTTGTGATAAACATGCATCGATTTCCTCCTTTGATGTTCCATACAATTTCTCTTTTATGCCCATCATTTTCTTGCTTCAATCATACACACTAATACATTAACTCATTGTGTAACATCAATAAATTATAAACTTTATGTGATTTTCCATATTTGAATGTGCAATGAATGTATGTGCTTTTAATTCATGATGTTAAGAAGTGCATTGAAAGGAGTGGTAGTGCATTTTTAATTTGGATTAAGACAATCACTTAGGCATTTCTTTTGCTCACCAAAACTTGGATTAAAATCCTAATCCACTATCAATTTTGAGGATAACTACAATAACATTTTGGCAACTTTTGACATGATAGCTACCACTTTATCATCTTGCCCTAGGTTTTTTTATGGAGTTTTAGAGATCATCTAAACAAAGAAGTTATTCAATATTTCTACAATCTATTTTAACCTTGAGTGAAAAATAATAGTTTAAATTTTGAGTTTATTAACATTAACATTGATTTTTATGCCTTTGAAATTTGAATAAATGGATTAATAAGGTTTTTTTTTTTAAAAAAAAAGGGATATAAGTGTTGTTAATATGTTAGATTTTTTTTCTTTGAAGGATTATGTTAAAAAAAATTAGTGTGACAATGGATATTGTAGGGATGTTGTTAATTCTAATTATGTTAATTAGCTAAATCTAAACTTGTCAATGCTTATTAGAGTTTTAATTTCCTTTAAACTTGAGGTAATAAAAATTATCATTTTTCTCTCATTGAAATCTAAGACGTGATCTCAATCGAAAAGGTTAATATAGTATTGTTCGTCGTCTCAGTCTATTTTTTACTGTATTTATTGCCTCCGTCTTGTATAGATACTTACTTTTTAAAATAATGTTTCATGATTCCTAGATCTAAAAAATTCTTTAAAATCAGTTATGGTATTTGTATTTTTTTTTACAAAAAATGATTTTGTCAGACTCACTTAATATTATTGAATGGTTTGTGAAAGCCTCTTCTACATAACTCATATGTAATACTCTAAAAGAAGATTGACCCTTACAACCTATCAATTGCACACTCCTTTAGAGGGTTAGTGCAATATTGTAGCATTATTGTACTAACTTTTACTTTGATATATTTTGGTTTTGCTTTTTTTTTTAGGCAATTATTTTGGTTTTGCTTGATTTGGATATACTTCTTTCAAGCCATGTATTTAGTATTAAAATAGACAGCCACTTATATAAGGCTATACATATTGAATCTCCTAGGTTTAATTTGGCAACCACATTTAGTTTCCTACTAGTATACTATTGTGATTTACTTAATTTTTTCTAGCATGCTCTCACCTAATAGTATCAAACATGATTCGAGTTTTATCTTGTATACAAATCATTAAGGAAAAAATACATGCATTTCATCGACTTATAACCATGACGACAATTTACAATTAGGAAATATTTCAACACTGAAAAGTTTAAAGTTTTTGATGAAGTGTTTAGAGGTAATAGTAAAAGGTTGAAAAAATCCTTATTAGTAATCATTACACAACCCTTACACTTCCCTCTAATGAGACAAAAATCATAGGTAAGAAGCTATAAAATAAATCTAAAAGATACAAGGCTAGCTAGCTAAATCTACTCGAAATTAATTTACCCAAGGACGACACATGAATCCTAGAGTTGGTTTGTCAACATTTTGATTCATTTCTTTCACAAGCGTGCATGTGCAATAGTTTCATTTAAGAATTTTCTTCTCATACGCATATACAAATATAGAGAGAAAGAAAGTGCATTAAATAGGCGATTTAATTTTCTTGTCACACGCACGCGTGCACGAGAAGAGATAAAAGAAAAGAAAGGTAATAAAAGAGAATTTCATCCTACCATTTCCTAAACTAGAATGATTCAAAGTAATTCTAATGGTAAGAAGAAGACTCACTCCCAAAACAGAAAAAAAGAAAATATGGGAATGAGAGAGAAGGTCAATATATCTTTGATGAAATGGGTGAATTGCCACCAGGCATTTTCATGGACATAAATAATTATATGAAAACTTAGGTTGAGACAAGTAAATAACAAAAACACATTTTGAGAAGTGTTGATAATTAATCATCCAAATTTGTTATTGTTATATGTTAGCTAGTAAATGAGTAGAGGTAATATAGTTTAACAAACTAAAAAACCATATTTAACTCATATGGGTAGACATGTGATGTTCTTGTCTCTAATTTATTTTCTTTCTTAAGCATGATTATTTACAAGAATTAAACGAAAAGAGACATATATTTAGCTTTATGTCTCTTAGTAAATGAACCAAGATTTGTGGCTATTCCTCCTCATAGATTGCTTGGATGGCGTCTTAGCACTTCTTCTCGTCTGTTTGTTGTACGTTTCATCGCTGCATGGGTGACTCGATTGACCATCCAATTACAAAGGAAGAAAAAAACAACTACAAAAAATGTGAAATAGTTCAAGAACTTCGTCGACTAACAAACACACTTTTCAAACGTCCTTTTAATTTGATTGAGAAGCTAATGGGACCTTCGTGTTGAATCAATCTCGATGTACAATATTTGTATTTAACTATGCTTCTTAACCATAGGTGAAGCCTCTCTATATATCTCACATGATTGACAAATTATCCCATGAACAATTTTTCATATATTAAACAAAACAATAATTATTAAAACAAAACAAAACAATTATTAAATATACAAGTCTTGGCTTTTTGGTCATAGAATATAAGTAATAGTATACAATTAAGAGTTTATTGCATACCATAAAGATTTTTTCTCTTTTTCTAAATTTAATATTATAATTATGTGTGTTTTTTCTGCCAAAACTATTTAATATTCAAAATTAAACTAATGAATTTCATATAATTCCTTTTCATAAAGATGTCCATTAAGATGTCCATTAACAATTCAACGATTACAGTACTCGGTCAAGTTTATAACTAACTCAAAAGAGATAATATTCTAGTCACTATTCGATTGAAGCTCACTCAAAAGAGATAATATTCTAGTCATTTTTTAAATTTAGACCCCATTTGATAACCATTTTATTTTTTGTTTTTGAAATTTGAACCTAAAAATACTAATTCTACCCATGAGTTTATATGTTTTCTTATCTACTTTGTACCTATGTTTTCAAACACCAAGCCAACTTTTGAAAAATAAAAAAAGTAGCTTTCAAAAACTTGATATTGTTTTTAGAATTTGGCTAAGAGTTCAAATGCTTACTTAAAGAAGATAATCTCTATTGTAGAGAAATTAGGTGAAAATAAGCTTAATTTTCAAAAACTAAAATCCAAAAACAAAATGGTTATCAAACGAGGCCTAAACTGTTCAATTTCTCAATTGATGGTTGTCAGACACTTTCAAGTAATCTCTCTATGTATGCCTCCAAGGAACGACCCCATTGCTAAAAACTTGGAGTCTCTGGATCATATCGACTTAGAGGTCTCAAAAGTTCGAGTTCTCAAACTTAAAAAATAAATACCCTTAATGTCTCCGGATCCAAGCTTTGGAGTGGTGCAAGTACTCCCGGTTACAAGGAGCAAAGCTCTGATTCCGATTAAAAAAAAAAAAAAAAAGAAGGTAATCTCCCTGCATACACACTTTCTCTATCTCTTAACACCCATGGTCTCTCACTAACTTCTCCCCATAACTATTATTTTTCTAAACACACTCTTATGAAATAAACTTCCTCTTATTAATATTCCATTCTAGATAGGTTATTTAACTTTCATATTTGTGAAACAAACAAGGCAATGTAACATTCTAAAAACCAATAATGTCATATTCCAAGAGCCTGAAAAAATGCAATCTAGGAAGTGAAAACACTGTTGAAATAAAACTCTAATTTGAAAGAAAGTGATAATAACAAAACCACATTACCCCTCAGAAACCTGAACTTTTCAAAGAAATTAGCCACAGCAAACAACTTCATAACCGTTCAGCTAAAAATATCTGGCTTTTCATATGCCCACGATCTCAAACCTGGAAAGAATACTGCAAACCAACTTCAATCGGCAGAGTTCCCAACAATACACCAACAAATGAAACAGGGTGAAATTGCAGAAGTGTGTAGTCAAATTTTCAATGATTTCAAATTCATTAGGAAAGAATTTCACTCAGGAAAATGAATTTTTCAATCGAAACTAGGGTGGAGGAGAATCTGGATAAGAAGAATATGGTGATAAATATGGTTCTCAGAAATAATAAGAGAAGTGTGGTAAAAATCACATTCATTTCATTTTTTTCCATTAATATGAGAAACCAAAACTTCCATCAATCACAGATTCACAACTTGAGAAGAATCTCGATCAAGAATATGAGGATAAATGATTGAAGTGGCTATTACAACCTGCTAATTCACCCTCAGTTTCATGTCTTGGTCTATATGGTGTATTGGTGTTCTAGCAGCAGCAAACATCATAAAGACCATGAATATAGACCATGAAGGAAATGCAAACAGACCAACAAAAAAAACTCAAATCTTCTTAGCATGAGCCTCTTTTCATTCTATACGTGAAAAGTTTTGTTTCTTGTTTAAATAATAAATAAATCAACTCAAACTTTTTATATACAAATATATAACAATAATAATAATCATAATAGTAATAATAATACTATTTCAAAGCTCCATCATTGTATCTACAGCTCAAGGATACAGGATTCAACTCAAACTATCCGTGAAAAGTTCTATCTTTGAAAAGCTCAATCATTGTATCTTTTGAGCATTAGTCACTTTTCATTCTATCCGTGAAATGTTTTGTTTCTTGTTTAAATAATAAATAAATCAACTCAAACTTTTTATATACAAATATATAACAACAATAATAATCATAATAGTAATAATAATACTATTTCAAAGCTCCATCATTGTATCTACAGCTCAAGGACACAGAGATTCAACTATAGAACTCACCATAATAGTATTTTATATGAGTTTCTGGGAAATTTTAAAGAAGAGAACAATAAGATAACACACGGCTAAATGCAACAATAGCTAACACCGGCATTTAGGAGTCTATGACTTTGGAGGATTGTTTGATAGAAGAAACGTTTTTCTGAAATCTTAAAATAAGAAACCCACAATAATTCAAAAAAATCTTATCATCCACAACACTTTAGTAATCATTAAGAGGAATGCCATTTCTTAATCTTTTTTTTTTAATTTTTTTCACAAAAACAAAACTTCATTTAATAAAATACCGATTTTGGACCAATACTTTAGTAATCATTAAGAGGAAAGATTAAAAAGTGTCTTCGGAGTATTTTAATTAAAAACACTTTCATACCTACCAGCCCTTTAGAAAAAATATTAACCAAGTCTTTCTTCAACTATAAACAATTTTTCACACGTAGCCAAGCACCATCAAAGAAGTTTAAAAACGATTTTATTTGTCAAAACACTTTTAATAGACTAGGGGAAGAAAACATTCCCAAACACATTCAAAAGGCCAAAGCATATCCACTAAGATTTCTATGTCCAATGTGGATGAGTAAGTAAGTATTAAGAACCAAAACCCGATGACAAGAAGTATCGTCCTCCCATGCTTAATCAGCTAAGTTATCAGAATTAATCCAAAATCAAGCAATTGCGCCACACGAAATCTCATACCAGGAGGTTCCTATTTTTACAAGTTTACCACCAGATACTCAAGCATACATACAAACATACTAATGTAATATACTTCACAACTATACAATTTCAAAGCCCGTCACTTGTAGTAGTAAAATGATCATTAGTATGTCATGTCTCAAACATTATAATTCCTAAATTGAATTCAACAAGGTAAGAGGCAATGTAATTTCCTACAACTATTAATGACTAAAACTTACCAAGCATTGAATCACAATTGATACCTGTGGAGATAATTGGAGTGTACCAACAGCAGTGCTAGTAGTTCCACGCGGAGAATTTTTAAAAGAAATACTTACCACAAAACCTTTACAAATGGAAAATCGTAAGCAACTTTCTTCATCTAAAAGAGACGCTATTCACAGGTTGCATTTCACAGATTCCACTAATCTTAAGCTATTAGTTCAAAATTGTACCTGACCTGCAAATCCGTTTGCAGGCCACCACTCGCCCTTTGACTCTTCCTACGCTCATAATCTGGATCGTCGGTTGGCAACTCATACCGACAAACAGGACATGTGTTTCGGATATTCAGCCATGGAAGAATGCAATCATCATGGTAATAGTGACAGCAGGGAAGCTTCCTCACCTTCTCCTCCATTGAAAATTTATCCTTACAAACAGCACAAATAACCCCTTCCTCGGTCAGTATATTCTCTGTTTTTAACTCAACAAGAGGAAGATTCTCCACAGCACTCTTAGCTGCTGGAGGACTACCCTTCAAAGCATTCTCATTTTCAACGAATTGTCCAAAAAGGGTATCATATTCTGCTGCATACATGTAATCATCCTGGTCAGCTATGTACGCCTCAGCATCATTATCCCGTTCCCAATTCGTATTCCTCCCAATATCGTTCATTACCAATAGAATTTCCCATCGACCCGCCTCTTCTCCTGATTCTTCGTCATTGGAAAACCCAGATGCAAGAGACAATTCCTCAGCTCCATCCACTACTACGCTCGAAATTTCCCTTTCGTCCACCCGTTCCTCGACCTCCTCCCATTCAAAATCCTCGTACGAAATCCTCTGCTGAAAACAAAAGCTGAAGTTATCCGAGAGAGGATTCGGACTTTCGACCCAATTAACATCATTTTCGCCATCATCCCCTGTCACGAGTTGCAGAGCACCAATAATTCCATTATCAGAATCCGAGTCCGAATCCACATCAACAACCCGAAGGCCACTATTAATCGAATCCGCAACTTGCATGCTCACATCCACCTCCGAAACCCGGGTATCAGACTCCACAGCAAACGTCGACCACAGCTCCTCAATATAATTAGATTCAATCTCACCGCTATCTTCAAATCCCGAAATGCCCAAGTCGTTAGCAGAATGCGTAAATGGGTCTGGCACAGAATCAAGACCTCGATCGTGATCGCTGAGAGCGTGCAAATGATCGGTGAAACGACGATTCTCGAACAGATCAGTCACGAAGCAACTGACATCTCGTTCGGAGTCGGAATCGGTGTCGGAAAACCAATCGGTCTCAAAAGGGAGGGAATCGTCAGCAGATGTGACGATGGAGGGGACGGTAGCAAAAGGGTTGAAATCCATGGGGTTGGGGAGCTCGTCGCGGCGAAGGGATGGGATCGACGGTACCGGAGAAGGACAATCGGAGTGGGTTTGATCCGGAAGAGGCATGTTAGGTTGAAGATGAAGCTTAGGAATGGAGAAAAAAGCCATAGAAATTTTGGGGGAAATGACATTTGGGGATTTTGACGAAGTCAGGTTTTTATATGCCATTCTTCTTCTTTCTCAATATAAAACTAATTTTCAGCTATATATATTTTTTTGTTTATTATTATTATTTTAAAAAATAGATATCTAAATTTGTAATTAAATTTGATGTACAATTACAAGAAAGAGTAAAACCATGTACTTAAGATTAATTGATTAATTCTAATGCAAGCAAGTGGTCTAATTATATCATTAACTCTTTGGGTTTAGTCAATTTAGGCCTAAATAATTGATTATAGGTTGGAATTCTTGGATTGAGATATTTTATAGTTCAAAACCAATTGTTTGAGTCAAAAATTTCTTTTGAAAGTCTAAGAACTAAATAGACACAAATCATCTGCATACTTTTTTTTTAGTTCAACAACATTTGGAGATATGGTTTCGAACCTATGAGCTTTTAGTCATAAGTAGTACTTTATATGTCAGTTGAATTATGCTTTTGTCGTTTACTATTTATGAGGTTTATAACTATTAGGACTAAATTTTAATTACTCCAAATTATAGAGATCAAATTTATAATTCAACCTAAATTTTGTTTTTATTTTTAAAGTTAACTAAAATAGAATAAACCAAAAGTAATTTTTTTTTAATGCTTTGTTTGACATCCAAAATTAGAAGGAAATGATTTTAAACTCTTATATTCTTTGGAACTAAGAAATTAAAAAAAAAAATTAATAGGAGAATGAATGAATTTAGATAAAGTGTATACTCATCTCTACACTAGAGGTAAAAAACAAAAATAAAAGAAGAGAACAATTTTACAACTATACCCTTATATATTAAAAAACAAAAACAAAAACAAAAACAACCCTTCATCTTTCCGCTATCCAAAATTCCAATATGTTTATTATTGCCGCCGGCGCCAACACCATTTTCTTTTCCTCTTTCTCCTTTTCCTTGTTCTACAACCCACGCCGGCACACCTCCATCGGAACCGACCGTTTCTTTTCTTCTCTCACTGTCTTCCTCTCTGCAACCGTGCCGCCACGAAGAATTCTTCTGCTCATCGTCGACTACCCACCACGTTTTTGTGCTGTCTCCAAACTTCACTCTTTCTTCCGCAAGTCTGTCCTCTCTCAGTTTCTGTACGTTGGATCATTTTTCTTTTTTTTTTTCTTTTTCATTTTGATTTCTTCAATTCAACCCATTAAAAAATACGGTAAAATTGGAATGAAAATCTTGTCAAGGACTTGCAGCTTGCAAAAGGTTCGTCCACAACTCCATGGCAGAAGCAGCTGAAGTCTAAGTTCAAAGGTCCCGCCAAAGCATGAGTGCCATTGTCGATGGCTCTTCTCTCTCGCTCTTTGTTTATAAGAACTTTATATTTCCCATTAGAAAAATCGTGCAAGTTTCTTCAATTTTGTGCATCTTCAACTTTCACATCGACCCAAATAATCCCATCCACGAGGAAGACTTTTTCTCATATATTTCAGGAATGCTCGAACCAGAGAGCTCTAAAACCAGGAATAGAAGCTCATGCTCACATGATTCTATCTGGGTTCGAGCCCACTGTCTTTGTAACCAATTGTTTAATCCAAATGTATGTTAAATGTTACGTTTTGGAGTATGCATTTAAGGTGTTTGAGAAAATGCCGCAGCGGGACATTGTGTCTTGGAACACCATGATTTTTGGCTGTGCAGGGGCTGGGAAGATGGCGGCTGCACAGTCGGTGTTTGATTCAATGCCTCATCATGGAGATGTGGTTTCATGGAATTCTTTGATTTCTGGATACTTACAAAATGGTGAATTACAGAAATCAGTTGCTGTCTTTTTAAAAATGAGAGAAATGGGAGTTATGTTTGATCATACTACTCTGGCAGTTTCTTTAAAAGTTTGCTCTTTGTTGGAAGATCATGTTCTGGGAATTCAGATTCATGGTGTTGCAGTCCAAATGGGTTTTGATTATGATGTTGTGACTGGTAGTGCTCTAGTGGATATGTATGCTAAGTGTAACAAATTAGAGGATTCACTTGGAGTTTTCTCTGAATTGCCAGATAAAAATTGGGTTTCATGGAGTGCTGCAATTGCAGGCTGTGTTCAAAATGATCAGTTGATTAAGGGCCTTAAACTATTCAAAGAGATGCAGAGAAGGGGAATTGGGGTGAGTCAATCTACTTATGCTAGTGTCTTCAGGTCTTGTGCAGGATTATCTGCCTCTAGATTAGGTACACAGTTGCATTGCCATGCATTAAAGGCTGACTTTGGATCTGATGTTGTTGTAGGAACTGCTACTATGGATATGTATGCTAAGTGTGACACCATGTCTGATGCCCACAAGCTATTTAGCTTGCTACCAGATCATAATTTGCAATCTTACAATGCCATGATAATTGGGTATACTCGAAATGAGCAAGGGTCTCAAGCTTTAAAGCTATTTCTTCAGTTGCAGAAGACTGGTCTCAGTTTTGATGGAATATCTCTTTCTGGTGCATTAAGTGCAGCTGCAGTGAGCAAAGGGCACTTTGAGGGGCTTCAGCTACATGGATTAGCCATTAAGTCTAATTTATCGTCAAATATCTGTGTTGCAAATGCCATCCTGGATATGTATGGAAAATGTGGAGCTTTAGTTGAGGCTTCCTGCATGTTTGATGAAATGGAAATAAGGGATGCGGTGTCTTGGAATGCTATTATTACAGCTTGTGAGCAGAATGAAAGCAACCGGGAAACACTTTCACATTTTGCTACAATGCTACGTTCAAAGATGGAACCTGATGAGTTCACCTATGGTAGTGTTTTAAAAGCTTGTGCAGGTCAGCAAGCTTTCAGAACTGGCATGGAGGTTCATGGCAGAGTTATCAAATCCGGAATGGGTCTGGACATGTTTGTAGGAAGTGCTCTTGTTGATATGTACTGCAAGTGTGGAATGATGGAAGAAGCAGAAAAGATTCATTACCGGCTGGAAGAACAGACAATGGTTTCATGGAATGCAATCATTTCAGGATTCTCACTGCAAAAGAAAAGTGAAGATTCACAAAGATTTTTTTCTCATATGTTGGAAATGGGTGTAGAAGCTGACAATTTTACCTATGCAACCGTTCTGGATACTTGTGCTAACTTGGCTACTATTGGACTGGGAATGCAAATCCATGCACAAATTATCAAGCTGGAATTGCAATCGGATGTGTATATAACCAGCACTCTTGTTGATATGTACTCGAAATGTGGAACTATGCACGATTCTTTGCTTATGTTTCAGAAAGCTCCCAAGCGAGATTCCGTGACATGGAATGCCATGATCTGTGGATGTGCCCACCATGGTCTTGGAGAAGAGGCCCTTGAGATTTTTGAGCATATGCTCCTTGAGAATGTGAAACCAAATCATGCAACTTTTGTTTCGGTCCTTCGAGCTTGTTCACATGTGGGAAATGCTGAAAGGGGCCTCTCTTATTTTCACAAAATGACAAGTATATATGCTTTAGATCCCCAACTAGAGCATTACTCATGCATGGTGGACATTCTAGGGAGATCAGGCCAAGTAGGAGAGGCATTAAATCTCATTCAGGACATGCCATTTGAACCAGATGCAATTATATGGAGAACTCTGCTTAGTATCTGCAAAATCCAAGGAAATGTAGAAGTTGCAGAAAAGGCAGCTATTTCACTTTGGCAACTGGACCCAGAAGACTCAGCTGCTTACACCCTTCTTTCAAATATCTATGCTGATGCAGGCATGTGGGAACAAGTCTCAAAGACAAGACAAACCATGAGATCTTACAAGTTGAAAAAGGAGCCAGGTTGCAGCTGGATTGAGGTAAAGGATGAAGTACATACATTTCTTGTTTGCGAGAAAGCACATCCCAAATGCGAAAAGATCTACGAGCTGCTCGATCTGCTGATATGTGATATGAGAAGGGCTGGTTATGCACCTGTTACAGACACCATACAAATTGAGGAGGTTGAAGAAAATGGGCATCAAGAGGTCAAATCCTATGGCTTTTCTTAGTGTCAGTGATGAAAAGATGGCCATTGGATTGTTAACCATGAACATCAACTGCCAATCGAACGTACAACTGGAATGTAAATCTAGAGATGACCACTTGGCAAGTATCATTGCTAATTATGGATATCTACGCATCTTCCTTAGTCGAGTGGGATTTCTTGGAAGGCATTATGCTAACGAAAAGTACTTTTTTGTACTCTAAAAATGAAATGGGAGCCAGAGGTTCCAAGAGTAATTTAAAGTTGGAAAAGCAAATTTTTCTTTAGAGATGGGAAGCAGATGCTGAAGTAGTGACACAAACAATCACAAATGCACAATGAAGCTATGAGCTCCCAAGAAATGATATGATGATCTAAGTAAGCTGTTTACAAACTTTTGTTGGAAACCTCATGTTACTATTTTTGCATTAACATTTGTAACCCAAAACGAATAATTATCATAAAATTTAATTATAATTCTTTATTTTATAATTTGAATCAACTGGTTCAAGTTTAGCATGAAGCAGTTTGTATGTTTGTTTTTTAAAAAAACCCCTCAATACATTGTGTGAATTATGAGTAACTTCTCTTCATGGATCATTACACGTGTCTTTGAAGTTGTGTTTGGATTGGGATAGACATTTCTTTGAAATCTTCATTTTTCATTGATAGCCTCAACATTCTGTAGGCTTCATCTTAAGGCAATGCTTATAATACAATTTATTGGATTGGCCCTCTACTCCCATAAACTAGAGAATCGGTTATTTTGTCCATAATGATAGCAACGTTTTCTCATTTTGAGTTAATTTCACATGCAACATATGAAGGATTGATGTTTCTTTCTTATAAATCTTGGTCAACATTCTATTAAGGTAGTTTGATGTGGATTCTTCTATCTTCTAGGAGTTTTGTTATTGAAATGTTTCAAGTTTGGTGTTTGGGTAGTTTTCTTTATGGTCTTATTTGTTCTTGTAGCAAGTTTGAGGTTTCGATTTGGATGCTTTTGTATTTTTCTAGGGCTGAGTTATCTTATTCTTGGTGGATTTTGCTAGTTTTCATGGCTTTCTCTTGTTCTTGTGGCTTTTCCTTACCTTATTTTCAATACATAAATCAGGTACACATTCTTGGTGTGGGTCATTTCGATATGGCGAGGGGGAACAAATCATGGGTTGATCCTTGTTCATTGTCATTTATTACAAAAAAGAATTGTGTGATAACAATACATAATAATTTATACCAAAGTGTTGTTTTTATGTTTGTTAGTGAACTTTCGAGGGATATGCATTCTCATTCAAATATAAACATCTCTCCTTTACAATTTTAGATCACTTGGGGCATGTATGTATATTTTCTAGGTCTATTTATTTGTTTTTTTTATAAAGAATCTCCTTATTTACTTCACTATTGGTATTCACATGATCATATATTTATATATTTTATATATTTGTGTAGGTGAATGAAATTATACCTTTATATATGCAAAAGGATTAAAGATAACATCTCAACTCCATGACATTATATTCTTAAAAATTTGGTGACTTTTGTATTTTGTGAACTAACTTATATTGTTGGAAATTACATTCGCTAAATTTCTTATATTGTTGGATAATTTCTTTATTCTAATAAATTACCAAATACTTTATTTTGTTATGTAAAAAGATTACATAATTTCAATTATCAAATGAAGTCATAGTATTTTTTTTTAGTACAATTGGGGTTGGGGGATTCGAACCACATATCTTGTGGTCGTTAACATATTCGATATGTCAGTTGAGTTATACTCTATTTGGTTTAAAACAAATGCTTGAAGTAAATTTTATAAAAATAAATAAATCAACTTAAATGATATTTAAATAATTTAATGAATCTATTTGTTGCAATAAAGTAAATTATGATAAAAAAAATTATTATTGCAAAAAGTTATACTTTTTATATAGTTGTGAGTAAAAGATATAATAAAATTTACATAGCAAAAAACAAAAGTTAAAAGGTTACCACAACCATCACTCCAAGGTTACCACAACAATTAGAGTGATGATGAAAAATCACATAAATTTGTTATAGTATAAGATTAAAGCTATGAAAATTATTTAATAGCGTTAAGAAAATGGTATTATATGTGAAAGATAGCCTTAAAAAAGACTATTATAGGTTAAAGATAGCATTTAGAAAAATACTATTATATATTAAAGATAACTTTAATATAATTGGTATAGAATGTTTATATGCTAAACTTTCATACTCTATTATAGCATATGTTATAGCTATAAAAATAAAGCTATAAAAAGTAATTTTTAATAACAAGGGATGTCAAGACTTTCGAAAAAGACTATTATAGCTTTTTATTTTAGCTATTGTATCCATTATTTCATGTAGTGTAAACAAGATGCTCAAATGTGGTACCCATAAACACTAAGCATGATCGTGTCTCCTTGATAAACTTGCTTGTGACTGATATCCAGAAGACTGACGGCTTTCTATAGGTTCCACCTCAATCGAGGAGGACATATTGCTTGCGTCTACTAGAAAGGACTGGATGATTAGACATTACTCCTTTTGTTGTTTGTGGAAATTACTTTGCATCTACTACTACTTTGTATTTTTTGTGGGCTTCTAACTAATTTTTTGTTAACATTTTACACATAAGCCATTGAATTGATATCTTATAAATTTGGTGACATTCAAGTAATACATGGCACCGAAATATGTTGTTATCTTCAACATCTTGACCAAAATAAACTACTAGCATAATTTCATATAAATCAAATGAACACAAGTTTTTCTTGCAAAGTATTAATACTAATACATAAGTACATTAAAATAAATGGAGTTCTTGCTCACATGTGCTTAAAAAGAAGACACTCCTTCATATTGAAGAATATGTTCTTAATAACGTAAGATAAAAATGAATTTTATTGCAAAAATAAAAAATAAAATAAATTGATATCAATTCCAATATTCAGTACTTTTCTAAATATCTCATAAATCGTGCAAATGGTAATATATATGGTAAATTTGTAGTTGATCACATAATGAAATTTTGAATTTGTAGACAAATATGTTTGCAATTGATTTGGTGAAAACAAAAAATGTAAGAAAAAACGACAAAAAAATCAAACTTATTCACTTTACAAAAAACTGCATCAAATACCTCTGACATATTAACTCAACTCTGCACCCCAAACATTGACTTCCTGACTCAACTCAATTCAACTTTGCACCCCAAACACTCATTTACAGAACTCACTGACAAAACAACTCTGCACAACTCAACCCAACTCTGCGATCCAAACGCCCCCCCTAAAAGAGTTGTTTGGGGCATGGGCTATAATAAATTGTATACTACATACTATTATAACCCCATACGAAACAACTCTGCATTTTAAATAATATTATATACTCCCACAGACTATTATAACCTCATACTAAACAACTCTGCATTTTAAATAATATTATATACTCCACAGATTATTATAACTCATCCATTGCTTCAAACAACATTACATTTGAATGTATTTGTTCACTTGAACTATTAAATGACTTTATCAGACCATTATTATAAGTATTGTTATTGTTGTTGTCATTATAAGGGGAAGGTGGGAGGATTTGAAGCTCACCTTTAAGTCGAAGCAATATGCATATCAGTTTGATCTGAGTCATTGGTATTAAAAAACAAAATTATAAACATTAAAGCACAACAAAAGAGCCAATCAACAAAAGAGTCCCGAATTGATATAAATTTTTGTTGAATGTTCTAGCAACAATGTTGCCACAAAGCATAGGGAGGGATGCTTTTTTCAGTTGCGTTGTGTCCAAGAATATTGGGTATATACATACCCTTCCCACTTGGATTGAAGGCATTTGAAGAATTGCTGACATTGTTTTTCTCTCAAAAAGGAAAAGCTAGTTTAATGAAATTGTTGTCAAATAACATGTAAGATTCAGCAACATGTGCACATTATGTTATGGAGTTCTAGTATATCTCATAGATTCTACGATCAATCGAAAATTATTCTCAAGGTAAAAAAAAAAAAAATAGGGGAAAAGGAAATAGGAAACAAATTAACATGGTAAGGAAGGAAATATATTTACATTTGCGAAGCTTAAAAAGGAACCTATAAATGAAAAGGATCATTGATTGCCAGAACTACAAAATATAATTCAAGACTAGCTACAAAACTACTTCTTGATGTGTATATACATTGCCTTTACATAAAAAGAGATTACTTACAGAGACATTCAGAGTTAAGGATTCCCAATACTCGTAACGAAAGGAACCAACCTTCTGTAGTCTCTCCGCTTTCCCAGTATGCAGGTATCAAGAACCCGTCCAAGAATAAGTCGTGTATTTTGCAGAGCCACCTCTCTTGGTGAAGGTCCTGATTCATTCGAAACCCCCGACGCAAGAATGGAACCCGGTCCAGATGTTGATACAATACCATATTGTAAGGGGCCACTGCGACCCTTAAATGATGTCTGAGGAGCAAGAATCTTGTCCTCGAATCCACTGAGTCCATTTTCGAAGGACCCTGGTTCATGTGGGTGTGGACCTGTCATTGAACTACAACTCTGTAAAAGAGCTTCTAAGACACTCAATGCCTCCCAGCACAATGTGCTCTCCACCAACTGTGAGACGATTGCATACATATGCGGACTTTGGGAAGCATCTACAGGAGTATGTTGGAGCAATGCCTTCAGCATTAGCAGTATTACACGCTGGTATTCAACAGGCCCTTTCTCCAATAGGCGTAGCAAGTGCCCAAAAGCCTGTGCCGAGTGCTTCGGAAACCACTCGTTGCAAAGTAAAGGGGAGACACAAGCAAGAAGGATTTCAATACTTTTGATCTCACCTCGAGAGTATGCCATAAAAACAGTAGCTAATTCGTCTAGTGATTTTGCTCGACACCATATAGAAATATTGGATGCAACGGAGCATGCTTTTTTATGTTGTTGTTGGAGTGGTGAAGTTGGTCCTTTCAGTGGATCCTTACTAAGCTGCAAGCAGAGCCATGGGAGTAAGCCTGTGATGTGCATCAGAAGTCTCGTTTCTGCACCCCCGAATATGGAATCACATGAGTGCACTGTAATTCGTGAAAGAACCTCTATTGAGACACCATGACTAACAGTTGACATTAGCCCTTTAAGTACAAGAGGTTGCACCCCTTCAAACGTTGGAAGATTCCCAGTGGATGGAGGCAGCCCATAGCCCATTCTAGATTCAATCCGTTGGAAGTCCCCAATGTCGTTATTAGTATCAAGTTCATCTCGAGGCATGCTTGAAAGGAGTACATTTTCAGTTGTTTTGTCCCAGAATGATAAACGATCAATCACACGAGAGAAGAGCTCAAGAACCTGGCAGTATACATGGACAAAATCTGTGTGCATCATAGCCACACACCCCCAGAACAGTTGAGGATAGAGTATCACTTTTTCAGGCTCCATGTTCTCTACCATTACCTGCAAGGTTAATAGGATTTCCATAATGAACCCTAATACAGGGGGTACTGGATTTCCGAGACATCTATGTAGGCAACGAAGGAGAGACACACAAGTATCACTTGTAACACTCGGCCGCAGTGCACGGTATATCTGGTGTGAGCGACAAGCAAGGTGTCGTGATGTACATTCCATGGCCCATTTTAGTGCCTCTGATCCCCAAGTCTCTCGTAAATCACCTTGGAAGAAGATGGCATCCACCATGCTCTGAACCAATGCAGAGAGAAGTGCTGCACTAGGAAGCTCGGTTCTCACAACAGATGGGTCTTCATTCTCCCACATCATGCTTCCACGCTTTGACTGAACATACTTGATCAAGCTCACAACTTGTTGCTTGTTTTCTCCATCATCGTTTTCAACTTCATAAAGTTCCAAGTGCCGACCGGCAAGTGAATATAGTAAATTAACAAGCAATTGCTGGCAATGTTCTAAAACAATGTCTTCTGAACTATCCATTGAAACAAAGGTGACATGGAAAAGCAACGGCAAGTGCTCACGGAAATCTTCATCATTCTCATATGCAATTTCAGCGAGGAGGATCAATGCTATGTCAGCATGTGTCAAAGAATGTTGTTGATGACCCTGTAGCGCAGACTGTAGTTCTTTAGCACTCACCCCATGTGCAGCAACCCCAGAATGAAGCCCATCTTCACCGGAGTTTGGCGTGTCAATGAGATAGTCACCACTGTCCCTGGAGACATGCCGACTACGTATACTTCCAGTAGAACTTCTAACACCCATCAAAGGACCCGACATGTTTACTAAAGCTGGAAGTAGTTGGCCTGAACGGCCTGCATTTACTGGCACAATGTTCAACTCAGGAGGCATTGGACTTAATGGGCCAGATACACTTCGGCCTGTTACACCAGCTGTTCTCCAGCTTAAGCTCCCACTAGTATTTCTGAGCGGACCATCAAGGGATCCACGTACAAGTAGTGGTGACATGTGTGGTTGGTTGTCCACAATAGAAGTAACTTGGGCCACCAGAGGCCCCTGAGAGAATTCCAATACAAAGTTCCCACCCAAATCTCCCTTGGAACCTAGACCAACTGGCTCGATGTTGTCCTCTAGCATGCGCTGGGCCAATTGGTAAACCAGGTGATCAATAGTACGCTGAGGACATATCCGTGCTAAGTACAAACTCACCCGCTTTGCAACTGAGAAATATGTGGCAAAAGCACCACTTATTTCTGCAGATGCATTGGAATCACAATCTTCAATACCCTTTGTGATTAAGAAATCCAGAACAGGACTGATGTTCCTTGGTTTGCTAGCAATCGTGCTCCAGAGCTTTTCAATTTCATCAGGAAACTGATCCCCATGCCGCCATGTGACATAATAAAGGCTTTTTAGAAGTCTATCACTCCAACCCGAGTCTTTGAGTTTCCAGAAATTAAGGTTCTCAATCCATGGAGCCATGCACGTGAGAACCTGATGTTGAGCTATGATATCAACTGCATCAAGTTGCCTTTGCATTATCTCCTCACAAAGCAGTTGACTCAATCCAGGGTGATCTTTAGCAAGTTTACAAGAGAGCTTGTACTGAAATTGTTGGTACGAATCAGGAAGGTTACCAACAACAGCTGCTCGATAGCTCCCAGGCCCCTCAGTGCCATCTTCAGCCCATTCACGAACAGAAAGAGTTTCAAGCATCTGAAGAGCATCATCACGAATTTGTCTACTAGGGTCCACCACCTTGTACAGAATTAAGCTTAAGAGCCTTTGGATTTCACATGCTGGTATCTCTTGCCGCATATAAACTTCTGCCAGCACGCTGAAGTAACCATCAGCTATGGCAGCATCGGAGTAGTAGCACTGAAAAGAAAAAGTAGCCAATTAACATCACTGAAACAAAACTTAGACTTTGGTAAACAAAAATGCATAATCAAATCATAGGAAAAAAATGTTTCAAACCATGAGTGTACATTGGAGGTGATGATACGAGAAAATCCCACAGAGGTCAAGCATATCACAGAAAGTGATTAGCTAATAAAAGACATTTAGGAAGACAGGCATTCCTTGCTCCTCAAATTTTGTCTAAACTCAATCCACATGCATCAAATTTACTTGAAACTGATAGATATTCTTTTCATTTGAAAAATTAAAGCTGCCTTGTAGTGTGTTATAACAATGTGGAGACTGCAATTATTAATTAAATAAATTCCCAACTTTCGAGCCAATCAAAATCTGTATTTCAAAATTAAAATAAATAAATAAATAAGCTAAATCTATGACTGACGACCATTTGAAGGTTGTCTGCAGTGGGGCACAAACCAAGGCAGTCAATAAGTTATTTATTGAGATAAAAAACCATGGAGAAGTATTATCATACTCCTCCACTTGCACATATGAATCTTGTTTCACCATTTACTCATTAATCAAAACCCGTAAGGCTAAATCATGGTTCAAGTTACCATCCACGTATAACATGATAAGACCAATAAGCATCTTCAACCATTGTCCTATCATGGTAGCTGAAGTTAATGTATTTTTAAAAAACAAAAAACAGAATGAAAGTAATGAAAAAGGCTAATGTTAAAAAATATACACTCCAAAAGGGGGGAAAATAAACAAAATTAATTAAAAACAGAAGCTTCCCAATTCAAACAAACATCTTGCACAGAGGAAGCTGAAAAAAGATTGGAAAGAGAGAAGCTTTTAATTTGAACAATTTAAACCGATCGCACCAGAATTTTCATTGAAAGTTAACGTATTTTATGAGACTTCCGCATCCATGCATATGGAGAATCAATTATAACATCATCGCACCAGGTCCAGAACTTTTCAAGTCAAATGTCAAGAATTTGGAGGCTATGGTATTTCATCTAATTTTTTATAATTTAAGCACCTCAACTTGCAAAGACCCATGCAACATTTGAAACTTATATTCAAGCATTGTTTGATTTTTAGCCTTAGCCCTTGTGCATTCAGATTTGCTTTTTGAGGCCACAAAAATCTTTACAAATAGCATGGATTTAGACGCATCCTATCCAAAACTTTCTTTTCAATTATAATCTTTAAAAGAGAACTCTGTTATAAAATTTAACCAGACAAAATCCATCATAGAAGGTATAAAAGAATTAACTTACCTGATCAATGCAAGCAGGAAACAGGTCCAAATTTGTTATAAGGAGATTCTTCAAAGCCAATTTTGCTAAAGAAACGCGATTGTGAGCCCCCTTTTGCCTATCACGGCCAGCAGTACCACGGCCACCTTCTACAGATTTAGAGTAAGATGGAGTTCTAGGATCAGCTGGTGAGTAACCAAAAGGAGCCCTGGGTGCAGGCTCAATAAACAGACTATTTATCCAAGAAATGACCCTGCCACTCATTTTCCTAGCATTATCATCAAAGCAGGGCCCATACAAGAGTGAAGCCATAGCAGTCATGGAAGCCCACTGGATTGCTTCAATTTGTTCACTAAGATCTTTATCAAATGAAATCTTGTCAACAGAATCTTTCGACCGAGCATGCTGAGAAGATTTGTAACGTTCTACCTCACGTCTATAATCACTTACACCATCCTGGCCCCATGTACCACCTGTCTCATCAGACCAGGAGAGTAGAAGATCAAATAGCCGCTTTCTAGTTCTAAGGTCAAACTTCTCTGACCTTGAGTCAACAAATTCTGGGGCTAGAGATCTCAGTACAGAAGCAAGTGAATAACGAAGAGGTTGTATTTCCTGAAAGCTCTCCAAAGGTGCTGTTAAAATTTGTTTGGTCGTATCATCGATGAACTTGAGATAATGCCGACGAAAAACTGATTTACGAGCCAGCATGCCAGGCCAGATTTTTTCCGCAACAGTCCGGTAAATATTTGCAATATGGGAACGAAGCTCCTCACGGCGTGGTTTTTGGCTCTGTAAGTATGGAAGACAGTTAGCCCTCACAAGAAGAAACTTTGATATGAAAGCACCTGAGTAGTTTCAGTTCGTGGAAAATAAAATTACAAAATAGGATCACAAATCACAATAACAGGACAACTACCAGTGACCAAACAAAAAAGAAGAAGAAGAACCTGATCCAATTATCCAGAGCTTTACAAGTAAGCCCATAATTTTTTAAAAAGAAACAAATTTTTCATGAAAAGAAAGAAAAATAAGGATACAAACTCCCAAATGGAGTAAAAAGAAAACCAAAGAACAAAAAAAAAGTGAAAACGCAATTTAATAAAAGATAATGCACTTTGATTAAATCTCGGATAATACCTTCCATTTTGGCTTTCCCTCGGTCTCCAGGGAAACTTCATCGATAAAAGATGCTAGCTCACTGAACATTAATTCACACGCTTCCAAATGTGAGTGGCCAAGAGCCATGGTGGCTGCATGCTAAATTAGGAAAACTGACAAACTTTAGTACTGGTAAATAAACTTAATGTAGTTAGGTTATCTAAAACCAAACAACTTCCAAATTCAATATTAACAATTACAAACAATAAGTGAGACAAAAAAAAAAGGAAAAAAGAAGAAAGTTGAGGCAGAAAATTTGTCTAGAAAATGTGCTTACCACGTGTGCTTCTGATCCAGACTTTATTGAAGGGAAAATAAAGTGATAAAGTTCTTTGGCTTTTCCTGAGGTAGGACCTTCTCTGGGAGCTGGCGGGCATGAACATAAGAACATGGCATACATTAGCCACTGATCCAATTTGTTGTCTGAATCTTGGGATGGATGAGCCTTTCCACCTAAATCTACTGGTGTGACATGAGCAAGACGTTGCAAAACTTCAACCCTGCCAGCCAAAATTATGTTTATAAAAAACATACTAGAGCAGAAACATCCAACGTTGACTATTAAATCACAGGGAGGACATAAGAGGGCTCGATCACAATTTTGGGATAAACATGATTTACCTTGCTTCCTGAACAGAACTTGGACATAGCTCAGTAGCATACTTAACCAACTCACTGAGACAACGTGCCCACCTGTTCTTATCAGGGCTTTCAAATATTATGGACTGAAGAGTGACATCTGGAGGGATTACATCACATTCTCGCTTCAAATCAAACAGACGCCCCGAATCCCAGTAACAGCTTTGAACAATGTCATCCTGTAGTTTCCAAAAATCAAGTTAGAGATCATTGCAGTTCGATGAGTCAAGTGAAATGGAACAGCTGAGAAGTGCAAAAAACATTAAAAGAAAATACCCCATGCTCCTCTAGAACATCTATAATAAATATTGGCTCAGCATCATATTTAAGAGTATAATCAGGTTGGTCAAGTATTGCAAGGTCTCGAATGTCATTCCGCAACGCACGCACACAACGCAATAACTCCAATGCTGTATGCCTAATTTGACTATCCACAGAACTAAGGAAGATCAAACCAACTGCATCTATCTCCGAAGCACGAAATTCAACTGCTTCTCCTGACTGATGAAATGATGGCTTCTTGAACCCTTCAGTTCTTTGAACTGTACGCTTTTCATCATGCACCTCATTTTCCAAACGGTCCTCAATCAAACAAGCTCTCCAAAATCGCATAAGTTCCAGCAAGCGCCCCAGAGATGTTTGTATAAGAAGTGGAAATTCATCAGGAAGCCGTAGGATGAAGTTAGCCATCCCTCGCATTACGGCAAAGCGACGATGAGGAAGATATCTTACTATCCTGTTCAGTACCTGGACTGCTTCTTCCCGAACACCAGGATCAATACTAATTCCATGCTGAGGTATTATCTCAGTTATTTTATCACTCCTTCCAACTTCTTCGATCAAATATGGTATACACTTCAGGACCGACCGGAATAGATATCCTTGCGACTTCTCCTTTGTCACAGAATCTGGGAAGAGAACAATTCATTTTTAATTTTCCCATAAAAATAAAAGCTAGAGATACTTGAATATAGGAAAAAGAAGATCAAATGAGAAGTATACAACTTGCACAAGTTTGCACAACTATGATAATAAAACTTGAGTAGGAAGTATTCAACTATAGAAAGAAAGGAGATGTCAAAAGCCTAAAAGACCTAAAGTTTAAATTAGCATGTCCTAAAACAGGCAAAACAACACTAACTAAAGAGACTCAAACCAGTCTTGTGAGTAGTGGGCAACGGCTAAAACAAATACAAATGCACAGGATCTGATAACGGGAGATTGTCTGCTTCCCAAAGGAGAAAAGTTTTGTTGAGTTTGTGGTTCGCTTACTATAGCCAAATTCACATGGCTTTTAAGATGAATACAAAGAATTTCATGCATATAGATTTATTAAAACTATGGCTAGTTCCTGGGCTGTTGATTCAAAGCTATTTCATGATGGATATTTTCTTTTTCGCTCTTATATGGCAGTTTGCACAACATACTGTAGCATTAAGGTGTTCATTATGCAATACGTGTAGGCACCATGTACACCTTTGACATCTTATCTATTATCAAGTGAAGCAGGCTCCTAGGTATGCACCTCAGTGAGGTCCTTAATCTTCAATTCTTTTAGCACCCAAACTAACTTCTTACAAATAGACATTTTTCTTTTCTAATTAACTTTCTCCTCCTTTTTTATAAGAAAATTTCCACTGAGAAGAAATTAAATTTCCTAATTTTTATCTAAACGAGGTATCTTGAACTCCAAGCGAAAGGAGGATTACAAAGTCTTCCTCATTTATTCTGATTTCTAACAGCATATGATAAAATTATATCATATTCAAAGTTCCTAATAGTTTGCAACATTCGATACTTATAAGAGGTGTTTTTTGCCATATATTCTTCGAAACATGTTATATGAACATAATAATACAAATTTCTAATAGTTAGAACTGGGCTCTAAGAAAATTTTGTGCCTTAAAAACCAAAGTTTGGTTTATTTTTTGTTAGATTTTTGTTTGATTTATCAAAGTGAAAGATTTCTTACATACTGGAGGAGCTAAAAGAGTCAAATTTTCACAAATAAAAATATCAAATGTACTACATAATACAAGTTTGTTCATGCTTTATTACAGCTATTCCTCAAAGACCTGAAGCATAACTATAATAAAGCTTTTAAAAAATATAATAATAATGATCATGCTAGATTCGACATTTCATTCTTTTCTCATTCTACTATGATACTATCTTCCTTCAAACTGCAGTCTGTAAAACACTACAAAACAAATTACCAATGTTGGTCCTTGAAGAAGTTAGAAGAGCCTGACTGTAGGTTCTATGACAAGACCTTAAAATTGATTCAATTGCTGCCTTCACCTTTGGAATATAGTGGCCAATATCATGACCTGCTGATGCAACAAAGTTGATTAGATTAAACAATATACATGTAGACAAGTTCAGAGGCTCTTAACTAGTTGGTTACCTCTAAAAATCTCCAAGCCAATGTGCTGGCCCGAAGGAGACGTAACAATGGCAAGGAGAGCACGAAGACCAATAACTTTTCCCTCACCAGAACTATCTTGTTTTAATAATTCCAATAACAAGTGGTTCATTGCAAAATCAAGATTATGTTCCGCAATAGTCACACAAAATTCAACTAGTTTATCATGTTGAACATCTTGAGTAAGCAATCCTTTCTTTAGAACTGTAAGGAGTTGAGATGTCACACTGTCTAAGTAGTCCCATATACGATTTGGGGCCTGATTAGCTGCATGAACACTCAAGTAAAACCTTAAAACCCGATGAAGACAGTCCAAGGCCATAAACCGATGATTCTTGTCCTGCACAATCAAACTAACGTTTCATAAATTTGAGTGATGGAAACAGGATGGCATATTAAGTTTCCATTCAAATATACTGGAGAAACTTCTCACATTGAACATTGAAGAAGAATCGAGGATCTTATTAGAATTAGTTGTAGTCATCATTCACTTCCTCAATTCAAAAGTAAATGGAACTTACTCTAAGAAGCTTGTAGAGTTGCTCCATATGGGGACTTAAGTTGTTGTGAAAGATTTGAGGATCGCCAAGACAGAGAAGAAGAGTGACCAACGGATAACCAACCTAGAACACAAAGAACAACTAATGTGAAGCACAAGAGGAAAAACAGGCATGATGTTGGATACGAAGAAGAATGTTAATATGATAAATCCAAAAATATTATGATGTCAAAGATATCTACCAATCAAAATTGCTCGGCTATTCCCAGAGACAACAATCTCATCAATTTTGGAAAATGTCTTTTTATCAGCCAATTTTTTTACAGTATCTGACAACACTGTTAGAAATATAATTACCCTAACATATATTTATCTCCAAACAAAATATCCTCTATGTTCTTCAGAAGTAAAATTTTTTTCATCAAAACATGCGTGAGATACAAAAAGGCCAACAGCCCACGCCATGCATGTCAAAGAGCCAAAACAGAAAAACGAAACTCCAACCCAAATTTATAGCTTTAATATAGTGAATAAAATATTGACTTTCTTACAGGAAGGGGAAAAAATGGAGTCCACTTACAGTAATATGTTTGCTCTGTTTATCCATCCAATGCATCAACTGTGCTCGAATTCGTCCAACAGCTTCATACCATAAGGTAAGTGCACGTTCAACACCAGAAGGTGGCCATTGGCCTTTCCCTCCATCTGCCAGTGGAGCAAGGATGTTTGAAAGCATGTTGCAGAGGGCATGGTGAAGCTCACTTTTGCGCTTGTGTGGAGCACGATTAAGAGGATTGGCTTTAGCCACAAAGGAGGCAGATGCATTCACTCCACCCTCTGTCTTAACCTAAGAAATGAAGTTGATATGATGTTATTATCTTTATACGATTTTGCATAAAAATAAGCTATATACATACCCCAAGCTTAAGGTAGCGCATCCCATTGATGATACTAAGAGTTTCACTTCGTGCAACACTGGTGTCTATCCTACGAGTATTGAGTTCCATGAAGAAGCGTTCAGTCACAGAACTAAACCTGCAAATAATAACACAATAGAGCATAAATGTTTTTACCCCTTTTTAGTTGAAGTAAGATGACTATAAACATAAGTTCATGAAGGAGATAGATCAGAGAAGTGCATGGCAAAACTAGTTAATACTAAAACAAAAAAAAAGTAGAATTCCAATGCTATAGTATAGAAATAAAGCAAGCATCGATTGACATGCATTCATGATAAACAAAAGCTTATGCAAACCTGACAATTATATTGAAAATATTGCATGCAAAAAGTCCAATTCAAATAAGTGTCAAATGTTAGAACAAAATTGTTTACAGTTTACCTGATGCGAGACAAAGCACCTAAAAGCTGTGCTACAAGATCCAAAAGAAGCCCCCGCAAATCAACCAATGAGGGATATTCAACCTGGCTAACGACCCTGCAATGACATTTAATCACCTAAAATTTTGTTCCATGTCAATGAGGAAAACAAAAGGTATACATGCACAAGCACGTCTCTCTAGACAATTTGCCAATAACTGGACATCAAGTCATATTGTCTAATAAATGATAATAATCCTGTTTATATGTGCAATAAATCTAATAACAATATTTACCATCCTATTCTGTGGTCTACAAGATGCAAGCAGAATTTCAATGTTATACATTGTATTATTTATTTTTTATTTGACAAGAAACACAAACTTTTTGTTGATATTTGAGAAGTTAAAAGTCACCAAACTCCTATCTACAGTATCAAAGCATTGGAAAGCAATTATGGTACAAACTATTTGTACAGTGCACAGCGCAAGAAATACTCAAAATGAAGCAACCACGACTCAAACGAAACGATATAACAATTTTAAAAAATAAAAATAAAGCTTACCACTTTAAATATGAAAATTTCAAGAACAAAGGGCAATTTCAAAGTCAGTCAAACAATTACTAAATTTCCGTACAGGTCTATTTATTTTAATGAAAGGTTATATCTATGCCAGAAAAAGAAAATAAAACTGGATTGTTCATGAACAAAGCCAAAGCAACCTTACCTATCAGCATTAATTAGCCAATCAAAAACGAAGTTTTCAAGCCCAGACCAAAGCTTCTCTACAATGATAAACCGCTACCAATTAGCTACAAAAGAAGAAAAAAACAACAAAAACAAATTCAACAGAACACTGTGCAAACCCGTAAGTCCTTCCTGAGGGCAGCACTCCACAAAGCGAATACATGCTGAGCAAAATATGCACTCAACTGCAAGCTAATCCCCAAGAAAGCATATCATTATAACTTCCAAGTTAATAAAGAAAACTTCTCCAAACAAGTGATTTTAAAGCAACCATATCAAGAACACTATCCATCACTGTTAGAACGAGTTGTTTTGAAAGAAAAAGAATGATGAAAACCTCTTTGGAAATTTTACCTACTGAGCAAAAATGAAAAGTACTTAAATTTAAAAGCATGCACAAGAGAAAAAAATGACCTGGAGATTTTTTTTATTATTATTGGAGATAATATTTCTTTCATTATTAACAAACAACAGAAAAACAAAAATTTCCTACATGACCACACCTGGCAAAGTGCACAAAAAAGGTAACAAAAAGATGAGAATGGAAGATTAGATGGTTCATCCTCAAGCCAAGCAAAAAAGAAACTAAAAGAGATTTTTCCTATCATTGAAAGAAGTGAAGGATCCAAGAGTTACAAGAAAATAAGCCACAAGGGAAAATATGCGGATAATTAGTTTTGATAGCCAAGGAAAATACATAGGGAAGAAAGCACTCCCACTGAAAAAGTATACTGAAACATATTGTTAACTAATGAAATTTAACCAGATAACAACAGAAATTACTTATTTGACTTTGATAGCTCAATACGACATAAATTCATTAACATTTTGAACCATTTAAGCTGATAAAAATACCATTTGGCAAGAATCATCAAGAGTTAATGGCAACCCACAACAACTAAGATGATTGGACACTTTCCATTGGCATTGCAATCATAAAGCTTTGAAACAACAACATTCATTTTGAATAGTTTTCACAAAAATAAGCAAACCTTTCTTTGGAAAGTAGATGCGTCATTTGCACCCTTTGGAGATTCGCTGCATGAGGGGAAAAGGAGATATTGTAAAAGAACTATCAAAAAAGATATAGCTTCTTTTTCTTTTTCTTTTCTTTTATTTCTTTTTTTTTTGGGACTGTAGAAGGTTTCTCTTGCGGCAGTCTTAGACTATAACATAATCTTATCAAGTGTAAGCAGCATTGCAAGAGAAAGGAGAATTTTAAATAATAAAAATTAAAAGCATTAGCTCCATTTGAACATGCACACTCCCCTCTTTTCACTCCGTCATCTTAATATTTTTATCCTGTTGCAATCTCATTATACTCATACGCTCCCCTGGTTTGTCCCTCTCTGCCTAGAAACACTAATTATTCCCTCCCTCTTAGTCTACTTACTTTGCTCCATGATCTCTCGCTCCTTCACGCACTCTCTCCTAATTTTTATAGTTGAAAATAGTTTCATTAACCAAATCAATTCAAACAAGGGAATTACAAGAAAGATCTCTAACGGACTTTAATAGGGGAAATAGGAGGTTACAAGACAGAGTGTATTACAAAAATATACTCTATGATAACAACACCAAAATTACACTTCATTACATCAAGATCGCTGCCTAGGATAGGCCCACAAAATTTCTTCATCCTTCTAAAGTCATGTGAGTCTGATGATCTATCACCTACTTAGGAACTCAGCTACAAGCACAAAGAAAAAAGTAAAGAGTAAGTCGCCCAATCTAAAACTAAAACCCTAGAAGGAAGGATCTTTTCCCTTGACTTATCAGTTATCACTAATCAACACTGTTTTAAAAAACAAAAAGACTTGTACTTGAAAGTTAAAATGCAGCTCCACATCCATCTCCTCCAATTTTCTTCAAACCTCTTTTCACACTGTTCTTAAAACTCATTTCACACTGTTCGTAAAATAAGTTTCTCCTTACTGCATCTCTACTTCAAAACTCTAGAGTCTAGAGCCCCACGGGCCCACACAGTATCACACTAATCACTATAAAACAGTGCACTCTCACTCACCAACACACTTCTTATTGTTGTAGTGTTGATTAATTAAATTTACCATAACCCATTAGCTTAAGCTTTTGGGCTGATTGGTAATTTAACATGGTATTAGAGTAGGAATACGTCAATTTCTCCTTCAATTAATATTGATCTCCACTTGTTGGGTCTTCACATTTTCAAGCCTAGAAGTGAGGGAGAGTGTTAGAGTGTTGATATAATTAAATTTACCATGACCCATCAGCTTAAGTTTTTGGGTCGATAGGTGATTTAACACTTACCAATTTCTTTACCAATATACTCTTCAAAACAATCACAATTTCTCCACCTTTCACAACACACTTAACAAAATTTGTTTAATTATACCCCTATTAAACACTTATTCCCAATCCCAGTTTACTTTACACAGAGGTCAAAGTATGTTATCCTCTTATTTTAGTTGTACTTTTTCGCAATTAGTGCGATTTTATTTCCAATTTAAAAGAAAAATAAAAACAATGATAAACACACACGTACATGGCTACATGCAACACAATTACACCAAGATACTCGTATTCATTAGATGAAATGTCCAGAAGTAGGACGTCGAAACTAAGAAATGTTACGTAATAAATAATAAAAAATAAAGATTCTCTTCCAAACTAATTCCAATCGACAATGAAAAACAGGTCAATATCTGGATTCAATACTGTAAACTACCGCTAACAAAGAAGGGTCATGCAGAAAGTTTTCCTTAAGAGAACGATAACAGAAAATAGAGGAGACTAGGAAAGTTGAGGCACCTTTCTCTCCAGCGAAGAAGAGCCTCTAAAAGTGGCACAGGTGTGTGTCTCGCAACCATAGCCAAGGAATCCAGTACTTGCTCATAGGCAGGGTCTGATGGTCGAAGATATTGTCCATCCTGAAAATTGGAGGCAGACAAGTAAAGTGGAGGATTGTTTACAAAATAGTACTAGACAATTGTTTACAAAATAGTACTAGACAACAAAAATGGACATGATTTCTGACTTGCTCCCGTCAAAGTGCACAGAACAAAGATAAAACATGCCCACCAGCTCAAGCAACACACACGAACAAAGCACATGAAATCATTAAGCACTGGCCAACTGGCACCCAGAAAAACAGAAAAGAATCTGTCAGAGTACTAGAAAATGCACGGTATACATCCTTGACTCATCTGGGAGGATGTTAAAATTACACCCAGCATCAAAAAAGCTTCAAATTATAATAATAATCAGTGACAATACTTATGGAAAAAGTTAGCACACATCCTTTAGTCTTCACATTTCCAGCAAAGTGACGATTATAACACTTCCATCTTCTTCTTTTCTCGGATGGGGGACTAGCAAAGCTGCACATGGAATTTTCTAGATGGGAAACATTGGGCCAGGGAAGAGGAAACAAAAGAAAAACTGAACCTGAGCTTGAGCGGTTTCGATTCGACGCCGAGCGAGGGGGAGAAACCGCTGAAGCAGAGCATCAACAATTAGCTTGGCAGCACTGCCTGCCTTCCCGTCTTTGACCATACTCACCATAATCACTCAGCTTGCATTAACTTCACAACCCCTTTAGTGAACTTTCAATGAATCTCCAATCGCACTGATTCGTTTCCCAATCTCCCCGTGATTTCAATCCGTTCGGCGAGTCTGATCTTCGTCCAGCAGTTCAGGCTTCTAAGCGAAGAACCCCCTTGACAACTGACAACAAGGAGATCGCTACATCGACACGGCCAGTTCCGATGGGTCGGTTCATTAGAAAGAAACCCAGAAGAAAGTAAAGCAGCTAAAGCACAAAGACCAGAGTATGAACTCCTATAAATCAGAACAATTCACATGAAAACGCAAGGGGGGATTGATGGTGCTACGAGGAAGAAGCAATGGAGCTTTGTTATCGAGGGCGTATAGGATCTGCCGGAAACTGTGCAAGAATTCGAGACGAAGTTGCTTCATTTTTCACAAAATTTCATTTCTTTTGATTGGGAATTGAAATTGATGCATACTCGAATCAAGAAAGGTGGAATAACAGGGTGGATTTATGCCTATTTCTTGTTTTTAAAAAAGAAAAAGAAGAAACTACAAAGAAAAAATATATATTTTTGTTTGTCCAGACAACAAAAGTCGCGGATCACGTTCTGCCGAAATAAATTTTGGGTCGGATTTTTCCAATTCAACCATTGCTATTTCAAAACCCATACAAATTAAAAATTAATTAATTAACTAAATACTCAAATGAATTCGGCTCTTACTCTTAATTGAAAATATATATCCTAACTAGTTTATCTTTGTTGAAGTTACTAATTTGATCTTTTTTTAGTTCAACAAACTTCTAACCTTTTAATAGAGAGTATATGTTAATTATCGATAAATTAAACTCACTTTTGCAAAGTTAGTAATTTTATTTATTTATTTTTATAGTTATAACTCTTTTGATAGATTGTTTTTAGTAGTGTCATTCACGGTGATGATTTGAACCCTCATCGTAAGAGAAGAAATAAATATCTTAATTGTTGAATTATGCTAATATTAGGGACAAAAATTGTTTGATTGTATTGACATGAGTATAACTCAACGATTAAAACATCTATTACTTTCTTATATCAAAGGTTCAAATTCACACCGTAACAAATTTATTGTAGTTAAAAATAAAGTTGATTGTAGTGCTTGATTCTGTTTTTTATAACTTATTTTTTAGGATGAATCAATTCTTACCCACTTTTCCAATTCATCAATAATCATATTAGATCTCAAGTATACGAAGTGATTTTTACTTTTTAGTGTGCTTATGTCTGTATAATTGTAAAAAAAAAAAAGGTGTACGCTTAATGAATATCGAATTGAGTACGAAATTGACAAGACTTTAAAAACTAGTGTGATGTAACATAAGTTAAATAAAAAGTAAAATTTACGACACTTGCCTAAGTCAAATATTTAATTTGATAAAATTAAAAATTTAGAGTAAAAATTTATATACTTTTATATAGTTCAAGTGTAAATTTTAAATTTATTTTTTATTTATTATTTTTTTCAAAAGACGGTATAAATGTTCCTTTACTTGTAATTTATAAAAATCAAATTAAGTTACATTAGAATTCACTAAATAAACAGTTATTTAGAAAATAACAGAAAAAAAATGAAAAGAGTAAAATGTTATTTCTATTTCTTTATCATTTATTAAAAAAGTTACTGTTGAATCAATTTTATGAATAACAAATCTACTTATTATTTTATATAAACAACAAGAAAACTTCAAATAAAAGCATCAAACACATTTTTTAACTCAACAATCATGGGAGTAGAGATCGAATAGTAATTGATGTTTTATCCATTGAACTCGACTGATAACATTATTTTTAAGCTAATGTTAAATTAGTTTTTGCATAATGAAATATAAAGGTTTGTTTAGAAATTATTTTATTTGCAAAATTTTAAAAGAATAAGTTGAGTTTACACCCCCAAGCCACCACAATATTGTTGAACTAAAAAAAATAAAAGTTAAAAAGGGATCAACATAGGATCATATTAAGGTGAGGACTAGAAGAGACGGAAGAAAACAGGACATGGTAAATTGTAGATTATTGAGCAGCAGAGAAGAGAGATCATTAGAAAGAGAAAAAGATAAAACAACAAAAACATTATTCGAAGTGCTCAGAAACTATAATGGGGTCTGATAGAAAGCCTCCTTTTCCAATTCAGTTATTTGGATTTCAATGATGTTTTTAACTCTATCCTGGAAAAGGAAAGCTTATAAACTATGATCATTGAATGGAAGATAAATTCATCAAAGATGGAAGGAAAACTATGCCTATGAAAAGTTTGAACTAAATTTCTGTAGGGAAGATATATTCCTCTTTAAAACAGTACAAGACGATCGTTGAGACACAGGACCAGTTATAGAGATTAGCACTTACATTTAGAAGTAGTTCCACTTCATCCCATAAAGATCCCCAAATGCAGCATCTGATAAGTGACAAATGAGTGAAGGTATCAGGAGTGTGCTTCTGATGAATCATGCGTTCATAAACTTGCAATGCAATTTCTGGCTTCCTAACCATCTCACATGCACTAATAACAATGTTATATGATGATGCTGAAATTAAGAGACCAGAAGCCTCCATTTCCCATAAAATTTGGTGAGCCCTGTCCCATAACCCAAGCTTTGAACAAGACAATAGAATGTTATTGTAAATATGTATATTCAGTTGTGTCTTCTCCTCTCTTTTCACAAACTCAAAGAGATGAATGGCATCATTGTAGCGATTTGCCTGATAAAGAGCACCAAGTAGAGCATTCCATGTATAAACATCAGGTGAATGACTCATAGATTTCATCAAACAGTATATGTTGAATGCTAAAGTGAACTCCTTAGCTTTTCCTAGAGCATGGATCAAGGCATTGAATGCAATGGAATTAGGTTGGATTCGCATTTCAACATGTCTTGAAAGACTCTTAAAGCAAAATCCCACTTCCCTTCCTTTGTAAATGCGCCAATAATAGCTTGCATTGTATCATTACCTGGTTTAAAATAATTTTGAACCATCTTTACATAAATGTCAATTGCAAGTTCGTTCTGGTTGCAGCAGACAAAGTGCTCACCAATAGAGAATAAGTTATGTGTGTTGCGATACAACCATTTGCCTCCATTAGTCTCCATGTTCCCTCAGCTTCAACCCAGTTATTCTCTTTTCCACACACTGATATCATCGTGTTATAAACAATTGCATCAAACTGTTTGAAGTCGTGTTCGTGCTCCCATGCCTTGAACATCTCAAGAGCAGAAAGAAATCCATGAGTGTCTGCAACTTCTTTGAGTATGAGGCTATAAGTGTGCCCTGTTGATAACTTGTTTGACTTCATAAACTCAAAGACTCTTAAACCGTCATCAAATGGCCCATTCCTCAAAAGACAAGCTAAAAGTGAATTTAAAGCATGTAAACTTGGCAGAAGACCTGCTAATTGCATGGACCTGAATAATTCCAGCACACTTTTGATTTTTTTTTTCTACTGAGAATTAAAATACGCTTTGATAGAATAACTTCGTCAGTTTCCTCAAGAAAATGCACCTTCTTGTCGTTTACCAAAGCCTCCCCTTCTAACATTTTGGACCGGTTTACATCTTCAGATTGAAAGATTGGCTCATCCTGATTTTCCATGTCTCCCCAGGGAGGCGATTTCCACTCCTGAGAGGGTTCTTCAACTCCTTCACCAGCGACCAATCCGATCGCCTCATCCTCTTCACATTTCAAAAGGGTCCCAACACTAGTCCTAAACTCCAGGGCCCTTGTGGACTGAACCACCAAATTCAATCGTGGAATATTCATCGATAACATTGAAACTACATTACCCCCACACGTTATCCTACACCTTATACATGATTTCAATTCTGGATTAACATTTATGCACGGATGGAAATGCTTGGGTGCACAACTAACCGGGTAACACGAGTCAAGTTGGTAATTCAACTCATTTGATAAAATCAGAGTGGGAGATGGATTTATAAGCACTCCTTTCATAATTTACCAAACATAAAAAGAACAAGAAAGTTTACAATCCAGGAATAGTGATTCCAAATCAGTGAGCCTGCAGAAGAAGAAAACAATCTCTAAGAAACGAGGCAATCACAATTCACAAGGATACATGAAAAGGAAAAATACAATCTCTAATTAATATTAAACTACTTTTAAATACACAAACAAAAAAAGGAAGATGAATTTCCCCACCCTTCCATTCTCAATTTTACTTGTCAGAGGAAAAAACATGTTCGTATATTCAATACCCATGAACGAGAAAGAAGAAAAGTTAAAGATACGCAGAAATTTCTTCTATGCACATTAAAATCTATGATAACTATCCATCCATACCAAACCAAAGTTTCTGCTGATGAAATAAATACCAGAAAGAACCGCTCACGTTTCAATGATAGAACAAATACTCTCAATATTCATTCAAGTCGAGAGAGTTACCGAGATCTTCGTCTTAATTCCCACCTTCTTGTGGAGCAACAAGATTACAGATGGGAGCTCAAGCAGCAGGAAGAAGGCCCTCTGGCAAGTAGTTCCCTCCAACAGCTAAATTACGTCGTTGCTTAACTGTTATAGTAAAAAAAAAAATCCATTTAAAAATTAAAGCCTTTTAATTTGTCCTTCAAATTGACTAAGATTTGTCTTCATCAATTCAAAAAAAATTTAATGTAATAAAATAAAATAAAAAATATTTTCATTTCTCCAAACAAGAAATCTTACTTTTTACTCATTAGAATTCTATTAAAATTAATTGGGTTCCAAACAAAATAAAAAACCTTAAATCATTTCAATATTTCAAAATTCTGTAATTTGAAATCATTTCTTATTAAATACATACACCAAATAAAACGTAAGTGTCAATTTAAACATTGTTAGATTATTAAGACATGTATACTTCCAAAATATCATAAATTCGTATTCAAATTCTTCTGCCTCCATATGTTGGTATTAAATTTTGATTGACATTTTCACATATCCATAAATTCGACATCGATATAGGTTGAATCGACGTTTCTAAAATTTATACATTTATTTTAAAAATCAAATGTTTAGATCGCTAGCCCACATTGTTGAACTAAAAAAATATATATATGGTAGGCACCACTTTGTTTTTTAGTAGTCAAGTCTCCTCTGCAATTTGTCTATCATATCATCTCAAAGTAAACAGATATATGATTTCATCATTTGATCAGGAGCGTTTGTCCAATGGCTCATTGGTAGCTTCCTTTCCTCATCAAACATTTGAACCAAAATTCAGAGGGCAGATTTATATGATTTCATCATTTGATCAGGAGCGTTTGTCCAATGGCTCATTGGTAGCTTCCTTTCCTCATCAAACATTTGAACCAAAATTCAGAGGGCAGATTGCCAGTCCATTACAAATAGCATATGCACAAACATTTACATGTACATGAAACCATTTGCAAGAATTAGAGCTGCCGAGACTGAAAAATGAGTTAAGTCACAAAGAGTGGTACAATTCTGTAGCAGAACTTGTGATGAATCAAGAAAATGGCAGTGGTGATTCTTTATTCACCACTTTCACGTTTCATTTGAATCATAGAATGGGGGAATATGTACAAGCAATCCTTTGTTACTGTGGCAATCTTGATCATATTAGGATTTCCCTTTCTGGGAAGCTTATGGTCCATTCGACTTTGACCGTATCCAATGAATGGAAGCAGATGGGAAGTTCTTACAGATCTGTATGTTGGTCCAGCAGCTCCAATTGAAGATATGTAAAAGAAAATACATGGCGACTATTGCTGTGTCCAAGGAGTATTGTCCATTTGATCATTTTGAAAAGCTCTTTAGAAGTCGACCTGAGTAGAGCCTTTCAAGAGATGAAAACCTGATATATACATTACAGTGGCCAGTGTGCACCAGGGTCTCTGAGCATCATCGTCTATTACTCTTGAGATGTGAATGAGTAATAGTTGAAGGTGTATATTTGCAGGCAAAAACCGGTTGCACGCATTTAAGGGAGCAGAAAATGAAGAGAGTTGCACCCATGTAAACTTAGTTGAAGAAGTAAGGCGACTCCAAAACTTCCTTTAGATCGAATTCTCCCCGTTCGGGTAGAGGAGGAAAGACCAATGCAGGAAAAGATCGCTGAAAGTCATCCAATAACTATAAACAAACAATTAGTCAGATCAATTGCAATGCCAACAAGTATAACACATCAAAAGAAAAAAAGGAATGCACATTCTTCACAATGATGTAATTTTCTATTAATTTCAAAGAGAATTTCATAAACTATTTGAAGTAAGCAAGACACAAACTACCAATTCCATGGACAAAAGAACTAGCGATAAGAAAACTCTATTAAGACTTTTCCCATCCCCATGGAACCTATTTCTCTACCACATATAGATTTTTTTTTATATCTGCAAGTGTCTGAGCCAGCTTTCACATACCACGACTATTCTCATGGCATAACTGTCTAACCCTAATACATTTGGTTGGATTGCTAAGGTAACTCGTAAGATATTAAATCCTTGGTAAGTAACCACTAAGACTTGAACTCATTTCTTCTAAACCCTTTTAATTATTTACATGGTCCTTATTGACCACTAAGTCAACCCATGGTGGTTTTTACCACATATAGAAAAATTTGTAATCATCTCCATGTTAACCGATTTTTCTAAAACCAAGAAACATTCCCATGTTTATCCAATGCATTATTCGATGCAACAAATTTCAAATGATAAAAATTACCTGTTTTCCCCTTGACTCAATCACAAAGAAGTTATGACTATATGCATTAAGCAAACTGGAAGCTGCTTCTGATAATGTTCAAAATGAAATATGAGGTAGGAAAGTCAGGAAAGTCGTACATTTTCCAGTATTGGAGTCCCATAAAGTTCAACAAACTTCTCTCTAAGTATTTTATTCATTTCATCCACATCGCAAGCATGCGTCCAGTACGAATCATGAACCCCTAACATCACACATGAGCATATAGTAGTTAGCACTAGTAGAGCGTGAAAGCCTAGATAACAGAGAAAATAATCCACGAGAACAAACCTGCAAAATTCAAACCTGCCTTTTTGCAGGCAACTGCAGTCATCATCATATGAGAACCATCAAGGGAGTGAACAAAATTTGGTGGGAATGCTGTCCGCTGCCTCTTTGCCAAGACCTGCAACGTCCAAAGAAAATTCTTCCAATCGATTTTCTTACAAGAAAAGATGAATTTTCATTGATAATATGAGAAGTTCCAGGTGAGTTATAAATTTATAATGTTACCTTGTCTGTTTCTCGTTGTAGCGTCAAAACTTGGAGAGAAGTTTTGATCTGAAACCAATCATAAATTAGTTAATGCCTTAAAATATCCCTTCTATACTACCATAAGAGAATTGGTCACTTTTACTGATTATGTAAAATCTTCAACACTCACAAGATGCCTTCCCAACTTGCGATATGGTTGCACAACAGGTAGTCCAAGGGGTGTAGTCCATCGCACAGGTTGATTTTCAGAGGCAATAATCTATTTGAATACAAACTTCATATTATTTCCAATACATAGCCAAGAGGGAGTTCACACCGTTCTTTTTTTTTCCCCTTAAAGAAAAAGCTGATAAGAGAACTAACTTTTGCACAGTCTCCAAGCCAACTCATGATCCCACGGGCTGCTTCGAACATTTCCCCTAGTGCCATCAACGTGGTCTGCTCACACATAATGTTATTGAACATTATTAAATACTTGACCACTCATTCAAGCATTTAATTCATAGAAGTTCCCAAAATGAAAATGGAAGGACCCACCCCCCCCCACCCACCTTGGCAGCATAGCAAGAACAACCAAAGAGCTCTGAATCATCAGATATGGCAGCACGTTCCTTCAGCCTCCTTTTGATCTGATCACGAGCACCGATATAGGTGACACCATAAACTGATGTCATCACTGTCTGCTTCACCAATTTCCTGTCCACCTGGATCAGCAAACAATCCAGTGCAAGTATAAACACAGTTAATCTACCTAATAGGAGTTTTTTCTGATTGCAAAATATTTAGTGATTGCACCAGAAAAATTATATTTTCCCATTTTGCTTTGTAATACAAAGCTTAGAGTTCAGAGATCTCAAGTAGGCAGAGAACCTGATCTACTAATGTTTTTGCACGCAATGCATCTGGAAAAGTTGCTGGTTCTCTTTGTGCATCTCTCCGCATGATTTCTAGAACCCTGCAACAAATATATATAAAACTTCCGTGATGTAGGTTTCCCGAAAAAAATAAATCCATGGTGTTATTAATTGAATGCCTTCCTTCATCCACTAGAAAGGGGAATAAAAGGATATCAGGAACCTAACACTTCAAGTTCTAAAGTAGTAAAATCAGTTCAAGCCCCTCACAGATTGCAAATTGCTTTTACAAACATCAAACTATATATTGCATTCTCTGTGAAGCCTAGTAATATTAGGTTCAAGCACATGAGGATCTTGTTTTAGAAAGTGGAGGTGAAGTAAGAAACTTTCTAAGAACTCAGACATAACTATCTAGTATCTATTTTGTTGTTTATAAATCATCAGAAATCCTTAGAAGGATCAAATTCCATATTTAAGAGTTTTCACCAAATAAGAGTTGAAGATTTTTTAGTAATCCACCAATGGTAATTGGAAGTTTTTTCCCCTCCTCTTTTGTTTTTTTTTTGCAAGGCAACAAAAGAGATTTCATTGATATGATGAAAAGAGACTAATGCTCAAAATACAAGGAAAAAACCATAAAATAACCAAAACACAAGAAATCCCCAACGAAAACATTCAAAACCATTGACCCAAAAACTAAAAACCCAGAGAAACTCTCGAGACTCCCAACCCAAACCGAAGCCTTTTCCTTGAAAAGCCCATAAATTTGCGCGCCTTTGAAAGCAAATGAAAGCTTCGACAGAAGCTTCTTCTTGAGAGAGAACTTCCATCTGAAAACATGTGCCAACAAAAGATCCAAAGCATGACTCTGGTTAGACTTCCCCGACTTGGCAAGCTCACTTGAACAAAAAACCAATTCCTAACCACCGAAGAATCAACTTGAAAAATATCTCCTGATGAGATCCTTCAACAGAAACACCAAGCAACAACCCAGAAGGAAAGAAATCCCACCCTCCGACTTTAGACACTCTTCTTGGAGGCAACTGATCAAGGACCCAACTGATAATATTGACCTCTCCTTCCAAGCACCAAGACCCGACAAAGTAGTAAGAGAAAGAGCGTCATTCATTCCACAAAAATTTTCGCTCATACGACACTTCGTTAACTGATATTACAGCCTCAACCCACATTATTAACATCCCTCATGATTTACCAAAGCACCAGACTTCCCAAAAGCTTCCACATGTGCCCAACCAATGTCCCTTGAGCTCCAAAGGGACTTGATTACCTTGTTATCTACGCATAACAGCTTAGATTCCTGAATGAGAACAATTTCAGGGGCTAATTTCTGAAGAACTCTTTTCAATTTGACCCTCTTAGATCCCGCCCCCAAACCACATGTATTCCATGTCAAAATCTTCATGCCAAACTCACTGAGACCCGCTTCGGAGGGATCTCCTTCAACTGCAAACCGCTGGCTCGGAGCAAAGATTCAAAGCGAGTCAACTCGGCTGGACAATCAAGGTGACCATCACCAGATTCATTCTCGGCCTGAGCACCACCTTCCACAGAATCAAACAAAGCAGCAAGATTAATAATTGTAGGAGAGACAATTAGGGGTTGCTCCCATACCTTCTTTACCGAGGATAAGTCCGAGTTGCTAATACTTACTTCTGATTCCACTAACAAATCTTCACCTCCCACCGGGGAAGGGTGGCAAAAATCCAGCTCCTGATTGCTTGAGGAGAAAAAGGAAGCCTTCGTGAATGGAATACCCTTCTGCCCAATGAAACAGTTTTCAATCGAAATATTCTCACTTGCAAAAGCCTGATTGCGAGTGCTCTTAGAAACCGACAGCCTTTCTTCAGAATTTAACACAACGAGACCTTCATTTTCCAAAAAATCAGGAAAGATCTCGGATCCACATTTATCAGGAATTGATGAATGCACTTTTATACTTCTTCTAACATAACACTTACCACAAAAGGAGTCTTTCACCTCCTTTACACTCACGGGTTCAAAGGAGGAGAGGAGAGGCTCTTCAAATTCTGCCAAAACACCCGGATCAGTGTACACAGCCCCCCTTTGTTCTTGTTCTGAATCATTAGCAGCCTCTTCGAATCCCAAGGGCAAGTTCTGATTGTCTGAAGCTTCCCCAAAATCACACATACGTCCCCTCGACTTCTGCAAACGGCTTCCATTAAGGGCCATATTAATACCCTCGTTAGAATGCAAGGAATCTAAACCAGTCGAATGATTCATCAGAGGGGGACTATTAATTAGTTCATTAATAGGTTCATTCACTTGAAGAGAGAGAGAGACCTCAACCTCTCCTGTAGACAAGTCTTCCTCCAACGACACATAACCCCGCTTGGCGCACTCATAGTCATTCGCTCCCTGTAACAACTCCAAAGATGATTCATCTTCCCAAACTTTGCGGATTCTTTGCACATCAATTGGATTTTCAACATCTTTCCAAATCAAATCTTCCTTCAACCTATCCAGAACCTTTAGTTTTCCCATGAATTCGTAAAGAAGCCAAAAACTCCCAAGTATTGGGTCAGTTATTGGAATGAAAGCCGGACAAAAACCACAAATATTAGGAGCTACCTTTAATTTTGCCACCGACAAATCAGTGAGATTGAGAGTATCTGTTGAGACTTCCAACAGTCCCCCAAAATGTTGGCCAATTGCTTCAAAAACGTCTTTCCTCCACAGTCTTAACGGCAGATTTTTTATGGCAATCCAACCACCATAACCAACCATCAATGATGGCAATCCGTGCACTCGGTCATCCCATCTCTCCAGCAAAAGATGAAGGCCTCCAATTACTCACCACCTTCCATCATTACAAGACAGGCTCCCTCCCGAATCCGAAGATAGCATCTCTTTAAATAGAATGATTGCTTTATCATTCGCAAAAGGATTAATCTGTAATCTACAGCCAAAAAAAGAACGAAGCACATCCTTAACCTTCGCCCAATGAATGTGTGCAAACAGCCTTGAGACCACCCAGACTTTCTCAAAGTCCATTGATAGGGCCTCATCCTCCTTTCTAACCCAATACCCCTCCTGAATCAAAGCACGGGGTCGACCAGAACGTTGCACTTCAGGGACTTTGCTTGAATTCACCCCCAATCCATCCGGATTCAAACGACCCGAAATCGGAGAGTTGTTAGAACTTCCTTCCAAACCAACCAAATCCGGCCGCAAATGGGGGTTACCAAGAGAGAAAAGGAAGTCCGTGAGACAATCCCTAAACACCGCCCATCCGAGTTTATTAATTCCAAGAGGGACCATAAAACAACGCCTTCCACCAGAGGGAGGCCAAACGGCACCTTCAGCAATCCAGCCAAACTTCTTTCTGATCTTGAAGAATCCTAATGTTGTGTGATCATCCCTATACTTTCTTCTGGAGAAGTAAGATGAAGCGTCGTTAGAGATTTTAGCAAAAGAGTCTCGGAACCAAACGATGTGGTGCACTGTGAGACGAATCGCTGAGGAAGATCCTTCATCCAATAGAAACACTTCAGCTTCATCCGCCCAGATGCAGAAGTTTTGATTACCAACGCAGCAAGTGAAAGTCGCCATGGGAGCCGCACTTACACGAAAAGAGGGACCACCACGAATCGCTAAAATATACAGCGTATGTGCTCCTTCACCACCCCAGAGAACTGACGAAGAAAATACGACCACGGCGGCTTGAGGGAGCAGACGGAGACGTGAGGGGTGCTACCAGAAGACGGCGTCGGAGAGTCGGGGAAGAAGACGGAAGGGCTAGGGCTCAGGCTAAGAGGGGAAGAAGAGAGAGAGAGAGAATCTGGGGTCGCATCTCTAGGCAATATAGCCTTGTTTTCTCTTTTTGCTTTCCCCTCCTCTTTTGTACATTTCATTCTTCAATAAAATTCTAATGTTTCCTCCTAAAAAATAACTTTAGCACGAAACTATTGACGGGCTAGCAAAGTGGAACAAGTTCAAGAAACTATGAACGCCAATAGACATGCTAATCCATCTATCCTCTCAGAATTTTGTTTAACTTGATTCCCAATGTTGATGGAGATTAGTAAATAAGCATATGATGTAAACATGAAGGTCCACTGGCTTCAACTACTGCCTCGACAATGTTCCACCTCAAAGTGATTCGCCTCAAAGTGGTTAAGGTCATCATAATTAACAGCAATAATGAAGCATTTCCCCACAGAAGTTTGCATGCCTCACAACAAGACATAATTTGAAGTTCTAATATTACCCAAACCCAAATTACCCGCCAAAAGCCATTCTCTACCCTACTCAAAAGAATTCTTCACAAGTCTCCATTTCCTCAGCAACAACAGAAAGATTTTGGGGTTGTTCGGCGCAAGGAGTAGGAGTTAGAATGTATGGAGAACGAGTAAATAAGTTTGCAGGGCCCACAAGATGGAGTTGATTGAAGAGTAAATATGTTTGTGGGGCCCACAATAGGAGTTAAAAAATGCTTGGGCCAAGGAGTTGGGGGACTTTTCAACTCCCTCCCAACTTTATCCCCAATTCAAACACTCCCTTAAGGATAAAGAATCCCTAGGACAAGTCCCAGAACAATGAGAATAAATCAACATCCATTAAAAAGTAGGCTCTTTTTAACAAACCACTATTTGGTTTCATATAATCTATCAAGCATTTCAAAATACAACGGTCGGAAAGAGATTAAATTTTAACAATAAAACTAAATCCTCTCTCATTATATTAAAAGACTGAGGAGAATAAAAATTATTTGCAACCAGTATTTTTAAAGGCTCAAGGCGCACTAAGGCGCAATAGCCCTCTAGAGCCTAGACGCAAGGCGCACTAAAAGGCGCGGACTTTTTTTTCTAAGGCACACTATATATAAAAAAAAAATCAAAAATATATATGTATACATACACAATAAGAAAAAACCCTTCATGGGAAAAAATTAAGTTTTAACCAAGAAAAATAGGTAAAAGAAATAAGGTTCAAGTATTAGTCTTTGAACATAGATTGAAGGAGAAGACAGAAAGTGTGGGACTGCCGATTGTGGGTTGCAATTCTTTTAAGTGTTAACGTAATAGTTGTATATGTAAACCTTGAATGAAGTGGGTTTCTTGTGTTTTGGTTTTTTTAAAAAAAATATATATTTAAAATAAGTAAAACAATACGTTTTACTATTAAAACTGGAAAAAAAATAATAATAATAAGAAGCCAGAGAGGCGCGCCCCTCTTGGGCTTTTCATGGAAGGCGCGCGTCTTCTAACATGCGCCTTGCGCCTAGGCGCGCGCCCAAAGGGGCTTTTTAAAATATTGTTCGCACCCCTAGTGAAATTTTACTAATGTAGTTTTCTCCATTTCATTTATCAATGTTTCATTGTTCTTATATTAAAAAAAATAATAATAAAAATAAAAAATTACTAATGCAAGTACGAGCAATAAAATCACATGCTCTTTGCATGAAAAAATTTTATCTCCAAGTTAATATAGCATACCTAGCAGCTATCCCCGAGTAAACATCTGCAGGCTTCTCTCTCGCAACCAGATTGACAGCAGCTGCTCCTAACTGAACCAAAAGTTTTCAATAAGATAAGATTCGAAGCCACAGATAGACATGACAAATCTAGATTATTTTCAAGGAATTAGAAGTAAGAGTACAAAAAACCAATGTATTTCTTTTAATCAGAATGTCCAATAGAATTATGCTTCGCTGCTTTCGGTTTGGATCTTTAGCTCTAGCAAATTAAAAAATAAATAAATGACTGTAAAGTATCCAAATATCCACCTGCACTCAGATAAATCACAACAACAGCAGAGACAAATATAATGGGATAAAAGAAACCAACTCCCCCTCTATTGATAGTTCTTCAATAGAGAAGAGGGTTATTCAGCCGATTGTATTGATGAGAGAAAAGAACAAGATGCACCACCAGCTATTCGAGAGGCTGGGGAAACTCTCCTTACCACATTCCACTCCAAAATTCCTAACTACCTCTCACACTACCCCTAGCAGGGTACAAATACCACACTCCGCGCTAACCAACTCTCTCTCTCTTCAAGTGGTCCCTCCCCCTCCTCTAGCAATTCCCTCCTTACCCTTCCTCTTGTAAACTTGCATAATGGGAGGCCTTACAATGACACACTGGAAATTTGAACAAGCGAGGATCTAAACAAAGTACAGGGTAGATTGATGTCTTTGATTCCCAGCTGGGGCAGAAATGCAAAGGGGTTTTTCGATGGAATGAGCTCTTTTGCTATTTTCTTTAACAGTTGACGCCCATGTTTGTAATATTTCTTTTCTTTAGGATATCTTGTACTCTTATCCAACTGTGCAATAATGAATTAAATTGAAAAGTTAACGGCGTCAAATGATGGTATAAAGCATAATCGCATATAAACCTTAACAAGTAGTAGGATACAGTCTCACAAGGATGATTAAATTTTTTTTTATTTTTAATATAAGAAACTGAAGCCTTCAAAAGCCAAAGGAGTTACAAATACACTCTCAACTAGCACAAATGGTGAGATTTACTTGAAGCCTTGAGGCACTCCAAGAGGAACTAACTAACAAAAACACAATTCTCCCAAACAACTCCTCCCACTTTTTCTCCTAAAAAATGACTCTTCTACTTCACTCTAACCACACTACCCTACCCATAGCATAGCTCAAATGCCGTTAAGTCATATGACTTTTGGCTCTTTTTCTATATTAATTACCAACTCCTCTTCAACTTCTTCGATTCCCTCCCCTCTCCCTCCCTCCTTCCATCCCTGTATTTACTCCCATCTTTCTCGTTTTTGCCTAAGCCTTCTGTATTCTCCCCATGCCCCCTTACATTGCACTCAAGTTAGGGTTTTTTCTTTTTACTTCTTTATTTAATTCTGTTAAATAGGTATTCAGTAAATTAATAAACTTGGTTTAGATAATAAACTTACAGTCTAACAAAACTGTCTAACCACCATAAAAACGTATAATAAAATTAATACATCCATGATGCAAACATAAAAATATTATTAAATTAAAAAAGTGTTCAATCACCTTTCTATTAGCCTTGCAGTTCATAAAATTAATACATCTAAGAAGAGAAAAGAAGACGTCCGTTAGGCAGTAAGAATACATGTCTGAGCAGTTATAGAGAGCCCAAAAATCCAAGAAAGGGAATCAATTTGATATTGGTGTCCAAAAACTTTACAGATGTTGTTTCTTTATCATAGTAAATATGGATTGCATTTAGTTTAGAAATCTTAATGATGGAACAGTTCAAAAAAACCAAAAAAAAATTACAATCCTAGAAATTCGTGAAGGTGTCCAAAAAGGTTTGTATTTCAGACACAGTTTGTTTTTTTCCCCCAATCTGATGTCATTGTCATCACAAGAAGAAATATCAATTGCCTACACGCTATGAAATAAATGAATGCTAAAATATTAACTACCTTGTCTCGTCCAAGAGCAGCGTAGTGTTGTAACCCATTGCAAGAACCATCCTAGAGAGAATCACAAATTAAAAAGAAAGAGTAAGGAGCACTGGAGAATTAAGAGAAACATGAAACTCGTTTCAATTAAGTTCAAAATAATTATGCATGCAAGGGGATCAAGAAACCAACCCAAGTATAACCCACAATCACAAAGGAAATACTAAATTACAAACAATATCTCTAATGGTTCAAGTGTATCAGATGCCAACCATCTACACACAAGGAGGAATTTAAGTATAGGTAGAGCATCAAATTATTTCCTTCGAAGACTCTAATGAACTTATTAGAATTGCTTTAGCCTCACGTACTGGACACACAAACAAAATGCCAGGTTTTGAAATGCCATTGGTTCTTGAAGAAAAAAAACTCAAAACTTTTAAAGAAAGTTATGCAGATTGGATGGAAAGATGGGAAAAGTACGTTTCTTTAGTCTATTCACTCTAGCTTTTTTCCCCCCTAATTGTGATTATTTTTATAATATTATCAATTGTAGCATATAATGTAAGCTCCCTGGTGGAGGGGGTCTTGTTAAAGGGGGAAAAAAGAAATGATGCGTGACAATATGTGAATACCTGGTGTATTGGAATATGTGAAATAAATGTTTCGGGAGAAGAACTTCTCAAAGCTTCAGTAAGATTCATGCATGCTGCTAAAAACTGAAATGGATCCTCCGCATTCAACCACCAACGTTTTCCTTCAAGTGGTCTGTCAGCAGAGTCAAATATATCTTCTAAATGATTCTCAATAAATGTCATTCGACCATCATGAGATAATTTATCCACACCCCCAGCAAAAAGATTTGCCAAGTGAATCTTCAGCCACCGTAGGCCAGACTTCCGGAGTGGGCGACCTTCTGCAAACTCCAATATACCTCGGCAAAGATCTGAACCAAGATGATTCAAGTACGGATGCATAGGGTATGCACGGCCTCGAAAATCTAGGTTATGTGGATAGTAAAAACCTTCCTCATCCTTCATTTTTCGTGCTACCTGTTCCACCATCAAAAGATTTAAATGAAGTGGGCATAGAAATACAGTGAATATCTATTTCAAAAAATTAAAAAGATATGATATCATTGTTGCAATAAGTGAGACCATACAGCAAGTTTAAGCTCTATGTAACAACGTTGTGAATGCCTCTCCATATTTTCTTTCTTCACGGATTTGACTTTCCATTTCCACTTTCTCAGCAGTGTTTCATCCTCAGAATCGGGTTTTTCTGGCAATGGAACCTGGAAATGAAAATAATACATTAATATTTGCATCAAAAGTAGTTGTAAGAAAACTGATTGACATCAAGCCACTCACATCATCCCGATCCACTAGGTCAGCAAGGCGCCCTCCACTTGTCCATATTCTATCCACAACACCGAGTATCTTTTTATTTATTCTCCATTTGGTATTTCCAAGAGTGTCTAGGGCCTGGGAAAGATGGAAAAGCACTAACATGACTAAGTTTACACACAATATAAAGCCTCACAAGCTTCCTTCTAGCCGAGTTATTCAAATAAATAGTGGTGGACACACACACACACATACATTTTAAATGAAATTATAATATTGAAATATCTCAAACCTCAAAAACTGAAGTTAATTGCTGCTTTGGGGTCCTCTTAACAGCATCGCGTTGTTGTTTGGCTCCATGAGTACGCATGACAAAAGATGGTAAGAAGATGTGTCCTCCTTTGTCATAGCTGTGATAGGAGGAAAACAAACTAATACTCAAAAGGAATTCATGTCCAGAAGCGGGAAAATGCAGGTGCAAAAGCTCATATTCAAATTTTGCCGGAGAGATCTTAATCTAGAGATATTGGCAAAAAAGCATAAATAGCAGTTTATGCCTTAAAAGCCCAATCTTATTCATCGGTGGGCAGAATATCAACCCTTCAGAAGTAACAATACAACATTATGAACATAGATCCATAATCCATTTATATACAATACACGAAATATGCTTAAGAAGAGAAAATGTAGTTTTCTTTAATGATCCTAGGTTTATAAAAGAACCCACCTTTTAAGCTATCTGGTTATTTTTAATCATCATACACTTATAAACCAAACACAAGCTACAAAAGCTTAGATTCTTATTTTTGCAAAATCCAAATACATATTACACAAGCCTAAGCTTCATAAATCCATTTTTTTTATAGGACATAAATCCAAAATTATTAAAACTGTGAGCTAAATATCTCCTACAAGGTTGGTGTTGAGGGACATTTTCTTGTGTTCTTCTTGGTCTACTATTTCAAGTTTCTCTTTTCTTAGTTATGCTTCTCTTTTGAGTTACACCAATTGTAATAATTTTGTAATCTTCTTCAGCACTCTAGTAGACGTCCCACTCATTTTGTCTTTTCACAAATCAGCACAATATTACTTCCATAACTCCACCCACTTAAAAGAGCTCAATCAAGATGCCTAGATGTGGGACGTTTGTTCAAGAGTATTAATTCCCATAGGCAATTGTACTACTACTTCCATAATTCAACCCACTTCAAGATCTCAATCAAGAGGCCTAGCTGTTGGACTTCTTTTCTAGAGTATTAATTCTCATAGAAAAATGATCTTAACAGAAAAAAGATACATGAAAGATGGATTGCAAACAAATGCGAAGTAAAATAACATACCCTGTCCAGTTGACTGGGGGCACCAACATTGGCATATAGGGAATCACCATGTGTCTTGCCTGTTTGAGAAAAATAACTCATCAATCTTGTTTTAAACTTATCAATCATACAGCATATAGTAAAGAAAGATGCAGCAAGAAATTCTATGACATGTTCATAATGCAAGAAAAGCTTCAAAGATAACAAAAACTGACAAAGAACTTGAGCCACACTAACTAATTCTTTCTGACTGCAATTTTTTGAACAAGGTAACAATAGATTTCATTGATGTAATGAAAAGAGCAGAAGCTCGAAGTACAAGTCGAAACGAGCAACAGCTCAAAGAACAGGACAAAATAAAGCAAACAAATAGAAACCCCTTTCAAGAAACAAATAAAGTAAATTCTTTCTGACTGCAATTAAATCGTGAAACTATTTATACCAAACAAACAAGTACAGAAAACTACAAAAAGAATGTGAAGTTGGCACTAGTAATGTTCAACAATGAAATGCAAAAGAATGGGACACAAGCAAATTTTCCAATAACAAAATGGATAGTATTTACTTACAGTCCTCTCTAAACCTTTGACAACTAAAGGGTCGCATTCAATGACACCATATCTCCTGCTGGAATTCTTGCTGATAGAAGCGTTGAAATAATAAGTTCAATCAAACAAAACATTTTATAAGAATCGATGTTATATATCAGAAGATTAAAGAGTACAAATAGAAGAAACCAAGGGAACTTACAAATTGACTAATTGATGACGATAAATAAATGACTTACGTTGCTTGTTTCATCACAGTTCTAGATGAGTGACGAAATGCAGGACGAATATCAGGTGGACCATCAGCCAACTGATCAGCAGGAGGTTGTATGTAAGCTGTTTGTGTCAACAACTCAATTAGACGGCTCCCAACCTAAAAACACTAAGTATTTTAGCAAGCTATGAACATGAAACCATTGTTTTTCTAGTGTATATAGAAAAGATGACCCAGACCTTTGCTTTGGTATCCTGGCCCCATGGTTTTGAATCATCGGCTCCCTTCACTATCTGTCTGGCAGCTGGAAGCTTCTGTTTTTTAATCAAGTTGGTGACTTTTTTCCTTAACCTCTCTTGTTCCTTGATTTGAGAATCAGGCTTGTCCTTATTCTCATTATCCTTGTCGTGCTTTTTGTTTTTCATTTTCTCCAAGAATTTGTGAATTCTAACCTGACATGATCAAGCAACACTATGGTTACAAACTTACAATTCAATGGAGAATAAAAGTCATGTCAAGACTCAAAGTTAAAAGTTAAAATTCTCGGATTGCCCTAGGCATGAAACACATCCCAAAAAATACTGCTTCAACTAATGTAGCTTAAGCCATGATATAATAAAGATGAAAATCTGCAAATAATAACTTAAAACTTTAAAAGGCAACAATAAAATATGCAACCAAAAGCATCTTCTACAACCAAAATGAGATAATTTTAACAGCTCGTGCAGCCAAATTAACGATTGATAAACATGTAGTATTGTTAAATAAGGTTATAAACAAAGGGGAAAAGAAACTTCTAAAAAAAAAATAAAGACCTAATTTCTAAACGAAATAAAAATCCAAGAAAAGGGGGAGGAAAACATCAACCAAACCAAGAAAGATATTTCCCAAAAAAGGACTTCCAATTGGTACAATGTGTAGTTGTGCTATAATAACAAAAAAAATTGTTAGGCACACTATGTAGAGAAAATGTAGATCTTTGTTTTGTTCTCTTTTTTTCTTTGTTCTGTTCACATTCATTTATTCATTGTGGAGTAGCCTCCTTAGTCGTACCTCTTGTGCTTATAAGATTGTCGCACGAGTTCTATCCAATAGACTGAAGTTGGTACTGCCTCCTACAATTGCTGAAAATCAACTTGCTTTTGTTGCAAATAGACACATTTTGGATGCCTCTCTAATGGCCAATGAGTTAATTGATGAATGGAATATCCGTAATCGGCAAGGTGTGATTCTAAAATTGGATATAGAAAAAGCTTTTGACACTGTTGATTGGGACTTCTTAGATGCAATCTTGGTTGCCAAGGGTTTTGGCCTTTTATGGCGGAAGTGGATTCGAGGATGTATTTCTAGCATGAATTACTCAATCATTATCAATGGACGGCCCCGTGGGAAGATTATCCCATCTTGGGGCATTCGAAAAGGTGAACCTTTACCCCCATTTCTTTTTATTCTGGTGTCTGATTGCCTTAGTCGTTTATTGAACCATAGTGCAAGTCTGGGTAAGATTGTCACACATCCGATTGGTTCTGCTTTTTTCTTAAACCATTTGTTATTTGCAGATGACACTCTCTTGTTCTCTACTTCTGATTGATTTGCGTTAACACGTCTCTTTGAAGTGGTTAAAATATTTGAAAGTGCCTCTGGTTTGAAGATTAATATGTATAAGAGTGAATTGATGGGAATACATATTGAGGAATCAGATATGGAATGGATGTTGACAACCTTTGAGTGTAAACAGGGAAGTTGGCCTTCTACTTATCTTGGATTGCCTTTGGGTGGAAATTCTCAATCTTCATCTTTTTGGCAACCTGTTGTGTAACAAATAAAACAGAAACTGCACAACTGGAAATATGCTTTCATTTCCAAAGGGGGTAGACATACTCTTATACAAGCTACTCTTTCTAGTTTGCCACTTTATTACTTGTCCCTTTTTAGAGCTCCAGTTAGAGTGATAAAGACGTTGGACAAGCTTGTTCGTGATTTCCTGTGGGAAGGTGCGCGTGGTGATGGGGGTTTCTACAATGTGAACTGGACAATCACACAACTTCCTAAATTGATGGGTGGCCTTGGTATAGGAAATTTTCAGCATCGTAATTCGGCACTTTTGGCTAAGTGGATTTGGAGGTTTATTCATGAGCAAAATTCTCTTTGGCGGAATCTTATCGTGGCAAAATATTATGGCAGTATATCTAGTGATGGTTGGCCACAATTTACTATGAATGGTTCTCATAAATCTCCTTGGAAAATTATATGTAATGTTCGAGAGTTAGTTGCTACTCGTGCTTGTCGACGTATTGGGGATGGTGTTTCGTCCTTTTTTTGGAGTAATTCCTGGTTAAGTTGTGGTCCTATTGCTACGACTTTTCCTAGACTATATCGGCTCACTTGGGCTCCAAATTTTATTGTAGCTGAAGCTTGGATTATTTCTAGTTCCGCTTGGAATTTGAGGCAACGTCGTAATTTGAATGATTTGGAAATAATTGAGTGGGATGCTCTTCAAATCTTCTATCTCGGATCATTTTGACGGATTCTCATGATACATGGTTATGGCCTTTGGAACCATCTGGGGGTTTCTCTGTGAAACTCTTACTGTCAGTCTATTGCGTGTTGCTAATCCTGTAATAAAAGATTTTATATTCGATGATTTGGTCAAATGCTTATCTAAAAAAGATAAAAATCTTTCTTTGGGAGCTTAGTCTAAGAGCAGTGAACACTTATGATCGTCTGCAGAGAAGAATGCCATTTATGGCCCTTTCTCCTTCCCGGTGTGTAATGTGTGGGCTAAATTAAGAATCTGCGAGTCATCTTTTTGTGCATTGTTGTTTTGCCTCACGTTTTTTGATGTGCATTTTAGATGCTTTTGGTTGGTCAATACCTCTCTCCAACGACATTTATGTTCATTTATCTATGGTTCTGGTGGATCATCCGTTCAAAGACACAAAAAAATTCTTTGGTTGGCAATTGTTCGATCCTTCCTTTGGCACCTTTGGCTGGAGAGGAATAGCCGAATTTTCACGGATGTATCTTCTAGTTTTAATAGATTTTTTGAATTGATTCTTTCAAAGGCATTTTTTTGATGCAAACTTGTATGGCTCTTTAGTCTTTATAGCCTATCTTTTTTTATTTTTAATTGGAGAATTTTATTGTAATTTCACCAATAAGGTGTTTGGAGTTTTTTTCTCCCTTATTTCATTCATCAATGAAATTGTTTCTTTATCCCAAAAAAAAAAAAGCAAATATATTGACCCAAAGAAACTTTGCCTCTCTCTTTTTATCTGTTGCCACAAAGACTTTACAAGAACAAAATTGGCAACAGTCTTTCCAATACAAAATTTCAAAGCCTTCTGTGGGCTACACTCTGATAGTTGAAATTTGAAAATAGTAAAATGCCCCCAATAAACTTTCCCTATAGTTTTGGAGCAAGAGGGAAAAAAATGAAAAGAGAAGAGGTGATAAATGAAAAGAGAAGAGGTGATTCAAAAGGTTTTTTTTATTTTCTTCGTACAGATACACCACCAGGGGCCTAGACACCTATTGGGACATCTTTTTAGCATGGCAACCAATACAGAACGACACAGGAAGGCTCACCTTTTCTCCTAACTCTTATTCATCAAATGGAACAGGTTCCCTTCTTACTTTGGTTCAATTATTTTCTAAACTCTATCTATGTTTGAGTTGATTCACATGATCTTCTTAACAAACAAGCCAGAAAGTGCATTAAACTCTCTACAGACCTGACAGAGGATCTGCATTTACAGAAGCAACGTACCTCTTGTTCAATAGCATCTCCTATTACACAAGCAGCCTGCACAACCCTGGCATTACCGTGCTCGTGTCCCATCATCAACAACCCCATCAACTTATGCATTGTGATTACCGACATCATATCAGCAGGTAATTGATCAAAATAAGGAGCATATGCAGTTCTGTTCTTCCCTTTCCAGATCAATTCTTGCTCTTTACTTATGGCATCACGCAAAGGCTCGAACCAGCCAAGGAACAAGGACTTCATGTACGGCAAATTAGGGGCTAACTTCTGCTCACACATGTCCATCAATAGCTCCTTGTACTCCTTAACTGCCTGTTCCCACGCCTCAGTCTCTATGGTCACCTGCCTCCTCTTCAGCAATTGATACTTCCCTTGTCCCATTCCCTTCACCATTTTCAGCCTCCTCTTCCTATACTCAGCCTGCCTCTTCTCTTCTTTGCTCATCTCTTGCAATAACTCTTGGATTTCATCGTCAACAGATGCGCCTTCGTCCACATCTGTTGACGAAACCGCCTCAGCAACACTAGAATAGCCTTTTGGGCACGACCCATTTAACCCAATCCGAGCTCCCATAGACCCAAAACAGAATCTGCTTCCACAATCTTCCCGAGACAAAATTTCATTTCGACCAATACCCATTGTCAAAATCCCGAACTTCCGAAGTGAACTAAGAACAAAATTACCAGATATCAATTTTTCGCCAAATAAAAACTCGTGGGGACGACCCAGAACGCCATGGGAGCGGTAAAAACAATGCCAATCAAGATGAAACTTCCGGTTTCTAGAAATAGCTTGCTTGGCAATGGTTTTCCACATAGACGTAGATATCATTGAAGGGTTTGGTGAGAATTTGTGGGCTTTAGCAACAGAATAGAATTATCAATTTTGCTGGTTAGATTGAAAGAACACTGGCAAAAGGACATTAAATTATACGAAATAGTTCCAGTAGAAAGGTGTGCACATAATTTGGTGGATTGAGAAGGCGATTTGATTAGAGAAATTCAGAAGACAGAAAATTTTGCAGCAGCAGTAAGAATTCATAGAGGGAGCCGGAGAAAGTAGCCGCCTTAAACCCTTCCAAAACCATTGGAATGATCTTTCGAATTATTTCATACTTAAAATAACTTTCCTACACACTTTGGAGCTCAGATAAATTTATATTTGACAAAAAATATATATTCTGATATTTGGCAGCCCTTATATGAACACTTTTTTTTTTCATCCCTCCCCAAATTTAAGATTATTTTTGGAAAATTAGTATTAAAATATGAAAAGTTTTAAACTAATAATGAATTTTTACGTCAAATTGAGAGGTTAAGAGTCCATTTGGAAGAAATTGTTTATCACAGAGAATTTTAAATTATTTTTATCATTCAAACATTTTATTGAAAAAAAGTAAAGGAGAAAAAAAACTTGGTCATAATTAAAGTTTTTAGAAGTATGAAACTTTTAAGTTTTAGACACATTTAAAAATCCAAATATTAAACTTGTAATTTAACATCAAATTATCTATATTATGTTATTTAATTTACATATCAAAATATATACTATAAAAAAATGACCATTTATTTGACATTCACTTAGCATTCAATTTTTTGAATCAAAGTTAATATGTATAATTAATTTAACTAACATTTTATTAAAAAATAATTAATGTCATAAGTGTTTAATTGATACTTACCAACTATTAGTTTTATATCTAATCTTACTCATCAACTACCCCATCAATTTTCATCATTTATTCGAACAAAAAAAATTATATTTCGTAAACAAATCTCCAAGTAGAAATGATATTTTTTCAAACAAATTTAAAAGTTGAAAAGTAAGACCAAAAATTTTCAAAGTCTAACTTATGTAGTTATGTGCAAGTTTAACCTATTTTGATTAAACCAATACTGCCTCAATTATTAGTGAACATATAATTTTCGACAAAAAAAAAATGTAAACTTGTAAAACTGTTTTGCATTGCTATTCGTACCATTCATTAAATTTTCCATGAAGATTAAATAAATACATTCACCAAGAATTTTTGCCCAAATACAAACACTAGCACTAATGGTAAAGTACAAATACATAAATAAATTACTCTAACATTATAGAGTTTCAATCTCATTCTTATTGCTTTCAAGAAGTTTCAATCAAGTTTCTACTTAACATTCTGAAAAGTGAATGTACTGTTTGAATAACAAAATAGTACAGTAAAAAGTAAATGACAAAAGTGACCTGGAGCTGTAAAAATAAAATACTTCTCATTATACCCCTTTCCAACACAAGTTCAAATTAGATCTTACATTCCCAAACAAAAGAGTAAGAACATTCCAAACTTCTTCACTTTCCCAGAAGGGAAAGAAAAAAATACACCATCTGTGTTAGAAGTTTTGAATGACAAGCTTCTAAAGGAAGAACTCCATTTCTATAAGTGGAGATGTTACAAAGTTAACACACACCATACACAATCAAACTTTGAAAGAAGGGGGAGAGGGGTTAGATTTATTAGTTGTGAGCATAAATAAGAAGCACAATACTTCCTGGTTAAATCAATTTTCTACCTTTACTTTCAATGGTAAACCAACCTTTTTAGACCGTTCAACCAAACCAACCAATAATTAACACTCACGAAGAATTAAGCCTCGACACGAGTGGCCGTTCCGCTATACATGTGTTGCTGTGGGTTTGAAACAATCGATGTTGCATAATCCAACCGATCTCACCATGTCCCCAAACCTGCAAGAGAACGCAATGCAATCAAAATTATCAGAAGAAAGTATGTCAAAATTGTATACGTGATATTGTGTGCGCTATGAACTATGAAGTGAAATTCAGGGGAAAGAAAAGAAAGAATAAGCATAATGACAGCATGTATTTTCAGCAACAAGAAGTCAGTAGGCAGACCGGTCAATACTGTTCCTCGCTTTCTCTGGCTGGTCGGCACCAGTTGCCACTTTCTCCGGTCGATCTAACATCTTCCTCGACCTGTCTCCATTACTATTTGCAACTTTAACCTTGTCCCTACAGTCTGTGCTGACCCTCGGCTTTTCTCTCTGATCAACACTCATTCTGGTCTTCTCTCTTTGATCTGTGCTGGGTCTTGATTTTTCTCTGAAATCTGTGCTGTTTCTGGGAATGTCAAGCTGATTCGTGACTTGCCCAGGTCCGCTCCTTGGATGTGATTTCTCAATGGCAGAAATGAACTTCTTGAGATGTCTTATGTATTGTGGGAAAAGCTCCAGGTCACAATGGTTTCCTCCCTTTATCCATAAGGGCTCGTACTTCTCTTTACAAAGATCCCAGAGTTGCTTTCCATGGGACCAGTCAACAACGTCATCAGCAGTTCCCTATCAAGACACAAGAACATATATTACACAATTCGTGTGAGTAGCTTCCGGAAATCAATCATATGTCAGATGGTATCATTTGATACGCAGGCAACAGTTAGCATGCTAGACATATCCAACCAGTTAATTCAAGGCTCATTTGTTTTCATGGATCAGGCATGCATACACATCAAAGGGGTAACGTCGGTAGGCACTCGTGTAAATATGAACAACAGCAACAGCTTGCATCCTCTTCAAGTCCACAATTAAAAGTTAAGAACAGTCTCTCTTTTCTTTTCATTCTACACTGCAGCATGACATGCTTCAAACATGAAAATAAAGTATTTTATATTATTCAAGCGATATGTTAAGCTGAATCCACTGAAACATATGAGTTAATTCGTTGAGAAACCAGTGAGACGCAGCAATTACCACAATTAACCACTACATTATGTCTTGAAATGGGAGGTATGCAAGAATTTAAATGTTGGAACCAGAAAGCAGTTCTCAAACTTCCAAGTATTTTTCTTTCAAGATGTCTAATGGGTTCTGCACCATATCAGCAGCAGCAGGAATGCAACTTTAACGAAATGAATAACAAAAGTGATTTCAAGTTTTCCTTGGTCTTCTAATGATCTCTACCGTGGGTCTGAAAAGGCTAAATGCATGGCCTGTGAACTTACATAAAGAAATGGAACGTGTCAAACTGTTCAGAGTCTTTAGACTTTGAAGTGCAACAGAAATCATTGGTGTTTATTTTCATTTATGACCAGGCGTCGGAGCTTTGCTTCTCTATACTCTAGGGCACCCACGCCCATCGGGTTTTTATTTATTAAGCTCACCCAAGGGATTGAACCTGAGACCTCTAAGCCGGTATGACCAAGAGACCCCAAGCTCTTAACAATGGGGCTGCCCGTAGGGGCAACAGAAATCATTGTTTCAAATGGTAATTTTTAATAATCACTATTTCGCCTGGTTTTTGTTTTTCCTTCAATATTCCTGAGAGTTGGGAAGGGCCACCAAAAGAGCACAAAACAATGCTGCAATGATGTAATTACACCCCTAAGACTTATTTTTTTTAAAGAAACGAGCCAAAACTTCTAAGCCTTTTCCATTGCATTTAACGACAATTTTATGGTAATGAATTGACAACCCAATCAATGTTTGAAGGCTTACATTGCTACTACTCTATAGTACACCAACTGTCCACATTTTCGAGCATTCAAGATCTTAGTAATCACCAGATGTTCAAAAGGATACTCACATGAATTACAAGAACTGGACAATTGACCAATGGTATTTTGTCAATATTCTGCAATATACAAAATGAAAGAATAATCATCAAATCCAGTTTTATAACACATAACTGACAAGCAAAAAATCATTAAAAATAAATTAGGAATTAATGAATCTAAACCTTATAGATGTCGAACCAGAATGTTCGCTTCACTGGGTACATGACCCGAACACCTGACAAGATCGGACTGTGAAGAACTATGGCCCTCAAGTTTGGTAAACGAGTAGCCAAATCTAAAGTGGGTCCACTGCCAACTGATTGCCCATATAAGATAACATCTTCCTCCTTAGCCCCATATTTCTCCACTAAGCATCTATAGACAGCTTCAATGTCTGCATAAGTATTCTGCTCACTTGGCTGGAGAAAGGGAGAATGCAAAACAGAAAAGTCAGCTAAATTCGACTCAGTTAAACAATAAAAGCGAGACTTCAAATTTCTGTCAAAAAAGAACTTCTACCAAAATGATACTATGTAAATTATTAGTTAACCCAAAAGATAGCTCAAACATTTTCGTTATGGTATATATTTAGTCATTTTGTCCGAATTCTTATTACTCCCTATTACCTGCGGGTTCAAAAATTAACAAGAGAGCCGTGTCTGTCAATTATCATTGAAGAGGAAATGACATTTTAGTGGGTTTGAAAACATAAACAGAGAAAACTCAGATGATTTCTTCCCACTAAGCTTCAGTTATCCTTATTTTAAGCAGCACGACAAGAAACAAATCATAATACTCTTAACATAATTTGCCAGTCACTTTTTTTCCTTTAACGGAGCAGACAAAGCTAAAAACAAAGCGGATAGATCCCAAGATTCAAAGGATTTCCGTCCTCTAGAAAAGTTCCTTTCAGAATCTATCATGAACAAAAAGAATAAGATTCATACCTTTCCAGTAGATTGACCATATCCCGAATAGTCGTACCTAAAAAGGGAAAAAAAGAAGGAAAAATATGTACATAGTGACAAAAGCAGCTTTCAAAAAACCCAGATTCAAAACAGTTACATACAAAGCATTAAAACCAAAAGGTTCACAAACCCCATCAAGTTGACTCTGAGATGAACACTAAGCTCGACAAACAAGTCGTACATCTGCCCCAAATCAGCAGCGTTCCCATGAGAGTAAAGCAGCGTTAAAGTAGCCGATAGATTCTTTACATACAAGGCCACAACCTGGTTCCCTCTCTTGGTACTGAGCTTCAAGACATCGACGTTTCCCCTCGTCGCCACCCCCGTCATCGTCAGCTTACCACTGCCCTCCTCCGCCTCCTCCACCTGATACGACGGCGGATTCGGCGGAAAGAACGCGAACTTCGCCGCCATGGACGAGGTCACCGCACCCATCTCCGTTAAAAAATCAGAGAACCCAATACAGAAAAAACCCTCAGATCATCAAACAAACACAAAACATACCCAATACCCCACAACGATCGCAAACCCCCCGTTAGAACAACAACATCAAAACAAGGAACAGAGAAGGAAGGGGGGTTTGATTGTTCAAGTGGTGGGAAATGGGAATGCAAGGGAGAAGGAAGAAGGAAGAAAAAATGAAGGTCTGGTTTTTTAGGGTTGGAAAAATTGGGGAGGTCGGAATTGGGGGGAAGGAAAATGGAGGCTTTTCCGGCGGGGAGGGAGAAGGGAAAGCACGTGCGGGAATTATTGGGAGAAGAGCCGACGGAGAGTGCACTGGTGACAGTGATGCGTGAAAAAGAAAGAGTACAGTATCATTGACTGAATGACACGTGTCCTTGTAGGGTATAGAGATGAATGAGGGGACGACAGAGATTGGGTGGTTGTTTTTTCTTCGTCACAGCCTTTTTTTTTTTTTGTTCTTGTTTTTTTTTCGTTTTCTTAATTTTTGGCTCAAAAATACTTTTGGTTTATTTACTTTCACGGTTACTTTTTTTTTTAACCTAAATTTTGATGGGCGTAACATTAGTCTATGAATTCGATTTATACCATTTACGTCTTATACTTTCAATTTTGTAGAGAAATTTGCATTGAAAAATCTTTTTTCACGCGCTTTAATGTTGTTTGATCCATGTTTTGAAATTAATAACATATGACTCTTTTTTGTACTTTACATTTTGTCCAAATTACCGCGAGGGCAGCATGCTTTGAGTTTCATATGCTCGCTCTCGATTTCTCGTTCTCGCTTAGATAGTAATAATGATCGATAAGAGCGAGTTAAGTGTGCAAGTGATCATTTGGAAAGTTGTATATTGTAAACGATAGCGAACATACGAGAGCGAGAGCGAGAACAAGCCTACGAGTGATCAAGTGATCATTTGCATAAATCGTATCGTGAGCGAGCATAGCGAGAGTGTGCTTACGAGAGCGAGAGTGCGAGGTTTGTGAGAGGGAGTCAACGTGAGCGAGAGCGAAAAGCGGGAGCGTGATCATGCGAGACGGACTTAATACTGCCCTTGTGGGTAATTTGACACGTTCTACCATGTCAGAATAGATCAATTTTCATTATTTTGAAATGTATGTCAGATGTCATTAATGCGCGGGAAAACGGGTCATCCGTACAAAAACCTCAATTTTGTAACTTATTTAACTTCAGTACTTCAAAAATTTATAATGAATTTAGTGCAGTTTAACAATTTTGTTTGCAAACAAAAAAAAAAGTTTATGATGAATTAGTTTATATATAGGTGAAATTCGTTGTTAAAATTTAATGAAATTTCTTACACTAAATTAATTAGGGATCAATATATTTATAAGCTACGAATTCTTGTTAAATAGTAAAATTCTGCATATAATTTTGATGGATTTTTTTATTATGAGAGTTTAAATTATTACAATTTTAAAAAGTATAACTAATTATTACATACTAAAGTTTAGTGACTAAGTTGTTATAAATTTGAAAGTACATCGACTAGATTGTTACAATTAAAGTTCATTTACCAAATTGTTTCGTGGAAGTTTAAGGGTCAAAAGTATTTTTTAACCCACTTTTATTCTCGATTAACAGTTAAATCCTCAAACTTTTTTTAGTTCAACAATATTCGGAGATGGGGTTTTTGAACGTATAAGCCCATACTTGATATTAGTTGAGATATGCTCTCGTTGATATTAGACCCTCGAACTTTAGTATATAATAATTTTTTTGTGTGCTTTGAATTTGTAACAATTCAATTTATGAACTATAGTCTGTAATAATTTAGGCTCCATTTGATATCTATTTAGTTTTTAGAAATTATACTTATTTTCTTATCAATGGTTTATATTTAATTTCATATTTATTAATAAAACATTTAAAATTTTAACTAAATTCCAATAAAAAAAATGTTTTTGATTTTTTTTTTTTAAGTTTTTAGAAAAGTTGATTTGTTTTTTAAAACATGGTAAAAAGATAAATACCAAAATAAGGAATGAAGTTGGTATTTATAAGCTTGATTTTTTTTAAAATAAAAAATTAAAAGTCAAATAGTTATCAAATAGGTTTTAGTTATGTACAAAACTTCGTATCAATATAAGCTTTATCATTAAAAAAATGTTAAGATTTAATAAATTTTTTTTACACATGCACGTCGATAAATTAATTAGGAATCAACATTTTAATAATAGGATCAAAATGGTTACAATTTAAAAGCACATTGATTAAATTATAGAAAGTTATAGACTAATGTTACAAATTTAAAAGCATAGAGATTAGATTGTTAATTATGGTTCATTAATTAAATTATTATTTTTAACCTAAAGATTGTTGTCAAAGAGAGCATAATTTATTGAATCTCGAATATGAAATATATTAACGACCACGAAATATGTGATTTAAATCTGTTGACCCCTGATATACTTATACTCTAAAAAAAAGAGTGAAAATGTTAATGAACCTTTTTTTTATTTTTATTTTATTTTTTTATATATTTTTTATATATAAGAGAAAAATAGAATTGGCGTTTGTTTGGTAGTGTGATTATGTGGGGAACGACACGTACTAGGTGCTGTTTGGATGCTGGGATAAGGCTGGCAAATGGCTGTCTTTTCATTGGTATGCCCGCCCCCCTTACACAATTTTAATGTATTAATTTTTATGTCCGTTGGTCCAAACTTTTGTAACTTGAAATTACAATTTTTTTATGGAATATATTTCATTAAATTACGTTATTTGTGTCTAAGCTTTTGAATTTTTGTATGATCAATTCTTCAATTTAAAAGATGTTTCGTAAGTATAAATGTTTTTAATTTTATATATAATGTGTTCATCAATTTTAAGTATCTAAAAGATTTTTAAATTGAATTTTACGTCTAACAACTTCATATATGAATTTATAGACATATTAGATATAAATTTGAATCTTGTATCTTACATGTTCTAACCTTTCAATTTGGTGTCTAATACATTTATTCATTTTAAAAGGGGTTGAATATATCAAGATAGATACAACATTAAAAATTCAAATACTATATTATATACCATATTCAAAATTTAAGAACTAAACTTATAATCTAACTAAAAAATTACAAGAATCTCATTATAGTTTCAGGGTACTTTTACAAAGGTTGGAAACTTAATGATAAAAAATGTTACAAAAGTCAATTTGCAATGATTAAAAAAGGATTTTAAACCTCAGAAATATTGGGCTCTTCTCATTGAAAATTACATGTTCACATGTGAAAAAAAACATGCATCACTACTTCAATTAGTCATATTGTTACCAATTACATGCAACAATATACTTTTTAAGAGTTTTTATATTTTTGATGGATCTTAAAATAGTTTAAGTGGCCAAATGTTAGTAACCAACACATGCATTTACTCACAAAATTACAAGTGGGAATTTTTGAAGGTTTTGTAAGGCATTAAAGAAATGGGGCCAAACAAAAGGGAAGAGAGTGTGGAAACCCTACCTTCCATAATTGAAGTAATATAATTCAATTGACTTTAAAAAGTTTGGTAATTAATTGGGCAAAGCTAAAGAGCACATTTAATTGTAGCTGTAACACTTCTTTTTTTAATAGTTTAATTGGGGTGAGGGAGACTCGAACCACAAATTTCGTGGTCATTAATACATTCAAGATGTCAGTTGAGTTATGCTCTATTTGGTTGTAGTTGCAACACTTTGAATTGATTAGATTGCATTTGAAAAAAAAAGTGTGTTTTTAAAAAATGCATTTTAATTTTATATATATATAAAAAACAATTAAAAATTAAAACACTCATGTGCTTTGTTACTTTTTTTTAAGTAATTTTAACAAACAAGTATATTTAGTTTGCTCTACACTCAAAATGTTTCTATGAACATCAAATTATTTTAAATGACGAATATTAAACACTATAAACTAATAACGTCAAATTTGTATGTAAAACACTATGACCACTCGCTATGGTCGCTGGCAGCGGGCAGTGGTAGTAGACGATGGTGGGTCGCCAGATGGTGATTTCTAGTGATGTTAGTTGCTAGTGGTGAGGTGGCAGTATAATTCGTTGATGGTCGTTGACGACTATGGGGAAGTGAAGTTAGTGTGGAGATATATTGATCATTTTCATATATCATGAAAAAATAGAAGGAATTTTCAATTAAACCCCTAACTTTTTTTATTTATTTAGAATTTGAAATAAAGTGTTTACTCAAAATAGTTTATTTCTCAAATTTATTTTTAAAAAAGTCATTTTGTTAAGTGGTTGTCATACGCCACAAATCTCATGTTAACACTTGAAAAGTTAATGTTTAGTGATAATAAGAACTTGATTGAGAAAATTGGATGTATAGATAAAATAATATGATGAAAGACAAATTTATAACTAATATAAGTATCGTGATATAAAATAGATAAAAATCAAATAAATAGATTCATTTTTCAAATGTAAGGGCCCACTTGACAAAATGTGAAAATGAAAGTTCTATCTCTTTAATAGTGAGTTAGCTTTGATGGGGCCATTTTTGTACCAGACACTTTTCACATCTATTATTTTCCAAGTATAGGCAAACAAGGTATGGATAAAGGAAAAGGTGGAGTCATATACTCTCAATTGATATAATAATTAGTCATTAAATTGTGGACAATGATTTTCTTTTTAAGTAAAATAATGGAAAGGATTAACAATTACACATCAAGGAAATCATTATCAAACAATTGTATTAATTAACAAAAAGAAGGACGAACTTTTCCAAAAAAAAAAAAAAAAATAGTGAAACTGATGTTATGTTGATCGCATGTTGATCGCATGAATAATATCAAAGCTTTGATAGTGACGAAAATTTTAATGTTTTTTAAGGTTAAATTATGGAATAAAAAAAAAAAGTTAAAAGGTACATTTTTATGATTAAGTTTAATATATTTATGTACTTTAATAAGTGCCTAATAAAATTTTAAATTTTAAATTTTGTATTTAACACATCGTTAATGTTTAAATGTTTAAATGTGCCTAATAGATCTCTTAACTTTTAATTTATAAATAAATATTTGATATATTTAATATTTTAAATATTAATGGTTTTAAAAAAACATTTTAAATATTAATAAATCTATTTAACATAAAATTGAATTTTGTGTTTATAAGCTTTTAAAAAGACATTGAACGACCTATTAACTAAATTAAAAGTTTTAAGTATTTAGTAGACACACAATTGAATATCAATAACTAAACTTGTAGTTTGACTTTTTTTCACTTGTAGTTTGACTTTTTTTCTTTTTTTTTTTTTAACGAAACAGCTCAATAGTTATTATAATAATTATCTTGATATTGACAATTAGTTTGTATCTCCCAACTTGTTATATGCATAGTTCAATAACATAATATGTTAGGAATGTACCTTCTATTTAATTTTGATTTACATTTCATTTTTTTTTGTTCAACGACATGTAGAGGTGAAGATTTGAATATTTAAATTGATAATAAATGTTTTAATCAATCAAGTTAGGTGCTAAGTTAGGAGTTTTTTTTTTTTTTTTTAATGTGTATAGAAATTATTAGAAAGTGTGGGTTGCCTTCTTATAGCAAGTGAATACATACATGCTTGATTAAAACTCATGTTAATTGTCTTTAAATGTTAGTTATGAACGCTAAATTAGATTATCGACTCTTATTTTGCTTCATCCATTTAAAAGATCATCATTATTAAACTGATCATTCTATAATAAATAATCTATAGTTAGTCGTTTTATCATACGGAGAACAACGATCATAAATATACGTAGTACTAAGTGTAGAAAACATAATGTCAGTAGGACAACTCTGCCAATGTGCTCTATAATAGTTGTTTGTTCTTAGGAACAATGTCTTGGTTGTAACATTGTTACGGTAGATGTCCATGGTTTACAGTTATGCCTCTGCCATTCAATTAATTTCTTTTGTTTCTGTCCATTGGAACATACAATTATTTAATCTGTTTTGTCCTTTGCAGCAAAAGCCCTCTATCTTCAACCTACACTATATTATACATCATTCCTAATTTTTATAGATAAAAAAAATATATTAAAGTTTACCTTTAATATTGTCGTGTTGTATCAATTTGAACCATAAATTTTGAATTTAATTAAGTTGGACTATATACTTAGTTAAATGTTGCAATTTCTATCCTCAATTCAGTTTTCACCAATTCACCTACTAAATTTTACAAAAAGCAATGTATGCATCTTCACGAACTCATTAATTTTAATAATGTAAAGTTTGACATATATTTAAGTTTGATTAATGCATACAAAAACTTCGTTAATTCACACATTTTAACAAAGTGTAACTCTAATTTCGTTTTTTTGTAAAATTTCATCAATTTTATACCATAGATGTATTTAATAGTTAATTGAAAGCATGTGAGTATACATTTTTTTAATAAATTTTAAAACAAAAATTTATCTCAAATTGTAATAACTATTTAAAGTATCATCGGATGAAATTGAAAGTTGTAGGTAAAAATAATAGAATTTGAAAGTTTTTGATAAAAATAGATACAATTTAGTGTAAAAATGGATTTTTTGTTTCTCTAAGAAAAATGTCGGCCTCTCGTGAGACAGAGAGTTACAAGTCTACGACTTTACGTTCGCCATGAATAATTACTTAACAAAAGATAATTGGACAAAAAACTTGGGTGGAGCCTGGGTTGCACTTGTCTAATATGCAACCCATGGATAGCAAAAAAAAAAATTATGTGGTTGGAAAATGGGTTGTACCATAGATGGGTGCACACAAGTACAACTCTTGGTCAAAATTGTTGGCTAATGATACTTCATGTTATGACTCTGTACCTTGCTGCAAACCTGCAGTAATCGCCTTAACTTCTATATTGTTTATTTATTTATTTATTTTTACCCCAAAAAAACTTATGTGCTGTTAGATGATCAAATTTAGTAGTCTTTAAGAGGTGTTTGGATTGAGGATAAATTTGCCTTAACTTCTATATTGTTTATTTATTTATTTATTTTTACCCCCCAAAAAAAATTATGCTGTTAGATGATCAAATTTAGTAGTCTTTAAGGGGTGTTTGGATTGAGGATAAATTTGGGAGGGAGTTAAGGGCTTGTTTGGTATGCAATCCAGATTTTGTTTTGTTTTTTTATTCAATGAATTCAGTGAATACAGTGTTTGACAAATGTGTTTTCGAAAACTGATTACAAATTCTGGGATCTAAATAGTAAAAATTCTGAAAACAACATTTTTATGTTTTAATTGTATCCATATTCTGAATTTAAAATTTTAAAATGTAGAATTATATTAAACAAAGATAAACATCTTAATAAATAAAATATTCCATGTTATGAACTCAATTTAATTTTGTTAAATTCAAATATGTATAATATAATATGTTATAAATTATATGATATTATATTATAAAATGATAATTCTATGAAATTTACAAAATCATTTTATAAATTAATTAATAATGACTTATATTCAATCTAATAATTAGTTTTGCAACTACAACTAATTTCATGGTCTATAAACATGCTATATGACACACTTTAAACAACTGTTTAGAATGAAATCAAATTTCTAAATATGCTATCAAACACATATTTAAAAACATGAAATATAACTTTGTTTTCATTGAATCCCTTGTCTTCAAATTTATGTTTTTAGATTGCTTACCAAACGAGTCCTAAACTCCCCCCAACTTCTTATTTGGCTCAAAGACATTTTTTCTCTTAGTGTGGACTACACAGATATATTAGGGCCTGTTTGGTTGGCAATCCAAAAACAGAAATTTGAAAACAAGGGATTCAATGAAAACAGAGTTGTATTTCATGTTTTCAGATATGTGTTTGGTAGCAGATTTAAGAATTGATTCCATTTTAAATGATGAGTTTAAAATGTGTTCTATAATATATTTATATATCATAAAATTAGTTGTAATTCCAAAACTAAATATTAGGTTGAATATAAGACATTATTAATTAATTTATGAACATGTTATTTTTTTATAAATTTTATATTATTATTATTTTATAATATAATATAATATTTTATATTTTATAATATATTATATATTATATTATAGCTATTTTAATTTAACAAAATTAAATTAAGTTTATAAACATGAAATACTATATTTACTAAGATATTTATCTTTGTTTAATATAATTCTGCATTTTAAAATTTCAAATTTAGAATCTGATACAATGAAAACATAAAAATGTTGTTTTCGTAATTTCTACTATTTGGATCACGTAATCCGAAAATTTTAAAAACACGCTTGCCAAACGTGTATTCATCGAATTCAATGAATCAAACACATAAAATGTAATTTGGATTGCTTAACTAAATGCACTTTAACTCTCACCCAACTCCCTTTTGGATATCAGACTTATTAACTCATTTCCAACTCCTTATAATAGGCCCCACAACCTTTCTATCACTTTTGTCTTCACCTCACCTTACTTATATTATATCTATATTTTTTCACTTCATATTTCTCTTTCTACTTCTTTACATATATATATATATTTTTAATTTTGTAATTTTAAAAATTAATTTCATTTTTTTATGTCTTATCATTATATATTAAATGTTTCATTATTATCCTAAATTTTAATATGTCTTTAACAAAAAAATATATTTTTATTCTATAAATTTACTTTTAAATATAAATTACATACAAACATTTAGTTATGATACTATTATTTAAATTAAATTTCTTAATATAAATTATGACAATGTACTGTATAATAGTTTTTTTAATTGATAAAAATCTCCTTATCTCACTCCCTCTATATGTTATCTATATATTATTTTTTTTTTAGGTTTAAACAAAATCTACTTATAACAAAATAACAATATTATCTTTTTTTTTATTGTTCTTTATCATGATTTGAAGATAATAAAAATATATTTTAAACTAACTTATATTACATTTTAAGAAATTAGTATTTAAAAATGTTAATGTATTCACAATAATTTAATATTCAAATTAATCATATCCAAAGTAAAAAGACAAACGATCTCTTCTTCCAAACTTAATAAAATAAAATTATACAATACATAACATAAATATATAATAATATGAAGAAAACTATATATAATATTCATTTTGAGTGGTATTTAAAAACATATATTTATTTTTAATTTAACTATTTTAAAATGACAAACCAATTCGATATATTATTTTTTTACTTAGTTACTTAAAACTTTAAATATTATATTACTTTTAAATTAATCAAACTATAGATAGTCATTTACATTGATTAATTAGAAAAATAAAATCTTAAATTTTACAAAGAAAAATATTTTATTAAGCTTGAAAAAATTTAAATTTAAATTTTAAAATTAACGAAAATAAGTGTTTAATGAAATTATAAACATTAATAAAATAATATAATTTAAAATCTCAATTTTGCATGGGAAACATATCTATATTATTGTTGAAAAATTATACGTAAAAATAAACAACTATTTGCACTCAAAACTCTAACCCATACTTTTATATCAAGACAAAACAAGTCTGCTTTCGAAACAGAAACATCCTAACTCCACACAAAATAACTCACAGAAACATCCTAACTCCACACAAAATAACTCTACATCTCAAACACAGACTTCCTAACTACTCAGACAAAACAACTCCAGACATCTTAACTCCTACTTCATGCGCCAAACTAACTCCTAAATTTTCAACTTTGTGTAAAATAGTTTATAAACTTAAAAAAATGACTAACTTCAATTTTGTATCTAATATATTGTTGAATATTAAAAAATTTATAATAAATTTTCAAGACTCAATTTGATAACAATTTAGGAGGTGTTTGGGAGCGTTGGATGGGTTATGACTACATAAGTTATAATAGTATGTGAAATTATATAATCCGTGTTTAGTATGTAGACTTATTTAATATGTGTTTGTAATGCATAGTTATTCACAACATATTATAACATCACCTCAAATAAACTCATAATTTTTTAATCTTAAAAAAATGTAAAACAAGTTCATAAACTTTTTCAATTAATAACCGTTTGATAAACTTTTGAATTTGTATGCCTAATATGAGTTTCCAAGTGTACTTATGATAGAGTTTTAACTTTTTATTCTTTTGGACACAAAATTAAAAGTTTAGTGTCATATTATACACAAAGTTCAATTGTATGTATAAATAGATTCGCTAATTTAAAAAAAAAATGTTGAATATGTTAGTAACTTATTATACATAAATTTCAAAGTTTAATTTCAAAGTTTAATGATCTATTTGATATTTTTAAATTTAAGTGACTTATTAAATACAAAGTTACAAATTCATGAATTTATTAAATACAAATTAACTAAACATATAATTTGATGATCTAAAATCTTTCACTATAATAGAAAAGGGTTTTCTTGAATCTTTGGTTAAATCAAGGTTCTTTTTTCTTTTTTGTACATCCCATTACCTAATAATTGTTAAAAATGAAAGTAATTCTCGCTTTGAAGATTTTAACAAGTAAATGTAAACCTTCATTCATGAAATGGAACTTTCATATTCAATTATCAACTTGAATATAGTTAAATTGGTTTAAATATATACTAAGAGTAGAGATGTTCACGAATCGTATGCGAGTCTGGACGCCCCCCATGAAATTCTCTTATTTAATTTTGAGAACAACAACGCAGAGATTCCCAAATACGAAATTCGCAAGGATCTGTTCCCATGCAGTAGAAACGAATCTCTACTTTTTCATCCACGTTTTGAATAAGCCAAGCCAAGACTTTTTTTTTTTTGAGTCTCATTCTTGTAAGGTGTAACAATACTTATCTCCTTCTAGAATTAAAAAATGGTTTGCATTACTAATATCATTTCTTCATGTGTGTTTCCATTGTGATGTTTTTATCCCTATCATACTAATATCATAAAGTATGTGCATTTTAATAAGGGGTCGAATATTTAAATCGTTAATCGCATATTATAAAAAAAAAAAATATGTCAAGAAAAGCATAGCTGAATTGGCGTCAAGTAAGACTTATGACAAATAGATCACGTATTCGAATCTACTCACCCAAATGATGTTGTACTAATATATATATATATATAGATATATATATGTTTAAAGTAGACAATATCATATCGTTGTAAGGATAGGTAGAGCGTCCTTGTCCATGCAACTAAATTAAGATTTATAGTTGAGTAAAAAAAATAGTGGTTAAAACATATACCTTTGATTAAGAGATGAAAGATTTGAATCACCCACTCTATCTATAACTTTATTATTAAAAAGATTTGAATCACCCACAATTATTATGATTATTTTTAGTTCAATAAATATTGAAGTAAGGAATTGAGACTCTCATCTTAAGAAGGGTAAATAATACCCTAACCTAACTAATTAATCGTAACAAAAAAAAAGTTTAGAATTATATTTATATTTACCATGCATGTGTTTCCAAACAACATAAAAGTTAACCTATACAATGACTTATGTAAAGACGTTAGATCCTAACCACTAAATAGTGCATACGAAGTGGCACCATCACACCCCATTGATATTTTTTGGGAGGCCACATTGACCTACCTAACTCAATAAACTTATCATATACTATGCTCTTTAATTGAGCTATATTCATCAATCACCCCTAATTTGAGATGTCCACACCCTAGACCTCACTATCAACTTATTTGTGTGTAGGTGTACCAATTCCTCAAAAACTTTATGCCCTCCAAATTAAAGATTAGATTTTTAAAATTGCGTTCATACTATTTTAATCTTATTATTATTCCATTCTTCTTTTTTAGAAATTTAGCAAAAGTTCATCTTTTGAAAGTAAATGTCTGCCCACATAAATATTTCTTTTAATGTTAACACATAAGTAGTGTAGATTTGAACATTTGACTTTTTTTATTCTTCTCTTATTCTTATGATCAAAGATATAATGTATTGTTCAGTTGAACTATTGCTAAAGTTGACTATATGGATAAGTACTTGAGGTTACATATAGTAAATCAAGTGCTAAATTTTCCTATACACACGATAATTTCAAAACGAAATAAAAGTTTGATTCTTTACCAATTAAATTACATATTCAAATATAAGAATAATAATTATTATTTTTTTCTTTTTTACATTCGAGTGTTAAAATGAGAATAATTTCTTTAATATATCTTCCATGGTAATGCTAGAACGAATTCGATTACTTTTGATATTAGAAATATGGATAAAAATAAAGAAGAAAGGCATATATTTTATGGGTTTCTTTTGAAACATCAAAATCAAAGAAATCCTTTTTCTCCACTGTGAAATAGAGGGGCCACAAACTTGATATTGAAGACCAAAGAAAAAGAACATTAGTTTAAAAAACTCAACAACCATTTGAGAATTAGTGGAGCCCCATCAATAAAATGACCAGCAATTTAGTGGAGCCCAATTATACACACTTCAAGTACTCACAAGAAATGTTAATCTGTGCCTTGTCTTATGCTATCATCCTTTTCTTAGAGTCATTTTTAGCCATTGATTCATTCTCTATTTTCTTTTTGAAACAAAAAAATGTGCAATTTTTAGAAACTCATCACAAAAATTATAGACCTGTTTGCTAATCATTCTATGCTCTTACATAATATACTATAAATTATCAAAAATATCTTTAAACTTTCAACATTTAAAAGTTTCATTAATATTTTTAAACTTTAAAAAATGTTAAAAAATATCCTCACATGTCATTTTTTTTTATGGAAACTAGTACTTTATTTAAAAAATACCTCAAAACTTTCAAAAAGTTTCATTAGGAACTTTAAACTTTTTTAAAAAGTTCAAAAATATATTTACTGTTAATAAATGACATAAATGGTTAGCGCATCGTTTTTAAAATACCCATAAACTTTCAAAAGTTAGACTAATACCTTTAAATTTAAAAAAAAAAACTCTTACCAACTGTATACGGATGAAAACTATTTATGTATATTCCATTAACTCTATCTTCTATTGAGACACATACAAACATGTTTTGTCAATGAATTTAATGAAAAAAAAGCCTTCAAAAATCTTTTAGAACGAGCTTCAACCTTCAACAACAATTAAAAGTGAAGAAATTTGAATCTTCGAACGTAGAAATTACTGTAAACTAAGCTTACTTTCATGGGTACAAATTAAACTTTTTTTTTTTTTTAACACAAATTAAACTATGTTTTAATAATATACTCATACAATATTCTAATTTGTCTCTCGACCAACCCGTGGCATTTTCTTAAACCGGATAAGCACGAGGGCAGATAAAAACAGACCGAGTCCATCAAATAAGAAATCAAACTACTTAACGTGGCATATTTTGATTCGGTGAAGGTCCAATCTCACAAAAACATTACCGCACCTGAATATATCCTTTGATTTATATTTCTTATTTTTATAAAATCATTCAGCGAAACAGTCGCGAAGAAAATCAAACAAGGAACGGGCGATTACTTGAGAAAAATGTGAAGGAAAATCGAAAGAAAATAAGGAACAGGGTTCTCTTTAACATTAGGTCCTTCTCCTAATTTCGATGCCGAATTTCTAATCTTCGAGCTCTGAGGAAGGTTTTTGTTCATGGCGGAACCTGTTAGAAGCCTCATCTCTGCCGACAAAGCTTCTGTTCGGCGTTGTCAGGTTCCATTTGGGCTTAATCATTTTCGTTTTTCATTTGGATCAGTGACTGATTCTCTCGTCTAAGGATCTGATAGAATGAAGTTCGGTTCGATTTTATTTTGTTATTCTGTTTAATTTGAAGTGGAATGATTGATTGTTCTGTGCACTTGGTAGTGTTTGGGAGATGGGTTTTGACATCCGAAGTTGAAACGTGCTATTTAGCCTGAAAATTTTGGATCTTTTGGAGTGAGAGGCGTTCAATTAGGTTATGCATTAGTGGTGCACAAGGGAGTTTTGTTGAGCATTTTGTGAATAAGACCATCGCCATGGATGGTCTTGGGGAATCTTCTCAATCTGGGTCAGGAGTTGTTAATTCTCAATCTTTGGAAAGTGGGGTTGTTCGTGAAGATAATAGGGTTGCTGAACAAGTGTCGCCTCTAAGAGGTGGGGGGAGGAATACTAGTCCATTGGGTAGGGCAGGATCGAGGAACACTAGTCCTTCGAGGCAGAAGGTTATAAAGACCAAACCTCGTGGTTTAGATGAGGAAACAGTTACAACATTTGGTAAAGCAGCTCATCCAGATGTTCAAATGGAAGATGGTATATGGGCGATGCTGCCTGAAGATTTGTTGAATGAGATCTTAGCTAGGGTTCCTCCATTTTTAATATTTAGGCTTCGTTCTGTTTGTAAAAGGTGGAATTCTATACTTCAAGATACTAGTTTTCTTAAATTTCATGCACAAGTGCCTTCACATGGGCCTTGTCTTCTCACATTTTGGAAGAATTCTCAAATCCCCCAATGCTCAGTCTTCAGCTTGCCACTAAAAACGTGGTATAAAATTCCATTCACATTTTTGCCTCCTTGGGCATTCTGGTTGGTTGGTTCATCTGGTGGTCTTGTTTGCTTTTCTGGGCTTGATGGGCTAACTTTCAAAACCTTGGTATGCAATCCCCTCACACAAATGTGGAGGGCATTACCAAGTATGCATCATAATCAGCAGAGGCAGCTGATTTTGGTTGTTGATCGGACTGACAAGTCATTTAAAGTCGTAGCGACTAGTGATATTTATGGTGACAAGTCCCTACCCACTGAAGTTTATGACTCAAAGCTGAACAGTTGGTCACTTCACCAGACAATGCCTGCAGTAAATCTCTGCTCCTCGAAGATGGCATATTGTGATTCAAAGTTATACTTGGAAGCTCTTTCTCCACTTGGTTTAATGATGTATCGGCTGGATACAGGCTATTGGGAACATATTCCAGCTAGGTTCCCTCGTTCATTATTGGATGGGTATTTGGTTGCTGGTACACAGAAGCGTCTATTTCTTGTTGGAAGGATTGGTCTTTATAGCACTCTTCAAAGCATGAGAATTTGGGAACTGGATCATGCAAAAATTATGTGGGTGGAGATTAGTAGAATGCCACCTAAATATTTCCGAGTTTTGTTGAGGTTATCGGCAGAGAGATTTGAGTGCTTTGGACAGGATAATCTGATCTGCTTTACATCTTGGAACCAAGGGAAGAGTCTTCTTTATGACGTGGATAAAAAAGTCTGGTCTTGGATTGCTGGCTGTGCTTTGCAGTCATGTAACAGCCAGGTCTGCTTTTATGAACCAAGATTTGATGCTTCTGTATTCTGAATTGACTTTTTTGTTTTCAGTGAAGATTCTTTATTACATCCATTCTTATTTGAGGCACAATTTTTCATGACGTCTTCATGTACATCCATGTATATTGTTTCCTCACTTTGTGATTACTGGGCGATCATCTAAGGTTCTTCTGCTGTTTTGCTGGATTAACTCCGTGGCCATAAGCCTGGGAGGCCAATTTTGTTTGCAAGATTTAGCAAGAATAGTTTCAACCAAGACTTTCCTTACATGGATTTATTCACTCGGTAGCTTGAGCACGGGATAAACTGCATTCAAGGAAATTATATGTGGGTGGCATTTGGGAAGAATGGAAGCCAAAAGTTTGTATTTTCAGATGTGTTGGTTCAGGTTCAGTTCAAGTTATCTCTATGGCAATTAGCTCCATTGCTCTTGCAGTTTTGTGAGCTGCTGACTTAAAAGTTCAACTATGACAATCAAGAATGTTAATGGCATTTGCAGGAACGTGCAGCGTTGGGTTTGGTTCTTGGTCACTAGCTGCTCAAGTTAAGCGTAGTGCTTCAAGAGGTTCTGAACAATCTGAGCCTTCGCTCTTCAGGCTAACTTCTATGGTTGGAGTTGAATACTGAAATTGTTGTTTTGATAATTGCATATATATAGTCTTCAGAGCTTTTCTCATATGTAAAAAGAACGATTTGTACCATCTGTTCAGGACATGATCAAGGACAATTTCTTCAAGTCGAACTGGAATTCTTATACCAAACTAGATATTCCCCTTGCTATGTTCTTAAATCTAATGTTAGTTGGCTTCAGAAGTCTCAAGTCTTGACCCTTTTTTTTCTTTTTCTTTCAAAGTATTTACTAATTTCTGTTAGGGCTAATATTGTCAACAGATTGAAGCTTGCCTTCTGAGATGAAATTCAGTATTTCACCAGCACGAACTTCCCTCTGGTTTAAAAAGTTGAATTATTTCATATTTCATTTTCCACCCCATCCCTTAGGCACATGGCCTGCTAGATCACTTAATCATTTCAGATATTTAAGAAGTTGAGCTAAAGAATAGGGTGTCATTCACTTAATAATGTGTCAAATGGCCTGCTAGATCAAGCTTATTTGGTTATCAAGGATACTATTTTTTCACATTGATTCATAGGAGCTGATACTTCAAAGTTGAAAGGAAAACAATATGTATTATAGCCCAGAGGTGGATCAAGAAGGCAAGGTTGTCTACAGTTTGTGACATTTTAGCCATATTTTCTTTCTCTTTCTTTCTCCTGTAATTTAACATGATGTTCAAAGCAAGAGCATTCAAAGATCAATATCTTGGAACCCACGGGCCTCTTTGGAATTCTCCAAACCATCTCGGGTGAAAAACTCTTGCAGAGGATTTGGGGTTGTTCAGCTTATTTTTGCATCAACTCCATAACATTATCAGACGGAGGAAGCCATTGAACTGTGAAGTACCATTGAACTGTGAATTATTTAAGGTAAATTCTGGTCCCCATCGGTACCTTTTTTCTTTGCTTGCATGGAAAGAAAACAATCCATAGGGGCAGGTCTTGGAAAAACAGTCTTTCTTCAAATTCCTCTATATTTTACTTATTTCTAACGAGCATTTCTAAGTTCTGCACACATCAAGAATATGTAATATTCAGAGACAGGCTTTGAAATCCTAGCTTTGACTTGATTTTGAGTCTATCTATAAAACCCTTGACAATATACTATTATTTGAAGGTTTCATTCCCTTTTCCCGATGTGAAAAGCTTATACAGGAGAATGAAGTAACAAGGTATGGCGCAAAAAAGCTCAATCGGGTTAACAGTTCTATGGGTTTTCTTTATGATCTTCGTAGTTGGGAAGTCTCTTGCACTCGCTATTCGAGGTATATTTTGCATCTCTCTTTCCTGCAGTTCATATAAACCTATATGTTGCTGTTTCTAAATGTGTTCTTAACTTCTTATATAAGGTAAAAACTGGCTTACAGGAACTAAAGAAAATGCTTCATTTTTACTAAGGGTATGCTTTTCATTTCATGATTAGCTTAAAAATGAACCTTTTTTTTCTTCTGCTTTTCTTTACATATTGTACTGGGGGTTTCTGATTTGCAAGGGGATCAAATTTCAGCAGGAAATTTCCCATGATATTGATGATACCATGAGAACTGGTAGAAGTGGGCTAGGAAAAAGGAAATCATTTGAGTATTTACTGACGAAAAGGGACGATAGAAAAGAGGGGCTGAATGGTGTAAATGATTCAAATGACATAGGTGAAGGAAGAGACCTTAGATTGTATTGCAGATTTAGAGGTAAATGTAATATAGCTGAGAAATATAAAGTTTCTGCTTTCGCTTTTGCTGCTGACTATGGAGACCCTCAGCGCCACCCTCCTAGACATAACTTCATGAAAACAAAGCATTGAGTCTATACTCTTTTCTCTTCCTCCTGTGGCTTTTTTAGTTGATTCACTTTTTGTATTTCGAAGATTCATTTCAATTATTAAGCATATGCTTTCAAGTTTTATGCATTATCCACTATGACGACATTGTGAAGCTCTTGAAGTCGTAAAACATTTCTTTCTGTTCTTAGATTTTTGAGAAATGAGTAGATTTGATCATGTTTATTGTTTAGCTTAGTTTTTATTTTTCTGAAAAGAAAGTTTAGCTGAGTTAAATTATGGATAGATTTGAAAATAGAAAACACACTTATTCTATCACTGAACTTTTGTTTTGTAACAAGTCAAACTTTTCATTGAGATTGAGAAAAGTTCTGTTGAAAAACAAGGACGGATGAGGACATATTCTACCATCCGAACAACATGAACCTTCAATCATTTAAACACCATTTCCATTATAGCCTATTCTTTTAAACACATGTTATACTATCTTAAATTTTTATAATGTATTTCTCCTGATAATCTAAACACAGATTACATAACCTTAGATGATTTGACTTTCTTGCTTCTTTTCTCTCTCTTCATAGTCAAGAACTTCTTGAATTTGATATATGATATTTTGAACCCCGTCCTTACTAAGTGACAAGATTTGGACCAGTTGCTCTAAATGAATTATCATGAGTTGGAATTTTGGCATTTCAATTGTCTTTGTATAGAAAAAGTCAAAGAAAAGGTGTCTAGAAATTTGAGTCTGGACTAAACTTCAGTTTCTGATAGGAAACATATGCATCAAATTGTTTGTCAACCTAACCCTGTGGTGGCCCTGCATCTTGAGTTAGAAAAAAAAAACAACTTTCTGAAACTCAAGCCAAATCTTGAACAGCTCTTTTCAAGTTATGACGTTGCTATCCAGCTTCTCACTACAAAGCTCTCTCCACTATTTGCATTGCTTAGAAGAAAAAGATGAACATTTAGGAGCTCTTCATCACACAGTCTCTAATCTCCTCGCAATCACATCAGCTTAGTATTAATTTGTGTCGAACCCGACGAGTATTGATCACGTATGACTATTGAATTTACTGCTTAATATTGCATGAGCTAAAAGGTTCTTTACTCATAAACAAGTGTTGGACATGTAATGCTCTCATTAATAAGAGCCAACCCCATTTTCTCTTTGTCAAAGATTTGTATTCTTAGGTACAGGAGACTTATTTCAAATGTTGCAAACATGGGTTTTTGTTAATTGCCTGATTAATGTTATTTATCGAATGCCAAATCATACGACTTTGATTTGTTGATTACATCAATAGGTGCATGATTAATGCGATAACGTCTCACATATGGTAGATAAAAACCATATTTTTCAGGAACAAAAAAGGAGAAAAATCAGCTATATTTGTCCATGTTACTGATCTATTGGTTTTATTGACAAACAATTTCATTGCAACACGTTTAAAATAAAAATAACACGAGACGAGACGGCTAAGGTTGTGGCGAACCTAAAAATAAAATACAACAATTAAAGCATGATATAAACTACAAGATAATAGTACCAAATTGCATTTGAAAAATTTTAAAAAGAAAAAGAAAATGCAACAGGAAGAATCTTTGTTTTGAATTTGTAATCACTCACCTTTGACCCTGCCAACTTTTTGTCCCTTATTTGCAACCTCATATATATCTAATATAAATTAGTTATACACTTTTTTTTAAATAAAAAAATTACCTTAACAAATCAACTAAGGTAATTATTATAGTTCAACTGTATTAACAATGAGGTGTGTGGTTCGAATCTCCCAACCTCTATTGTACTAAAAAAAATTGCGCTCGAAATTAAAAAAAACAAAGTTAACATTAAAATAAAAGTTACAATTGCGTTGTTAAACTAAAATTTTCATTGATAAAAGAGTCGAACTACACATAAAATCTATTTCATTCCTATCAAATCAAATTATATAAATTAGTTGGTTTAGTTATGTTCCTTTGAGTTTAATGGTTTGGCTTGTTTTTTTTCTTTTTATAAAAAAATTTCATTGGACTTGGTTCTATTAGATTTTTCTTCTCCAAAAATATATTTATGTAAGCAAAAGATATATAAAGTTATTTTCTATGATTTTTTAAAATGATATCTTATATATAAATTATAAGTGGAAAAATCTTATTACTTTTTTAAAAAATAAAAAAATTAAATTAAATTAAATTTCATGTTTTCAGAATCTATATATAGTTTTAATGCTTCTAACAAAATGAGAATCAATAATGAACATCACCAACAAAATAACTAAACATGGTTACAAAAACTAACTAGAGTTTCTTGTCTACAACAAACAAAGATTGCTCTAAAAAATTGTTACATGGAGTAGTGGAGCACAAATCCACATAGTAATCATCTAAATAGGGCAAATAAAAGTTGTTTTTTTTTTTTTGACAATGCAAATAAAAGAACTTTGGGGAAAAGATGTGGGTTTGGTCTTTGTTTACATCATGACAAATCCTTAGCATTTTCCTCTTGGAACTCCAGAAAAATAAATATTTAATTTGTATTATTTTCCTTTAGTTCAAATGTAGTGTGGAGTGGGTATTAAAGAGATGGAAAAAAAAAACAAGAGAATTTTTGGCATTGTCAACTCACCAAAAGGTCAAATAAAAGTGAATAGCTCAATTGGTAAGATTCAACTAAAGAGATAAATCAACCATGCCTACAAAATAATCAAACTACAACATTGGTGTGAGGGTTCGCTTGTCTCAAACACACTTTGATGTTTGAGTAGGCTAAGATTTGTGCTAAGCGTAACCAAACTTAGCATGATAAGACCTTTCCAACTATTAATAGAGAGATTCACCTTGAGTTTCTAGATGTTCAATTTTTCCATTCTATCGTTACCTCTTTTATGAGTCATGTCACTTATTCAATGACTAAATGATATGGGCAATTGTCATTGTAATCATTATGATTTTTGGAACTGTTGTAATACAACAAGATGGTATCACAAAGGGGATTGTTGTTAGACTATGTTGATATAATTAAATTTATCTCATCCTATCAGTTTAAAGTTTTGGATTAATTTGGACCACTGATTTTATTCTGTGGGTATATATATAAAATTTAAGGATATAGAAATGAGCATTTTCAAAATTGAGTTGATATTTTACTATCTTAGACCTTCATTATTTATACCCACAGAATAAAATCAGTGGTCCAAATTGACGTAGTTCAAGTATCAAAATTAGTTTAGTTGAAAGCTTTAGATTAAATTCTCATTTTAGTTTATTCTTTGTTGTTAAATTCATTTTTAATTTGATCCTTATACTTTTGTTAAATATCCCAAAATAATGCTCCAATGTTACTAAATGTTGATAGTTTTCTTGTCTTTAGAAATGTAACATAATGATAATTCATGTCATGAGCATAACTTAATGATCATAGACATCTATCCCTTCTATCGAATGTTTAAATTTCACTTGTTGTATTAGAAAATAAATAAATAAATAACATAAAAGACAATTCACATTCAATCTAGGGATATTTAAAGAAATAGAACTAAATCATAGATATTGTTGATATCGTAATTTGGTTAGTTGGACAACGATGAATTTGTATTTTAGGAACTCTGATGTGCTTGCAAGACAGAAAATAGAAATAGGTGAATGATTTGATGATGCTAAGCTAGTGATACTTCGACGCTCTAAGTCAATAATCAAGCTTGAAAGTGACTTAGCTTGCAAAATAGTGATCGTATTTGGATGTACCTTAAATGTCTTATTCACCTCATTTTACAATAGTATATTTGTAACATACACTTGAATACCTCGAAACTCTCCAAGAATCTCGCTGAGTTGTTGGGATGACATAATTACGAAACGATCACTTAATCTCTTTCGTTCAAGCTCAACGAGACCCCTTGAGTACTAACAAGGCTAACCAACAAGACCGATGAAACTACCCAAACTAGCCTAGGCCGACCCTTCAAGGGGTTGGCCAACCCCTCAATGGATCAACCAAACATGGTCAAAGGACTCCTAGAGTGCCAACATGGGCCAACTAGCGAGACTGATCAAACCAACCTAGCCTGACTCTTCAAAGGGTGCAAGGAGTTGGCCAAACATGATCAAAGGACCCCTCAAGTGCCAATAAAGCCAACTGACAAGACTGACAGGATCGACGAGACCGACCACACTAGTCTAGGCCGACCTTTCTTGACTTGGGTTGAATATTTGGGCCTTTGTGTTCTATCAAACCTTTAACTTAATCTTATGATTAACTTTTATTCTAATCGATATCAATTGAAAATTTGAAACTCCAACTAATTAAGACATTAGTGAATAGTTGGGGATTCAAATCATTAGTTACTTGTTTTGTTGAACTAAAGAAAAAAGAATTAAACTTACTCAAATGAGAACTTATATATGAACTTTTATTCTAAGTTTCAAATTCAAACAAAAATGTCCATCTATGTACGAGTATAACTTTTTCTTTTTTTCTAAGGAGTATAACTTAACTGATATAAAACAATTAAAAACAATTAAAAAGGGAGATGTTCAAATTTTTCAACCATAAATTGTTTTAAAAAATAGTCAGATACTCCCATAGCTTATGAAGTAAAAAAATCCAAATGCATTTGCCTTGAGAAAAAGTCGCAAAGTGATTGCTTGAATGTGAATGTGAATATGAAGGAAGGGGCATACGAAGGAACAGTGTTAGAAGAAGACGAGAGCAATGACGGCTTGTGATTGTGACAAAAACTATGGACCAATCGGATTTGGGTTCCCACCAAATACGAATTCTCTAATATCCCATTCGCCTCCGTTTTCTTTTCTTTTTGCAACTTGCATCGCTTGCAGTTACATTCTCTAGACTGGGTCCTCTTTGGTCCTGTTTAGTCTTGACCCAACTGGAAATAACCATCACAAGCGAGGAAATTCATCGGCGATCGTTGTTCTTCAACAGGCGAGGCCTAAGGAGTTCGTGTCTTTCCTGGGTTTTGCTTAATTTCATCAAGTTCGCTCGTTTTCGCCCCTCTTTTGGAGTTCTGTAAGTTCCGGTTCATTGGGAATTTGGCTTTAGCGTTATTTCTATACTTTTGCTTGGTTGCTATGATCGTTGATTGATCAACTTCGCTGGAACTGTGCTGTGGTTCTAGCTGATTCATGGTTCTTGGTTTTGATGCTTCTTGTGTTCAATCAAACAGCTTTTGTGTAATTCATTTGGAGTTTATAGGAGCACCCTCTTGTTCGAATAAATAGATTAGTGAAGTCCTTGCCAAGTTATCTTTTGTGACAGTCTCTGAATTCAACCCCAAATATTCATCCTTCTATGAAATTTCTTTGAGGGGTAATGAATTAGCGAGTAACAACTTCTTCTGGTAAAGTCGTTGACATTTGATTAAAGAAAAAGCGAATCTATGATTTACATAGCTTATGGAATAGGAAATGAAATGAGTGATCTTCTACGGAATTTAGGAAGCACAGAATACGGCTAAAACTTAGGACAATGCGTAGGATAAAAAGAATGATTTTGGTACTTTCCTGTGTGATATAGCGTATTCATGTTTATTGTCTGTGAGCTTCATCATCATTCTTGAATAAGACTTGGATGCTCCATTTGTCATTCGCCTTTTACATACACATTTTGCAGGTCGCCGATCAGTTAACCTTCAGTCATCATTGTGCAAGATGTTTTCTCTGATTGAATATAATAAGAGGCTAAAGAATGGGTCATCAAGCTGATCTAGTTATAATTGGCATATCTGTTGGGTTAGCACTTGGTATTTTGATTGCTATCCTGGTATTTTATGTCATAAGATGGTACAGAAAGAATGCGTATCTTCGGCGAAGTACAGATGAGCGTAGTCTAGGAAATATTCAGATTCGAACGAATGGATTGGATACAAGTAATGAATTTAGTGCATCTCTTTCTGGTTCCATTCCTTTTCGGGGATCTGAAAAGCTTCATACAGATTCTTGGTCCCCTTGGAGGAGTCATCACCCCAAAGACATAATTGCTTCTGCATCCGGTGTTTTGAAGTACCCTTACAAGTATGCACAATATTTAATCTCATGAAAATATATATTTTTTATAATATGGATGTTGTTTTATGCTGAAATTATTTGTTTATTTATTTATTTTTAAATACTTAGACATGAGAAAACCTGTGAAATTATTTCATGCACTTGTTTCCCACACTTAGCCTTTTACCCATACTTTTAAGGGATATACAGAAGGCTACAGAGAACTTCACTACTCTTTTGGGACAAGGGTCATATGGTCCGGTATATAAAGCAAAGATGCCCAATGGAGCCGTTCTAGCTGTTAAGGTGCTTGCTTCAGATTCCAAACAGGGTGAAAAAGAGTTTCAGACGGAGGTGAGGATATTAGCCGCATTTCCTTTTCAGTCGTCTAGTGTAGTTATACTGTATTATTTTCTTACCAATCTCATGTATCGATAGAGGGTGGATTATGTCTGCTAATATGTCCTTTTTATAACTTTTTCCCCCCTCAAAGGACAGGCAAGAGAACCTGCTGGAGAAACTTCCTTTCTAATGAGGCATACAAAAATAACATCTGTTCCTATGCCTTGAGAATCAATTGTTTGAAAGAACTTCAGGAGAGAGTTCTTGAACTTAAATGCTTTAGGGTTGGACGGTTATCTAGTGAAATTAGTTGAGATGCACATAAATTGATTTGGAAACTATAGATATTAAGGACACAGATATCTCTAGGATATCACTATACTTGTGTAAAGGAAATATTTTTAAGATCATTTCCGGGAGGAGAAATTCAGGTTGAAGTTAACCATTTATTACTTTTTATATTTTCCTCTCCACGCTACTGTCTCTTGGCTACGTCAATGGTAATTTAATTTTGTCCACTAATTATGTCATGAAATTACCCTTGTGAACTCTTTATATTTACTTTTATGTAGATGTCAGTGAACACCTTATACTAATATTCATAGTTTGGTTTGCTGTAGGTAAGCCTACTAGGAAGATTGCATCATCGTAATCTTGTGAATTTGATGGGGTACTGCATTGATAAAGGAAGCCACATGCTAATTTATGAGTTCATGAGTAATGGAAGTTTGGACAATCTTCTTTACAGTAAGTTCAAAGCCCATCAATCGTTGAAAGATATCTTTTTATGATTATTGTTTGCAAATTTTCTGAAAGTACAATCTTCTATAAGTTTTCTGGTGAATGTGGAAAACATGTTAGCATTTATGGAATGAAACTTGAAGATTTTACATTTTTCCCCAGCAACTTAAGACTATTATGTCAGAGTTAGAACTTAATCCTCAGTTTTATGACAGACTAGTTTGCGATTCAAGTTTAAACCGATATCCTTTTTTGTACATGATTTTCATGCTATAAATGCATTCAGATTCAGAAAATCGTGTCTTGAGTTGGGATGAGAGGCTACAGATTGCTCTTGATATCTCTCACGGAATCGAGTACCTTCACGAAGGGGTATTCTAAGTTTCTCATTTTTCCTATTTTATTGGAGCAAGTGTTTGTAGGATAATTCATTTATATTTTTTTTGTAACAGGCTGTTCCTCCAGTCATACATCGTGATTTGAAGTCTGCCAATATATTGTTGGATCATACAATGAGAGCTAAGGTAAGTTCTGGAGAGCATTTCTTATTGTTTGATATCTCACTCAAGGAATGCCAATAATTTAAAGAAAACTGGAGATCATTTTGTTGGATATCCCTGCTGTAGGGTAAGGTAACAAATGCATGCACAATGCCTACAAAAATTGGAGAAACTGCTGATAAATTTATGTTTATGGGCATTAGGGCAAACAGAGAGTGAAAAGATACCATCTTCAGCATTCTGCTAAATAAGAATCACTTGTACATGATTTTCTTTTGTAGTCTAGGAACCTCAAGTTTGTCTGCACATTAGTAGCTGTACGACACTTGGAAATGAATTCTTGAACAGTCCTGTGTACTGAAAATTCTCAAACGATGAAATGAGCAAAAGGCTTAGAGAGGCTATATATATGTATGTGTGTGTATACATATATATTAGTCATTTGATCTCGCTTCTTAAAATCTCTATTTTATCTCAACTTTGCATAAACAAATTACACTAGTCCTTGCAATTAATTTTTCATGAACAATTTTAACAGAAATCTAGATCCATTTTGAAATCTAATATTTGACTGGTCTCAAAATATTTGGGCAGGTAGAAATCTATAAATCGGTAGCTCTCGTCAAACTTTTTCTAAATGATTGACAGTAAATTAATGATGAAGACTAAAACTAAATTCATAAAAAGTCTAAGGAAGAATAATATTGATCCCTCCATGTGTGACATAGTGCATTCTTATATTATCCGTGACTTTGGTTATCATTCTTGAATATCTAACTTAGATGTTCCCCATTTGTCATTCATCATTTACATGCACATATGTTTAGGTTGCTGATTTTGGGCTGTCAAGGGAAGAAGTTTTCGATGGCAGGAATTCTGGTCTGAAAGGCACATACGGCTACATAGACCCGACATACATGGCTACGAACAAGTTCACGATGAAGAGCGACATCTATAGTTTCGGCATTATCATTTTTGAACTAATCACAGCTATTCATCCACACCAAAATTTAGTTGACTATATTAATCTCGTGAGTTTTTCCTCCATGTACACAAATGTTCACCTTGAAGTATGCATTTCATGATTTTTCAAAATACATTCTCAGGCTGGAATGAGCCCGGATGGGATTGATGAAATAATTGATAAGCAACTAGCTGGAGAATACAACCTTGAAGAAGCAAGAAAGCTAGCTGATATTGGTCATAAATGCTTGCACAAACTACTGAGAAAACGACCTTTAATTAGTGAAGTTTCGCAGGCGATATTGAAGATAAAGCAGAGGCGACTCGGGAAAGTTAATAACATGTCTTTTGGTAGCAGAGATCTTTCAAGAGCAGTGAGCAGAATTGAGGAACAACAGGTGGAATTGGGTAGGATTGTTGGCCTAGCCTGAATGAAATGAGTTTAGATGCTTTCATTTTGGCTTTCCCCAATCTCTGTCATTTGTTTTTTCCATTTTCCCTTCTCTGAAAGACAAAGAAACCATTGTTGTAGCTTTCATTTTGCATCCCTTTGCTTCATAACTTTGGTGGGTGATTACAGTTTTTGTTATATAAAAATTGTATGGTAATATGGAATTGTACGTACCGTTTTGGATAAGCTGTTGATTTTGAATTTTTATCATCCATCTTTAATGTACTTTAGTTTTTGAGAAGATATTGATAAATTGGGATACTTAAAAAATGAAAGGATTTTTGGTTAAATTACCTACAATTGAGTTGAACCATTTCTCTAAATAATAGGGGATCTAAAATTTACATTATAGATCAACTAGAATACTAATAAGATATGAAAACAAGTTGACCATATTTTAATTTTGTCAATTTGAACATTTTACAAAATCCATAATTTGATTTTGTGATAGGTCTCTTTTCGGTACAAGAAATTTGGACGTATAAAGACTTTCTTTGAACATTTGATTTCAAAAGAAAGAGTCGATGTCGATTTCCAAATATATAAATTACTCATCCACTCTCCAAATATGAAAAATAAGTGAATTTCTTTTTAGGGTAGCTCTCTGTATGACCGTATTTAATATCATGATGTCCCTCAAATAATCAAAATTGGGCAACAGTAACACACCAGAAATATTGGGGGGTAAAAAAATAATACTTGATTACCAGGAAGCTGAATGCATATGAAGATTCATAATTCAAAGGAAAAGTCCATAATGTCCATAACGTAGTATTTCCATTTCCCACAAATTAGTGTTGTCATGTGATGTACCAAAGCTCAGCTCCACGGCACCCCCTGGTTGGTCGGTATCATCAGCCTTTTCCGGTATTGATTGCAGCATGTACAAAGTCTTCACAGCGGCTAATTCCGCCGGACAAGACATCAGCCAAAACTCCGATTACATCAAATGCCTCCTGCAGATCGCTGGCTGAGTTCATTTCGTCGAGCCATGTTAGCAACTCCTTCGAGAACCCCACCATTTCCTTTACGTTATTAAGTCGCTCTTTCATCACTACCTCCCAACCTTCCAGGTTTTGAGTCTCGCTTTCCTCTCCCGCTGCGGTGGTAGATGTTCCTTCTTTTGCAGAAGATGGGATGCTCGCCGATTTTTTTACCTTGAAGAAATGTTGCAGTTGTTGAATCAGGCCAGTGTAGACGAGCATTGGCCTAATAGTAGTCAATAAATCATTGGCTTCTTCTGCTTCCGTGTTTGGTGTACTACTTCCTGATTCCGTTTTAGAAGTTGAACTCACTGATGAGCGACTGGTCGACCGGCTATGAGTATGCTGCATGTATGCATGGAATATTCCACGCTGTAGGAATGCACGGCGATGCAGCAACCAGGATTCATAAGACTCTGAAAGAAGCGAGTTCACCATCATAAACTGAACAGTTTCCTCAGTTGCTGCTGAAGGTTGTGATCCCGGAGAGAATGGTCGCGAATCTACCGTGGACGAGGACAAATAGATTGAAACAGATTTAGCCATTGTCGAACGTTGAGATGGGCTCCCTTGATCAAGTAGGTGACGAGCCATTTGAATCATAAAAGGAAGGAACCGGGAATTGCTTTCCCTGCCCCCACCCCTGCTTTCAGCACTAAATGATGCTCCAGTAGCGAATCGAGCCAACATCTGCATGACAAAAAACATAAAAACAGGTAACTTAAAATCATTAGAAGGTAAAGAGAAGCTAATCCAGGAAAGGAAAAGTTTCCAAGTGAATGGAAAACATTTCACAAACTGACAACAGGCAATAAACATACCAGAACAACATCATATGTCAAGAGCCGAAGTCGGTTTCCATCAGCACGACCAAGAGCATTTAGGTTGTCCCAATGCTGGTCAACATATCGGATATACTGTGCCAATGGGACAGACGGACCTCTCACAGGGAACAAGGAATTGCAGAGGGATTCGTTGTTCCTGAGTGTTGCTCCTTCCCATTCTTTCTTTGGGATTTTCAAACCAGCGTCTGTTCTTTTGGCCTCTTGATGGCACTGATAATGAATGATATTGAAATAACTCACAGTCGTATAAACGCACTCCCCACGAGTACTTCCTGAAGTCCCAACACCAAGATTAACCCTCTTGCTGTAAGAATAAACACCAAGCAAGTCAGTAGGCCTCAAACTATAGCCCTCTCTGCACACCATGCAAGCCAACCCATCTTCCTCTTCCTCTACATCTTCCAAACCTTCAAGAGCTGGCCTAGAAACAATGATCCGTTCACCACCATCTGAAGCCACCTGTCGCATTCCGAGTCCCTGCATCATCACCAAAAAATAATTATCTCCACTGAGTTTTTAAAACATAAACCACGGAATAAATAAACATATGAAAAATATACACAGGGAACGAGCAAAAAATATTATATATGCTACTAAAGGAAATAAAACGTAAAAAGTACAGAAACAAAGAATAAAATCAAGTATAGGAAACGGATTAGAAAACACTAGGTTAATAGTTCTTAAATCATGAACTACAATGAGACAGCACCTGTAGCATATCTTCCCTGTTCTTCAAAGCAAGCCGTCTCATTTCATCCCTTGTGGCATGCCTTAACATTCGCACTTTATCCTCCAAGAATCCGTCTCCATTTCCCTCCTTGTTAGAGAGGGTATCTAACAAGTTTTCAGCCCTTGCCCCAATCTCATTTTCACCCGGAACTCTTTCTAGTGCATGAAGCACAGGTAAGATCCTTCCTTCATCAATACACCTCTGTGTAGCCAAGTGCCCCATTGACAAACCCCTTAGCATAGACAATATAAGTGGAATGGATGGACGTTTCAAGGACAATGCCCACTCCATACTAGATCTGAAGCCGGCCTGTCCTGCAACAGCAAAACTATCTCTCAGATGCTTAACTGCAAGGCCAGTAATGCCCTTTTCCAAAATAATATCCTTCAGTCTCTCCCCACAGGAACTTGTCTTCAGTGACTCTGAGACCCTAACGAAATTTTCCACAGTAAATCTCTGCTTGACAGCTTGCTCAGAGATGCTCTTATCCTGTGGATTGTCTTCATGCTGTTTCTGTAATCGGTCAAATTCATCCCAATCATTCAGGTATGGAGTAAAATGTTGGATGAGTGCATCCATAGCAGCAGGTTCACCATAGGTCAAGTAAGGCAAGATTCTAGCAACCATTTCAGTGTTCCTCTGTTGTTTGTTTGATTTCTTAGAACCAAAAGGATGAGATAATCTCTCCAGGAACATGAGAACAATTTTTTTGGCCTGTTCACCAGTACCAGTTTGTTCACTGGTGACGGTAAGAGCACTTTGTCCAATGCTAATACTTTCACTTTCATTCGCTTCAATTGTTAGACTCTCCACAATCAAAAGAACGCCTTCAGCTGACTCCATGGCATCCACAGCGAAGGCACGCCTTGCTGTTTCTAGAAGTAATCCAAGAGCTCCAAGCCTCAATAAAGCACGCCTGTTCTCTCTTATTTTGCAACAATGCATAAGAAGATTAAGAACTGCAACCAACTGCTCTTGGTTTAACTTGAAATTATCCCATATGCGCTGGTTCAAATAAAGAAGTTACAGTAAGACCAGGAAAAATGTTCTGATTGACTTTAAATCGAAAAAGAACTGACAGCTTAACTCCAATTTATCCCACAACTGGATATATATCGAATGGAAAGACTACAGAACTGAATATAGACGTAGACATACAATTGAACATAGCAAGGAACTGGACTTCGAATATACCACTAGAGTGCAGCGTACAAATAAAAAATGAGAATTATTAAATAGAGTTTGAAACTGAATTTTACATGAAACAAATAAGGTTAAAATACCATTTTGGTTCCTATACTCTGGGTTCTGTTCCATTTTGGTCTCTATACTTTAAAATATCCAATTTTAATTCATGTACTTTCAATAAAACTTAAAACTATAATAAGTTTGAAGTTAATTTTTATCAAAATTGGTTAAATAATAATAATAAATTTAATATAAGAAAAGACATAATGTGAACATCCTTCCAAAAATTATGGAGTGAAACCAGTTTTAAGTTTTATTGAGGGTACGGTGACTAAAATTGAACATTTGAAAGTATAGAGATCAAAATGTTATTTTAACCCACAAACAATTTTTCTTGCACAATTAATATGCTAATAGCAGCATATTTTAATTACCAGTAAACGTTGAAATATAAAATTTCTTCCCCAACTAATATTGAAAACCACTCGTTGGGCTAGTGCAAATTTCCAAGCCCACAAGCGTAGAGAATGCTAAAAGTATTAGTATTGAAAAAATATTAAATCCATTGTAACCGAACCCAAAAGCTTGAGTCATGGATTACAATTATTTTAATTAGGTGGATTGTCAACTGGATGGGGGAAAAGAAAAGAAAAAAGAATATTAAGGTATAAATTGAAGCAAAATTTAAAAACCCAAATTTTAAGCCATAAGTTTAGGATCAATGGGTTGAAAAAGCAGTTATTAAATCAATAAGATCACTTATCAGGAAACTTTGACACTTATTCAATTTTAATATCCGATGTTTTATTTCAATTCTTTAACTTTCAAACAGTTAAAAAAAAAAAAAAAAAACTTTAACGTTCAAAGATTATATTTCAATATCTCCGAGTGAAAAGCTATTTTAGCCATTGTAGTTAATTTTATGGCAAATATTTGACCAAAATCTTGATCTATCTTGAAACTTGCTGTAACCCACTATAGATACCTTCAAATACCTGTTCACATAGGGTTGCACTAGGTTTCTATTAGATGATCTATGAAAAATTAAGACAACTGAAATATTATATTATATGTGATTTAAGGACTAAAATAGAATATTTAAAACTTCAAAAAGACCAAAATAGAATGAAAAAGTACAGGACTATAATAGAATTTTTTTTAAAAACAAAAATCGCCCAACCATTTTTTTGGTAAAACTAGAAGATTCAATAAACAAGGTATGAAAACAAAATAAAGAGAGGATTAAAGGTCTGCTCCACATACCTGGATCATGCCCAACAAAATTTCAAGTCCTCCATACTCACGAACTGCTCCTGCTATGGCAAATTCCAACTCTGGATCTTGCGATTCCTCTCTGTCCTCCTCCAATTCCTTAATCATAGGTTCCGTTGCTTCACCATCTAGCCCCTGATATTATATCCAACCCCCAAGAAAATAAGTTGTATTACAAGGTAACTCACCTACAAACTTCTCTAACCCATATTTTATGAACTCTTCGACATAAAACTCTAGAGGCAATAAGAAACATGAGGTAAACATAATCCTAGAAAAGCATATTCCAGCAATCTACGCGTGGATTTTCTTTTTATGGGAAAGAAGCTACGGATGGATTATTTAAACATACCTGAAGCCGGTAAGTCACTGTCATAGGAGGAGAGTCTCTTGCAGAGGTGGTAGATATTAATGCAGTATTAGATATGGCACTTGAAGATTGGTTAGACTTCTTCCACACTTGCTCATAGACTAGTGCAATGCTCAAATCAAGCGAAATTATATTTCCAGCAACTAGCAACTCCATGCCGTAATCATCTTCAAGAAAACTAAGTAGATCCAATTGATGACAAATTTTATTTTTAACATCACGCATTAATGGACCAATCTCAGCACTGGAGTAAGGATTCTTCGTCATGGATCCCCTGATAAATTCTTCTTGCGTGTGTGCCTTGTTTAGAACCAAAAGATACACTGGCTCTGGTTTTGAGGGGGAGATCAGATTGCAGAGCTGCTCTAGAATAAACTGCACATAATATTTCAAAGTAAGTTGCCAATCTACGTAGCACTTCAAACAGAAATTTAGATTAACTAAAAAGGGTAAGGTCATATTTTTTAAAAAGAAGTAATATCTTCATTTTACTCCGGTAAGATTGATAATTTCCTAAGGAGCAGAGCAATCTATGAGGGTGTTAGACTTTATTGATTGACTAGTACTCCGAGCAAATTTATCATACCAAACAAGTCCGCCCTTTTCTTTCCTCTCCATGGATTTGCAAACCACAAATGCACGCTCGAATAAATTGCCTCTTGTTCTCATTGCTTTCCAGCAGAAGGCTGTCCAAGAGATCTTTCAGAAGCCGGTTACAATCGCTAATCAATTTTGTCTTCTGTACTACCAAGCCACGAATCACAATGAGAGCCTCAAGAACTTCAGAGAGTAGATTATCCCGCATGAATCTAGCAACAATATCAAATTATATAAGCTTAAACAGAAGTAGCCTAAAACAGATGCTTAAGGAAGAAGTTATACCTTGTTCTAATATTAGGGATCTCTAGAAATTTCCCAAGGAGCTCTATGAGCTTGTGAAGAATAAATCCCTGGGAAATATCGATATGAAGGCTTCTCTCCAAAGACTCAACATTGCCAACTTCTTGGGAAATTAATTGGCAAATTGTACGTAAACACCCTCGTACAGTCAAAAACAAGCGTGCATCTTCTGAATCTACCATCTTGAAAAGTAATTCAAAATATTCAGCAGCACTCTCGCCTGCAGAAAGAGTTGCTGGCAACAGAGACACCAGTAAATCCAATAGTCGAAATCGTCTTGATGAACTTTGAGCACAAAGCAAACTTATCAACATGCACATCTCTGATCTTATAGATTGGGAACAGGCACATAGCACAAGTTCTGTAACCCATGACCCTAGCTCAAAAGCTGACAAGTCACTTTTAGCATTTCTACATACAAACCGCTTCCACTTAAGTGCATACTTCAGGGATAAATAATCACTTTTTTGTGTCCGAGATCTTTGAACTGTACTTTTGAACACCTGAGACACTTTGTATTGCCTTCTAACAAAGTCAAGATATGAAGCTCCCTTTTCCCACTCTGCATAACTCAGCAATTGAATATCCTGAGTCTTATGAGAAGAATCCCAGTTATGTTCAAGTGATTCAGGTGCAGTTTTACTCCCAGTAACAGGTCCACTGAAAGATCCAGATATATTCATAGCGTTTTCATCCTTGTTTTGTGAAACAGATGTCGATTTTCCCACCCTCTGCTCCTTGTCTACAGTATCAGATTTAGGCGGAGTACAGGCTTGAGATATGATCCTCAGACATGGAAGAATAATGTGCTCAGCAATTGCTGGATGCTTGGCACCCGACTTAATGGATGAAAATAACAGCTGGAAGACAACTCGCAATCTAGCTTCCCAGAACTCATCAGCCAAAGAACAGACTTCTGAGAGCAGTGATAACTCCTCTCGAGTTGCCAATGCTATGTCCATAGAACGATGGTGTTCGAGGCAGTACATGACTTTCTTTTGGATAAGATTATTCAGCCCACTCACTGCATTTACATCACCCTCAGAGAAAGAACAAAGAACTGACCTAGCTTGTATTCGAGCAGTTTTAGGCCCTTGATGAATATTATTCTCAAAAAGCTCAGATAATATACCCAGACTAACAAGTTGCTTCTTAGAACTCTGGTGCTTTGATAATACCTGCAACATCTCAAGACATTGAGTGACAAAAGTAGTCGCACAACCATAGCAGTTATTAGGAGATCTAGAAATCACAAATCTTGAAGCCGGAAACCCATCATCAGTATGTTTCTGGTGCAAATATGTCATTAAAACCCGACGAAGACCTTGAAGCGTCTGGACACTTTTACTGACAGAATCAAAGGCTGTTTTGCATTTTTCACCATATAAAACCCCAAGGAGAGCAATTTTACGATTAATTTTGCATGATGGTCCTGGAAGTGAAACCATCATTTGCTGAACAGAATCCTTTTGTTGCGAGTCCATTTCATTCTCACCAATGCTTGAAACAATTTTTAGCAGGGGTTTCTTGAAGCCTAAGAGTTGCTGATATCTCCTGTGAGCATTTTCTGATTCAGATTCTATTGCAGCTAGACCCCTCTTCATATCATCATCATTCTCCATATTGTCAAATGTAAAGCTTGGCTTTGCCATAAAATTAAATTCAAATCTTCCATACTTGCTGTATCCACACTCGTTGCATAAAAAAGAGTCAAGGTTTTCATAATTGATGTTCCGGCATTGCCTACATTGATATGCATTTTCATGGCAATTGCTGCATATTCCATGCTTATCAGTGACTGGGCGACTGCATCGAGGGCATTGCAAAGGTTCAAGGGACAATGCCTGAAGATTTTCATAGAAAGAATCCAACTCAATCATGAAATTACATGCAGTGATTGGAATGGGAAACTCTACTTTTAGCTCAGTCTGATTGAATGCAAGATGGCAACTTTTTGCACGCTTCCACAAAGACCAATTATTTTTCAACTCTGACAAGTCAGCCACAGGCCGATTATTGTAGTACAGATTCAAAACTTTCACAGATTTGGACTTCCGAGCATCATGAACATTCATTATAACAGTTTGAATTGTGTAACTCCCTGTACATTTTACAATGATGCGGTTGTCAGTGAATTTTGTTTCAGATTTAAGACTCTCAAGTTTCATCCTACTGTAAGGCACCTCAGGAGAACTGCAAGCAGCACAAGGTTCACTCTCTAGATAGTAACCATCAAACTCAACCAAACCACTTAAAGTATTGTATATGCGTGAATTTGGATGATTAGCTAACAGCTCATTTTGTGAGTGAAGTGTCTCATAAATTGATCGAATTACATCAGAGGTCAAGCATCGATCCAAAAGTTCAGAACTCTGCTGCTTAGAACCAACATCAGGAACTTTTCCCAGCAACCATGTGACCAGTTCTGTATATTCAGCAATGTTCAGACCATACATAGGAAGACTTTTAACTTTTTGCAAGAGGGCCATCAATAGAGTTTCTTTAAATGTCTGCTTTCCATGATGCCATACACCACAAACAACACCCTTGGCCTCTGCTCGGACAGAGCTTGAATTCCATTCAAGAAGAAAGCAATCAATGAAATTGCTCAAGACATTGCTACCCTTATCAACAAAGATATTCACCATGGTCTCCATATCCAAACAAGACTTCTCCAACGCAGAATCACTTCCATCTTCACCTTTTCTTTTCTTTCTTGAATCCACAGTTTGTGTGCCAGATTTATTTGTACTTGTCCCAGTATCTCCTGCTTCAGATTTTTGTACAGAATGGCCAATATCCTTTCCCGTATAGAAGGCGAGATTCAACAATTTGAGAATCTGAATGACAGACTCCTCTCCGAAGTAGAAAACTCCATTCAGCAAAAATGGTAGTACATCTCCACGTCGTAAACAATATTTCTGCCAATTTCGAGGCCTTGCAGCAGCTACTTCAGCCATAGTTGTTAGGCATTTCACTATCTTTACACTTCTCTCATATGACATTGGATTTTGGAAACCACCAGCCTTGTTTATGTATTTAAAAAGTTTCTTTACTTCAGTTGAAAACTGCCACGAGTCTCGAATACTGTAATAGTGACTTTTGCTGCCACAAATGTGGAGGAAAAGCCTTCTAGCATACCTTCTAACAAAGCTAGTATTGGGGTTGTTGATATAACTGCAAAGAACATCTTGATAGACATCCAACTTCAAATTCTTGCTGCTATAAATCTTATAAACCTTCTCCTTCTCCAATGTCTTGTCATATTTTTCTGGTCGAACCAATGTATATACAAGACGAAAAGCATTTTCTAATAAGAGCCTGTGATAGTCTATAAAAAGATCTGTACGGTGTGCTTTTGCATAAGAATCTGAAAAAAACGGAGAGAAATTGCCAGCAGGGAGATCCTTACGAACTGTTAGCAGAGCTCCACATCCAGAACCATTATTAAAACCATGTCCACTGTCATAATCAATTGTAGACGACTTGAAGACATGCACTAGCTGTTGCAGAACATCCATAAGATAATTTACAAAAGATTGTTGCCTAATAGAACTGCAAGCACGGAGTAGTTGTGAAGTAAAGTCATTTTTTCCTTGATCATCCACAGAAGATTGTGCAGTAACTGAAGTTGTTGCAACCTGGGTTGAATTCTTGTCATGCGTATCAGCAGTAGTACTGGACTTGGCACCTGGACCATCACTACCAGGTTGGTGCCAGTTTCTTAGCATCAAGGTGAAGAACATGAAAACAAGAATTGCAACTTCCCCAAAAGAAGTACGGGTTTTTGCTTCAAAGGGTTTGTTGAGATTAATCTCATCCAAAAACCACTTAATTAATCTTTCCAAGTCCAAGTTTTCAGATTTCAAGCTGTTCATAAAAGGTCCGCCCATAGTGGACGATAATCTGTAGAAAAGTTGCATAACAGGAACAGCCTGAACACCTGATGTTGTCTCCATCCATCCTTTTAACTGATCAAGGAGCTCAGAGAGAAGCAAGGAATTAACAGTTTGTTTAGAAGCTGATATTGAAACTGGATCAGTCACTGAGGCAGAAAAATCTCCAGAATCCGCTGGCTCCAAGACATGAATTGATGACACTGGATTCTTCACGCTAATATCTGGTCTTACTGATGTTAAGCTTGAATCATTGATATCTTCTGTTGAAAAGTGATATTCATTTCCATCTCCTAACGATTCCACTTCAATTGGGATGGCAGTCATAGGATGATCTCTAGAATGTGGAGAAGGAAGCCTATCCGCATCAAGTACCTCATAACATGACTCGCATAAATCAAAATCGGGGCAGATTGTACAATGCCATCGTCGCCGCAGTATAGGAACTGTGGAGCAACCATCACAACAATATTGAACAGAAGAGGTGATAGAATCTTCTTCAATCATGACCTGGGGATTGGTCCCAGTTGTTTCAGTGGATATAGGTGCAGATAATGGAATATCAGCACCATCATCAGTAGCTAACATTGTTTGCTTTGGAAATGGGACCTGAAGCAACCTTGAAGATATAGCCAAGCTGAAAAGAAAAGGGAAGGATAGAATCTTAAGTAAATACCTTAGAATAAAATTGAAGAATAAGAATAAAATTGAAGAAATAAAACCTGCTTGAAGTCTGAACAGCCTCACTGGAGGAAAACAGAAGTTTCTTAAATAACACAACAGCAGGTGCAACAGAGTGTCTGCCAGTGTCTGGACCATGCAATGCCAGGCACTCAGCATAACAATAAATAAGTTCAACAGAGGAAATAACGATGTTGTTTAATGTCTGAGTGTTGGGCTGCTCCAAGTCCAAAATTCCCCAAAGAATTTGCATGAGTCCATCCACCACTTGAGAACCTAAATCGGTGATACTAACAAATAAGGCGGCCATAAAAAAATATATATACATGACAAACATTCTACTTGCTTCTCTAATCAAGGGCCTACAGAACAATTTAACAATGCACAAATATTATATCCATCTACTTTTCAATATTTTCAAAGGAAGATGCAGTGGAGGTCCCATGCTCTAAAAAGAAAAATAATTCAAAGCCTGGGAATAGACATGACGTTGGTTAAACATGGTTGGCAGCATGGAGCAAAGATTTGCAAAATCATGGTACAACTGATTAGTTAACCCCTTTCCTCGGTATAAATTTGAGGCTAAACTGTCATCCATCAGATCAACCCAACAAGTAAGATTAATTAAAATATGTAATAACAAAATAGACCATTCTGATAGAATTCCACATTTTTTTCTAAGAAACAAAAATGCATTAAACACAAAAGAGGACACAGCCTAAGGACAGGGGTGAGAAGCCCCTCCTCACCAAACAACTATACAAGCCTAGCCTTCCAACAAAGAATGATCTGAGCTAGGTCGTAATTAAAAACAAAAAAAAAAAAAAAAAAAAAAAACTACTGTATCTGAGACTTCATAAAGAGGAAGTAATTTGTACATTCCTACAAAAGACTCAAAAGAAGAACACTTATCTTTGAATCTCGCACATTTAAACATTCAAAAAATAAAACCAGTTTAGATTTTTTTTTTTTTTTATGAGTTCAACAACATATGTGGTGGAGCGATTCAAACCACTGATCTCTAGGACCAAGGTATATACCTAAACTAGTAAAGCTATGCCCAGTTTCGCATTCGTTTATATATTGAATATAGATTCATTCACCATACGAAGGACAGGTGCAGGTAGGCAAAATAAGAGGATAATACAAAAAACTGATATTGATAACTCGCCATGGTGGTATATGCTTTTGGATGCTTATCTTTGGTTTTAGTGGGACATCCTTGTCATGGTTGGAAGAAAGTTCTCTGGTTCGTCATCATTCGTGCTTTCTTTTGGACCATGGGGATTGAACAGAATGGCCGGCTTTTTAGGGAAGTCTCTTCTACTTTTGATCGCTTTTGGGAATTGGTTCTTCCTAATGCCTTCTTGTGGTGTAAATCTGATTATCCTTTTTCACTTTATAGTTTGTCTTTTTTATTTTCTAATTGGAATTGGAAGTCCTTCTTGTAATTCACATTTGGTGATTGGAGTTATCTCTCATATTCCATCTATCAATGAAATTATTTCTTGTTAAAAAAAAAAGGATAACTCGCCATGGTATTTTATGCTCTTACGCTACAATATGAGAAGATTTCCTAGACCGATCTCTCAAAGCTATAGTAGCAATTATACGTGCAAAGGATGCTCTTGCTCAAGCTAATAAGAACTCCTATCCAAGATTTTTGGTTTAGTTTGATTTTAATCAGAAAATAGTAACCTAGACTGTAATCCACCTCACTTCACAACCCACTTTTGCTGATCATTGACTTGAAATGTAAAAATAAAAAAAAAATAAAAAAAAACTCCTAATCCGCATATTTTTACGATAAGTTTGGATTATCGAAAAATTTGAGCCAAGTAAAAGAAAGTACAATTACCATTCATTTCCAGAAAACAAGCCAAATTAGATCTACGATGCAGGGCAATCTTAGAAACTGCACGCATTTGTGATGTAAATTCTTCAATAATCCATCCTCCTGCAGCACCACCAACACCAAGCCTAGAGGAAAGCGCAGATGTTGATTTCACCACACCAGTAAGACGCATGGTGTCCTTCACCTAAATACGAGGGGGGAGGGGGAAATTTCAGAGTAAGTTCAAAAGAATTTATTACAATACGTGTAAAACCTTGTCATTTAAAAGATTACTTGGTAGTATATCTCTTTTTTGGGGAAGATGGCTTGAAGGACACGACAAGCAGCAGATTGCAACAAGGGCTCCCGATCACTTTCATATATCGTTTCTAATAATTGCTTGCACTTCAGTTTACTCAGCTCCTGATTCACATCATCAAGTTTTGGGCATCCTTGTGATCTACGAAGCAAATAATAACCAGACAAGACCTTCAGGCCATCTGCTAACACCTGCTGTTGAATAGGCGCACATTGCATGGATCGCCTCTTTTTTCCAGATCTGGCAAGCAAGGAATTGGAACCAAGTGCACGTGCCTCCATGTCTAGAACAGCATCCAGTTTTTCTTTCCAACCAAATTCATCTTTTGCTCGACCATACACTTCAAGAGAGTCTATCCTAGGAAGTGCAGTACCATTGAATGCTGGCCCAACAGTTATGGTGAAATCTTCATCAGCAAGGAGAGACTCAGCAACAGTAAATGGTATATCGTACCAAGATCGCATGCCCTCGTCTAATTTTATGACTCTCTGGAAAATAGTTATCTCTGAAGGTATATGGTTCGCGGACGTATTACCAACATGAATGCGGAATCCAACCATAACTATATCAGGGTTGGAGTTAGAGACAGTGATCTGAGTAGGGAAAAGGACAGAGAAAGTCATCCCAAATGATTATAAAAAGATAAAGTAAGATATCAAAGCAACGGGAGGGGGAAAAATTCAATATTCCTCTTCTAAGTTTCATTGATTAAGATTTAACATAACCAAGTGGGCATTGAAATGCATACTTATGTGCAAGGCAACAATACCTTGAAACCTGAAGAACTGGGACTCTCAAGAAAACCATCCTCGGATGCCAAACTCTGTTTAGCTCCTTCAGAATCACCATTTCGAATAGCATCACCTCCCAATCTCACATCTGCAGTGATGCAAACAGTTTTCTCAAAAAAATCAAGCGGGAATTCTGGATTTGTACCGGCATAAACCTTGTTATTGAGAATGCCAGAACCCAACTTCTTGATTTTTTCTGCAGTTGCATTTGCACTAGCATCCACTCCAACTGCAGTGTGCGTGTATATCTGAAGGCTACCATCATCATGTAAAACAAGACAGTGCATTTTATCTTTGGATAAAGGCTTATATGCAGTTATGCCAACTAATGGCAAAGATGAACCACCCGCATGTCTCAAGTTTTGCGCATAAATCTCATGAGCCCCCATAGATACAACCAAAGCAGAATTAGATTTGACACTTGAAAAGCAAACAAATAAGCCACTGCCAGCAAACAACTCCTTCCAACGATGTAATCCAGCAGGCCGAAGTTTTCCGTCTTGTTCCTCTTCATATACAACTGATATCTCAGTCAATTTTGTCGCATCAGTGCTTAATTGACCAACCAATGTGGTGCCATCTGCATATGCAAGAAATAATAATTTGTAACATGAAGAGAAGTACAATGACAATCCCTTTGCAGTCATTTCTCTGCCCTGAATGTGAATGATCTCCTTCAAGGGTGTAGCTCCAACATTTCCCAGCACTGACAACTCAAGTTTGAATATCCTTCCATTTTCTGAAAGAACAATAAGAAACACCCTTCCCTGTGGAGCTGTGAACAGTGTAGCATCAACTACCATGTCATCTGGCAACGTGAAGTAGTGCATTGGACTGATATTATCCAGGGATAGATCATATATTTTGACAAACTTGTTTGTTACCACCATTAGTTGGACTTGAGACCCTGGAAGCCATTCCATTCGTTTAATATGAGCACCTTGCAGAGCTAGTTCAATAGCAAGACGGTCAACAACTTCACCACGGTGGTTCAAAGTCAAAACTTGGCAATCTTCGTAGCCTGCCACAGCAAGATAGTTCTCTACAGTGGGATTAAAAGCAAGATGAACAATTTCAAAACGAACAACGTTTTTGGAGAGTGGCTTAACATTAGTCTTGTCTGCCGTCATGGGTGCAACTGTGGCCTGTTCTATTAACTGTCTAACATCAAAAATAGACACTTTATCACCTTCACCAACAGCAAGACGACCTCTAATGCTGACACTGAGCAAAGATTTCACAAGAGATCCACTAGCTAGATGTGATTTAAGCTCCTTGGCATTTGCATATTCTGCCTTAATCTTAAGGTCCAATGACCCACCTTTATATGCCTTTTTCAATTGCAAGAGATCAAGCCCATATGATATCACCTTGTCTTTACCGAGGATAATTTTCTTGTCTTTTGAAAGGTCTGGGTCCCTTTGGTTAGTTATAGAAGGCAATAAACAAGAGCAAAGCTCGAGCATCCTTCCTTCAACATCCAGTTTCTCAAGTAAAACAGGAACTCCATCCAGAAGCTCCCTAGGAACAGAAGGTCTGATGCATTTATCTGTGTCTGTAACCACATCATCTTCCAGATCAGATTCACTTTCAGGAAGTTGATCTCCCTCCTCAGAGAAAGGCAAGAAGCACTGGAAGTTACTGGCACCACGTACAGGGACACTGCCATGTCCAGTAAACTTGCGAGGTTTTAAACATTGGCAACTGCTGCCTCTAACACCCCCAGCACCACAGTCACAAAAGAAGCGACTAGAGCGGGAATAAACAACACGATGACCACGATGACAAACTTTTGCACACACAGAACAACATCCCTTTGAGACAGTCAGATCACATGTATAACAGAAGTACCAGTGCTGTTCCATGAAATTGCTGCCACTGGATGTAAATGTGCAGACTTTTGAAGCAAGTGCCCTTTCACTGTTTGTGTCCTCCTCCTCATCCTTGTCTAGACTAGCTACCTCACCATCGGAAGTTCCATCATCCTCATCTTCCTCAGCAGAAGTTGCATCACATTCAAAAGATCCAGGCCCCTCTTCTTGATTGGAAGAAAGAACCAATGTCTCTGAATTCTTCCTAGACCCAACTGACTTAGAAGAAAGAGGTCCAACTTCAGGTGCATACCTCGATAGGGGTTTGCCAGAGGGTCTCTCAAAAACATTCTTACCAGATCCACTCTCAATCAAGATCATTTCGAGAAAACTAAAGAGGTACTTCAGCCCTGGAAGAAGGCGCTCTTCATTAGCCAATTTCTCCATCAATATGAGAATCCTCTCCAAAAGTAATTTCATTGATTTCTCCCCTTTCAATAGCTGAACAACAAAATGGAAATAGGACTTGGCAACATTAATATCAAATCGCAAAAATGCCATATCAAGGGATACTAGTGCAGCCTCAAAGATGTGACTCTGCAGTTGAAGTGCCAGAGGTTCTGAGGGTGATGATATGAGACAAAATACAAAATTCATGGATGACTCTCTAAGAGAAGTAGAAGATCCTTTCACATTGACTCCGCTTGAATCTTCATCCACTAAACCAAAAATCCTCTTCTCCAACCATTTAGACAGCCCAAGCAAATCCATACTAAGGAATTTATTTTGTATTTTCTGTTTAAGCTTGGGGCAGGGATCTCCAGACAAAAGTTCAACAAAGAAACCAAGAACCTTCAAATTAACTAATTCGGAGCAACAATTGTCTAAGGAGTCTAGAAGAACCAGCAAATTACCACGTTGTAATGCATAAAGCTCCCTAACCTGCTCCGATACATCTTCAGCACCAACATAAAATTGGAATACGGAAGACTTCGAAACATCTTTCCGGAGGCTGTCCATAATATCTGTAGCCTTAACAATTACCCACTCATGAATAGTGCTATCACTCAACCCGCTTGTATTAATGTGTCTTAAGTACCCTTCAAGCTGTTTCAACAGAAACAGAGCCCCATAAGCAGATCCTACCAATTCCGCATTCAAACTCTTATATATACCTTCACATAGCCCATGAACACTTTCAAAGGTCTTGTCAAATTTTATAGTCATTACTGTTTCAAGAATCCCACGGATTACCTCAGTCTCCAAAATGATATTACGCTTAACATCTACTATCCTCAGCAGCCCAGCTAAAACAGAAATAATCCTTCCTATGCTTAGGACACAAGAAAGTAGAATACCGCTCGAAGTTTCCAAATGAGAGGGAAAACCATGAAACATCGATTCCCAAGAGGCCCTTGATAAGAACCCAAGGGCTCTTTTGTCTACTATTTCGTCCAACCTAGACATGAGGTTAAAAACAGACTCCAGCAAGCAAGATGTGGTGCCATAGTTCTCAAGGATCTTGTTCTGCACACATGTATCAAATTCAGAATGTTTAAAGAGCAAGAGAGGGGAAAACTCAGCATCATGATCATGGCTACTACTAAGAGTTGCAACAAAAGCTTTCTGATGAATTTGTAAATACATGCTCAATACAGCTGACAACTCCCTGATTAAAATTGAAACTTGATTATCGGTAATCACCGAGGAAATTATGCTTTCAGAAAAATTGGCATGCTCATTATCTGTAACTGTGGTATCCGTAAAGAAAGAACCCACTGTAGGAACTGTATTCTTATTGCAGTATCTCCATATCCCAACATTGAGGAAGGAAAGAACCAGAGATAGCCATGCTCCGTTTCTTAAAAAATTCCAGCCCAGTGCTTTAAAGCCCTCCAGGCTACTCCCATTATGCAAATGCCGAAGCAAACCAATCACAACTTGAGGAAACTTCATGCTCTTGACAATAACATCACTATGATCTAGAAGTAAATAACTGAAGTAAAAGAAGCACGCTGTATTAGAAATGTCCAGTGCCTCTGGGTCGCTCCATAATGGGCATACATGTGCCAAAGCATTCACAGAAGGAAAATCCCAGCAAAGAACAAAAATATATCTTTCGACGATAAGGTCTTCAACCGTAACTGCTTGTTTACCATTCCAGAACCCCAAAATCCATGAGAATGTAGAAAAGATATCACCGGGATTGAACCACGGACATTCTATTGTCAAATCATGCTTGCGTAGTGAAGCAGGAAATGAAGAAATGTCAATCAACTGGTTGATCAAGCTATTAAAGAAGGGCTTGGAATCCACGGATGAACCAATTATATTCTTAGCAACATTTGCTCCCCAAGATGATAAATGATCATTCACTGTGTAAGGCAAACTGGAGGCAAATGCAGGAGCATCCCTCAACTTAGATCGAAAATCAAAAAGCAACGAAGAGGAACATGTACGAGGGTGAAAAACAATGTGCCGAAGTACTATAATCAACCTTGAAACTAGTAAGCCCCACATTGACAATTCTGCACTGTTAGAAAATGTGGCCGGAGCATCAATCGCTCTAATGGAAGAAAACACTAAGCTCGAAATTTCTATCTTTTCTCCTTCAGAAGATAAGTGAAATGCAACAAGAAGAATTTCAATATGAAAGACAGAGGGAAGTGTCCCAATAAATTCCTGAAGGCTGGAATATTTTAAGGAAATAGTTTTGGACTTCTCAATTATAAATTCCACAAATTGCTTGTATATTTGAGTCCTCAATTGCGTCCCAGCAACGCCAGTTCTACGGAAAAGTGTGTGTGCCAGTAAGCTTAGGGTTTGATCATTGTAAACAAAGTTACCATTTTCAGCATTCAAAATTTTCTTCACAAGGTACTCCTCAAGCGAATCAGGCAATGCATGGCGTGTGAGAAGACCATGCAACAACCTGTAACATATTTCATGGATGTGGTCAGATTTCCTCTCATCGTGTTCAGGTAGACAACTAGCAGAAGCCTTGTCATCAGAACAGCATCCCTCACAGTTTAGCAAGGAAAGTAATATATCAATATGGTTCTGTTTAAGTTTGTTGCAACCATCATCAAAAACAGATGCATTCCATTCATGAGAGAAGATGCATTGCTTAATAAAGCTCAAAAGTTCTTTAGCAGTTTGGAGAGGTAGATTGCAAAAGCTAGAGGCAGAATTGACCGCAAGATGCTGCAAATCATATCCATCTAGAGAACCAACAGAGCGGCCACTCTCAGAGAAGAGGTCCCCAAATAGAGCTTCGTCTTCGTGACAAACAGCAGTTTCCTGTTCAACCGTGCTACTGCTCTTCATGCAACTGGATAACGATCGGTCTATTTTTGGTCTTAATCTCACTCCTTCAGAATAAAGAAAGAAGAGGAGATGCATCAAATCATCCATCCATTGTTTCGACGGAGGGAATATCAATCTCAAAATTTCTTCTACTGTGTAATTCTTATGCAAAGGAACAATCTCCAAACGAGCATAACATTTAGGCACGTCCACTGATAAATCAGCAATAGTGCTCGTGTGATGCATTTCAAGATCTTTAGAACTGAAGGCATGATATTTATGCCCCTTGAGATCTTGAATGAGTTTTATTATAACCATAACACTCCGAGGAAAGTAAACCAGGGGAGGCTTCAGGTTTGCACTAGATGTATCATACCGCCAAACTGAAGAGCTCAAATGATCCAATATGGAAGCCACTATACATGTTTGGATGTTCACACAAACATAGCTGTTGCGAAATACAACCTGAAGTAGCTCCAAAAATTCTTCTAGGAGTAACAAAATGGTGCCCTCAAAACTACCCTCAACCATAGCATGACTATTCGCAAACTCAAAACATAGTCCAAACAAGCAAGGCAATGAGTTAGCAAACGATGCAAATGCTTGCATCAGTTTAGCATCGTATTCAATATATGGAAATTTCTTTGAGAGCTCGGTAAGAAGCTTTAATATCCTCAAACTACATGACAGTCTCTTCCGAAAACTTGTATTTCCTGTCTTCTCATCAAGTGCATCTGGGAGTATTACCAATTCTTTACAGATCAAAATCAATCGTTGAATGCATGCCAAATGTGTGACTGCCCAATGTTGGCAAAGGAAAATCAACTTGTTCATGTCTTCAAGGAATGTCGGTTCACTGAATCCAGATTCAGAGGTCAGCTGATCAGCTTGTACGCATTCAGCGGCTATTGTCATTAAAAGCCTACTCACCTGTTTTTCTTCTCTGGAGCAACAGACTCCTTAAACGATACAAGGAAAAACACACAACTTTAGTGAGGAAAAACTAACATTAATGCATAAGGCATGCTTAAATTAAGTCATTTACAATTTAACAGTTACCTGTAAAACCACATTCAATGTCATTATCAAACTCAATAGTAGCATCACAGTCTCCACCAGTAGATTTTAACAAGTCCATAAGATCATTCTTGGCACAAAGCTGCGCACAGTCTGATACTTTATCCAGCCCGTCAACCAAAATTGTCTCCATAAACAGTAACATATTATTCTGCAGAAGATGTCAAACGGTACTTTATATAATACAAAAAATATATATACATGTAAGTTGAAATATCAAGAAAAAAAATGAAAACATCAATAAACCAACACTAAATATAAGAAATTTGTTAATAAGTAGTATAAATCTTAAATTTTATGCACAAGAATGAATATGAAGTAAACCTTCATAAATCAAGACGGTCAATATCAAAATGAGAGTTAATATTTGTGTACAATGTCATGAAAATATCAGCAAAATGTTGATTGTGATGGGAAAGAAAATGTCATTAGAGAAAATAAAATAAAAGAAATAATAAAGTTCAAACTATTGCTACGTCGTCTAAACTCGACACCATTTTTCTGTTCTCAGGACATAAGGCTCATTGCCAAGGTATATTTCAACCAACTTTTTGAAAGTAAGACTAGCTCATATTTTAACCTCAAAAATAGCTATTAAAATACATTTTTCCCAACATTTCTCTCTATTATATAATTTTTTCGCCCTCTCATTTGGCCCTTTTCTCCTTGTATCTATATTCTCTCACTCTTTTTATTTTTATATTTCCCTCTGTCTCTTATTCTTTTGTAAATTTTATATTTCTAGTTTTTGTAATTTTACATTGATATAATTTCATATTCATGGATGTAACTGTCAAAAATAACATTTTATAGCTAAATAAAAACAACTTTTAACAGTTCCATAAATTAAGTCAAATCATATGTATCAACTTCCACAGTTCCAAAGCTTTTACTCAAAATAAACTTTAACCTTGATATTTCCATTGAGATTTCTATCAACATTGCTCAGAAATCCTTGGGAATGATCAAATTTTCAAGCAGAAAAAACCAGCTTCTGTTTTAAATCTCCACACACAGATGGTTTTTTCCTTCCATACCCCCAAGAAAGAACAGCTGAATAAGATAATAATGTGGCACATTTTACCAATAACAGAAAGTTTTATTAAGACAATTAGTAATTGTATGATAAGAACATTAACTTCTGCCTTACCAAGAAAAATGAATCTTCTTTACATAATTTCAGAACCAATATCTTGCTTTTAAGTTTCTCATGCTCATGAGTTTAGCGAGCTTGTATGTTAAAAAAACGATGATGATGGTTATGATGAAAAATAGTAAATTCTGCATATGTACTTTGACCACTGTGCCTATTTAATACCTGAAGCTTAAAAAGCTGAAATTATATCCCTAAACCTTAAGTATAGTCCTTTGAAGTCCTTGTTGTCAACACTCGTTGAAAAAATGCTAATGCGACAATCGATCAGATAAAATTTTGATGAGTAGTAAACCGGCAGTGAGTTTGATGCAACTAGACTACACTTTAGTCTTAATTTTAGCCCATCTAATCAAATCGTCTAACCCAACCACCAATTCCAAATCTACTTCGGCCCTAATTGTATCTAATCATTCATTTGTAATAAGTCCAACCGGATGTCAAATCAAACCACCTTCTCCAAATGTTATCTAACGGGGTACCACACAAACAATTCGTCAAATAAGCATAATTTAAAATCTAGGTACGTACTTAAACTTTTTGAAGTTCAAGACTATCTAGACACAGTAACAAAAATAAAGTTTATATAATAATAATAATAAATAACAAGTTTCATCAAGACTGAAAAATATGACATTGGGAGGAACATTCTAATATTCTGACTCAGTCAACAGGAGAATACATAACAAATACTCTGTCAATAGGATATGAAAAGAAAACTTGACATACAGAAGACTAAAAATACGACTTCACAGAATATCTAAGCACAAACAAACCATGGCTCAAGATTTACTTCCAAGAGAGGGAGACAGAGGCCTCCTACAGAACTTGTGTGGGGCGAGTAAAAAAAAAAAAAAGCAATGATGTACCCCTCCCACATAATTTAGAAGCTATCAAGAAGCAACAAACCTGAATACTAAAGTCATCGCACTTAAACTCTGATTTCTCCAAGTAACAGAAAACCAACTCGAGTGATTTTTTAATAACCGCAACAACTATAGCTTCAGCTTGATCCACTGTCGAGGTAAATGCACCAAAGACAACATGCATCAATTGAATACCATATCACCAATCGAAATCCATTTCCCGAGAAAACAAAGAAATGTTCAAGAAGAAGGGAAACAAAATCCGAGAATCAAGAAGCAAAGCTGCAATTTATTTTTAATAAATTTCAAACTCATACAGTAGCAAATTGCTTACACAGTTTACACATTCGTACATTTAATTTTTTTAAAAAAAAAAAGTTTAGAGTTAGAAGCACTTAAATTCCATTCCAACTGAGTTTCCAGTCCACACAAAATCAAAATACTCAACACATTACGTTTAATAACATTGCACGAGAAATCAAAAAGCACGTCAAATTTTTTTCAAAAATGAAAAACAAAAGGCGTCCAAAAGAAAACAGAGACCGAATACACACATTTCGCAATCGAGAAAAGCTCGGTAGTGAAGCAAAGCGTACCGGTCAGGGATCGAGAAGCAGAAGCAATTGCATGAGCAATTGAGCAAACAGCTTGGATCTGAGGATCGGTCCACGACTGAAAAGCAAGCTTCCCGTCGCCGAGGTCCCGAAGGCCGGCGTTGAGAATCGAATAGAATTGACGAAGGGCGAGTTTGATCGAGGAATCATCGGAGCGAATGAGCTGGAGAAGATCGGAGGAAGATAAAGGCTTCTTGGTATTGGCGCTGCCGCTGGAATCATCAAGGAAGAGAGTGTCTACGAGTTTGACGAGACTCTGCTCCGCCATGAGCAGTGGCGCCTAAAGGCCAGGACGATCAGAAGTAGAATAGAAACTTGGAGAAGAAGAAGAAAAAGAAGAAGAAGAGAAAGAAGGATGTGTGTTTAATTATAAATAGTTAAAAGAAGAGAGGGGTTTTGTGAGTGTAAAGAAAAACGAGAGGGGGTTTGTGACAAAATGTCGAAAACAAAAAGAAGGGGGAGAAAAAGATGGGTACTCTTAATTCTTAAGGCGGTGGATTGAAATGGAAAAAAATATTCTATCGGACATGTTTTTGCATTGCTCTAATAATACAGATACCTTTTTTTTGTTTGTTTATTTATTGATTCTTTTTTCAATTATTATAAATAAATACTATGATTTTTTTTTTTTTTTGGTAGCCACTGGTTTTCTTTGATTTTTCGGAACTTGGGAATATATCGATCCAAACTCACTCATTTAAAATCTTTAATCTAACACAATTTGGGTTTTATTGATTTATGAGAAAAATATGACTACTAAAATTATATTTTAAACATGGATGTGAGATTGATGTGGTAATTAACTTCAAATATCATTGTTGTGTATAGAAATTTATTTGAATAAACAATATTTCAAGGAGTGAATGATTAACATTATGAATCAGGTTGACCCGAATTGAATTTTGACTTCATTCGTTTAGATGATGCATAAAACAATGCATCTTAATCATCTTGAATCTTTCTTGAAACTCCAAGTAATCAACAAAAAGTTTGAGATAATCAAGCAAGTTGTGTGTTGTCATCTTACTATCAAAATCAAACCCATCAATACAAAGGCGGATGAAAATAAGCTCTAGCACCATGTTAAAATTGAAACAAAGGTTAGAAGTATGTGAGCCTCAAAATGTGTAATAAAAGCAACATCTTGTCAATTTCGTTGCCTTTTTGTTTTACGAGTAACTTTCAACTATGCTTTCCATCACATCTTTTATATTATTTATTTTAATTGTGTATCACAACAACAACAATACTAACGTCCCACTCGATGTAGTTTAATAATTTTGATATATATATATAACAAAATAAAATTTATGTTAAATAAATTATGACGACTCCGTGTATATATTTTTACACAAATTACAATCTATTTATTTGCTTCGTATAGCTACTCTTTGGATCACACCAACATTTTCGTTCACTAAAATCAACGCAATTTGCTCAAATAGAAAAGTTTGTCTTTAGCACACCTTTATCTTTTAGTAAAAAATGCAGAACTTTAATTACCTCAACTAAAACACATCTAGATATCATACTTCATGGGTATTATTTTATGAAATTTATTTTTGTGTTTGATCAACTCGTTTATTTTTATTATAAAATGTCTTGTCGACTATAGATTAAATATTAATCTCAAAATAATTAAAAAAATGCATGATTTTGATTTTTCTCTAAATCACTTAAAGAGAACTCAAATATAATATTTTTAGTAATATTTTTTTAAAATATATCTCCTCCAAAAATTATATCTAATAGATGATTTAATTTGAAGCGACATTAAATATGAAATAATATATTAGAAGCAAAATTACAAATTCAAAATACTATACATTTTAAACCTGTTAAACACAAATTAAAACATAAAAAGTTGTTTACATTGGATTATAATAATAACACGAACTATAATAATCGTATATAACATTGTTTAAAATGTAGAATTGTTTAGTTTGAATTATAATAGTTTGTATTTGAGATGCAAAACACTTTTAAATCGCCAATTTGAACACATAGCTATCTTTAATCATCAATAAAAAAAAAAAAAAAAAAAAACTTAAGTCGATAGTTTGAGGTAAATTTAATTATATCAAGACGACTAAAAACAACAAACCGACTCATTATACTTCTTTTTTTCATTTTATTGTAAATTATTTTCGGACTTCAGCCATCCAAAAGGCACAAATCAAAATACATGTCGACACAACCAACAACAATATCTCAGCTATCTCGGCCGTGAGATTAAACTCAACTATGCAATTATCAAATTGATCAGCTAATATGATCGATAACCCTCAGATCTGTGAATCGCTAATCGAAGAAGATAAACAACCGCATAAACAGGAACGCGAATTGATGGAGGAAGAAATCAGAGCCCAATCGATACACGCGAGAGATGAAGAAATACAATCGCAAATCAGAGTCCGCTGGTCGATGAAGTTTTAATAGATTGAACAATTTATCACTTACCTGTGAAGTTCGAACGCCGGTTTTCGCATGCTTACATGAGTCGAACAGAGATGCCGAGAAGAGGATCGAACGGAGAGGCGATGGAGTAATCTATTGGGCGGTTTAGAGTCGTGTGCGATTGACTGAAATTGAGATGGATTTTGTAAATTTTTCGCGGCGGGTTTCTTTGCGAGCACGAAGTTCCAAAGGAAATGCAAAATGGGTCTTCCATCGGGGCGGGAGAGATGTGGGTTTTAAATTACATGTCATATGCCGTAAGATCTTAAAAGTTCACGTTTGTCTCTATTTAGTCGATTTACTTTAAAAGTTGTTTAATTGTTTCATAAACTTTTAAATTCTACCTTTAATAGATTTATAAATTTTCAATTTTATATTTAATAGATTATTGTTATATTGCCTTTTTTATAATTCAAAACTCTTAATTATAGTCATATTAGACATAAAAATTAATTTTATATCTAATATATCAATTATGACTATGTCATAAATTCATTAGACATTGGCTTGTTAGACAGTTTAAAGTTCATGAACCTATTGGCACACAAAATTAAAAAACACTTTTTAAAGTTATGAGACCAAACTAAGTACACACGGACCTAAAAGTTTGAAAACTAAATTTATAATTTAATCTTAAAAAAAAGGTAAAATCCCTTTGACTTTTATAAGTAACAATTTAATCATAATACTTTAGTTCGTTAACAATTTAGTCTCCGAACTTGTTGGAACATTTTATATAAAAATAAAGTCATTACAAATTTTGAAGTACACGAATTAAATTGTTGTATACTAAATTCACTTAATGGTTGCAATTCTTTTTTTACATCTACGTGGTTGCAAATACGATTGTACGTTGATAAAATTATTACAAATTAAACTTCATAGACCAACAATGTTTTTAACCTTTAAAAATAAAGTGTAAATATACATGAAATATAAAACAGGCTATAGTCATTTTTAGGTTATATTACACCAAATACCAATAAACTTTAATTTATCAATTATTCCTCTAGATGTTGAAAAATGTTTCATTTTAATCATGGACCTTTTTGAAATAGTTCAAAAATAATAATATTAAGACCTTTTCATTAAAACAATAAATGAAAAATATCAAGGTAGTTGATGAGTATAAATTGAAACGTACATGTATATGACATTATTTACAACATCATTTATGTAAAGTGACATTACACGCATGTGTATAGCTTGAATTTGTGAATAATGTTGTACACGATCTCAATTATATTTTTGTGTTAAAGTGAATTATAATAACGATTTTAATCTTATGTGTAGTTGAAGTTGATTAGTATATTATTTCACTTATGCCTTCTAATTTCTATACATCAGCTTTTATGTCAATTTTTGTCTTTCATTAAAATAATAATAATAAAAAAAAACTCATATATTGCTTTCCTTTTCTACTAGTTTTATAATTAAATTATCGATGACATTTTTTAAAAGATAAGGCATAATTGAAACCAATCCAAAAGTTATAGAGTATTTTTGCATGATTTTTACTAAACGATCTCCTAATTTCGAATAAAAGTATATGGTTTATCATGAAAAAAATAATAATATTAGAATAATTGTAAATTATCGTTATATAAAGTCGATGAGCTTTAACTTTTGTGTTTTATGTCACATAACACTAAAGTAATTAGTATGCTTTTACATATATAATTCTTTCAGTTGTCTTGCCAACAAAAGTATAGTTAACTCGCATGAAGTATGACTTATGACCAAGAGGTCACATGTTTAAAACTCTCCATCTCCAAATGTCGTTGATTCAAAAAAATAAAAAACTTAAAACATAGAAGCATATAGTAGAAATATTTACAAATAAACATTATTATTTATTTTTCAAAAGTTTGAATTTTAATCATGTTAAAGAACGGAACATAATCTCTTAACTTGATTGATAATACATATCAATTAATGTTCAACTAAGCTCAATTTATTTTCCTTTATTTTAAATATTCAAACATTAATATTTTCAGTATTTTTTTTTTGTGGGAATTAATTCAGCACGCTTTATTTATTTTTTATTTTTTAATTTAAAGTGAAATTAAAAAAAAAAGGCCTAGCAAATTGCGGAAACAGAGTGGGCCTTGAGAATAAATGCTTTTATTTGAGAGTGAGATCGAGATGGCTCTCTAGACAAATCTTTAACTTTCCTTTTTTGTTTTATTGTTTTATAATACGTATTCCTTTTGTTTTGTAACGTAACTTTAAAAAAAGTTTTAAAAATTATAATAAAATTTTGAAAAAAGTAATAGTTTGTCAAAAAATCTATTTTATTGTTTTTATTTTGGTTAAAATTTTAAAAGCATATATATATATATATACACACACACATACATATAACCAAGCTTGAGTTTTTAAAATATAAATTACAAAACAAAGTTAGTATAAATAAAATCTAAATTGTTTAAGATATGAGTATATTGATGAATTCTAATTTATACGAAGTTATTGTACTATTTGTCGATGTTGAAGGACACGACATTTTAATTCACAACATCACATTCTCTTATAACTATTTTATGAAGGTGTGTTTGATAAACCATATCTTTGTCTCATTTGAAATCTCCCAGGAAAAAAAACCAGATAAAAGAAATCATATTCTCTTTGCCTTCAAACATTAGTAAACATTAGCATACGGTATGATCATCATCGTTTTACGTTTACTTTCTCTCCTAGTTTTGTGTGACAATTTTTTAAACAACGAATTGGTATCATTTGATATTAAAAAAACCATTTAAATTGTCATTTTGACACATTTTCATAAGTTTTGAGATAGATTTTTTTTTTAGTTATTTACAGAGAGTTAGATTTTTTTTTTTGTTAGTTATTTACAGAGAGTTGTCTTGCCTTCCTGGAAATTATCTATTTGTTCAGCTTTTATTTTTTCTAAAAGTTGAACAAATAAGGAAGGCTTGCATAGAAGCACCCAAGTGTGTAATAGCTTACTAATAGAGGACTCTTGTATTTTTAGACAAATGAAACTAAATATTTCATACAAATGGTAGGCAACAAGGGAGCTTTTCTCTTTAGAGGCACTCATACAATGAAAACATGCATAGATTAGGGGTGAGCAAAAAAATATTAAAAACGACTTGACCGACCAGATCTATATATATATATATATAATAATAATAATAATAATTTTAAAAACAGAAACTAATAGATTATATGAGGTTTCATCTCAAAACCAATTGACGATGAGAGAATTAACCCACATATATTATATATTGTGAGGTTTCTCTCCACTTTTATAATGTGGTGCCTCTATGGGTTTCATTTTTTTTTTACCGAATACCCGTTTGGGTTTAATGGGCTTTGATACCATAATAGATTATATGAGATTCCATTTCAAAACCAATTAGCAATAAGAGGAGTAACCCACCTATCTTATATATTGTGAGGTTTCTCTTCACTTTTACCATGTGGGATCCTCAACAGAAACCATCAAGATTTTCCTATTACATAAATATTTAAATATATATATATATAAACTGACCAAATTGACCAACCGAACCAATGGTTCGTTTAAGGGAGAAAAAAAAATTGTCGGGCGAACCGACTGACCAAATCAATCACCCGTGGCGTAGATGCAACACCTTTTTGCAATACATCACATATCCAACTCCTATGAGACTATTTATCAAATTACACCAAACTTTTGTATTTGATCCCAAAACTTACTATTTGAAAGTTAATATTTTTTTTATATTAAGTCACATTTAGTGACCATTAGAATATAAATGAGTGGATAAAGCACATATTATTTTTGTTGATATCGAATATTCTATTGCCCTTCAAATTAATTTTTTTATTCAATATTATAAAAAATATGTTTTTCTACAAAAAAAACCCCCCACTTAAAACAAAAATTACTGAAATAAGACCACTGATTATTAATTTATCACACATCCGAACCAGCTAAATTGGAAGGAAACCCCCATTGTATAACATTCATACAAACAATAAAAATGCCCTTTCTATTTTTTCATTAGACGATCAACAAAATTTATCCCGTCAAATTCATAAGGAACAAAATTTTAAACACAAACTTAACTTCAATTTCTATAACTTAATTATGCAAAATCAACAAAAAAAAAAAAATCCAAACTATTTTGAGTAAGAAAGAGAAAATAACTTGGAGTATGAAGTGAAAGAAATGGAGAATTTTTTTGTGCAGTTGAAGAGCTGTTTATTTTCACAGATAAGTCACCGAAACAGAGCCTTTTTTTTCGCCCTTTAATCTGTCTCTTTTGTGCTTTATCTCGTGAACTAACACTGTCCCAACTGCCCCAATTTGCCTATATTCACACCAATAAAGAACCAAACTGAAATTAAATATAAAAAAATAATAATTATAAAAAATAAAAACTAAAATTGAATAGCCAATATCCTTTGTGATAACTATATTTTTCTGGTTTTTTGGTTTTTTAATTTTTTTAAAATTTTGAAAGCTAAAAAACAATAATCTATAAAAAAAACTTTTTTTTAGGAAAATAGAATCTATAGAAATGATAAAAAAACAAGTACAATTTTAAAAAAGAATATAATTACCAAATAGGCCTAAATTATCCAATTTATCTCATGATATTACGAGCTAATGGAGTGTTTGTATGGTTTTGGAATAAAAAACCAAAACGTTGTTTAGGTCACTGCGTTCAAAACTCAATGGGTTTGAAACACAATCTCGTGATTTTGAACAATATACTTTAAACACTATTTTGCTAATTACTAGAGATCAAACGCTGCATAACAAACACTATTTTATGATTCTGAGTGTTTCAAATCCCTCAAAATAAATTCTAGTATTTCGATTTCTAAAGGGTTTGATTCGAAATGGTGCTCCAAACGCCCCTCTGGCTTATTGGGCTTTTTGGTTGGTGGGAAAATGAACCTACATTGACTGCTGTTTTGGTTTGCAGTTCACTGGTTTTTGCATGAACCACATTATGAAGCTTAGTGAGATTTTTGTGCTATAAATTTCCATTGGTTTCTCATTTTTCTTTACCTCAAGCTGAGAGAGAAAAAAAAAAAAACCAGTGGGATCTAAAATAATGGTTTGGCTTCTCATTTTACTTGTTCTCAATTTGAGTTTCTTTGACCTTTCAGAGGCCAGGCATCACAAGAAGCTCCCTTCGGCTGTTGTCGTCGGCACTGTCTTCTGCGACACATGTTTTCAAGAGACATTTTCAAGGACTAGTCACTTCATTTCAGGTAGTTTACGAAATTGGGATTTGGAAAGTTCTAAATTTGTGTAATTTGTTCCCTTTATAGACTTTTGATATAATTAATAAATTCATAATAGACATCGACTTGGTTAACAAATTTTAGTAATATAATTAATAAATTCATAATAGACATCGACTTGGTTAACAAATTTTAGTAATGTTATACTATGTTGATATAATTAAATTTATCCCAACATATCAACTTAAACTTTTAAATTGATGGATGATTTACGATAGTATCAAAGCAACAAGTCCTGAGTTCGAATCTTTGTGAAAAAAGTGTATAATGACTAAAGAATGTGTTTATATGTATTATATAGGCGCAACGGTCGCCGTCGAATGTAGAAACGGAGGATCGAAACCGAGTTTTAGAGAAGAAGTAAAGACGGACAAAACAGGGGACTTTAAGGTTCACTTGCCAGTTTCAGTGAGCAAACATGTGAAGAAAATTGAGGAATGTTATGTGCAATTAATAAAAAGCAGTGAACCATATTGTGCAGTGGCTGCAACAGCAAAATCATCTTCCCTTCAACTCAAGTCAAGAAAACAAGGCACACACATATTCTCAGCTGGCTTCTTCACTTTCAAGCCTCTCAAACAACCAAACCTTTGCACCCAAAAGCCACATTCTAATAAGTTTGATGACATGAAACAAGTCCTCCCGAGCTTACCGGCTCCGATTCAAAACCCGACCGTGCCGAACGTTCCTCGCATTTACGATAACCTTCCTCCTCTCCCATTTCTTCCTGGACTTCCTCCATTGCCTCCACTCCCTCCTCTCCCACCTCTCCCAATCTTTCCAATATTTCCACCAAAAAGGAATGATGAAAATGCACCAAATCCAAAGACAAGTGAAAAACCAGACCAGTTTCATCCACAAACTTTGCTTCCTATTCCATCCTCAAAGCCTTTGAGGCCACATTTTGTTCTGCCTCCTCATAGGATGCACCACCATCCTCTCTTGCATAATCCTCTTTTGCCTCCATTCTCAACTCCTACTCCGCCCTCGGCTGCTGCAGCCGGGGCGGTGGCGGGCGAGTTGGCTCCCTCCCCGCCACTCCCTTTTCCGCTCCCTCCGATTCCTGACCTTCCTGAGATCTCCTCGCTTCCAAAGGAAACTTCTCCTTGAACATAAAATTTAGAACTATTAGTTTTTGTTTGGATTATTGTACTTATTTTCTAGTAAAAATCAATAATTGTGAGGTTTCGATGAATTTGAGGATATATTGTGACATTGGACATAAAAGATTGATGTTTATTGGGATAAGTTTGATCATATAATTCCATGTTGTTGGGGCAACTTTAGCTCTTGTGACAAGTAGAATGCCCATTCCTTAAAAAAAGGACAAAAACAAATTGAAGAAGAGTGTTTATTGGTTGGGTTTTAGGCTGGATTATGTAATTTTAAGATGGACCCAATCATTCAAATGACAAATCGTTCATCAAATAAATTAAATTGGACGATGGATCCAACTGCTTTTGTTTATTTTATTGAATAAAAATGGCATATTGATCACTGTGTTGTTTGTTATAGTTTTTGTTTTTTGTTATAGATAATTTGAATACATTATTTACTAAAAATTGTTTCAAAGGAAGAAAAAAAAGGTATTGGAACTTGAACTAAAGAATTACACATGAACAATTTATAAAGACATATGTATGTGTCTCTATATATATGATTTACAAATTAAAAAACTACTCTGTGCATTTGGAATCATCCTTCAAATACAGTGGTCTCAATGTTTTAATTGGGCAAATTACATGAGTGTAGTTTGCATTTAACTTAAAATGCTGTGAAATTAAGTGATGACAACTTATTTACTGTTGAAACTTAAAATAAATTAAAATTGAACTTTTGTCTTTGCACCCCACCCTTGTAATTGTTGAACTAAAAATAATTTGGAAGATATTATCGATTACATACTATTATAAAAAATAAAATACTAATTAGCTTAGATGTAATTATTTTAAACTATTATTTGCTAATATTCTACTTCAATTATGTCGAATTCATAATTATTTATTCCCTCATCAAGTTTTTGTCTAAAATAGCATGACTCAATTGACATATTAAATGTGTTAACATAAAATCTATAATTTAAATCTCTCCATCTCTATTGTATTTAAAAAGAAAAAAAAAATCTGATTGGTTCTCATTTCTTCGACAAATTGAAAAACTTTTACCTGTATTAAAGACATGTTGTGTTTTTCACCTATGTTATCTTTGAATTTTAGAATATATACTTTATTTGATGACAATTGAATTTTTTATTCTTAAAAATATTTTTTTAAATATTGGCCATTTTGAAAAACAGACACATGGCATTTAAAAACTGTTTTTTTAAATCCATTTTAAAAAGATAAATGGAGAAGATTGGACGTATTAGAACCTGCTAAGTCAAACATAAATTTTAATAACAATTTTTTTTTTCGGTTTTATGTCTGTTTGAGTATATGTATTTATTATTATTACTTTTTGTACAACAACTTATAGGGTCGAAACGATGACATAATATCTTAACCAGTAATACTCATTGTATATATATTTCAAAATGTTTAATAACATTGGTTCATATAGTTTCTAAAAAGTGGCCATCTATATTTCAAAGTGTTTAATAACATTGGTTCATATAAGTTTCTAAAAAGTGGCCATCTATATTTTTTTAGAGTGACCATCTAAAATTTTATGTACGATATTTCAACCCAAACTCTATACACAACCCAAAATCTTTTAATACAAAAATATGGTAAATTTTCAAAACTTATAATAAATGTTATTTCTTAAAAAAAAAAAAAAATCTAAACTTGGAACTATGCTAAAATGAAACTCAAATAGACAAGGAGGATAATCATTTGATTTTTTGAAAATTAAGCCTATAAATACTACTTCACGTATAGTTTATCAAATATGACTCGTGACCAAGAGGTCATAGATTTGAATCCCCACCCTCAATTGTTGATATACTTAAAAAAAAACCAAGTTTTGAAACTAAAAAAAGTAGTTTCCAACAACTTGTTTTTGTTTTTAAAATTTAGCTAATAATTAAAGTGTTTTCTTAAGAAATATGAGAACGATGATAGGAAAGATTGAAACCATCATAGAGAAATAATACAATTTCTAAAAAAAAAAAAAAAAAATCAAATAATTATCAAAGGGGCCTAAGACATTATATATGTTTGACTAAAAGGTTAAGATATTTGAATTTTTACTGGCTAAAAAGAACAAAAAAAAAAAAAAAGTGATATAAACATAACAAGAAAATGCAAATACAATTATTAAAAAAACATGGATAAAAATAAAAATTTTGTAACGAAATATGTAAAACTAAAAAAATTACAACATTACTTCGTGGACTAAAAATTCAAAAGTTAGAATTTTCTGGTTGTACTTACAAAATTATAAGAATTAAAAAATATATTTTAAAACTACGAAAACCACCAAAGGTCAAAATCTGAGAGCAATGAAAAATTAAGATTTTTTTTTAGTGATTTGAAATTAAACTTCCGACTTGAAGAGAGAGAACAAACATCTTTATTCAATTAATAACAAAAATAATTTTTTTTAGTACAACAATCGGACTGAAGAATTAAAACATTCAACCCCTTCTATTAACGAAGAATTAAACATATTCATCACCATCTAGCGACCTCTCTCGCACTCCCAGTCATCATATTTACTCTCTAGTGAGCTCTCTCTCACTATCTCAAACTTTAGTCATCCAATTGCTGAGTTTCTTCAAATTTTGTAATTTTGTTTTGTTTGGTTGGGTTCGAATCAATTTTTTTAATTAATAAATTTGTAATTTGTCATTTATTAAAAAATGTTATGTAATTCGGTTAAATTTGTATGGGTGGGATGGAGAAATTTTGGGGCAGGAAACTGGGTTGGAAGTAAAACAAGCAGGTGGGAAGCAATAAATATATATATATATTTTTTATAAAAAAAACAAACCGCAAACGAACCAAACCAAAGATTTCCTCTTTCTATTGGACATCAATTTGATTCCTCTTTTAGTCAAATAGTTATTTGATTCTCCATTTGGTCTAAAACTGAGAAAAATCAAACTGATATCACCTTAGGAGTATGTATACATAAAAAAAAACAGATGAAAGTCGATTTACTTTTAATAAGTCGGTGGTGTATACATGAGTTGGGTTGAGTTGAAGATTTTTTTTTAAACTAATCCGAAAATTCGTTGGTGGGTTGACAACCCAAATTACCAAGGGTTGCAACCCAACCCAACCCAAATATTTTCGGTTGAGTTAGGTTGGGTGCCCATGTTGATTTTTTTTTTTTTAATTATTTAAAATAACTTTTTTTTTCTTGAATTTATAATTAAAATAACATAAAATTCAATTATCAAACTTCAAAAGTTCATAACATTTTAAGATTTGTTAGAATATTAGAAGAAAAATATTAAAATTGATAAATAATTCATTTATAAGTATATATATATATATATAGGTTGGATCGGATCAACCCGAGCTTAAGAAGGTCAAACCAAGAATCGACCCAAAAATTCGATTCTCCAAAATTTTAACCCAACATAAATCAAAACAAAAAAAACTTACCTATATTCCAAACCGATTTGGATTGAGTAGTCTGACTCGAGTTACTACGGTTCGATCAAATTGACTTTGACCAATCCCTAATCTTTATCCAACGACTAAGATTCAAATCTCAAAATTAAGTTTAGGTTGAAATTGGAATGAAATTCTAAAAGTACTAGGAAGAAGAGTTGAGATTAAATTAGAGCATTCTATCCAACCAAACCATCATAGCAAAGAAGATACCGGCAGCGCGAGATAGAGATACAGAGGGAAGAGGGCAGCTTTATTTTCGCGGAATTCGTAGCTTTCGTTTCATCGCCTTCAATTCCTTTTCCAATCCAAACGCCCCTTAAAATGCGCAATCTCGATTTAGCTTGAAATTCCAATTATCTTTGTGCGTGATTTTTCCCAAAAAGCGCATGTATATAATTTCCGCATATTCTCCCAATTTCCTACTTACAGGTTTCTCTGTCCTCCACCCACCCACCCACCCACCGAAGATCGTATTCTCTTTCGGTCTTCTCTTCTCCCTCCACTTTACTGCTCTCTCAAGGTACTTCTATTTTTCTCCTTTATTCAACTATTCTCTTTGTCCCCGGGATCCTTTTTGGTGATGGGCATCCTGATGATCGCGCCAAATTTTGATTGTCCTGTATTGGGTCTCTTAATTGTTTCATGATTTGTATGAATTCGTGGTCCGATCGTCTATTTGTTGAGTTTTTTCTTATGGGATTGTCGTATATTTTGAATAGTTTTTCTCTTGTTCGATACCCCTTATTCTTCACATTGGATGAGTTATGTATGTCCTGGATGATGATGACCAGCTTGGTTTGCTATTGATGTTGTATTCGTATCTTGTTTCCTCATTATCGAAGGAAAGAATCCGTGTTTTCAGAGGTGGCCCAGAAAAAAAAATCTCAATTTGGTGCGATAAGCGGGTAATTTTGACCGAAGATTATGGCATTTGATTAACCCTTGTACTTATTTTTGGCTGGTTCAACAATTTTTTCTTTCATTGTTGTGATTATTGTGGTTTCGGATTGCTACCGACAGATTCATGTTCCTTGAAATAATGCCGATTGTTGGTTTAATATATGATCTTAGTAGGATTTTTTATTTGACTTGCTTTCTTGGTGATCACATTGGTATTTATGCATCACAGTTACTTTGAGGAGAATCCCTTTGGATCCCCATTTCATTAAGAGTTTTACTGAACATAGGCTCTTATTTTACAGGTGAAAATCACAGTATAAAAAATCCAGTTTTGAAGAAGGAGGGTACTGGTTCGTGGAGGCAATAGTACTTCTGCGAGCTTATGTACTCTCGTCTCCATTTGCCTGCATAATCATTGGCCAAGAACTCTCCATTTGAATGCAAGTGAATAGCTAAATTGAGCTATCTGTTGACTTGAGAATCTGCTGGATTAGATAATTGAGAATTATAAAGAGATTGGTTGAAGTTGGCACAATGGGTGCTGTCTGCTGCTGTTTGAGTGTGGAGGATTTTGAAGACTATGTCAATCCTAATAGTTCAGTGTATAGGAATTGCACCTGTCTTAGTTGCTTCATTCAGAATTTCTTAAATGCTGTAAGCCCTATTTCCATTGCATTATATCTCAGGTTATTTTGCGATTAGTCACTATGAAGGATGAAAATATCAGTATTCATGCATATATATATCAGCAATGAGGTTTTGTTTGAATGTTAATATTGGTGAAAATTTGAAGAAAATTTTCTAAGTTAGAAACAAAATATATTTTGAATATTAATACTCCTTCATATTTTGATGTTTATACAGTATTAAAGTCCAGAGTTGAGTAATCTTTTCCCTGAAAAATTGATGGTGAAAATTGGAATTACAAATATTAGGAGGGAAATGTGACATTAATGTTACTTACTTCCTTGTATGCCATATTATTGTGTTGTTTGTTTGCATTTGTATCTTTCCATATTTCCTACCCAAATTATTGCTCTTGCTTTATGATGTGTGGGTAAATATATAAAATCCATAACCCACATCAAGTTGTAGTCTTTTTATGGAAAAGCACTTGTAATTTGTTTCAAGCGTCAGAAGTGTTTAGCTGTAGCTAGTGACTTTATTCTCAAGATAATTGTATGACTCTGTTTTCCCTCTTATTTTCTCTAGTACACGTTGATTTTTCGAAGAGGAGAAGTGCATTCTGTCTCTTCATCAATTCAAGGGGCAACATCTATGAATTCTTCAGCATCAATAGATAACTCTTTATCTGAAATATACCGCTCACCTCCAAGGCCGTTGCCATATGATGCTGACCCCAGATACATCCGCTTGCAGCGGGATGGATTGATTTCTAGGCGAGAGAAGGGGTCAAGCCATTTACATGAGGAATCAGAACCTCTAAGAAGTGAAGCAGATACAGATTCAGATTCTATGGGCTCGGCAGGAAAATGGAATGGATCTGCTTGTCTCGAGGAATCTAAAGAAAATCTTGGCAAGTCATCTCTAAAGTTCCCATCAACTAAATCTACCACTGGAGTTGGGTATGCTTATACATCCTCTGAAGACGAGGATGTCTGTCCAACATGTCTTGAAGGTTGATTTATTTAATTAACTTCATTTTATCATGGATTTTATTTTATTGCTTATGAAAATCTATGGTTTTGGTCCTCAATATTCTTGTTTTTGAAGCTTCTGGGTGACAAACAAGTTACTGATCCACACACTTTTGAGCATGCCAAAATTTCATTCTGCTCGTTAAATTGTCTTCTTTTTCCAAGCAGAATATACTTCAGAGAATCCCAAGATAGTGACAAAATGCTCTCATCACTTTCACCTTGGATGTATCTATGAGTGGATGGAGAGAAGTGATAACTGCCCAGTTTGTGGCAAGGTATGGCTCTTTTCTCCATCATATCATATGAAACTCGTTCAATCACTATCTCAAAGCCACCCTATTGGTTGCATTCAAGTGTCCGACTCAGATTGATATTTGGATCTTTTTATGATCTGGAAGTTCTGTGTTTCAGAAGCATTCCTATGGTTTGGAAAAAAATATGACTTTATGATTTGATGCTATTGATTTTAAGATTTTTTTTTGTTTTTTAATATGGATTGGGCATAAGGACCATTCTGGATGTGCAAAATCATCGCGGTTCTTTCAGAAATTGAAAAAACGTCTGGTTAACATAGATGATCTAGTATATGATTCATTTATTTATGTCTATCCTATCCTTGGTCATCTTTGCTTGGAGTCGACGGATTAAGTTATGTCAGAATAACTCCTATAAGAAAACTTCTAGAACATCAGAAGTTTAAGAGAATACATCATCTTTTTCTCTATCCTCCTTAAAATGGGATTAGTCGATTTCATTTTTTGTTTTTGTTGACAACCTGAGGGCCCCCACGCTAATCTGGGGGCACCTACGCTTGCCCCTAGGCTTGAAACTCCAGGAGACACCGAGGGTTTTTCCTACTCAAAGATCCAAACATGTGACCTTTGGGTAGGTGTTATTCAGAGATCGCATGCCCCTTGGGCACTAGTTGATCTCATTTTGACATCAATGTTTATGCTATTTTAGAATAAGATGACATGTTAACGTGGTAACATTTGAAACTCTAAATAATTAAACTTATATAACAGTACATGACCACACCATTTTGTGATATTCAATTGATTGGGTAGTGCATCGGAAATTTATGGTATAATAACTAATGTTTTTTTCCCGTGTCCTTCACTGGTAAAGCTTTGGGAAACGACCTTCATACGAAACATGATCCTTAGATGCTCATCTAAATATAAAATGGCATATTGCATGGTATAAAATCATTCCTTGTTGATGGTATTCTAGTGATCCCAAATCATATTAGAGGTGGAATTAGCTTTTTAAGTTTGTTGCTTAACTAAATTGTACCAGCTAAGCAATTAAACATTTGGATGTAAGGTGAATAATCTTCAGTTTTTATGCAACCCTTTATTTACTTCTGATGGTACATTGAGTCCTCTGATTAATTCATGCAGTATGAACCTTAGTACTGTCACTTGGCTACGATATTTGACAGTAGAAAACTGGTGGAATGTTGAGTACCACATGTTTAAATAAGATTTATCTTTCTAATGATGTTTTTACAGCAGATATGATTTTCAACTGAATCTGAACTGATTTTAAAGAGGTAGACAAATTTTAAATAGGACGAGAAGCCATTGTCTAAAAACCCTGTATTTGAGACCACGGGGAAAGGGAGGTTATCTTTTGGTTTTAGAACTATTGGGGCTCTTTCTCCTCAAACGACCCTGCCATTTTCTGGCTATTGCTGTTCTTTTATTTGCTTGGGGAGATGTATTTTTCTTCTCTGATATAGTTTTCTTTCCTACATATTAGTTATTTCGTTTAGTATTCTTTTTCATAAGTACAGAGATGTAATGTAATTAGCTGTTTTATAAGGATCAAATTGGTTATTCATTGTTTTTGGCATGAGTTTTGTTGGAGTCAATTCTTTTACTACAAAGAAGTTGTTCGTAATGGAGAATCTTTTTTACTCGTCATTAAAACCATAGTTTAAAAAAACTTAGGGAAGACCATTGATTCTTAGTATTTATATAGGTTTGTGAACTCATTATCACCTGTTTGAATTCAAGGGCCATTGGTATGATGCATCACACTTGGGTTTAGAGGACGACAATGCCCCCATTTAGACATTCCTAGTTTATCCAGCTAATCTTGTCCCCTAACATTTGAGGATAAAGGCTAGAGCTTATTGTTGTAATGTTGTACATTGATCAATCTTTCAAACAGTTGGTGCTGAAGCCTTATTATTAGCTAATCCATAGGGTTTCAATAAATTACATAATTCTCAATTTGATCTGTTTATAAAACAAGAAGTCCAGAACCTTGAAAACACAGTCCACCAAGGAATTTAATTTGATCAAATTCTGCAGAGATGACATTTTTTAAAAAAATCTGGGTTTGAGTTCTGAGTCTTTTGATGAGCTGATTGACACTAGCATGGATTATTTGATTTGTAAACTGGGAAGGAAACAGCCTTAACATGTTTGGATGGGTTTCATTAACTTTTATTTCATACCACTATTTTAATATTGTAGGTAATGGCATTCGATGAAACGACTTGATGTTCGTGTCGCGGATGAAGCCAGCAGCACCTTGGGCATAACCAGCAGGAACCATGGTCATTTGTGAATATTGCAGGATAAGATTTTTCAACCTAGTAAATATTATGAATGAAAGTATAACCAAGGTTGGATCCATCTGTTTCCTCTCTCTCTCTCTTTTTTCCTCATTTTCAAAGATTATTTCTAAGTTATACAGTTGAAACTGATGTTTCACCAAAATATCATCTTATAGGGGAAGAAAAAATAGGTGTTGTGAATGACTGAGAAATCTTTCCATTCCATGTTTGGTGTATCTACCTGTGTTCTTTCTTTTTTCTTCTCATGGAAGTAAAATATGATCACCTTTCAACCATCTCTTCTTCTTCTGGAAGAAAAAGAAATGAGCTAAAATTTTACTCTCACGATAATTATTGGTTAAAGTTTTTATAATCCAATTATGGGAAAGTTAATTTTTCACAGACAGACCTTAGTAAAGAGAATGGGTTGTGTTTCAAGTATATAAAAAACTATGTTTTCTTTTGTCTGCATGGAATTTAAGAGAGTGATTATTTGTAATTCTAAAGTAATTTGAAACTGTGACGGGTTTGCTTAAATCAATCATATTGAGTTTCTATTTTTCTTCTTCGTCGTCTTCTTCTTTGGAAAATAAAAATTTATATGTCTTTTTTATTTTTTATTTATTTTTTATTATTTTTTTTAATGTAATCCATGGGCTACTCTCTTTTGCCAGGTTTTAATTTTGGTTTTTACATTCTCAATATGTCGTTTCACTTAGAAGTATATTTGTGACATTAAGATGGTAAAAACTAAAAAGAAAATCTGAACTTTAATTTTGCTTGATTGTAGCATTGAAATTAAGCAAATGCATGTTTTTGATAATCAAGCATTGAGATGTGTATGGACAATGTCATCCATTTATGTGAGTTTGCTTTTAATTTACAAAGATGAATAAGATATTTTCTTTTTGATAATCAAATTGAAATTTATTTCAACTTGAGAATTGGCTTATGGGCTGCACTATATACATTGTATTCCTTAATTGCATTAGTGAGCTACTTAATGAAGCAATTGGTTATGCCATAACAGTGAGGTGTTGGAATAAACCAGTTTCTTAGGGTTAGTTTGATAACCATTTTTAGTTTTTGATTTTTGAAAATTAAGTTTGTTTTCTTTCAATTTGCATTTGAATTCTTAACCAAATTTTAAAAACAAAAACAAAATTTTGAAAATAATTTTTGGGTTTTTAAAATATGACTTAGTTTTTTAAAATATAGATAAAAAGTAGATAACAAACCACCTAAATTCATAGACTTAATTTTTAAAAACTAAATGGTTATCAAATAAGATTTTAGCTAACCGACACCATATCAGTTTTCATCCAGGAAATTGAAAATACATTATAAAATAAAAGTGTGGGTGAAGTAGATTTTTCCTTTTTATTTTATTCAATTGGCTTACTTTCTTATTTCATTGAAGAGAACATCATCTAAGTTATCACTTATTAATTAGTTCAATCAAATTGCCAAATTCAAAATTTAATTCTATAGTAGTCGTAGATGCTATTAAGTTGGTTTCAATGGAAAGTTTGTTCTCAAAAAGATAATTAATTGGTATCTACTTTATCTGGTTTGATTTAGCATTTTAAATCTTAATTTAGACAGTCGTGACTGTGAGTGACTTTTATTCAAATACAAGTGAGCAGAATATTTTATCTGTCTTCATCTTCTATCTGATTTAGACTCTCAAACAAGACAGAATTTAGAAGCCATAGCGGCAACTTAACCTCCCCCTAACAAAAAAAAGCAGTACATTTTTTTAATCCGACCAGATTCTAGGATTGAGAGAGTGGAGATCTAACTGTCGACCTTTGACTTGGATGGAAAAATATAACAATTACCAAAAAAAAAAAAAAAGTATAATAACAATTCATTGCGCAATTATTCTGGTTATCAAATGCACTATCGACCCTTAATGACTTTCACTGCCCGTGTGCCACGCTGATCTCAATACATTTCATTCAAATACGAAATCAGTTTCAAAACAGATTTCAAATAAGTTAATACAAACAGGTTACATCTCAGAATCATAAAAGTTTGTTCTATAAATTGAAGAAACAGAGAAGCCTTATCTAGAGCAAAAGGGAATAGATCATCGCTTTACAAGATCGATAATAAAGCAAAGTTCCATCCAAATCAATGACAAAGAGCCTTGAACCTCTAACATTGGGCACATAGTCTGCATCGCTGCACTTGGCTTCTACACCTTGCCTTGCCACAGATGCCTGAATGCAGGTGACGGTGATGGGAGGAAGATACATGATTAATAAAGACAAGGTTAAGTAACAGTGCAATATGGTTGGAATGGGATGGTTGAAATCAATTGCAACAACTGCTTATAATAAGATGCAGAAGAAAAACTGACAATTCACAACGATTTGATCTGGCCAATGGCCATTGCTGGTACTGTTAAATGTTAATGAGACCCTAAAGAGCTAAAGATTTGCACATGTATTCGCCAACAAATGATACTTGGAGTGTTATGTGATTAAGACCATCCTTGAGAGTGTTTTTGGCAACATTCTACTCAAAATTTTCAGGTTTGAAAGTAATATAAACACCTTAAAGTGCTACGTCAGAAAGCATCACAAGTGTTTTTGGCCTAAGTGATGGATTGACAAAACCTCAAAAACACATTTAAGAGTATAGAACCAAGCATCCAAATAATTTCCCATTAGTTCTGAAAGAAATTACTCTAGAAACACTCCAAATACATCCTAACACTCAAATATCCTTTTGAATAAGAGAGGAGCTTGAGATTCGTGCTTTGGTTTGAAAAAAGAAAAAAGAACCCCACAGTTATAATATCTTGCTCTAAGATGAAGTTCTTCTACTTGTGTTGGATTGGCAAAGCATAAATCTTTAGAAACAATAGTACTTTTTTCAGAAGTTTGGTAACAAATGAATAGGAGATCGTTTAAGGATACACAAAAGGAAAGGAACCCTATAGAGATTTGGGGCAACATTATTTTGGTATTCTCCTCCAAAGAGTTCTGTAACAATCCTCATCCATCAATTACTTCGAGTTGTACTGTTTTTTTTTTTTCTTTCACTCCTTTGGAGTTAGATTCTCCCCCAATATGTTCTTATAAATTGTGTTCTTTGACTCCTTCAGAGTTAGATTCCCCCATTGTATGTTACATATGTAACTGCTGTTTTTGCCAGACTAAGGTCACATGAAAGTGGTGGTACCCTATTTTCTTTGGCTGTTCGATTTTCTAATGTCTACTACAACATGTTCAATCAACTGTCATAGATATTTTATTTTCTGATTCTAAATATAAAATGGTAAAGATAAACCTAATACCTCTTGCACATATCATTTACATATCGGGATCCATTGTAAAACATGAACCACATCAGCACAACCACCAATGTATCTGCAATAATATGTGAAGAATTCAAGAGGTCAGAAGTAATAACAAAAAGCAAGGATTGCATGAACTAAATTCAATCTCACAGCAATAGCTGAACCAATGAAATTGAACTTCCAATTAGACAAAATCTTAAATTCAGTTAACACAAGACGGACACACCTAATAAGCAAGATTAAGATTAGAAAACATATAGCCACTTGACAACCAAATCCACATAACATAATTTCAATAATGAAAAATCGAGATTAAACATTTAAGGAAACAAGAGAAATGGTAAATATCAATAATATGTCTAAACAATAATAGTGGTAGCAGAATCATATGCCTAAATAGCTATTTCGCATGCTTGCAAATGGTAAAGAAAGATCATGGATCGGTGAGGAAATGGTGGGATAGGATAGAGAGCATACTGAAGAGGATACGCTCCCACCAATCCAACATGTACAGCCCAAACGTGACATTGTAAAGGTAGATCTTCCTTTGTATCCAATTCATGGCTATAGAAAACCTACAAGCAAGAGGCAACCACCAAGTCAAAAATCAAAATCAATCTAAAATTTCAGGACCATACAAGTCATGGAAATATGGGTAAATGGACAATGAAACAAGGGGTTATGGCAGTTTAACAATCAAACTTCGAAAAGAAATGTGTTTATTGATCCTGTAGGGCCATATAGTTGGCCGGTAAACTTAAGCAGCACAATTGGTAGAAAGAAACGTATATGGAAAAGGATTTTCTTTTCTTTTCCTCTTCGACATCCAAGTCTCGTCATTAAAAAAAATGAAGTACTAGATCACGCGGAGACCATATTTTACTCCCAAACTTCTCGATCAAACTTCACCAAATAGCAAGGTCACAAGTGAAGTTTGACCACGAATTTCTGTTTGCGGATTCCATCAAAGTTAAATTCGAAAAGCAAACACAGATCTAAAAATCCATAAACACGACAATAATTTAGCTCAAACAGAGCCGGCTCCACAAATGTTCATAAAAAATAACTCCCATTTGCTCTTGAAGGAAAGAGGATCGGAAAAAGGAGATTTCATGCAGTAATGCTTCAGTAGTGATTATGGGAAGGATAAATACTCGCGTTTGGTTGAAAGGGGGGCCGAATCAAGCAGGGAATGATTAATTCCAGACAGATCAGAAAGACCCAAGATGAACTTTAACAAGAAATTATCAAATTGAAGCTTTTTGTGTGACCTAAATCATCGTACCTTTCATGCAACAGAGAGAGATTAAAATTCAGGAATGCTTGATTCGAGAGCCCCGCGTTGAAGCTTCAGAGGTACAAAAGCTTCTCTTTTTCTCAGAGAATGGAGAGATTAAAAAAATAATATATATATATATATATATATATTCCCGCGTTGCCCTATTTCTTCCACGAAATTACAAAACGATCCTCCCGAGTCTTTTACCTCTTATTTTCATCGACAGCAAACTTCAATATAGCTAGCTTTTTCTAAAAAAAACAAAATTAATTAATTAATTAGAGATCATTTATAACCGTGCTAAAAAGGTTAAAAATTTGTCTAAACCAACCTAATTCAACTAACCTTAAGATATATCTAAGGTTGAAGATTCAAATTTTCTACGTCGTAAGTTATATTCTATTATTTAATTATATAATTACATAATCAATTTTTATACATCATTTAAAATCTAGATAAATGAACCATGTTGTAAATGAAATCACATGTGCCTTCTGAATTTTTACACATTAGTTATCAAGTCAGCTTTCGTTAGACATGTAGTTAAAACTTAATTTAAAATTCATAGATATTTTTGTATAATTTAACCTAAAATAAGCCCCATTATCACAAATTTTATTTAAAAGACAAAATAACCGATACCCAAAAAAAATGTAGGTTCAAAAAAGTGTTTGTGGGGGCATGGGCATATAAGAAAGAAACTTAGCAGGAAGGGCATATTTGAAAAGAAATTAGGTGGATTTTGTAAAATATTTTGTACAAAATTCCTCCTGAAAATTCGTTAAGAGGCCCAAATAGCAGGCTTATCCAGACAGCTCGGCCCATCTCCAAGTTTCGCGGAACAACAGAAAACGGCGATCTGTGTTTCTTGCAAGTATTTATTTCCTTTCCTTCTAACTTCCTTTCCATTTCAAACTTTCTTCGCTGATCCTTTTCCATTCCTCAGGTACTCTCCTCTTTCCCTCTAATCATCTCTCTCTCTCTCTTTAAATTTTCACTGTCTGAATCCTATCTTACGGCTGACAACAAACTTTAGAAAAGATTCGGCCTTCTCCCGAGTAGTTTTGATTTTTCTTTTTTCGTCCATCGATTAGAGTGGAGCTTTAGAAATTAGAACGAATAATGCGCTGCTCTTCATTTTTCTTTTCTGCATGGTCAGTTAATCATTATCCCCAATGAAACGAGGGATTGATTAGATTATTCTCTAAGTTATCTTTCATTTCCATTTTCTGTTTGAATTCTTCATTTGAGCTGAACTTTTTGTCGTCGATGGAAATTTTCGAATCTTTTAGGGGCAAGAAATGGACATTAATGATATCTTTGGGATGACCCAGAACGTAAGCCTGCCAAGAAAGAGTGCAATTTATGTTTGGGGTTATAATCAATCGGGTCAGACGGGTCGAAAGGGGAAGGATCATCAATTAAGGGTTCCTAGGCAGCTCCATCCTGATCTTTTTGGATGCCCAGTTGGAGCTAATTGTCGATGGTTGGATATTGATTGTGGTCGTGAACATACGGCTGCTGTGGCTTCTGATGGTTCACTTTTTACCTGGGGTTTGACCTTATTTCCTGCTCTCTGTTTCTGTTAATAAAATGTTTCTGATGACCCGGGTTTTTGTTTCTTTTGAGATGTTTCGATGCAACTTTGTTCTTTCGTTTAAAATTGTTTGAACTAAAGGCTTCTTTTTCCAATCTTTTGGGTTCTTTTTGTTGAAATGGGTTAGAAAATCAAAATTGTTTTGGGGGAGAACCAAAAGGCAGTTCAGCTTCTATTTTCCTGAAACTGTTTAAAGAACAAGAATCATTTTTTTTGTCCCTTTTTTTTTAAAAAAAAGATCAATTTTATTGAATTTGTAACCTAGATGTGTGTTATAGTTTCAGACAAAAAGGAAATGAGACCTTTATTTGAATACCATCTCTCAATCAGTTTCTTGGATTATTTTTTCTGATAATTGAACACCACAATAGGTGCATTTACCTGCGTTTCTTTATTCCAAATTTTTAAATCCTCAGATCATTCAGAAAATTGAAATAATAACATATGGATAATAATTTTAGCTGATATCAATGAGAGTTTGATTAATTGTGGTACCTGAGACTGTGACTCATCTGATGATACCAGAATGTTTCAGATCAATGAATTCTAGTAATATTAAATGAGAACGATGTAGGATTTGTCATTTGTGTATTGGTTTCCATGGGAGTCCATCTGACACATTTTTATTTGCTTGAACCTTTTATGAAGAACCTGTGTGTTTTCCTTTTCTCCTGCGGTGCCTGTGAAGGTGCTCGGTTTTGATATAGGATTTTTGTCAAATGAAACAATCAGGTGCAAATGACTTTGGTCAACTGGGGGATGGAACTGAGGAAAAGAGCAAAGAGCCAAAGAAAGTGAAGCAATTGCAGGCTGAGTTTGTGAAATCTGTTTCCTGTGGAGCACATTGTACTGCTGCGATTGCAGAACCTCGTGAGAATGATGGCACCACTTCAACTAGTAGACTCTGGATTTGGGGACAAAATCAGGTTTAATTTATTTGTTTTAAATGTTGATGTTCTTTTGTAAAATTCTCCACATTTTCAGCGACTCCTCTCTTATCACAGGGATCCAATTTGCCACGCTTATTTTGGGGAGCCTTCACACCAGAAACGGTATGTTTCTACCATATTTAGTAGGTGAATATCACGTCTCTATCTTGTATATATTTAAAATTTTTAAAATGTTATTAGTTCTTTTCCACTTTTCCTTCTATCTTTTATTTTATCGTATCAATAATGAACCTAGTTAATGTATTTGTCCCCTCATTTATTTCATATCATTCTTGTATCTCCCTCTATGTGAGAGGTGAGTGCGACATCCATCATTTTGATCACTCTTGGGAAACTTTATCTCATTATCCTAAGATCCTTGGCTTCAACTAATTCAATGTAATAACTGTTTTGTTAATTTGTTTCTCTTCTCTGTGTTGAAGTTCCTCTAGGATTTGACAGTATTGTGAGATAAAATAGAACTGTCTTCAGCTGATATAGAATTTAATGTTGAATTAAATTATGTATTAAGTATTAGCATGGTATAGATTTATAAGATAATAGAATAGTTATTATTCCTTGAAACAATTACCAAGGACTGTCTGTTTGCTGTAGATTATTCGTCAAGTGTCTTGCGGGGCAGTTCATGTAGTGGCATTATCGGACGACGGGCAAATGCAGGCTTGGGGTGAGTTCATCTAGATATATTTAATCTATTCAGATAAAAATTTTAGTGAAGTTGATTTCTGCTTGTATACATATAGTGATCCTATGTATGTTGGAATCTATCCTAACTGAGTTGGAAGTTGGAGAGAACCTTGAGTTTTTATCTAGTTTCCTGCCACCTCAATAATAATACAATCCCATTCTGGTTGACCAGGCTACAATGAGTATGGTCAGCTAGGCAGGGGTGTTACTTCGGAAGGTCTACAAGGAGCTCGCATTATAAGTGCTTATGCAAAGTTCCTTGATGAGGCCCCTGAGCTTGTAAAGATTATTAAAGTATCATGTGGGGAGTACCATTCTGCAGCTATATCTGAAAACGGCGAGGTGTAAGTGATCCAAAGGACTAAATTACTGGAAAAGAAGTTTTATATTTAAGTTTGTGAACTGTGGTTATCCACATAGATCTCAAGGTTTGGGATCTTCTAACAGGATTCCCATAAAAAGGAGAATAAATGGGATGATCAATGCACTTTGATGTGGCAGACACCCGTTCCATTGCTTGACTATCAAATGAAGAAGTTCTTATATAGAACTTGCTCCTGAGTTTCGAATAGTGTGTTAATGTTGAAACATGAGTGTATGCCATTCACATACACTCTCTTTGAACTCTTTTGTTTTGTTTTGGTTCATCATTGATTTATTGTGTCAATTTATGGTGACAACTCATGGAGTTTCTACTTGGGAATATGAAAGTTTGCATGCATGGAGTTTCACATGGTAATTCTGTTATGCGAGTTAGTTAACAAAAGAAATTTGTGAATTAGAGGAACAAGAGAAGGAAAGGGAACTAAGCTATTGAACACTCTTTGTCGAGGAACTAAGACACATTTACCAACTTGTGGGGCAGGATAGGTGTCATCAATTTCTTATTAGATCAAACGTGTACGATTAATTCTAGTTTGATTCCATAAATGCTCTGTTTAACAATTTTGCTCTGTACCTTACAGCTATACTTGGGGACTAGGAAGTATGGGTCAACTTGGTCATTGTTCCCTTCAGTCTGTGGACAAAGAGTTGATACCTCGGAGAGTTGTTGCTCTTGATGGAATATGGATAACGGATATCGCATGTGGCGGAGTTCACACATGTGCCATCACTCAAAAAAGCTCTTTGTATGCATGGGGTGGTGGCCAAGTTGGACAGTTAGGTCTTGGGCCCCAGACTGGGTTTTTTTCATGTGTCGTGGGTGACTCTCAGACATTCCTTCGAAATCTACCTGTGTTGGTTGTCCCAAATGGTGTGCTACAGGTTGCTTGCGGACATTCACATACTCTTGTTTCAATGAGGGATGGCAGAATCCGTGGATGGGGTTACAATAGCTATGGTCAGGCAGCTAATGAGAAATCTACATATGCTTGGTATCCATCTCCTGTTGATTGGTGCGTATACGGTTGTTCGATGTAGTTATTTTCGTGTTCATAATGATATATACATATATTTATAAAATTTGAAAATTTAAGGTGTGTAGGAGAAGTGCGAAAACTAGCTGCTGGTGGTGGACATTCAGCTGTCTTAACCGATGCTTGTTCCTTGAAGGAGCTGTGTGAATTCAAGCTTGCTGATACTGTTAACTTGCAGAATGCTTCCGAGATAGAAGATGTTGCATCCATGACAGGATCGGATGCTTTAGCACGCCTTTGTGGACGACTGAGGTATTACACTTCCATGCATATCCTATTCTATACTTCCATTAAGCGCGTATCTCTTCAATCTCGCTGTTTTCATGCAGAGAGTCTCTACTTGATGGGCATTGTGAATACGAAGAAGGCGAAACCAGCCATTGAAGGAAATGAAATAGAGGAAAGGCGAAAGGGAAGAAGAAGAAGAAGTGGATAGCGGTCTGCTAATATTTTGCCAGTCATTATTCATCATTCGTTCTTCTCCCATCAGGATAGAAATATCGAAACGATTAAATCTAGGTGGTATACTGATGAACTGTAATACTTTTTGGCATCTGATGAACATTTGCCAATCATGAAGTTGATCTGTATCATCAAATATACTTATTTGGTCACATTGACCATTTCTGTGGCCAGGGTTCATAACATAACTCAGCCATATTCTTAATGGGAAACATGTATTATGTCGTTGTTGGATATATAGTAAACTGTAGCTGAATGGATTCAGATCCTGTGATTGGGATTTTGGCCATTGCTTTAATCACTTTTTTTCTTCTTGCTTTTGGTATTCCCTTCTTATTTCTTGTTTCTCATTTTATGGAGAAATTAAGTAAAATGTAAAACTACATGACATGATTGAGAATAAAGATGACACAGCTTTGTCGGTTGATATTTTTAAATAAAAAAATAATGGGTTTTTAAATTTGGTTTAATAATTAAAATGAAGCAGTTCCATCTTAGTTCTTATGTAGTTGTTTTTTTTATTTTGGGTGATAGAAAATCATATGGAGTTAAAAACAGGGTCCTAATGTACATGTATATGTGAAACTAAGTCTTGAACAAAAATGGCCAATTAGCTCAGTTGGTTAGAGCGTCGTGCTAATAACGCGAAGGTCGCAGGTTCGAGACCTGCATAGGCCACCATTTTTTATTTTTAACAAAATCCAATTCTGAAGCATTTTTTTTTAAGTTCCATTAATTCATACCTTATATATGTTTATATAAATCATTATACACACATAAGAAGAAATTGAAAAATTATTTAAGAAGTACAACACTTAATTAAAAAGAGAGAAGTACATTGCAACATTTAAGTAAAGTTTATAGTAGAATTTGATAAATTTGATAGTTGAAAGTAAAGAAATGATACACACCTTGTTAAGTTTGGGAAAAAAATTGTTTTTTCCCCTTAATTATTCAACCTTGTTTCTTACCAATTGTCAAAGATGTTTGAATCTCCTAAAAAAAAAAAAAAAACTCAATATGATTCAAAATTCTCCCAAAGGCCGCCCCACAAGCAGCTCTCTTCCGCCGCGGCCCAATTTGCAAAATCTTCATACACCATTGACAAGTAGCGGCTCTGATCATCCGCCATTATTATTGTTGCAGGCTCTGTAAAAACCATGCCCAATTCTTCTCTTTCACGTGGCTTCATCATCTCTTTCTCCTCCTTGGCAGCTTGTTCATAGCTGATACTAATTGCTGGTGATGTTTTGTTCTCATTCATTTCAGCCTTTCTTTTTGGCTTCATCTTCTTGAAATGGGTTCTCCAGTAATTTTTTATTTCATTGTCTGTTCTTCCTGGTAAATATCTTGCTATCGTTGACCATCTGTTAATTAAAAATATTTTTTTAATTTGATTAGTGGACAAATTATTTAATGTGATTGTCTCTTAATAACTGTTTGATGTAGATTTTTATTTTGTTTTAGAGAGTTGAGGTAAAAAAGTGATGTATATAGAGAGAAGTATTACTTGTTACCCCAAAGAGCATGAAGTTCTATGATAATGCCTTCCTCTTGTGGAGTGAGATGTCCTCTCTTAAGACCAGGTCTAAGATAATTTACCCACCTCAATCTGCAACTTTTTCCAGTTCTATTCAAACCTGTTCAAAATAACCCAACTCAATTACCATTTCAAAAATTAATATTTACTTTTTTTTTTCATCGGTGATTTAGTGTAATATAATAAGATACTATGTAGTTTTAACTAATTCAAATATAATTTAATTGATACTATGTATAACCTATCTATTTCTATTGGTTGAACTCATATAATTAAACAAAAAAGATTTATTTTACATGTTAACTTCAATCTTCTAGTTTAATATTGGTTCATTCTAAAAGAGGATATATTTAGATCACGTGAATCAAATATACTCCACAATGGTATGATGTTGTCCATTTTTTAGTATAAACTTTCGTAGGTTTGCTTTTGGTAATTCCCCTAAAATAACTCATATGAATGGAGATAAATGTCCCCAATTATATATCATGGATCTCTTTTTTCCCTAGCACATAAGCACGTATACTTTATGTTAGTTGAGTTATGTTTTGTTGGTGCACGTGTAATTTAAAACTAAATAACTTAGTTTATGTGGTTTGATATATGCTTAATTAATTCACTTTCCAATCTCCATAAAATCTATAAGCAAAACTCAAATAATGGCATAAATCCACACCTTATAATATTCACACAAAAAGCTAGTTATTTAAAGCTTCTTCAACCTAATCCACACGTGAAAAATCTCAAACTTCAACACAAAAATCTAGTAAGTTGGTCAAGATATTATAATCTCCATAAAAATGTTAGAGGTTCAAATCTCAACTCTCCCACATTTTTAATTCAAAAATCGAAAAAAATCCGACCATATATGAAACCGAATTCCCCTTAACCTATGAACTAATCATCCCCTAAATTTGTTGAATCAAACAAAGACAAAACAAAACATTTTGTTCAAAATCAGAGTTGGGAATAAAGGGAAGAGAATATATATATATATATATATATATATATATACCTGAAGCAGTGGCAACACAAGTCCATCTTCCTTCCCCATGCACCTTCACATATTCAAACAACAACTTGTCTTCCTCAGGAGTCCAAGGTCCCTTCCTCCATTTTTTTTCTTGTGTATCCATTTTTTATATCCTTCTAATTATTTCTTCTTCTTCTTCTTCTTCTTCTTCTTTCCTCTATAATTTGACTGAACCAATAATGCACATTATATATATATATATATATATATATATATATATATATATATTATTGCACAACAAATTAAAAGCTTTGTGTGGAATCAATGGCTGCCTTCAACTTCTCTATTTATACATATCCAATATTATAAATTCAAATATAATATTCAGTCCCTTCCATTAATTAATTATGCCTTTATTTCTTATCTATCTATCATTTTGTGTGTGATCTCACTCACCACTATATATCTCTCATATATCTTTAAATCAAATCTTATTGGTGATGCTCTTTCATTTTTCTTCCCCTACCTATCCAAATTATGTTATTGTTTTCTCTAGCCTACATATTATATATGGTCCTCATTAGTTTCATTTATATAATATTTTTATCTTTTTATCACCCAATTACAATCTAACATGTATGTACTTTGTGTTCTATTCAAATAATTTTAATTATATCATCTTAGTTTCATGTAAAGAAAATCATTATGGTGTAAGTGAAGACGTGATCTTAATTAATTAATTAATTATGAAGGTTTTTGGGATATAGTGTACATATATTAAAGGAAAATTCATATAGGAGTAGGACTTAACTGGAATTATATATATTAAAAAGATATACCATGATTTATATTTGTTTAAGTAAACTTTATTTAGTATAATAACAAATAATATGACATTAAAGTAATAGTAGGAAGGGTGCGTCAGTCTAACGTCATAACTCAATTAATTAAGAAAAATGTATATACTATCGATTAAAAAGCCAAAAGTTCGAATCTTCTCATCTCACATGATGTTATTGAACTAAAAGAAACAAAAAAAAGAAGTACTAGTAGTTGTTAGGATCGAAGTTTACAGTTTTCAACTTTTTACGCGATTGTGTTTTTCTTTGAGTTCAACAATAATAAGGTGGGAAGATTCGAACGTCTAAAATTTATTCCAAAGTATATGTCTTAACTAGTTAGACTAGGTGTGATTTAACAAATTAAAAGTATCATCATAGATTTTTTTTTTTTTTTTAACTTACCAATAATTTAACATGAGCATCAATGTCCCGAGAGTTCAAACATGATATACTAACTATTTTCCTCTATTTCATAATAGTATTTTACTTGAAGTGAAATATTGATTATACACATTATATTCAATTAATTATAACCTTTAAGCATACGTTTTTGTGTTTAGTAATTATTTACAAAATCCCAGCTTTGACAAATTTCATATCATATATACACCATGCTCGAGAATTTGTCTAAATTACTAATCTTGATTAATTAAGAATTGCCTCAATAAGAATCTTTTTTGTTTAGTTTCCTCTTATTATTAAAAATCAAAATTATGTACTAAAAATGATATTGCAATCTACTTTTGATCTAACAAGATTTTACAAAATCCCATCCAAATTTTTAAAGGGAGAAGAAACAAACAAAAACAAAACCCATTTCAAACAATCCCATATGAAAAAAAAATAAAAAAAGAAAAAAAGAAAACTACATTCTCTCTTGAAAAATGAGCTTTAATTTGCAAAGGCACTAAATGATTGTACTTTGTGGGTGTAATCAAAAGTAAATGACAGCACAAATCCACCTTTAGTTTGAATTTAACCACAAAATAAACAAAGTGGGTTGTTGATGTTTCACTGAAAACAGCTTCTAATCCAATAGAAATGTTACATTTTTACACAATATAAACAAAGTTTGAATTCAACCACAAATTAAAATAAACAAAGATTCTTTCTTTTTCAAAGAAGGTGCAATGCCAAAAACTTTATTTTATAGGCACATAAGAAAGTTCTGGTTCTTAGGGTGCTATTTATGGCAATGGAAGCATATAAAAATATTCTGAAAAAGAAGGCCAAACTCCATTAGTTAGCTTGCCAATAGCTGCCCCCTTTGGACTGTATTTTGAATTGAAACACCATTTTTTTGGTGCTTGGCCATTGCTTAATTGGCTAAGGGGTTTTTTTTTTTTTTTTTTTGAAGTTTATTTGGGGTAATATCTATTTATAGGTAGTGATTATTGCATTATTCTATTATTTAAAGGAAGCCAAAAAGATTGTGAGAGTTTGGGGATCATTTGAGATCATATGATGGCCCTTATTGTGATTTGACTTTGATAGATTCTTTTGGGAAGGTATGTATTGATAACATGGCATTTTTCATTATTTTTTTTTTTTAAATAGAGAAAAAGTATATAATATATTGAAAATTTAATAAAACCAAAACAATAGCTTTTGGTACTCATATTGATTCAAAGTTCATGTGTTTAAAAATATGAATCCTAGTCAAATTTCAAGAACTAAAAAATTCTCATAACTTCTTTATTATTATTGCTATTTTTTATTTGTTTAAGAGTAGGAATAAGTTGGTGTATAGATGTGAGTGAAACGAGAAGACAAGTAAATGATAGTTTGAATTGAAAATTTTTAACGTTTTTTTATATCTAAACCGTCCCAATAATATAAATGGTCAAATACTTTGTTAGGAATTAAAGGGATTACCAACCAAAAATATCTCTTAGTTTTCATTATTTAACACTTTCTTTTAATTTCATGTTTTTTATTCCTAACACACTATATACTCGTTTGGTTAGGTTCAAAATGATTAATTTGGCCAAGAAAAAAAAAAGAAAATAATTTCAACTAATAATCATTAGATTCTCTACAATTTTAATATATTTTTTTAAAAAAAGTAATTGTTTTTCGAAACAAAAGTTAACAAACACATATTTACGTGCCCCTATTGTTCTGATCTTCTTTCTTGATTAGCCAAACATAAAGAATTGCTTTGTGAGATTTAAACTAACATCAATATGTGGTGTACTTATCAAAGTCTAAAATTAATTATGTGCTTGAAAGGTAAATTATGACAACAAAGATAAAGGGTATTTCTTTCCAAAAAAAAAAAAAAAAAAAAAAAAAAAGCGTATTAGACGTAGGATTATTTATTATGGGATTGAGCGTTAGATATAGATTTAGAGTATAACAAATGTGGAATTTGAAAATTTGAACATCTGCTTTAAAAAAAAATGAGTATAATTATTTATCCTTAAACTAAGCTAACTTTAGCTAATGTTAGATTATAGTGTGTTAAAACTTTAATTGGACAAGGGTTATCCTTTTATTATATTAATATAAAATATATCATTGAATCATGATAGTGATCAAACTCTCGTTAAAAGAGTTTGAGATAATATAAGACTCTTTAGACATTATTTGGTAACTACTTGGTTTTTTGTTTTTTATTTTTGAAAATTTAGTTAACAAATACTGCTTTTACCATACATTTCCTTATTTAGTTATATTCTCTACAAGTATATTCAAAACTCAAGTCAATTTTTTTAAAAAAAAAAAAAATTAAAACTTGATTTTCTTGAAATTTGTCTAAGTATTCAAATGTACTTAAAATGGATGAAAAACATAGTAGAAAACAAGCCCAATTCAAAAATAAAAAATAAAGATCCATTGTTATCAAACGGAGCCTTCGATATTAGAGCTATACATGAGACAATGAGATAAGTCTATTATTACGTTGAGCAGTCTAGTTTAAAAGTCATGTCGTGATAAGTGAATAATGTCACGATAAAACTTATACAAGTGATTGATAAAGGTAAAAATATGTTATCGTGTCGTGGTGAGAAGTCCCACATGCGCTAAACATGATTGAGTAGAACTATTATTTTGATGGTGAAGTTGTACCAAAGCTAACATGTTTTAGGTTGAGTACCTGGTGCCATATATGAGAACTTTATTCAATAGATCCTAAGCTAACATTTTTTTTAATCTTCCTCCTTAATATGGGCTAAGCTAACGTGTCTATTTAGAAATCATTTGATAACGATTTGGTTTTTTGTTTTTTTATTTTTAAACTTGGACTTATTTTTTTCTTAATTTATTTACAATACTTTTATATTTCTTAAGAAAATATTTGAATTATTTAGTCAAATTAAAAAAAAATATCTAAAAAAAACATTTTTTTAGTTTTTAAAAGTTAGCTTGAATTTTGAAAATATTTATAAAAGAAATATAACAAAACAAATAAATTCATAGATAAAATTAATTTTTATAAAATTAATTTTTCAAAATAAAAAATAAAAAAACTAAATAATTATTAGATGGATATTAATTTTTAAACTTTAAAATTTTCATTATATTAATAATTTTGAATTTTGATTTTATCCGATCATTATTTTTTTACACTCTAATGATTATGTGTATTTATTAAATAAATGTTGATTAATTTGACGTAACACAACAAACAAAAGATCTTTCATTAAAAAAAAAATGGATATCATTTTGAATCAACATATCCAATTCATCTTATATATACTCTCACTCTAATTTCTCTAACTATTTATCTTTTTTTTTTTATCATTTGTAACACCATATCAAATTAACTAATCATCGTTTAATAATTACTTATGTAATAATAATTTAATCATTAGTTAATCATGCAATATCATGATTCGATGTTTTTTAGAACTCTCGAGATTAAATAGACAATCATGAAATTTATAATTTAATCAATATTTTAGAATATGTGATTATTTCTAATTTCTAATATATATATAAAAGAAGAAACCATGATTTACTTTTAACGCAAAATCTCTAGCTAATTTGATAGATAATGATGTTTAAGTATAAAATGACAAAATTAAAGTAGTTTTTTAAATTAATAATTTTTAAAATATAAATAAAAAAATTACAAATTTAAGGTGGACATGAAAAGTATTGCTTAAAATAGAATAGCTAAATTACAAATTTAACATGGTACATGATTTATACACGTTGGCATGGTGATTTACACACGTTGGTGGGATGATGTGGAACTCGTTGTACATGATTTCCTTCTATTATTTATTTTGTAGTTTTTTTTTTTAATATAAATTTGTTTTTTTAAATATTTATTGACATCCATTTTGACTTTATATTTATCACTAAAGTGGTTCAAAATAAGCTTCTTTTTTGGACTTCTATACTTTTTTTTTATACTTTGATCTAATAGATTCAATTAATGTTTAAAATTTTACTTTGAGGGCACGAAAAAGTTGACGTTGGAAATTATCCTATTTTTATTTTTTTGTTTTAAATTATATTATTTTTTTTTTAAAAAAAAATCATATTTCATATATATAAATTTTGCGTGTAATATATATAATTTGTAAAGATGTAGATTGCAATATATATAGATTTTTTAAATTTCATATATATAGATTTTTTTTTTGTTTTAAATTATATAACTTGTAATATATATAGATTTTTAAAATTATATATATATATTTATAAAAATTTCATATCTCATATTTCTTATCTGTTTGTAAAAATTTGTGTACTACGGTGGTCTTTTTCTTAGACAAACTATACAACAAAAAAATGAATATATCTATCTAACTTAAGTCTAAAATCAATAAATTGGATAAAAAAAAGGGTAGAGTCTAAAAAACTCAAAACTGAAAAATGGAACTCGTATACGGCGTACGCGATTTTTACATTATGACGTTGACGTAGAACTCGTGTACGATTTCTATAGGTGAGGCAGTGTTTCATTAATGAAAGAGCACACGATTTCCATGTTAGGACGTTGAGATAGAACTCATGTACGACGTATACGATTTTCATAGGCGAGCCTGTACGTTTCATTAATGAAAACGTGTATATAGGCCACGAGTTACCTAACTTAGAGTCAAATTTAGAATTAGTTTGGAAACTATAATGTTTTTGTTATTTTTTTAAATTACATTATTTTTTTAGAAAATCCCAAAACCTCAGCCTCTGCCCGTGGATTGGAGATTAGGGTTTAAGGCAAAAGATCGAAAAATATATATCGTGCACATAATTTAAGGGAACTTTCAATTGTGAAGCTGCAGTTGATAGGGCTCCGCTGTACAAAATTACAGTTCATGAATCAGATTTAAGGGTTAGTTACTTCGTAGTGGTTGGTTTTGTATATGTAACTGCTGCTCTGCTTGTTCGAGCTCTGAAACTTTCCCACGAAGTCTTAGGAGCAAAAGAAGCGGAGGCATTGGAGCTTTTTCGGGGTTGTGGGATTTTGCTTTGATCCTTGAAACAAGCCAAGGAGCGGAAGAAGGAAGAATTCCAGAATCTGTTTTTCTTGCATGTGAGAGCAATAATGGCGACAGATATTAGTGAATTCACCATCATCAAGGAGGGAGAGGCTGAGATTCTCATGCACGCGAAGAATGAAGTCTTTTTCAATAAGACCCAGGTGACTTGTTTATTTAAATAATGGTTTTCTTGAGTTTTGGAGTTTAGGCATTGTTCTTAATTAAAATCAATCAGTCGGTCAAAAGTTCCCATGAATTCTATGGGTGGGGAAAGAATCTACATATGATTGTTTATAGCATTTGAAGTTTGTCCGCGGTTGTTGATTGGGGAAATATTTAAGATTTGACTTCTATTCTTTTTGAAGTGGGAAAACTCGGGGGAGAAGAGGTAGCTTAGGGAAATTTTCTATTTTGGTGTAGTGAAGAGGCTTTGTAATTGTTGCTACTATCTTGAACCTTCAGCATGTTTATATATTTAAGTGACTGATATTCGATGGAGAAACTAAGATATACAATTTTTTCAATTCAGCTAAGGATAATGTGGTATGGTAAAGTTAAAAATATTGTTTCACGTAGTGTGCACAATATGACAGCAATCTCTTTAATCTTATGAATAACTTATAGTTCGTTTTGAGATTCTTAGAAACAGTACTAGCTCAATCCTCCTCCTCTAGCTACATTGCTTTTACCACATAATTTATTTTTAAGTCCCAGCAGAGTAATCTCCCCTCAGTAATTAAGAGTATCTGGGAATTTTCTTTTTCCTTCATGAAAATTGTTACCTATTTTATTCTATCTGTAATATCATCTCAGGATGTATGGTTTTTGGATTTTCAGTTCCCTTTTGTTTGCTCTATACTGCCCATATATACCTAGCTTCAAGCTTTTTCTCATTGTAGAATCTTGACTGATCTCCACCATAATACTCAGGTTAACAACAGAGACATATCCATCGCTGTCCTTAGGGAATTTATATCAAAACGAAAGCAGGAGCACGGAGCAAAGCTATCAAGAAGGGCAAAATCAGGGCAAAAGATTTCTGAAAATAATGGTTCTGAAATTGTTATGGAAGAAGCATCTAATGAATCTGCAACAAAGGATGAAAAGTGCAATACAGATTGTGATGCTCAAGAAAAAACATCAAATGATGGGAGTCTGATGGTGTCAGAAGAACAGAAAGACATCATAGAGGGAAAAGAACAAAGAGATGCCAAGCCTCTTAGAGTTCTTGAGGTTCTTTTAATTTCATCGATCATTTTATTATGTGCATGTGCATAATTGAATCGAAGTTTATTTTTCAACGAAGTGTAGAGTGTAGGCATTTCAATTTAGGAATATCTTAATGCCTGGATTATTTGCCCCCTGTTTGCCAAAATTCTGAAATGATACTACTACTAGGAAGGACCTTCTAGTGATGCTCAACAAGAAGTTTGATGACAATTTATTAGTTAGCAGTGGATAGGCTGAGAGGCCTGAAGTTTTTCACCCTTCTTACATTGGAATTTTTCTGAACATGATGACTGAGAGTTTCATTATTACTAAAATTGAAGATTCCTTTATGACAAAAGTTTTAGAACAACGCAACATAGCTGGGGTTTTCAAACTCCAAGTTCTTAGATGGTTGCAATACTTGTCCACCAAACGTCTGCTCCAATCGTTTGCTACCTTGAGTTGAATTGGTCACTAGGACATAATTTATTTTGAACAGATGGAAGACCCAGGGAAAGGATAAGGACATGACAATAAATATATATATATATATATATATATATATATGATGATGATGATGAATTTTTGAATGAAGATAGCATTGCATATTTGATATTTAATTTTTTTTGTTTCTTATATGATAGTTGAGTCATTAATTTAGAGTTTTTTTAATTTTATTTTTAAATCTGATTTTTTTGGGATAAAAATATCATATATTTTTATTTTTATTTTAAATCCGATTTTGGTTTTCCTATACATTACTCCATTGTTAAACATTGTGTAATTGGCTTCTCAAATTCTTTCATATGCTGTATAGCTTATCATCTCATTCACATAGTAGTTGAAATTTCAAGAATCATAATGTAAATTGCATCTTTTACGTGAAAATTATGTAGATGCATCAAAATATACAAATATATTAGATAAAAGTTTTTCTGAATAGTGTATATATGTCATGTTCATGAATATGAACGTGTCCTTGTTCTAAACTATTAGAATTTACTGTTCAACATGCTGTCATTGTGTCTCTTGACTCCGATGTTATATTTGTGCTTCTAGTTCTAAAATTTTGTTTTTGTGCGTTTGCTTCTCTTTTGGGATGCCTGGTATCGGATTTGGTGATATGTGGTCCATTCACTACTTTCTGAATAATTCCCGTTTTAAATTTGAAGGCCTTGTCAGCTTCTGGGCTAAGAGCCTTAAGATATGCTCGTGAAGTAGAGGGGATTGGTCAAGTTGTAGCGCTAGACAATGATAAAGGTAATTACTTAATCAGTGGTAATATCAAAAAGTTCCTTTTAGCAAATATGTTTACTTGGCCATTCTTCGGGCACGGAGGGTAGCAATTCGGGTAAAAAAAGGACAAACTTATTTAATGAGGAATAAATTGTCGACCTTACTCTGTTATAGGCCTGTGATATAGTTTCATATCTGATATATCATATAAGTATATTATTATTTTTTAATATATATAGATATTGTTGGGGGGGTTATCTCATCTTCTTGCCCTTTATTTTATTTCCTTTTGTCTTCTTTTTTCTTTTTCTGGAATAAAACCTTTATTGTCTAAAAGAAAAGAAAGAAGAATAAAAATCCTGCTAGGAGTCTGAAGGTTATGATGTTGTTAGGTTGTCTGTTTCCATATGTGGACAAAAAGCTCAAAATGGTTACTGATCATGAAGAGCTCTACTTCTACTAGGTATTTAATAAGTGGAATCAGGAATGATAACAAAGGCAACTTTGCCTTGTACAAGCAGAGGAAGTTAGGGCATTATGAGAGTGATTTTGGAAGGGCCAAAATCACTTTTTTCATGCCCAAAATAACTAAAAAGGACATGAATGTATTAATGCCTTAGTGTTGATAATTCTTTCCCCTCTTCATCTGTATTTATTTATGTATTCATCTTCTGGAGAGCGTATATTAATGTCTCAGACTGCCAGTGGAACCTTAGAAATGGAAGTGATCCATTTTACTCATCTTACAATATGCTCTTATCTATATTGACATCCCATTTAGGTGTTCCTTTTTAGTTATTGGATACTAACTGAACATGTTAATGATAATAATTATTTTTCAACAGCATCGGTTGAAGCTTGTCGGAGAAACATTAAGTTTAATGGTTCAGTAGCGTGTGCGAAAGTGGAATCACATCTTACTGATGCTCGTGTTTATATGCTCACTCACCCAAAAGAATTTGATATGGTATGTATGCAATATTTCAGATATGTAGGTTAGCTCTTTAGAAATTACATATGGGGAAATAACTATTGATATGCATTTTTTTGTCCTTTTTATATTTTAGAATAGTAACCACTTGAATAATTATACATAACGTAATGATATGAGCATTGACGTGAATACGAGATTGAAGCTTTTATGCAACATATTTGTATTGTTTCAGGTTGATTTGGATCCTTACGGTTCACCTTCTGTTTTCTTGGACTCTGCCGTTCAATCAGTTGTCGATGGTGGCATGTTGATGTGCACAGCAACTGATATGGCAGTGCTTTGTGGGGGAAATGGAGAAGTTTGCTATTCAAAGTGAGGTTTTTTCTTTACAGTCCTCAATTATCATTCTTCTGTTTTTTTTGGTAAAGGTCTATTGTAATAAACTGTCTGCTAAAAATTGCTGATTGATTCAGATATGGTTCCTATCCTTTGAGAGGGAAATATTGCCACGAAATGGCTTTAAGAATCCTCCTTGCCTGCATTGAGGTATGCCTATCTCCTGTGTATTTCAAAAGTTTTCTTGATGAATTATTTTACCACCTTTCTTTTTTCAATTCTTCTTTGGTTTAACATGCTGTATAAGATCATTGTTATCTTAGTAAAAATATGCGATGTAGGGTCATAATTGACACACACACTATAGGAATACTGAAAACCCATTGATGTAGGGTCAGAACATGCAAGCCTTTTTAACTGAAATATAACATACTTTAAATTTCTGGTCTCACTAACAAGCAGAAGTGGTCTCTTATGCATTAGTTTTGTGCCAAATTCTTTGTAGAGCCATGCAAATAGATACAAGCGGTATATTGTTCCTGTGCTATCTGTCCAGATGGACTTCTATGTTCGAGTTTTTGTTCGGGTTTACACGTAAGTTGCCTATGCTATGCCTTTGTATTTTCTAGGTTAGCTATATTGCATCTTCATGGTGCACACTTTCCGAATCTTTTGCAGCCTTTTCTTACACTTTCCAAACCTTTTGCAGCCTTTTCTTACACTTTCCAAATCTTTTGCAACCTTTTCTTTACACTTTCCAAATCTTTTGCAGCCTTTTCTTTACTTGATATTTACTTACATTGTGATGTTTTTATTTCTTTTTGGTTGCTGTTGTTTTGTTGTAGTGTTGTTCTTCGTTGTATGTCACACCCATGAGAGTTTTTATCGTTTTGAGCATATTTATATGAAGTGGTGTAGATTCCTTTAATTGTTTACTCTTGGTGAAATTATTGGCTGCAGTTCTGCAAGTGCAATGAAAAATACTCCCCTTAAACTCTCATATGTTTATCAGTGCACTGGTTGCGATTCTTTCCACCTCCAGCAGATTGGGAGAAGCGTCTCCAAGGTATATTTAACTATGATCTGGTTTATGCTTGTTAATCACATAAATGAGTTTATATTTATTATCCAGAGTAATTTCTCAAACTGGTGCAGATTTCTCCTGCTTATTTATACACTTACCCCCTGCCCCCTTTTCTTTTGAACAACTAGTTTTCATTAAGTCAAACGAAAGTAAAACAAACAGCCCACAAGAACACAACAGTCAGCCAAAAGTGGAGAACACAGAAAGCAAATTACGATAATGGGCCGTAACTTTTGGTGGGAAAAAAATTATTCCAAAAAAGTTTTGAAGTATGAGCACAAAGGAAGCCATTAAAATACACCAACTCACGCACATCTTCCAACTACCTGTCTAATCCCACAAACATTCTACATGACCTGTCTTCTGAAATAGAGGATCCAACAAATGCTTGGAATTCTTAACCAGATAAATATCACTAGCCAATCACGAACAACTCAAGCAAGAGGATATTACTAAAGGAGGCGATTAAGATCCTCTGCATCAAACTTGCACCAAGCACACCACTTTGGGCCAAGAACAAATGTGGACACTCTCGGCAGGAAGTCAACACCTACGAACTAAGAAAAGAGCTGAATTTTCATGAAAATATCTCCTGATCCTTAGAATATGCTACTTGGGATTACTTCTTTCAAAGCTTCGGACTAAGGGACCCAAATCTCAAGATTGGCTTACTTGTTTGTTTTGATGTAACCTCATACTTGCTTATGAGAGGTTGGAAAGAGCGTAATAGGAGGCTTTTGAGATTAAGTAGATGGTAATTAATAATGTTTTGGAATATTTATTTTCAAATTTCTATGCACATCCCCAAATAGTGTCCCCCCCCTCTCTTTCTTTTGTCTTTTGTTTCAGGGTTGGGGGTGTTAGTGTTCCTTTTTCTCTTTCCTCACCTTATCTAGGCAGATTGAAGGCTTTCTGTGAGCTTCTTTGCCCTGCACTAGGGATGGATTTCTTGTCATCCTTTCTTTTCTTTTTTTTTTTCAATATTATATCATTTTGTTTCTTCGTGAAAGGAAAAAGGAAAAAGAATCTGGTTGATGTAAGCCATCGATCTTGTTTTGAAACTTGTTGTGAACTGATCAAGTACATACTGATGCTTCTTTGCTCTTTATATTATATATTTACTTCTGATTGGAAGTTAGTCCTCCTTTGAAGAGGTAATTTCTTTACAATATGAATTTGTATAGTTTCTTGACGTTTCATATCTATCCCTTTGCTTTCAGAACAACAGCGTCAGGTATTTACCTGGTTTTGGTCCTTCTGTTCCTCAAGAGTGCAGTGATTGTGGGAAGAAATTCAACATGGGTGGGCCTATCTGGTCCGCTCCTATCCATGATCAAGAATGGGTTACTTCCATGCTAGCAGATGTAAAGTCTATGAAGGACTCTTATCCTGCATATGATCGTATATCTGCTGTATTGACAACAATTTCAGAGGTGCGTTTTATGTGTGGGTCTGGCATTATAACTCTATATTGGACTATTAGTATAATATTAAGCCATTGGAGTTATGCTGTTAGTTATTCTTGTTAAGTCAATATAACTTTGTAATTTTAGCCGTTAGCTAATTTCCCTCATCAAAAGAATGGATCAAAAAGTTTGAAAATGCAGTCAGTTGGGCTAACAAAATTTTTTATTATGATAAATAAGGAACCGGAAGATCACCTCATATAGATTTATTTAAAAGAGTAAGTGTAGTTCTAGGATAATATCTTTTCCGTATTATTTTCATAAGACCACCTCATTGACACATAGATAGCTAACTTCCACGAACTTGATCTGTTAGTGGCTTCTATCGACAGGGACATTTTCTGAGGTTTGACGAAATTCTAATGTTTAAAACCAAAGCTATTAAATTCTAACTTTCTCCAACTCATAGGGACTAAGTTTGAAATTAAACCATATTTTTTTTTCACTTTTTAAATATAGTACATGTGAATAGTTCCCATCGGTTAATTTTCTAACTTGTGAAGGATTAAGTACAACAGTGAGTTTAGAGTAAACACTTTACTAGCAACACCATGGTCACAAGTCATCCCAGACATACTCTAAATCATCTTGCTGTTTTGTGCTGATGAGTGTCTTTCTTCATGTGCGGCACTTATTAACTCAGATGTATTTCTACTGTGCAGGAACTGATGGACGTTCCTTTATTTTTGAGTCTACACAACCTCTGTGCAACATTAAAGTGCACATCTCCATCAGCTGTAAATTTCCGTTCTGCAGTTATTAATGCAGGATATCGCATATCAGGCACTCATGTGAATCCTTTAGGACTGAAATCAGATGCTCCCATGGATGTTATTTGGGATATAATGCGTTGCTGGGTAAGGCATTCTGAATTGTATATTTCATTATATACTTGAATGCCATTTGTTTATATATGATAGCCTTGTGACCAAATGTAGAACCGTAGAGCTTCCTTACATGTATCAAGGTTTCATCCATCCTTTTTCTTGTAGGTCAAAAATCATCCAGTAAAAGCTCAACCAGAAGACCAGCCAGGAAGTATCATTCTCGCCAAGGAACCGGTTCTTGAAGTAAGTTTCATTTTGTAGTTCAACTGTTGGTTCGGGGTAACATTAAGTTGCAATGTTTTTGCTCCCTGTTTTCTATTTTCAAACATGTTATTGTGTCAGTGAGCTAAATTTTGGGTTTCCATCAGAGATGACCTTGTACATTCAAACACATAAAACGAATGGCCTGTGGCTGATGTACTTTTGCCAATTCTTGTGTTCTTGGCAGGCTAATTTTGCTAGAGCTGTGGCATCTCTTAGCAAGGCACAAGCAAAGAAAGTTGCACGCTTCCTTCCAAATCCTGAAAGACATTGGGGCCCAAAGCTGAGAGCAGGTCGTCAAATCACAAGTAAGCACATCTCTCTACTGGGTGCAGAGGCAGTAAATGGAGCTCTTAGCCATGTGGATTCTGAAGAGCCTAATGCAAAACGTCCCAAGGTAGAAGAAGATCCAGCTCCCAATCAGTAAAAGTTTTCTAGTCTCATATTTTCTACCATGTTTCTAAATTATGCAATATTTACTTTTTGACCCCCCACAATGAAATGCTTCGTTTGTGGACTCTTCTGTAGAAATAGCAAATTTTTGTTTAATGTTGAGTAAGGCTTTATTTCAAAATATTTCATTGTTGTTTAATCTCTAGGAAGTTTAGATTTCTGTCAAGAGAGAGATCAAGATTGCAAGGGAATGCACAAAAGAAGTTTTTCTCTCTTCATCCCTATGCTCAGATGTTTCTGATCGCAAGCTGGTTCTGTCGTATTTATTTTTTTGAGAAAATTTAAGGCTTCGCTTAAAAGGCAAGTTGAATAGGCAAACTGAGGTGATATATGGCTTACGAATTTAATTAAGTCTTAGTTTGTAAAGATAATGATTGGAAAATTCAGATTGGTGTAATTTATATCTGATTTATATAAAGGAATGTGTTATACAAACTTGGTCTTTTTTTTTTAATAAATAGTGTTTTTGATATATGAGTTCATGATTTGTACAAGTTAATACGAAATATAAAGATTGGTTTCATGAGCTTGGTTTATGTTATGTATTTGGTGGAATTAACAAATACATATCTTAGAATGAGTTAATCGATATATCAAATATAAGTTGAAAATCTTAATCTCATATAATACAAATCTACTCTTTGAGCCAAAGAATCCCTAAAAATTTCTAAACATCTTTGTTAATTCTTAAATATAGTTTTGTGACAGCGTCAAACTAGTATTATGGTAAGAGTTGATCTTTCATGAATTTAAGAGAAATTAGAAAAAAGAATAAGGGGTACTTATGCCTTCATTTTCAGGAAAATGTAGCCCCCAACTTAATTATTTGCTAGCTTCATTCAAATGGAAAAATTAAGCCTAATGCAATTGAAAATGCCTTTAGCCAAAACTTATAATGTTTTTCAAATACAATGTTTTACCTACTTACTAATGAGGAAGGTTTAATATGAAGACAGAAAATAAATAAGATAATCAAGATTGGGTTGGTAGATTGTTAATTCTGAGTTTAAAATTAAGCATCTAGTATTTCAAGAATAATTTAAATAACTTAAATAGAAATGATGGCATCTTATGATGTATTGAGTTTAGAAGTGGTGAATCTTCTCTTAATAATTGGCTATAATGACATGGAAGAAATCTATAAGATAATTCATGTTTTGTTATGATATTTAGAGTAATAAAAGGTAAATTTGGTTTCTATATATATTTTTAATAGAGTAATAAAAATATTAATGCAACAATATAAACATTTCTAGTTAATATTTCGAGATTTTACCACATGCATATCATGGATTCATGCACACATAAAAAAGTTCACTATTTAGGAAAGAGTATTGAAAATAATTAAAAGGCCCAAATGAAGATTGAATTGAATTAGTGAGGTAGAGAAGAGAGTTTAACTACAACATCAATTTTTTTTTTTGAGCAAGGACATAAGTCGATCTAAAGAATACGATGCTTAAAATGTTTAAAATTTGAGGTACTTACCTATCTCTTATAATTTGATTTGATCATTTCTCTATCTCAAAAAAACCACTTTTGTCATAATATGATGCCTCTTTTTGTTGGGGTAAGATTTTTGGTGAGTAACGCTATGCATGCATACCAATCATAAGTTACTCTTAGTGGTCATATGTTATGACTCGCAAGAATATCTTAGGCCCCATTTGATAATCATTTGGTTTGGTTTTTAGTTTTTAAAATTATGTTTGGTTTTTCACAATTTCTCTCCATCTTTTTTATAATGGTTTCCATTTTTCTTGAGGTGTCATTTAAGTTTCTAGCCAAATTTAAAAAACAAACACAATTTTGAAAACTACTTTCTTTAATTTTCAAAACTTATCTTGGTTTTTGAAAACATAAGTACAAAGTAGACGAGAAAATATAAAACATTATTAGTAAAGGTAGCATTTTTAGGCTTAATTTTCAAAAACAAAAAATCAAAAATCAAATGGTTATCAAATCGACCATAAGTGACTTGATTTTGTGATTGGTTGTGATGCGATTACAGTTATGTAGAGAAGTGATTTGGTAGCTTGGTGTGAACATGAACATGGTGGTAACTGGTATGTCATTGGTTGCACCTTTCCTACACAAGTCCCATCTCATGTCAGGTCTGATTAATTGCATTTGATGTGATCTCTTTGAGTTTAATGCTTATGATAAGCCCATCTAAATTTAGTGGCTTCTTCTCTCATTTGAGTTTGGATAACGACTTACTTGAATTGAACAACTCTTAGTCTCGACTACCATCCATCTAATTAAAAAGCTTCCAAATTTCTATTAGTTTAGGCTACTAAGTACTTGAGTAGTTGAGTTTACCTGAGCATTTTCATAATTATTTAAGAAATGTTATTATTATAACATAAAGTTTAATTTGTGTTTAGAGATCTGAAATTATTTTGTCTACAATTGCAGAGTATTCCACAAACGACTATAATTCACGCTCTAAACAATCTTTAGTGTGATAGTCTATTTAGAACATAGCAACATCATGTGAATGGTTTAGGTTTAAAATCCCACCCATAACAATTTTAATATACAAACCCTTGTTACCAAGAATTCTTACATTTGTCTGATGACCATTGATAAATGCCCCAAAGTTGATTATTTTGACACCCAAAATTGTTATATGCCAAAGTTGAGAGATTCATCAGATTAAAGTTAGTTAAAAAAAAACATATAGTATTAATGTAGTCTTATAACATCAAACAACAGAAAAAAAAAGAAATTTGAAATATGGTTAGGCCCCACAAGAAAATAAAGGTATTATAATTGTGGGTTGGGCCTTAGATCAAAGAGGGGGTGGATTTTGAGTTAAGCCCAAATTGAAATGTTGGAAAAGTAATATCCTTTGCAATGGAGAAAGAGAGATGTAAACAGAGAAGGCATTCAAAAACATAAACTAATAACAACAATAATCCATCAAGTATGACTTTAAATTCCTTCGCTCCCATTGTTAATGTATTCAAAAACAAAAAAACAATAATTAAAAAGTTCGAGAGAAAGAGTAATTAAAAAATAAAATAATTATTATTATTGTAATTAAAAAACAAAACATATTTACTGTTAAACTCGGGTTTAGATTTAGGAATTTTTGGCTTCCTAAATCCTTATCCCAAACAAGGGTTAGGCTTCCGATCCAAGTTCGATCCTCCAAACAAACAACTCCTTAGAAAATTAAATTTCATTCCTTTTGTCCCTAAGGTGTTAGAATGTTATGGTACAAAATCCCCCCATATATCTCTCTAACATTGACATTACCTATATACATATATATATATATATATATCATCATCTCCCACTGTACATCAATTCTTCACATTAACTCTTTTTTTTATATAATAATATTATTAATTAGTTCAGTCAGTAAGATGAAACCCTAATGTGGAACCCACTTGGAGCTTCCACTCTTGGAAATTTCAACAGCTTATCTCCTCCAACTTCTTCCCATCTGCAAAACAAAAAAAAAAAGTTGCAATCTTGAGCTTCAATTTCATTTTCTTGGGAGTTTCTTAGCAGCCAAACACAATAATGCCACAAGAAGCAAAAAAGAAAGCTACCTGTATTTAGTTACAAAGTAATGTAAGAAAGTAGAAATCTCTGCAATTCCCAGTTCTTTGCCAGGACAATGTCTGGTTCCACCTCCAAAGATGAAGAAGTAATTATGGGACTCCAAGTTTTGGTCCTGAAAATTGTTACACAAGGGTAAAATTGTCATTTTCTTTTTTGCAATGAAGGGTAGAGAGAGAGAAAGAGAGAAAAAAAGACCCACCAGCCATCTCCAAGGGTTGAAGGTGAATGGTTCAGAATAGAGAAAAGGGTCATAGTTAATCTCTCTGGTGTAGACATAAATCCTCCATCCTTTTGGAATGAGAAAGCCTGTAAAAGATTGAAACTTTTTTTAGCCTAACTTTTTGGTTTTTGATCTTCAGAACATTGTTGTAATAAGGAGGTGAAGAAGATCTGTCATTCTTTATGAGCCTTATCTAAGACTGACCCACAAAACAGAGCACAGACACAGAGAAAAGAAAGTGGCCCAAAGTGAAAAGGGAGATGAATTGGTAACTGCAAAAGGAGGATCTTGAGCCCCTAAATAACACAAAACAAAAATTGCCTAATAATACTTCTTCAATTTTTTTTTTTAAAAATAAATAAATAATGTACTTTTTTAAAAATAGTGTCAATGTCAAGTTGTCAACACAAATCATCTTTTCAAAATATGTTTTTGGTACAATCATCTCTTAAACAGATGATTTAAGAGTTGATAAGAAAACCCCAAAGTTGAAATTTTGAAGTCCTTTATAAGAACTTCTTTTTCCAAAAAAACTAGCAGCCATCCTATTTTTTTATTTTTTTATACAATAAAGTTCTCATTCTTATAATATTTGTTTTTTTATCTTTCTATGAAACTCACCATTTAGTTCCATGTCCTTTGTTGTTTTCCTCAAAACCCCATTAACAATTGTGGCCAGCCTTGATGTTTCAAATATCACCTAAACAATTCAAAACAGAGTAAAGTTAGTGTCTTTTTCTTTTTTAAAAAAATAAAATAAAATAACCCACAAAGAACAGTAAAAAAGACAACAGTAAAAACATAAAAATCCTACCGCACGAGTGAACTTCATGGCTTTAAGGTCATCCCAATCAATGGGGTCCTCAGGATTTTTCTTTTCTCTGATTGCCAAATGCTCTTCCTACAATTTTCAAATCTTTAACTTAGAAAAAAAAAAAAAAACACCCAACAGCCTTTTAAAAGGTCCAACTCAGAAAAGTTGTAAATCTTTTTTGGTTTCTTCTTTTAAAACTCACTCTGAGTTGTTGAAGAACTTTGGGATGATCATGGAGGAACTTGACAGCCATCATAGAAGTTGTCGAAACAGTTTCATAGCCAGAGTACAAAACAGTGATGATCTGATCGATAATTTCTTCATCGTTTAGCTTATATTTGCTCTCTTCACTCATAAAAAATCCAAGCATGTCATCTTTTTGTGTCTCTGAGGCTCTTCTCTCGTTTATCAGCTGCTGCAACAGCTTTATAATGTTCTTCCTCCCCTGAAAATCACAAGCCTCTTGTTTATTTTCACTTACAAAATCAAAGAAACAGTAGAGACAATCAAAAGCTTAAACCCATAAGTTAAGATATATTAATCATTGATTCATATTCTCTCCACACACTCACTCTTGGGCTCGAAAATTAACACAAACTCCAAAAAATGATGAAAATGAGATTACTGAGATTCGAATTCTGATACCATGTTTTAGTTTTACCTGAATTCCTCGGCGGTAGTTGGTGCCGGGAAGATCGATGGGGAGCGAGAGGGTGCCGAGGACGAGTTTAAAGAACTCCGGGATGAAAGATTCCGATAACGGACCGTATTCGATTCCAGCAATCTGCTTCATAGACGACCGGAGAGCCATCTGAAGACGAAAACAGAGGAGAAAAGAATGAGTAAAAACAGAGTAAGGAAAGCTCAATCATTCACAACAATAATGTCATTCATTTTAATAAAGTTCACCTCTTTAGTCTTCTCTTGGATGTCAATGATTTGTTGATCCCAATTCCTCAAATGGGATCGCATAAAGTCATCAATATTAGGAAGAAGACGATCTCTAATCATGGTGGGACTGACAACGGCGAGCAGAGCAGCTCTCATAAGCTTGTGGGCAGCGCCGTGGACGGCGGCAATATTGCATTTGCCAAGGATATCAAGCATGGACTGAGGGTAACCAGGGACAAGCCCTTTTGATTCATTCATCAGAATATATCGATTAACCTCAGGATCCATAGAAACAATCGTAGGACACCCCAAAATATGGGATTTGAAAATGCTTCCATACCTTTACAAAAAAAAAAAGAAAAACAAGAGCAATGATTAACAACCCAAAAAGAAAATCTTAAAATCGAAAGAGAAAAAACAGAGAAAAAGGTACCTTGCTCTCTGGGATTTCATAAAGTTAGGACCTTGTTTGAGAAACTCAGTGGTTTCACCAAAAACAGGCCAGCCCATTGTACCAGGAGGCAACCCTTTTTTCCTGTATCTCAATTCATTCCATCGAAGCAAAGCAGAGCAAAAACAGAGGAGCACGAAGAGAGCAAGAATCGCCATGGCAAAGGCCATTGAAGCTCGAAATGAGACTGAGGAGAGAGAAAGAGAGGGAATGAGAGAGAGAGAAAGAGAAGGGGAGCTGTGAATGTATGGGTCTTGGTTGGATTTATGGGTAACGAAGTGAGTGTCATATATATAGACCTCTGAACCACCGCGTGTGGGTGGAGAGAGAAAGAAAGAGTAGTTCGTGTGTGTAGAGAGAGAAAGATCCCTATACTATTAGGGGAGGGGACCCTACCAAACTTAGAAGGAAGGTAAGGCCTAAGGCTAAAGGCCAGAAGCTGTAAAATTCAATGGCTATGAAAAAAAAAAAAAACAGGGGAAACGGCTTTAACCCCTTGAACTAAAACAGGTTTGGTTTTCAATAGGCACTCTAATCAACGACCATTTCAAATTCCCCCTCTAAACAAATAAAATAATAAAATAATAAAAATAATAATTATAGAGAACTACCCTATGAACCTCCAAGATTTTAATTCCAAAGGGACCCTTCATTTATTAGTTTTTTTTTATTTACTATTTTATAAAAAAGCAATATTCAGTTTCAAAAAAAAAAAATAGTGTCGTTTGGCTTGTATTTTTATTTAGGTTTATTAACACGCTGGATTTGTTAAATTTAGGGATGAAGTAGTTCTAGTTGGATAATTAGTTTGTTAAATATAAACCATGAATTAATAAGTAATGAAGGAAGGTTATATAAATAATAAAGGGTTTTGAAGGAATGTGGTTTAATATTTTATGAGTTATTTTGATTAGTGATTGTCCTTTGATTATAGCGGAATTATGCATAAACTACTTCAAACATTAATAAATATTAAAAAATATTAAATAGGTTATTAGAAACTTGAGTTGATATAACATGTGTTTGGTTTGTGTAGTTGGTGAGACCAATAAATCTATAATTTGAAATAAGTAAATCAACATTGTTGGGGATACGAACATAGTTTCGTATTTTTTAGAAGTGGGGAAGATCCATGGTATAACAAGTAATGACAAGGCAATATGAGTTAATTCCAAAAACAAAGTGGTACAAAAAATAGACAAATATCATACCAATTGTAGTATGATGCTAGACAAACTAGTTTGTTATAATTAAGGGTGTTAAAAAAATTTTATAATAAAAAAAAATCCAATCAATAATCCAACTCAATTTTTTGGTTTGGGTTGACTTGTTAATTAGGTTGGGTTAGATTCAAACAAATAGAAATTTTATGGATTAGACTGGTTCATGGATTCACTAAAAATTAGTTTGAGCATAACCAATGTATAAATTTTTATTAATTTAAAAAATACTTTTACTTATATTACAACTATTTGTACATATACCTATTTTTAATTTTATTATTATTTTAAACTTATTTATTTTTCAACAACTTTTAAAAATAAATTTTTAAGTCCTTGAAAGCTAAAAATTCATAATATAAATTGAAATTGAGTTACTAGTCTTAATTCAATATTTAAAAATTAATAAACATTACATATCAACACTTAACTTTTTCTTAAAATAAAAATTTGAACATATGATCCAATTATCAACCGAATCCAAATGTTTCATGGTTAGATTGAATTGGACTTATTACTTAATAAAGATTGTTTTGATTGAAAAACTCGAACAATTAAGTAGGATCTAAAAAGTACTCCAACAAATACCTCTGGTTATAATTCTAACCCATCTTGGTGTTGATTAGAATTGAATGGCTATTATTGTACAATGTCCTAATAATATTGTAATGAGAGAAAAAGGGAGGGTTAGATTTAGATTTGGATATATAGCATAAAGGTAAAAAGGAAAAAATAGGGGAAAATAGGGTATATATTGTATTGGTAAGGAAAGACAGTTAATTAAGAAAGTATATGTGGAAGAAGAAGCACATGCAAAGCACCCCATTTGACCAAAAACCCATTTTTTTTTTAATTTTTTTTTAAAATAAAAAATAAAAATAAAAAATAAAAAATAAAAAAAGCATTCCAATTTCCAGTCCTTCACATGACTGTGAACACAAACACACACAACCTCTGCTAATGGAATTTACATCACCCACTACAAGACACTCTCACTCTCTTAGCTTACCATGTGATGTCAAAACAGAAAGACAATATATATATATATATATATATATATAGTTTTATTTTATTTAATTTTATTTTATTTAAAACTTCATGGTTCCATTGTAACTGAAAGTTTGTAACTAGGAGAACTGCCCTTTGTTCCTCTTTTAAAGCTGTGGACTGCACCAACCAGTTCACCTTTGGACTGTCCAACCACTTACAATTGCATAACAAATTATGGAAATAGAGAGAGAGAGACCAAAATTTAGGACCATCTTTTCGACTATATCCTATCATATTCATATAAATTTGGAAGGATATATAGTTTTTTTTCCTTTTTATATAGATTCGACTCCTTAATCTTAGTTTATGTATAGTATTTTCGAAATTACTTTTGACTTTCAAACTAAATAAATACCGTGAAAATGTTGGAAAAATATGTTTAATTAGCTAAAAGCACTTTCTAGCTTGTCACATCATTTTTAGTCTATAAACTTTCATTAAAGCCAATTTTTAGATCTCTTCGAAGACGCTGATTGAGTTATAATAATATGGGTTATAATAGTACGTGAAATTTAAATAATCATATAGCTCAAATACATACTATTATAAACACATATTATATAGCTCCACAAATTATTAAAATCTACCTATTATTATAATCTAGAGTATTATAACTCATTGAATGTTGTAAACAATTTCTTAATATTTGATATTAAATTGAATTGTCATAGTGTGTTTAAAATAAGTCTTAGGTCGCCTGTTTTTAAACTTAATATTAGGTCTGCTACACATTTATTAAAAATACAAATATTTCACGCAGGACTAGGTGTAGAGTTACACTAATATTTTGGAATTTTTTCTATCGAAGAATTTTTTAATGAGGAGGAGATGATTAGGTGTCAAAATTTGTGAGGGTTAATTATTGATTAATTTATGAAGGCAAATGAAATGCATTATAATATCAAATAAAAAAATGATGGAAATTATACATTGGATTACTAAAAAACACTTTAGTTATTAATCATAGGGCAAAACCTTGACCTTGACGCCTCAATCATGGTCAAAAAAAGTTGGCCAAAAGTGCATCTGCCTTTCATCTCACCGATTTTCTTGTGAAATTAAAAATGCATCCTATATTCAATTAAAATATATATTTATGAGAATTCAAAATATATATATTTATGATCAACTCAAAAAAAATTTATATATACATATATATATATATATATGATTTTTATTCTTTTTGGTGCTCTTTTGAATAAAAATAAATCACTCTCATAATTTATAATGGTCAAGGTTTATATTACTCACTATAATTTTACTATTAACTTCAGAGAAATTTGTACACATGGTGAATGTAGGATAAGCCACATGTATTAATTTCGTTACACCTAATTAGCAAAAGGGTATGATTTATGAATTTACAAATTATATAGACTCCCTTTCATAATCCTTTGATTTTTTATTTTTAGTTTTAAAATATTATACTTGTTTTTCATAATTTCTCTTTATGTTCTCAACAATGATTTCCATCTTTCGGTATCCATCTAAGTTTTTAGCCAAATTTCAAAAACAAAAATACAATTTTGAAAACTATTTTTTTAGTTTCCATAATTTAGCTTGGTTTTTTAAAATAAGAGTACAAAGTAGATAAAAACTAGGGGTGTACATATGTTCTGGTCAGTTGAGTTATGTTAGTTTTTGACTGAACCCAAATTTTCGAGTTGGTTATTCTTCCAACTCAAATAACCCTATTCATGAGAGGCAAACTAATCCCAACCCAACATTTTTTTTGGGTTGGGTTGGAAATCATCGAAGTTAGTTTTTTTTAATTTAAAATTTAAAAAATATAAAATTAATATTAATATAAAAAAATTAAAAATTAAAAAATTAAAGAACTCCAAATGTTTTTATATTAAATAACCATAAAACTTAAATATTCTATTATAAATTTACAATTATTCAAAGAAACTTCGAAATAAATCACCATCATTTAAACACAAATACTTTTTGTTTTTCAAATATTGAATTAAAATTAGCCACTTAGTTTCAATTTATAATGAAAAATACACTAATTTTTTTAAAAAAATGTATTTTTAAGAGTTATTAAATAATAAATGATTACGAAATTAAATAAAAATAAATTAAATACATGGATGTGTAGTTGTATGATAGGTAAAAATATAATTTTTAAAATTAATAATAAGTTCGGGTTGGTCGGGTCAACCCAAATTAATTTTAAGTGAACCACGAACCAAACCCAACCCATAAATTTTAATTTATTTGAACCCAACCCAACCCAAATAAATTCATAACCCAACCCAACCCGGTTGGTCGGGTTGTTCGGGTTATCGGATTTTTTGAACACCCCTAATAAAAACATAGAAACTCATTAGTAAAAATAGTATTTTTAGGTTTAATTAAAAAAAATCAAATGGTTATCAAATGGGTTCATAGTATTTCAAACCGTTTTAAAATTAAAAGAGCTCAATTTGTAATTATTTCTTATTTTTTTCTGTGGTTGCTAATTTTGTTTTTGGAGGTGTAATTGTTTGTTGTTGTTGTTTTTTCTTTTAATGTAGGTACGTAATAACTATAGAATCTAGAATGGTAGTCTATAACATGCAATAAACTATAGTATCTGCATGGTAGATTTTTTTCCTTACTAAAGACTATTTTGATATGTAATAATTATAGTATCAACAAGTGTAGTAATAAAATTTAAAAAAAAAAAAAATCAAGTGTGGTAGTGAATGAAATTTTGACTTAGACATGCAATAAACTTTATATCTCCGTAAGAGATTTTTTTTTTCTTATTAGAAGAAAAAATTGATATGTAATAACTATAGTATATTCAAAGTGTAGTAATATTTTTTTTTTTTTAAAAAAAACAAGTGTAGTAATGAATGAAAATTTGACTTAGACATGCAATAAACCTTTGTGTCTGCATACTAAAAATCTATAGTATCAACAAGTGTAGTAATGAAATGAAAAAAAATATATATAGTAATGAATGAAATTTTGACTTAAGACCTGCAATAAACTTAGCTTGAATCTGCGGGTTACAACAAATGAAAAGTGAAATAAGAGATTCAAACCTCTAATTTCTTGATCAAGAGTTTGTATTTAATTCAGTTGAGTTATATGTTCATATTAGATTTTTTTTTTCTTTGCATTATTAGAAGACTATTTTGATCGGTAATATAATAATTATATAGTGTACAAACAAGTGTAGTAATGATTTTTTTTTCTTCTAAAAAACAAGTACAGTAATGAATGAAATTTTGACTTACATGCAAATAAATTTTATATAGTATCTGCCTAGTAGATTTTTTTTCCTTGGATTATTAGAAGACTATTTTGATATTAATTATTTTTCTCTTCATCATTTGTCCCCTAAAAAAAATGCATTAGTCTGTCAATTTCAAAAAGTAATTCAACAGTTCAAATTTATTTATAATATATCATTTTTGAACTTTGAAATTGTGACACACAAAAATATATCTAATATGTGTTTATGATGATGTGATTTTATTTATATATTTTAATATCAAATATTTTTATATTAGATACATATTGAACTTTCTATCATGCAAGTACTAAGGCTTAAATGTTACTTTTTAATAGTCGTGAGAAGCTTAAATAATTTATTTATCTAAGTATATTATTCCTTTTTTTTTTTTTTAACCTCATTAATCTAGCCCAAAAACGATGATAATAATGTAAAGTTGCTCATACACTCCTATAGAACATGGCTCCAAGAATTAAACTTTTTCTATACAAAGTGGGTTTGTTTATTCTTCTTGCAAATTGAAACCATTCCATGAATTCCATTATTCACTATTTAACTCATACCCAAAAACCATTCATTATAAAATGGAATAATTTGTGTTTTAATAATGAAACGTGTATTTAATTAGATTCATCAAAGCGTTGTTGACATGAAAATGGATGAAGCACATTTACGAAGAAGGTTGAAACAATAATTGTCTTGTTCTTACGTTGTTGTTTCATAGAAGAAGAAGTTTAGAAAGACACCCGACCCGACACTTCCCTCAGACAAAGACGACGAACTTTGGAAGCAAAAGCGGAAAACAAACAGTTAAAAAAAGAAGAAAAAAATAAAACATATATTGTAAGTGAATAATGAAAGGAGGGGCAAGGGTTATGGTTTTATAGTAATAACACACAAATTCAATTCAAAATAGTATTGAGAGGTTGTGGGGCGGCTTCCGTACAGTTGGTGTACATTATGTTCATCAGTCTAATCAACACGTTATTGCCCTTCAAAATCACACATTTATATTCTTCTTTCTTTATTTTTCTTTTTTTTTTTTTTTTTCAATCTTATTTTAGTTTTCAACTTTCTTGTCATGAGATAAACTTCGTAATGTTTTTAAATAGAATCTTGCATGGTTTGTTTTCAATATATTTTGTTGAATATATTAAGGGTAATTTAGTTCGCAGAAAATAGATTTGTTAAATCAATATTTAGATGGTGTAAGGTCTAAATTTATTAATTTTGTACTTAAATTCTAATTTGTTAAACACGAATTTATTAAAAGTGTACTTGATTGATAAATTTAAAGTGTGTAAAAAATAGAAATTATTTAATTAAAGTAACAAAACATTAGATATTAAATTATATTTACCATGTAATTTTTATTATGAAATTAGAGAGTATTATTTTAATAATAAATAAAATATTTTTAAATACATTTGTCTACTCAATTTTCTTCCCATACTTATTTTAGAGAATAAATATTTAATGGTTAAGAAAAATGTTTTCATACTATTTATCAAAGTGTGAATGTATAAACAATTTTGTTTAATGCAAATGTATTCAACTTAAAATAACTATAAAGAAAAGGTTATGAATTGTTTATTTAATTATTTAAAACTTGTTTTGCTATAAAAATTATTTAACTACTTACCATCAAAATTACCATTAACTTAACTTTATACATTTAACTAATATATTAGATTATGAAGTTAAAGGATTTTAAATAATATTATTTTAAAAGCCTTCAACTTCAAGACACACCAACTAAAATAGTTTAATTAATTAATTTTATAAATTTTCAATCTTTAATTGACTATGATAATACGTTTTTTTAATATGTTTTCACAAAAAAAAAAAGTATTTAGGAAATTTGGGGATATTTTTTTTTAATCAAATGGAAATTGACCTATTAAATTTAGGTTTATATAATGAGTAGTTTGAAATTTATAATAAAATAATTTTTATTATAATTTATATGTTACTAAAAATTTTAAAATATAATTAATAAGTCTCTAATAAATTATGAACTATTACTTTGTAAATGAATAATTTATTTTTTAATATTATTAATCTAAACTTTTTGAATAATTATTTTGTAAACTAAATATTTAGTTAGTTTTGTGATTGTTTTTTTTTCAAGTATTTGTCCATGTACATAGGAACAAAATATAAAGAAATTTCTTCTTATGAATTTATTATTATAATTGCTCTAAAATATGAAGTATAACAAAACCGACATGTTGGAATTAATCATTGTTTTTTTAGTACATCAACAATTGGGGGTGGAGGGATTTGAATCCATGACATGTTCGTCATGAGTCATACTTAATGTCAGTTGAGCTATGCTCTTATTGGCGAATTAATCATTGTTATTTGGAAGTTTAACTGCATTAATTTACTTATTTATTGCAAAGTTAAATCAATTAATTTTATTTAACTAATATAATTCAATTAAAATTTTAATGCATTTTTAAAGCATGATTAAAGATAAATTATGTATCGTAGCAAACTTGAGGAGTATGGATATAACAAATCTGGTGAATAACGTAAAGTAGTACTGTAGCAAACATGAAAGGGTAGAATAGTATATACGATAGAAAACTTGAGTTAACAAAATCGTCAACCAAACGTGTTGTTTAAACGAACTCATACTAACCACTCTCAAAATAAGGAATCAAATACCCCCTCAGAGATACGGAACATAGTTTCACTTCAGGTAAAAGTATGGAAGATCTATAATATATATGTAAACAACATCTTTGTTATATGTATAAAACCTTAAAATTTAAATCAGATAGAATTGGTGTCTAAAGTAAATACAAAGAATAGTTTCACATCAGTCAAACATATTGATAACCATTTGATTTTTGATTTTATATTTTGATTTTTGATTTTATGTTTTGAAAATCAAGCTTATAAAATACTACTTCCATGTACTAAAAAAACATTATTTCCCCGTATAGTTTTATATGCTTACTTTAGTATCTATTGTTTAAAAACATTTTAAAAACCAATCAAAATTTTGAAAAATAGAAGAAAGTAATTTTTAAAAACTTGATTTTGGTTTTGACATTTGCCTTAAAATTTAAATGTGCTCTTAAGGAAAAACTTACTGGAAAATAAGTATATTTTATTTAAAAATGGAAAACTAAAAACAAGTAATTATCAAATAGAGACCGAGCAATAGAAAATCTCATCAAGACATGCAATCAACAAATTTAGTAAATTATATATGTATATATAATTTTTTTAACTCGCACTCTTCATTATGTTTGGTTTTCTTAAAAAAAAAAAAAAAAAAGCTAACTCTCTTGTTTTGAAGATGAAGCCGACTTTCTTGTCTTGAGCTGGCACTAAAATTTGGAATGGATGGTGACTTGAAGAAAAGGGTGGATCCATCGAGATCCCTTCGAAAAGGATTTGACATAATTATCAAAAATCTCTACTTTTATTTTTTATTTTTATTTTATTTTTTTCCCTCCCTCTCTCTCCTATTTTTCCCTTCTTCTCTCTTTAAGAAGTAAATTTTCTACCCTTTTTTTCCGGAAAAGAAAAAGAAAAGAAAGGAAAACTATTCAGCTTGATTGAAGAGGAAAAAAAAAAAAGTTGTTTGGAAAAGTCAAGAATGACTGTTCATATGGAAGAAACTTTAGATTCTATATTGAATTTGTAGATGTGGAGGGCATTGCCACGTTTGTGAGATTGATTTTAAACATTTTTTAAGTGTTTTTTTTCAATTTAAATAACTTTATACATATTTGAATCTTATAATTAGCAAAAACTCCATTTCTAGGAAACAACTCTCTCGAAATAGTTTTTGAATAGGTTGATAATTTATGGAGTTCTGTTTTATAAATATTTTTGGTCATAGATATCGACTAATAATTTGGGATGAAACAACATATAAAAAGAATGAAAGATTGGATTTTATATCGAGAAAAAAAAAAGAAAAAGAAAAATGAAGATCCAACCCTTTTAGACTTTAGAATTTTAATTTATACATTGAAAGGGATAGAGACACATTTATTAATTAAGACTAAAGAGATAAAGAGATATAATTTCTAATCATAAAAATTGTTGTAGGGAAAAAAATGATAATTGTGTAGGATTTTTTTTCTTTTGTTAAGACAATGATAGTCAACCATAGCTATCTTAAGTTATTACCTACAATGTAAAAAACTTATACCACAAATTTCAAAAAGCAATCACAAAATTGTTTGAAAAATATGCATTTTGTTACGTATTTTAAAATTTAAGATTAAGAAATTGAGTTCATATCTGTTAAGTGAATTTCTATTTTACACTAATTTGTGGATTTTTAGAATATTTTAAGCTTATAAAATTCACTTTAATTTATATATTACATATACTAACTTTTACGCTCCATAAACTTACAAACAAAACACGATTTTATTAATTTAAGTTTGCAAAACCCTTTTTTTTTGTTTTGTTTTTTACAAATTCTAAAAAGAGTACACATTTCAACACCAAAGCATAATCCAAAGAGTACTAATTATAAATTCAAATATATACCCTTACTAATATATTAAAAGAAAGACAAAACATGGAAAAAAAGATTGTCTTCAAAAACTTATTTGTCTCTTGTTTAATCAATGAAATAACTTCTACAATTAATTAATTAGATAAATAAGCGATGTTAACATAGCTTCAAGAGCATAACAAAGACATTGAAAAGTATGGTGAAACAAACTACATAAACAAAAATATTCCACACATTTAAAAGTCTAAATAGGACCCTACTACTATTTCATCCATCGTACAAAGTACGCACTTTATCCGACCTAACAAGAATATGGATACTAATTAAGTAGCCTCCAAACCATAAGGGATTACTTTAGAAGGTGACCAAAAAACAAATACACATCAAAAGAGTCCTAAGTTTAACCAAACTAATTATACGTTGCACTGAATTAAAAAAAGCCAGTATCGTTTTACATATTGCCAAATCAAATAACTACAAAATTAGCTTATCTTAATCAATACAAAACTCTTGTTGTCAAAGAGTGAGTTCGATCTCAAAGCCAACTAGAAACACAATATGAACGGAGGAAAAATAAGAAGAAAATGTGTGAGGTAACATGTACTCAGACGATGAAAATGATATAAACATGTCACAAAAATATTAAATTGCGTAGAACTCAACAAATATTATATAATTATTTAGGGACCATTTTTTTTTTTTGAAGAATTATTTTAAATAGTAGAGATGTAGACATGGGAACGGCAAGGAGGGTAAATGGAGAGACAAAACATAATATAGGATCGGACATAGAAATAGGGTAACAAATAGGATATTAATTAATTATCACTGTTTTGAATCTCATTTATAGGGTTTGAAAAAAACAAAAGAAAATAAAAAGGTAGATTGAAATTGAATTGGGTTATTATTATTATTTTTTTGGTTGAAATATCAAATATTATATAATATAATTGAGAGGGGCACTGCCGACATGATATGATGTGTGGATTGATTAGAAGTTATTAAAATTAGAGAGAAAAAGAAAATAAAAAGGTATATAATTATAATGTATATTAAAAATGAAAAAAAGAAGATGGAGAAGAAGGGTGTGATAGAGATGGGTCAATGATAGAAGAGCATGAAAAAGGAAGTGCACGGAACTTGCACATAAAGTTCACTTACTAATATCACACGGCTTATTTAGACAGAGAAATGAAGAACCAGAAGAAAAAAAAAAAAAAAAAAAACCCTAGAGAGAGATAGGGATGGGTTCATAGAAGTTATTTCGATGTGAATGATTGATATAATGTGATTGTTACTATTTTATTATTTTTTTTTTCTCTTTCATGTTGAATTTTGATTTCTTGATTTAGTATAATATATATCTTAATATTAGTTGAACTATGTGTATAATGGGTGAAAATTCTTTTACAAAAATGGACTGTATAAGTAAAATGGTTATGAAACTATAGTGATATTATGGTGGTCACATTATTTTTTTTTTTAATTTAGTTGAAAAGTTTCTTAACATATATAATTTTTATACTTTGAAATGTTTTTAGTAAATCTCTTAGGTCTCGTTAGATAACTATTTGGTTTTTAGTTTTTGAAAATTATGCTGGTTTTTACACAATTTCTCTTCATCTTCTTTACCATTAGTTTCATCTTTTTTGAGCTACTATTTAAGTTTCTAGCAAAATTTCAAAAACAAAAACAAGTTTTTGAAAGTTACTTATTTTAGTTTTCAAAACTTAACTTAGTTTTTTAAATCATAAGTACAAAGTATTTAAAAAAACATAAAAATTCATTGGTAGATGTGGTATTTGTAAGTTTAATTTTCAAAAATTAAAAACTAAAAACCAAATGATTATCGAACGAGACCTTAGTTTTTAATTTTTTTTTTAATAGAGAGCTATAGAATGGTGGCATAAATGTTAGGTTGATGGCATAAATAACAAAAAATCTATTAAACACAAAAGTAGTGATAGGTTTATTAGATTTTTTTTTTTTAAAAAAAAAGAGAAAAAATCAATTTTGACCCATAACTTGATAGATTATATCAATTTTAACCTGAAATTTCAATTTCATCAATTTAAACTTCAAACTTAGTTGTTGTATCGATTTTAACCCAAAACTTTTAATTTCATCAATTTAAAACCTCAAACTTGAATAAGTATATCAATTTACACATCGATAAATTTTCATTTTAATCTCTATCAAAAAGATTTTTCACACATGTTTAAAGTCATGTGTTGTCCCTATAAATACGTATTAGTTATTTTAAAAATTGTTGAAGCAAATTGAAGCAAACTCGCCACAATGTTTTTCAATTTGAGAGCATGACTTTTTTTTCTCTTCATGTCTTCTTTGATTCTTTTTATTTTTCATTACATTAGTGGAGGGATTTCCAATTTTAAGGTAGATTTTACTCGATCCATCGATTTTTATTTGAAACAAAGTTTATTTGTACTCTATTTTTCCTCAATGTGAATCGGCCTCCGATATTGATTTTTTAAAAATTTCTCATCAACCTCGACCTCAATTTATCCTCCACTATCCACAATGAACATAGAGCTTTTGAAATCGCCCTTGTCAAAAAATTTGTCCCTTCCTTTCCAGCATCTATGTCATTTTAATCCTTCGTAAGCCTATCAACAAGCCCAACAAGGTCGACTACAACCAGTTTATTGTGTTTATGGGCGTCACTCTATTCACCATTGCCTTCCATGTTCTCTCTTGCATTTTAGTCGAGCTTAAACTCCTCACCGTCGAAGTTGATGAAACTGTCATAATCGTCACTGCCTTCAATGACATCACTGCCTTAATCTTCTTCACTTCGCCATTGTTGGTATCGACAAGAGTCCATTTGTTTTTGTATTGGTCTTACTTTAAAATTTGAATTTGTGGTTTTCATGATGGTGACGACCGATCTAGAATGATTTAGTTAATTATTTAGGTTGGTATATTTCATGAGTTTTATCATGGATTTTCCGGCAGATATTTAATATCATTGTTTGTTTTACTAATTCTCAATTTTCAAAACTTAAAATATTATTATCTTGAGCACTTTAAAATCCATCCAACATGAGTTTTTATACCCCTCCATATAAGTGAAATTTTCATACTTGGAAGTTGGATATATTCTAATTAATTAGTTAATTTATACTCATTAATCATTATTAATTAATTTTAATTAATTGTTAATACCAATATATTTTTTAAACTTAATATAATTATAAATAATATATTTATAATTATTATTTTATATCATCTTAACTATTTATTATAAAATAAACACTTACATTTAGTTCCCAAATATTAATTATCCTATCTATCCAAATGTTACGTTTAACTTCCGACATTAATTATATTGCATATCCAAACAAAGATATTTACTATCTCAGACATTTAAATCTCAAATATTTAAATTTCAGGTATTTAATATAATCGCGAACTTATTTTTTTAAAAAAATAACAAACAAGTACATAACATAGAGCAACATATGACTTTAAGCATGTGTGGGAAACATTTCTAATAGCGATTAAAACGGAAACTTAACCAAAGATGTAAATTGTACACTTATTCAAATTTGAGGTTTACATTGATGAAATTTGAAGTTTAAAATTAAAATTGATACAATCAGCTAGTCAGAGGTTTAGATTGATGAAACTAAAAATTTAGAGTTAAAATTAATACAACCCGTCAAGTTTAGGGTTAAAATTGATTTCCTCCCTCCTTATACATATATAGATACTAAATTATCATCCTCAATACTCAAAACCAAATTTATAATTTGACCATAAATTTTCATTCACAAAGATAGGAGAAGATTAGAGAGAGAAAAAAGTCCCTAGCATAATTGTCACAATATATAAGATAATTTTTACACATTAGTCGTTACGTCACATCTTATTTTAATGAGGAGATAAAAAATGAAAATTTTCAAAATATAAGAGCATAATTCAATTTATTCTAAAGTTTTAAAATATTTTGAAATAATGTTTGAGAGAGAAAAGGAAGGAGGCAAAAAGGAGGAGAGAGGAATGTCTATGCAGAGGCACACATGCGGGTTAGGCAATGGCGGGGTTGGGTTCATTAATTAATAAATAATAATAAAAATAAAAAACAAAACAGTGAAAAATAAAAAAATAATAATAATAAAAAAAAAAGTAGTGATGTACATTCAAACAACCAGTTGCACGAGGGCCTCTTTTTTGTTCTTTTCTGCTTTTCCATTATTATTATTATTATTATTATTTTCCTTTCTCTCTTTAATAATTGAAAATGAAAATGAAAATGAAACCCATCTCTCTTTCTCTCTGTCCCTTTCTTTCTCTCTCTATCACATGCACATGCACACGTGTGTACAGAGAATACTCTTTTTCTAATTTCTATCAATTATCATTTAAATTTATTTACTTTTTTGAAACATAAAACTCTTTTTTTCCCGTGATCTGTTTGGTCCATTTCGCATTCAAGTTAAGATTCTTTTGTAAGACTAGATTTGTCTTCATTCTTTCCTAAACCATTGCTTTTTTATATTTGAAAAATGTATGGACATAGTTTTAATTTTCATTTTTATCATTTTTAAAGTTTTCATTTCATTTTTATAGTTAAATCAACCTTTACGAAATTATTTTTATTACTCTCATTATATTGATATATACATTTTCTTTTTATACGGAACAATATGTTGGTATTTTCTATTTAAGTTATTGTGTTCCTCAATTGTATTAAAGTTTATGGCCAGAGTAAAAAATAAATTAATAATTAATAAATTTTTCAAATGGATAAATTTTTTAGGGATTTTTTTTAGTTTTATTGTAAATTTTTCGATTTTATCAAATTGGATATTAGATAAGTATTGCAACTTTTATCCTCGTTTTATTTTCACAAATTTTCCCAATAATTTCAACAAAAAGGAACATTGAAATTACTGTAATCTTACAATAAAATCAAGCATGAAATAAAATTAAATTGGATATTAATGCACCCATAAATTAACGATTAGATAATTATCTTGTGTCAAAACTAAAAATTTTAACAAAAATTTAGCTCTAATATTTTTTTAAACATATTTATAAATTCTATATATCATACCTATGTTTTATTATTCATTCAACACTTATGAGAACATATATTTTCTTAATAATCATCAAACAAAAATTTATCAAAAGGTAGAAATTACAACCCTTTTTCAAGTTTAAAGTTAATATTGCAACACTTATCTTAGTTTAAGGAACAATTTGAAGAAATTAAAAGTTTAGAGTAAAAATGAATACAACTTGTCGATTTTAGAAGAAAAAATTGATTTTTTTCTTCCAAAATTTCATGAACAATTTGTGTCATTTAACAAACGTTTGAGGATCAAATTAAATTTGTTAAAACCATAAAAAAAATAAAAAAAAAGAATTGAAACTTTTAAAACTATAGGAACGAAATTTATGATTTAGCATTAACGTGTGTTAGCCCTATTATGTTTGTGTTTTAGAGGGTGTCCTCTCTAAGTCTAGACTAGGGAAAATGAGAGAATGATGAAGAGAAAAAAGTACAGTCATTGTCCTATATCATCAAAAAATTTAGCGGCTACAAATCGTTAATGCTATGAATTTGATTTTAGTGACAAAGTTCTATTCTTTTCTTTTGCATTAGCATTTTTTTTTTTTCAATTTATAAAGAAGGGCCAAATTTTATTATAGTCAAATTCTTTCATTTTCTTTGAATTTGGATTTGGCTTATTAATATTTTGTAACAAGGCATGGAGGCCGTTCTAGTTGGCTTCATTGAATAAAATAGATTGATTGAAAATTTTCATTATTTATCCAATAATTAGTTGGTATTATCAGAAAAACAAGTGGTTAAAATTCAAAAGTTGCTATTTGCTATAGCTCCCTTCTATCCATAACAGTACATCTCAACAGTAATTCTACTATTTCTTGTCTTATTCTTTTTGTATGTATTATCATAGTATAAAATATCAAGTTTAATTTTTCTGTGGTAAATGTATTTTTTTTTCTTTTTTTGCTATATAATTTCTTTATTTAAACAATCATTGTCCATAGATTTTGTTTTTAATTCAACATAGAAATCAAATCTAATATTTGAATAAATTTACTTTGGGTCAATTATATTCAAAGGTGTATATTATATGAGGTTAGAATTAAAATCACAAGCAACTAATTTGAGTATATAACTGGTTAATATATATATCAACTATAAAAAAAGCCAAAGGTTTTCATCTCTTATATTCATCCCATACTGTTGAACTAAGAAAAAACAAATTAGAATCATGGTTAACTAAATTGAAAAAAAAAAAAGAAGAAGAAGCATTTAGTTAAATAGAGTAAGTTTATTTCGTTGGGAGGAAGTTTTAGATTTTTTTTAAAAAAATTAAAATCTAAGGGCATGTTTGGGGCGCTAAGTAGGTTATAATAACATGATGTTATAATAGTTTGTGGGTTATTATAATTTGTAGGAATTATATAATATTATTTAAAATACAAAGTAGTAATATGAGGTTATAATAATCATAATAATTTGTGTTTGAAATGTAAAGTATTTCACATGTTATAATAACACTATGTTTCAAACCATCCAAATTTTAAAGTTTTAAAAGTATCATTAGAGTTAAAAAGCATAAAGTTAAAGTCAAAGGTCAGAAATATGAAGATTAATTCCCATACTTTTTTCTCATATCCGGGAATTTCAATATAATTTAGGGAGTAGGACGGCTTAATATATACATATCTAGCTAGGCCATTAGAGCAATAATACACAACTTTAATGACTTTTGCAAATTTTAAATTTTTTTTGTTAAAAAAATCAACATATTAATAAGCTTAGTAGAGTATAGTTGAATTGTAAAAACATCTCTATCTATCTCAAAATAATATAAGATTGAAAAATCTAATATATCAAGTTATTTGTGAATGTGATAAATAAAATTTATATTAGAGTCAGTGGTGAATTCAAAACTTTAAGTTAGGGGGTTTGAATTCGTATAAAAATTATTTGAACACGTAAATATTGGTTGTATATAGTCTCATTCCGTTTTTATGGTTTACTGAGATTAAAAAATTGAACTTTGAAAGTATAAACACTAAAATAATACAAGCCACAAAGTACATAGATGAAAATAAAATTTTAATATAATAGTTTATATATTTTGATATAAGAAATATATATGATTAAATTTTTTTACGTAAGTATATGAGAAAAAATTGCAAATAATCAGATTTTTTTTCATAACAATTCATGGATTTTTAAAAATAATTTTCTAAAAACTAAAAAAATATTTTCATTCATTTTTATTTATATTTTATACCAAGAAGAAAAATATATTCTTAAAACATAAATAATTTTAGAATAGATTATAACAACAAAAAAATGAGTGAAAGAGAGCATAACTCAACTAGCCTATTGAATCTTCTCAAACCTTATTGTACTTAAAAAAATAAAAAGTATGATATATTTTTTAATTCAATATATTTAAATTATTTATAAGAGTGGAATAAATATGATTTATTATATATATAAAAAAAAGAAATATGATTTATTAGATTTTTAAAAATAGAAATTAAAGTATTAAGAGCTTATATTTTTATTGAGGGAAATATATATAATAAAATGTAAAATTATACACATATTCTAAAAGTTGTACAAGTTGAGAATTTTACCTGGGCGTGCAGAAAGAGAAGCAAAAATTAGAGAAGTTTGACTGTGGATCAAGATAAAATTTGCAAATTAGTATAGCATTTTATAGATACAAATTAAGCTCCTCAAAAGTTGAGTTGGGCTCGAGCCCCTCTGGGCCCTTCTTAAATCCGTCCCAGATTAGAGTGTTGTATGGTTATATAATATCTTAATCACCATGCTTAAGTTTATTGAATACCTATTATTTTTCACTAATCGTAAATGTACACCATCTCTTTTAGTAGTTGTTTTATCAATTTGAGCATAACTCAACTGATTTTTAGTTCTTTGAGTTATGAGTTGCGTTTTAACTCGTCATTCAATGAATCTAAACTTTACTCTTTTTTTTTTCCCTCACGAAACATCCTTTTCACAAAATGAATATTCGAAATTCATATGTAATATTTTCAATCAAATACTTTTCTATATTTCTGAAATTCAAAGAATAACTCTAGAAAAAAATTAGAAAGTTTGAAAACTCAAGAAAAGGGGAGGGGAAATAGAAATATGATTGTGGTACTGGACCCATAATTATTTTTTTGTATTATATCGAAAAGATAAAAAATGAAAAAAAAAAAAAGAAGGGTAAAAAAAAAAATATATATATATATATATATAAAAAAGATGAGGGTTTTGGGAAGATCCGTATCCAAGAAGGCGTTAAAAAGAAGGTTTGTTTTTTTTTAGCGAATTGACGTCCTTATCTTATCAGACTGAGAGGCCACTTGGATGAAAGACTGATCATTGTGCACGTGTGCCTCCTCTCTCCACGTGCGCCTGTTTTATTCATTCATTTGTCTTTTTTTCTGATATTTTCACTTTCCTCTTTTTCTTCCTAAACTGTCATCTCTTCATTTCTGTTCATACGTTTTTTTTCTCTCTTCCCCTTTTTAACCTGCCTCTCTCTTCTTTTTTACTATCTAACCCATTTCTCTTCTTCATTTTTTTTTTTAAAAAAACAATTTTTACCTACATGGTAAATTCTCACTCTAAAATTTTCCTTCTATTTTTTTTCCTGCTTTGAGTTGCATAATAAAATTTCAAGAATGGTGAATCAGAGAGTTAATGTTAGACGAATTAGACTACTAAATGAGTTTCATCTCAAAGTCAATTGACAATAAGAACAATAACTCATATATTTTATAAGTTGTGAAGTTTCTCTCTACCATTTTAATGTGAGATTCTCAACATGCTGTTTCAAGATGGTAGATCTTTTGGTTCATCATTCTTGAATCAAATCCCAATTTTAATTTTTTGGACCGTACCCCCGTTTGAGTTTAATGGGCTATGATACCATATTAAATTATATGGGGGTTTTTATCTCAAAACCAATTGGTAACGAGAAGAGTAACCTATATATCTTACAAAATCTTGTAAGATGTCTCATATTAGAATAAAGTAGGGACAAAGTAAAAAGGGAAGAAGGAGGAGGTACTTGTCCCCTTTTTAATTTTGAAGTTGAAAATCTATATTAAAAGGTTGATAGTATGTTTGAGATGCAATTAAATTTTTTTTTTAGATTAATTGAATCAAATGGATTTAATGATGGGTAGATTTGTTTGTGAAATTTGTTTTTAGACTATGATTTAAATTGTTGAAATCCTCTCTCTGTATAGTGTATCCATATTTTAAATACGAAATTCTAAAATGCAGGTTACCCTAAAAAGATAAAAATTTTGATAAGTATTGTTGGGAGTGGCAAAGTCATGAGCTCATATGTCCAAAGCTACAGAAGCTATTGTTTTCAGATCACTAACCAACACACTTGATTTCAAAATTATCTCTCTAATTTGCCTCCTCCCAAATTTTCGAGATGGTAAGATTATATATACACACATACATACATAAGGTAAAAATTTGTCTTCCTTTATGAAAATTTATAGTTTCATGCTCTAAGAGGATGACTTTTGATTGATTTAATGATATAGTCGGAGATGTGATTCTTGTTGTCAACATAAATTTGGGATGGGAAAAATATATCATGAGTTGAATTGAAGCTACGTCTAATAAAATCCTATTGTGTGACAAAAATTATAAATGATAAACATTAGAAAAGCAATGAAACTTAATGTTAGTAAATGAGAGGTGAAAAGAAAACGACCCAAACCCAACTAAATGAACCTGTTTGACGCGTTCTAAATATTAATTGAAACATAAAAATGGAGACAAGTGTTATTAAATTCAAGAGGTTGAGATATCAAAACATCCTCGTTTAGGTAACTAAGTCACAAGTCAAGGCATTTATGACATCAATCTTCTTTACACCATTTATTTAGCATTAACAATAGATCACCAACAAGTGTGTGGCAAGATCGGGTATCTTATAATTAATTGCACTTTAATGAGACTTTATGGTCATATATAATATAAGTCTTTTATCTTTCATCACATAACATTAATTACAATTATACGTTTGATATATCTTAACTTTTTTGTTTTTTTAAATGGGATGATTGAATGAAGTGGAAGAATCGTTGTTGAACTTAAAAATGATAATAGGTGTTTTATGCTATGTTGATATCTTAGTTATTAAACTATGTTTATTATTACTAACTTGAAGATACTTCAACTCGTTAAAACATATCTTAGTCAAAGATTTGAAATCTCATCCCTTACATGTTGTCGAACTATGCAAATATTCATTATACCTAACTTTTAAGTAATTTAAACAATTTCAACCATCAACCAAACATAACTTTAGTTTAGCTAATATTTTAAGGGCTATTGGGGACACATGTTCAAAAACAAAACTATCATAATCAAAATTTTAGAGGGTTTGTTCTAGGGGTTTTAAAACCTAGGAATCGGAAAATTGTGTTTGGGATGCAGAATCTTTGTTTTGTGCATCTTTTTTTTTTTCTTTTTCCTTTAGGTTTTTTGTTCACTTATTTTCCTCTTATTTTTTAGTAGATGTTTTGTGAATTGTAGAAGTACTTGTATAACATAAATGAGTTACAAAATTGGACTCTATTTTAGAAATTAAAAAATTAAAATTCTATTTAAAAAATTAAGGTACTGTAGATAATCTGGATTCTGTTTTATATTTTTTGATTCATTGAGTTTAGTGGATATGCGTTTGACAAATGTGTTTTCAAAAACTGTTTCTAGATGGTCCAAATAGTGAAAATTTTGAAAATGTCATTATGTTTCTAGATTTTGAATTTAAAATTTTAAAATGCAGAATTATAATAAAAAGGTTAAATTTTTAATAAATATAGTATTTCATGTCATAAACTCAATTTATTTTTGTTAAATTAAAAAAATGTATAATATAATGTATCATAAGTTATATGATATTGCGAAATAGTAATCATACAAAAATTTATAAAAAACAATATTCATAAATTAGTTAATAATAGTTTATATTCAACATAATCTTTAGTTTTACAACTACAATTAGTTTCATAGCCTATAAATATATTATAGAACACATTTTTAACAATGACTTAAATTACAATCCAATTTCTGATTTTTGTACCAAACATATATCCAAAAATATGAAATACTACTCTGTTTTCGTTGAATCTCTTGTTTTCAAATTATATACCAAACATGCCAAGAATTTAAAACTCTATTTCACAGAATATTCAGAAACTTATTTAACTCTATTTTAGAAATTAAAAGATAGGAAATCTCTTTAAGAAATTAGAAAATTTAAAACTTTATTTCACAAAGTATTCCAAAAACTAGTTTTGGAACTATATTTTAGAAATTAAAAAATTGGGAGTCTATTTAATAAATTTGAGAATCTAAAACCACATTTCACAAAGTATTTAGAAGCAAATTTTTAGAACTGTATTTTAGAAATTAAAAAATTAAAAGTCAATCTAAGAAATTAGAAAATCTAAAACTCTATTTTACATGGATTTAGAAATTTATTTTTGGAACTCTATTTTTAAAATTAAAATACTGGAAGTCTATTTAAGAATTAGATTTTTATTTAAAAAAAAATTGCATCCTATTTTGAAACATATTTAAAGGATAAATGAATTATAAAATTCAGATTCTATTTTAAAAATTAAAATATTAGAAAGTTTAATTAATACAGTATTTAGAAACCTATATATATAATGGGTTAAAAAATTTGTTGGGTAGTGATTTTTAGTTTTTCTTTAAGCTTTTGATAAATTGGCTAAGTGATCGGATTGATAGGATGATCATTGGAGTGGTTTGGTCACTGGAGTGGTTGTAAGGGTTGTTAGATCGTCGAAGTTATTGCTTGATGGTTGTCGGGTCGCTAGAGTTGTAGTCAGAGTGGTCATCAAGGTGGTTGGATTGCAAGAGTGGTCATTGAAGCAGTCGTCAATTGTGGTTGTTAGATGGTCGGAGTGATCGTCATCGAGGTGGTCAAGTTGTTGGAGTGGTCACCAGGTGGTCGTCAGTAGTAGTTCTAGGTGGTTGAGTTTTCGGAATAGTCATCAACGATGGTTGCTTGGTGATTGGGTCGCAAGGGTGGTTGTCAGATGATTGTTGGTAGTGGGTGTTAGCAAGTCGGGTCACCTGGGTGCTTCAATCATCAGAATGGTCGAGTTGCAGGGGTGATCGTTAGACTGGTCTCTAGATTGCTATTAGAGTGGTTGTTGAAGGTAGTTATTAATAGTGGTTTGGAGTTTTCGTTGTTGACAACCACTTCGGAATTTTTACTGAAGTTGTTGTCGAAGTAGTCACCAAAATGAAAGATGACAAATGAAAGAGAAAAATATGACATAAACTCTATAAAATTGCATTGTTATAACTTTTAAAGTTGTGTTTTCTTTGGGTCAAACATAATTTTGAGTTTGGTATCTAAATCTAAAATTATGGGCAAATTCTCCCTGAAAAATTAGTGCTAAAAAATTATTATCTTAAAAAATAAAATTTGTTTTCATAAAATAATAAATAATAATAAAAATTATTTTCTAAAGGTGGAAGATGCATTTGAATGGTGAATTTTCTGAAACTGAGTTATTCTCGATTTCAATCATTTAGATAAGTCTCATCACATCTCGATAATTCAAAACTCCCTCCTCCTCTTGAGGCTATTTTCAACAAAACCACTTGCTGTTATTAATAATATTCACCCTAAGACATAATTAATTCAATTAAAAAAATACCAAATTATCTAACAAAAATAATGCACACAACTTTGTTGAAGATGAAAGAAAGAATATTGTGTTACACCATTTTCATTAAAAAATCTTCGTTGCTTTCGTATCAAATCCTGACCTCAATCTACCGCTTCAATAATTAATAGATATAAATTTAAAGTATTTTATAATTTCTCTCTTAAATAATATATATTCAATAGAATAAAATGGTTAGTCATATTGCGGTAATATTTTTGAATATTTTTTTTTTTAATTTGGGGGACCATTTGTCTCTCTTGATGTAGTTTAGTGTATGTTTGAGAATGATTTTAGAAATATTGATTTTTGTACCATTGATTTGTTTATAATTGATTTATTAAAAATAATTTTCATATAATCATTTTTATGCTTGGTTCTACACTTTTAATAGTGATTTTCATACTATTAAGTGATTTTCAAAAATCATGTTTGGGAGTGACTTTAAAATAAGTGTTTTAAACTAATGATTTAATTATAACTAATTTTTTATAAAAATTATTTAGTTATAAATATTTTAATATTTAATTCAAACATTGTAAAAGTGACTTTAAATTTAATTAAAAATATTTTTTTAAAAAATGATTAATGTTTGTTTTCAAAAAGGATTTTATAATCATAAAGTCAGAGATATATAGGAATTAAAATGTTAGAGAAATAAAGATAGAGAGATAAAAAAATTGGGTAAGATGATAAAAATTTTAGGAAGAAAATTTATAACGAGGATTGAAGAGAAAAAAAAATTAAGAGTTAGGAACAAAATAAGTACAAGAACAAAAATGGTAGAGCAAGAGATAAAAAAAAATTAGTGTGAAAAAATTAAAAATATACTAAAATGATAGAGAGGAACAAAAAAAAAAATTAGAAATAAAAAAATTCAAAGAAAGTTAAAACCATTATAGAGAAAAATGAATGAAAAGATAAAAAGATAATAAAGTAAAAGATACACATTATAAAAACTTTAGAGAGAGAAAACTTGTCATTTTGTAATAAATGACGGATGAATTTAATGGTGACGGTTTTGAGAAAAATCATTTTTTGATGGATATTTATGAATTTTTACCAACGATGACTGGTTTTACCCGTCACCAAAAGTATACATTTTTCAAAAATGAAATAATAGTGATTTTAAATCACAATTACTTGATAAAAATCACTTGAGAATCACCTCCCAAGTGATTGATAGGAAATCACTTATTGTTCAATATTGTCAAACATCACACTTTTGAAAGAAAAGTGATTTTTAGACATGTCAAAAGTGATTTTGGTTCCAAAATCACTCTTGAGTATGATGTTAGAAATAGTGATTTTAGCATAATTGATTAATTTATAATTGATTTATCAAAATTGATTTTCATACCATCACATTGATGTTTGGTTCCAAACTTTCAAAATTGATTTTTCTATATTTAAAAGTGAATTTTAATTATTACGTTTGGTTTCAAAAGTGATTTGAGAATTACCAAATTACCTAAAAATGATATTTTATATTTAATAAATTATTTCACAAAATAATTATGATAAATATTTTTTTTTTTTTTTTTTCATTTATTTTATTGTTAATGCATGATTAATATGTTAAGTAAAAACACATAATAAATATCAAAATAAAATTTGAAAGACATATATTTCATTCGATCTAGAATAACCATAACAAATAACCATTGTACATTCAATTTCTACTATATGGTCGAATTCTTCAGTGTCACTTTTGTCTAAAGAGCTATTAGTTTCCAACATGAACATGACTCAACTAGCATAAAATATATACTCTCGAGCAAGAGGTCAGACGTTTGAATCCTCTATCCTATATGTTGTAAAAAAAACTATTAATATTATTATTATCAATTATATAAGATGACATTTCTGTTAACAAAATAATCATCAACAAATTCATCGATTCATTTTACTTGTAGAAACAAAAACAAATAATCTTAAGAAAAAAAAAAAGAAAAGAAAGTTGTTGCATCAAAAGTGGGGTTTGACAAATCTAATGAGTTTGGAAAGTGAGACTTTTTTACTTTTTGAAAAAAAAAAAAAAACAGTAAAGAAGAATGGCAACAACTCGGCCATAAATATTTTTTAAAAAAATCATCTTCTTGAATCACTCAACTAAACACATGGTGTTGAGATGAGAGAGTAGAGAGAAATTAAAAAAAAAGTGATTCCCGGTCAATCACCCCACAAAAAATCACCACTCAACTAATTATTAGAAAATTAATTTTAAATGATTTTTTTATTTTTTTAAGATCAATTTCAACATTTTTCAAACATCAATATTAGAAAGAAAAGTGATTTTAGCAATGATAAAAGTGATTTTGACCATGCCAAAATCACTCCCAAACATATTTTTAGTTTTTGAAAATTAAACTTATAAATATTATTTCCACCTACGGGTTTATATGTTTTCTTATTTACTTTTTACATATGTTTTAAAAAATCAAGCCAAGTTGTTTATTTTTAGAAGTTAGCCTCGAAACTCAAATGCTTCCTAAAGAAAGTTAAAAATCATGGTAAGAAGATGAAAATTATTATAGGAAAATTATAAGAAAACAAACATAATTTTAAAAAACAAAAAATCAGATGTTTATCAAACTCAAATGGGACATTAACTTTTTTTTTCTTTAAAAAAAGATTCATTCTATTAAGTTGTTTCAGCGCATGTGTTTGGAGTAATTTTGGAGTGACCAAAATCACTTTTGACATATCTAAAATCAATTTTCTACCAAAAGTGTGATGTTTGGCAATATTAAACAAGTGATTTTGGAAGAATCTAAAATCATTTGGAGTGATTTCATGTCAATTACTTGGGAGGTGATTTTCAAGTGATTTTTGTCAAGTGATTATAATTTAAAATGACTATTATTTCATTTTTTTGAAATAGTATATTTTTAATGGTGGGTAAAAACCGTCATCTTTTGTCAAAATTCATAATTTTCCATAAAAAGTGTATTTTCTCAAAACTTTCTTATTAAGTTCATTCGTCATAATTTTCCACAAAATGATAATTTTCTCTCTCCAAAGTTTTTATAATATTTATCTTACTTTATTATATTTTTTCTTTTAATTCATATTTTTCACTTTTCTTTCTCTTTAATGGTTTTAACTCTCTTTTATTTTTTTTATTTCTAATTTTTTGTTCGTCCCTATAATTTTCATATCTTTTTAAATTTTTTCTCTCTAATGTTTTTTTTTTTTTATCTTTTGCTCTACTTATCCCTAACTCTTAACTTTTTTTTTTCATCATTTTAGTTTTTCTTCCTAAAATTTTGATCATCTTGCCCAAATTTTTTTGTTTACTTTTTTTGCTTACCTTTTTATCTTTGAATTTTATTCTCTTTATTAAAATTCTCTCTCTGAATTTTTTGTCCCTTCATTTAAAATTTTTATCCCTCCATATTTTTAATTTTTATCCCTCCAAATATTAGAATATTTTATAACTAAATACTTTTTAAACAGATTAATTATAATTAAATCACTTAGTTTAAAACACTTTATGTTAATGTTGTTTCTCAAATATGCATTTTAAAAATCACTTAATTGTATGAAAATCACTATTAAAAGTGTAAAACCAGACATGAAAATGATTATATAGAAATCACTTTTAATAAATCAATTACAAACAAATCAATTATAATAAAATTAATATTTCTAAAATCCTTTCCAAATATGTACTCAAATGTGTGTGAAAAGTGATTCTTTTAGGAATATGACTCACATTTTCATATCTTAATCATTTATCATTCATCTTTTTTCTTTCTTCCCCTCTTAAAACATCTCTCTCGATTTTAATTTATTTCTTCTCATTTGAGCATTTTGATTAATTTCATAAAAAATAGGAATTTATCAAAACTAAAGGCTTAAATAAATTTAAAGAAGAGAAAAGGAAATGTCGAAACTTATTTTCAATTATAATATCCAACTCAGAAATTAAAAAGAATTATTTATTCTTGAAACAAAATATTGAAAAATAATAAAGAAAATGATTATGTCTCAAGTGTGAAAAAAAAAGGTCAGCATTTTTACCCCTTTTTATAATGGGTTGCACAGTGTACTTTTGGGTTTTGCAGGGAAATAGTTTCTGATTTGCCAGTTGCAGTGTGGCAGATGAAGGTCACGTGTGTTTGTCCTTCAATCCTCACTTCTCCATATCCCATTTTTTTACACTTTTTTCAACTCAATATAATATATATATATATTCTAGAAAGCATATATGGTTGAAATAGAATTACAGAATAGTGTCATATAATATAACCTATTAATAGTATTTTGATGCTCACTTCTCCATATCCCATATTAATAGTATCTTATCAAGAGTTTTTTTTTTTTTTTTTTTTTTTTTTTTTTTGAAACTAGTGAAGTTTTCCTTTTTATCTATGGGTGTGTTTACCTACTTCCATAATCGCAATTGACTCAGAGTCCCACTTCTGACACGGTAATCTAGCTCCGTAATGATATTTCTGTTGGATACTCAATCTTATTTCGGATGAAAATTGCATAAAATTGCATAGGACCTACACGCGTGTTCCCTTATTCTTTCTCTTCTATTCTTCTTCCATCATCTTTCTCTCTCTCTCTTTCTTCTTTTTTTATGGAATTTCTTCAAGTTAATAGAAAACCCATGGTTATTTTTATCACTTTATTGAAATCTTTCTCATTCAAAAGATCGATATTTTTTTATGTATAAATTTTGATCAAACATGTGTGTGAGTTTTGGTCTATTTTTCTTTTCTTCCTTCTTCTTCCTCTATCCTTCTTTTTTTGTTTCCTCTGAAATTTCTTGAAGTTCATAAACAAAATCCATGATTGTATTCATGGTTTTATTAAAACTTTTAGATTGATATTTTTTATGCTTGAGTTTTGGTCTGCGAGTTTTTTCCAGACATTTTCGATAACGATATTATTGTTACCGATATCGATATTAGTGTCATAGTGGTGTGGTAACGATAACCGAACGATAATGATACTGATACTAATAACAATAATAACGTATTTTTTATGTGAATTTTCGTCTGACCAAATTTTTATCGATAGTGCAATGTTACCGATAATGATAATTGAAACAATAATCAACAATAATGGAAACGATTATAAGTACAAATGAATTTATACTCCTAAACTTTAGAAGTTGTATCAACAACTCTAAACTAAAAATTGTATTCATTTGAAAAATGGAAACGATTGTATTCTTTTAGATTTCATTTGAAAAAATGTTGGTTAACATGTGAGCAAACTTATAATTAATATTAATTTTGTTCTTGAATATTCATGATTAAATCAATTTAGATCATCCAGACCAAATAATTGATGGTTTCAAATGAGTTGTCTAGATTTTCTAAGAACTCTATACACGTGTGAGAATAAATGCATGGGTTATTTTCAAATTGAGAGCCTAAATTGATTCACTAATGAAAGTTTAGAAGTTTAACTGATAGAATTATAAGTTTGCGCATGTATAAACTAACGTTTTTTTTCGAGCGGAGTCTGCAAAATGCATAATTAATACACTCATAAAAGTTTAGGGTATAAATTGATACAATTATTAGTTTAGATGTTTTATTAATATAAACCTCCAAAGTTTAAGGGTATAAATTATTTTTTCTCAAAAACATTATTTAATGGTATTGTCTTTTAAAAATAGCTAGGTGTGAATTTGAACATCTATCATAATTATTTGATACAAACAAATTTGTACTTTTATAGTTTTTCTCTTATACATCTAATTGGGTTGAAATTTTCAACCACATTGTGGTGGCAACCTCGACAATAATTTCTTCCTGTTATGATACCAAACTCGATAGATTTCTATATTCGGGGAGGGTTGATAATTGAGTTTGTAAATTAGGTAGAGGTGAGGTAGATATCTTATAACATCCAAAATTTAACATCTCATCTCATTGAATATTTTTTTAAATGTCATGTTATTTCCTCTCTAATAAAATAATATTGCTACTCTAACTAATAATGTGATTTTTTGAAATATTATAGATGTGTTGGAGATGGAACCAAAAATTCTAGACTAAAAAATGGGAAGATCATAGGGAAAATGAAATTAAAAGGAAAACTATGAGAATTTATATCTAAAATAGATAAAATATCATATAATTCTTGAAATATATAGGAAGGTTTATTTTGATGGAATGGAATGGAAAAAACATATATTTAGTAAATTAAATATTTGCAAATGGGATACTTTTTGTCAGACAAAAATATATACACTTTCCATACATAATTGAAGTGGGATATATTCATTATTAGGGCTTAGTTTCAACTTGGAAATGATTGCTTGATTTGTTTAGTCACAAATGCAAATATAATAATTTGTTTGATTAATCAGCCGATCTTCAACATCTCTCTCTTTAGTACTAATAATTTCAAAGAGTTATCATTTTTTTAATTAAAAAAACAACAAAAATCATATGAAATTGTCACAACATGGGACTAAGATATGTGTCTACTTGGGATTGGTTTGTTAAATTCCACATCATAAATTTCCATCTTTGGAAGGTGATGGCTTTTGATAATTAGATTGCAACAACCAATGTAATTAGTACAAAGTACGAGAAAAAAAAGTAAGAACATTTTAGTTTGTGAGAAAATGTTAAAACTGTACGATGATAGACATCGAGATTATGCCATAGAAAAAAAAAGAAAGAAGAAGGGGAAGACAAGATTTGAAATATTCTTTTGAGTGGAGGAAGTTATATATGATGAGGTACGATAAAATATCGAGTAAAGACAAGATCTTTGTTGGTATGAAGAATATTAGATCCAGTTCAAAAATACGTTTATGCGAATTTAAAATATAATGATGAGAATAAATATCATATCAAAGTGTAGATAAGAAAGTAGTGGGACTTTATTGTCTCAACACAATATATTATGTACTATAAAATTGTATCATATATACAAAAATATTGTGAAAAAAATATAATTTCTTAGATGAAAAGTATAATAACTCTCATTAAATATTGTAGGGAGTAAGAGTAAAGAAGTATGTGGGGCCTACAAAAAGGAGTTTAAAAATATGTGAGACCCACAAAAAAGAGTTAAAGAAAGAGTTAATAAAGTTGTGAGGTCTACAAGAAGGAGTTAATAACTCCTTGGGTCAAACAAGGAGTTGGGGGAATTATTAACTCCTCCCAACTCCACTCCCCCTAACTCCTCAATCCAAACACCCCCTCAGTGTGTTCCTCATGATCACAACAATTTTACTAATCTTTCTCTAATGACAAAGTTTAAAGAGTAATTATCTTCTACGATAGAATGAGCTTATTTACCCATGAATGCAACATTTCACACCATTTTCTTTTTTAATTTTAACCTTTGTATATAGGTAGAAGTTAGAACCAAAGATTCTCCCTAAGAAAAAAAGATTAAAAAAAGAGAAGAGTTTAGAAAGGGGAGGGTTTGGCTCCACAAGGGGTTGAAGACCCTCCCTCCCCCATGTGTGAAAGGTCCCCCATTTGCATTTGTTTGATGCTTCCAACTAAAGTGCTTGTCTTTGCTGTTGTTTGCTTTCTCTCTATATTCCCACAGTTTGGAGGTTTTTTTTTTAATTTTAATTTTTTAAAAAAACCCACCATTAGGTATAAACCTTATATCTTGTAAAGAGGGTACCAAAGCCCCATGTGATCTGGTGTCTGCTTGGCCTCATTCACCTTCAAAACTTTCCCCTTTTTTGTGGGGCTTACCCTTCCCCCCCTTCTCTTTCTCCATACAAAACCAAACCATCAAATATCATTATGCCCTTTCCCCATCTGCATGTTACTTCCCTCGTGCCTCTACCCTAACTCCGCCTCCTTACGATTTTGATACCACCCCTACCTTTTTTCTCCTTGTACGCATCTGTCTTGCTCAATGTTGACGATCTCACCTCCAAAAAATGAAAGAGGTTTTACCCACATTTCTCTAATATAATATTAGAGTTCATGAAACTCAAACGAGTATCATGTCAAAATTTATAAGAAAGAGCTATAATCTTGAGAGACACGTTGAGAATCCCACATAAAAAAGAGGTTAAATTACAAGTTTAGTCTCTAAACTTTAAGGTTTGTGTCTATTTGGTCCCTAAACTTTAAAAGTGTCTAATAAATCCTTGAACTCTCATATTTGTGTCTATTTGGTCCCTAGACTTTGAAATGTTTCTAATAAGTTCTTGAACTTTCAATTATGTGCACTCCAATAGGTTCATGAATTTTCAATTATGTATCTAATAGGTCATTGACCTAGTTGACGTTTTTTAAAATTCATGAACTTACTAGACACAAAATTGAAAGTTTAGGTATCTTTTAGATATAAAATTCAATTTATATCTAATAGATTAGTTAATTTTAAATTTTTTTTGAGCATGTCAGAGACCTATTAGATACAAAATTGAAAGTTAGGGATTAATTAGATATTTTTAATATTCAGGAACTTATTAGATATAAAATTTAAAATTTAAAAATTTATTTGACACTTTTTAAAGTTCAGAGACGAAATAGATACAAACCTAAAATTTCATAGACTAAACTTTTTATAATTTAACCTAAAAGAGATAAAAGAGATTTACCAAACGAAATTCAATTCAATCCTAAAAGCTCATTACAAGGTTAACGAAACTCCTTTTTTGTATACGGCTGATCATATTCAATAAATCCTTTTCACATCTATGAATCGAGGGCTTATATAACGCAGTTAGTATTTATTATTATTATTTTTCATTGACATTTGTCGTCCGATGTGTCGTTTTTGAAGCTGATAGAGTGAAGAGGATATTACGTGGGAAAGAGGGTGATGCCAAACATGATTGTTCGGGTCAAAATCGTTGGAAAATTATTGTTGTGGAAAATATTTAATTTTTTTTTAAATTTTAATTTTGAGAAATTATTGGATATTGGAGAATCTTGTTTCCTCCGATGAACCTTTATTTATACTTGAGTATATATCTTCTTTTTATGTATGATTTTGTGAATGAAAATTAAGAGGGGTTGACTTGTATTTTATTTTTATTTTTTTACTTTATATAATGGCTTGTGATTTTTTAAATTTTTTCAATTTTAATTTTAATTTTACGTGGTGGTATTGTATGTGCTGGAATTTTGCTTTCTGGTCCTAATGATCCATATATTATCATGCATGCACGAGATCTAAAATCTTTAACAAGTGGGAGCCTTCTTCCAAAACAAACAAAGAAAAAATGAAAAAAAAAAAGTGGGATCCCTTTATGAATGGAAAAATTGAAGGTTTCAAATAGCTTCAATGATTAAGGTTCTTGTATATGTATATTTGTTTTGTTAAATTTCCTACCCTTTTATTTTTAATTTTTTTTTAAAAAAAATCTTAATCAAATTTTGAAATAAAATGAAAAGGAAGTTATAAGAAATTTACCTTGGGTTAGGTCTGGTTTGATAATGGATTTGTTTTCATGCATTTTTTTTTTTTAAAAATCAAAGGGTAGGTTGATTTAATAGCTATTTTTTTTTTAAAAAAAAACAGTAAGTAAAAAAAAATCAAAATATATTATCCACGTCAATTTTTTCACTTTGCAAAAACGCTTTTGAAGTCTTATCCAAAATTTTCAAAAACAAAAAGAGTTCTGTATAATACTCTTTTTTATTTTCTAAGTTTTAACCATTTGAGAAATTCTCTTTTTAATAGAGTAACTTAGATAATTAAAAAAATGTTGTTATGTACATGATTCTTGAAACAAAGAAAATTAAAGTGTTTTGGACGACTTTTATTTTTTAGTTTTGGTTTTTTGAAAATTAAACTTATAAATAACACTTTTCCCCTTACTTTTTAGGTATGTTTTAAAAACTAAGTCAAAATTTGAAAACTAAAAAAATAGTTTTCACAAATTTATTTTTTGTGTTTTGAAATGTGACTAAGAATTCAAATATTTTCTTAAAAAATATAAAATTCATGATATAAAATAGATGAGAATACATATACGATTTTCAAAAACTAAAAATAGTTATTAAATGGTCTAAATCATCGTGAAAAAAAGCATTTAATTTATAAATTTAATCAAGAAATTTGCATGGAAAATCCTTTTCACGCGCTTTAATGTCGTTTGACCCATATTTTGAAATTAATGACATATGATTCTTTTTTGGACTGTACATTATGTACAAATTACCGCGAGTACAACGTGCTTTAAGTCTCGTAGGCTCGCTCTCACTCTCGTTCTGGCTTACATAGTAATAATGATCGATAAGAGTGAGTTAAGTGAGGAAGTTATCATTTGCAAAGTTATATATTGTGAGCAAGTGCGAGAGCGAATATACGAGAGCGAGAGCAAGCCCACAAGTGATCAAGTGATTGTTTGCATAAGTTGTATCGTGAGCGAGCATAGCGAAAGCACGCCTACGAGAGCGAGAGTGCGAGGTTTGTGAGAGGGAGAGCGAGAGCGAGAGCGTGACCATGCGAGACGGGTTTAATAATGCCCTTCTGGGTAATTTGACGCGCTCTACCATGTCAGAATAAGTCAATTTTCATTATTTTGAAATGTCAGGTCATATATCATTAATGCACGGAAAAACGAGTCATCCGTACAAAAACCCTAATTTAATTAGCATTTTAGCAAACAAAAAAATTATGAATATATCAGAAGAGAAAGTATAACAGAAACAAAATCATTACAAAAAATATATTAGATGCTTTTTATGGTTAGCTCATTGGTGAGTACATATATGATTCTTTAATTAAGCAATCTTTGTTATCTTTGTTAATTACTAAAAAGACAAAGTCGCACACGCAATTTAAGTCAACCATAAAATAATAATCTCTCCCTCTCTTCTCTTATTTTCTCTCTCTCTCTCTCTCTCTCTCTCTTTTAATGTATATAAAAAAAAAATTATTTGAACATAGAATGTGTGGTGCACCCAATAACATGGAGCCCATTAAAATGTCTTGAGCAAAACAACATCTTGAAAGCATGTTACTAGTGAAAGTATTAATAGGTTTTAGTGATATTGGAGATCTTATAATATATATATATATATATATCTAATCTTATAACTTTAATATAATATATACTCTCTCTCTCTCCTCTCTTTAACTATTTCTCTCTCTTGTTTAATATTGTTGTTTTTAAGATTGCTAGCATGTGTTAGATACCTCTAAACCTACCTACTCTCACATGTGCTTCTCACTAATTAGATCACTTTGGATGTGACAATGTTTATAATTTTAATTAATCTATAGTTTATAATTCAATGCATTGAGAGTGAGAGAGAAGTTTTTTTTTTTTTTTTTAATATAGGATATTAATATACTAAAGAATTAATTTCAGAAATCTATATTATAGGTTGAAAACCCAATGCATATTTTGACTGAATGTTTGTTGTTTTTCTTCTTGAATTTCTAATCATCTTGGAATTTGTATTAAATTATTAATTAATGATTAATTATCCATTTGGGTGTGACATCGATATGACTCTAATTATGATACACATTTAAAATAATGAGGGTCTTACAAAAATCAATTTTGCAAAATTAGTCTTTCATATTTTACTTCGAAGGGTATCAAACTCCTAAAATTAAGTAGATTGTGTATAAATTTCTGTGTATATATAGATTTTAACATAATACTATATTGCAAAAGAGAAATACATCAAAGCTTTTGATCTCTGTTTGATCTTGTCATTAGCAATGATTGACCTTAAATTAATCTCTCCACCAATCAAAGATGATCTTCTAAGGGAAAAAAGGGTGTTCCAAAGTTTTAAATATATATTTTAATTAAGCAACTCATATGCTAAAAAAGTTTTTAAAAAAACATTATCATAAAATTCACACATGTGAAACTATGAGTATGAAATAAAAGACAAATAATTTTGCAAGAATGTTGAACTCAGAAATCAGAATCTCTCAATTTAATACCATTTTATATTATCATCTGCTCAAATATTTAAGCTTTTGCACTTAGAATCTCCTATTTTGGAAACAAGAATAAATATATATATATATATTTTTTTATTTATTCAAGTTTTACAATTTGTTCTTTCTTAAATTTTAAATTCTTCAAATCAATTTTCATAATATTATAAATTAAGCTCTACTATTAATTTTTATGGGGTTAGAATAACAAAAAGACGACATCATATTTATTAATATTTTTATGTTAAAGTGACAATATGCTCTTAACTTCTACTTAGCAAGAATTTAACTTTTTTTATGTTGTTTTAGTTATTACACAAAGTCCATCCTGGGTGTCGATTTTTTTTATTTATTATTTACTTAGAATTTAAAAAATAACGAGTAAGAAGTAATTTATGTTTAAGATAAATAATGAAATTGAAGAAGTTGATATAGATGTGCTTGAAATTAATACACAATATTTATTGAGAACAACCATTCAAGAAAAGATGAGGATTCAAAACCTATTACTTTTTTTTTAAAAAATTACTAATTATATTTTGATCAACTGAGTTAGAAATAAAAAACAAACCAAGTTAGTTTGAACCATACGTATTTGTTGGTACTGTTTTTAGTTTCGATAACTCTTAAATAATTTAATTTTAGTATTATCTTTGGCCAATTCGAATAAAATTAAATTAATTTCTAAATTAAACTATGTACGTATAGGCAATAATGCACAATAATTGAAAGTGAGGCAAAAACAAAGAGGTGAATGAACTTAATAGTATAAAAAATAGAAGGCGTATTAATGTTGATTTGTGGGGCTGCAGATCAGACAGTTTAGTGCCCATTGCCACCGCAGCAATGCAAAACTCAATGAGGATTTTCAGGAACATTTTTTTATTATTTTTTTAACTTTTTCATTTTATTTTAAATTATGAATTTCATTTATAATTGTAGCCCACTTTTGACACACAAAGCAAACATTGGAACAATTCTTTTATTTTTCTTTTTCTTTACATATTTCTTTTTTAATAGTAAGACTTGGTGGGGATGAAAAGATTTGAATTCGAACTTTGAATATAATGTTAAATAATCATGTTATTAAATGATTATCAAACAATATTTTCACTTATGGGTTTTTTTGTTTATATTTTTAGGTCTAAACCAATTTTTGAATTTTTTTTTTTAAAAAACTAAAATAGTAGGTTTTAGAAGTCTTGTTTTTGTAATTTGGCTAAGAATTTAAATATTTTTGAAAAAAAATTGTGAGAAAACAAACACAATTTCTCGAAACAAAAAATAAAAAATCAAATAGTTATCGAGGATAATGTTGGGCGGACTCAACACAATTTGATCAATCATTATTTATGTAATTGATAATTGCTATATTTTTCTAGGAAAATATTAGGTTTGCAACTATTTTGTAAGATTTTTTAAAAATTACTTTCACGAGCCAATAGTATTTTAGAAAAGTAGTTTTACAAATTTTTATTGGCAAAAGTTCTAAATTAAAATCCTAATGAATGGTGACAAAGTCTGCAGATTGAGAATGATAAGATTCTTCTTTGCTTTTCTTGTAGATTTATACAATAAAGTGGATATAGTTGTTTAAAATAGAGTTTACTTCCAATGAAATAAATGCAATATTAAGAGGGCATTTATTTTTTTAGAATAATAGAAATTAATCTTCTTTTAACAACATGAGTTAAAATAGTTATCAATATCAAATAGATTCTAAGAACAATCATAATCTCCCTCACCCTTTTCTTGTCCTTTTAACAGTGGAAATGTGTGAAGTCAATAAGTCCAAATGTTAATGGTATTGGTTTGATATGTACAAAAGTATTAATGGGCTATGATTGGCCCACATGCCCAAGCCCATTATAGTATCCAATTACCTCAAGTAAAAGATTGTCATATATTATTTTTCTAATTTCTTTATTTTCTAATTGTACTTTGGCCATTAGAATTTAGAAGTGAGATTGTTTCAAAGATCAATAACACCCTTAATCACTATGTTGAAATATAAAAAAATGTAATTATAAATAACCAATATTAACTTTTGATGTGCATGAATAAACTTTTTTTAGATATTTATAGCCATTTTTGTCTTTTTGATTGGTACACTAGTAATCATTATAATTCTCTAAATAAAAAAGGGATCAGTATTGCAAAATTAAAAATAGGATTGTTGAGAAGATTTATACTTGAAACCTCCCCTTATTATCTGAAAACAAAGGGATCAGTATTGCAAAATTAAAAAAAGGGATCGAATGTCAATGGATTTCTGAAAAAAATTTAAAAAAATATTTAAATTATAAAATAAACATTCTACGCTTTTTAAACTAGTTTAAAATACTTGTTATAATATTATATTCACATTATATTATATTTTGTTGCTATTTTTTTTAATATTTCATCAATTTTGTACAATATGTTGAAAATGTCTATTCACTATTACATCGATGTCGAACCCATGGACATGTGAAAATATCAATACAAATGTTGACATATCGATTGAAATTTAATACCATGGTTACTATTACATTATATTTCAAAAACTTTTATGGATGAATTAACATAAATTCTATCTTTTCAATATATTCGCAATGAAACATTGTTTTGTATATTCCAAAAGCTAAAGACATAAAATGATAGATATAAATTTGAAATTATTCTTGAGGGCCTTACCCCACACATGAATGAATGTCATTTGATGCACACAAGAGCTCCCCATTCAAAGTATCCAAAGCTTGAAATGCTCCTCCTCCATTACTCCTCTGCATAAAAATTCTCAGTTTTAAAAGAAGAAAAAGAAAAAGAAAAAAAAAAAATTAAGGGGTTGATCTCAATTTGAAATTAAATATTTTGAAGACAAAAACACAAACCTTGTAGAAATCAAGAGCTAGAAAGTTAGCCCATCTGTTACCAGCTGCCCCATGACAAGTTTGAAGCATACCAAACAAATCCTTAGAATTATGCTCACATGCTTGTCTTTTAAATGGAACTGTTGGAAAATAGTTCATCAAAATTAGTGATTTTCTCTTGTCATTAAGTGTTGATGATTCTGCCCTGTTTGGACAACTCCCTTCTTGCATTCCATCATTCCCATCTGCAAAATTTTTTTTTGCTCCTTTTATTACCTTTTATTCGTGTTTGTATAAGCGATGCAACGAGGAAAAAAAATTATTCAACATAGCTGTCACATTGCGGAATTGAGCCTTATGAAGCTAGCTTACACTGATTTTCAACCATGTAATTCCATTGGTATGCTATTCCTTCTGTTGCTTCCTTTGTTCTATTTGATGTGAAGACGAGCAGCCTTTGGTTGTTCGCCACCATGTCGTTAACTCGGGGCCAGTCGTCGCCGTTCTTCGGCATGTTCGTGATTGGAAACCAGAATTTCTTCAGCCCGGCGTCGGTGAATACCTCGGTCAATCCATTGGGAGATTGAACATAATCTTCTAAGATCAGTGTGACAATCTCATTAGCGTTTGCTGCTAAGAAAGCCTCTATTACCTTCAATGTGTCTAATGCTGGTTCCTATAACAATTGAGATGTTATGAAAGGTGGAGAGAAGATGGAAAATTAAATAAGAACGAAAGCCAAAGAAGACATAAATTTGGTTGAAAATTAATTAAGAAATTAAGTATAGAATGGTATGGGTACTACTAAAAAATTTAAGACTTATTTGGTAGGTAATCTGAAAACAAAAATTTGAAGGAAAAACATAGTTGTATTTAATGTTTTCAAATACATCTTTTAGTAGCCGATTTAGAAATTTGATTCCATTTTAAACAATTGTTAAAGTATTTTTTTTATAATATATTTATATACTGTCAAATTAGTTACGACACTATTAATTAATTTATGAACTTGGTTTTTAATAAATTTTGTATAATTATTATTTTATAATATATTATATTATACATATTTTAATTTAAGTAAAAGTGAATTGAGTTTATAACATGAAAATATTATATTTATTAGGATTAATTTGATACAATGAAAACATAAAATTATGTTGTTTTTAGAATTTCTACTATTTAGATTGCATATCTAAAAATAATTTTAGAAAACACATATGCCAAACATTAATAAATCAGAAAACATAAAACATAATATGAATGGTCAACCAAAGATACCTTTACTATTTTAGAAATCCACAATGAGATTTAGAAATCAAAGAGTCGCTTTCAAATATCTTCTGGTTTAAACACTTTAGAAACAAATATTTTCAATAAAAATATTATTATATCTTATATTTTTTAAAAATATATTTTAAATAGCAAATTTGTTTGATTTGCTAGAATCAAAAGTAATTTTATCAATTATAAACTTGTTTTTATTTTTTTATTATATATTTTAAAAATCTTAAAAGTTTAAATAAATCCAATTTGTTTGAAGCACTCTTTATTTGATAAATCTTTTTTAAACACCATTTTTTATCACCTAAAAGCACCCAACAAACTCACTCTAAATTATTATTTCTTCCAAAAGTATTTATAAAAAAAAATCTATATTTTGTTCTAAAAAATAATTTTTCACAAGTTAACAAACACAAACTACATAACTATCGGTGGAGAAGAAAAAATTTACAATTTCATATAGAACCCATTACACTCCAGACAAAACCCTAATCCAAAAATAGAGAAATCATCCATTAGGGTAAATTTAGTAAAAAATATAGAAGACTATCTAATCTAAAAAAAATAGAGAAATAATCAATTAGGGTAAATTTAGTAAAAAAAAAATATAGAAGACTATCTAAACTATACAGGAAGAAAATTAAAAGAAATTTACTATTTTGAAAACCTACTCATACATGTCACAAATTAATCCTAACATCTTCAAAATTTTCAAGTGATAATAGATCGATGTGTCACACGACTAAAGTAAATTTAGTTTAAATCTAAAAACGCGTAGCAAAGAAGGATATGAATATTAACATACAAATGCAGTGTAGTTGTAGCATTTTCCTCCAAAGGAATGACAGAGCCAAACATCTCCAAGAAAATCATAGGTATCCAACATAAAAGCTCTAACTCCATTCTGCAAAACGAGGTTAGAAAATAACATTAGAATATATAAAAGAAAAAAAGAATTAAAGGTAAAATTCTTGCCCTAATTATTTAATATTAAGTAAATTATATTGTACATTAAGCTGTTGGGAAATGGTGTCCTCTTGACTGTTAAGGGTAACACGTGGAACTTCCGTGCGAGAGGGCTCTCCTTCAATAGCATATGAATTGTGAGTTGTTAAATATGCATATTTGTTGAATGGCAATGAATTGTTCTGCATCAAAAGAGAGAGAATTATCATAAATTTATCAAAATATTCATAAGCATTTTCACACTTGTCACCAAAATATTTGTTATAAAATTTAAATATATGTATGTTCAACTTTTCAAATCATTGATTATTTTTTTAAAAAAGGTGAGAGAAATAAACAAAAGTATATCATCACATGATTTTATGTTAAAGATATATAGCATGTGGGTGACTCGATCGAATTCTTTGTAATAATTTTTTCTTACACATACCTATTTTGTTTTAACTTTAAGGAGCCCACAAGTGTTAATTTAGAAAATAATTTGTGTTTTTGTAACTTAATTTCCCTTTCTCAATTTTATTCAACTATATAATAATAATATTTGAAATGAAGGTCTCTTTAGGAAAAGAAACGGTAAAAATGGCTGGAATAATCTGCTATCTAACATTTCATTTCGAATGGGGTGTTTAGAGTACTTTTGTAGACTTATTTTCTTTAGGGTCTAAATGGGGTATTATATTATAAACCCTCCAACTCCTATATCTACAAAATATTTTTGGTATTAGGCAAGTACGATCAAAATATTGATGCCGACATCAATATCAACATTTCAATTTTACGAATATATCAATGATAAAATATCGATATCGATAGATATTTATGTAAATCAGAGAATATTTTAAAAAATTATTTAAATTAATAATTAAGTTGTTTTTACTTCCAAACTAAGTTATATGTACATCCTTTTGTTACTATTTACATATATATTGGAGTTAATAAATGATATATCTTTTTATATTTCATGGGTATTCATGAAAAATATTGGAGATATCGATTGAGCTTCAATATCCACGTTCAACCCTTCAATTTACAGATATATCTACGGGTGTACAACTAATTAGTTGGTAACCTGAGCAACCCAAACCGTAAGGGTAAGGGTTGAGTTGAGTTAGAAATTTGGAGAACCGAAAAGTTAAAGTCGGTTTTCGAATTGAGCTTTTTAGGCTCGGTTGACCCAAACCAACCGAAAGTTTACCTTATTTTATTTTATTTTAATTACATAAATATTTATCAATGAATTATTTGTCAATTTTTTATGTTTTTTTATAGACTTCTAACCAATGTTAAGATGATATGAACTTTGAAATTTGATATTTAAATTTTATGTGATTTTAGTAATTAATTCAAGAAAAAATATTTTAAATAATTAAAAAATTATAAAAAATAAAAAAAAAATTAACTCGGCGACCCAATCTAACGCAATCCGAAAATATTGGGTTACTCTCAAGAATAGGGTTGGTTGGATTATTGGTCTGAAAATTTCCCATAACTCAACTCAACCCAACCCGACTTATGTACACCCTTAAATAAAGATATTTTCATCTTTGATATTAAGTACTCTATTGCTCCTTAAAATAATAAAACATTTTTTTGCTCTACCTGTAGATATAGCCGAACTCACGGTTAATAAACCACACGTAAATTTATGTGTGAATTTTCTTATTTTGTTCATTTGTGCATAACAGAAACTATTATATATACGATTAAATTAAGGAGATTGAGATGGCTTCACCCATTTCCCACGTCAAAGAATTAGAGTTGGGGATGGAGACTTTCCAAGATATTTCCATAATAGAAATTAGTATCTATTTTAAAAATTTTCTCTCTACTCCAAAACTCCATTTGGAACAGGAATTTTCCAAACCCCACCAAGAATTTTTGGTCATTTCTAGAAGGGCAAGAAAACAAAGTACCCCACCAATATATTAAGAGAAGCAAAACAAAAAAGAAAGAGTTTTAAACACAAACACAATATGATTAAAAAAGAAAAAAACTCCATACCAAAAGTTTGAACTGATCTGTGTAAATGGATCTAACACATCTAGAGTCAAAGAAGCTTGATCTGCATGAAAAACAATACAATCCATCTCCACAATCTCCATTTGAAGAGCATTCATCCCCCACCTTAAAAAACAACCATTAATATAGAGAAAATCCCCCCAAAAAAAAATCATCATACATTAATTCATAGAGAGAAAAAAAGAGATAAAAAAAACCTTGCAGAGTCCATTGGAGCAAGTTTGATCTGCTGCTACAAGAAGGAATAGTGAAAAGATGAGGAATGAAATTAGGAGTTTCTTATGCAAATAATGGGATTTCTCCATTTTGATGATCAAATAGAGATAAGAATGCAAATGTTAGGTGGTGTGTATAATGTGACAAATGACATTATTATTACTAGTCTTCTAATTGGAAGGTGTGAACATGGGAAGTTTTTTATTTTTTTTTTTGGTTGGTTGGTTGGAATTGGCATTCATGGAAGACTTATTCTCCCAACTTTCACACCCACTTTTTCTTACACATAAAAATTAGTTGATTTTATATTTGTCACTTTCACTCATTTTTAGTTTTAGTTGATTTTATATTTGTCACTTTCACTCATTTTTAGTTTCACACCCTAGTTACATTTTTTTAAGGAGTTCTAGTAATTTGAATTTTGTGAATTTCATTTTCAAATGTTTGTGTCTAAATATTTTAGGCCCCGTTGGGTAATCATTTTGTTTTTGATTTTTAGTTTTTGAAAGTTAAACTTATTTTCATCCAATTCTCTACACTGGAGATCATCTCCCTTAATTAATCATTTGAACTCTTAGCCAAATTCTAAAAACAAAGTCAAATTTTTGAAAATTACTTTTTTTAGTTTTCAAAAGTTAGCTTGGTTTTTGAAAACATAGGTAGTAGATGAGAAGGCATATAAACTTATGGGTAGAGGTAGTATTTTTAGGTTTAAATTTTAAAAACTAAAAACAAAAAACAAAATGGTTATCAAACGGAGCTTAAGGGTTTGATTTTAGTATAATCTATTTGGATGATACTCGTTCAACCATGAAACTGTACTCATTCATTGAATTTGACTCATGGTTGTACATAATTTATGTTTAGATGGAAAAAATAATGAGTTACCGATAATAATTAATGATATGAGTTTTCTTATATTCAGTTTTTTATATTTCTCTTTTAGAAAAAAAATATATTTTTATCTTTGAAGTTTGGGTTTGGTAGCATTTACCTCCTAAGTTTTCAAATGCAAAAGTTTGAGTTTGATAGCATTTTCGTTCATCTGGTCAGTTTTTCATTATTGTAGCTAATAGAAGTTGATGTGATTTTTTTTTAATTAAAAAATGTAATATTCTCTCATTGAGTCAGAGAGATTTCTTCATTAATTAAAAAGTTATATTACAGCTCTATTTATAGAGAAAACAAGAGAAGAATAAGTTTACAGCCAACTAATCACATTTAAGCCAACTAACTGACCTTCTAACTGATATTCTGTTTAACTAACTAACAGACCTTTATTTAGTTAACTAACTGACTCAACAATATTTGTTATCATCCCCCTCAAACGAATGGTCGAGTGAACAAGAATTTGGACAGTAGAAAGGGCACTAGTATGTGGCTTAATGAACAAGTCTATAAACTGATAGTGAGTATTGATGTATTGAAGAGCAATGTCTTGCCAGATAACCTTCTCTCTAATAAAGTGGTAATCAACTTCCACATGCTTTGTTCTCCTATGGAATACAGGGTTACATGTTAATTGAATGGCAGAAGAGTTATCACATAACAGTGGTTGTTTGGAGCAAACAATTTGTAGTTCTTGAAGAAGTTGTCGGATCCAAAACATTTCAGCGGTTGTAGCTGCTAACGAGCGATATTCAGCTTCAGTCATGGTATTAAATTTTCATCCTCATGTCGATATTTCCATCGATATTTCCACATGTACATGGGTTCGATATCGACACTAGGAGTAATCGACATTTCCATTATATCGTACAAAATTGATGAAATATTAAAGAAAATTACAACAAAATGTAACATAATGTGAATATAATATTATGACAAGTATTTTAACTTATTTGAAAAGGGTTGAAGGTTTATTTTCTAATTTAAATATATTTTTAACTATTTTTTGTTCTTAAAATTTTTCCAGAAATATCCATCGACATCGACATTTTATTGATATTTCCATCTAAATTTCCATGAAATTGAGACCTCGATATTTCCATCGACATCGACATTTTAAACCTTGGCTTCAGTAGAGCTTCGGGATGCAGTTGTTTGCTTCTTTGACGCCCAAGAGATGGGATTTGGTCCGAGGAAAATCACAAACCTTGATGTAGACCGTCGGTCTGTTGAATCTTCTGCCCAATCTAAGTCCGAGAAGGCCTATAGATAAGTAGGATCACCCCCTTTTTTAAATAACATTCCATGATGTTGTGTGCCATTTAGGTACCTTAATATGCACTTGGCAACTATAAGATGAGACTAATGTGGAGAATGCATTTGTTGTGATAGTTTGCCAATAAAAACATAATATCTGGATGGGTGAAGGTAAGATAATGAAGGATCCCAATAAGGTTGCGATACTTCTTAGCTTCATCAAGAGAGCATGAGGGTCCTTGGTCCGTAGGAGTTAGTAAACTCATGGGAGTATTGCACGATTTAGCTGCGACCATGCCAAATTTCTAAAGAACATCTCTAATATACTTTTTCTGACTTACAACATATCCATCATCAGTGTGCTTTACTTCCAAACCGAGAAAGTAGCTCAAATGACCTAAGTCAGTCATGTCAAACTGTTGTTTTAGCAGAGATATGAAGTGAGTAATATAGGCTTGATCATTGCCAGTTACTATAATGTCGTGCACATATACAAGTATGTAATAACGCCATTAATATTTCGAATAAAAAGTGACGAATCTGCCAAAGATGCATAAAAACCAAGGGTTAAAATATGACTGCTAAAACAATCAAACCAGGGCTTTGGTGCTTGCTTGAGTCCATACAGAGACTTAGAAAGCTTACACATATGATCTGGATAGTTAAGATGGATAAACCCTGGTGGGTGAGTCATATAGACTTCTTCTTGAAGATCTCCATGTAAGAAAGCATTCTTAACGTCTAATTGACACAATTTCCAACCAAATTGGGTTGCTAATGACAAGATGATACGAACGGTTGGCTTTTTGACTATTGGGCTATAAGTTTCATCATAATCAATGCCTTCCTCTTGATGGAATCCTTTGGCTATAAGACGAGCCTTGTAACGAGCAACACTGCCATCTGGATGTCTTTTGATGCGATAAACCCATTTGCAGCCAATTACATTCTTACCAGGGGGTAGATGGGTTAAAACCCATGTTTTATGACTTAGTAAAGCATCATGTTCTTCGGTCATGACATCACACCAAACAGGGTGTTTGGACGTCTTGGTGTAAGAGGAAGGTTTAAGTTCTTCTAAGCTGCTCACACTGGCAAGAAAGATTTTCTTCTTAGATATGTCAGACTTACTCCTTGTTTTCATAGGATGTGTATTGTTATATGATATAACAACTTGAGAACCAGTAGCTATATTACCTGCAAGATCAGAAACTTCAATGTTGTGATTAGAAACATAGTTAATTATTGCAATAGTCTCATCAGGTTGTGATGTAGGAGCGTTAGGCTAAGGAGGGGGGAGCATACAACGAGGAATAACAGTTTCATCAAAGGGTTGAAGAGAATTTTTGTTGGTAGATTTGGAGATAGACAAATGTTCAAAGGGAAAAAGAGTTTCATAAAAAATGACATGACGGTATATGTAAATTCGTCTATAGCTCATGTTGTAGCATAGATACCCTTTATACTCTAATGGATAATCGAGAAACACACACTGCGAGGTCTTTGGTTCTAGTTTGTGAGAGGTGTATGGCTTTAGGAGTGGATAACAGGCACATCCAAAAGTTTTGAGAGACGAATAGTCAGGTTGTTTATGAAACAAGAGTTCAAAGGGCGATTTGTGACTAAGATAAGGAGATGGAGGGCGATTGATGAGATACACAACAGTTGAAAAGGCAAAAGGCCAAAAGTTAACAGGTAAAGAAGCTTTGGACATTAGTGTGAGGGTGGTTTCCACAATATGTCTATGTTTCCTTTCTACTGCTCCATTTCGTTGGGGGTATAGGGGCAAGCTTTTTGGTGAAAAATGTAATGTGTTTGTAGAAAGGTACCTAATTTTTTATTCAAGAACTCCCCACCTCCATCAGTTTTTAGAGTTCTTGATACGGAAACTCAACATATTTTCAACTAGAGGCTTATAAGTCATGAAGATATTGCTAACAGACGACTTATAAGACATAGGATATAACCAGGTACACTTAGAATAGTTGTCAATAAAAGAAACATAGTAATTGAACCCATTGATTGAGGTATAAGGGGCAGGATCCCATACATCAGCATGAACAAAGTCTAAGGATACCATGAAACAGATTGAGATTTAGGAAATGGTAACCTATGCATTTTGCAATGAAGGCAATGTTTACAGATACATGTAGAGATACTGTGAACAAGTAAATTCAATAGTTTGAGTACAGAGGTAAGAGTAGTAGGATAAGAATGGCCTAACCGGTCATGCCACATAGATGAAGAGACCAATGATCCAACATGAGCAATAGATTGAGGCGGATTTTGATGGTTTGATGATGTGTGTTGGATAAGATAAAAGCCATTGACATTAGGTCCTTGGTGTAAAATCATTCCCGAAGAGTTGTCCTGAATAATGAATTTGTTAGCATTAAAGGTAATACGACAATTATTATCGAGACACAATTTATGAACTGATATGAGGTTAGAGGAAATTTGGGGAACATGGAGTAAATGTTTAAGAAGGAAAGAAGAGGTATGGGTGTGAAGTGTACCACAACCTGCATGAGCTATTGGCAATGACTGCCCATTTCCAACTCCAACCTGATCATCACCTGAGTATTCAGAGAATGTATTGAACTGTGACATATCTGATGTGGCATGAGTGTTGCAGCCTGAATCGGTGAGCCAAGGTGAATTACCAGCAGAGAGACTAGCAATTTTGTGGCTGACTACCATTGCTGCGAGTTGAACAGGAGGATGCCTCCCCTGATAACTATAGTTCATGCGATTGTAGCAGTCGAGTGCTAAGTGTCCTGACTTTTGACAAATTTGGCAAACAATGCAACGATTAGAGGTTCTAGTATTTGTAGGTAATGGTAAGGGATTGAACGGTGTACCACGACCCCTTCCTCAATTGTTTCCTCCATAACTGTTATTATACGTATAACCATAGTTAGTTCCACGGCCACGACCAGAATTACCCGATCGATTTCTTCCAGAATTAGAATTACCGAGCCCTCGGCCAGAGTTTGGACATGTATTCTGATTTCTTGGTGAGTTTTGAGTGGCTACAAGAGCAATAGGTGAAGCAAATGCTTCGTCTCTTTGGACCTGTTTAACAATAGAAGTCTCCTCAGAGGTTAAAAGAACGTGAAGTTCTGAAAAACTCACCAGTGTTGCTCGAGTTCTGATAGAGGTACGGAATGAATTGAAATCGGACGGAAGTCCATTCAACGTGTACATAGCAAGATCTTCATCATTAATATCGACACAAACGCTGGAGAGCTTATCCTTTAATTGTTTGATACGTTAAATGTATTACTCGATAGTTTCAGCAGGCTTTTTGGTGATCGACTGCAAATCTGATTTGATGCTTACAACATTTGCCCTAGAATTGGACGAATAATGGTGTATCAGAGTGTCCCACAGTTCGTTTGACGTTTCACAACCAATGACATAGGCTAGAGCAGCAGGTGAGAGCGTTGCATTTAGAAGTGTCACTAGGGCATGATCCTTTATGACCCAGTCGTCTAGATCAAGATTATTTGGGGAAGGCTGCGGAAAAGTTCCATCAACAAAATCGAAAAGCTTATGAGCTCGGAGGATCTTGTGCAACTGGAAACACCAGAGTACGAAATTTGTGGAATCAAGCCTGATGGAAACAAGATTGCAGATATTTGATAGGAGAAAAATGGGTGAGGAGAGTTCCTTCGTAGACAATTCTGCCATGTGAAGAAAAAATGATCGACTGCAAATCTTTTTGATGTTAATTAAGAATGCTCTGATACCATGTAATATTCTCTCATTGAGTCAAAGAATATTACATCAATTGTCTACTAACGAATCAACTTCAAAAATTTCTTAGCATCAAATTTCCATATGGCTTCCATCACCGATTCTTATTCCATGTCTAGCTAATATATTTTATAGTCAATACAAGCAAAGGAAACAAAAACATTGAAATTTTGTTCATACATAGTGTAAAATGCACATGATTTGATAACCAATATTTTGAAACAAATAAAACTAAAAAACAAAACAACTCCATTTTTTTAAGGGAAAAAACTTTTTATCACACCAAGAAAAAGACTACAATTTTTAAACCTACACATAAAAAAAAAAATTAATGTTCTCAGATGAACATTATAACATCTTCAAAGTTCCAGTGAGTGAAAAATAAGTAATGAATAAATAGGGAGAAATTTGTGCACTTGCCTATAAGGTGCAGTGGACACAAGCTCCTCGTTGTGCAATCAGAATCAGTCGTTTGAAATTGAAGCCTTGCAGGTGGAAAAACTCCCCATCGGTCAGATCTGAAGCATCACACAAGTTGATCAAAATCGTGAATGGTCGGTCAGTCCCAATAAGCGTTTGTAATCCTAACAAACTAATACCCTTTCAATCGTGTTTAATAAATCCTAGGGTTGAATAATCCTTTTTTAATATTATAGTTAGTTACATAAAAATCTAATTTAACTAATTTTTAATCCTAGTCATCACACCACGTAAGGACTCAGTCAGCTCTCTGTTAGGATTTAACAGTTCTGTTAGTGATGAGGGACCTTTTACACCTATTCTTACAAACTCGAGTACTAAAAAGGCACATTTTAAAAACTGAGGGACTAAACACACCTAATGTTAAAAACTTAGGGACTAAAAAGGTATTTTCCAAAAAATTTAAAAGTTTAAAAAGATTACAACTTTGTTATTTAAAGACGGCTTATTTAATTTGTTTTACTCTGCTTAATCGTGAAGGGAATGAATTTCCCGCAGCGAAAGCGACGTGAATCGTCATTTCGTTGTCGTTCTAATTTTCTCAAAATCGAAAGTATGAACATACTAACTAGGCTAAGCATGCTAAAACCAAGAAAATAGAAAGTTATCACGTGACTAACCTCTTGAAGAACACTTCTTCGAGTTTCCTCATCGGTCACGATTTCTCTCGATTCAACGAACTCTCGAACTCGTACCACGAACGGAGTCAAGGGGACACTTCCACTTGATCTTCTCGGGTGTTTTCGGGAGGATGAGAGAAAGTTGTGGGACTCACTTTGGAATTTGGGTTTAGAGAAAGTGTAGAGAGAATTGAGAGAGACTTGAGAGAATTTGGCTTTTCTTTTGGATGCAATTCCAAAAAATGAGAACAAGGCTTATGAATGTCTCACATTCCACTTATTTATAATGTCATATAATGGAGTTAAAATCTCCACCATTTACCATTTTACTACAACTATATGATATGCAAATCGTATTTATATATCATATAATATAAGGTATCTCATATCTTATTATACAAGTCACATTTGTACAATTGTGGAATTTTAAATTGAATCACATTCAATTTAATTTCTCTCAATCCAATTTCTCACGAATCAGGTCGAACCAAACCAGATCTCATGAACCAGACCAAATCTCTCAAAACCGGACCAAATCTCCAGCAAGATCTTATCGATTTCTGCAGAAATTCCCGAACACCTTCTTATCGATTTCTTCTTAAAAAAATAAAGTTGTGGCAAAAAATTCAGTCTAATGGCAACCCAAAATGCACAATCCCACCAAGCCAATGCAAATTTATTTTGCCAAAACAAAAAAGAGTTGGCTCTGATACCAATTGAAGGAATGTAGATTCCAATTGCACAACAGAAGTTAAATTTGGATCAAAATCTCGTTTTGGTTTGGCAAAATAAAATATCCAATACATTGACAAAAAGTATCGATAAGCAAATTAGTCATGAATTTACCGTAGTAATAGACATGTTTTGTGTTCTAAACTAAAAGGAATAACAAATTACCTTTGTAGTTTCAAAATGGCTGCAACTCCTTGCTCCAAAATCTACACAACAACAACAAAGTGTTCTCCTCTGCAAAAACAAGACAACACCACTTGGAAAACCCTCTATATCTCTGAGTTCTTTTGATCTATCCTTGGTGGGAAGGATTCCAACCACTTGGAAGAGAAAATGAATTTTTGTGAGAGAGAGGGAGCTTTATGCAATTCCCAATTGCAAGAATAATCGATCAGTTTTCATCCTTCTTTCGAGTGAGAAGATAAACGACTGGAAGGGAAGGCCTTCCCCAATCCCCATCGATGGAGAGTTGGGATAGGAGTGGGCAACGTGTCACCTTGACATTCAGGTAGTTTTTCTCAAAATGTTGATAAAGATTCTTTAGAAGTACGGTTTCTGTCTTTCTTTTTTTTCCTTTTTTTAATATTGGAAATAGAGTAAACCTCAACATTTAATACATCGAAATTTGTATACTTGAAATTGATGGATAAAAAGACCAACCATTGCGGAAGTTTTTCTCAAAATGTTGATAAAGATTCTTTAGAGGTACAATTTCTGTCTTTCTTTTTTTTTTTTTTTTTTGTTATTTAATATTGAAAACAGAGTAAAGCTCAACATTTAATACATTGAATTTTATATACTTGAAATTCCAAGATAAAAAGACGAACCATTTCGGGAGTTTTTTTCAAAATGTTGATATAGGTTCTTTAGAGGTACGGTTTCTGTATATCTTTCTTTTTCTTTTTTTTTTTAATATTGGAAACATAGGAAAACTCAACATTTTAATACATCGAATTTTATATACTTGAAATTCCAAGATAAAAAGATCAACCATTCTGGGAGTTTTTCTCAAAATGTTGGTAAAGATTCTTTAGAGGTACGATTTTTGTCTTTTCTTTTTTTTTTTTTTTTTTAATATTGGAGACAGAGTAATGGTCAACATTTAATACAAATTCTTATATCACAATAATCTTTTCTTTTCTTTTTTTAGGATAAAAATTCTCTTCTTAAGTATAAGGATATTATCAAGGTAAGGATGGTTTTGTTATTTTATGTTATCTTTTCTTTTTTTTTTTTCTTTTAATGTTGAAATTGTCAAAAGGGAAACACGGGAATTCTCATCATTCACAAGTTGCTGAAATGCCAATAAAAAATGTTAAACGTGGATGTAAGAAATGTTTGTGCATAAAAATGTATTGCTCTTGCTGGAAGATTGGAAAGAAATGTGATCATAATTGTAAGTGTGTGAATTGTAGAAACAGATAAACAATATTAGAATTGAAGAAGTTCATGTTCTCTTTGGTGTTATAATTCCTGATATGATGATTTTTACAATTTTTTTTTAATGAAAATATAGATGAGGAAGGTTGACAGTTTTTTTTCTATTTATAAAAGTGCCCTTTTTTAAATTGGGGTCGGGGAGCCATTACTCGGCCCGTCCCCGCCCCGCCCCGTGAATATACTCACGACCATTTTTTCTCCATCAAGAGGTACAGTTTAATATTGGAAACAGAGTAAAGCTCAACATTTAATACAAATTCTTACATCACAATCATCTTTTCTTTTCTTTTTTTTTAGGATAAAAATTCTCTTCTTAAGGATAAGGATATTATCAAGGTGAGGATGGTTTGGCATTTTATGTTATCTTTTCTTTTCTTCTTTTTTCCTTTTTTTTTCTTCTAATGTTGAAATTGTCAAAAGGGAATGGAAATTATCATCCGTTGAAATGCCGATAAAAAATGTTAAATGTGGATGTAAGAAATGTCTGTGCATAAAAATGTATTGTTCTTGTCGGAAGATTGGAAAGAAATGTGATCATAATTGTAAGTGTGTGAATTGTAGAAACAAATAAAAAATATTAGAATTGAAGAATTTCATGTTCTCTTTTGCGTTATAATTTCTCCATACTTTCAAATATAAAATGCCTCAATTAGCATCCATGGATAATTAATTTTTTTTCCATGATTTTCACAATTTTTTTAAAATGAAAATATAGATGAGGAAGGTTGACCGTTTTTTTTTTCCTAATTAGAAAAGTGTTCTTTTTAAATGGGGGGCGAGGATGGGACGGGGAGCCATTCCTCGCCCGCCCTGCCTCGCCCCGTCTCGTGGACATCTATACTCACGACCATTTCTTCTCCATCTATATGGGTAGACCAAAAGGATATTCCATGTTTTCTAGCATAATGTGATTGTGATCAATTTTAACATCGGGCATGGAGACACAAAGTTGAGAATTTGAAATCTCACAAACTTTTTTTTTTACTTAGCCAACATAAGCTATTATAAGTTTGACAAACATGTTAATTAAAAAGGAAAAAAGTTGACTACATACTATTTTAAATCACCAATCAAACCAAAAATTTAAACTGATAGTTTGAGGTAATTTTAATTTTATCAACATATTCTAATTATATCCTTACATCAAAGTGGCTCTAGGTGAAATTAAATTCAATCACCAAACAAACCCAAAAGAGGTTTGGAGGGAGAGACTTAAAAATAAAATTGTGTTTGCTTTCTTACCATCTCTTTAGAATGATTTTCTTTCTTAAAAAATATTAGAGTTTCTATCTAGGGCCAAATTTTAAAAACAAAAACAAATTTTTGAAAAAACTATATATATATATATATTTTTTTGAGTGGTCAAAACTTGATTTATATTTTTATAACATATGCTAAAAATAGATTACGAAAATATGGAAACTCATAGGTGAAAGTAGCATATTTACAAACTTAATTTTAAAGAGGATAATGTCCCTTTTTCATACGTAGTGATTGTTAATACATCAAATTGAGTTCATAATACATTAAATTTTTTTTACTTGAAATTTAAGAATACATTGAATTTTTTTCTTTTATGATTACTGTTTTCTTTTTTCTTTTTTTTTTTTTTCATTTCTGTCTTTTTTTTTTGTTTGTTTGTTAATAACATCGTATTGAGTTCATAATATATTGATTTTTTTTTTACGTAAAGTTTCATAATACATTGAATTTTTTTCTTTTATGATTACTATGTTTCTCTTTCTTCTTTCTTTTTTTTCATTTGTTTTTTTTTCTTTTTTGTTTGTTAATACATCGAATTGAGTTCATAATACATTGAATGTTTTTTACTTGAAATTTCAGAATACATTGAATTTTTTTTTTTTTTTTTGATTACTGTCTTTCTTTTTTTTTTTTTCATTTCTGTCTTTTTTTTAATTTTTTGTTTGTTAATAACATCGAATTGAGTTCATAATACATTGAAATTTTTTTACTTGAAATTTTAGAATACATTGAATTTTTTTCTTTTATCATTACTGTCTTTCTATTTCTTTTTTCTTTTTCTTTTTTCATTTATGTCTTTCTTTTCTTTTTTGTTTTGTTTGTTAATACATCGATTTGAGTTCTTAATACATTGATTTTTTTTACTTGAAATTTCAGAATACATTGAATTTTTTTCTTTTATGGTTACTGTTTTTCTCTTTCTTTTTTCTTTTTTTTTTTTTCATTTCTGTATTTTTTTTTCTTTTTTGTTTTTTAATACATCGAATTCAATTCATAATACATTAAATTTTTTTACTTGAAATTTCAGAATACATTAAATTTTTTTCTTTTATGATAATTGTCTTTCTCTTTTTTTTTTTTCTTTTTTTTTCATTTCTGTCATTTTTTTTCTTTTTTGTTTGTTAATAACATCGAATTGAGTTCATAATATATTTAATTTTTTTTACTTGAAGTTTCAACATACATTGATTTTTTTCTTTTATGAATACTATCTTTCTCTTTCTTTTTTCTTTTTTTTTTCATTTGTCTTTTTTTTCTTTTTTGTTTGTTAATACATCAAATTGAGTTCATAATACATTGAATGTTTTTTACGAATTTTTTTCTTTTCTGATTACTGTCTTTCTATTTCTGTTTTCTTTTTTTTTTCTTTTTTTTTCTTTTTTGTTTGTTAATAACATCGAATTGAGTTCATAATACATTGAAATTTTTTTACTTGAAATTTCAGAATATATGGAATGTTTTTCTTTTATGATTTTTGTCTTTCTCTTTCTTTTTTCTTTTTTTTTTCATTTCTATCTTTTTTTTTTCTTTTTGTTTGTTAATACATCGCTTTGAGTCCATAATACATTGAATTTTTTTACTTGAAATTTTAGAATACATTGAATTTTTTTCTTTTATGATTACTGTCTTTCTCTTTCTTTTTTATTGTTTTTTTCATTTCTGTCTTTTTTTCTTTTTTTTTAATACATCGAATTGAGTTCATATATACATTAATTTTCTTTTACTTGAAATTTCAGAATACAATGAATTTTTTTATTTTATGATTACTGACTTTTTCTCTCTAAAAAAAATTTAGAATTCTAGCAAACAACATTCCTCTCTCAAAATCTCTCTACTCCCCCTAATCTCAAAAGGAGATCCCACCTCTCTCCTTCTCCTAGAGAACAACCGAAAAGGTCTTTTGGCGGTGTTCAAGGATTCGTTCGTAGAGAAGAGGAGCTCGTAGACGCGACGAGGAACTACTTGAAGAATTGGTTTTCAAAGGTAATCATCTAATCCATTTATGCTTTCAATATGTATGCTTAGCTAGATTTTCTGTTTTTGAGTATTTCTATGTCACACAATTGAAAGCAAAGATGATCAATCGCTTCCGCACGGGATTCAATTCCCTTCCCACTCTTCTATCACTCAATAAATGGGCACCAAATTTTTATTCTTATTTATGTTGATGACATTTTAATTACAGGTAGCAACATATCTCTCACCAACAATTTCATCAACCAACTCAATTCTTAATTTGCCTTGAAGGACCTCGGGGAAGCTCATTATTTTCTTGGTATTGAAGTCAATTGAACTCCCAGTGGTATAGTCATCTCCCAACAACGTTACATTAATGAATTGTTCTGTAAGGCTGGTTACTCTAACATCAAACCTTGCCCAACCCCAGTTGTGGTTGGTCGCCATTTGACTGCTACTCAAGGGTCTCCCATTGATAATCCTACCGACTATCGACGCATTATCGTGTTGGGATTTGTGCCCTAAACTTATGTAATTTTGATCAAATAAATAAAGAGTTATTTTTTTTGGTAAAATTATATTCTTGCTTTATAAATCCAATAAACTAAGCTCCAAGGTTATAATGAATCTTGAACATCAGTGTAGTAGACACTATTTGGATTGTGTTCAAAAGTATAACCTAAATGGTCTATGGTATAAGAATAAGGTTGGACACCTTATTCTGGTAACACCATGGATGCGGCTCACTTTGTAATTAATACAAATGAGGTAATCCAACTCATTCATGTGGTTGACATGCGAGTAGGGGCATCCTGTATGAAGAGTTCATACAAAATCGAAGTACAAATTATTAGTCTAACCAGTATAACGCCGTTAATAGGATAAGACTGATAATTTATAGATGGTCATTAGTGACTAAATCCTGAGCAAGTTAAGAACTCCTGCTTATAGGGGTTTGTCCTTAGACTAGTATGGGTGAGAGTGGCCTATAGCCGACTCAATAAGCCTACCTTCTCAGGAACAGAACCTCGTAGGTAGCTGGGGACTTAACTATGAAATATGGAATTCACTGATTCCTACACTAAGGAATTAGATAGGTTGTTCACTTAAGAACTGAGTCCAGGTCTTGAACAATGGGATCCCACCCTCTAAACTGACTTAAGAGGGTATGAGTCTATGGTAGGACCATAGACTTGTTGTTCATTAGAGGATCAGTGGTGCTTAAGGAACAAATAGGTAATCACAGGAGTAAAACGATAATTTGACCTAACTGTGATTACAAACAACCTGTGAAGGGCCGACTCATGGGTAATGATTATATCAATGGACACAATATAATCTACAGTGAGGAAAGTGCAGCTACAAGTCTATAGTGGAGTGACTTGTAGTTAATGAATATTGATTAACTGGATCAAAGAGTTTGATTAGTTAATCTCACATCATTGGAGCTCATGAATTGTAGGTCCATTAGGTCCCTCCATTGGCTCAACATGGTAAAATTGAGGGTATAAAGTTAGGAATGAAATTGAAGTGTTCAATTTCATATATTGTAATTGATATAATATATGGTTTTAATGTGAATTAGATTCACATATTAACTATATACTAATGAGAGAATGAACTAGGGATAGGATGGTAATTTTCATCTTATTTCCCTATAAATAGTTGCATGAGATGCAACTTGGAGACTAATCTTTGGTAACCCTAGAGTACCATATTATTGTATTGTTGGAAAAGTTTCAAACACAACTTATCTCATAATCTCCACATCTCACCCTAAAGGAACCCACCTTCCTCCCTCACCTAGAGAACAACGGAGAAGATCTAGTGATGGAATCTTCATACGTTCGAGTTCGAGTTGTTGAGATCGTGATCGTGGGAGAAGGTGCTCGAGAAGAAAGCATTCTTTAAAGGTAATTTTCTTGTTGTCCTTGTTGTAAAACATGCTCAATCTTAGATATGTTGTTCTTAATTGAAATATGTGTAACAAAATAAAGAACACGCAATTAACAATCGCTTCCGCTGCGGGATTCGACCCCTTCATATCGGTGCTCTCCAATACCTCTCACATACACGACCTGACATCGCCTTTATTGTGAACAAGCTTAGCCAATTTCTTCAAGCTCCAACACTAGTGATCATTGACAAGCCATGAAACGAGTTCTTCGGTATCTTCAAGGAACGACTGACTTTGGTCTCCACTTATCTCCAAGCTCTAAGCTCTCGCTTACTGGTTACTCGGATGCTGATTGGGTGTGTTGCCCCGATGATCGTTGATCTATTGGTGCTTACTGCATTTTCTATGGAACCTCTCTTATCTCTTGGTCATCGAAAAAGCAAAGCGTGGTAGCTCGATCTAGTGCTGAAAGTGAATATCGTGCTATGGCGCAAACGACGACTGAACTTAGTTGGTTGCAACATCTTCTCCAAGAAATTGGTTTGCCTTATCATTCATCTTCCATATCCTCTGGAGTGATAATACAAGTGCCATATCCTTGGCATCAATTCCAGTATCTCATTCTCGCACAAAACATATTGAACTTGATATTCACTTCATCCGTGATAAAGTTCACAATAAATCTCTTGTTGTTCGCTACGTACCTTCAAATGACCAGCTAGCTGACTTTCTTACGAAGCCTCTTTCAACAAATACCTTTGAAGTGTTTCGGTCCAAACTCGGTGTGTTACCACCCTCTCGTTTGCAAGGGGATGTGAAGATACTTCTCAACATTCATTCCTCCTTCAAATTTTCTGAATATTTACTAGTTGTCTGATTGATCATGAGAAGCAATCAATCCTCCCAAATTCTCTCAACTAATTGTTTATCATTTCCTTCTGTACTGATTTGTTTCCTTAAACAAATATTCTGCTCTTGTATTTATATGTACATGTTTGCTACTGAACAATCATCAAGGAAATATACACAACATATATTTTACGATGTGTGTCTTATATTATTTTCTTGTCTAAAACCCATTTAGATTCTGACTTGAAGAAGAAAGAAAATGAAATTAGTGGAAGAAGAACACTGATAAACCCTGTGAAATATTTAAAGTTGCTGCAACATAAGCTCATCCCTAACTAATTCAGCTGTTGCATTTGCTTCTTAAGTTCATGATGATTGAGACGACCAAAAGAGAGAGATCACAATACTGATTATTATCAGTAGTTTATACTGTTTGTTTCAATCTCTTATAATTTGAATTATCAACAAAAAGCATTTTTGTAATAAAAATTCTATCACCCATTAATGGAACAGCATGTTCATCTTCAGATATATAATATGCTACAAAACTAGCTACTTGGAATTAATCATATTATTTTACATTGCTGACTTTATTAATTTATTCCATGTATTAAATTAAACTATGTTGATATAATTAAATTTATCTCAATTTATTAATTTATTAATTTAAGTTTTTGAGTTGATTGATAATTTAAGATGACGTGGTTGAACTAAAAAACGAATGTATTTTTTTTGTAAAAAAAAATTTAGTTATGTGATGCAAAAATGTGAAGAGAAAGACAGGCGGCGCTTAATTGGGGAGGATCCAACCGAATACCAAAGCCCAAATTTTTATACGAAAGGCCGCTTTTCTTCGAGAGCCAACGCGAGGAAGTCGCTTTTTCGTTGACGAGCAAAGAAGAGGAAGAAGAAAGAATATCGAATAAGAGAAGAAAAATCAAAATTACACTTTCCCATTGAATTGTTTTCTCTTCAAGCAATCAATTCGAAAGAAAACCCAAGAAATGCACTGCGAAACCTGAAGAACTCAACGATCCACTTCCCTTTTCGCGCTGTTGCTCCACAAGATTCACCTCGTCGGAACGAAACTCATCGTTCTCGGCGATATCGATTGGTTTCCCGACTTTTTCGAATCATCAATGCGTTCTTGAATTCTCTATTGTGCTTTGCTTCCCCGACCTTGTTTGTTCGATTCAGATAAAAGGAGGCCATGAATGCGACGAATAGTTCTCGATTTCAGTCCTTTGGTCAAACAGAGATTAATTGGGACAAGTACGCTCATTTTTCCTTTCCTTTCCTTTCCTCTGCTTTTCTTTTTCTCTTTTCTGGGAAATTTTCTATTTGTTTCGGTTCGTTCCGTTTCATGTATCTTTTGTATTTGCACATCATTTCTTTACTTTGATTTAGTAACTTGTGTCAGCTATTGCGTTGAATGATAAAGATTGCTGACTCTGCTAGTATTTGTATTAGTTGACCAATCTGGATTTGTGGTTTGATCTTGTTTCGTTCTCCATATGCATGACTTTGATGCATGCGTAGATCGAGGAGTTATTGAGCGCTCTATTTTGGTTCTTTATGGTATAAAAGAGAAGAAATATACAGGGAAGATGGGAATTTGTAACTGTGTGGAATATAATGTGTGTGTGAGACAGAAAGATAGATCCATCAGTAGGGCTTGGGAAAAGAATCTCGAGATATTATCAGTAGATTAAATTTGGAACGTCTTCTCAAACTTGAATTCAGGGGTTTAAAATAGAACTTGAATTAGGATTGTTCTGGCTTTGAGATACTCATTGCAATTTGATGCTTCACCCTGGTTTGTGAAAATGATGGAGAACAGCCGTATGCTCTGTAGTCAGTACTAGCCTACTAGATTCTATTTTTTAGTCTCTGGTGGTGCTTGTGATTTTGAAATTTTAAGTCCTTTGTTTTCAAAGTATACTGACTTGGCATGCTTGAAAATTGAGATTGTTAGTATCTTGGTTTGCAATATTTGTTCGATTCTTTCTCTGTTTGCCCCATGGCATCCAGTGTATTATGATTTACATATATTCTTTTGGCCTTAATGCTATATGGATGGATACTTGTTGCATTTATGCATTAGCAGAATTGTAGCTTCTGAAAATAAAGAAGTATGTTACTTCTGAACATGTTCAGACTAAAAAGTTGCAATACCCTGTATCATTCCTTATTTATCAAACCCCACTACATCCTGCAGGCTTGATAAAGCAAAATTTTATGGCGTTGGAGCTGGTCTCTTTACTGGGATTACAGTAGCACTGTACCCTGTTTCTGTTGTAAAAACGAGAATGCAAGTTGCTGTAAAGGATTCTGCCGAGAAAAATGCTTTGTCTGTTATTAAAGGCTTATTGAAGAATGATGGGGTTCCTGGTCTTTACAGAGGGTTTGGCACAGTTATCACTGGTGCTATTCCTGCAAGGATTATTTTCCTTACCGCTTTGGAGACTACCAAAGTGGGAGCCTTTAAAATGGTCGAGCCATTGAAATTTTCTGAACCCACACAGGCTGCAATAGCAAATGGGTTAGCTGGCATGACTGCATCACTTTTTTCTCAAGCTGTTTTTGTTCCAATTGATGTGGTATGTAGGCTTGATTTAGTTTTTGTTAAAATTTTGTTATTGTTTATTTATTGTTCACTTAAAAGCTTAAATATTCATGTACCTCAGATTAGTCAAAAGCTCATGGTTCAAGGATACTCAGGCAATACAAGATATAATGGGGGTTTAGATGTTGCTCGTAAACTGATAAAGTCTAATGGGATCCGGGGATTGTATAAAGGTTTTGGGTTATCTGTTATGACCTACTCTCCATCTAGTGCTGTATGGTGGGCAAGTTATGGTGCAAGTCAACGCATCATCTGGAGGTGAGACATGGTAATTTCCATTCATTTATGTTTAAGCATTGATTCTGGGTCATTGCATAAAATGAATTACAACTAGCAGTGGTTAGAAATTGTCATCTTCCCTTTCTTGGTCCTGGATGAAAGAATCTATTAGTCTCTTGATAGTAAATAGTAATGTTTCTTTCAGTTAAATACATATGAAAGAGATACTGCAATATTAGTTTGTCTCTCTTTTATTTACAGCGTTCTTTATCATATACCTTAGTTCTAGTTTTCTTCTTGGTTACTGTGCTTTGAACAGGCACTTTAAAGTGCATCTCTGTATGGATTTGTTGAGGTTTATATAATATTGAATAGCTTTACTGGCAAAGGGATGCAATATTAGTATTAGATTTCAAAGGGTCCAACTGGACTATTGTTATTTGCACAAATACATTATGCGGCTGTATTTTCTGTTTGAATTGATCTCTTATCTGACATTGAAGGTTCTTAGGCCAAAATTCTGCTTCTGAAAATTTTGCCCCTAGCCATGCTCAACTTATTTCAGTTCAAGCCGCCGGTGGAATGATTGCAGGTGCAACAGCTTCCTGCATTACAACGCCATTGGACACTATAAAGACTCGCTTACAGGTACTTGTTACCCTAGTTGGCGTCAAACCATTCTTCCCACGGACTCACTGTACAACTGTTAAAACTTATTTGATACCAAATATTATTTGCTGTTACTACTGCCATAGAAGTTATGCTATCAAACTATAATTGAAAATTCTACAGATTCTGTCTATTACAATATTAAAATTCTATGCATTGTACTTTTTATTATCGATCAACAATCAAGAATACGACATGGAAGGCAAGACCTTATGAGAGCCTCTATTTCCTGCCTGAAATTTTGAAATGCAATTGTTCTGAAGTTTGATCTACCAAACAAAATGCTAAAGGGCTCTTTTGAACACACCCTAAGAGAGTGGGGGTGGGTCTGAGTAGGACTTTTGGAGAATGTGCTTTTACATTTTTCTTTTCGTGATAAAAGAAGAATCGTTCGGTTGGTCATTTTTTCTCACTCTTTTGAGTGTGGCTGGGAGTTGGAAGGTTCTTAAGGGTTCGTGGGGATGATGTAGACTTGGCATATTTGAGTACTTTCCTTTTGGGTGTTTACAAGTACAACCAATCATCTTTGTAATTACACTATGTTTCCTTTTTCCTTTTTCTTTTTTTCTTCTTCTTTTTTTTTTTTGGGATAAAATACCCAACTTTCATTGAGATAAAAATGAAAGAATATAAGGACATACGAAAGAGGAAGCCCACAAAAAGGGGGAGCCAACTTCAAAAAGGGACTCCAATCAAACAAGATAAGACTTAAAGAATAGGTACAAAAAAGCCTCGACACCGAAGCCCAAGGAGAAACAAAGAATCTAACAAGAGACCACACTTTCATAAAAGAACTCTCACACCCCCCTAAAGAAACAGTTCCAAACATTCCGAGCAAAGTCAGAATTCCAAATAATATGATCAAGGTCCTCAGTTGCCCTCTTGCAAAGGATACAACAAAACGGTCTGACCAAGGGAGACCCTCGGGCCAACAAACGATCGACCCTTCCATGTCAAACCTACCAAAAAAAGAACTTGACCTTCTTTGGAACCTTCACCTTCCACAGAGAGGAGAACGAGAAGCTACTCGATGCAACAGGACTAACTAAGCAATAAAAGAAAGAAGTGCATGAAAAGTCTTTGGAAGGAGAAGGAATCCAAAGGCGGGTATTCCTCGGATGAGGATAGAACCGGGTCTAACTGATTAGAGACAATGAAGATATAACATTTGTTGTTTTCCTATTGGTCAAAGCGCGACAGAACCCAAGGGAGGGAGAAAGAATGGCTTCAGGAGTAAGAGAGAGAATCGAGGCTACCGACTGGTTCTTCAAAGAGGACAATGATATAATCGAGGAAACGAGTAAAGGGGTCTATCCCTCAACCATTGATCCTCCCAAAAGTAAGTGCCCCTTCCATCCTCCACCGTGCAATGAAAAATTTTTAAAGAATAGGAAACTCAGACTAAATTTGTTTCCATGGATTTCTTGAAGTGTCGAGAACCCCGAGTGAGGACCATACTTGCTTACAATAACCTTGTGCCAAAGAGTTTCGGGTTCATGATGGAAATGCCAGATCCACTTAGCCAACAGGGCCTTGTTTCTCACTGTCACATTACCAATCCCTAAACCTCCTAGGTCGAGAGGCCTAGAGGCCACATCCCAACTCACAAGGTGCAAGCCTTCACCTTCATCCACTCCTTCCCACAGGAAGTCCCTCATAAGCTTCTCAATCCCCTTAGTAGGGATTCTAAAAAGGGACATGAAGTAAGTCAGATGCCACCCAAAACAGACTGAATAAGGGTAATTCTCCTGCCTTTTGAAAAAAAAAAAAAAAACTTCCTCCAAGACGCTAGCCTCCTTTGGAACTTATCCAAAACCGAGTCCCAAAAAGAGGTATTCCTAGGATTATGATCAAGAGGAAGATCAAAGTAGGATGAAGAGAAAACACCTACCTCACACCTCACATAAGATGCCCAACTCTCCAACTTAGCAGGTTAAAAAACGTAAGAATCTGATTCAGGTTTTGATGTTTTTTGTTCTCAACAACGGGGAGGACCCTTTCATTTTGGTGCTTTCTTTTTGGTATGTGTTGTTCCACTTTCATTCACTTGTTCAAAGCTACTCTTAGTTTGGGTATTGAGGACTATGCAGGCCACTACTCATGTTTGAAAACCACCTTTTCTTTTCCACCCAAAACTTGCTTGCAATAGTTTTATGCCTCAACTCCTCAGTTTCATATGAAAAACCTCTTTACCCATTTGGGCATGAAGACAGCTTTTTCCCTTCCGAGGTTACTAATATCTCCCCCTTTCCTCCGTGGCCCCCCCTTTCTCTCTCAATTCCTTTGTAACTAACTTCCCGGTGAGATTACCATTTTGCCCCTCCTCTTATAAACTTTCGTAATAGGAGGCCTAACACTCTTCTCCAAAAGACTACTTGGAATATCAACCGAACAAATGAACAGGAAAGGTGGAAGGGGGGAAGAGTTACCTTGTCTAACACTTTTAGTGGCCTTGAAGAAAATCTAAATCCCTTCTGTATTACGTAAACTTCCCTCAGCAATTCATTAGTCTAGGAAGGTCAAGTCCCCATGATTGTTGACTATCTCAGTAAATTTTAGATGGCACCCACCTGATTGGTTCATTCTGTATCAGCATCATTTACGATTAGGAGCGTGATGTTCAAAATAGGAAATTGCAAAAATTTAATAATTCATATATGCAAAGATGTTTTAGGTATTTATTTCTTTATAGTGTTTTGTTGAAGATCCATCATTAAATTAACTTCCATATATATATCTTAGAATGAGTATGGTGGGTTTGATTGCTATGGTCATGTGTTTCTTGCACTATATGAAAGAAGCTGTACTCGAGTTTGGCAAAGCATTGCATTCACTTGTTGGTTGTACTCGTACATCAGCCTATGGAGAAACTCGAAATTCTCCTGCAAGCGTTCATGTGTCAGCATTAAGCTTTGGCCTTGCTTGCTCAATCCAAAAACATTTGGCTTTGACAAGGGCCCTTTGGGGTGAGGGAATTATAGATGCAACAACCTCCCTTAGTTGTCAAAGACAACACCTCATATATGATCTTGTGAAGGCCGGTAATGAGGCTAATGATTATTCTAAAGTCTCTAAAATCTCAAAGGACCTATCTAAGAAATCTCTGAGTTTCCTAAGTTGCCAACGGACTCCCATATATTTTATTTTAAAGAACCATAAATTTTATAAGGGGGAAAACAACTTCCAGAGATTGTCCTATAAGATTAATCGAAATGCACCTAAGTTGCCAAATGACTCACATATATTTTATATAAAAAAAACCATAAATGTTATAGGGGAAAGCAACTCCTTCCTGAGGAAATCTACGGTGTCAAAACTTGATGTTCTGAAAGCTTATCTGATTTTGGAACTGCCGTAATTTCATCCATGTCATGACTTTCTGACTCTGACTCGGTCAGCTGGAAAGGTCATATATTATTTTTATTCCTAGTACTACATTGGAGTTTTATATTTTGATGGGTTATGTTTGTTCATAGGTGATGGGTGATAAAGGGAAGACAGCAAGACAAATTGTGGAAAGCTTAATCGCTGAGGATGGATGGAAAGGTTTCTATAGGGGGCTGGGTCCTCGGTTTTTCAGCATGTCAGCCTGGGGAACCTCGATGATATTGGCTTACGAGTACCTGAGTATGTTCTCCTCACTATATTAACCTGCACTCTATTCGTATTTATGTTTTTAATTGTTAGTATAACTAGAATTTGATATTGATGGGGCTAATGCGTATGTTTTTTAATCTACACAATGTCCAAGTCCAATTAAAAACACCAATCCAACATATGTTTCGACGAGTACCCCGAAGATCTTTGTCAAGGAAATTTTATGGATGTTGATGTGTTCAAAGAAAATATTCGTCTGTTATGTCAATCCTTTCCTTATAAAAATCACCATTTTGAGCCTTATCCTAAACTAGTTACCTTTTGTGATTGTTAGGACGGAATATACTTAAATCTACAGCAAGTTATCTACTTTGATTTAACAGTCTGAGATATTTGTTGAATCTTTCTGTTGTATTTGTTCTGATTTGATGTTGTTCTGCAAAATTTAGAGCGGCTGTGTGCAAAAGATGAACAGACTTGACCTCAGCAGAGCCAAAGCTTGTTTGGTTTCAACTCTTTTTTGCCCTCACAACAAGGCATAGATTTCTATCCACACTTCAATTGCAGATAAGTATTGCCGTTGAAGCGTTCGTGTATTGACTAAGTGAATGAACAGAATTTCATTCATCCTAAAACCACATTGATTTTTTTTTGGGGAGAAGATCAGAATAGCTCCTGAATTTTTGGGACATTCATCACAATGAATAAACTCAGGTCAATTAGTGAATGTAAGCTTAGGGTGTGTTTGGCCCATGGGTTTGGATTTGGATTTGGATGGGTTTGGCATCCAAATCCAAACCCATGTTTGGAGCAAGGTGTTCCAAATCCTTGGTTTTGAAACTCATTCCCATGGGTTACAACAATACAACCCCATGGGTTACAATAGTGTAATCTCATGGAATTTGTTCCATGTTTTTCTCATCCATTTGTCGACTACTTCGACAACTCCGATAAAACTCCGGCGACCACCGACGACCATCGATAACGACAACTCCGGTAAAAACTCCGGCGACCACCGACAACGACAACTTCGATAAAAACTCCGACGACGCGCCAACAGCGGTACCACTTTGGCAACAACTCCGGTGATAACTCGGCGACCACTCAACAACCACCGACAACGACAACTCAGGATGACCATACCGACGCGACCACTTTGGCAACAACTCCGACGACCACCCGACACCATCGACAACGACAACTCCGACGACCACACCACGACTAGCGCTGATCATGACTGCCTCCGAAAAACACTTGATTTTCTATTTCCTCTTCAACAACTCCGACGACTAGCCACCACTGATGGTTGCCTCAACGACCTTTTCAACAACAACTCGACGACTCGATGACCACCAACAACCAAAAATCCAACGACCACCTCGACAATCCCACCACCTCATCAACTTGACCACTCCAACAATCCGACAATGTAGTCAATTTTTTAAAAGGTTAAAATAAAACTAAAAATGGCTAATAAACATTTTTTATCTTTTCTCAACACGTTTGAATTTTGTGAAATTTTTATTTAAAAAAAAATAAAAACAACTTGGTATTTTTTTTTAATGTACACTCAAATGACTCAATTTTGTAATTTCTTTTTTAAAAGTTAGAAAAAATGAATTTTTTTTTTCTTTCGCACAAAGGCGCTTTATGTTCTTTTGTTTCGTGTTAGTTGCAACACTTTTGGACGATGTATTTGTATGTGTAAACTCGTGGTAGGGGTGTTAAAAAAACTACCTAAATTGAAAGTTTCATGGAAAAATTACTTAAAAAATTGATCCATGTTAGACATTAACTTCTACAATTCACATAAGATCAATTACAAAAATTTGAAATGAATAAAATAGCTAAAAGAAAAAAGGTGAAACAAAATCATCTGAAACCTAGAGTTCGAAAAATCGCATCCAAGACACACGCCTCTGATTCCTGAGCTCGTAACACTGCAGACTTTTAAACACATGTTTTTCGATTCCTGCGCTCGTAACATCGCTGCACCCCAAACACGATTTACGATTCCTGGCTTGTAACTCCTCGGGACAAACCTCCAGAGCTTCGATTCTCGTGATTTTGATTCCAACTCGCACTCCCAAACAACCCCTTAGTGTTCTCACATTGTATTTTACTAACAAAATGAGTTATTTACCAAATATTATTCTTGATGAATCTTTTTAATACATGGGACTATATTATCCTTCTCTTCATCTTCATAATATTCATCCTCATCCGTGTCATCAGTAACTGCTCATGTTTTTATTTGTTTCAATTATAGAAATTAAAATATGCATCAGGCAGTAAGAGGGGAAAAAAAGTAGAGGTAATAACACACAATAAGGGCATTTCATTAAGCGGCTGGTGTAGAAATAGTCGTACGTATATCAGCACGTGAGAATGACCTTATATGTTCTTTGCAGAAAATAATGTGACAATGTGATTTAGCCAACAAATTTATCTTCAACTTTTGCGTTCAAGTTTTGCGTTTAGTTACATTATTAGCTCTTTCATTTAATTATTTTTAATTATTTAATTAAAATTTATTTTTTATATATATATTTTTTTTCCTTCTCCTTTCTTCTTCTTCCTTTCACGACATTTGGGTGTAGGCGAGCTAGCGTCAATGGACGCGAAAAAATAAAAAATAAAATTTTAATTAAAAATTGAAAATAATAAAATTTTAATAAACTAATATTTTTAATAAAAAAAATAGGTGTCACACGACTCACACCACTATTTGTTTTAAATATTAATAAAATAATATGTTTGAATTAAAAATAATTAAATAATAATAAAATAACATTTTTTAAAATAAAAATATATGCCACGTCTACCTTAACGAACCAACCAGACGTCTTATGTACTAAGAGAACAAACATCGTAACTTGTAGTAGCAAAGTCTAACGGCAAGCCAGAAGAGAACAAACGTTTAATTTTTTTTTTAAAAACATTTGTCTTTTTTTTAAAAAAAAAACAAAATCATAAGGACAGATTAAACATTCCGAGAATGGTGTCCGGAACTAGTGCTCTGTTCACTTAACATATCTTCATTCATAAACGACGACGCCGTGAAATCAGAGCCACTGAGCACGGTGGCGAGGTGGCTTTTATACGACTCACTCCGAAGAGAACCCACCGTCGATTTGATCGGAGAAAATGGCTCCTCCGGATAACTCAATTCGTCGTCGCCACAATTCCCATCTGCTTCCTCCTGCAACTGCAAGATGAACCTTAATTTCTCCTCCACCACCGCCATCGTCGGCCGGTTCTTCGTCTGATCGTTGATACAGGCAGTCGCCAGCTCCAAGTACTGCTTCAAACAATCCCGCGAAATCTTTCCCTTCAAATTCGGATCAACAATTTCATAAACTATCCCTTTCTCCAAGCACTTTCTAGCCCACAGCGTTAGCTTGAACTTCTCTTCTCCAGCGAGGGGGTCCAGCGGTTTTCTTCCACAGAGCACTTCGAACAAGATGACGCCAAATGAGTACACGTCGGATTTTTCCGTCACCTTAAGACGGCGGTGATATTCCGGGTCCAAATACCCCCATGTCCCTTTCACTGCCGTGCTGACCGCCGTGTTGCTCTGCCCCAATTTCGACATCCCGAAATCGGAAACTCTTGCGACCCATTTTTCGTCTAGAAGGATATTTGACGTCTTCACGTCGCGGTGGATGATGGGTCGATTGACGCCGGTGTGGAGATAGTTTAGTCCACGCGCCGCCCCGTAGCAGATTTCAAGGCGCTTCTTCCATGGCAGAGGAGAATTTGGGGTGTCGTAGAGATGGTCTTTGAATGTTCCGTTAGGCATAAATTCGTAAACTAGCAGCATTTCTTTACCTTCCATGCAGTATCCGATGAGTGATACAAGGTTGAAGTGGCGGAGCTCTGATAACAATTCGATCTCCGTTTTGAATTCTTGTTCGCCTTGTTGGGATTCTGGGTTCAGCCGTTTGATTGCGACGGTGAGATCCTCTTCATCCTCGAAAATTCCTTTGTAGACGGCACCAAATCCTCCGACTCCGATCTCTCTCTCCTTGTTGAAATAATCTGTCGCTTCTAAAATCTCCTCGAAGGTGAAAATCCGGCACCGTCGTTGCGGTAGCAAAGAATCCTCTGTCGTTTTCTTCTTCTTCTTCTTCTTTCTCTTCCTCTTCTTCTTACTCTGTTTCCATATGACCACAAATCCAACAAGAGAGAATAATATGGCAAAACCCACGGCGCCGCACACGGCGGCGATTATCACCGTTGCATTTGACTTGTTGGCTAATGGTTTCATTTCAGGCGGCGGTGGAACCGACCCCGGTGGATTGGGTACTGCGAGATTAGTGCCATTGCTCTGTTTGAACACTTCGATACCATTCAAAATTGCATCGTAGCTCTCACTCGGTAATGGGTATAAATCAACAAAGATAAATGGAGCACCCCCATCCGCCAACAATACATTATAGTCCTTGTACATCGGAGAATTGACGGAATCCATATGGAGAGCATCAACTTTTCGGTTATTTATAAACACTGTGAAACGCCTCTGTTTTTCATGAAACGGATTTGCCTGAATTTGGCAAAAATGGAGCCTCACCAGATAATTGAATCCGACATCAACGGGCAAGTCCAACGACAAATTTCTTAACAAATTGAAAGTTTGATTAAGACCCATAATTAAAGCAGATTGATAAACTGAATCGGTGGCTGTAAAGTTAGGAGTGGAAGTTGTGTAGTTTATAGAAGCAGAGTAATTTTCTATTGCGACAACAAAAGAACTTACGTACTTATTATTCCCAGTCCATGTTCGGTACATGCCAGAATCTTCACTCGGCTGGACGTCCTTGCCACCGAGGTTTTTCCGATGATAAAGTTCAAGGGCAACGTCGTTTCTGATCATCGCCGCCGCCCCCTGTTCCGCCGAATTGTAGTAGAGATTTTCCGGCATGGATATGACTTCAATTCCGTTGACGAATGCATAATAATTCGGAATTGGGGTGAAAGTGATGCTCAATTTCGGGGTTTCTCCGGCAACATTGACACAGAATTCTTTGGCGATGAAGAGCTGGCGGGAGAAATCGGCGAGGAGGGCGGCGCTGAAATTTTTTAAGAGAGTGAACGGGCCAATTTGAACGGTGAAGAAGGCGTCGTATTTGAGGAATTCATCGTATGTTTCCGGTAAGAAGTAGAGGCGAATGAATTTGGGGCCGGCGGTGACCGGAAAAGAGTAGGTGAACGGAGAGCGAGAGAGGCGAACGGTTTTGTAGAGGGGGTCGTTGACGATGTTGGCAAGGGAGGACTTAGTAGTGGACTTGCTGGCGGCATTTGGTTGGTCGGACGGAGAGAATTTGGTACCGACATCGCCGGTCCAATTCCGGTCGTCCAGTGCGATTCTGGAAGCGGAGCTGCCGCAGTCGACGGCGATATTATCGATTGGGACGTAAGAAATGCAAGGAAGAAGGTGGAATAGAAGAAGGAAGGAGAAGATTTGGAAGAGAAAGGGAAGGATTTTCATGGGAAACAATTAACATGAAGAAGAAAGGAGACTTTTTTTTCCCTTTCTTCTTCTTCTGCAGATTGCAACTGTAATTAATGGAGGTTTTTGAGTGAAAAGTTCCTTTTTCATCAAAGATGAGGCAAGTTAATGCTTATACTTTTTTAAAGTTTGAAAGGAGAAGAAAAGAAAATATGATTCAATTGCAATCTCAGACTTTACTTCTTTTTCAAAGTAGAAAAATGTGTTAAGTTTCTTTCAGATTGATCAAGAAAATTTTCCTAACAAACTTGGACCTAAAGAAAAAAAAAATTAACACATTAGTCTTCAACTTTTCAAAATAACAATTTTTGACTTTTCATTTCGGTTAATTTTAACAAATTAATAACATAGCTTTAAATATGTGTAGATACTATTTTTTTTTCGTACCACTCCCATGCTAATATGACCTTGATTTGGATGAACATTGGACAAGTAAATATTAAGAAAATAGTATAGCAAGAACTAAAATAGTTATTTTAAAAAGTGTAAGGATTAAAATAGATATTTTGAAAACTCAAGGACGAAGATAAAATACACCGAAAAGTTTAAGAACCAAAATGGACCATTTTAAAATTTAGGGACTGATGAGTGTAATTTATGATACATTTTTAAGAATGTATGACACTTTTAAAGGCATTATCGAACATTTTCATGCATCGAAGTGTTTAATTTGTAGGAATTGAAAAATCAAGAGAAAATTGATCAAAGGAGAAGGAACAATGACAAAAAGGGACCTTCTTGGGCGAAATTTGGCCATGGAGTAAAGAAGGAAAAATAAAATACAATGTTGTCTAATAAGGATAGCGTTGCAACACTGTTTTATAAGCGTTGCAATGCTACCACGATTTGATTTTGTAAATAAGGGAACAAAGGAACAACGTTGCAATGTTGCCCCATAAATTTGTAGTTTGTACATTCATATAAGAAGAGCCATTTTAGAGATACCTAATCCCTAATTTCCGTAGAGGCACTGTTTGGAGTCTTAACAACCCATCACATCTGTCAGAAATGAGTGTTGGCATGCTTCGGCCAGTTTTTCTCTATTTACTTTGTTTTTGTTAAATTTAGGAGTTTGGTGAGTTGTTTTAGAATGAAGTATGTATGTTAGACTTTTGGTTGATTGTTTTTTTTATTAAGACTATGTTGATTTGTGAATTTATATGATTGCAATATCTTTTATCCATCTCTTTATATTGTTTTAACCTTTGACCATGGTTTTGAATGTTTAACTAAATTTAGCTAGAGAAGGTTAGTTTAGTTGTAGACCACTAGATGCATTACTAAGGTTAATCTATTGCCTGATAATGAATAGGTTAATTTTAGAAGCCTTGAGAATTTCTGTCATGTGTAGTCATGTGGAAATAGACTGAAAGGTTGATTTGTAACTTTGCATGAGTTTTTTCAATTGGGCTTCAAATAGTCGATTGAATACTTTATAATTCTTGGCTTAGGATTGTTGCATGTTCCATAGTTTCTTAGTCAAGTTCATAGTTGTGATTCATGGTTTACAATTTATCAAATATTTCTCTAAAATTGAACCTCACTTGTGTAAATATTAGTTTAGATTTTATTAATTCTCAAAATCCAATCTAAAGTTGTATCTCTCTATATAAAATTGAATATGAGTAACTATAATACTTAATTAATATTGAACTTCAGTCTCTGTGGATGACTCCGACTACTATCATTGCAAAATTCTTTAAAAAAAATCTTTATGTAGTCTTATTTTTTAAATTTAACTTTGATAAATCAGACAAGCATAACATGAAAAAAATTCACCCCATCAGAGATCAAAATGGAAAACTTAGGGTCCGTTTGATAACGTTCCCGTTTCCTATTTCTTGTTTCTCATTTTTTAAGAAACATATCACTTGTTTGATAATTCATCATATTTCTTGTTTCCAAAATTTAAAAAACGTTTCTAAAATTTGGACTAAATTTTGGAAACTACAAATAGTAGTTTCTCTATTTTGTTTCTTTTTATTTTTAAGCGTTCTTAATATATTCTAAGTTCTTCCCGTGGCTTGTTGGTGAAGTGCACAGTTATATTTCAATACCATTTAGTAGGTCGCGTGTTTGAATCCCATGTACACTAATAGTGCTCATAATATCTTAATTAATTCAACTACGTCTAATTAGTAGTTAATGGTATTTTAAAATAATGTGGGGTCCAATATTATTTAAAAGGTTTCCTTAAATACTATTTACATGGTTAATGATAAATGGATCAAGTAATTCTTTCCGTTTAGCACTAATAAAATTTCCCTTTTATCCCAAAGTTTACCTACATTATTTAATTTAGTGTCAAATATTTAAAAAAAGTCTTATTCTAGTTTTAAAATTTACCTAATTTCTAGAGTTGATCTTCTATTTGGAAAATTAATTTTTGGTTAAATTAATCTTTGATTTTATGGATTTTTTTTAGTTCAACAACATATTGAGAATGGAGGGATTTGAACTTTTAACTTATTGCTCGAAATTATACCATAATCAATTGAGGTATGTTCAAGGTGAGTCAGATTGGCTCAACTTAATTCCAAAGGTTTGATATTGACTTGATTTCAATTTAGTTGTCCCTGAGATTCCAATTTACTTATGGAAAAAAAGTACAATATATATTCCTAATTAACTTCTTTAAATTAGTCTCTTTCTCAAAATTTCTTTAAATTAGTTTTTTTTTTTTAATTTCTTCTTTAAATTAGGTTAAAATATAATGTTTACCTCGCGAGAAAAAATATTGTGGTACGGTAGTAATACATATTCTATAAATTGATATACTATTTTATATCATGGTCCCATATATCATTAAAAAAATATAAATAAATTATCATATATAATATTAACCGACCATCTTTCATGCTATTCTCATTTATTTATCTATTATTATTTTTTGAGTTCAACGACATATAAAGATGGATATTCAAATCTATAATATTATAATATACATGATATAATGTCTCAACTAATTGAATTATGCTTAATTAATAAGTTTACTTAATGACATTTTAAAATAATGTAAATAATGTGAGTCCAATATTATTTAAGAATTATATAATAAAGAATAGTGTGAATAATGAAAGGAGTGTATAACATGAAAGTATTGGAAATTTTCCTTAAATAATATTTACATGGTTAATAATAAATGGAAGTAATTCTTTCCATTTAGCACTAAAAAAATTTCATTTATCCCAAAGTTTATCTAGAGTTGATCTTCTATTTCAATTTTTTTTTTTTTTTGTTAAATTAACATATTTGATTTTAGAGTTGTTTTTAGATCAACAACATATAGGAATGAAGAGATTTTGAACCTTAACCTCTTACTTAAGAGTATATATCTTAATCAATTAATGTATGCTGAATGCTAGCTAAATTGGCTTAACTTAGTTCTAAAGATTTGATATTAGCTTGATTTCAATTTAGTTCTCCTAAAATTTCAATTTAGTTTTTATAGTTTAATTAATTCTTACAAATAGTTTTCTAAACCATTTTTTACTACTTCGAAATCTTATCTATTTTCTTCTCATTGCCACATGAAAATTAAAAATAAAAGTGTCATTTATTCCATATGATATGATTTGTTATAGTACAAATGGCTGGTGAGATTTGCCTAAATGATGGGGATCTAATAGAAAATTTCGTAACCCTAGATAATACCAAATTGACTAATCCAAGCTCAAAAATTAAATTGAAACTTTTAATTAAAATCGTAAGAACTAAATTAAACATGGACCAAATTGATAAGTTTACCTAACCTCTTTTATGAAAGCTAGCTTTTATTTTTGTCGCATCCATATAAGATCGGTAAAACTCAAATTTTACATAGATGTTAATCAACAATAAAGCAAATTTATGTCATTATTTATTTCGTTAGTACTTCTAAACTCATTTTGACTATGATTATGAAGGTTGAATTTAAACTTGTTGAAACTTTGAAAGACTAATATAAAATATTAAAAAGGAAAAGTTTAGGAACCAAATAATTAAAAGGATTATGGTTATGGGTCCAAAATTCTACATTGCTAAGAAACTAGAAGATCTCAAAACCAATTGGTAATTGTTGGGAATGACTATGGGCCATTGGCCCATTACAAGTATAAAGCATAAAATGTCCCACATGGATAGAGTTTCAAGTGGGAATGGGTTTATATGTGTAAGCATGTTAATAAGAATGCATCTATGGTAATAAGATCTATTCTACACACGCTGCACTTGCCGTCCGTCCGATCGGATGGGCTCGAGTTAATGCGCTTGCGCGAAAAAAAAAGAATTTTTATTACATCTCACTTTATTATTTTAGGCTAAGGCTTTTTAAAATTAGGGTTTGTACAGAACACAAGAAAAACGAATATCTTTTCTCTTTTCATAGTCTTCTTCCTTTTCGATTCTGAGCAAGTTTGTATTGATTCCAAATCGTCCTCTAACGAGTGCACGTTCGAGGTCGATGTTGTGTTAACCTTGGGGAGCAACCGGCTAATATGATTCGCACCAAGGTCGTGCCGAATTTGCTTTCAGGGCAGTGGTTACACGACACAACAATATCTTTCGGATTCTCTTCCATCATTCTGAAAGCAAATTATGTCGATCAAATCCGGAAAGGTTCTTCCAGATCTGTCAAGTTGGAACCACTCGATGGAGCAAATTACCGTCGTTGGTCCCGAAAGTCGTTGATTTTCTTGAGCAACCTGAGGTGGACTATGTTCGACCACGAGAATATTGGATCGGGACCGATCCAACCTTGCCGATTCGCGCACCTCTTTGCCCCCGCTCTTCCGATCCTCGAAAATTTTGAGAAAGATAACAAATCTCTTTCGGATTCTCTTCCATCATTCTGAAAGCAAATTATGTCGATCAAATCCGGGAAGGTTCTTCCAGATCTGTCCAAGTTGGAACCACTCGATGGAGCAAATTACCGTCGTTGGTCCCGAAAGTCGCTTGATTTTCTTGAGCAACCTGAGGTGGACTATGTTCGACCACGAGAATATTCGGATCGGGGCCGATCCAACCTTCTTTGATTCGGCGCGCACTCTATCGCCCCTCTTCTTCCTGATCCTGAAAATTTTGAGAAAGATAACAAGACAGTAAGGGGTCATTTGCTCAACCATATGATAGATTCTTTGTTTGATCTGTTCGTCATTCAGAAATCTGCAAAGGTCATCTGGAGTACTCTCGAATCCAGATATGGTGGCGACGATGCTGGCAGGAGAAAGTACGTTGTCGGTAAGTGGTTGCAGTTTGAGATGAAAAATGACAAACCGGTGATGGACCAGGTTCATGAGTATGAGAATCTGGTGGCCAATGTTCTGTCTGAAGGGATGAAAATGTGTGAAATCCTTCAAGCAAATATTTTGCTTGAAAAATTTCCACCCTCCTGGAGTGATTACCGTAATCACCTGAAACACAAGAAGAAAGATTTGACTCTACAAGACTTAATCAGTCACATCCGTACTGAAGAAGCCAACAGCATGAAAGATAAATATTTGAATTACGATTTTTAAATTGCATTAATGCTAACTTGGTTGAATCTTTTATTGCATCAAAAGACATGTTCAATTACAAAGGAAAACAGGTTGCAAAAGAAAAAACATTGCAAAAAAAGGGACATCATTTTAAGGCCGCTGGTGGACGAATTGAGAAGTCCAAGCTGATATGCTACGTTTGTGGGAAACCAGGACACAAATCATATCAGTGTAACCAGAGGAAAGGGAGACCAGATCAAAATCCTGGACCTGTCAGACCTGCTCCACAAGCCAACATTGTGGAAGATGAAATTATTGTTGCTGTGGTCGTAGAAGCAAATCTGGTGGAGAACAAGTCTGACTGGATTCTTGATACTGGAGCTTCGAGACATTTCTGCTCAAACCGAGACCTGTTTCATGACTTCCAAGACAAAGATGTCGATGGTGAATGTGTGTTCATGGGTAACTCAACACTTCTTTGAGTCCTTGGAAAAGAGAAGATTCTACTAAAACTTATACGGAAAAACTTTATCTCTCACGATGTATTGTATGTTCCTTCATTGCGTAGAAATTTGGTGTCCGGGAGGAGTTTGTTGAACAAAGCTAGACTTATGATTGTGTTTGAGGTGACAAGGTCCATTATCACCAAAAATGGTGACTTTGTGGGTAAGGGATATTTGGTGATGGTTTGTTTGTTTTGAATCTCGCTTTTATTTCTCCCGCAATGAATGAAAATTCCTCTCGTTCGCTTATGTATGGCATGGTAGACTAGGACACGTAAATATTGCATCCATTAAAAGGCTAAAGAACCTGCATCTGATCAATGTTTCAGAATCACATGAAAATAATAGATGCTCAGCATGTGTAGAACCAAAGTTCGCAAAAAAAGCCTTTTAAATCAATTATAGCGTAAATCTTTGAATTACTAGAATTAATTCACTCGGTGATCGATACCATATTAGATTATATGGGGTTCCATCTCAAAACCAATTGGTAATGAGAGGAGTAACCCACACATATCTTATATATTGTGAAGTTTCTCACCACTTTTCCAATGTGGGATCCTCAACAAACCCGTTTGGTAAGATTCTCTTTTATAGAAACTAAAGAAGAACAAGAAGCTTGATTTTGTTGTTTCTTAAATTTCTATGCAAGTTTGGAAATGTTTTTGAAAATAGTAAAAAAAAAAAAAAAAACTTTGTTTCTGTTTTTTTAATGTTTCATGCATGCATCCCCATATATTTTTTTAGTTTCTACACCAATCTCTTCCCTCTCTTTTCTCTCTCTTTCCTTCTCATTTTTTCCTTTTAATATTTTTTTTTATCTTTTCGTTTTTTCTTCTTTTTTATTTCTATTTTCACTTATTTCTTCCATCCTAATCTTTTTTTTCTTTTACAAGTTCCTTATTTTTTTTTTTATTTTCTCCTTTCATTTAAGTTTTCTTTTTTTTTTCATTCTTTTTTTTACTCTTTTAGTTATTATTTTCTATTTAAATCTATATTATTTTTCCTTTTTGATACGATTTTAATTTTTTTTATTAAATAAGTAAACTAATAATGTACTTCATATATTTATCATTATATATATATATATATATTTATTTTTTTCTTATTTTACTTGCGTGTATTATGACTAATGTGTTCTTAAAGAATAATAATAATAAAGTTTATTATTAAATTAAAGAAATGTGGCTATATTCGATTATGTAAACTTAGACAATTTTACAAATCAGTCAAATTGAACTAATTCGTATAAGCTTAAAATCATTTAAAGTGAATTGATTAGAGTGAGAAATAACATTATTACAAATCAAATTCGAATAACATTTAAAGGATAAATTGTATTATTATTATTAATTTTTTTGTTGGACCTAAATAAAATACTATAAACTATTTATAATTATTTTATATTTATTTTAATACATGTTATATGGTTTATTATATTATATTTACTAAATTTTATTCTTACTACTAGACAAGAAAAAGAAATAAAATAGTTATTAAACATGTTTCTGTTTTTAGTTTTAAAAAATCAAAAACAAAAACAAAAAACAAAAACATTATCAGACGGGTCTTAAAAAACAAAAACACTTTTAAACGACCCCCTAATTGTTGATAATTAGTTTATGATAAATCAAGTTAGGTAGGGCTTAAGAATAATAGGAAGCATATGTGTTGATACAATTATTGAAGGGACCCGAAAGAGTAAATTATTGATGACAATGATAATATTTACAATGAAGAAACCTTTTTTTTTCTTTCTTTTTTTTGCTTTTGTATCTTTGTCTTTTCCTTTTTGCAATGACTTTTGTATTTAAGTCTTCTTACTTTTCTATATTTAATACAAAACATTGTCAGAGAAAGTTGAATTTGTGACTTTTTATTATTAAAGTTAAAAAGTTAAAGTTAGCCTTAGCTAGCTTTGTCCAATCCAAAGCATTTCACAAAGGAAGAGTTGAGTTTACATCTCGATAGTGAAGCAATAATGTGTTGCTAAGGAAAAGTATAGCGGGGTACAAAATTGACCTTAGGCAATAAAGATTAGTGCAAAATATTATAGATTACAAATATCAAAAAAGTGATATGGAGGTTTTAAAATAATTGTGAAGATATTTGGTTCTTAATAATTTTGAAAAGGTTGGTTGGTAGGATTATAAGTGGAACATATTTCATTCGAGTTCCTAAACTTTGAAGTGTATTCTATATTTTAATCATAAACATTTAAAATGTTTATTTTGATTCGTAAACTTTAAAAGTAAAATCATAAAAAAAAAAGTGTGAAAGTTAAAAAATTAAAATCATGTTCAACCTTAAAAAATTTGTTGGTTGGTAGGATTATAAGCCGAATTTACTTTAATGAAATTTTTACGATAAGAATTAATTGTTACAAAATTTAAAGTACGAGCACTAAAATGTGTTACAGACCAATTGTTCTGTAACTAAATTGTTATAAACTAAAGTTTATAAATTAAATTGATATTTTCATGAAAATTAACAACAAAAATGTATCTTAATCAAAATATTATAGGTTCTAAATTTATCTTCATACTAAAATCTCTAATTTGGTTATAAAAAGTTTAAGAATTTACTTTAATCTCTGAAATATACACTATTACATTCCAAATTCATCATCACATGGATGCTAGATAATAATAGAAAATGAGTCAATATTTTTTGTAAAAAAGTTTTAATTAAAAAAAAACTAGATTAACTTATCAAAACACCAAATAAATATTTTGGAGATAACAACCAAACGGCAGTAGTTGAACTAAAATAACATTCTTTAACCAAAGTTTCTTTCGCCGAACAAAAACAACCAATTTTATCCAAAGTTTGGAAAAGGAAAACAGAAAACTATTTCTAAGGATAATTATATCATTGTTATCGAAAATTCGAAATAGCTATTCCCACGTGAACGACCCTGCAAAAATTTTAAATGGGAGGAAACTGGAAAGCATATTTCCGCCAGGAAAAGAACGACATGTCGCATGGCCTTTTGCTTTTTCCACTTTCACGACTTTATTCGTCTTTGTGGAATTGGGATGATAAATATTTAGTAGGACCCAATTGATAATTTATATAATAATATACAAAAATAAAATTGACAATTTTAAAAGATTAAAGGAACCGAAACCCAAAATTTGCCTAAAATATCAACAACTATTTGATGTATTTAGTTTAAAACATTCTCATGCATTAGCACAGCTCTCCAAAAACTTTCTAAATTAAAATCCTTAGATATGGAGCCAACAAGCAGGGGCGGATTTACCATAGGCTCAGGGGGCTCGAGCCCCCCTCAAATTTTTACATTTAATAATATGTATAGAAAAAGTCAGATCAAATAACAAAAAATGTTTCTAGCATAATGGTTAATAGGTTATAAGCCCCCCTCAAGTCCCAGATTCAATCTCTGGTTTGTTTGTACAATTTTAAATAATTTTTTCCAATGTCATATTCAAGCCCCCCTCGATATAAATTCTCGATCCGAACAAGAATATAGCTCAATGGTATAAAATATGACTTATGATAAATAGGCCAAAAAAGATTTGAAACTCTATCTCCAAATATTAATATTGTTGAAGTAAAAAAAATAATAATTATATGAAAAAAAAAAAAAAGAGAGGAAAAAGAAAGCAAACGAATATAGGCCATTTAATTCAGGTACAAAATAAAGAGTAAAAGGTTAAAATATAGTGCCCTCATTTTCTAATTTAGCTCTCAAATTTCTGAAAAGCCCTATCTTACCTTGATCCCTAAAACAATATGAGTACAAGTGGATCCCTTTTTTGTGGTAGTAATTTTTAGTTTTAGAGATTAAATTCATTCGATTTTAGTCTCCATATTTTCAATATCAAAATTTAGTCTTCCTAACTTATATTAAGTCTTAAAATAAGCCTTTTTCGTCAATTTCAAGTTAATTTTTATTGAACGTGATAAAACAATAATAATAGTATACATTTATGAAAAAACACACCATGTGAATATATTAAGTCTTTTCTGTTGGGAAAAAACTCCCACCACTAGGAATAAACAGAAATAAGTGAGAAATTAAAAGAAACCAACAAAATAAGAGACACAAGAATTTACGTGGAAAAACTCCAAACCCGGAGCAAAAAATCACGAACAGAAAGAAATTTTCACTATGTGTGTTACAATCACATAGAATTCTCTCCCCGACCCCAATTACAAAAACACTCCCCCAAAACTTTATACCACTCACACCTTCTTTCCACACTCAAACCAGAAAATATAAAGAGAGAATTTAACTAGAGCTAGTGTGTTTCTAATTGGGATGCTTTGAAACCAAAGCCATAGTGTCAGGAGTCCATCACTTTCTTGCACCTTTCAGATTTGGGACAATTTCACTTCTAATATATTGCCAAAAACCCAACAATTTCCACCTTTACAAGATATTTGAATAATCCACATCTCTTGTTGTATCATTGTCTTTACTGACAATCATAATCCTCAACACAGAGAACTATAACCTACTTCACTATAAAAGTAGACCACTTGGAATGCCACCTCCCAAGACTTTTCTTTTTCGTCACATGTCGATATACCCAGTTGAAATTTATGGTGCAACTTCCACCTACTTAGCTCACCCGAAATTTCTTCATCCATCGACATAACTCCCACCACACACCTTTCATAACCGCCAAGTCAATGCCCGTGTGCAAACTTATGGAACCGCTAACATCACATCCTTTATCATGGCAAAGCGGACATACTAAAAAGGATGAATTTTGTCTTTCTTCAGAAGATGCCACCATCTTCCCTAACGACAAATCATGTTAGCATCCGAACCAGAGCCTTTTGACGAACTTACTCTGTTAGGACAATTTCTTTTCATGTGTTCAGACTGCCCGCCTTCCCAGCAACCTTTTTTTTTTGCATGAAGTATTTCTTCTTCTTCTTCTAATTCCAAACTGTCATGTTGGACTTCTTAGAACTTTTGCTGGCACCACCACTGGACTCCGTTGGACCACCATCACCGCTTAACTTTTCAGGAAGACCGAAGTCTTCCCTTCAAATCCTTGTGTAACCCAGATTGTATCGGCACATCTTTGACTTGCACTTGGCACAAGCCAAAAAATTTTCCGTCAAATTTCTCCACATCAATCTTTACTGGACTCATAAAGCTTGATATATCTGCTTCCCTCCTAGTGAATCTGCAAATAGTGAACAACTATAGCCCAGAAATAATCGAGAAATTAAAAGAAACCAACAAAATAAGAGGCACAAAAATTTACGTGGAAAAACTCTGAACCCAGAGAAAAAAACCACAAATAGAAAGAAATTTCCACTATGTGAAAAATTGTTACAATCACATAGAATTCTCTCCCCGACTCAAATTACAAAAACACTCTCCCAAAATTTTATACCACTCACACCCTTCTTCACAAAGAATATAAAGAGTAGAGCTAGTACACCAAGTTTAAAGTGTTTTTAACTGTGATGTTTTGAAACCAAAGCCATAAACTCGTTTTATAGTTTGCCAAAAACCCAACATTTTCTAGGGAGGCTTCGATGACTTCAAAATTCAGAAACCGACCAATCTCACTACTCAACAACAGCGCCGCCACCACCTCACCACTGTGCGTGGCTTTGGCCTTCCTTAAACTCCAAGCCCTGCAATTGCTCGAGCACTGGATGGTCGCGACCATCACTGCCGCCAGTGCCACTGCCAAAACAAACGATCACCTTTTTTTTTCCTCTTTATGTTTGTGGTCTTTGTGAAGGTGGGATTGTTGGTGGGGAACTTTTATAATGGGAATTAAACAATCTTGGACATGGAGAAGGGATTTGCTTCTCTTATTTTTCTTTTGGTTAAATAATATAATATATATTTTATGATAATATTTTAGAAGCGTCAATTTTGTTAGAATGCTAGAATTGCTTGATGATAGACTTACCTAATATGATAATCATAAGTGAATTGGAAGAAAATTTAAAGTGCGAGCCCTTTGAGGGAGTAGAAAGTTCTTAATTCCTCTAAATTTTTAATTATTAATTGGCGTAGGCTTTTTTACTTAATTTTCTTATCATTGAATTGGTCTAAAACTTATTCTTTAAATTTCTACCTAGCGTGCGAATTAATAACATGTTATGTAAATTTATAGTTAGCTAGTCAATTTTTACCTTATCAATAAGAAGGGTATAATTAAAAAAATGTTTAAACATAATAGACTAAAGTAAAAAGATGGAGGAAAACATTTGTGCAGCCTTACTTTTCCTAAAGTGTGGTTGGTGACAATATGACATTATTGGATTCTCTTATACATTCCTTCACACTCTCACTATTTCAGCCATATAAAAAAAAGGTTTAATTAAAGTTTACAACTTTGGAGATTGTGTCTTATTCATTAAAAAAAAAGTTGTGACTTTTTCTAAAAATAAGAGTCGAAAACAATCATGAACTTGTACAAATTTTGTGTTCAGAACTAGATGATCAACTAATTTGGCATTTTGCTAACAAGATCATAGTTCAATTGACATCAAGTATGACTTATAATCAATATAACCAAGAGTTCGTGAGTTCGAATGCTGCTCACCCCCAATTGTTGATGTACTAAAAAAAAACTAATTTGGCATTTTAACATTCACAAAATGATCTATTTGACAAAAAGACTGAACAATCTTGAGTCTAATAAATCAATAAAGTTTTTTTTTTTAAGAAAGATAATATAAATTTGTATCATATAAATAGATCTTGAACTTTTGAAGTTACAACTAAGTACTCCATCTAAAAGTTTAAACAACAAAAACTTAGATGGTAGGTAGCAAACAAAGAACAAAAAAATTAATAAATAACCAAAACAATCTCAACACATTTGGAGATATATATATGTGGAAGAAGAGAAAAGAAGATGAGTAATATCATTGATCTTATTTGACACATACAAACAACAACGCAACCAAACCCCATACCCATTACATGGGAAATTTGCAATAACAACTCCTCACACACAAACCAAAAAAAAAAAAAAAAAAAATGGCAATACAGAAGAAGATGCAGAGAAATTAAAAAAAGACACAAAAAGCTGAGAAGAGAGAGTGGCAATTAATATATATATATATATATGGAATTAAAAGGGTTGGGGTTAATGAGTAATTAACAGGGGAGTTTGGGGTCATATTTTGGGCAGTCTTTTGTATTAGTGGCGGTACCACCGCAAGCGCCGTTGGCATTTCCAGCGCCGTTGCTACAAACTGTGACATTAGGGTTATGGGTTGGGTCTGTTTTGGGTTTGTCTCCTTCAAAGTCCCGAAACCGAGGCAGTAGAGGAAAAAAATGATCAATATCCATATGGCTGTGGCTACTCACCATCATCAAATCCACCGCCACCTCGCCGCCGTAGCTTCTGCCATGAGCCACCGCAGCAACGCATTTGTTCAAACACAGCATCGCCGTGACCAATATCATCGCCGCCACTCTCACTTCCCAAAACAAACGACTACGACCCATTTCTCTCTCTTTGTCTGTCGTCCTTGTCTCTGCTCTTTTTTTTGTGAATGGGGAACTTCATACTTATAGTACATGCCCTCCCACTCCCACTGCTTAGGGATGGAAATTAATATTATTTTTCAGAGTGGGAATTAATGGGCCTCTCTTTCTACATTATTATCTTGCTTTTGCTTTTGCTAATTCCTCTTTTTCTTTTTGCCTAAATTAATTATGTATATCTTTTTTTCATCCTCTCACTCATTTTAACTTTTTAATTTTTTAATTTAAGTATGGTTGGATAATTATTTAGTTTTTTCTTTTTTATTTTTAGCTTTTGAAAATTATGTTTGTATTTTCATAATCTTTCAATCTTCTCTATAATGAATTCTTTCTTTCTTAAGTTACCATTTAAGTTTCTAGTCAAATTTTAAAAACAAAATAAATTTTTTAAAATTAGCTTTTTAGTTTCAAAACTTATCTTGGTTTTTGAAAACATAGGTACAAAGTAAAAAAAAAAAAAACATAGAAATTCATTGGTAATAAAAGTATTTTAAGTTTAATTTTCAAAAACTAAAATCTAAAAACAAAATGATTATCAAACGGGACATTAATTACTCATTTCTTATTTTTCAAAGGTTGTTTATGTTTTAATATCGTCTGCGTGTAACAAGAAAGATAACTCAACTATTATCAGATCATATCAGTATGACTCATGACTAAAAGGTCATGAGTTTGAATCCTCATATCCTAATTGTTGTTGTCTTAAAAAAAATATCAGTCTCATTTTACTATTCAAGAATGTTAATATTAGTTCATGGATCAGCTTGCATAACATGATACTTTAGTTAAATTTAAATTATACTTGGGAAATTAGCTTCTAATTCCTCCACCACAATTTTAAGGAGTTGACAAAAACTTTTTACTTCTTCTTTTCCCTTCTAATTTAGCTTAATTCACCCTAAACTCCTCCACCAAAAGATTTATATATCTAGCCTTTTTTAAAAGAAAAAAAAACATTGTTGTGGTGACATTGGATTATATCCTCTACATTTCCTCTAACAGAAATGAACCCTTCGCCTTATAATGAAAGACTGTGATTTCTAAACATTTTAGAAATTAATTTAATCCATTGGGGTTTGACTTTGATTGTATTTAGAATTAAACTAAAAAAAATAGGCATTAAACAATAAATACCTTGACAAAATATGGAGATATGATTATTATTTATTGTATTCCAAAAGAAATTCAAAAAAATTTGTAGAGAATTATGTATGTAGGAGATCTTTCTCTAGATTCAACCTAATGGTTCTATTATTAGATTTAAGGGTGAGAGAATTTTACCATAAAATAAAATAGTATAATTTAATATTATTATATAAAAAATATATTATATTTAACCTATTTGAATCTCATTCAAATCTCTTACATATATATATTTACCTATTTGAATTACATTTATTTATTTTTTTGTATATTATTTTCTTTAATGTATCTATACATTATTATATATTATTCTCTTTAACATTTTTATATCAAATATTATATTTTTTCCTTATTTAATATATATCCAATATATATTAAAAGTTGAACATTTCAAACCTAATATTAATTTGAAACTTTCAAATTTTTTTATTAAATTGATTATTTTATTGGTAATATAAGCTAGTAAAGGCATCTTAATGAACCTACATATTAAAACTCCAATGATATAAAATTTAATTAATTCTTTTAATCAATTAATTTTCATTCATTAACTCTAGGTCACTCCACTATATAAACTTAGAGTTGCACTCTTATATATGCACTATATGACAAGTTGGATCTATTGATATAATTATTACATGCATGTCGATTCTTCACGAATTGTCGTAATTATAGTTGAGTCAAAAATTTGTTTTATCCATGTAATTTCATCTTATATTATACCTTAAGCATCAACTAATTCTCTAACGAACAATCTATTTATGATCAAATCATAAACTAGCTAACTCCCCTTTCGGGCAAGTGAGGGTGTGGCTCCATTTTTTTAATCTCAAAATTAGCACTAAGGGAACATACTCATCTCTTTTCCTTATATGGGAAGAATTGAATTTCATTTTTGTGAAACTTATGTTATCAACTCTATTTGGTCAAGTCTCTAAAATGATAGGCTTATTGAATCTCAACTACAAAAGTCACTTTCACCCTACATGAAGATTAAAAGGCAAGCCCTCATAGGCAAGAATTCATAACTCATTGAAGATTAAGATCAAGTCGCATATGATCATCTTGTTGAAATATTAATTTTTCTCAATTAACCGATTTATAAAGGGAGATTGAATATTTCATGATCTAATCTTATACAAATTACTCATTGTATATGGTACCTCTAACTCACTTGGCTCTATGATTTAGATCAAATCATTTGTAGCTATTGCAAAGTGGGTTGTATCAATAACATTGACAAAATAAGGCATCCAATTACCTTACTCTTAAACTATAGACCATTTAAGTTATTTCTTGAATATAATCTTTTTGTATGTAACCACACATGGTTCAAGATTATACTATTAACCTTATATTTTTAAGTAATGGATAATGTAAATTGAAAATAAAAATTATCAAATAATTATCAAATAATATAATATTAATTAGTCTAATTTTTTTAGTACGATGGGAGTTAGAGGGATTCGAGCTACAAACCTTATGGTAGCTAACACTTTTGATATCTCAATTGAGCTATATTCACTTTGAAATTTTCAAATTTAGTCTTGAATAATTAGGGTTTGTGTCTAATTTGTCTCTAAAGTACTTTAAAAATGTCTAGTAATGTTGTTAACTACACGAGCATTAGCATCAAGAGATAAACCAATAAATGAACTCAAGAAAAATGAAGTAAAAAAGATGAATGAGCTCACTAGCTAAGAACAAAGTTAGTTAGTGTGTTGGAGTTCAATTCACACAACAACAGGATTATTGTGTAGGAGCCACGACATGATCGACTTTTTCAATTCTAAGATTCGATTTCTCAAATCGTTTGATAGTTCTTCGATGATATTCTATATTAATTTAAAGAGATAAAACAAGCCGAAGTAACGCATATGCATTTGACCAATATTTGTTTCTTCTTCCACCATAATATAAAATATAAAATAATAGCCAATATAAGTAGTGCACTACTAATTTAACTATTAGTCTCTTAAAAAAATTGAGCCACTCTAGCAAATTTAGGATTTTAATGGAGCCACTCAAACATAATTTTGGGGTATTTTTTTTCTCCTAAATTTTAATGTACAATAATTTAAGGGGGAAATTTTCAGATTAATTTAGCTTTCAACTAACCAAGCGAATCAATTTAATTTATAATAAACTTTTAATTCCAACCAAGTGTAGCTTAAGTTTTGATATATATATATAAGATTCTAAATTTAAATAAGTGTATTGAATTTTTACTTTCTGATCAATTTAATTTTCATTTTAAATAGTTATGATTCTCATGTTTGTTTAAATCAAATTATAAACTATGAGCCTACTTTTCACTTTATTTTAGGAAAAGATTATTGAGTCTTTTAAATTAAATAAACTAGGCAGAAAATATCGACATGTATTATTGTTATTATGTATTTTTATCATTTTATTGCTATTTTCGTAAAAAGAAAAAAAAATATTTTTATCTATCTACTTGTTTGAAATTATTGTTGGGTTAATTCGAATATATATCTATTTAACAATACTTTAGAAATTACTAAATATGGGACTATAAGAGTGTTCAATCCTCAAAAAAGATGGATTTAAATGAGTATCAAAAAGTGACTTTAGTCTAAATACCAAATGACTTTAGTTGAGATACCAAATGAAAATGAAAGTGGATCAATTTTTTTCATTGGCTAGAGAAGTCAAGAATGAAATCTTATTAGAAATGTCCATTCTAGAACTGACTGATAATAAGCTTCGTGATTTTTCATATGATACCAATTAGCAAGTTTGGTAAAATTTGGGGTGAGTTAAGCTAATTATTAAAAAAATTACAAAAAAAAAGTAAAAAGTTCCGTCAACTTCTGAAAATTTTGGTAGAGGAATTAGAAGCTAATTTCCCCTCTTTAGCAGTGTATGTAATTTCTTAATTTAAATTTGAGAAATTGTGATAAATGAGTCAATTATTAGACTAATATACCCTTACAAAAAGAGTATATTTTATTTTTATATATATTATAACTTTCCATATGTACACAATTGAATCATTTATATCATCATTAATTGACAATTGATTATAATATTCAACTTTTTCACTTTAATTGTCAATGCAGAATAGAATAACCCAGTAAGCGTCAGTAAAAACTATAAAAAAGTCATGAGTTTGAATCTAGACTTTGGGTTTATAAGTATAGTTTTCAAAAAGTAAATGGTTATCAAAATAGTGTCTTAGTTTCTGGACTTTCAGTTTAGTTTGAACTTTTAGTATATAATAATTTAGTCGATGTACTTAAAAAAAAATTTAACCGTAGTTCATTTGAACCGATTTAGGGACCAAATTTAAAGTATTTAAATAAAAACTACAAAGACTAAAAGTTTTATATTTTCCCTTGCTCGGATTGGCGAAAGAGTGTATTACCACTTACACAACATAATGTTTCTTTTCCTAAAATGCATTATACAAAATTATAAGTATATGCTGTGTTATTTTTTTTAATTAAATCATTACGTACTATAAGATACTAAATTTAAAATTTCTGGGGTCAAGTCCCCCTTATCCCCATATAGATCTACCCATAGTTGAGAGGACCAGGTTGAGAATTTAAAATATATATTAGGATGAAATTGATAATTTCAAAATATTAAGTTACCAACCAAAAAATGACTAAAAAATCAACTATAAGATATTAGTCTTAAACATTCATAATGATGGAAATATCGATATCGACACCAATATCTGCATTTTTTTAATATTGATAAAATATTGATATCAATGAATATTTATGTAAATTAAATAATTTTAAAAAAAATTATTAAAATTAATCATTAAGTTATAGTTCTTGTTATTATTATTATTATTTATATAAAATTAGTAGATGATATTTTCTTTTATGTTTTATGGGTATTTATATTGAAGAGATAGATGGATCCTCAATATCTATATTGAATCCTCCCATTTACGGATATACCAAAATATCAACTAATATTTTCATCTTGCTCCTACATCAAACACAACTTTCAGAAATTTTCTTAATTATAAATATTATAAGATTTTGTGAATCAAACACATATATTTGAAAAGATAAAAAGTCGAATAAATATGGGTCATTTAAATCAACTATAAAATAAATAAATAATGTTAAAACTTAAAATATAGTGTCGGTCTCTAAAATTTGTCCTCATTTTCTAATTTAGCTCTCAAAGTTTTAAAAAGCTTTATCTCAATCTCTAAAACAACTATTTTAACAAGAAACTAAAACAATGAAATGTTTTATTGTTGAGGTTTTTAGTATATGGAGATTAAATTTGAAACACATAAAATCTTGAAAACCAGCATCCAGAATTTGTCACTACTTTTCATATTCAAGATCTTCTACCAAACACAAGTGACAAGTAACAGAAACATAAAATGCTATCTAATATTTCATTAAATAATTTTAATTTAAAATGTTGTTAATACATTTGAGACGTGAGTTGAGTCATATTCTCTTTAGCGTTTTAGTTTTTTTATACTTTGAAATTCGTGTCATTTTATACTTTCAAATATTCTAAGTTAATCCATATATTTTCAATAAATATTAAAATTATTCATCATTATTAGTTTGATTTTTTAGTTCTACAATTGCGATATGAGATGATTGAATCAATTAACCTTTAAGATGATAATTGGTAGGCACTGAGTTAAGGTTGGATTATTGTTACTTTGAAGTTAATTTATATTGTTAAAAAAAAAGGACATAAAATGTGAATATATTACTAATATTATTTATAGAGATAATTAATTTTTTTAAAAAAATAACAATAAACTAAAAGTAGATAATTTTAAGAATTTTTATTGAAAATATACTATAAGTAAATAATTTTAAGAATTTTTATTGAAAATATACGGTAAGTAAATTTAGACATTCAAATATAACAAATCTCAAAATCCATGCCATCAAAGATGGGAAAAAGAAGAATTTATGAGTAATTTTATTGGACTTATTACACCAACATCACCACCACCAAACCCATACCCATACAAAAGCAACAAACCCAACAAAAAATTAAAAAAAACAGACAACAACCATAATTAAATGAAATAGATAAACAAGATAGAGCCAATACAAGAAAAAAACTTATTCGAATAAAATCGTCATAATGTGGCTGAGAGTTGTTGGATGTATGTGAAAGAAATCACAAAAGTACTTCAAATTTGCATCTCTCGTAGCTATTAAAAGGACGTACTTCGTTATTCATGTGGCGATTTCATCGAATAATTTTTAATACGAGAGACAAAAAGTAATTAGATAGAAATAAGAAACACAACGGAATTAATATATGGAATGGAATTAAAGTTTATAGGCATGGGTATGGAGTTAATGACTAACACTTTTTGGCATAATATCGGCATTTAATTATTATTAGTGGAGGTACCACCGCAGACCCCGAACTGATTTCCACGGCCGTTGTCACAAACTACAACATTAGGGTTATTGGTCTTGTCTGTTTTGGCCTTAGCATCCTTAAACAGAATGCGAGGTAGTAAAGGTATAATATCAATGTGGGTACTCACCATTGTCAAATCCACTGCCAACCCGCCGCCGTAGCTGCTGCCTTGAGCGGCGGCGACTCCCAAATTGTTGGAACACAGGATGGCCGTAACCAGCATCGCCACCACTGCCACTTCCCCACCACCACCCATTTCTTTTTTGTTTTTCCTAATTTCAATTTTTACTCTCCGTGTGTCGGTGGTTTTTATTTAATTTTCTAATACTTATATAGTGGAGGATTAACACTTTTTTCCATGGGCATCTCTCCCTTTTTCTCCATTGCTATTTTGCTTTTGCTTTTGCTTTTTCTTTGCTTAATTCCATCTCTTTTTCTTTTTCACTAACTATATCTTGGAATGTGTTTAATTTTTGGGCAAAATATACTTTTGGTCTTAAAATTTGAAGTTGATGTCTAATTGGTCCCTAAAATTTCAAAATAAACACTTTAGTCTTGAGATTTGGAAAATAGTTCTAAATGGTCTCTGGAGTTAAGTTGACCTTGACTAACGGAAAAATGATGTGGCATGTTGAAAGATGAGGTGTTAAAATTAATATTATTTCAACATTATGTGGTAGCATTTTTTCTTGTGTGAGTTTCAATTTATTAGTCTAGTATTAAAATTAAATGCTACATCATTTTAACACCTCATCTAAAAATAGTTTATTTTGAAACTTTATATTTAATTATTCTGGTGTGAGTTTCAATTTATTAGTCTAGTATGTTTTAACGTTTTTTCATCATACTAAAGGTTGAAATTAGCATTTTTTTTTTTAAGATGAACAACAAAAGCAAGTAGAGATTCGAACTCTTGACCTTTAATCTAATATGTTTTAACTAATTGAGTTATTTTAATTTTAGAACTTTAATACATTTTTATTTAAATTAAACAAAACACAACTTTGAGAAAGTTATGAACATTAAGCATCCTGATCATCTATTAATAAAGGAATGAAATAACAAGTTTAAATATAATGTTGGTCCCAAAAGTTTACTCTCTAATTTACTTCTCAAATTTTACTTATCAATCCTTAGAATAGGTTTCAAATTCATGAATTTTGGTATAGATTTTAGTAATGAAATGAAAAATAAAATTTGAAACTTATAAAAACTTATTAAACTCAATATAAGCATTAGCTAAATTAGTTTAAAAAATATATATCTTTCAACAAATCGTCACCTCACGATTGAACTTTTAAAAAAATTGAGACTTATTAAAGATAAAGCCTATTTGGTATCTTATCCAAACTCAGTTTCTTATTTTCAAATTATCTACCTTTACTGAATTTCTAGATTTATATTTCTGAAAAATAATTAGGATGATGTGCTTAGGAATAATTAGAGATATCCATGAGGCGGGGTCGTGGAATGATTCCCATCCTTGCCCCGATTTCATTCTCGGTCCCGTGAAATTTTTCATTGAATTTTGCGAGTAACAGAGTATGAATTTTCTCACGAGAATCGAATTTTTTTGTGGGAAATAATTTCTCGTTTATCATTTTTATTTTTTAAAATTTTATTAAATAATTTATTTTTTAAAAAATATTCTAATAGTTAATTCTTAATTAGAGATTTCTATTTAAAAGACTTTTTTTCAATTTTCTTAGAAAAATAAAATGATATTAATAAAAATTTAGAATTATAGTTTATTTTATATATATATATAATAAACCATAATTTTAAATTTTTATTAATATCATTTTATTTATATAGATATAGATATAGATATATAATAAATCATAATTCTAAATTTTTATTAATATCATTTTATTTTTCTATATATATAAAATAAATCAAGGGATCGGAGTCGGGAATATATTCTTTGTCCTCGTCCCCGTCTCCTTTTTAGTCAACAGGAAAAAATAATAGTCCCACTCTCTCCCCTAAATGGTGACTCCGCCTAAACGGTGATTCATCCCTCAAGAACAATAGGCATCCTTAAGGTAAACATTCTAAAACTAATTTTCTATTTGGAATAATTTCTAGCTTAAGCATTTTTAAAAAAAAATAATAATAAAAAAATGTTTGTATGTCTTACCATTTTTAAAAAGTGTTTAAAGTAACAATTTTTTGCACTATATAAAAAAGTGATTTTATTAATTAGAAATATGTTTGAAGATTTTTAGCTAACCATTTAAAGTCATTTTTTAATAATCTATCTCTAAAAAGTTTCTTCAAAAAATATGTTTTAAATTCCCATAATATTTTAGAGTGCTTTTTATTTATTAAGATTTTTTTTAAAAAAAAAAAAAAAGCACTTTAAGTCCTCTAAAATCATTCTTAGTTTTTTCAAAATGTGTATAGAAAAATTGATTTTACTAAAAAAAAACAATTTCTTAAAAAAATATTCAAAACACATGGAATACTTTTGTTTTTAAATTCCAAATTTGCAAATAAACACCTTTTACAACGGTAAAAAAATGAAATATTGATCAATCAAACTAAAAGATCAAGTTAATGGATTAGAAATAAGTATTAATTTAGAGGAAATAACATTAATTACAGGATTTTAAATACATGATCCTTGCATGCTCTAAATTCGTGTGAAATCATCGATCAAACTAAAATATTGAGCACCAAATAACGTAAAATCAAGAGGTCATGGGTTCGAATCTCCCCACTCTCAAATGTTGTAGTAGTAAAAAAAAAATTAAAATATTAAATTGATAGGCTAAGATGAATTTAATTACATGAACACTTTTAACAAATACAACTCAGTTCTCCATCAAATCACTTATTTTTAGATTAACAAAAAAAAAAAAAAAAAAAATATCCAAAAAAGAAAAGGAAAAAAAATCCTAAGATGAGTAAAGTGGTGAAAGTGATAAAAGCAATAGACAACTTGTGTCTCCACTTTAATCTTTAAACTTTAAAGTCGATCCACTTTAATCTTTAAATGTCGTCGATGCCACATGTAGCACTGAAATATGCTTTTCCTCCCATGTAATTTGTGCATATAATATAATTATTAGGAGTCTTTACATATTCTTAAATTACTTAATAATTATAAAATTAGAAATTAAACTAGCATATCAAATATATTTATAATTATGAACTCGTGATTTGAATCTATCCATCTCTAAATAAAAAACTTTATAATAGGTCTATTATACATTAAATATGTTTTAATCTTTGTCTTTTTCTAAAAATTTTTATTTAGACTCTTACGTGTTTTTAATAATTATTAATAATATTTTTTTTTCTTAATGGATGAACTTATATAAGGCCATAAATTTAAATAAAAAATTAAATTTTCGTTTGATGATGTTTCAAAATAAAAATTTGGTTTTTGGTTTTTACATATCAAATATATTTATGATTATGAACTCTCACTTAATTAAGCATTTGAACTTTTAGCCAAATTTTCATATAATTGTTTTTAAAAATTACTTTTTTTTAATTTTTAAAAGTTAGCTTGGTTTTTAAAGTATAAGAAAGTTTGAAATATATAGGAAAGTAGATAATTTTAGTTTACATTTAAAACTAAAAACTCAAACAAAATTGTATCAAAGTAAATATTTTTAAATTTAATTTTTTTTATTTTAAAATTTTTAAAAAATAAAACCATCTAATTTTTCTATCCTAAATGTTATTGAACTCCTAAATTCTCTTCTTTTACAATTTAACCTATATGTATGCACACATGACACACGTGCATTGTACGTATACATGTTAATATACTAGTTATACTTAAAATATATCTATTAATTATAAATTTATTTATATTTTTTGTTACATATTTTTATTTTTTGTTACATATATTTTAAAAATTTTATTAATCATTCTAAGTCATTTTTAGATAATTCATCCTTCAAATCTTTATTTTTAAAAAAATTAAATTAACCTAATTTTTTAAGCATTTTTTATTTTTTTAATTGTACTACATTTTTTATTATTTATATTTTGTATTTGTTAACAATTTAGATAGAAGCTATTCATGCATCATTTTAGAGAAAAAAAAAACACTCTTATTGGGAATATAATAAGTGAACAATGTGGACTCGAACATTTAATGGATAAATTACATTTTGAATGGAACTTGATCTCTATCAAGTCCCTACAGTAAGTAAAAGACCAGGTCGTGCATCGACAACTTCCATGCTATGTTGACGTTGTAAAACGTGACATCATAGTGAATTTGTACCAACGCGCTATGGACTATGCATCGGAATAAGTCTTGCCCATATGCAAGACATTTACACGTCAAAAAAATCATTTTATGGCGACATGGTTACAGCATCAAAAAAATGTATGCATCGTCGATAAAACATAATGTTCTTATACTGAATATGGTTGACGACATGGGCAGATTAGTTAAGGCCCAAAGAGCTCGAACCCTCTCAAACTTTTTACTTTATATAATATGTATAGGAAAAATCGAAATACAAAAAAAAAAAAATAGTCTTCTGGATAATGGTTAGTATGTCTCTAACCCCTCAAGTCAAGTTCACAGACCAGTTTAGAAGGGTTTAGGCCAAACAAAGTCCAAACTAAATGCTTTTGTACATTTTTCTAAAATTTTAAAAGTAAAACAAACAAAGTCCAAACTAAATGGTTTTGCACATTTTTCTAAAATTTTAAAATTAAAACAAAAATAACAATAAATGAAATTCACTTTGACCCACTTTTAGACCTATTTGATAACCATTTAAGACTCGTCTGATAACGATTTTGTTTTTAGTTTTTAGATTTTGAAATTTAAACCTAAAAATACTACTTTTACCATTGAGTTTATATGTCTTTTTATCTAATTTGTACTTATATTTTCAAAAACCAAGCTAATTTTTAAAAACTAAAAAAATATAGTTTTAAAAAACTTGACTTTGTTTTTAGAATTTGGCTAAGAGTTAAAATGCTTACTTAAGATGATCTCTATTGGAGAGAAATTAGATGAAAATAAGCTTAACATTTAAAAACTAAAAACCAAAAACAAAATGGTTATCAAACGGGATCTTAGTTTTTCGTTTTAGGTTTTTGAAAATAAAATCTATAAATACTAATTTTACCTATGAATTTTCTTGTTTTGTTATCCATTTCTTATTCGTGTTTTTAAAAACCAACTCAAATTTTACAATATATATATATATATATATATATATATATATATATATATATATATATATATATATATATATATAGTTTTCAAAAACTTATTTTCGTTTTTAGAATTTGGTTAAGAATTCAAATGGTTTCTAATAGAGATGAAAGTTGAGAATTATAATTTAAAAAATAAAAAACTAAAAATCAAATGTCAAACGTGCCTAAATTTTTGGTTTTTTTGAAAATTGTGTATATTTTTTCATCTTTTCTCTACAATAAACATCATTTTTCATTTGAATTCTTAGCTAAATTTCAAAAACAAATTACAAATATCATACCACAATAAAATACGTATGTGTTCACATTTCTCTAACAAAAGGGTATTAAAGTCATATTCTTGATTTAATAGACAGCTACAATAATCCGTGGTTACTCATAATCTTCTCCTTTGATCGCATTCTCAATATGTTATAAGAGAAATGAATCCAAATCTATTCCTACCAAAGTTTCAAAAATAAAAATAAAAAAAGTTTAGAAATAGAGAGTATGAAGAAAGACAAAGAGAAACCAAATTCACCAACCAAAACAACGGAAAGCAAAAGCAAAAAAATTTTAAAAATTTTTATTCGGTTTTGTTGCTTGTTCCTACTTTATTATTTATTTATGTGGTTTTTCTTGTATTTAGGTCTTTCGTTCCGTAATATTTTTTTGTTCGAATTTTCTTGTTTCCATTGAAATTTATGAAAATATATTTGCTGCAATCTTGGTGCTGTGTGGAGCGATGGAGTCCAAAAAATTATGGTTTACCTTACGAGAAATTTATGAGTATATATAATATTAAAAATAAACAAGATAAGTAAAGAATAAAAAAGGAAATGGGGACGGCTTAGGAGAAATTTAAAAAATTCATACAAATTCATAAATCACAATTCACAATCATCGATTTTTTGTATCTTGGGATTTTCAGAAAAAAAAAAAAACCAACAAGGGTGGGAGTTGTTCCCAAAATAATAAGGATGTTGTGGAGGTGAGAATGTTGTTTCGATCTTGTCTTTTTTTTTTTTTTTTTTTTCCCTTTTTTTAATATTGGAATTGTTAAAAGAAAAACAACAATGAAGTTTTCGTCCTCACAAGTTGCTCAAATGTCAATCAGGGATGTAAAATGTAGATGTCAAAACTGTAGGTGCATACAAAGAGATGTGATGGTAACTGTAAGTGTATAAATTGTGGAAACAAATAAAAAAGGAGGGATTTGCAATGGTGGGAATTGAAGCCAAAAGAGATTATTGATATTTTTTCAATTAATTTTTTTCCATCACTCATTATATTTAGTAGTTTCAAAAAGGTGATTAAAGGAGAGGAAAGCAATTTTTCGGGTTGGATTTACATATAATAGACTTGGAGAAAATATTATTTGTTGTTCTTGAGGCTGATATTGATGAAGTTAAATTTCTTTAAAAAAACCATGTTTAAGTGGAATGACATGTACTTTAATTTTATAGATTATGGTATGAAAACGCATTGCCACTTTTACAAATTATTGAATATAATTTTTTTTTATATTTTGTAATTAACACTATTATAAAATTTGAGTGAAAATCCGACCAAAACTAGGAGGATCATTTTTCTAATTTTTCCAATTCATCCTATTCATTTAAAAAAATATTTCTAAAATTTTTCATATACAATCACCAAATTCCTATTGGACACAAACTATTGACCATGCACAATGGGATTGATTAATTGAGAATTTGAGAGTAAAAGCATTTATCACCATCGTATCATGGATTTAGAGTTGTTTGAAAGGTGACCTATTCGATAATCTTTAGATCTATTTTGATTTTCAACCCCCAAAGCATTTCATGATCTTGCTGATCATGATATTTTACTCATGATCTAGCCCTTGACCGATGTAATCATGATTATGTATTTTTTTCACCTTATTTTTTTGTATTTTGTCTTTGTTAACCATTTAGATAAAAGTTATTCATACATCATTTTAGAGGAAAAAAAAACTATTAGTGGGAACATAATAAGTGAACAATCAAGACTCAAACATTTAGTGGATAAATTACATTTTGAATGGAACTTGATCTCTATCAAGTCGCTACAGTTTTAAGTGAAAGACCAGACCCTGAAGCTTGTCGAGAAAAACACTCTATGTCGACGCGCGTAAACGTGCATCGACAATTTTCATGCTATGTTGGTGTTGTAAAACGCGACATCGGCATAGTGAGGTCTATACCAACGTGTTATGGACTATGTGTCGCGATAAGTCTTGTCCATAGGCAATGTCAACGGGTACATTACATGTCAGAAAAATTATTTTATGGCGGCGTGGTTAGCAGCGTCATAAAGTGCTTGCGTCGTTGATAAAACATAATTTTCTTATCTTGAATATCGTTGACAACATGAGCGGATTTAGTTAAAAATTAAAAATTAAAAATCAAATTCAAACGTGCCTCAGTTTTTTGTTTTTTTTTTTTAAATTGTGTATATTTTTTCATCTTTTCTCTACGATAGATATCATTTTTCATTTGAATTTTTAACTAAATTTCAAAATAAAGTACAAATGGTCTAAAGTGACAATATACCACTCTAAAAATATGCGTTCACATATCCATAACATAAGGGTATTAGAGTCTAAATCGGGGATTTAGTGGACACAGCTACAACCCATAATCCTTCTTCTTTATCTCATTCTCAATATGTTCCAAGAGAAATGAATCTAAATCTATTCATGTCAAAGTTTTAAAAATAAAAAATAAAAAGTTTTGAAATAGTGAGTATGAAAAAGGCGAATAGAAACCAAATTCACCCACCAAAAAACCGAAAGCAAAAGCAAAAGCTAATAATAATAATAAATAAAAAAATGACACATCCCATGAAGATGAACACACTATTCTTTCCAACCACCCCTTTCAATCCTCGTCCCCATCTCATGAAGATAGAGAATTTTCAATAATTTATTTATTTATTTTAAATAATAATAAAATTGATTATTCATTAATTTATCCAAAATTATTTTTTAATTTGTTTCAAGTGCAAAATCGCATACCTACTTTTTAAAAAAATAAGTTCCTAAAAATCTTATATATTCTCTAACAAAGTTTTCAAAATTACAGTCCTATCCTTCTACCTTTCTTTCACATTTATTTCAATTTTATATCAATTTTGTTTGATTGAAATTTTTTTACAACTAATAGTTTTATGTCAATTTTGCTGGATTGAAATTTTGACGTGAAATTTTACTATATAAAAGGAAGACTCAAATTTTACTATATAAAAGGAAGACTCAAACCAAAAAGACCATTTTTTTGTCTTTCTCAAATCCTAACTACATAGTTATAGTCTCTTCAAGCCAAAGAAAAAAATGAGATTTTTTTTTATTTCCTCTCCTTAAGGTAACTGCTTTTTTAAAAGATGAGTGAACATACCATTTAATTTATTTTTCTTATTCACATTTGTGTTTTTAGCATGTGTGTCCAATAAGATTTTTTTTTTTTTTGGTCAAAGTTTTTTCATTAAAATGAGAACATGTTTAGATTTTATTTGTTTGTTAATATCATGTTATAAAATCTTAGTATATAATGCATTGCTCAAATAAATTCTAAGTTTTTTTCCATAACAATTACAAGAATGCATTGTGTTTTTTCTTATTTTTATTTTTGTATACAAGTTTAGTTAGGAACTCAAAGTTATTTGTTATATAATTAGATTTGTGATTTTTTGTATAACCATTTGTTTCCAATCTGAAAATAGGAAACCTCTATGGAACCTCAAGCCTTCGAAATGTTGATAGTTTAAGGTTATTGAGGTAAAAATCCAATATCTTGGGATGCCAAGATTTGATTTTTAATATTTTTTTAGAAAAAATAAATTGTGTTTAATAAAGTTTTCTTTTGAATCCATTCTTCATTTTTATTATATTTCCTATAAAAAAAAAAAAAAAAAAAACATCTTTTGATCAAAAGGTTTTTAAGGAGTTTTTTTAAAAAAAAAAAATATTGATTTTCCTAAAACTGAAGTTTTCCTTCTTTAAAATTAAACAAAATAATAAAAAAATTAAGTAAAGAGTGTCAAAAATAACATTCTCATAAAAATGATTTTTTTTTTTTAGAAACTTTTTTTTTAAACTTGAAGTTTTCCTTTTAAAAAAGAACAAAAATACAGCAAAGAAATCTTTGTTTCATAAAAAAAAATACATAAACATTGTTTTATGAAGAACATTTTCCTAAAATGATTTTCTTAAAGTAATTGATTTCTATAAAAAAAATAACTCATTGATTTTATTTTCAAATCATTAAATCAAACCTAAAAGTATTTGTTTTCATAAAAATTTCAGTTCTCTAAAGTTGAAAAGTAGTCAAGAATCCCTTAAAAAAAATTTTACACATGTTTTTAAAATTAATAAACCAAATATTTTTCTAAAAAAATAAAAAACAAAACAAAAAACTTTCACGATTAGGATATAAGATATCTGTTTCTCTAGATATTCTTGAGATAATACCACCCATAATTATTATTCATTATTATATTTAAAAAATGATGATCAATAAATATGGGACATTTAAAAATAAACACAAAAATAATTTTTATTTCTTCAATGTCATTTCATTTAAAATAACAAAAGAAGTAAAACTCTGTTCTTTATGAGTAAGATTGGTGACAAACCTATAGCGACATATAGTAATTAATTATTCAATAAATATATAAATATTCTTTTGAGTCAACAAAACCATAGTTACTGGCATGAAGTATAAATCTTCCATCCCTGAATGTTGTTTAAATCAAAAAAATAAATAAATATTCTTTTGAAAAATAAAGTAAATATTTTTATATTAAAAAATAATTAAAAATAATATTAAAAATTTATATTAAATGGTCAAGATCATATAAAATATCAACTATAAATGTATCAGTTAAAACTTATTAAGTTGGAATAATATATAAATATTTATATTTAAAAAATAATATATAAATATTAATAAATAATTAGTATTAATTAATTACATTATATTTTACCATTAATCTCCCATGCATAAAAGTCCTACTCCAAAAATGTTGCGAAAAAACAAGACTTAAAACATTTAGTCTTACATTTTTAATGGAACTTAATCTCTACCTCTATTCTCTCAAATCTTCATTCAAAAAAGATTTTAAATTAACCTTTTTATTTATTCTATTAATTATAATTTATTTTTATTAAAAATTTCAATTGATGAAATCTTAAATAATCAATCAATCTTTCTATTCAACAAGATTTTAAAATCAATATAACTTTTTAGGCACTTGTTATTTATTAAGTTTTTTTAAAAAAAAAATATTCTTGATAAGTCATACTAAACACACTTTAATTAAATAACTCTACATTTTAAATAGTATATTATATAATTCCACAAACTACAATAACAAACACACTTTAATTAAACAACTATTATAAATATTATAATTATTATAATCCACCCTCACACAACCCACTCCACAACCCCCACTTATAACCATTTGATTTGATTTTTAGTTTTTGATTTTTGAAAATCAAGCCTAAAAATACTATTCTACCAATGAATTTTCATATTTTATTATCAACTTTGTACCTATGTTTAAATTACCAAGTTAAGTTTGAAAACTTAAAAAAAAAAAAAAATTAAAAACCTATTTTTATTTTTAAAATTTGATTAGAACCTTAAATGATACCTCAAGAAATATGAAAATCGTTGTAGAAAAAGATAAAGATAAATGGTAAAAAAAAACAACATAATTTTCAAAATCTAAAAACGAAATGATTATCAAACAGAGTATAAATGATTAATTTTTCTAAGATGCTAATAGAAAAATTAATTTTGTTAAAAAAATGTTTTCCAAAAGTTATTCCAAACACACTATGACCATGGTTAGATTAAAAAAAAAACCTCATTCAAGGCTTTTGGGAGTACATTTATCAAGACCAAAATCAAGAAGATTCAAGCAATGATTATACAGACAGTAACCAATATCCGTTCCAAGTTATTTACTTACAAATCTTGGTTCATTCTCTAATCTCTACAGTTGTGGTGTTGGTGTTGGGCAACAAAGCCCAGTTCCCAATGTCAAATTTTTTTCTCCATTTTAGTTCTCAACTTTTATTTTCTTGTTCTTTATGCCTCGCTCAAGCCGAGCATCCCCCATGGGAAATTGCCACCTCTTCCAATCCTCACATGATGAACAATTTGAAAGTGTTCGGACATTTGAAGTTTAATGGGCAAGTATATAAAAGAAGAGAAACCATAACGATAACACGTGGATAACAAACAGATGTTTAATTATGTCTAAACTAGACATTAACATGGACACATAAATATAGAAAAAGAACCACTATAGCTCTTAACAAAAGAAATTATATATATATTGAATCTATAGGGGATTAAAAAAGAAAAATCTACCACTACTCAAATAAACTAACATTAGAGAGCCGATTGAAAGGCCTAGTGTGTAGTGTAGATGATGATACAATCCATTAACATAAATCAACTCCTCAGACTCAAATGTAGTTCTCTATGTCAAAATTTGAACAAATTCAGAGGATTAAGTAGAACATGAGACATCCTAGTATTTATCCAGAAAGGTAGGTGATTTAACTTACAGATCAACAAAAAAAAAAAAAAATCACTCTTCAGCGAATTGCCAAACCTTGCATAGCCTGTGATCCATCATCAACTATTTTGCTCGCTCGTATGGTGCCAATGACATTCACAATATTACCCTGCAAAAGCACCAACCAACCATAGTTGTGTTGTTAAGGAAGAGAATCACGAGGAGAGCACTACTACTCATTGTCCTTGCTAAAGGAAAACTTGGTATCTAAATCTCAAGATTAATGAATTAATTTTGAAGTTTGCCTACTAAAAAAGGAAATGTTGCACGTGTAGAGGAAGTTCAACAACCAATGAGATATTATCTTTCTTGATATTATGAGAAACAAAAAAGAAATCTTACCCTCCATGCAGCTAGCTTCGTCCTAAGTGTTTCCCATTGATGCTGCCCAAATACACGCTCAGTACAACGACTGCACAAGGACATCCAAAAAACTATTAGTACAAAATAAACTAACCCTAACCGGAAAAGTGCATTCCAGCCACGTGGATACAGTGTAGCACGCACCTCACAATCACAACTTCATTCATCTGGTCCATTTTACAGTCAATCAATTTGGAAGTAATGGCCTTCACGACCCACAGTTCCACCTCATCATCATTGATCTAAAGCACAGTTCACACTCAAGTCACAAAATAAAATACAAAAGAAAAACCTGTAAACGGAAAGTATATCTACCCTAAGCGTATCCTTAATGAGAGCATATGGAATGTGAGCAGATTCATTTGAGCCAAGATCCACCAATGACAATAACCTCATTTTTGCTATACAGTCTTCATGGACGAGGCCTACACCAGAGTAAGGAATACATCCAGCAAGTATGAGGAAAAAAAAATTGGCTCTAATTTTTAGAGTTATCACTAGAGTTGAGTTTTTTTTTTTTTTATGAACACTAGAGTTGAGAACTTTACCATAGCTTTTCAATAAAGTAGAATTTGCAGCTTGAAATTCCAAGTAAGCATCCAATCTCTGAGTCAGAAAGATCTTCAGAAGCTGATAAACCAATGAATATTTGGCATCCTTCTCTAGTTGCCCTACAGCAGGCATGTCTAACAAATCACACTGCAAATATAGAGAATAATGTTTAGCTCATAAATTAACAATATGCAAAGATCCATAATAGCTAACAAATCACACTTCAAGGAGTTTCAAATTTGAAACGCAAATGAGGGATTAAGGTATCGTGTAAAATCTTCTCTTATAATTCAATGAGTAGCCAATAGAAATAAACAAGCCAAAAAACAAAAATGCATCCGTAATACTTGCAGTCCAAAGAACTTTCTATGAAAATTGTCATAGTTTTTTCAACATAGAACAATAATAATAATTAAAAAGAGAAACATTACAAGAGAATGAATGTGATCCTCTCAAAAAGAGAGAGAAGAAGAAGAAGAAGAAAAAAGAAGAAGAAATTACCAAAAATTCAACCATCAAAAGTACAAAAAAGAACCAAACATATCCACAAACATCAATGTGAAAAATAATATTAACTCCCCCAAACAATTTGCCAGCTAGCATCTTACAATTATTATCATCTCTTCCAGGATTAACACCAGTCAATATTTCTCCACAAGTCCCTGAAATCACCCATTTCCTCCTCAACCAGTTTTCTATTCTCCCATCCAAAATTCACCAAGAATCAGTATTCTCCTCCCAAATATCTTCCACGGTGATATCTTTCAGCTCAGAAACAGCAAAAAAGGTATAAGTCTGCATTAACCATTAGGTATCTATCTAAAGGTTCATGCAAATTGCTTTCCCACATTTTCCAGCCTATAAAGAATGGGACAGGAGGATTTCTGGCTAGAAGCAATCCCAAATAAATCGAGAGTAAACCACAGATGCTTCACCTCATAAACCCTGCCCAATGGCAAGGGTTCTTATGAGTTCACAATGGATACCAGATAAAACCAATAGAATAATTGACCCGTCGATCTCAAGCCAAAAAACCATTTCAAGGTGCTAAGTAGCAAATTAATGTCAAAGAACAGCTCATCAATGAAATAAGTTGTTTGAACTATAGTAAAATAACTTTAAACAGAAGACAATAAAATACCTTAAACATGTTAGGTGCCTTTACGAATTCAACAATCGCATGAGCAGCTTCCTCCTTTGCTTCACTCAAGGTATAGGCATCTTCACCAGAGAAAGTGGCCAAATATTTGGTAAGGAACTTGAAATAATCATTTGCAGAGCTGAAATCAAAGAGAAGATGACACCAACAAATTATTTTTTATTTATTGGTAAAAGTTAACACATTGCTCGCATCAAAAACGTAATAAGGATAACTAAAGCGCCGTTTGATAACCATTTAGTTTTTTGTTTTTGAAAATTATGCTTGTTTTTCCATTATTTCTCATCATCTTCCATACAATGACTTCCATCTTTCTTGAGGTACCACTTAAATTTCCAGCCAAATTTCAAAACCAAAACAAGTTTCTGAAAACTACTTTTTTTTAGTTTTGAAAACTTAGCTTGGTTTTTGAAAACGCATAAGTACAAAGTAGATAAGAAAACATAGAAACTCATTAATAAAAGTAGTATTTGTAGGCTTAATTTTCAAAAACTAAAAACCAAATGGTTATCAAACGGGGCATAAATGACGCCCATTTAGTGGCATAATTCATTCTATAATACCTCTTACTTTCTTTCAAAACACTAGAGATGGCGAGGAAAAGTTGTCTCTGCTCTGCGATTCCAATATTCCACTCTCTCAAGAAACTCTCTATCTTTTTTACTGATGGAATTATATGTTCAGAGGCCTTCCCCTTAAGAGCTAAATCCAAGGCCTTCATGTAAACATGGAACCGACTATATGGATTCTCAAGTAGGTTGTACAGATTGAACAAGCTGTAAAAGAGGAAAACTTGAGAAAAAAGAAGAGACAAAATCATACAATCAAAATATACAAATTTAAATGCATTACATCTTTAAGCGCAATGCAGGTTTATCATTTGGTTGTTGGCCAATCTTTGCAGATATAAGCTTTGCCATTTCAAGCGATTCGTCTGGACTCCCAGACTTCGTGACAAGATTACAGATAACAGTGAATACACACTCAAGATCTGTTCCAAAAGAAAAGAACTGCGTCAATGTACATGGATGAAACATTTTCTCTCTCTCCTCCACTTTCTTTTCACTCTAAAATCTTGCCTCCATACTGACATTTCTATTATTCCACTTGAAAGTTGCATGCAATAATAATAACAATAAAAGAAGCAACCTCAACTACCTTCATTCTGCCACAATTTCAACTCTTGAACGGATAAAAAAGCCATCCCCCCCTCCCCCGCCCAAAAAAAAAAACACGGAGAGTTATTATTATCCTTCAATTCCAAACTATATTTACCTTTTTCAGAAACCTTGGAAAAAATCAAGTCAGCAGAAGTAAGCATTAGAGATGCCAAATCCAACCACCTTCCCATAACCATACATTCTTGGGCTTCAACACAGAGTCTATTAACTTGTGGCTCAGCAGCCTAAAAATCATCAAACACCAACTAATAAGCCCCAGGAATTTAATATCATATGATAAGTTGATTCATTCTATCAAAAAGTAGAGTTTATTTTGGTTGAAGATAAAAAGACCAAATTATCGCGATTGAAAAAAAAAAGGAAGAAAAAAACTTCTGTCCTCGTTTTTGCCATCCTCAAATTAGGACAGAAAAAAGAGACTATACAAGTAACACACATTATGCTCTCCCCGCCTGTTTGACTCTGAACAAATGAAAAGGCACCTAAAATCTAATCTCAAGCTACCCTGACAAAGTAAAATTATGGAAATTATACTAAAGGACCAATATCTTCTCAGTGCTCAATAACCACCGTTTTCTCACATCTTCCGACATATGTTGTAAAACATTTGCCAATTACCAGAACTACATATACAAAAGAATGCATCATGCAGGCTCTCCAGATTGCTACAACTTATGGTAATTTCCAAATTCTGATAGAATAAATCAATAACAATTTTCCTAAATGAAATTAAAAAGAAAAACCAATATAGACAATGGAGTAGCGAGAAACAAATCTCAATGAAGTTGTAAACCTAGTGCCGGCTACAAACTAAGGATATGGACGGCACAGCCAAAGCACCCAAATTGAGTAGAAAGAGAAAGTAAAAAGAACAAAAATTAGGAACCTCGGGACCGGCGTCGGCCCAAGCAAGCTCAGAGGCAAATCGAACGACGGTGAGCGCTGCATCTTCCTCGGAGGTTTGAACGATAGTCGCCATTGAAGAATCTCTGAAATAAATCCAAGGTTCAATCTTCTCCTCCTCCCTTTTCTTACAGTAGCAAGGCGCCAAGGGAGGCTGCAGAAAACCCTAGAGCTGCTTAAAGCTTCTGATTCTTACGACTGAACCTTTTTTTTTCTATAAATTATTTTTTCTTTTTCTTTCCTTTTTTATATTTAGATTTTTTTAGTGAATAACCGGAGAAATGTTGTATATAATATAACTATAGTCTACAAAAACATGACGCAACTAAACATAAAGTATGATTCATAAGAAGTTATGAATCATACTTCCAGCTACTTTATTGTTGATATACATACTAAAAAAAAATTATAGTGTCGAAATATAATTGTCTTCCGGTCTAAATATTTCATGCTCATATTGAATATTATTTTTAAAAGGAAATCTTTATGGACGTTATTAACTTTTATTAAAGAAATGTGGAAGGGAAAAAATAGATATTGGAAGAATTTTTCCCTACCAGCACAGATTTGTGATGAAGACGACTCTAATTTTTTATGAATACTCTAATTATTCTTTTAACTAAAAAAAACTATATTTTAGGAGAATTTTAATTCTATCCATTTTCATTTAAACTTTCAATATATCCAATTAAACCCTATAGTTGGAATTTTTTCCTCAGTTCAATATTTTGCTAAATTTATACTATATTTAACCATTAATTTAAACCAAAAAAATAAATATTTTATGAACCATGACTTTGGTACTACTTATTAGGGATCTTCCGACATATTTTATATTTTCACAATAGTATAATTATTCAATATGAACATAAGGCTTCAAATTTCTTTTTGCTTTCATGGAAAAAAGTCTTATAGCAATGGAGGTATGCATCTTTATTCTTTACATATGTAACTATGATTTTTTTTATCTGGTTAAAATATGATATTAGCTACATTTCCAACCCCAACATTGATAGATGATTCATTAAAATATTAGTAGCTTAATTATTTTAGGGGACTTAATTGTTATTAAAAAGAAAGAAGCTAAATTTCCAACCCCAAATTGAAAATTCTTAACAATGTATCATTGGACTTGTTTTTTGAAAACTATCTTTCAAAATTAAAAACTCTCTCCTCAACAAATCAATTGAACAAATTTGTGGAGAGGAGACTTTGGTGTCCTCGTAAAAGAAAAGAAAATAATTTATCTTAGAAAATTCTTTAGAAAATTCTTCTTCTCTGGTATAATTACTATTTTTTCAAAAGTTGGAGCGATATCTCAATCAATCAGACGCATAACTCAAATCGTCAGATTTGAATTCCCATAATCAATTGTTGATGTACTAAAAAACGATTTTCAATTTCAGAATTGAAATTAATGGCAAAAACCAAACATAAAAGTTCAGTAACAAGCAAATGCCAGAGATTCAGAGTAGAGGAAGATACAATAATCACTTTTGTTTCAAAACAAAGCATCAAGAGCCAACCATACAAGTTCATCAGCAAGCATGTCTGCAACCTCGTGCATAAGAAAATATCACAATTTCAAAGACAAAAAAGTCTAAGCATTTCAAAGGTATATAATTTTCTAGTTTACATATGATAGGCACCATTGAAGGGTCTTTCTTGGTTCTTAACCAACTTAGCTCCTACCATTTCCGAAAAGGAAGTCCAGAGAAGACCCGCCACCAGGTGCGGCGTGAACCTTCGTCGATGGACGATCCTGCAAATATATGCACCAACATTTACATTCCAATGGTTATAAATAAATGGGGATTCAAAATTGAAATAAAGCCATGATTAATCATTGATTCAGATTCAGAACACTTTGATGAAGCAATGTTCAGAACTTCAGATTGAAAATGGGATCTTTCTCAGATCTAAAATCGAAACAGATTGATACAGTTAAGTGTCATCCAAGTTAGTTGTGAATTAATGATGTGCTTCTGTAGTATTGAGGATCTCATCAATACTCCGCGACATCTGAGTTCATCCATATGCAATCTTAATACTTAATGTTCTTGAGCACATTTATAGTTACCAGAATGTTCTCTTTGGTTATATTCAAGGAAGAAGTTCTAAAAAATTGGTACAGTGTTTTCTTCACCCTTTGGTTTATTGAGATATCAATCTTCCTAAATGTTTCAGGAATTTCCTCCCCGCCTACTGTTTCAGCCTTTTTATCTCGAACAATGGTCTCAGTTATCTCCTCTCTGCCTTCACTTTTGACCCATCACTGGCCATGATTATTAAAGATTGAACCGACTTAAACATTTTTTCAACACAGTTAACCAATTAGTAAAGTCAAGGGAGAAAGATTGATTTCTAAACTTGTCTAAGCATTGCAACTTGATGGTTTCTTTTATCAGTTATGATGTTATATATATGACAGTGTAAGGTCAGGAGGATACTTGGTCAATAACTATCAGCACAAAACATTTCCATCCAACAAGTAAACAAGGAGCCTACCGTGATAAAGTTGCCACAGTTCTGTCCATCTGCTCTATAGTAATTGTTAGTAAGATTTCCTGCCATTCCAGGAATGCCAGCAGGTATCTGTTTATTGGTAGGTTGCGAAGTAGAAGAGGTGGGCTGAGAAGCTTGCACATTGTTGGCTGGCTCTCCGCCTCCAAACAGGTAGCTCAAGGAGCTCTGACCACCACCGCTGCTAACTCCACGCCCCATTTTCAAGCCTTTTGTTTCTCCTTTTAATACAACAACATAAAACCCAGATGTAATTATAGTGACCACACATTTAACTATTGGACTATATATACATATAAAAGGAGCACACCAGAAAGGAAATAACATCCAGGGAAGTCAGAGAGAAATAAATTATAGGCATAAAGTGCAACATGATACATTTGGCATATACAGCAACAGTATATAAAAAATTGATGCTTGTTTAAGCACATAGTCGTGATCCAAAGGCTCTTATTAAAGACTGTCAAGATAATTCCATGATTTAAATAATAATAAAGAGATACGATGACCATTTGGCCTCCGTTGAAGATTACCAAGCCGACTCTACAATATTAAAAGTATTTCAATGAATAAAAGAATAAGGCATATATGGAAAAATCTATTGCATATTTTCCTGAGCAGCAAATTGTGAATCAGAAAACAATTGATCTTCTCTTTGATGGCGAATTGGCAGCTATAATAATCAGCTGAAAATAAACTAATACCTACATCATTTACTATAATACTTGGCAAATTGAGAGTCATACAGTACGAATTCTTCATTTCTATACATGATTCCCAGTCTTCTTCTTACAAGTCCACTACCCACGAGTGTGCTATAATCTTAAGCTCACACAGCATCTAGCAACAAGCATTTGAACATTTGAATCCATTCAACACCAAAGCAATGACCACATTTCATTTCAAGCTCATCAAATCTCACCATCTTCATTAAAGATTAAAGAACATAAATCAAATTGGTAAATCAAAACAACACAGACATTCAATCAAAGACGAAAATGGAGGGCGGAAAAATACAAACAAAAGATCATATGAAAACCCCTAAAGAAACGTGGATCTGAAATGGGAAAGTAGAGATTTGAAGAGGGTACCTCAGAAAATTTTCGATGGAAGCCAGCAGAGCCAGAACCTGAGATGTTATTAAAATATTACTTTCAAATTTTCAAATCTTATTATTATTATTTTAATTAAAATGGAAATTTGATGGAAATGCAAGGCCACCGGATTTGTCCGTGGAACCATGGCTCTTGAGTACTTTTTTTTTTTTTAATAAATTATGCTGATTTTTTTTTTTTAAGTTTGTTGGTTTCCATTTTATTTTTAATATTTTAAAATGTTTATTGTTGTTAGAAATAAAAATAAAAAATAAAAAACTTAGTGAAATTAGCAGATTATGAGTCGATGAAATTAAAAAGTACTAGTTCTAGTTCATTTTCTTTTTCTTTTGGAGAATGATGGATGGTTACATGAAGTGTAATGGCAATATAAAATGACTAAATTCCTAATTTACAAAGGCTCACATTATTAGTTGATAACAAATGGATTGGCCAAAGAAAAAAATGATAAGACATTTGCCAAATTTTGATAAACTCAACCTCACTCACTAACGTGAGCATGGATTAATAGGTAATGCATCTCTATTTTCTCTTAAAAATTGTAAGTTCGAATTAAATATGAATATAAATTTTTTATTTTAATAAATGTATTTAAAATTTAAGTTTAATCTCATTTATCTTTTTAAATAACATCTACACATGAAAAAATTAATGATTAATAATTGAAGAACACCAGAAGTAATTTTCATTGTGTTCTTTACTACTAAATATATTTTTTTGGACAAAATTAATATTTGTCTCTAAACTTTAGAGGTTGAAAATTCATATTTGTATCAATTAAAACCTTAAATCTTAAGAAAATGAATCAATTTAGAAAGGTTAGAAAGAGTGATTTTCATTCATAAGTAGAGATGTCCATTTTTCAGGAATGGGCCCGAGCCTACCTAAACAGGGCGAAGAATCTCCATTTAACTGGGGGATTGAGTGAGGGAAAAAAATTTCTTACGAGCTAAGTGGGAAACTATGTATAAAATATTGTTTTGTTTTTATTAGGAGGTTTAAGAATTTATATATATTATAGAGAATTAACTATTTAAGTGATTTTTTTCGGAGCAAATTTCCATATTCTATTCTTCATCTACCTTTCTCTACTTATTTATAAAGAATTTCATGATAATTTATCGGGCTACTTTGATAAGATTTTGGAGGAATAATAATGTTGTTTAGACAACTTTGAGTTGATTTTTTATGTAATAAAATGAAAATAGTTATAAATCACTAAAGGGTCTAAATTGTTTCATTTATAGAAGTTTAGAGTTTTAATCTATACAACCTTAGGGTATAAATAGACATGAAATAGTGGTTAAGTTTTAATGATGTCAACTGCTATATGCCATTCGGACGTTTTTGTTTCTCGTTTCCCATTTTTAAGAATAAGAAACAATAATACGTTTGATAACTATTTTTGTGGAGTATTTTTTGAAAATAAGAAATAGAAACAAAATAGCAACGAAAGCTTGTTTGATAACTATTTCTTATTTATTGTTGATGATTGTTTTTTTTTTTTTCATTTTTATAGTTTAAAAAAATTTAGTTAATATAAAATATATGACATGCATTAAAACATATAAAAATACAATTAATTATAAAAAGATTATATTATCTAATGCCAACAAGTCTCGATGCAAAATTAACAACAATAATAAAAAAAAAAAAAAAATTATTTTATCCTTCAAATGTTGTCTAAATTTGATATGATGTTGACTCAAATCAAACTCAATTATATAGCTAAATTTTGTGGTTGTAAAATATCAAAGTGAGGCTAAATGCATGTTTTCTTTTAATGAACAAATTTTATTTATTGCAAAATCTAATAGATTCTTAGTGTATTAAAAACTAAAATATTTGAAGAACGTCTAAATATAAATATAAGAAAGAACGAAACATAGGGAAACTACTACACTACTATTTGTAGTTAACAAAATAGAGAGAAACTACTATTTGTAGTTTCTAAAATTAAACGTTTTTTAAATTTTGAGAACAAGAACTGAGACGGATTATAAAACAAATTTGTTTCTTAAAAAATGAAAAACAAAAACAAGAATTGGGGGAGGGGAATGTTATCAAACAAGCCCAAAGGTGCCCCCATCAACTTCTACCTGAAGTAATGTCCCTTTTTATAATTAATGTTCAACTACTTAACACTAGCAACTACAACATATTAAAATGAAACAAATGAAAGTATAGGAACCAAAACAAGAGCCACTGTGATTCAATAAAATGAAATCTTTGTTGGATTGCTTTATACTGAAGCCAGTTTCATGTTTCAGTTGGTAGAATCAGAATTCAAATTGAAAGCCAAGCATTATACTTAACCAAGCAGTCACTTGAAGAACTAAATGACAGTATCAGATGAGTTCAAATGGCTATAGGTTGATATCAGTAACCTTTAACATCTGCAAGCAAATATACAACACTTTCATAATACAGAGGAAACAAGTTGAGTAAGAGGTAAGTAAACTAATTTCCAAGGCTGTTTCCTACAAAAGCATTCAATTTCTGGTGGCTATTTCTATTCAAATGTCAATGTTCCTCAACCCCCATACCTACTTGTTCTTCCTAACAAAGCTTTCAAATGAATGCAAGTCTCATACTAGTATTACAGAGAGAACAAATCAAGAAAAACTTTCAATTTTGGATGTGATTTTAATGAGATCTGTATGAATTCTTTGTCCTCAAAACAATCTATTTGTTGTCGCAAAAATTCCTAGGCACAAGGGGAAACAAAACAGAAAAAGAGCACACAGATGTAAAGGAAACAACATGTTTCATTTTTAATCAACTACCAGAACTTTTATTGTTCTTGATGTTTAATGAGCCTATACATTATTGATATGTTCTGACCTCACTTACAATGTTCCGAGTCGTGTATGGAACGGATCTCCGAATATCAACTAGCTAACCTTGCTTCTGAGTCAAATGATTCTATGATGGTGTTCAATCTTTGAGATCTCTACCAATAGCTTGTTTAGAGCTTGAGGCTTTGAGAAGAAAGGGGAATGATCTGCACCTTTTAGCCGAAAGACCTGCTGTGGGGGGCTCTTGTTTATCATGGTGTCCTGTAATGTGATGGGAATGGCATTGTCTTCTGGAGTTTCGATGTAAAACCGTCTGACCGATCCATATTTCAAGTCTGAAAGGCACAGCTTTTCCAAAATAGGGGCAAATGGTATCGGCCTCATTGATACAGATGCCAAAGCAACATCCTGGACCATAAATACAAATGGCAATGAGCAAGTATGAAATGAAATAGTAACGGTTATAAAAAAGTAAAAATCGTCTAGTTATTGATGTTAAATCATCAATCAATCCAAAAGCTTAAGCTAATAAGTTATAGTAAATTTAATTATATCAACACTCAACACTCTCACTCACTTGTGGGTTCAAATTTTAAACAAAAACCCAACAAGTGAAAAGCAGTATTAATTGGGAGGAAATGACTTTACAGGGGTTCGAACATTGGACCACCTACTCTAGATACCATGTTATATCACTAATCAACCCAAAAGTTTAAGATTATAGGTTAGGATAAATTTAATAATATCAATACTCCAACAACTGAAACACGGGTAGTAAATGTAAAGCTTCAAAACAATACTGTTCAGTTTTCTTTCAGATGAATCATCCCAAAAGCAGATTAGGAGCATAGGCTGAATCCTTGTTTCCGGACAATCCAAAACGGTTTGATGTGTTTCCAAATACTCTGAGTCCATAACGTTTCCAAATAGTCGGAAGTTAACCCCAATATTTTCCGGGGAAAAGGAAGGTCTGTCCACCAATATGCTCGCCTAATAGTTAAAGTGTGAATGTGAAACATTTTGGCTAGATTTCATTTTATGCTTGGCTATTAACATATTGAGTACCAAGTACAATGTATCAAGATGAAGTATGAAAATATTGATATCAAAATCATTTATTTTAAACAAAGAAAAAACCAATGTCATCATTTCATCAACTTGAGAACATCTGATTCTCTGAATCTTTGTAAAACAGCAAGCAAAGTTTTGCTCATGGTGTTGGAAACACTAGTTGAATCATTAACAGACATCATATCTTTGCAAAAAAAAAAAAGTATGTATAAAGACACCAATCACCATACTCACAACCACATACATTGGTCAAGTCATACATAATTGATCGAATATGAATTCTATTTTGGGCGTTTACTCCACTAATCCATCACACATTTGCATTGCAACAAGAGAATTTCCTTGCAATCCCATAATCTTTTTATTAGTTTATCCAAAACCATATTTAAATTTTTTTTCTCCCAAACTGTGATACTAAAAAACACGATGAAAAATTGCCGAGGAAAATGGCATTACCTTGGCAGGACTTTGATTGAAAAATAAGTCCCTCAACAATGATTTTTCAAAGTTAATAGCAGTCGGGGAATGGTTGTTCCCATTTTCATATGAAAACGTCTGAGCTTGCCGCATTAGATCATCTGCACCAGCCTGCAGTAGGCGAACAAGACACCATTCACATACCTCAAATACATGGTTAAGGGAAAAACACAACGTTCTGTCAATAAATTTTAGAATATGCTCATAGAAAGGGTGAAATGCCTCAGAAGTCAGAATCTAGACCCATGAATATATATGCTCTTAGGGGGCATGTGTTGATCAATAATTTGAATCCCCAAAGTCTGCAACCAACTAAAGAGGAGGGGAAAGTGGGGCTAACTGGGAAGAAAGATGAAGACCATGAATAAGCAGCAACTTGAACCCAAAAAGGGTAAAAGAAAAAAAGGCACGGGGGAAATAATGGAATCACGAGCAATTTTTTAGTTCATTTGTTCATATCGGGAGAAGAATGGTGAGAATGTTTGAATTGAGCTAAAATTTATCTTTAACGATTATTATATTCTCTCCAGTTTACAGAAGAGAAGAGGCTACAAACGACCATTGGCACTGGGAAAAATACAGGCAAATTGATCGAGAAAAAACTTAGCAAAACAAATTTCCGTGTATTCTTTGAAAGCATTTTCAAATGCTCTTGATTTCAAACGTGCAACATGATATAAATACATGTGCAAATGCCTTCCAAAATGAGCAACTTCAGAATCTGTATATCTGAATCACAAATTAACAACAGATTAGCATGGATACCTGCTGGGAAAACATGTCTAAAGTGTTCTGTCCATTAGTCAGCATTGCTGCGGCGATAAATATGGCTTTTGCAATTCTACGAGGAAATAACTCCATTGCATATGCTATACATGCACCGCCAAAATCATGCCCCACCAGGATAACCTGCATGATAGAAAAAGGATGTTCCAAAATGTAAGGAAAGAATAATTTATCAAAATTTGGATTTTAAATAAACAGAGACGTTGAGAGTGGCATGTCTAGCTCAAAGCTGGATGAAAAGGAAATTGAAAGAATTAAACGACACCATGATTACCCATTCAATGACATTCATCAACTTTGCCATATAATCAATCTTTTCGTCAAAACTAGACAGTTCTAGCAAATGGTATAAGTTGGAATTTAACTTCATTAACTACAACATCAGAAACATTAAATAGAACTGAAAAATGAAACTAATCAATAAGTTTAAGGACCTTTTCTCCCTCAGCAAGCTTTTCAAGGAAGTCAGTAAGCGGCTGCACGTATTGCAAAAGACTCGTGATGCGATTTGGATCAAATGAATGAACTCCAGAACCAGTTAAGTCTATTGCAGTAGCTTGGTAACCCCCTTTTTCTAGAAGTGCTATGGTTTTGTACCAACACCATGCACCAAAGCCACCACCATGGACAAGAACAAAATGATTGGTTTCTATATCCTCAAGTTTTACATTCTGCATGGAGAGGAAAGAAACAGTCAAAAACAAAATAAATAAACCAATTTCGACCATCAAGAAATTAAATATAGAAAAATAATGATATTGAGCTTGATGGAAGAAAGTATCAAGATTAAGACTACTCTTTCTTAATCAGCATGGATTGTGTGATATAAAGAGTCTTAACTACATTTATAGCATGTGGTTGAGGGGAAAGCTTTCACTGTCATCTCAAATTGGAAAAGGTAAAGTAGCCAAGTGGTCTACATTAAAACACCAGTAATGGGTTAGAAATTTCAGCATCCAATAACTTACTAATCCGCAAATTTCCCATCGTCAATCAGAAACCACAGAACCCATTTGAAATGCAGATACTCCATCAATTCATGAACTAAAAATCCAGGAGCAAGCACCAAACAAACAAACACCACGGTTCAAAAAACACTATAATCTGCAGTCATAAAGACAAAAGGGCATAACCACAACCTCGCTAACAAGTTGATGGGGCTGAAGCAGGGGATCGGTAAGAGACCGAGCACGCGAACTCGAACTCCTCGGCAAAGTGTTGCTATTCTTCGACCCTGATTTTGGGTACCGGAGCGAAGTAGTCCGATCAAAAGGGTCACGGCCGTTCTGCTGTTGAAACAGAATCGCGGCGGCGAGAACTTGTTCTTGAGTCAGAACAGGGTCGGATTTTTCTTTCCTGGAAGAACGAACTCGGGTCCATCTTTTGGAAGAATTGGAGGTCAGAGGTGGATTGAGAAGGCGCTTGGTGGGTTTTTTCTTTATCGATTTGGGTGCAAGACAGGCACAGAAATTACCCATTTTCGGAGCATAAGGTACAAAAATGGGCAAAAATGAAATGGGATCGAGTGATCGAAGAGGGTGAAGTTTGAGGGACAGATTCTTTTGACAAGATATGAAGGGAAAAAAGTGTCGCGGAGAGGGAAAATGGAGAATGAAGAAGAAGAGTGGTGGCTAGGCGACAGAGAAGGAGAACGAATGAAAGACTTGAATTTATAGGATGCAGTGTATGGCACTTTCGGTTTACGACGATGAAGAGAAATTTATACTTTTTTCTGTAATAATGGAGCATTTAAAGCACCATATCGGCCAACCAGAGATGACTGAGATGCAAGTTTATGCCAATTGAGTTTTATTTATGTATAGTATAGGATTGATTAAACTTTATTTTATTTTATTGATTTTTTTTTTCTTGAGTACATCAACAATTGGGGGTCGGAATATTAAAAGATAGATTTTTTTGTTTAATTGAACAACATGTATAGTGAGGAAAATTGAACTTACCACCTTACCTGCCAATTACCTTATTTTGACCTTAGGTGAATGGAATAAATATTTATTCATTTGAGTGATAAAAATTAGTTTGGGTAAAGAATCTACATTCATCCTTGGATTTTTTTAAAGCAATATTTAAAAAAAAAATGGTATATGAGAAACTATTTTAATTGTTTTTGAAGTTAACCATGAGCTTATATTTTGAGCAATGAACGTGCACCTTCTCAGATGAAAGAAAATATAATACACCTTAATTTTTTATTTTTCAGATATAAAATTACTTAATGACAAAAAATAATTATTAACATTTATTTACCTTTTCGAATTATACTTTATGCACGTTAAAGTAAGCATAGCAATAATTGACATATGTTACCTCCTTTAAAGTTGGAAGTTTGAATTCTCATTCTCCCATATTTGTTGTACAAAAATATATTTTATAAGAAAATGAAATAAAATAAAATACATATTAAAACAAAGTAAATATGAATATGTAAGATATAAAGTACATAAAATACCGAAATAGTCATAATATTTGTTTAATATTGATACTAAATTTATCAATATTTAATTACTCATCTCAAATAAATAATGGACAAAATACTAAATGTTCTTACTTATTCTTTGCAATATACTTTTTCAAACATTTTCTAAGTCTTTTGATCGGCATTCAATTAAAAGAATAAGAATTAAAAATAAGTAGTGCATTCCCAAATCTTGTTGCCGATCATAACCATTAAAAAGAAAAAAAAAATCATTGAAATAAACAAGTAAGAAATCAAACCGTGTATAACTTACTTGTGCAGCAATTTTTGTTTTCAAACATTAAACTTGTCTAGTTGATGTTAAACTAAAGATAAAAGAATAATATTTGCAAAGGGCAAACATTAGATATCTTTGATCTTTATAATCATTTCTATTTATTTTTCTTTCGCTAGCTCTTGATTATTGTCTATAAAATTATCATGACAGGATTGAATAGATAAAAAATTGAAAGAAAAAAATCATGGCAATCTTAGATCCTTAGTGCTAATGCTACATGCCTACATTTTATCCTAAAAGATAATAAAAATGCACATGTTAATATAAAAAAAAAAAAAACAGAATATCATTTTTTATAATCTTTTCTAAGCTTTATCTCATGTCTTTCATAACAAGTTTATATTTACAAGAGTATAAAAAGTAACGTACTTTTTTTAAAAAGAAAAAGATTGGTTGTGGTTTAAAAACAAATGGAAATCGATTAGAAATTTAATTTTAAAAAATATCCATAAATAACCAAAAAATTTTAGTATACAATTTTATTCCCCCTCATCAAATGGAGACAAATGTGTATTGAAGTAAAAATTTCATAGTTTAAGTTTATAGGGTGATTGATACTCAAATTTAAACTGTCAAATGAATGGCAAGTTTATATCAAAAAGTATTTGCAAAACAAAGAATCTCGCATCAGTGTGGTGTTAAGCTACTTGAACTCCGATAACTAAGTTAGAATTGATAAAATCAAAGTTTTAGAAAACTTTGTCAATAATAATTGAGTGAAGATATTATACCTTTAGCAAAGGACCCTTTTTGCTTATATCACAATATTCTTTTATAATTGAAACTCAGTTTATTATTATCATCAAATAATTACCCTATTGGTTATTTTGATCACGATCACTTAAACTGGCTTTTAAGAATATTGTCCAATCATCTCCTCAACAAATTAAATCATTTACACAACTAACGATTGAGCACTTGAATCATTATTCTTTTAAGCTTAATTTTATAACCTATATCGTGTAACTAACTCCTTCCTAGGCATACTAAACATGACAAACCATACACAAATCAATCTCGATCTTTAGCCGACCCTATATGGGGCGGGTTCATGCCAGGGTGGGTCGATGAAATAAGGCATTGGTCGACCTACATAGGTTGGCCAACTAAGCATTTGGGTGAAAGCATGAGTCGTCTCTAAAAGCCTTGATCGAAGCTTTGACTAACCCGTGTCGACCACTCAAGACCTTGACTAATCTTGATTCAGTCACTCATCCATGGGCCAACTATGGGTTAGTTTTAGGCTGACCATGATGAACTTTGATTTCTTCTTTCTAAATTTCGAGAACTTTACCTAAGTGGCTAGATTCTCCCCTAATAGGTGTGTAAAAGGGCATTAATATAATGTTGGAAAGAAGTATGGAAGAAGAATAATATAAAAAGAACCATATGAGATAAAAAACTAAAATCATTCCAAACAAATTCATTGATAGGGAAGCATTATCCTAAAGTATCTTCAAATTCCAATAATTATATAATTTATCCAAAATAAAAAGTATAATCTAACTCCAATGGCGAATGATAATTCTTCCTAAAAAAAAAAAATATTATAAATAAGAAAAATGACAAATTTAGCAATAAATTTTATTTCTGAATATAATATTTTAAAAAAGGAAAACAAAAACAAAAAACAACAAAGTTGCCATAAATGATACTTCTCAACCTAAATGGTCAGATGGGAAGACTTTCAGGTTTTTTGGGGATCCGTTGCTTTAATTGCACACCTATTTTAGGTGAGCATTTTAATTCAGATGCAAATTAGGTTTAAGGTTTCATGGTTTTTTTTAATACAACAATATTGTCAGATTTGGACATTTTACTTCAAGAAAATGATAAATGTCAAGTATGGTTGAGTAATGACTATGTCAGATTAATTATAAAAATGTTCTAATAAATACCTGAAATAATATAGAATAAAATTGAAATTTACCTCCATTTTAATATGATATTGTCAATGCATTATTATATTTAACATGTCATTTTTATTCATGGTTTTTGTTTTCAATTATGATCCACATCGGTTTATAGTCAATTTCTTAATATATAGTTTGTTTTCATAGAGGTTTGTTGCTCATAAATTGCCAAACCCCACCAATTTTTAGACCCACGTTTGTAACTTTCTTCTTATCTTTGGATGTTTTGTTAGGGTTGTTGATAAGGTTAGTATTTCTCACGTAATGAGTATTGATATAAAATTAAATTTACTTTAATCCATAAGCTTAAATTTTTAGATTTATTAATGATTTAGCATGGTTTTAAAATAGGAAACATGTGTTCAACCCTTATAATATCATTTTCTCTCCGATTAATATTGATTTCTACTTGTTGGATATTTTACAAATTTTCAAGTCTACAAGTGGGTGAGAGTTAAAATATTCATATAAAATTAATTTCATCATACCTCATGATCAACTTAAATTTTTGAGTTCAATGGTGATTGAAAAATTAGCATCTTTAGTTGGATCTCTCTTTTAAATGATGAATAATTAATTAAATAGATGTTTAAGAATTTAAAATTTAAGGTCGTATTATGATTTTAAAAGGAATTGCAAGTTTTTTCTCTCTGTCCTAGAAAATTGTCTTTTAAATTCTCTATGTCATAAGCACTCTCTCATGACATAGAGTTAGTAAGAAGCTTTTTCTGTCTTTTGACATGTGATTAATGCAATGGAACGTATCTAAGGACAAATATTGATGACATGAATAACTTTGTATCTACAAATTGTCTAAAGTTTGTAAATGCATTGACAAATTGAATGAAGGAAGGAAGAGTAAAAAAAGAAAGATCACTCATTTTGAAATATGAGAATTGATTATTATGAATTAAGTAATTTATTCGAAAAGAATGATCATATCATGATGGTCACACCAAAAGATTTGTGCAAAAACTAAAAGTTAAATGAGGGAATCAATTCAACTTTTAATTCTATATAAGTTAATTAATTGGCATCTCTTCATCTTTTAGTCAAAAGAAAGTAAAGATAAAGGAAACTAATTTTATTTCCAAATTAAGGAAGTATGACAAAATTAAATATATGCAAGTCTTAAGCAAAGAAGTTGAATTTAAAGTATGAGTAAGGATTGGAATCAACTTGATCTCGACCCCAAAATCTTAAATTATTAAAATTAAAAACTCAAATAACAAAAATAAGGATTTACTTTTTTTTTTTCTTCATAGGTTTTTTTTTTATCTAGATCATGAATATCAAACTCAATTATATTCTTCAAACTAAAAATTAGATAAGGATTTAAATGAAAATTTTCTAGTACTGTTGGAGTGAGAAGTATTTTTTATTTGAACCCTATATATTTTGAGAATAATAGTTCGATAATATCATTTTTTTTTCGTTTTTTGAATTCAACAATTATAAGGATGAGGAATCAAACCATCAACTTTTGAAATGATAATTTTGTGTCTTATTCAATAAACTATACTCGAATTGGCAGATAGATAGATATTGAATTGGATTGAATGATTAATAAATTGGATTGTTTAAAGAGGGGTTGGTTGATGGCTGCCACACTGTCCTCTTGCTTTTGAACATCAAAGGCATCCATGGGAAGGTGGACAGTGGTGGCTTCAAATCTGCCTTCCTCTTTATTGCCTTTGACCTCTCACATACATCCCCAACTGTTTAACTTTCCCTTTTTATTTATTATATTATTTGAAGTATATATTGACTTTTTTCCCTTCTATTTCATATAAAGGTAGTTGAATAATAATTTTAGTTCTCTTAGACATTATATTAATTTTTTCTCTGTTTTTTTATTAAAAAAATTAAGTTTATTGTCCTACTTTAGTTTATTTCTATTCATAGTTTCATGAGGCGAATACATTGTGGACAAAACAATCTTGGCCAACATGTGAGGCAATCACTTTTTTCTTCTTCTTTCCAATGAACTTAGTATATGAGTAGATAGTTAGCTATAGTTGAGTTGTTTGAGGTCGAAGATTAGGGTTTAATTCTAAATTAATAATATCACTGTTCAATACTCAAAAAAGGGAGAGACAAATGAATGCAAATGTAATTGTGTACATGGAGAGAAGGATTTTGAGTACCATAGGTTACAAATGTCATGCCAAATTGTTGTCGAGATTGACATTATAAGTACTAATGTTCAAAGCCCAAGTTAAAGCATACGAATGAAATTGATAAACATTTTAATTAGTTAATCTACCAATCTAGTCAATAATTTTTTCCCCCTATTAACATTATTACTAACCAACCAATAAACATAAAGCATACATATAGAAATGATTCACAAGATATGTAAATAAATTATAGGATACTCGATCTTTCTAATGATGGCTCAACTGATCATAAAATTTTATTGATTTAATTTTTTGTTTTTTCATTTAGAAATTTAGATCACTCCCTTGATCCAAATTGGAGTTGAGAGAGATAGGACACATAACAAGGGATTTTGGACCACTTCTTGCTCTAATAAAAGGGCTAATAGCATCATAGCATAGCATATGTTTCACACTTGAGCCACCCAAAGATAAAAATAGAGACAATCATGTGAAGGTGTAATAATGATTTGCAATTTTGTGCACATGATCCAAGTGATTCCCATTTAGGAGCTATTTAGCTATGCCCCATGCTTGGGCTTTGAATTGAAAAGCCTGTTCTAACTGACAAAAGACTTTGATCATCACATAAAATTAATGCCCAACCCTATACTTTACTCTTTATCAGCTCACTTTTTTTTTTCTCTTTCAATTGTCACTTATTTTACCATATGCTTTTAAAAATGTGATTTTCGTCCATAAACTTATCGAGAGTGAAAACTATAGAAATCCAACATGATAAGTTAACTTGCGTGGAAATTATATAGCTTTTTAATTAACATTTCTGATTTAAAATCAAAATGTGTTTTGCAAGATTCAATGTCATTCAAACAAATGTCCTATATCGTAGAGCTCATTTGTTGCATCCATAAATAACTGTTTAGATGGAATTTCTCTTGCACTTCAATAGCAATAGCGACGTTCAATTCTTAAAAGCCCCAACAACAACAGTGATATGATTTTGTAAGCTTGAACCAAAAGAATAAAATAATGATGAGTATAAAATTTTGGTTAAATTACTAGTTTAGTCCATAAACTTCTAAGTTTGTGTCTACTGGGTACCTAAACTTTTGAAAATATCAAATATGTTTTGAATTTTTAGTTTTATATCTAATATATTCAAATTTTAAAAAAATTAACTAATCTATTAGATATAAAATTCAGTTTTATGTCTAAAAGGATTCTAAACTTTCAATTTTGTGTCTAGAAGATCATGAATTTTAAAAAGAATGTCAAATAGGTCCAGAGCCTATTAAATGAAAATTGAAAATTTTGGGACCTATTGTATACAAAATTGAAAATTCAAGACTTACTAGATATTTTTAAAGTTTAGAAACCAAATAAACACAAATCTAAAAACTACTTTCTAAAGTTCAAACATCAAATATATAAACAAATTCGACCATTCAGAGACTAAACATGTAATTTGACCTAAAAATTTTTAAACTACATAGATCAAATTAAAATCATAATCACACAGGTACATAATTACAAATTCAAGTTTCCCTTATCCCCATTATAATTATAAGTAATTTTGACAGGAAAAAGATAACTTGCAGGTCAATTTTTCTTTATTCCACTAATATAATCATAAGTAATGTTGACGATGAAGACGACTTGAAGGTCATGAAAAGACCACCATTACTAAAATTCCTTTAATTCATTTGCAAAATATAATTGAAAGTATTTTCTAGAAGATGAATGACAAAATAGGGGCTATTTGAAGGGGTAAATTAATAGTTACTATCACAGCTCATAAAGTAGCAAAAATGATAGAGTTTTACCCCTTTTTTCAAAAGAAGTATTTTCACTTATTTTGTTACTATGCATATATAATTAAATTTATCCTAATCTATCGGTTCAAACCCAAGGGTTGATTAGTAATTTAACAACATATTCAAACATGAGGTCATGTGTGCAAATTCCAGTAATGATGGTCGATAAGATTCAATTTGGTTCTCAATTTTAATCAAATAGATTCAAATGACATTTAGTTTTAAATTTTTTTTTTCAATACCAAATATATATATATATATATATATATATATATAAAGTCTTAACCCAATTTATAAATGTACTTTAAAATATCATCCCTAATTCATTGAATCTTCAAAATCCAAAAGCGAAAAATGAAAATGACTTTCACAACAATCCAGGGCAACTCTTTTTTTTTTTTCTTTTTTTTTTTTTGGATTTATAATTAAACTTCCTTCAACTTGCACCAACCTTTTTTTTTTGGTTTTCTCTGTGGTCCAAAAACTTCAGCTAGGATCAACTATTACACATGAAAGCTGAAAAGTAGGAGAAGGCCACACAACCTTCATATGCATATGCCACAAGTTTCTTTCTTTTTTTTTTTTTTTTTTTTTTAATATTTATTTTTTAAATTAGATATTTGATGCATCAAACTGTAATCATGGTGATGTGTTGGGGATTTTTGGGAGTGGGTTAGTAGTGACTAGTGGAAGGCATGCAAAAGATGAAATATTTTGAACTTTAATCATCATCATTTAGCTTTCTTTTGATTTTCTGCAATGTCTTATCATAAATTTTATGGATTGTATTGGTAACTCTTTTTCCCCTATTTGTTTGGTGTCAATTAACATACTTTTAATTTCTTTTAAGAAAAAAAATCATTATTTTATATTTTTTTGAACTCAACAAATGCATAAAAATTCCAATTTCGTGATGGCTTAACATATGCACATGTTAGCTAAATATTGTCAAACCTTAATTTTTTTTTTAAAAAAAAATTTTGTTATTTTTTAAAAAAGCACACCTGTTTAGTATTAATTTACTTTGTTTTGTAATTTACCTCTGAAGATATTTTCTAGTTTATAAAAAAAAATAATAATCCAAGAGAATTAAGGAACAAGAAAATTTTTCTCTAACTCAATCTCTAAACATAAGTAGGGCTTTTAAGAAGATTATTGTTGTTAAGAATGAGTTGGACAAACGATAAAAAAAATCCAATGTAAAGTCATAACGAACCGAAGTCAGACTGGGACAAAACCAAGATGAGAAGGGATGAGAAGACGCGCTTGGGTTTTAGCCAAAGCGTGAGGTCAACCTCGGCATAGGTCGAGGCCGACCAGGGTAGAGCTCCCTCATTTGGGCTCTACCTTGGCCCTATGACACAAAGTTCAGATTTGGGTTTGGGTTGAAGCCCAAACCCGTGGTCAGCCTCAACCTCGGTCGAGGCCGACCAGATGCAAGGTCGACCTCTAGGCCTTACATCGATTCCATACGACCCACAAGCCTCCATTTAGCCTCTCTCGATCTAAAGTATTTAAGCGTTACCAAGAGGAGAGCCAAGTAAGCAAATTCTAGTCACCTAAACACAAAACGCCTTTCACTAATTGATAAAGGATCCTCTCTGACTTAAGGATTGGAGCTTGTGTGACCTACACTTTTCCTTATATTGCAGGTTGCGTCTTTTTCCAAATAATTACAAATTTACCGTCGTTGCCACGTGAAGGTCAAGTGATCTCTGTCTAAAATTTGGTAACAACAATTGATTATGTAATTTAAGTTATCAAGTACTAGTGTGTATTCGGAATATAGATTTGAATTCACGTAATACTTTTAAAAGAAAAAGAAAATAAAAATCTTATAAAAAGTATTTTAATTAAGGACAAATTATAAAAATGACTAAAAAAATGAGTTGTTTTATTGATATTCATTCAATTTTTCTTTTTAATTATGGTCACATATGAGTTGCACGTGTGGCGTTTCTTTCTTCAAATGGTCAAGCCATTTTGCTCACGTACATTTTTTTTTAAATCTCCCTCTCTCGTATTTTATTTAAACGGTATATAATCTATATTTTGAAGATTAGTTATTATTTTTATCCTTATTTGTTTGATTCTCTTAATCTTCCTTTCTTCAAAATTCTTTGTTTGAAATTCACTCCCCCAAACAATCCTCTCCTCTATACTCTAGAAATGTCCTTTTCTTCTCCTCTCTTTGAATCTCAAATCTCAAACTAGCCATCAGTTGTAAAAGATAATTTCATGTACGTAATTGTTCGGTCGTTTTCTTCTCAACCTTCTAACAGTTGAAAAGATGATTGTTGGTTTCATTGATTGAGAATGCATAAAAGGTCACAAACTTGCCTTAGATCATACTCATGGTCCACCTACAAGGCTTTTATTGATAAAAATATGGATTTGTGGTAATGTTCGTATTTTTATTTTTTTTATGTACAATATATTTTGTTTTACACTATGTTTATCTATAGATGTGTTGTTCCGTTGATTTTGTACAGACACATAACATAACTGAGGTAGATAACGATGGTAAGTAATGTAGAGTAAGTTTTCCGAATTCTTTTAATTAATTTTTTTTGTTTAGTTGAGGAGGTCAATCTTAGTATATATGTATATATATATATATATATATAAAATAAAGAACACAAAATCTATTTATATTTTAATATATTTTTACTTTGTATCTTATCTAAAAATTGAATAATATTTTTAATATTTTTTAATATCTTAATCTTCAGTCTCCTACTTTTTTATGGATTCAACGATTTAAGTAGTTTTGGAACTTTAAAGCCTTAAAGCATTAAAATGTGTGAAGAAATGAAAAAAAAAAAAAATCCGAGAATCACTCTTTCAATTTAGAGTGAAAGGTAATTTTCTCTCAAAATCTTGTTTCAATTTAATTAGTATTTTTTAATCTTTTTGTTATGTGATTAATGGATATTAGATTTTTTAAAAAAATTTATTGTTAAATTTATTGTTGAATGTTTGTTTAGATTTTAGATAATGAATCCAAACATAAATAATTTATTTTATTTGTTTTATTTAGTCTCAAGCTCAATTGAACTTAATTAATTTAATTAATCTAAATTATTATTATGAAAACAATTAATAACAAAAGGCAGAGAGAAAGAGAAAAATTGGAAGAATGTAGTGAGGATAATGGAGATAACCTTACAGACTTCAATAATCTTCACTGCATCCTCTTCCTTCCTCGATGCCAACTTCCACATAAAAGAAAAAGATAGTTTGAACAATGAAGAACAATTGAGTGAAATAACTTGGAAAACTCGTCCATCCTTATTTATATTTATTTATACTCACCATAAAATATTAGTTTTTTTTTTTCTCGGACGAGCACATGCTCCAATGTAGACACTGTCTGGAGTCCATAGTTAGGAAGAATATTAGTTTTGTTAAATACAACTCAAATTAAAAAATGTAGATCTCTTAACCAATCAGCTATTTTTAGATTAATTTTTTAAATAAAATTAAATCATCTAATTTATATTTATTATCAAAGCTATGCCATGAAGGATGCTATTGTTTAAAAATATTTTTGGACTATTTAGTACATTTTCAAGACTTAAATTTACAAAGTTCCTTGCAATTAATTATTAATAATCAACATATTATATATTGAATCTAAATTATAAAGTAGGTGCTAACATCAAGTATGATTCATAACCAATAGGTCATTGGTTCGAATTCCCCACCCCCAATTGTTGAAAAATATATTATCCTTTATTGAAGGTATTTAATAACTTTTGAAAAATATCTACTTTTTATTGTAGAATCTTGAAAATCTTTGAAAAAAATATTATATTTATCAAGGCACATTAAAAATCTTTGAAAATTGTATTATCTTTTTTTATTGAAGATGTTTAAAAAGCCGTTAAAAAATATCTCGTATTTATCGAAGGTTCTTAAAAATTTTTGAAAAAATTATATTTATCAAAAGACATTAAAATTATTCGAATAATATATTATCTTTTTCTCGAATGTATTTAAAAAACCTTCCATAAATATCTCATCCTTATTGATTCTTAAAACCTACTTTCAAAAGTTATTAAAAACCTTAAAAAAAAAATTATTATCCTTAATATTATATCTAATCCTTATTGATTCTTAAAACCTATTTTCAAAAGTTGTTCAGGAGAGGAGCGGTGTGGCTTCAGAAACAAGAATTAGACATAAGGGTAAAACGGTAATTTGACCCAACAATGACTACAAACAACCTGTATATCGATGGACACAACTTGTCCTACAGTGATGGGAGTGTAGTTGCGGGCTTTAGTGAAATGTTACTAGCTAATTAATAAATATTGATTAATCGAGTCAAAGAGTTTGATCGGTTAATCTCGTATCATTGGAGCTTGTCATTTGTAGGTCCATTAGGTCCCTCGGTTGACTCAAATTAGACAAAAAATTAGGGTTTACAGTTTGGAGTGGATTTCAAGGGTTCATTTATTAAAAGGGTATTTATGTCATTTATATGTGATATGATTGACATAATATATAGTTTAATGTGAATGAGATTCGTAATAAACTATAGTATAGTCTAATTGATTAATTATGACTAAATTGGAGAAATTAAATTAAATTAAATTAAATTGAATATGATTCAATTTAAAATTTCACAATTACGCAAATGTGATTTGTATAATAAGGTATGAGATACCTTATATTATATGATATGCAAATATGATTTGCATATTGTATAGTGATGATAAAATAGTAAATGGTGGAGATTTTAACTCAACCATAATAAAAGAGTGGAATGTGAGACATTCCTTAAGCTTACATTCTCATTTTTGGATTTTACACCAAAAGAGAAAGAAAAAATTATTTCAACTCTCTCAATTCCTCCAAATTTCTCTCCAACCCAAATTCAAAGGGAATCTCACAATTCTCCCTCTACCTCCCGAGAACAACTGAGATGATCTTTTGGAAATGTCTACTTGTTCGTTTCGTGGTACGAGTTCCAGATATTTTTTGATCGAGAGAGATCGTGATCGAGGAGAAATGCAAAGAACTGTTCTTCAAGAGGTTAGTAAAACATTACTCACTATTTTTCTTCTAAAAACAACATCCTTAATCTAGAAATATATGTTGATGCACTCAATTTTAAGAAAATAGAAACACAACAAAATCAACGACGTTTCCGCATTGGGAAATCTATTCCATTCACCTGGTATGAATGTCGAATTAATATTTTTAAAAAAATTAGTTTACAAGTCACTAATCATCAATAATTTGGTATTTCAGATGATTTGAGAGTCATACAACAATGTCATGAACACATACCACCTTCTTGTAGAAATGATCATGAAATTTGGCGTTCAGTGACTCCACTCGTCTGTTTCCATATTATGGAATGACATCTGATGAGACAATTTGGTATGAAACAAGTTATCCCATAAGTGTGCAACACGAACCCAAACCTACATGCTATAGACCTCCGATATCAAGATTGGGTGATTGTGTTGCCACCGTACTTGGAGCAATGACATTTACGTAGACAACACATAATAGATGCTCCACCAATTGATGCCTTCGAAGATATAACTCCATACTATATAAATTGGTATCATAATATTACCAGGCGTTACATCACTCGTGAGAGAGCATCCGAAGGCGAAGCGGTACAAGTTTCATTTATTTTTTAGATATATTTACTTTAAATTTACTATAAATATTGACTATTTTTTTTTCTTATTATTTAAAGAGGTCAAGGTTCAAACATGTTCAAGATCTCTAAAAAAATATGGAGATTCTTCATCTATGTGATATCGTGGAGAAAGAAATTTGGATAAAGTACATAATATGTACAACATTCCTATTGCTCCTCCTACTGGTCCTAGACATTATAAGATGTGCTCAATAAGAGGACATTGAAGGAGATGAACAGTTGCCCAGACCTGTGCCGGATGAGGTTGACCACAACGTTGATGCACATGTTGTTGAGGCAGTCAGTATATTTCCATTCCGATGATGATACCCACGCCTGGTTCGAAATATCTTCATACACCAGGAACACATGATTTTGAGGCACATGTCTCTCATCATCACAAGGTCGCATATGTGGACGAGATGAGGATGATCCATCTTTACAAGAGGAAAAATCAGATGAACCGATGCCACCAGATCAAACTCCGAAAGGTCGTCGACAACCCCCTCGTAATAGACGGAGTCCACCTTGTGGCACACACTAAATTTTGATATAATTAAATTTGTAACTTTAGTAATGAAACCTTAATTAACTTTTTGTATTTATAAATTTGAACTTTTATTAGACAGATAGGTCATTGAAACCTTAATTACTTGGAAAAAAAAAAGAAAAAACTGAAGTTGGTCACTTTAACCAGGTTAATAATATCATACTTATAAAGTTTATTTTAGTGAGTTATTACTCAATTACTTTAAAAAAAAAAAACAAAAACAAAAAAATTTACAAATTTGAAATTACTCAACAAAATAGAAAGGAACTATAAATTTAATTTTAATTACTTAAATGTTTTATAAAACAGAATGATTTAAAAAGAAAAAAAAACTGAGACCTTCACCAAAGTATGTGTAGGTGGTCTCGAATACCATCCTACCCAACACATCCACATTGGTTGTCTTTGGAAGAAACGAACTACATCTACACATAAAAAGTTGTCTCTTCAAGAGACGATCTTTGCCAAGATAATAAAAACTGTATTATTTTCCTAATAAATTTGCAAACGATTATATTTTCTTAATAAATTTGAAAACTTGCTATATTAATAAAATTTGTCCCGAGAAATTGTGGGTATATATTCACAATAATAGTTATTATTATTATTATTTCATTTTTTTTTGGAGAAATTATTATTTTTCATGGTTTTTGTTTGCATAGAGCGAAACAATTCTATTTTGTTTTAATTTTTTTTTAAGAAACAAACCAAACCAACGTTTTTAGTTTTGCATCCCTCGATTTCACACCCATCCCTTCCCAGTCGTGTTCTACGTCTACCTCACGCCGTCCAACTTCTCTACCTTGTCGTCGCTCTTCAGACTAGCACACTGTCATTCTTCGACTTGTCCTCTGGTTCGTTCTTTCTTCTTATTTTCGGTATTTGCATTTGAATTCAACCACCTATATATTTGGAAAGCGCTTCTTCAATTCCACGATTTTCGATGATTTATGGTTGAAACTTTGGGTTTTTTATTTTTTTTATTTTTTATTTTATTTTTTGTAAAGGTTCAAATTCATAATTGAATTGCTAGGTTCTAATTTGGATTGGAACGAGCAGTTTGTTTGTTTCTTTTAGGTTTTAATTTGGGGTTGGAATGCTATATTTTGTAATCCTGTTCAAGTTTGTTTGTTTCTGGACATCAGAAATTTGGATTTAGATTGGAACTGATAGTTTAATTTGAACTTGAATTGGAATCTCTTTCCAGTCTAAACATCGGAAGTTTGTTGATATCTTTTAATTTGTTTTGGAATTTTTAGGTTTTAATTTGTTTTTGGATTCAAACTGCCCGCCTTTCAAAAGGGAGAGACGATTTCCCGAGCAACAAGAAGAGTTTATCACATTGAAGAGTTTTAATTTGTTCTTGGTTGCCTATACTTCTGTTGTTTGATATGAACTAGTGAGTTTAGATGATCTCCCTCTTGTTTTTCTGAATTGTCTGATGAACTATAGCCTTCCTTATGTTGATATGAGGTTCTGCTTTCATCTCCCTGCAAATAACAAACTTGGTTCTGTTTTCTTGGTAGATAATGTTGATTCTTTTGGAAGCCAAGTTTAATTTAAATTATCTCCTTCTGGCTTATCTTTGTAACTCTTTTGTGGAACTTACAGAGTAGTGAATGGTTAGCCCGTGTTCCTTAAAATAGTTAAATACATATCCTTAAAGTAGACTTGGGATGGTCAGCATTTATATCCACTCTTTCTTTTAAATCCTCCATATTATTTATAACCTATCCTACATTACAACGTTAGAAAACCTACTCCGTTGTCGTTTAGAAGGGCTAGCCGTTTTTGCCATAAAGAGATAGGTTTTTTATTCAAACTATTGGAAGCTAAAAAACAGCAGGAACAGATTCTTTATTTAGTTTCTATTAGCACAAAGTGCAGTAGGTTTTTGAAGCTCCAAGGCGTAGAGTCCTCCTTCTTTATGCCTCCTTTACTATCACTTTTCTTTGAAGGAAAAAAATTGTGTGGGAACTCTTTTTTTCTAACATGGGTAGAAGTACTTAGAACATAACCATAACCATTTCTAACATGTTGTAAATGTTTAAACTTCTGTGATATCTCACCTCCTTTTTTTTCTACCACGGAATTCTTGAGTTTTTATTAAAATAATGATTTCTTTTAATGATCATTGCTTGCTATTTTCTTTGAGTAGATAAAAGAAATGTCATATTATCTGCTATAAAGTAAATCTCACTTTGCTGAATTATAAGTTTTATTTTATATTTAATTAGTTATCATTCTTTTTACACATCTATTTATAGGTAATTTCTTACTTTTTACAAAGTAGTGTACTACACTCTTGCTACAAGCTTTGCTACTAGCTTATTTTATAACATGGATAAGAGTTGGATGCAAATTGGAAATCGAGCTTTGAAAGAATATAGAAATGGAGTTATAAGTTTTCTAGATTTTGCATGCAACATCGGGTCAAATTTCTTGTCCATCTAAGAGATGTAATAATGCAGTACTTAAAACTTGAGATGATATTGAAGTAGATTTGTTACTAGTTGAATTAGCAAATCGTTTTGAGGATAGATTTAAAACAATGATGGTAGAGATGCGTAAACAATTTGTTATTAGTTGATTGCATGTGGTAGTTAAATGTTCTAGAATTTTTGTAGTTATAAGGTGTTGCTATATAAAAAATTATGAGATCATGTCAGAATTATTAGATACTTTAAGACATCTAAGTTTACATTCATCTTAAACCACTTTAATAGTAGTTACTATTTCCTTGCCTATTATTTCTATTCCATATCCTTGTACTTGCAATTCAGGGAATTATAGGTAAATAGATTAGTAGAGAACATTATGAGGTTTGCCAATAATAAGTTGAAAATAAGTTTACTTTGATTTATACTATTGTATTCAAGTGCTAAAGCTTTTTGCAAGAGTTTTTTCGAAGGATTTACAAATATCGATAAAGAAGTATTTCTAAAGGATTTAAAATATTTGAAAATATTATTATAAGCCTTTAAAAATAATAAAAACCTTCAAAAAAAGATAATTGACAATAAATAATTATCAATAAACAATTTTAAAATTTTCGAAGACATATGATCTTTGAAGAATAATAATTTTCGAAGGTTAATGTACCTTTGATAAAAGCTTTTTCGATAGGATCTATTTCAACAGTTTTTGAAGGTTTTGTTAACCTTCGAAAAAGGGTTTATTTTTTGAAGGTTGTAACCTTCTTAAATAGTCAAAATTCTTGTAGTGTTATGTTATATCATCAAAACATGAGCAGTTCTTTCTGGTGTTTATTTCATCAGCAGAAACTTTGGTTTGGTATGGATGGATAGTTATCATAGATTGTAATGTGCATAGAAGAAAATATCTGCGCATCTTTAACTTTTCTTCTTTCTCTTTCATGGGTATTGAATATAGGAACATGTGGAAGGGTGGGGATATTCATCTTCCTTTTTTTTGTGTATTTAAAGTAGTTTAATATTAAGTGGGGGGTTTTCTATTTTTCCTTTTCATGTATCCTTGTGAATTGTGATTGCCTCGTTTCTTAGAGACTGTTTTCTTCTTCTGCAGGCTCACTGATTTGGAATGACTACTCCTGGATTGTAAACTTTCTTGTTCTTTTTATGTTTGGTAAGTTATCATAGATTTTAATGTGCATAGAGAAAATATATGCGCATCTTTAACTTTTCTTCTTTCTCGTTTATGGGTATTGAATATACGAACATGTTTTTTCCTCTGATAAGTAAAATTTAGAATGGAAGGGTGGGGAAATTCATCTTCCTTTTTTTTGTGTATTTAAAGTAGTTTAATGTTAAGCGGGGGGGTTTTGTATTTTTCCTTTTCATGTATCCTTGTGAATTGTGATTGCCTCGTTTCTTAGAGACTGTTTTCTTCTTCTGCAGGCTCACTGATTTGGAATGACTACCCCTGGATTGTAAACTTTCTGGTTCTTTTTATGTTTGGTAAATTATGAAAGGAGTGCTTATAAATCCATCTCCCACTCCAATTTTATCAAATGAGTTGAATTACCAACTTGACTCGTGTTACCTGGTTAGTTGTGCACCCAAGCATTTCCATCCGTGCATAAATGTTAATCCAGAATTGAAATCATGTATAAGGTGTAGGATAACGTATGGGGGTAATGTAGTTTCAATGTTATCGATGAGTATTCCACGATTGAATTTGGTGGTTCAGTCCACAAGGGTCCTGGAGTTTAGGACTAGTGTTGGGACCCTTTTGAAATGTGAAGAGGATGAGGCGATCGGATTGGTCGCTGATGAAGGAGTTGAAGAACCCTCTCAGGAGTGGAAATCACCTCCCTGGGTAGACATGGAAAATCAGGATGAGCCAATCTTTCAATCTGAAGATGTAAACCGGTCCAAAATGTTAGAAGGGGAGGCTTTGGTAAACGACAACAAGGTGCATTTTCTTGAGGAAACTGACGAAGTTATGCTATCAAAGCGTATTTTAATTCTCAGTAGAAAAAATAAGGTCAAAAGTGTGCTGGAATTATTCAGGTCCATGCAATTAGCAGGTCTTCTGCCAAGTTTGCATGCTTTAAATTCACTTTTAGCTTGTCTTTTGAGGAATGGGCCATTTGATGACGGTTTAAGAATCTTTGAGTTTATGAAGTCAAACAAGTTATCAACAGGGCACACTTATAGCCTCATACTCAAAGCAGTTGCAGATACTCATGGATTTCTTTCTGCTCTTGAGATGTTCAAGGCATGGGAGCACGAACACGACTTCAAACAGTTTGATGCAATTGTTTATAACACAATGATATCAGTGTGTGGAAAAGAGAATAACTGGGCTGAAGCTGAGAGAACATGGAGACTAATGGAGGCAAATGGTTGTATCGCAACACACATAACTTATTCTCTATTGGTGAGCACTTTTGTCCGCTGCAATCAGAACGAACTTGCAATTGACGTTTATGTAAAGATGGTTCAAAATTATTTTAAACCAGGTAATGATACAATGCAAGCTATTATTGGGGCATCTTCAAAGGAAGGGAAGTGGGATTTTGCTTTAAGAGTCTTTCAAGACATGTTGAAATGCGGACTCCAACCTAATTCCATTGCATTCAATGCCTTGATCCATGCTCTAGGAAAAGCTAAGGAGCTCACTTTAGCATTCAACATATACAGTTTGATGAAATCTATGAGTCATTCACCTGATGTTTATACATGGAGTGCTCTACTTGGTGCTCTTTATCAGGCTAATCGCTACAATGATGCCATTCATCTCTTTGAGTTTGTGAAAAGAGAGGAGAAGACACAACTGAATATACATATTTACAATAATATTCTATTGTCTTGTTCAAAGCTTGGGTTATGGGACAGGGCTCTCCAAATTTTATGGGAAATGGAGACTTCTGGTCTCTTAATTTCAACATCATCATATAATATTGTTATTAGTGCATGTGAGATGGCTAGGAAGCCAGAAATTGCATTACAAGTTTATGAACGCATGATTCATCAGAAGCACACTCCTGATACCTTCACTCATTTGTCACTTATCAGAAGCTGCATTTGGGGATCTTTATGGGATGAAGTGGAACTACTTCTAAATGTAAGTGCTAACCTCTATAACTGGTCCCGTGTCTCAACGATGGACCGATGGTCTTGTACTATTTTAAAGAGGAATATATCTTCCCTACAGAAATTTAGTTCAAACTTTTCATAGGCATAGTTTTCCTTCCATCTTTGATGAATTTATCTTTAATTCAATGATCATAGTTTATAAGCTTTCCTTTTCCAAGATAGAGTTAAAAACATCATTGAAATCCACATAACTGAATTGGAAAAGGAGGCTTTCTATCAGACCCCATTATGGTTTCAGAGCACTTCGAATAATGTTGTTTTTATCTTTTTCTCTTCCTAATGATCTCTCTTCTCTGTTGCTCAATAATCTACAATTTACCATGTCCTGATATTCTTCTCTCAATCTTTTCGAACTTCCCTTGTTTTCGTTCCAACTTTTTTGACATTTTTCATTGAGAATTATGAGGCTTTGTACCTGATAGTTGTTGTTCTGCAGAAGTTTGCACCCGACGTATCTGTGTACAATGCTGTCATACAAGGAATGTGCTTAAGAGGCAAGACCGATTTAGCGAAAAAGCTTTACACGAAGATGCGCGAAAACAGTATCCAACCTGATGGAAAAACACGAGCTTTGATGCTTCAGAACTTGCCAAAGGATCCTGCTAGACTGAAGAACAGGTGGGGTTCTCGTTTCAGGAAAAGACACAGACATTATCACCACAGGTAACAGAAATGTAAAAGAAGTTGACAAAAGATTAAGTTACTGTAAATGAAGTATATATTGTACATGCATAATGCTAGCTCAAAGTCATTGTTGTATAGCTGAGAAGAATGGCTGGTTAATTCAATCAGTTGGATTATATTCCATCCAGAACCTGTTTTCTTCTGTCTCTAGTCCTCACCTTAATATGATCCCAGAAGTCTGTTTTGATTTTTGGTTTTTAAAATTTATGTTGATTCCTTCAACTTTTATTTTTTTGTGGTCGGTGGGGTGTAACCTCAACTTATTCTTTTAAAATTTTGCAAACAAAATAATTTCTAAACAAACCTTTATATTTCGTTATGCAAAAACTAATGTAACATTAGCTTAAAAATAATGTTATCAGTCGAGTTCAATGGAAAAACATCAATTACTATTCATCGAGTCGATAGTTCGATCTCTACTCTCATGATTGTTGAGCTAAAAAAATGTGTTTGATGCTTTTATTTGAAGTTTCTTTGTTGTTTTTATAAAATAATAAGTAGATTTGTTATTCATAAAATTGATTCAAAAGTATATAAATTTTTACTCTAAATTTTTAATTTTATCAAATTGAATATTTGACTTACGCAAGTGTCTTAAATTTTACTTTTTATTTAACTTATGTTACATCACACTAGTTTTTAAAGTCTTATCAATTTCGTACTCAATTTGATATTCATTGAGCGTACACTATTCTTTTTTTTACAATTATACAGACATAAGCATACTAAAAAGTAAAAATCACTTCGTATTCTTTTTTTTTTCTTTGTAGTTTCTTCTTTTTCTTTTTTAAAAACAAGAAATAGGCATAAATCCACCCTGTTATTCCACCTTTCTTGATTCGAGTATGCATCAATTTCAATTCCCAATAAAAAAAAAAAGAAATTTTGTGAAAAATGAATTAGCAACTTCGTCTCGAATTCTTGCACAGTTTCCGGCAGATCCTATACGCCCTCGATAACAAAGCTCCATTGTTTCTTCAATCTTCCTCCTAGCATCTGCGTTCATACTCTGGTCTTTCTGCATGGCCCTTCTTTGTTTGTGGTAGTTTACAGTATTGAATCCAGATATTGACCTGTTTTTTCAGATCATATCGCCTATCGACCAACAAACTTAAGTTGATGGGTTATGGTAAATTTAATCATATCAACACTCTAATACTTTCCGTCACTTGAGGGCTTGAAAATGTGTAGAAAGACCCAACAAGTAGAAATCAATATTAATTAGGGAGGAATTGATATATTCAATCAACCAAAAAGCTTAAAGTGATGAGTTGTTATGGTAAATTGAATTATATTAACACTAGAAGGTGTGTTGGTAAGTGAGAGTGTGCTGACTTGTGTTTTATAGTGATTAGTGTGATACTGTGTGGGGCTCTAGAGTTTTGAAGTAGAGATGCGGTAAGGAGAAACTTATTTTACGAACAGTACTGTGAAAAGAGTTTTGTGAATTGGAATGATTAGTACTCCTGGATTGTAAACTTTCTTGTTCTTTTTATGTTTAATTAGTAAATTACGAGAGGAGTGCTTATAAATACATCTCCCGCTCTGATTTTGTTTGTTTTGTTTTGTTTTGTTTGTTTTTTTTTTTTTTAAAAAAAAACAGTGTCCATTAGTGATAACTGATACAAGGGCAAAGATCCTTCTTCCTTCAAGGGTTTTAGTTTTAGATATAGGGCGACTTACTCTTTACTTTTTTCTTTGGGCTTGTAGCTGAGTTCCTTGAGAGGTGATAGACGATCATCAGACTCACTCACATGACTTCATAAGGACGATCAAAGGAATTTTGTGGGCCTAGCGATCTTCATGTAATGAAGTGGAAAGGAGAGTTTGTTTGAGGTTGCCATAATTTTGGTGTTGCTAATCGTAGAGTATATTTTTGTAATACATTCTTTGTCTCTTTTAACATCCTATTTCTCCTATTAAAGTCACTTATACATCTTTCTTGTAATTCCCTGGTTTGAATTGATTTGGTTTTTGGATCCTCTCCCTTCTAACATTTCATTCTTTTAATGAAATTATTTTGAACTATAATAATTTGGCAAGAGTGAAAGAGCGAGAGATCATGGAGCAAATTAAAGTAACTAGACTAGGAGGGAGGGAATAAATTAGTGTTTCTAGATCTAGAGGGACAAACCAAGGGCGATTATGAGTATAATAAGAGTGCAACGGTAGTTCTTTCTTTGAGCGTTGGAGGAGGTTTTCGATTGTGTTGATTGTCGACAGAGATGGTCACTGATCGTCAGAAGTAGATTTCGATCGCTGGAGATGGTTGTCGGAGAAGGTTTTCGGTCGTCGGAAGTGGTCGACAGTTGTTGGAAAAGCGATGATAAAATATACTAATAGAGTTACTGTATTTATCAATGAGTCAAACATGGAGTTGAGTTTAAAACTTAATCCAACTCAACTCAGATAGCCAAACACTCCCATAGTGCATAATTAGACATACAACATCATACCAATATGAATATTTTCTTCACATGTCAACTTGACGCCTCGTCTCATCACCTCAGACGCCTCGTCTCATCACCTCGGCTTGAAAGCTAACAAGGACTTGTTGAAAATTAAATCTTCACGTCAATAAATTAGTATAATTCCTTTAGAGGTTATTTAGGGTGTGGTGAATGAGTTATAATGGTCTATGAAATTATATAAAATTGTTTAAAATGCAGAGTTGTTTAGTATGAGGTTATAATAATCTATATTTAGAGTTATGAGTATTTCATAGGTTATTACAACTCACGCCTCAAATAACTCATTTATGTAATTGATAATTTACCAAATTGGGGGAGTGAATGAGATAAAGTAAACAATTGATTTAAATGATTTTTTAATATATATAGATTCCTTAATTACCAATTGGTTTAATAATGATAACTATCCCTTTTCTGTACCTTTTCTAATAATAGCTGATTTTGGTAATTAATGTTCACCGCCATGTTGATTAATCACTTATTTATGTGTATTTAACTTTTTCCATAATCACAATTACTTCTTTAAGCTATTATTTCTGTATTATTTAACCCCTATTAGATTATAATATTTACCATCAACACAAAAAGAGAACCTTTTTTTTCCCTAAATTATTGTACTCGTAACTACGATAAATCTCTCTCAAATATGGGTTGTTCAAAAGAATCCATGAACCAAAAAAAGTAAAATCTAACCCAACTCCAACTCTTTTAATTGGGATAGAATTATAAGTTCGCTCAAGTTAAAGTTCTAATTAATGGAATTTATATTGGTTTGGTTTATTTATAAATTCTTCTTATATTAGCTTTAGTTGAATTAAATAGACCTAAATTAAACTTTTTAATTTTTAAGACCATGTTTGATAGTCATTTGATTTTTGAAAATTAAGGGTTTAAATACGACTTCTAGTTATAAATTTCGTTATTTTGTTATTGACTTTTTACATGTGATTAAGAATTCAAATGTTTTTTTAAGAAACATGAAATTCATTGTAGAAAAATGATGAGAAAATAAGTACAATTCTCAAAAACTAAAAATTCAAATGGTTATTTTTTTTGTTCAACAATATTTAGGGTGAGAGATTTGAACATATAACCTGTTGGTCATCAATCTACATTTGATGTCAGTCTTATCAAACGAGCTTAAATTACTTCATTTTCAATATTTACTTTATAAAATTCTAAAACAACATGACCTAGTCATACATTGCTTCTTCACTAACCCATAGATTAAAACAAATTATTAAAAGTGACTATTAGAACATGACTATCATCTTGACAATATAATATAGTTAAAAATATTTTAAAATCTCATCTCTCAATATTTTGTTTTGTTTTGAGACTGATCACATATCTAATTAATGATTATTAATTAAAGTGTTATTCACATATGGTAATAAACTACTAAAAAAGAATTTCTACGATCATATATGTATGGTTAAAAAAAAGTAGTTTTAATCTATTTTTGGTATTTAAGAGTTATAAAAGTACTGATAACTACATATCATGTAATAATGTATTATTAGAAAAAAGAGGATTGAAAAGAAAAAGAATAAAATTTCTAATGAAGTGGTTGCAATTGCTTGTTTTGTCAAATGACAAAGCCTAACTAATACCTGACAAAAAGAGAAAGAATCAAAGAAAAAAGAAAGAGGGGAGATGGTTTTGGTGTGTGGTTGGATATTTGCATATCAATGTATGATGAGTGGTACAAAAGAAAAGAAAAAGAAACACACACACCTAATTCCTAATCCCAACTCATAAAGCTGCCACACACATGATTGAGTGTGATTGAATTTTTTTGGTGCTTTCTTGGAAATTTTGAAAATTTAGTTTGAACTCACTTCCCCCATTTCGTTGTGATCTTGTGAACCCACATATTTCTCTCGTTTTAGTGGTGTGTTGAGTAATTGAATTATATCTAAGTCGGTCGATTTTTTTTTTTTTAACTTGTTTCTTACTTGTATTATAACATTTAATGTCGTATGAATGGTAATGATTAGAATAAAAAATAACATAAAAAAATAAGTTGATATGTGTATCGTTTGTTTGATGTTAAATTTTAGTCGAAGATCGGTAACTATGAATTAAGTGTGAAATATATTTTTCAACAACTTAATTAGAGTTCTCATCATTTTAATATGGGATCAAATTAATATCAATCGTCATGAGAACTACATAAGTTCACAATCTTATTAAGTAATTTAATATGCATAAATATTTTTCTAATATTTAAGCATTTAAAATTAATTAACATGAACTACGGAATTGACTTGTAAATATAAACACATGAAACGTCTAATGTCCCTTTCCAAGGCAAAAAAGTCTAAGTAAGGCAGTTCCTTTTCTTTTTCTATTTTTTTTTTTTTTTTATTGATAGATGTCCAACAAATATTTAAAGTTGCACAATGTTGGGTTAGGGTTTTGGGGTTTCAAATGAGTTTGCTTGGTTAAAATGATTGATTAAAAATTAATTGCTAACAATTAAAATAGTTCATCATAAAAAAATTAAGAAAAAATGCAAAAAATAATTCATGAATGGTAAGAATTGTTACAAATCACATCCTCAAATGCTTAATTTGATTAATCATCCACCTAAACTTATAAAATTATTGTAATCAAACACTTGATGATTGAAAAAAAATACACAAATTATCCTTACTATAAATGTTGTTTATTTAATCCAACTCTCAAATTATAAGAAACTCAGATTCTTAATGGTTATTATTATAATTTTCAAAGAGTTAAAAATAAATGGGCTAAGACCTTTATTCAAAAGTGGTTGTACATTTTAAAATACTTAAGAGTTTGAATATAAAATTTTGTAAGATTAAGGGGGGGTTGATCAAATTGTTGTAACATATTATATATTTTAAAAGTGGATTTTGCACATTTTTCTAAAATTTAAAAACTAAAGCAAAAGTAACAATGAAACTTCGCTTGACTCACTTTAGTAACCATTGGTTTTTGGTTTTTTGAAAATTTATCATTTTTCTACAATAGGCATCATCTTTCATTTGAATTCTTAGCTAAATTCTAAAAACAAAAACACGTTTTTGAAAACTGCGGGCCCGTTTGATAATTATTTAATTTTTAAAAATTAAGTTTAAAACAATATTTCTATTTATGAGTTTCTTGGATTTGTTGTCGTACTTTGGAAAAAAAATTTCAAAATTCAAGCCGAATTTTCAAAAACTAAAAATAACAATAGTTCTTAAAAACATGTTTTATTTTTGGAATTTAATTTTCTTAATAAATATGAAACTTTATGATAAATAAATGGTAAAAAACAAACTTAATTTTCAAAAGGAATTTCATTATTATTATTTTTTTTTTCAGGATATTACATCACATTTGAGACAGAAACAACTAATAATCTCTTAAATTAAGTAATGATATCTTAATCAGTGATTTTATTTGCTTTCAAATTAAAAAATTTAAAGGTTAAAAATACTATTTTGGTCTCTAGATTTTAGATTTCATTCTATAGTTCATGTATTTTCAAATGTTTAATTTTAGTCTTTATATTTTCAAGCTTAAAATTGATCATTTTTGTTAGTTAATTATTAACTTTTCTAAGAAAAATAAAGTCTCTACTAACGTTCCTTTTATAAATTTTAAGAATATGTTCACATGGCATCTTTTCTCCCATGAAAATTATTATTATTATTTGACAACTTTCAATAAAAATTAACTTTAAGCTAATAGTATAGACTAATTTTAATTTTTTTAAAAAAGAATTTTAAAATTTATTGGAAGTATATAAACTAAAATTAAACCTTAAAAAGTAAGATTAAAATGAATCAAAACTTAAATACCAAGATTAAAATAATATTTTAACTAATTTTAAATCATATATGAAATATAATGGAATTTAACAATAATAATTAGTGAAGCAAAGCAAAACATGAATTAGACTTGTCGAGTTAATTGAAAGCACAAGTAAGAAGGAAAAGTTTTCCAATCTAATATATTTAAAACAAATGAATGAATTGAAAAGTTTCCAAATCTAATATTTAAAACAAATGAATCAAAATTCATTCAAACTTAAATAAAATAATTAAGTCAAAACAAGATTTCGTCATCTCCATGAATTTTCCACCATTAATTTTAGAGAGAGAGAAAAAAAGAGCATGTGAGTTTGTAGATCCCAATGAACTGTCAATTTTGAAGACTATGATTTAATTATTGACTTGCATCAGTTTGTCAATTCTTACATAAAAGAATTTGCAGACACAACCACATTTATTCTTATTATATTTCCTTTTCATTTCCTTTTTCTCTTTTTTTTTTCATTGTAAATATCAAACCAAAGTTGATAATTCGTTGATAATTCATTTATAAGGGGAAGATCCATTGATTTCGATGGATTATTTTAGCCATTTCATAATCCCTTTCCCTCCCTCTCTCTCTATTAATTTATATGTCAATTTAAAGCCATCATTCTTTACTAAGGATTTTGTTTTATTTTTTAAATTTTGAGAGTGATTTTTCTAAATTTAAGTAAATTTCAAAAGTCTTCGACTTTACACCTAATAAAATCAGGTTTATGTTTTTAAATGTGAATGAGAATCAAGTTCTCTATAGGAAGAAAATTTGTTATGTTAGGTAGATTTTTTAGGAAAAAATTTATCGATATTTTATTTTGATCAATATAATAAGATCTATGAATGACTTGTAATGGTTAAGGTTATTGTATGTTTAAAATTATTATTCTAGAAAATATGTGTTTAGATGAAAAAATAATTTTAATTGTTCTAAATTACTAAATAATAACACTTTTTAAAACGATTGAATATTTTTAACTTGATGTTGAACATAAGAAAAGACTCCTATTTTTCCAGCACACATTTAATGATAAATTCTTTCCACCTATAGTTTATGTAAATAAAGTTAGGAAATGAGTAACTTCAAATGGTCTCTTAAATTTTTCGTATCAATGTTATACCAAATTAATGGTCTCTTGAAAATTAAGTTTATTTTGTCCTAAATTCTCTACCATAGTTCATCTCTCGATCTCAAGAAAACATTTGGATTTTTAGCCAAATGCTAAAAACAAAAACAAATTTTTTAAAAGTATTTTTTTAAAAAAGTTTTCAAAAGATCGGTAAAATGTAGATAACAAAACAAATAAATTCTTAGGTGGGAGTAGAGACTTAACTTTATCAAAAATCAAATAATTATCAAACGAAGTCATAGTTATTCCTCGGGTCATATATGGAATAAAAAGATTCTTTTTCAAATTAAGCATGAAATTATAAGGAAAAAAGGGGGCACATTTGTGAGTATTATTACTATTACAATCTTATCATCTTGTTAGAAATTGTATCCATTCAATTTGTTCCATATGTTTTGATGTTTTCAAAAAAAGTACAAAAACTATTTTTAGATTTTACATCAAGTTGGGGGGTTGGCCTCCAAAAGCTATCCCCAAACATTTAATGAGCAAGTCTTCATCAAACAGATTACATATATAGTTTAAAAACATAGCACTTTCTTAATAAAGTTTTAATCAACATATAAATTTCTTTGTCATGCAAAAGTTTTGTAAAATATAATCATATTATTAAATAAACTTAGGACTAAGTTTGAGATCCATAAAATCTTCAAAAAGCCATCTCTCCTCATGAGTGGAAAATGGGATAAGATGGAATCTCTTGAGTTTACCCCACAAGCCACAATCTTGAATATGCAATGAGAGACTATCCCTATTTTTATGGGTCACACAATCCCAAAACCCTACAAATATAATTAATGAAACTTCTTAGAATGTAAACTCAAGAAATATTACAACCATACAATAATTTGATTCTATAATTTATAAAAAAAAAAGAGTGAAAAACTTGAATTTTAATCATAGATATATAATACTCAATCATTATTGAATCCTATTAAATAAATTACTGAATTATAAAATATCAATTGGATGATGAACAATTTTTATTTGTTAATTGTTCTAAGAAGGGCCTTCTTTTATATTTGCTTTCACAAAACCATTTTAAGATTTTTTTTTTAATAAGGAAAAATAACTTCAAGCGATTTTTTTCTCACAAAATACTACTAGCAAAGAAATCCGTTTCAATGTCAAAGTAATATTTGCATAAATAATCAAATATATCAAGCACCGTTTGATAATCATTTTTTTTTTAGTTTTTAAAAATTATGCTTGTTTGTTCGCATATTCTCTACAATAATCTTCATCTTTCCTGAATAATCACTTAAGCTTCTAGCCAAATTTCAAAAAAAAAATTTTGAAAACTATTTTTTTCAGTTTTCAAAACTCAGTTTGGTTTTTGAAAATATAGGTACAAAGTAAATTAAAAAACATAGAGACCCATAGGTAGAAGTGGTATTTTTAGGCTTAATTTTCAAAAATCAAATGATTATCAAACGGGACTTTAATAATTTGATGCATGTTAATCATTTAAGCCACACGCATATACTATCAATAACACATTTTGAAAATGATGATCAAAAGACATAATGAAATAGAACTAATTTAACAACATGACTTTTTCTTAGAAACCCTTACATTTATATCTGGATTAACAGTCGAAATATTAGAAGATAGATGGTGTGATTATTAGTAATGTTGACTTAAGAGGGGGAATATGAGTTGTTTAATTATAAGATTAGGAAAATTAAAAATGGGATTAATAAATCACATGGTGATTTGGTAGTGGGCAGATCATGTGGTGATGGACTGTATAATGTGTGATGATGCTTGTTGGAAGCTAGTCAAGAAATGATGGAGATGGCTAAGTTCTTGGTCCCTCTGCCCTTTGTGTGTTGAATCATTTTTTTGAATTTGTTAAGGGAATCACTCATGTGATGCCTTCACTTTTTCCATGTGGTTTTGCATCCCCTTTTCCCAATTTCAATTCACATCCATTTCAAAACTATCAACATCATAATATCATATGTATATATATATATATATATACACACACACACATACCATTTATATATATACACATTTATACATATATATTCATTCAAGCTACTATATATTCAAAACCACCCCCAATAATTTTAGGTGTTTATATAGATTGAGCATAAAATTATTGGCAATAATTTTGGTGGTGGTGACATCAAAGTTCAAGGGATATCACACAATGTGGCGATCCGTTGGAGTAGACAGATTCATTCGAGGAGAGACTCGGCTCAAGTGTGGTAATTTGTTCGAGGGGAGGATTGTTAGGTTGCAAACAAATGTCCCACATTGGCTAGGGAAGGGATTGATCATGGGTATATAAGGAAGGACAATTATCTCCATTGGTATGAGGCCTTTTGGGGAACCAAAAGCAAAGCCATGAGGGTTGATGCCCAAAGTGGACAATATCATACCATTGTGGAGATATGTAGAGGGTCCATTGTCCTTAACAAAAGTATCATGACATATGCATAAATTTATACCATTTTCTATTTTTTTTTGGATGTTTTCCTAGTCCCTAGATGTTTGATGTTAATACTCTTTATTTTTATATAGATTGAAATGGGAAATTAATAATGCGTGCTCTGATTTATGGTTTATTATTGTTTATTGTATGTCTTTAAAAAAAGGGAAGAAAGAAAATTTTAAAAGTTAGTAATTTTTTATTGTTTTTTTTCTTTTTAATTGAAGAAAGAACAAAAATATATTTGATAATTTTTTTCTCTCTCAATTAAAAAGAACACTAGAAAAATACTTTTAAATAATAAAATATTCAAAATAGTATTGTGTTACTTCATTTTTAATATTTTATGTATATATTTTATAGGTAAAAATGATAGGGCGCTTCTATATTTAATTTAATAAGCAGAAAAAAACCAGAAATGAGGAAAACGACATACTTATTTAATTTTTAGAATTTACATATGATTTTAAGAAAATTTCCAAAAATGAAAAAAATATAAATGAAAGAATATTATATTTATCGAATATATCTATTTTCACCAATTAAAAAGCGAAATAAAATCGATATTAAAGGCTCTTGTAACAAAAAGTAAATTTATGAACTCAAAAAAGGCTAAATTTCATTATATATATTCTAATATAAACGACTTTCAAAATGATTTTTAGAACCATAATTACACATAATATTTGAACTATTATCGCTTACGGTTTTCTATTACACTCAAATAGTGAGTACTTGTTTGTCTTCATCTACCTCACTTTAGTTCATTTATTCTTTTAGGTTCAATGGTAAATTTAGACCTATAATTTAGAGAAAGTTAGAATTTAGTTCTTATAATTTTAAAAGTTAAAATTTCATCCTTCAAATGGATAAAATTTCATAAATGGTCAATTTAGTTTGATAAAACCTTCCTAAATAGTCCTTCTAGTAGAGATAGAGAATATTTATGAGAATTTTATCAAATCATATGGATTAATTCCAACTTTTAAAATCATAGAGACTAAATTTTAATTTTTCATAAAAATTATACAGTAACCAAATTTTTAATTTAACCTTTTGTATATGTACGGTGAGCTATTAATGGTTGCCTATTGTGATGCTATCATTTAGGCGCCCCTCAAATTTTTTTACTGACAAAATCAAAATAAGACAGAAAAGAGTTTTCTTGTTTATGTTATGTTTGGCGGATGAATTTGGTAAAAAATGATTTCAAATTCTGTAATTATAAAGTATGGAAGTGATTTAATTTTTTTTATTCTGTTTGGAATCCAATGATTTTTAATAGAATTCAAATCCGTAAAAAATAAAATTTCTTGTTTGAATTTTTAAAAGAAATGAAAAGAAAAGACTTCTTTTACCATTGTACCTTTATAATTATGATTTTAAAAATAAAATTACAAAGATAAACGTACAATAAAATAATAACATTTTCATAATTTTATTATATATTTATATTAAAAAAATAAAAAACAAAAAGTGAAAATAACCTAACAATATTATTTGATTTCTTCTTCTTCCCATTTTTTCTCTCCAACAGCTTTATTTGATTTATCTCTCCCCATTTTTGCAATAGTCCACATCAAAATAAAAGCTCATGAGTTTTTTTTTTTTTTTCATGTCTCTCCCGCTCCCAACGACAACCAGACACTAACTTCATCCAATGGTTTTTTTTTTTCGTTCTCTTTTATTTCCCTCTCTAGTGCTCTCATCCCTCCATTGCCACCTAGAGTGATGTTATCATTTAGGTGTTGTTTGGGACAAGAGGTGGATTTAGTTAAGGTCAACCCCTCAAATTTTTTTACTGGCAAAATCAAAATAAAACACAAAAGAGCCTTCTTACTCATGCATGTTTGGGATGGATTTGGTAATAAATGATTTCAAATTTTGTAATTTTAATGTATGGAAATGAATTGAAATTTTTTATTTTGTTTGGAACTCAATAAATTTTAATAGAATTAAAATCCGTAAAAAAAAGAAGCTTGTTTGGATGTTTAAAAGAAATTAAAAAAAAAAAACTTATTTTACCATTTTACTCTTATAATTATAATTTTAAAAATAAAATTACAAAAATGAATGTAAAATAAAATAACAACATTTTCATAATTTTATTATATATTTATATTTTAAAAAAACCTTATTTGATTTATCTCTCTCCATTTTTACATAGTCGTCATCCAAATAAAAACTCTTGAGTTTTTTTTTTCTTTCCTGTCTCTCCCGCTCCCAACGACAACCACACACTAACTTCATCCAATTATCTTTTTTCGTTCTCTTTTATTTCCCTCTCCAGCTCTCATCCCTCCATTGCCACTCAATTCGTAGTCAAGCCCTTTATCAATCAACCGCTTGGTATTCTCGGCTCGATCATTTTTTTTTCTTTTTATTTCTTCAATTCAACCACTTTGAAAAAGGGTAAATTTGGAATTAGACTTCTCCTAATTTGAAATCTTACAAATTTCGAGGATTTTTTTTTAAAAATCAAAACAAGATTTCAAATCATTTTGGATTTCAAATTCTATTTTATCTTTTTATTCCAAACACCACAAATGATTTCAAATCCATTATGATTTGAAATCCTTCCAAATCCGAGGTTCCAAACAAAGGGTCAGTGGTTAGTTTGTCTACAACCCCTCAAGTCCATAATAATTTTATTTTTTAAAATTAACTGATCTATTATATATAAAATAGAATTTTATGCTTAATATAATCCTAAATTTTATCGATTTTGTGTCTAGTATGCCCGTAAATTTTAATTGAATAGATTAAGGACTTGTTAGAACAAAATTGTAATTCAGGAACCTATTAGGAGGGACCAATTGTGACCTACTGGAACAAAATTGAGAATTTAAGGACTTAATTAAACACAAAGTTAAAAGACATATTAGACATTTTTTTAAAGTTTGAAAACCCAATAAAAACAAATTTATAAAAATTTAGGAACTTATTAGACACTTTTAAGTTCAAATCAAACATACACGAACTTAAAAATTAATTAATACTTCGTTTGATAACCATTTGATTTTTAGTTTTTGAAAATTAAGCCTATAAATACTTCTTCCACCTATGAGTAATTTTCATATTTTCTTATCTAATTTTTACATATAATTTAAAAAATCAAACTAAGTTTTGAAAATTATGAAAAGAAGTTTTCAAAAATTTGTTTTTGTTTTTAGAATTTAGCTAGCCAATAAAAGGTACTTTAATTAGTAGACCTTTTACATAGTGTTAATGGTGAATACCACCATTATTGTTTGATTTCCCCAAATCTCTCTCACACACAAAGATAAACTAATACTTGAAAACAAGAAATGATAGAAAGTGCTCTCTTGGCTGGATGTCCTTTGCTTGTACTTGTCTGTGCCACCATTACTCACAAAGTCACATGCTACCATACATTTTATATAGAGAGAGAATTGAAAATAATACTTTATTGTTTGCATATCTTTATAAATTTTTACTCTTCTATTTTAAAATCTTTTAGAAAGAATAAAAAAAAAAAAAACACTACAAGGATAGAAGGGTCAGTTTTTTGTTTAAATTTTTATTTGATTTCTAGACTTACATGACTTGATATGTTCAGTCTAGATCTCAAAGCTTTTATAAAGTTTTACTTTAGTCTTTCTGATCATAATTAAGATTTTTATGAATAATCTTGATCAAACCACCCTTTTCAAACTTGATATACCATACCCACATGACTTAACAAAAACACAAGCCTATGCAATACTATATTAGTCATTACCTACATATCTCTATTAATTAAGTACACTATAAAAATTAACCACAACTTTTTTTTACACAAAATTTTGAAGAATTGAAGAGAAAACATCTAATAACCCAACATAAAAAGGTTAAATTATATGTTTATAAGTCCTAATCTTTCAATTTTGTGCCGAATAGGGTTCTTCAACTTTAGAAAGTACCTAATATCTTTCTAAACTATCAATTTTGTGTTCTTATACTTTAAAAATCATCTAATACGTCTTTAAACTTTCGATTTTGTGTCTAATAGGTTCTTAAACTTTCGATTATGTGTCTAATTGGCCCTGTGACCTATTAAAAAAAATTAATTCACGAACCTATTTAATACAAAATTAAAATTTTAATATTCTATTAGACACGAAATTCAATTTTATGTCGAATAAATTCATTAATTCTAAAAAATGGTAAATTGATCGAAACATACTTGACATTTCTAATGTTTTCAAAGACTTATTAGACACAAAATTTAAAGTTCATTGACCTATTAAATACATTTTTAAGTTAAAAAAAAAAATCTATTAGACACCAGTCATAAAAGTTTATAAATTAAACTTGTAATTTAACGATATTAAATATCAAGATAACGATTAAAATCATCTAATTGATTCTTTAAAAGCCTTTTCTCCAATCCTTTCATGGTACTTTACAAATGATTAGAAAAAATAAAGAAAATTAGGAAGGGATCTCTATTATTTGAACACCCGCGTGGATGTTCTTGTGAAAAATTAAAGTACAACATTTTTTTGTTTCTCTGCAATTTGTGGAGTACCACAGTAGCTTCTTGGAAGATTTCATTTGATGTATTATTTAGGGTTGAATAATAACAATAATGCTGCATTATTATTATTTAAAACTTAGCTTCTTGTCTTTTAGCAATAAGTTTCTTATAATTTGCCTCAATCTAATTTCAATCTATGAAGTCTTTAGTTGGATTCACATGCATATGTTTTTGTTTGGATGAAATATATAAGTATGGAGGATTTTATCATTGTCAATTAATTTTAAGATAGAATTCTGTGTTTATCTAATATTTGTATTAGAGCTCATGAAACTCAAACGGGTATTCGATCTAAAAATTGGAATTCAATCCAAGAATAATGAACCACACATTGAATAGATTTACGAATCTTGATAATATGCTTTGATTTTAATTTTCTATTAGTTTTAAAGATTTTATTATTGTTTCCGACTTTTTTTTTTAATTCCTATGGGTAATGTCTCTATTATTTAAAAAAAAACAAGAATCAAGTGCTTATTTATCTTAACCACAAGAATAATTCAATTGGTTAAAGCATAAATATCCCAAATATGACCTATTTTCTTTCCTGTCATAAAAACAAAATATCACACATCATTAAGTTCATATCAAAAGTTCAAAATTTCTCATCCCATGGTTAAACTAAAAAGAAATTAATGATAGCAACACACATTTTTACTTATTAATTTTAGTTTCCTCTGGTTCATTCTCCTCTTTATAGTCTATAGGTAGTGAAATTTGGATTTATTACACCTTGTAATTCTATTGATTCATACCTTAATTTTGTCTTTAATTTTTTAAAAGGTTTCAATTGTACAAGGACTATTTCACAATAGAAATAAAAACATAATTAAAACGATAGTTATATGTAAGATGTGAGCTAAGTGAGAGGTAAGTAATATCTTGATCAATTAAACTATAGTGGTTGCCAATAAATATACAAGAAATGCTTTAAAAAAACTAAAATTATTATAGCTAAAAACAAACAAAAATGGAAGAATTTATTAATAGTAGTTTCTTTCTTACTTTTTATTTGAAGTATGTTTAAGTATATTACTTCACATGGAAAAGCAAAATTCAAACCTACAACTTTACAGTAAAATAGAGATGTTTTATCTACTAAGTTATACTCATGCTAGCCATATTCCAGAAGAAGAAGAAGAAGAAGAAGAAGAAGAAAAAAAAAAAAAAGCTTGAAATCTCTCTTTTAAAATAAAGGTAATTTTTGCAATTGTTTTCTAGATGATAAGATATAAAATTGATGAATTTAGCTTCATATATATTGTATCTTTATTTATTTATTTATATATATATATAAATAAATAAAGATGATAAATTATGGTTTAGTTTCATATGTATAGTATCTTTTTTTTATATATAGTTATTATCTAAAAGAATTCTCCTTCTCTATTAATTCAATCTTATGTCGTATAAATCTAAATATAACTCACACGGTTAAAAAAATTTTACCTCTCTATTTTGTGAGTCACAAATTTAATCTTCACTCCTATTATTTATATAGTTTCTTTTCTATATAAAATGTATATGTTATATATATATATATATATATATATTTCATAGTTCTATTCACTGTTTTTAAAATCAATGGTATTTTAAAAATGAATGGGAAGTTGTAATGATGTTATATCCACCACTTCGTTTGGATATCCAAGGTTTAGCATATAAACAAGAAGGGCAAAATGATTAGTTTTTGTAAGTAATAAAAAATTAGAAAAGATATGTGAGAAAGTGATTCAAATTTGATAATAATATTAATAATAATGATGATGTCACAAACGGTAAAGCACTTTTTAAGATTGTGCTTTTTACAATAACATGGTTTCACCGACCATAAAGTTATGTGGATAACAGAATACTAAGTTGCTTTGCTGTCAATATTTCATAATCAAGGTAAGAGTGTGAAAAAAAAAAAAAAAAAAGAAGTGAACAGCCAAATACTTTAAGATAGGTTGATTTATTCAACTACAGAAATTTAATTGTTACATTTCTCTATTAAAAAAGTTATCAATTCAAACATCCTTTAGCATATAAGCTATTTTTTTTTTTTTGTTACTAAAAAAAAGCTATTTATTTTCATGCCAAAAATTGATAGTTTGAGCCACCTACAATTGTTGAACAAAAAAAATAATAAATAATTAAAAAAAGATTGAAATATTTCTAAAGACTAAATTGTATAAATATCCTTGAAGTTTGCTGCTTATTTAAAAAATACCTCTATTATTTCAAAATTATAATATTACCATTGACATCTCATTAATGTTTCAAAATTAGCTAGAAGAAAAGTCGACCTAGAATAGTGTGTCGTTGATTGAGACACTTGCCTAGACCACTAATTTTTACCCTAAAAGTAATTGTGAAACATTAATAAAAGGTCAAGAGTAATATTGCAACTTTGAATGAATAAAGATATTTTTTTAAAAAAAACAAAATTCAAAGAATTTCTTTTTATTTTCCTAATTTAACCTTTTCTATATAAAAACTTTCCAAGAAGTATTTAGTTCCTGAGTTGAACTTGCATGACTTAAGAAAGAACACTGAACAACTAATTCTTGATGTATAGTCATGTGGGTTTGTTTGTTTATTCTAGAGTAAAGGTCCTATTAGTTTCACAAGCTACAAATATACTTACATTATGTAATTACACAAATTGAAGCTTACGAGATTTATTTTATTTATTGTAATCCAAATACATATAATAATAATAATAACTAAGTTCAACATCTAGATGTTTGGAGTGCATATTAGAATAACTTGAGTTATAATAATCTATAAAATATTCTACACCTCAAATGCATACTATTATAACTAAGACTAAATAACTCAATATCATAAACACAAATTACATGCCAACAAGAGCATAGCCTAACTAGTATAGAGTAAAACTTATAACCAAAAGGTCATGGGTTCAAATTTTTCATTCTAAAATGTTGATGTACTCAAAAAAAAATAAACACAAATTACATAGACTATTACAACTCATCTACAACTCATCTAGAAGCTCGAACAATTCCTTACAAATTCAGACCGAACCATATTTGCTTTTCTTTTGATTTATTTGAAACGTGAATAGTAAGGATTGAATAAGAAGGGAAGTAAGTTAGGGGGAGAGATTAGAGTTGAAGGCAGGCTTTTTTTGGCACTACTTTTGTAAAAATAAAATCCCACTTTCTTAAATTTTGTTCCACTTTTCTGACAGACACCACATGCTCTCCTCTCAAAGTAGAGATAGGTCCTCTCTCCTGACCCACCAGCCCCCATTATCTTCTTCACCATCCAACTCTCTCAGCCAAAAAAAAAAAATCCCATTCAGATCTGACCCACATCATTCATCCATACCCAATCAATATACCACCTCTCTTAATAACCGTTAGATGTTGATTCAATAATGGATAGATAATTTGAGGTATTTCTCCCTCAAGTTCCTCTTCTTCTCTCTCTGTTTTTCTATCCTATACGTAATGGAGTAGACAAAAAAGCTGTCACCAGAGCATCATTCTCTCTTTAACTGGTTTTTGAGCATTGGGTTTTGGTTTTTCTTCCATTTAAACCCACAAGCAAAGAGAGAGAGAGCTAAAGGATAAACCAGTCATCTTTTCGTGTTCTGTGAACAAAACCCAAAACAAACCATATCTTAGAAGCCTTCTCATTCCCTCAAGTTTTGGACTTGTAATTCTTAGAATAAGGTGGGGACTACTACTACTACTGGTAACGAGGAAACCCAGCTTTGGATTGTTTGGTGGCTCTGTTTCTTCGTCCCTTTTGCTTTCACACTCCGCTTTCCTCAAGATTTTGCCTCCTTCCTCTGTTAAAAAGCCATTGTAATTTGCAATTGTGGAATCATCATTCTGAGTTCTTTCTTTCTCAACCTTTCTCTGATGTATGACGTTTCTTCCATTTTAACTCTAAGCATTGTTCTGAGAGAGAGATAACAGGAGGAGGAATCGAAACAGAGGAGGGTGAAGGAAGAGATGTCTGCAAGGCTTACCTATTCCTCATCAGATGAGAATCATAGTCTTCATAAGCAGATTGGCTGCATGAATGGCATTTTTCAGATATTTGACCGGCGTTATTTCCTCGGCGGCCGGAGCATGGCCAGCCGCAACCGCAAGAAACTCCTTCCACCGCCAGGTACTACCCTTCTTCTTCTTCTTCTTCTACTTCTACCATAATTCTGTTTCAACCACAGAGTCCTCTAATGAACACGGTCTTTTTGAGCAATTTTTGAAGTTTTTGCTGTTGGACTTCTTTGGCAGGTCATAATGAAGGCAATTCAATGGAGCCAAACAGTGTCTCACAGAGAACTCCGGTAAGAATTGAGCATAGAAGCAATTCAGTTGAGTTTTGAAAGATAGGCTTGTTTGTAAAGTAGATGTTTTTGTTCAATCGCAGGGTAAAAACCAGAAGAAGACTGCGAAAGAGAAACAAAGAGCCTCCACAGAGTCATCCAGAACCTCGTTTTCGTCTACAACTTCTTGTTCTTCAAGTTTTTCGTCTCTTGATGCTAACAACAGAGCAGCTCACCTCGAAACAACGTTGCTCAGCCATGTCGATTTTCCTGGAAACACAACTCGGGAGTTTCTGAAGAACCAGCATAATGCTGCTGCTGCTAAGCAATTGAGCTGCCAATCTTTCGAGTTCCGGGATATTGTCAAAGAGAACATGAACAGAGAAGCTTGTGGGATTTCAGTCAGAACCGTGGCTGGAGAAGAAGCAGTGAGTCGAAAATTAAAACATGTGGACTCTCCAAGACCGATGAGATCGGTCGAGTACCATGATTCGAAGAATTCGGTATCAAACGAATCGTTTCGTGTTCTTGCGAGGTTTCGAGAAGCACATAGGAATGCTAACGAAGAGAATGGCATTCCCACACATTCAGCACCCAAGTTCAATAGAAGGCTCTCTTATGATGGAAGGGACTCTTATGATACATTGAAATCAACCATAAAGATCAGAGAACTACCAAGGTTATCTCTGGACAGTAAAGAAAGCTGGGCTAAGCGCTCTGCTACTGGAACAAGATCAAATGATCTAGTTAAGGATTTGCAGAAAGGCAACAGGGATTTCGAAGAACCCGTGAGTTCAAGACGATCGTCAACAGTCGTAGCAAGGTTAATGGGATTGGAGGCTCTCCCAGATTCAACTTCAACCATCAACAGTCCATCAAGATTGATCAATGTTTACTCAACCTATGAACAAAATTCCTTGTCAAGATCATCAAGGATAAATGATGAGAACAAACAACAAAGTCGGCTTTCTGGGTCCCCAAGGATTTCTCATGGAGATTCCTATTCACCCAGCTTGCGAAACAATCATCTGGGTTTGAAGCCCAATGCAAGTACACAGCTTAAGGTGGAAACAACTCAGAAGAGCCAGCTTAACAGAAAAGGAGATTTTAATGAGCCAGCTATTGAAAGTCATGAACTAGCTACAGATGTGCCAACCTCCTCTGTTTATGGAGAAATGGAGAAAAGGTTGTCAACACTTGAATTCACCAAATCTGGAAAAGATCTCAGAGCTCTAAAACAGATACTCGAAGCGATGCAAAAATCTCGAGCAATGTTTGAGAACAAGGAACAAGCATCTGACTGTGCATCACAAATAAGCACGGATGGAACCATTGATCAAAATCGCAGTGCAGGAGCAGCAAGCCCAAGAAACTCACAACTCAACAACACGGCTTCTTCTGCCAGAACCAAGGTTTCCAACTCTTCAAAGACATACAGATCCTCAATTATCATCATGAAACCTGCTAAACACTTTGGAAAAATCAGCAATTCCTCTCCCTCGGTGCCATTGAATCATGATGCATCAAGTGATCACTCCACAAGCAATGGGAATGAACTGGTGCAAATGCAATCTACCAAAGATATTGGTTCACAACACAATCATCTGCGGTCCCTCCCAAGTCATTCACAAGTTTCTACACACAAAAATACCAACACAAGAATTTCAAAATCAACAAAATCGACGAGGGATCAACATTGTCTTCGCACAGAAATCTCAACGGCCTCAGGAAGCAGCCCAAGAGTTACAAGCTCAAGACTGCATAAAAAGTTTGGGCTAGAGAAGCAATCTTGCCCGACCAACCCATCATCAGATTCAAGCCAGACCGAAAGGATTAACAGCAGAAAAGTTGGTTCGTGTTCCACAGCAATAAAAGGCAAGCAAAAGTCTCCCACTTTGAATCAGAAAAGCACCAAGAGATCAAGCAAAAGCAGCACATGCCCTGGAGATATGAATCTGCAAGGAAGTTTTTACCCTCTAAACCATGAGAGCAAGGGAGTCATATCAAACATAGATACGAAAAATACAAACAAGCAATTTGACAACACCAGAAGCAACTATGTCCTGCAGGATGATGATGGATGCGAACAAAGGGTTAGTGTTTTCAGTTTTATCTGGTTGCAGTGAAACTTTTAATTTATTGGTCTGAGTGGGTGCTTATCTGAACATATTTCATTTTACTTTCTCAGAATGCAGAAATGAAGTTGAGCAACAGCGTCACAAAAGTCAAAGCAACATTAACTTGCTCTGAGCAACAAAGTCCTGTCTCCGTTCTTGATTCTACATTTTACCAAGAGGATTCACCATCTCCTGTCAAGAAAATATCATATGCTTTTCAAGGTATGGATCCCATACTTCATTACTGTTCCCTACCCACACACTCTAGGATGCTTTTTATAATAATTATGTTGCATTCTGTTACATGACAAGAATTGATTTTTCTTGCTATAGATGACGAGACCATAAATTCAGAAGCAGAGTCGAGTCAAGAGGTCCCAATTCAATCACAGAAAAGCACAGAGACCCTCAGCACTGAGATTAAGAACTTGAAATCAGAGATCGACAACTTGAGGAAGCATATACGACAAGTAAACTTCAGTTATGAGGAGGAGGAGCTCTTAAATGATTGCCAGAATCATCCCTGTCAAGAAATGAGTTCTCAGCACAAATATATTTGGCAAATATTATCAGAATCAGGTCTCCTTAAAGATCTTGACCTTGGCCTGTCTGAAATTCAGCTCCATTCACCAGGACACTTAGTCAACCCCAACTTATTTCTTGCCCTAGAGCAATCCAAGGCAGTCCAGTGGCCTTTTAATGGTGATTCATACAGTAAACAGAATTCCAGATCAGAAGCTCGCAATAAAGTTCAGAGGAAACTTGTGTTTGACACTGTTAACGAAATTCTTTTGGACAAGCTAGTGGTTGAACGTTCTTCCAACTATTGGCTCTCTATAAGAAATATTGCAGGAACAGAATCAAGAGGGCAACAGATTTTGAAAGAATTATGCACACAGATTGATCAGCTACAAGATAGCAACCAAAATGACAGTCTCAATGACTATGATGATGCTTCAAGAAACATGATTTGGAAAGATTTGATGCATCCGTCCCGCTACTGGGGAGATTACCAAAATAATGTTCCAGGCATAGTGTTGGATGTTGAGCGGCAGATCTTCAAAGATTTAATAACTGAGATTGTGATGGACGATGCAAGCTTCTATGACAATCATTGCAGGGAATTTCCCTCAAACTAGGGAATTCCCATCAACTTAGATGAATAAATATGCAATTTATCCCTCACTTCCCACTTCAAAGTTTGCATCTTTAGTTACTTCTACCAGGTTTAGATTCATTTGGCATTACCCTCTCAGAATTTTTCATCTTCTCTTGTACAGTCCCAGCAACCCTTGCGTGTGAATTTAGATCGTTGCTGGCATTAGAACTGTATTAGAAACAACTAAATACTGTATATGAAGGCAAAGGTACAAGTAAGTAGCATCCTTGTTTTCAAGTTCTGTCCAGGCACACTGTACGGATCATTAGGCCATCTTGGAACATCCAGGTCCTGGAAGCTAGAAAGAAAAATGAAAATAATTCATATAATTTTTTATACCATAACATCGCACAAGCATTTTTTGGGTTCAAAACCAATTAGCAACCATAACATCACACAAGCAGGAAACACATTTTCTGATCATATAAGATGACGAGCCCATGCCAAGAAATATGACAGGTGTTGATGTGCATCACTGGCTGAAACTTCCTTTTTTAAAAGGAGATAATGGAGGGAGGTCATGTTCAATATGCTCCCAGGATTAAACTTCCAAGTTTCAATCTTTCACTCGTTTCTTTAGTTATATTAAGAGATTTTCGACTCAGTTTTCTCTAAAAGCAAGTTTCTCAAAACTCAGTGTGCCGTGTGGCTAGCACAAGGAGACAACCTTGCAGATATTTGCAATAAGTAATCTTAATCCAACTGATCCTCCACAACATTTCCAACCACAAGGTTTTAAATTTCTTCTCTTCATCAGAATAATTAGCAACGATATAGCAATACATCATTAGCGGACTTTTAATTCGTACCACTTTTATCTAATCAAATAAGTGACAAAGAATCACATTTCCCCCCCAAAAAAAATCTCAGGTTCTGAAATTCTGTAACATATTTCACTGGATCAAAAAAAAATAATGGAACGTTCAATTCCACTCTTGAATATAATTGAATATCGAGCAACTGAAACGTGGTAAGAGAACAATTATGGCCATATATGATCAGCTAAAAGAACCTTTTTCTAACAATGACCTGATGAAGATGTACACACAAATAATCAAAATCATAGCAGAAACAAGAAATCAGAAAGACGAGTTGGTATGGCGTTTTAGTATATCATAAAACAGTAATTGATACAAAACCAGTAAAACACTACTTTCATGAAATAGAAACTTCACTACAGCTATGTCTACATTAGCATGGTGGTCACAGGTCACCAACACGTTCCAGTCACAGATGAATTAAAACGAAGATATGAAGGGGAGAATACTTGCCAAACTTTTAGTTCGACCTTGAGTGGAAGAGTTGAGTTTTAAGCAATAAAAGAGTTCGAAAAATTTAAGCTCCATAATCATGCAATACCTAACCAAAACCGAAATTTTCAGATGTCTGTTTACTCCCATGAGCAAAAACCAAAGTGAGAAAGAAAACGGCAAATGACAGAGATAATACTTACAAGGGAGGCAACAAGAAATATGCAGACCCCAAATTCTTTCTATTAGAAGCAGGAACTCGAAACAAAATTCTCTATAATTACCAAAAGATTACAAAGGTCAAGCTTTTAATTCAAATTTTGGGGAATATAAATTAAAAACATTAGATTTAGTGAGGAGGGATAGAAAATATGCGAGGAAGAACAAATATGAACAAGAGAACCCTGTAACTAAAAAAAATTCCTTGAACATCACAATAACTGTTAGAAGTGTTTTTCCTTTCTCTCCATGGAGGGGAAAAGATGATTCTTTCGCAACGCATAAGTAAAGCTATACTTTATCATGTAATCCCTCCTTTTCTTTTGATCTCCCCACACTCAACTATATTAGTTAGGATGATATTAGTGAAAGGCTCAAGTTTTTTGCCCAGCCCTATCCTTGTCTATGATATGTGTATTTAGTTAGGATAATATGTGTATTCCCCTACTAATGAGTTTCCAAATGAAAATTTTATTAGAGAAAAAGATGAATTAGTTCATAATAAACAAGAGCATACCTCAAAAATTCGCTAAACTGGAATCTCTCTTTCCACAAATTTGAATCTTTCATTCTATAATGCTAATATCCAGACACAATACAATGTCAGTAATTTTCACAATCTGGAAAAACTGACGCCAGTCTCCTAAATTCCGTGTACAAATTTAAGTCAAGCAACCTAATTACAACTGAGATAGCTCATTGGAGTTCTCCATTGAGTCCTTCAGAATCTTCTCGGCCTTTCTTTTCTTGTCATCCTTCTCATCCTCCCCTACAAACCAGGATGAAGACTTCTTCACACCATTGTTTAGCGCCCTCAATTCTATCATGCTACCTACAGGCTTCTTTCCAGTCCCAATCTTAAACTGTACAGTGGATCTCCTGTTCAGAGAGAAGTTCTCCTCAGAATCGTACAAATTGTTCTTTATTGATTCAATAGCAGGAGCAAAAGTCTCCAGCACTGAGACATGGGTATCCGCGAGACAGTTCTCCCTGACAGGGACAGGATATTCTGTACTTGAATTGTTCAAAATCTTCTCTGGAAGAACGACAGAAGAAACTTCCTTCTCACCAAATTGCAGGGGGGGAGCAAGAAATGGGTTACTTTCTTGTGTTTGTTTGGTCATAGCTGCATTTCTAGGGCCATCTATTCGGGATCCTTCCAATCCATTGCAAAACAACCACTGCTGCAGATTCCTCAAGGATTGTTCTGCACTCTTACATTGTTGTTCTGGCTCAGTTTTAATTGTTTGAGGCTCCACTACTTTCTCCTCCACAGTGGGGGACTTGGTGCATGCATCCGGATCAGGGAGTGCAGGCAACCAAGAAGGTATATGATCTCCAGGAGGTTCTTCCCCAATTTGCAAAAAGGTAGGCCTCAGCTTTCGCTCTTTGACAACTGGAAATTTGGGAACAAAGTATGCAAATGGGATCTCTTCCGCTTGAGCAACATAACGAGCAATCTCTTTAACTGTGCTGGAACTTGCGAGACAATGTTCAATATCCGAAGCACCTGCAAATCCTTGGACTGACCCCAAATCTTCGAGTGCTTGAATTACATCGAATACATTACACTCCGTTCTGCCAGCAAAATTAGCACAGAAATTTGCAGTCTTTCCTAGGTTTTGAACATACCGAACAGCAATGTCAGCCAGTGTTTCGAGGGCAGACTGCTGAAAAGTTTGAAACCCCTCACTCTCAGATATTTGAGCTACAGCAATCTTGGCAAGCGCCCGTGGGAAGTCTTCACTACCCAAATTCTTTCTCGTCTTTGGTCGTTCATGCACTTTTCCACTCTCCCCACCTCCATCGTTCATATTCAAACATTCATATCACATTATCTGCCGCAAGGATAACATAACAACCAAAAGCACAACTCTGCACAGGTAGCCAAAACTCCACGTCATTCACCGATGAACTAATTCCCCGCTTCGAACTTCGCTCGTAAGCAGAAAGATCAAGAAAATCAAACAAAGAACAAGAAATCCCCCACGTACTTCGCTAGCTCTCATAAACCAGACTTAAACGACAATCTAAAAATAGAAAATCATGCGGAGATGGAGAGGAAGTACAAATTTCAGTAGAAGAAAGCATCAGACAACGACAAACAAAGGCAATCCGAAGCTCAAAAGTTACGCATCTGAGAAAACCCTAATCCGTCCGACATCGAACTAAGAACAAAATTCGCGTTCAGAAAACCCCAAAACTCAAACAAACTAAAAGGATCTTCAACTTATGTACCCATGAATTGCAACGGATCCCGGATACATTAGAGATTGAATTAACAAGGAGTTGCCAATGCTTTAATCTGGAAAAAGAATGCGATCAAGTACCCAATTGAGACGAACGAAGCCCTAGATCGCAAAAATGGAGGGTACAATTAGAAAACTGGGTGAGTGAAATATGTACAGTTGGATTTGTGGAGAACGTTGGGTAAAAATCTAAAACCCAAGCAAAACCCTGAGATCCAGAGAACGGCGAGAGAGAGAGAGAGGGGGGAGCCGGAGCTTTTAGAGACCCCGGTTGGCAGTTAAATAGGGAAATGAGATTAGAGATTGTTTAACTTTAACAACCCAATTATGCTAAAATGTGCTTTGTCCTAAAACATTCCCAAGTATTCTCTCCTCTTCGAACAAAAAAAAAAGGTACTCTCTCATTACTTGACTTTTTTTTTTTTTTTTTTTTTGAAAGAGTCATTACTTTTACTTGACACTTGTCCCTATATTTTGAGAGAAAAAAATTCATTCAAAAAATTGCAAATTCACGCACACACTTGTCCCTGTATTGAGTTTGGATGGTTTTGAAATCTAAACTTAAAAAGATGTTTGGCTCAATGAATTTGAAACACAAATTCATTTAATTCTCTAATTTCTAGACTTTAAAACACTCAAACCAAATATAATTTCTGATTTTCAGGCTTTCAAACTCCACGAATAAAACTCGTAGTTTTGATTCCAAGAATTCTAATTTTAAAATTGTGCTCCAAACACCCCTCAAAATTGTCAAATTTAATCGCTAAAAAGTTGGATATGCCATTAAATTGTTATTGTTTATTAATAATAGGAAGAATGATGAAAATCGCTCCAACTTTGTGGTTTGTTACAATCACATCCTTAATTCTTTAATTTGATCAATCAACCATCTATACTTTATTAATTGTTGTAATCACACTTTTAACTTTTAACTTGATCAATTAGCCGCATATGCTTTTTGTTAAGTGTTGCAATCAACATCTTGTATTTTGTTAAATGTTGCTATTAACCCCTTATACCTGTGTCAATAAGAGCATACCTCAACTTACATTAAGTAAGATTATTTTCCACCCCCAAATGTAGGAGAAATTATTGAATGAGACCGCCACAATAATTTCCATGCTCCTTAATAACCTCTGGATATAAATTTGAAATACTTCTCTCTCTTCATCTAATGGTGAAAAATTGTCAACCACATTGTGGCGTCCTCACCAAATAATTTCTCTAAATGTAGAGACCATGGGATATAGTTAGCAAGAAAAAACATTTAATTTCAATATATTTTCAATTAAATTACCAAATTGGTTTTTAGGACTCTCTTCTAGTTTTTACCAAGCACTAAGTCCTTATATAGCCCACTAACACAATAAACTAAATAAAAAATACAAATATATTATCATATAAATAGGAAAATGGTGAAATTAGCCAATTTTTTTAATTCAACAATTTGTGGGAGTGAAAAAATTGAACCTCTAACTTTGTGTTCGAGGATATAATATCATAATTAGTTGAACTATGTTCATGTGAACAAATGAGACGTATACTTAATAAGAAAACAGCTTAGAAATTTTGTGAGATTTAATCAAACCATAGAGACTATAACGAAACTCTTACAACTATGGACATCAAATTAAAGTTAAACTTAAACCATATTAAATTAAATAAAAAAAAATAAACAAGGTAAAGTAACTTTTTGGGGGTTTTTTTTTTATATATTTTTTAAAAGTTTCATTATTGTTTCCAACTTTTCTATTAAAGCTTGCCAAATGTTACTACCAGTCTAACACACACCGTAGGTTGAATGCATCCTTTTATCTGTAGCTTGTTGTTTCTCTACCATACAATATACATTACTTCTTTATTTGTCTAATTTACATTAAACTTAAAGTCAATCAGGCTATCAATTTATACATAATCTTTAATAACTGTACTGTCGTCCACATGGATCTTGCATTATTTACATAATACTCATTTGTTGTGCTAGTACTTAATTTCGTTATGTTAATTGGATTGAAAAAAGTTTCTTTATGGCATTGAAATGTTTCTAATGTGTGTATATAGAGAGATGAATAATAAGTGAGGTGGAGATTTGAACCTCTCTAATCTCTTAATCGAAAGCATATATGTCTTAACTAGTTAAGCTATGATCAAATTGTCATGTTTTTACTATATCTCCTATCAATAACTTTAATATTTTTAATTTAATAACATAAATATAATTTAACTAGTTTTTTTTTTTTTTTTGACAATAAATGAAAATACATTAAAGAAACTTTGCATTCCTTCTCGAAGAAAGAAGGTCTCGATGAAGTGGCACCTCCAACTCCTTAGGTACTTCTTTCGTCCAGTGTCAACCGCCTGTCATTTATAATCCAAGTCTCGTCGTCGCATGGGCTAGTTCGTTCGCCCTCCCATCACACCAATTCAGATTGATTTTTGTTCGATCTTTGTAGGAGACGAACCACCGTTGCACTGTCAGATCCAACCTCAAGTCTTGTAAAGCCGCCTTCCATGGCTATCAACAAGCCCTCCCTCAACGCCACAACTTCTGCACAGTCCACATGCAAGGCCCCTATAATCGGTTTGACAAAGGTATGCACTGGCTCCCCTTTCTCGTTTCTTATCACTGCTCCCACTGCACTACTGAAGCGATTTGAGTTGATTGTTGCATCTGTGTTTAATTTGAAATTGGGAAAATTTGAGGGTTGTCATCGAACATTTTCCCCAGTCTTAGTCATTCGCCCCTCCCCTTCAACCCTAGGATTGTGTATAGAACAATTAGAAGCTCTGAATTCTTCGATATATGAAGTACAAAAACTCTAGATTTGTCATAGTGCCGAATTAGTCTGTCCTGAACTTTCCCGAGGGGTCTGGTGATGCTTAAGATCAGTCCAACATCCTCTTCATTGAAACATGAGCGAGTTTGATCCTACTTTCAACTATTATAAGATAAGAATTAGGGGTGCAAACGGTTTGGTTACTGTGTAAAATCGGAGTCGAATCCATAATTTTTCAAAGAGAATTAGAAAACGGCCACTGAATGACGGGGTGGGCTCGGGGAATGGCTTCCCCACCCATCTCCGCCTTCCATTTCATTACCCGTTCCTACGAAAATTTTCATTTAATTTCACGGAGAAAATCTCCGGTGGAAAATAATTTGCCGTTTATCATTTTTATTTTTCTAAATTTTACTAAATAATTTTCCACGGATGAATGACTTCTCCACTCTCGCCCCCCACTCCCTCCCCGCCTAAACAGAGATTCTCAGTCCAAGTCGAATGGCATTATTACTCGTTTAATAGAAGTAAGCACGGGTTGGACATGTGTACCAGGATGGGCCAACAAGACCCACTCATGTTAATTGTTATAATTTTTTATTTATTAATTAATACTATTCTGTTTGATTTTGTCAAATTCGAAACCGATCAAATAATATCAATTTTTATTAAACGTAAACCATAACTGCCAATCTGAACCAATTCAACCCAAATCAATAGGTGATTTCGGTCGGTTTAAGTGGTTTTTCGATTTTTGTTTGCACCCCTAAGAAGAACATTAGGGGAGAGAAAGGGAGGGGAAAAAGGGCCTAGGGATAAGAACAGAGAGGGGATGGGCTTGTGCTTGGGCTTGGGCTTGGTTCATAGGATAGGCCCATGATCTTCTCCAGCTCCAAAGCACACGTCATTCTTGTCCTTTCCTTTTCCTAGCTGGGTTCTTCTTCTTCGAGTGTTTTTTCAGTTGAGCAAATACGGCAAAATAGAGTTTAAATACGTAATAGGTTTATATGTTAGGAAAAAGAAAAACTAAAGCTTTAATTAACTAACACTAAAATGGAAAATGGAATATTGTTTAATTTATCAAGTCATTGATAATTTTTCTTAAAGATAATAAATTTGAATCCCTTAAGCTCAAATATCCTTTGTATTGTTGTGTATGCACTCTAAAGACTTAATAAGGCAACTAATTTGCTGGAAAAATAAGTTAACTAAACAAATTCATTGGAATAATTGTTTCCCTTAGTCGCCTGTTGATAAAACTATATGAAAATAAATAAAAGATAATGAGTGTCGTACTTAAAAGATACAAACTGATTTAGTTTGTTACGACTTAGTTTTTGTATTTTCAAATTTGTAACAATTTAGTTTTTAGATTTTAATATGTAACAATTTAGTCTTTATACTTTAAATTTTGATCTCTTATTATGAAAAATATTGTTATAATTTGATGAAATTTCTTATATAGATCGATAAACTGATAATGAAGAAAAAAATTATAAAGTAGAAAGACTAAGGCTCCGTTTAGGATGGTAGTGAGAACAATGTAAAAGCTATTTTGAGAAGAAAAAAAAAAAACTTAACTTTTGAGTGTTTGGTAATATTGATTTTGTAAAAATTTCATCAATTGTATCTCCTCCAGTGATCAAGCACATTTTTAACAATTTCTCACATTTTCAACTATTTCTCAATTGGGTTTTATAACAATCTCTCTCTTTCTCTATATACATTATCATTCTGGTATTATTGAAACATTCAAGCGATGTTCTTCCTTAGTTTGTCAGTTACAATTCAGAGTTTTACTTTTGATTTTATAATCTTTTATGTATTTGATCGTCTGTCATCTTCTTTCCATTACTATTTTCTTTCGTTTTTTTTCCTCCAAATTATTCATGAGGGCTTACCTTGCTACACATCTCAAATATAAAGAAAATTAGAGTCAAAACTATTTTTCGATTAAGAGAGGTGGAATATTATAGGATTTAGCTTTTGTGATTTTTTTTATTTATCTAATTTTTGCAATCCAATTTATTGATTGGTTTGTTGGTTTTCTTAATGTAGTTGTACTATATCTTTATTTAACTTGGTTTTAAAATCAAAAAGAGTATAAGTTTAGAAATGAAGGGAAGGATAATAGAGATTATGGGTTTTGAAATAGTTTATGAATTGAAAATTCAAAACAAAAATATTTTGAGGCAGCCAAAACAAATTTTTATTTAGAAAGATTTAAGGTTAAAAATCAATTTGTACCGTAGTATTAGTTTAAACCCTTAACTTTCATAAATGGACTAACTTACACCCTTGATTAGATTCACTTTGAAAAATTAACACAGACAAATATATAATTGTATCAATCAAACTATGAATCAATTTATATCATCTATTTCAAATGCATGGATAGTTTTTAAATGGCAGGGTCTAAAATTTTCAATAAGACTACACATGTTGAGAATTGATGCATGGACGATTTTCAAATGATGGAGGGCCTAAATTGATCCATTTATGAAAGCTAGAATTTAATTGTTTCAATTATAAATCTGCACATGTGTCAACTAACATTTCTTTTAAATAGAATCAGTAGAGAGTGTAAATGGAAACATTTATAAAAGTTGAGAGTTTACCTTTATACTTTTATTAATTTAGGGTTTTAATTGATATAACCTCCAAAGTTTAGGGGTATAAATTACTTTTTGGTCGAGATGGTATATAACAATTATTTTTCATAGACTTTTCTAAGTAATAACCAAATATATTTTGTAATTTAAACTATAAAAATCTAAACAATCAACTTATAATCATTCATAGGTAGAACCTCAACATATAAATAATCAAAAATAATATAATCATTATAAATAAACTACACCAATTTTACTTGAATTTATCAAACATTGTGACCTACTTTATATGTTTAAAATTAAAATTTAGAAAATATTAATCTACTTCGTGTGACAGGTGATTTTCCTAAACACACAATTGCCAACAACTATTTTAAAAACTACAACAATCTCAAACGAAACCTAAGGGGTGGCATAATAAAAATTGACACTTTTACGATAAGATCCATTATTCGACTCCAAACAGACCACTTAAATCTAAATGAAAGGAAGTTAGATGCGTCTGTGTTTTTGTCCAGTGTGTAGGAAAAAGCCAGAGGCTACGAGCCATGCATTATTCACCTATAAGAATACAACAAATGTTTAACATGTTTTGTTGCTAGATGTTTTTGGATTCATACCTCAGACCTCCTATATTCAGGTTATTTTGCTTGATTCTTTAAGAATGTTGACTACAGAGAGGCTTGAAGTGATGTTCGAGGCTTGGACTATTTGGAATGATTGAAATAATATAGTTTATAATAGGCTAGTTCCGAAGGTAAATGACAGCGGACAGTGGGTTTTAGATTATATACAAAACTTTTGGTTAGCAAATATTTCTCCACTTCAGGGGATTGGGAACATATCTTCACCAGTAACAACTATTCAACCACCTGTTATGAATTGGCCAAAGATTTTTGTGGTTGGAGCAGGTGATGAAAGGTGTGGGTTGTTAGGTTCAGGTGTCCTTATTCCTGATGCTAATAGAGTTCTACTGGTGCTATGAAAATTTATGCTTCATTATTCCTATCACCTTTATGGGTTGAGGCCAATGTGTTGGGAGTGCGACCAAAGTCCCAGATCGACTAGAGAAGGGGAAGATCATGGATAAATAAGTGAGGGATAATATCTCCATTGATATGAGGCCTTTTGGGTGAAACCAAAAGCAAAACCACGAGAGTTTATGTCCAAAGTGGGCAATATCATATCAATGTGGAGATATGTGGAGGGTCGTTGTCCCTAATAGTGGTATCAGAGCCATGATAAAACCTAGTTGTGTGTCGGAGAAATCCTCAAAGTGGAATAAAGATTAATGAGTCTTATATATGTTGATATTGTGGATGAACCCTAGACTCGAACAAAAAAGTGCTTGAAGCGGCATGGTAGAGGAGATGGTCTTCATTTGGCTAACCAGTTGGGGCTTCAAAGTGTTCATGTTTTCTCATATTCATTGACTATGGTCTTAATGTTGAATGGAGAGAAGGAAGTTTTGACTCAAGTAAAAACTATGGTTCAGGATATGAGAAATCCAATTTTATTAATGTTCGGTTAACACATATTTCTCAAAATATTAATTTAATGGTTAATCGCTTAGTTCATTTTGGGTTTACCAAGAAACGGACTCTGTGGCTTTCTAATTTTTCTAATTGGTTCATGGATCAGTTTGAGGGATGATCCTTTGTATGTAACACAAGTGGTTTAAATTATTCAATGAAATTCTATTTCGCTAAAAAAAAAAGACTACTAACTCTAAATCTAAGTATACCTAACTAAGCTATAATTTATTATTTTCCTCTTACATTATAGTGGTATAAAACTATCAACTCCATTATAGTAACATCCAATCTTTGGAGAGAGAGAAAATATGGGAGAGACAGAGAAGAGATAATGTCGTGATTCACGTTGGAACAACGCAATTACAATATTATAGGTAGTAATGTAGTTTAGAATATAGTCTGTGACAGATTAATTGTGTTATGTTATGTTATTTTTGTTTGTTTTCAATCCTAATTCTATTTCGCTATCACACCATTGACCATACCAACCATTTCAATCAAATAACTCTACAAATTTCTAAAACCTTCCATTACCACGTGAAACATGCAATTCCCTTGGAAAAAAAAAAACAGAGTATATATATCATCTCATCAATTCCAAGTTCAAATCACAATTCCCTCACTCTCTGATCTCAACTTAACATGGAGAAAGTGAAACCCAACCTGGTTAGAATTCTTGAAGTCTCCATGGTGGCTCCGCCGCCGGACTCCCCTTCCTCCGCCGCCGATTTCTCTCTTCCTTTTACCTATTTTGATGCTCTGTTCTTGAAAATCCCTCCCACGGAGCGACTCTTCTTCTACGATCCCCCATTGTTGGACTCCGATTCCATCGTCTCTCATCTTAAGCACTCCCTCTCTCTCACTCTCCAACACTTCCTCCCTCTCGCCGGAAATCTCGTCTGGCCGCCGGAATCTCCCAAACCCACTATTCTTTACTCCCCCGGAGATGCCGTTTCCCTCACCGTCGCTGAGACCGATGCCGACTTCACCCACTTCTCTGGCACCGGAATTCGCCAAGTGGAAGTTTGCCGCCCCTTTGTCCCGGAATTGCCCGCGGCGGATGATTCAGTTCCGGTGATGGCTCTGCAAATCACTCTGTTCCAAAACAGGGGATTATCGATCGGCATCTCCAATCACCACGCCTTCGTTGATGGCAAAAGCTCGATCATGTTCTTGAAATCGTGGGCTCACATTCTCAAATATACCCAAAACAAACCCGAATCCCCCATTAGTCTACCGCCGGAACTAACCCCATTTTTTGATCGGTCCATTATCAAAGACCCAAAAGGAATCGACATGCTCTACATCAATTACTGGCTAAAGAAGACTAACCCCACTGACCCATCAATCAAAAGCCTAAAATACTTCCCAAATTTGGGCGTTTTGCCAGAAATGGTAAGAGGGACATTCGAATTCACCAGAACAGACATCGAAAATCTCAGAAAATCAGCAACAAAGGAAGACGAATCAAAGCCCTCGAAACCGACCCGATTCTCATCGTTCGTTCTCGCATTCGCATACATGTCAATTTGTGCAGTAAAATCAGCTAGAATAGAACAGAAGAACAAGAGAGTGTACCTGGGATTCTACGCCGACTGGCGGGCACGGCTGGATCCGGTGGCGCCGGCGAACTATTTCGGGAACTGCGGCGGAAGCCATGGGGTTTTTGCGGAAGCAGGGGAATTGGAGGATGAAGAAAAGGGATTGGGGATGGCATCGAAGAGGATTCATGAGGCGATTAAGGGGTTGGATGAGAATGTGACGAAGGGGGCGGAGGAAAGTTTGTCGAAATGGGAGAAGGTGGAGGAGGGGATTAAGTTCGTCGGAGTGGTTGGGTCGCCGAGATTGGGGGTTTATGAGTTGGATTTTGGGTGGGGAAGACCGGAAAATGTGAAGATGGTTTCGATTGAGAGGACTGGTTCGATTTCTCTGGCGGATGGACGAGATGGAGATGGGATTGAAGTTAGTTTGGTGCTTTCTGAAACTGAAATGCTTCGTTTTGCTTCCATTTTTTCCGAGGGTTTGAAGAGTCTTGGAACAGAGTGATTTGCAGAGTCGAGCTACATGTCACTGTTAATTAGGTTTCTTTGTACCTATCTTTTGGAAAAAATAAAATGGTTAGTACCTTAACACCCAGTTATTTCATCCAAGTATGCTTAACACTTTTAAGACAGGTATTTTGTAAGTTTCTTTAATAGTCAAAATAACACTTAAAGTATTTTGTAAGTTTCTTTAATAGTCAAAATAACACTTAAAGTATTTTGTAAGTTTCTTTAATAGTCAAAATAACACTTAAAATCTTTTTAGCCACTTTTTGACCACTTTATAAGTTTCAAAGGCAAAACAGATACTTTTAATTGTTTTAATTAAGTTTTGACATAAAAGTATGCTTAAAGCATCATACGTTCTTGTGTGTGCTATAGTTCGATTAAAGAGTTGGGGGAGTGGGGTTGGCAGAAGTTAGGGCCCATTTGGTATGCAATTTGACAAACCCTTAATAACTCCCCAAACTTCCTTATCCTGATGACACTATCAATAATTTTAAATGTCAACATGCCCTCAATCTCAATACCCGTTTGAATTTAAGGGACTCTGATACCATATTAGATTATATGGAGTTCCATCTCAAAACCAATTGGCAATGAGATGAGTACTCATATACCTTATATATTGTGAGGTTACTCTCTACTTTTCCAATGTGGGATTCTCACCAGTGTCAAGGAAGAGAAGTGTCATGCGAATGACCATGAGAATATGAAAGTATACTTAAAAAATTGACAGTTACTACATATATCAACAAGTTGCACCTTCCTTTTCGGTGACTATTTGGCCATTAATTACATATTTTTGTTCTGGCCTGAATTTGACATGACATATTTTTAGTATATTTCAGATCATTGAATGTATTTATGTTTGAAATAAAATAACTTGTCTCCTTTAAAAATGGATTTTTAAAATAAGAATGTTGTAAAATTCTTTTATTAAATAACTCATTTTTTTTAAAAAAAAGTAGTTTATTTTGAAATATTAAAATAAATTTCAAATTTTTCTAATGGCCTTGGGCCACTTTATTAATTCATATTTTACTTTTAAAATATGGATTAATAAATTTGGTAATTTCTGGTTTCACAGACCAACCATATAGTGATTGGTGGCGACTCAAACCTTTATCTCGAAAAAGATCCTTAGAGAAGATGTTGGCCGCCCCAGCAACTTAAACCAACAGAAGGAAGAAAATGTGTTAAGTAACTTGGAAAAATACTCACATTCTTTTATACTCAAAAGAAGATTCTAAAGGTAAAATATATTTTAGTCTATGAGTTTTGAACTGAATTTTCTTTCAAAAGCTAATACTTTTTAGTATGTTAGATTTGAATCTTTCTAATTTTTTACTCTTGGAAATTCATATAGAAAAAACTTTTAGGGTCGTTTGGATTGAGGAGTAGGAGTAAAGAAGTTTGTGGAGCCCACAAAAAAGAGTTAAAAATCTGTGGGGCCCATAAAAAGAGTTAAAGAAAGAGTTAATAAAGTTGTGGGGCCTACAATAATGAGTTAATAACTCCTTGGGCCAAACAAGGAGTTGAAGGAGTTATTAGCTCCTTCCAACTCCACTCCCCCAACTCCTCAATCCAAACGCCCCCTAAACCAAAGAGAAAAAACAACAAAAAAAAAATTATCCTGGTTTCTTTATCCACGGAGAAGTTATACATTCACGAAGTCACCCAAACCAATATAGAAAAAAAAAACCAAAAATCATCTTGGATTCTTTATCCATGAATAAGCTATACATTCACGAAATCACAGGTACAGAAAAAACAACAAAAATCATTCCTTGTTCACGCAGTGTAAGCATGGGCAACGGTCGTCACATAATTGTCGACAATTCTCCCACCCACAATTCACTATCTTTTCCTTTATCTAAAGAAATCAAACGTTAACAAAAAAAAAAAAAAAAGAATCGAACATCGATTACTTACTCCATTGAATTGGAACCTTTCCACCATCATCCTCCCTCTCTCCTGGTTGGAGAAGCCTTGAAAAAATCCCTCGATTTTTGTTTACCTCATCCTCATCAACTGCATCTTTTATTTTGTGTGCTAGTTCTTTTTAGTATATATATATATATAGTTAAATAGTATTATAAATTTAGTTCAAAATACGTCTCAGTCATGGTATTAAATTTTCGTCGACATTTCTATCGATATTTTTATATGTCCATGGGTTCGACATCGACACTAAAGGATACAAAATTGATGAAATCTTAAAGAAAATAGTAACGAAATGTAACATAATGTGAATATAATATTGACACCAAGAATACAAAATTGATGAAATACTAAAGAAAATAGTAATGAAATGTAACATAATGTGAATATAATATTATAGTAACTATTTTAATTCATTTAAAAAGTGTAAAAAGTTTATTTTCTAATTTAAATATTTTTTAATATTTTTTAATTTTTTCAGTAATATCCATCGATATCGACATTTTATCGATATTTCCATCACCATTTTCATAAAAATGAGATCAATATTTCCATCGACATCGAGAGTTTAACCCTTGGTCACAATTATATACTATAACATTATTAATTATGTTATTAATTAAAAATCATAAACCCTAAACCCTAAAAACCCCTAAACCCTAAAAAACTCTAAGCCCTAAACCCTAAACCCTAAAATAACCTAAAACCCATAAACCCCTAAACCCTAAAAATTGTAAAAAATCCTAAACCTTAAACCCTAAACTGACCTAAACCCCATAAATCCTAAACCAAAACCTAAACCCTAAAATAACCTAATAACTCTAAAACCCTAAACCCTAAAATAACCTAATAACTCTAAAATACTAAACCCTAAATCCTAAAATAACCTAAACCCCTAAACCCTAATAATATAAACATGGGCTGATGAAATCTTTTTGTGAATAACAGACTTATTCACGGACTATAATGGGCGTCATTGGATTTACTTGTTATATGAATGGAAATATTGTCTACGGGCCAAACGATGTAGAATATAATATAGGCTCATGTAATTGAGTGTCAATCGTCACTACAAGAAAATGGGTCTTTCCTGACGCGGTATCACGTCGGGATAGTTTACAATTGGCGTCGGCATACGCTTTGCCGACGCCACTGTATGCGTCGGCACCGACGTCGGTTTAGCCTCGTCGGGAAAGGCATTGCCAACGCACCATCTTACAGGCGTCAGCATAGGCCATCGAAACCGACGCGTAATTATCCGCGTTGGCATAACAAATTTTGGTTTCTTTTTGCCGACGCGTGAATAACCGCGTCGAGAAAGGCCACCTATGCCGACGCATACCTTCCCCGCGTCGGCATAGGTTCTGCGCGTCGACATAGCCATTTTTTTTAATCTTTTCCTTTTATTTTTTCCTTTTATTTAATTTTTATCTTTTAGTTTCTCAAATCTAGAATACTAATATCAACGTTGTTGAACGAAAATAACATAAAATAGAATACAAACACTATTTTGAAACATAATATGCATTAAATTAAAAATCAACTTTAATCCTTACAAAGTGGTTCTCATAGTACAAATAATACTAAAGTATCATAATTCTAAATTAGAGATAGATAATAAAATTACATAAACGAAACAAAAAAGGCACTCGTAGATCTTTCTTCAAATTTCCTCAGGTCCTCGTAGTACCTAAAAATAAAAAAAAATTCTTATTAATACTTTAGTTACAATAGAACATTTGGTATACTTTAGTTAAAGAATTATAAAGTTTAAAATGTCATTAATAGAACATTTGGCATTCAAATTGAACTAAATAATGTTCGAAAGTTCATTAGTAATAAACCAAAGACCAATTAAAATAAACTCAACCTAACATTTAATAACAACTAAACATAACACATTCAAACAATCATAACAAAATTCAACAAACAACTAACCTCAAACCTAAGTAGTTAAATTCAAATTCAAACCTTCAACAAACAACATATCTCCAAGTTCCAACACCTACCCTTTAAAATCTAACTTGTCAAACAATCTCAAACTCCAAGAAAAAACTAAACTCAAACAATCTTAAGCTCCAACAAAAACAATTTGAGATTGCACCCAACAATACTCGAAATTTCGGCAGCATAACGACATAACTAGGAAAAAACCAAAAAATTATATAACCTGAATAAGAGAATACACTTCTTAAGTTCATAAAAGAATGTCCAACCTCCTCCATACTTCAATTATAAACAAATTTCTATTGACGGATTATGTAGTAGTCTGTTGAATTCAACAAATTCATTGACGGATTATGTAGTAGTCTGTTGATAGATAGAATTGATGGGATAGAGGTAATCTTTAGATATGGTAGTTTCGGGGTAGCAGGGTCAACTTTCTATTCGCCTATCTTCTTATGGAGCGAGGTTGATTTTAGGTTCATGATGAACCATGCCCCGTCATTTCTTGATACAGTAGAGTTATACATTTCCCAACCGAATCTCAAAAGTACTGCTAAACTGTTAGAACTAGAAAATAACCCAGAACTTGAAAATTTGGACAACGAAGAATTGGATGATGATCTAGAAGATGAGGACATCGAGCCACCGACTGCCACAAACGACGAAGATGTCGAAACTGATAATGAAGATGATAGTGATGGAGAAGTAATTGAGTTTTACGGGGAGCATGATATTCCAACTCCATTCTTTACTCAATTAGATATGGATGTTATTGACTCAATGTCTGATACTGGTATTGAAAAAGAAATTAGAGGGATTGACTCATTGTTGATAGGTATGATTTTTTAGTCGAACACTACAACAAATATCACATATGATAGCGTTACAAAAACGCTATCGTAGGCTTTCGATATCGTTTTGTGAAAAGCGGTCGTAGCCGATGTGATTGAAAGTCCATGACTTTTCATAGCGTTTTTTCGATGCTATAAAACAATGCTATAAAAAGTATATTTTCGATTGCATAATTTTAATGTTGTAGAAATTTTTATAGCGTTACCAAAAAATGTTATGATTGTTCTTTCATAGCATTGTGTATAGCAATAAAACAACGCTATGAAAAACATATCATAACATTTTTAAGCATGTTGTCGATGCCGATGTTATTGAAAGTCCTTGACTTTTTATAGCGTTTTTTTAACACTATAGGAAAAGCTATAAAAAGTTCATTTTCAATGGAATAATTTTGATGTTATGGAAACTTTTTGTAGCGTTATAAAAAAAACTATAATTTATCTTTAATAGCATTTTTTTAGCAATGAAAAAATGCTATAGAAAATGTTATCGCAATATTTTTAACCTTTTAATGTTGGAATTTTGATATTATCTCTTTTGAGCATATTATCAACATTTTGATTCTATTCCAACATTTGAGCGAGAGCGAGACATTTTCTATGCTCAAATGCTATAGAAAATGTCTCGCTCAAATGTTGGAATAGAATAAAAAAAAAACTATAATTTGTCTCGCTCTCGCTCAAAGAGAAATAATGCTCAAATGCTATAGAAATTTTGATATTATCTCTTTTGGCTTCAATTCCCACCATTGCAAATCCCTCCCTCCATCTACCAACTTCTTCAATTCCAATGTTTTTATTTGTTTTCCCATTTTTTACACACTTACAGTTACTATCACATCTCTTTGCGATCTTTCGGCCGGAGCAGTACATTTTTATGCACCCACACTTTTGACATCCACATTTTACATCCCGACAGTCATTTGAGCAACTTATGAGGATGAGAACTCCATGGGTGTTTTTCTTCTAACAATTTCAATATTAAAAGAAAAAGGAAAAAAAAAAAAGAAAAGAAAAGATGGCGACAACATCCTCACCTCCACAGCATCTTTAACATGAAAATTTTGGGAAGAACTCCCACCATTATTGGTCTTTTTTTCCTGAAAATTCCAAGATACAAAAATCGATCATTGTGATTTATGAATTTATATGAATTTTTTTAATTTCTCGTGAGCTAACCCGTCCCCATTTCCTTTTTTATTCCTTACCTATCTCGTTTATTTTTAATATTATATATACTCATAAATTCCTCGTGAGGTAAACCATAATTTTATGGACTCCATTGATCCACGTAGCACTAATATTGCAGCAAATATATTTTCATAAATTTCAACCAAAACAAGAAAATTCGACCAAAAAAAATATATTATGGAACGAGAGACTTAGATATAAGAAAAACCACATAAATAAATAATAAAGTAGGAACAAACAAAGCCAACATAACCAAATAAAAATTCTTTAAACTAGGGTCGCGCGTAAGCAGATCCCAAAACTGACAATAGTCTTACCTCCATTGTCTTTCTTTGAAAGGAGTAAAACAATCTTGAAGGAGTAAGTAGTCTTTAAGTAAAACAAATGAAATTGGGGACCAATGTTGTAATCTTTTTAGAGGAGTAAGCAATCTTGAAGGAGTAAAGCAGTCTTGAAGGAGTAAGTAGTCTTTACGTAAAGCAAATGAAATTGGGGACCAATGTTGTAATCTTTTTAGAGAAGTAAGCAATCTTGAAGGAGTAAAGCAGTCTTGAAGGAGTAAGCAGTTTTATAAGTAAAGCAAATGAAACCGAGGACAAACGTTGTAATCTTTTTAGAGGAGTAAACAGTTTTGAAGGAGTAAGCAGTCTTTAAGTAAAACAAATGAAATCGAGGACCAACGTTGTAATCTTTTTAGAGGAGTAAGCAATCTTGAAGGAGTAAAGCAGTCTTGAAGGAGTAAGCAGTCTTTAAGTAAAGCAAATGAAATCGAGAACCAACATTGTAATCTTTCATATCTCAAGATCTCTCTCATTCAGATGCGGACTCGGTTCATTCATGTGACACATGAGAAAGAGGGGTACATGAATTAATCGAGTCCACATCTAAATGAGGGAGATATGAGGATATGAAGTATGGTGCCTGAAGAATAGGGGTACATACGAGTGACTATGAGGATATGAAAGTATAGTTGAAAAACGCTTAAAAGAATTGATGGTTACTATCTATACCAACAAGGTGCACCTTTCTTTTCGGTGGCTCAATTATAGGAACTTCAAAGTTAAACATATTTGGCTAGTAATCCTATATTAGGTGACCTCTTGGGAATTTTCTAAGGAGCATGTGAGTGAGGATAAAACATGTTGAAACGACTCGTGTTGGTTGTAGTGGAAAGTCTTCACTCTCGCAAGCGGCTCAAAGATGGTATGGATGAAATAGTGACATGGCCAGGTCGGTGACGTGGCCAGGTCGCAGGGGATCCTGTGCCTGGGGCGTTACAAACTTTTAATAAGAGTACACGCGTGTGAGAATTGATGCATTTACGATTTTTAAATAATTGAGAGTTTAATTGTTTCAATTATAAGTTTGACCAGTGTCAACTAACATTTCTCTTAAATAGAATCTAATAAAGAGTGTAAATTGAAACACTTATATTTATAAAATTAAAGTTCATAGTTTTAATTTATACCATTATTATTTGTTTAGGGTTTTAATTGATATAACCTCAAAAGTTTAGGGGTTGAATTGATTTTTAGTCAAGATGTTACCTAACAATTATTTTCTAAAGTTTTTATAAGTAATAGTTGAATCTAATTTGTAATTTAAACAATAAAAATCTAAATAATTAACTTATAACAACATCAACATATAAATAGTCAAAATAATATATCTACTTTGGTCCTTATAAATAATTCCAACAATTTCATTTGAATTTATTTAACATTGTGACCTACTTTGTATATTTAAAAATTGAAATTCCCAAATCGACAGAAATGGACCGATTTAACAAAAAAAAAAATAATAATAATAATAATAATATTATTATTATTATTAAAAATAAAAACTATGAAGACTTTCTCAAAATATATTAAATAATAATTAATAATAATCAAATAATAATTATAAGTTATTAAATAATTAATTAAATAAATATTTAAATAATTAATCAAAATAACTATATTTACAAATAAAAACTCATATTTTGCTACTCAGTATAATTTTCCTAAAATTTAACTTTTAAAAAATCTTAAAAATCGAAAAAGATTGCAACCATTCACCGTGAGTTAACATTAGGGAGTGTCTACAATTTCCCTAAATATTAATAGTATTAGATGAAGAGGTTATAATTAATTGTGTTTAGTAAGTTTATAAATATCATCATTGTGTGCTTTAGAGAAAATATGTATCGTATTTTCATTGTTGATTTCATTTGTTTTACTTCTTCAAGAAAGATGAAGGGTGAGCAAAAAAAGATCGAAAACCGACTCGACCGATCGAACCGACTGATTTAAAAAAATTATATATATTATAATAATAATAATAATAATTAAAAAAATAAAAACTATAAAGATTTTCTCAAAATATATTAAATAATAATTAATAATAATCTAATAATAATTATAAATGATTAAATAATTAATTAAATAAACATTTTAAGAATATATATATAAACCGACCAAACCGAACGGTCGGTCGATTTTGGTCAGTTTAAAAAAAAAATCGGTAACAAACCGACTTTATTCGCTTCGGGAGTTGGTTAGGGTCGAAAACGGACCCCAACTGACCGATGCTCACCCCTAAAAAAGACTGTTTTACTTCTTCAAGGAAAGACAATGAATCAACCGTCATCATCTTCTTTATCAAATATATACAGGTAATAGGTAATTTTTGTATATTGGAATTTTCAAGAAAAAAAATACCAATAATTGTGTGAGTTCTTCTCAAAGTTCTCGTCAACTAAAGGATGTTGTGTAGGTAAGTAGTTTCATCTTTTTTTTATCCAATATTTCTATTTCTTGGTTTTTTTTTTTTAATGTTGGAATTTTCAAAAAAAAAAAAAAAAATATCAATGACCGGAGTTCTTCCCAAGGTTCTCGTTCAAACGTCTGTCGATGTTTGAGATGTGGCTTTCAAAAGTGTCAATGCATAAAAAGGTACGTGAAATAGATACGTATTTGGTGCGGTAGTTTTTGTTTTTATTCCATGATTTTTCGGTAAATGAAAGTTTTTTAAAAAAAAACAAAAGATTTATTTTTACTGTTTATTTTTTATATTTTATTTTTTTTGTAAGAAAAAGATTGGTCACTTAAAAAAAATTGAGTCAGCCGAACCGACCGACTTTGGTCAGTTCGAGGGTCAGTTGGGGACCGATGCGGGGACCGATGCTCACCCTTAAGAAAGATTGTTTTACTTCTTGAAAGAAAGACAATGGGATGGATGGTAGTCATCTTCTTTATTGAATATATATGGAGGTAATAGGTAATTTTTGTATATTGGAATTTTCAGGAAAAAAATATCAATAATGGTGGGAGTTCTTCCCAAAGTTCTCATCAAAGTTTGGGACTTTAGAGAGTCAAAGTTTATTATTTTGCATGTTATCATGTAATTTGAATGGAGGAGATCGCAAATACTGGCATGAAAAATTCTCACTCAAATTAATTAATTTATTTGTTATTTTATAACATTTAAATAAATTTAGGGTTTTTGTCTCGTAGGATTAGAATTTCATGATAATTCAATTAAATTGATTTGAGATTCTTTGTTTCTTTGATTTAACCTTACATTATTTTCATCACTTGAATTAATTTACTTGTTATTTTATAATATTAAAATTAATTCAAGAATCTTTATCCTTTAGGCTTAGAATTATCCTTCATCATTTTCATTATTATTTATTTGTTTTGTTTTTTTTTTGTTATCTTAATTTTATCATTTTATTTATTATAAAAAAAGTATTGATATTTTCTCTATTAAAAAAAAAATTAGGAATAAAATGAAACTCTTTTTTGAGTTTTCTTTCCCTTGTTGTTATGTTTTAAAAAATGAAAAAATAAATTTTGAAACAAATTGTAGAGATATTTTCATGTTCTTTTTGAAATAAAGTTTTTTTTTTAAAAAAAAAAAAAATTTACTTAAGTTTTTTTTCGATTTAATATTGTATATAAGTGTTTGAGTCGTCAACAAGAGTATAGGTCAAGTGACTTTAAGTATGACTCATGACTAAGAGGTAAGTATGAAATAGACTGTGATGATTTTGAAAAATGCAGTCGAAACATTATTTGATTGTTTTCTTAATCTCACAATTCCAAACATATATCCCGACCCCATCATTTTTATTTTCTCACACTGTTGCTCAGACGGATGCTAATTTCCAGCGTCTGTCTGGCAATCAACCATCCCGAAAATACTGGTGGTCGAGGCGGTCGTTGTAGCTCCAGTGATGGGGATTCAGACTGACAAATCAGGTTAATTCGGATCACGTGATACTCGATGGGGAAAGTTGGGATTTGTTTTTGAAGACATATGGGCTTTCATTTGTAAGCTTGGAGATGGAAATCGTAGCTCCACTCTGTCGAAGGAACTCTTCCATGTTTTTAATGAAGGAGGGGTGGCAAATAGCGTTTCAGTGATGGGTTGTCGAACTATGACTGTATAAGCGAGTGGGGGAAGCCAAAGAAGGTGTATGGCAGGAACTTGATATCGTCGACCGAGAGGATGTGGAAGTGTTGAGGTTGGGTTGCTCGAAACTACGGACGTTTTTGGTTTGAAGTCAATAGAGTCGTAGATTTGGGTTTTCTCCCCAAGTGATAAATCTCATTTAGCCGGAGAGGGAGTGATAAATAATTTATTTATTTTTAAATATATATATATATATATATATATATATAAAATAAAATATAATTATAATTTTTTTATTACATATCATTTTATTTTTCTAAGAAAATTTTAAAAAAAAGTTTCTAATTAATAATTAACTATTTAAATAAAAAATTTCAAAAAGAAAATATTTTAATAAAATTTAGAAAAATAGAAATGATAAACGATCTTTGTGATTTTTCTGCGGGTAATCTCGCTTCGTCCCTCGTGAAATTAAATGGAGAATTTTGTGAACACATGAACGAAATAGGAGTGGGCCTGGAGACATTCCCAATCTCGCCCCGTGGTCATCTCTAAATATGTTAGTGAAGTTATGCTCTATTTGGCATACAAGGTTAGATTGAAATCGACGACATTTAGGTTCTATTATGTTGATGGACTAAAATTTGAGGAAAATAAAAATGATACTTTTGAGATCATTTACTTCGAACATCAGTAACTGGATAAGTATCAATCACCATCTTCATATTAACGGTTCAATCTCTACCTCTACAATTATTATTAATCTCTCTTATAAGAAAATTTAAAACTCATATCTATGTTTGTAATGTTATATATATTCTAAAATTAAACTTAGCTTTTGTACCACAACACTTCACAAGTTTTGCACATCAATTTATTTCACTTAACAACATTTTTTTTCTCAAAATTAGTTCTTACTATACATTATTTATTATTATTATTTTTTCATAAAATACCTCCGAAGGTAGTGAAAAAAATATATTTTTTTAGTTCAATAACATGTAAAGTAGAGATTCAAATTACCCATAATATATGTTTATGTCTTTACTAGTTTAGACCGGAAGTGCGTTAAAGGTTATGACTGCAGTGATACATTATTATTATTATTATAATTATATTAGATTTTTTTCCTCTTTTTAAATTTGAATATTTTGTTCGACTTTTTGTTGGTCTATTTAGTACTATGGCTAAATTAAGGTATTTTCGTAATTATCTCAAAACATCTGGTCCCTTTATGCCATTTTTTTTAATCTTGGTTTGATTCAATTAATGTAACTGCAACTCAATCATTGAGGTACAGAGTTTGTCCTTTCTTTGCTGAAGTGACAATTCTCAAGTCTCAGGGGAGTGAGACTTTAATTATCAATCAAGTACTTGCAGAAATGTTCTAAAATTTTAAAATCTTGATAATTTAAATAAACTTAACAGTATCATATCAACAACATTTAAGACCCGTTCATATTACAAATCTGAAGAATCAATCGATCTTGTCAAACAAATGTTCTTTCACTGTTGGTTTTTCAGGAACTGTCCTCATATAGTAGTGTCGATCAAAGCTAGAAAAAAACAAACACCCAACGATTTCACTATTTGAATGCAGCTTCAGATGAAGAACTTGAAAAAACAAAGATTATTACAGTAATAACGAATTCTTCTGCTATATGATCAGAGTAATAAGCTGAAGTCCATGTTCTTTTTCTTTCTTTTCAATTTGAGAGAACTAATTAGCTAGAGTGTAAAGTTACCATCTCCTGAAGCTTCTCTGTGCTGAGGAGGACGAGATGTGAGTAGAACAAGTAGTACATTCAACAACCAGAGATTTTGTTACCGACGTCGACACCAAGAGAAGCAGGAAAACCAACCCGAACCTGAATTCACAGTCGGAGATGCTGAGGTATTTTCATGAGATGGAGATGGATGCTCTGGTGATTGCTGCTTTGTCGATTGCAGTTTCGTTACTGGCTGTTGTTGTGTTGTACCCGAGTCTGTTGAGACAGAACTCGTTGTTTTTGGCGTTGCACCTTCACCTCCCAATCTGATAAAAGAGGACAGAATTCATAGCCATAAGGTTTCAGTTTCAGATTTGAAGTTCAAGGTGAAAACATCTCTAAAACAGCCATTATATCTATGATTTAGGATTACTTACAGAGGAAACTGAAATGAACGGGAGCTATTCATGCTGTCGTTTGATATGCTCTGGCGGCCACGAAGCTCATCCACAGGTGTCATGACTTCTTTTCTATGATCTGTTACACTCTTAGTCGAGATGGCTGGAATTTGAGGTCCAGTTGATGTCATCGGTTCGGTGACATTCACCGAGATTTCAGTTTTACTCTCTACTCTTGCTGGTTCAACAAAAGGAGGCAAGCTGGGTAGATTAAGGGATGAATTAGGGTTCATCATCAATTCTCCCGACTTGGTAAAAAAGTTGAAGTGCTCCCTTGAAAAGCTGTTGTTTCCCACATGAATACTAAACAATGATTCATTTGAAGCCGTGCTCCATTCCATAGGATTTGATGGTCTACCCGAGAAGATCGACACTGGTATTCGGTTTGGATCGTGGTTCCCGAGTACCCCCGACAATCGAATCTGAGTAGAACCTCTGGATGAACTCTGGATTCTACTAAGGGACGAATTCTCCACTGTTTGCACAGCTCCAAGAGACTCGACAGCATCTAGTTTTGGTTGAAGAGCAGGAGGATCACTCTGAAAAATGCTGCTAACAGCTGAGTCTTGCGACATATCCGAGGAACATGAAGAATTGGAGTTGGTACGATCAGGGATAGCATCTGCTTCTTTATGGATCATCTCTAACTGCCCCTTAGATTGGTTAAAGCTCTGTGCACAATCCATATCATAAACCAAAATCCTGCCAAGTATTCCTTATCCCAAATGCTGCATAAACAGAGAAATGAATGGAAGATGATTCAGTGGAAACATATAGCTAAATCAATCACAACAAAGGCAATAATCTTCAGCTGACTTATGCAAAGAACAACATTCTTGATATAATTTGGGACATTTTAATCCATTGAAACTTCCCCATATCTTCAATTTAAAATGGATGTTAAATCACAACAGATGGGGTTTGTTCAAAACGATCAAACACAGAGAAAATGCAGAACATCGTGATTATTGTAAAACAAGCGATATGAACATCATGCAATTAAAGTGGTTAAACTTGGAGTCCAAATACGAAGAAGACAGAGGAAAAAGAATGATGATGATGACCAACGAAACTCACAGAAAATCTTGGAGAGCGATTAGAATGGAATCCCCAGCTACAAATTAGAAGAACCCAGTGTCGCTTGAATCTAAAACGCCCCTCTTCTGAAGCAGGAATAAGAAGAAAAGATAAATGGCAAGGAGTTGGGAGGGTAACAAAAAAGTGAGAACAAAAACGAAAAGGGACAACGACAAGGAGTTGGAGAATAGGGAAGGAGAAGGGAAAAACCAGTAGGGTTTTGGAAATGGGTTTGGTTAAAGGAGAAAGGAGAGAGGGAAAAGGGATGGACATGAGAAGATTTCGGAATGATGAAGTTGTTTTAATTTAACCTATTAATTAATTAATTAATTAATATATGTAGCTTTAAGCCTTTAATATAATATATATGAATTTTAAACAAAATCAAATTCCAACAATATCCATATTTGCAATATATTTATATTATATTATATTTTACAGCTAATTTCGATAAGCAGAAGACGTTTTGCCATTCTAACAACTCTGAGCTATCCAGTTGCTTTAACGCGGGAATAAAACGGCAGTTAGGCTAAGCCGCGCCAATTATACTCTGTTTTTTTTCCCACAAATATATATCAAATATATACTAAATAAAAATAAATATATCAATAATGTAATATAAGATATGTTCTAGTTCTATATATTGGTGCATGTTAGTGATGTATTTTATTAATGATACGAAAATGATATATCATTGATATGGAAGAGAAAAATTTGTCATATTTACCAATTATTTCTTTATCCATTATATCTATGATGAGAAAAAAAATTGAAATATAGATTTTGAACGGTTATAAAGTACTTAACAAGTCTTATTTTAATATTATTATTGATGATGATTCAAAAAGTCTTTACTAGATTGGCTTTTAACGACAGATCATAATAAATGATCGCTTAAATAATTTTCGGCCTATCTATATCAACACATGTAAGCTTTTACCCATATCCATATTAACCCATTTGTTTTACTTATTTATATGAATCTTTGATGTTAAGGTGGCATGCTAAATAAAGATACCGTTTTTATTTTTATTTTTTGTTCAGTAACATACGGATCAAGCTTTATCTTAGTTGAACTATGTTTATGTGGACGAATATTGTTTTTACTTACCTACTAAACTAATATGGAGTAATATTTGTATTCTCATTCATTATTTTTTATTTTAAAAAAAAACATGCTGATTCTTTTATACATACATATATATCCCCTTTAAAAATATTTAGAGATAAAATTAAAAAATAAATAAATAAAATTAGAAAGAGTTGTAAAAACATTTTGGGATAAAATCAATTTATACCTCTAAACTTTAGATTGTATCACTTAAAACTCTAAACTAATTGTATCAACTCAAACATTTGACTTTCTTAAATGAATCAATTTAAACCCTCTATTAACATTCTATTCAAAAATCGTTAATATATTATATTTGCTAGATTATATTGGATTTTATTATATTAGACTTTATTGTATTAGATTTTATTTTATTTGATTTGATCTTGTATCACTCCTATAAATAAGACCTTTAAGTTTGTATCTACATTTTTAAAGTCTAATTATCATTTCACAAGTCGATAGTTCGATGTTTCACTCCATGATTGTTGCATAAAAACAATGAAAAGGGTAGATTGGCATGCCTCTCAGTCTCATAGTAGGGTGCGGCAAATAGAGTTGCCTTTTCAAAAGTTGAAGAAACTAAATTTGTGGGTGTTTGTGTTCAATCTAATAAATGCAAGCTCTCAACTTCACTTCAAAAATGTATTTACTATGTGAGTTTCATGCCATTTTTATTAAGTTGCTTAAATTATGGATAAATTATCAATTTTAGTTGTATTTAATATTTTTAAATTTCAACCATAGTTGAAAATGTGTTCTATAATATATTTATAGAACGTGAAACTAATTGTAATTACAAAACTAAATATTAGCTTCAATATAAACTATTATTAATTAATTTATAAACATATTTTTCGTTATAAATTTTGTATAATTATTATTTTATAATATCATACCATTTATAATATATTATATTATACATATTTTAATTTAACAAAATAAATTGAGTTTATAGCATGAAATACTTTATTTATTAAAATTTTTATCTTTTTAATATAATTATGCATTTTAAATTTTCAAATTCAAAATTTGATACAATGAAAACATAAAAAATATTGTTTTCAGAATTTATACTATTTAGATCATAAAATTTGAAAACAGTTTTCGAAACACAAATGCGTCAAGTACATATCCAATTAAAAATTTAAAAATATAAAACAGGATCCAGATTGTTTATCAAACAGACCCTGAACTTTCAAAATAACAAATTTTTGAACTTTTGAATTTTTGAAAGTACACGGATCTATTAGACACAAAATTGAAACATTAAGATTCTATTAAACATAAAATTCAAATTTATATCTTATAGATCAATTAACTTTTAAAATTTCAAAATTTTCAAAGACCTAATAGACATAAAAGTGAAAGTTTAAGGACTTACTAGACAATTTTGAAAGTTCAAACACCAAATAGCCAAGAACATCAAAGTTCATGGATTAAACTTGTAATTTAACCTTAAACTATAAAGTTAGTCTTTGAACTTTCAATTTTGTTTCTAATAAGTCTCTAACCCGGCATGGCTAAGTCAGGGGTCCAACAGATCTCCACAATGATATGATAATGTCTACTTTGGGCATAAGTCATTCATGCCTTTGTTTTTGGTTTCCACCAAAAAGTCTCGTACCAATGGAGATGGTGCCCCCACTTATAAACCCATGATTTGCCTTATCTAGCCAATGTGAGATTTTGGTTGTGATTCTTGAAGACTTTTTTAGAAACTTTTTAGAGTTTAATGAGCTATTTGATACAATTTTGAAATATTAGAAACTAAACTTGTAATTTAGTTTATTATATTTATGGACCCAATTTTTAGCCACAATTCCAGACTTTCTTCAATTGTGTTTTTCTTTTTGTAAATTTTAAATTTTAAGACTTTTTTTTTAATTTATTTAGAAAAATTACTATTTAAAGGAGGGGTAGAAATTTAGTAAACCACCTTTTAAGTAGGATGTCCATTCACCCTACCGGAAATAAGAGAAAAGAGCGTTAAAGAATATGTTTTTGTTGTAAATTGTAATGTGTATTATTATTATTATTATTATTTGATAATATGTGGGAATATTTAAATTGAAGATTACGTTGTATATGAAATATTATTGTCTTTTTAGGACCTTCAAGAATTAAAAAAAAAACATTTTTTTCTTTAAATAGAAATTCTATTGGAAATTATCAATTTAAATATAGAGTTTTTTAAATAATTTATTCTATTTGGTTGAGATTAAAAATTTTAAAAAAAATCCACATACACACAGGAAATAATTCCCCCACGAAAATTCCACTCCAATTGCAGTGAAATTAAACCGTAAATTTCACGAAGATGGAGAACACATTCCATTCTCGTTCCTATCCCGTAAACATCCCACTTTTAAGCATGATTATCAATATATTTATCCTTTGGAGTGTTAGATTATCTTAATTTTTATTTTATTAGAATATATTTTATTTTATTTTATTTTATATTGTCCTATAAATAGAACCTTTAGTCTTGTATCTTATGAAAATAAAAACATAACACAACATCTATTCACAATGTAAATCCTAGCCGTCTTAGTGTTCTCTCCTTTTTCCTCCTCCATCCTTTAAAAATAACATGGTATCAGAGTCTAAGTTAGGGTTTAACCACCATTATTGTCGTTGCTACCGTTCGTTTACAGTCGTCCGATCAGATCCGAGTCCACTTCAGATCTTGTCTCCCCCAGGGTTCAAACATCCTCAGATCTCGCCGAGGTTTCCCATCTCTGTCTCATCAAGCCTCAGATATCCATCTCCAGATCCCTGATTCAGATCTCTGTCTCCAGATCAGCGCCCGTTTAGATCGAGGATTTGTCCTGGTGAAGATCTCGCCGTCCGACTCAGTTTTCTGTTTGCGTCGGATTAGTTTGTCATCTGCATGTTGTGCTCCTCTGTTTTGCTCGCCTCCTCTGTTGTGCTTCGGCACCTGCTCGCCTCTTCTGTTCTCGCCTCCTCTGTTGTGCTTCGACACTTGCTTGCCGCCTCTGTTGTGCTTCGGCACCTTACCGCCGCCGCCTCTGTTGTGCTTCCTGGCATGCTTGTCTCATCCTTAGCAAACTAGGATTGTGAATTTGAGAGGGGTGTCAGATTATCTTAGTCTTTATTGCATTAGATTATATTATATTTTATTTTATTTTATATTGTCCTATAAATAGGACCTTTAGCCTTGCATCTTATGAAAATAAAAATATAACACAACATCTATTCACAATGTAAACCCTAGCCGCCTTAGTGTTCTCTTCCTTTTCCTCCTCCATCCTCTAAAAACAACATGGAGTATGTTCTAGTTCGCAATTTTAATTTTTTTAACAAGTATGTAGGGGTATGAGATTTGAACCTCCTATTTTAAGGAAAGAAGTACATGTCAATCTAAATCCAATAAGGGATCGTTTGCTTGATGAAAATCTACCATTCTTATGGAATGAGGATCTAGATTATTCTGTTTGTTTTGCAAAGTTGCAAAAATAATATTCAGGCAATCTTAGGATGCTCATATCGGAGGCATCGAGAAGATTTTGTTGTCATCCTTTTACGTGAGTTTCTTAAAATTCCCATGTTGATGGAATTGCAGGTTGACGTTTTTTTCCTTTCATTTATTTCCTTTCATCATTTTTCTTTATTTTTCATTTTTTAATTTTATAATTAAAATAAATTTGTAGATTTGTTCACTAATAAACAACTCCATAAAATTAATTATATTTATATGTTCTATTACATATAAAACAAACTCCATTTAAATGGTATAATATATAACTAAATTTATTTTCAATTGAAATCTGAAGTTAATTTTTTATTTTTTGTTTTACTTTTTCAACGATGATCCTCCAATATTATTTTATTTCTACAAATTGATATTAGTTCTCCTCAAATCTTCTCTATTTTGATAATGTGTATGTACACCCACAATTCACCAAAGAAAAAAAAAACTATTAACTATATTTATCTTCTCATTTCAAGTTAAAATTGAAATTAATATTTCATTCTGATTTTTTTTTTAAATCTTACATCAATATAAATTAACTTATTTTACAAAATAACATATAAAATTAATATAAACGGAATGGATAAAAATAAAAGATTAAATAATTTAACACAAAAATGTTCTATAAACTTAAATTATATTAAATTGATATATAAATTATCTAAAAATAGATAATGATATTTTTGGAACATTATATTATTTGAAACATTTTCATAAAATCTTATGAAACAAATATGACTATTTAAACATTCTCAGACATTCTTATAATTTTTCTTGTAGTGTAAAGATGTTGGATATCTAGTATGTCGAGCATCTGATGATGTCATGCATCCTGAATTCTCTAAACAAACCATCCCAAAGAATTAATGAAAAATGAGAGGGAATAATAGTAATTATCTAATATTATGCATAACTATCACGTGAAAGATCGAGAAAAAAAATTCTCGAGTTAGAATTATCTTATTTAATAAGAAGAAAATTAATAAGGAAACTAGACTAGATAGACAACTTTGAGAATTCTTTTCCAAAAAAGGAACCTTGAGAATTGAATTTCGCGAATGTTAAAAAATAGAAAATGGGCATGTTACCTTTTTTTTTCTTTAAAAAATGTCTGGGGCATGAATTAAATTTGTACAACTCAAAGTTAGAGAGTTAAATATAGGTTAAATTATAAATTTGATCATTATAATTTTTTTTAAAAAAATATAATTTATTCATGATTTTAAAGGTTAAAATTAGTTCATATGATTGGATAATAATTTTATCAAACTATAGAAATTGTTTAGGTTATTTTATCAAACCATAAGAACGAAATTCTAAACTTTTAAGATTATATGGACTAAGGTCTAATTTTTTCTAAATTATAGGAGCTAGATTTATAATTTAACCTTAAATATATTGTTGGTAGGTAGATTTGTTTGTTTCAAACATTTAGGTTTGTTAATCGCCCACCAACAATACAAACTCAAACTTAAGAAATAGTAAATCACATTTTATGTTATACTAACTTTTACAAATTATAGGCATCCAAATCAATCGCATACATAGTCGAATCTAGATTTTCATGACATAATATCCCTATTCAATCCAAACACGAGTTATAGAAACTCAAACTACTAATTTGAGGGTTTGTAAATTTAAACTTTTTAGAGGATGAACCACATTTCTTCCAAAAATTTTAATTAAGTTCAAAATGTCATTTTGGTGTTAATATTTTAGATTTGTTCTATTTTAGTCATTATATTTTTAAATATCTAAATTTAGTCAATGTAAATTTACTTTGAATATATCTTAAAATTAGTCGTTGTTTGTCCAAAGTTAACTTTTATCTAACTCGTAATAATGATAATTTTCATTCAAGAAAACACATAAGGTAAACATACCTTACCAAAATTTTAGACAAAGACTTATAAAGACTGCTTATTTGAACAAAATTTAACCATAAATGAATAGTCGGGAATAATTTTGAAATATATTGAAAGTAACAATATCTAAAAGTAAAATGATTATAATGAAATAAGTAATAAAAAATACTAATCAAAATAATATTTTACCACCGATAAATTTACGAAGATTTTTCAAGACTAAATGGAGTTGTTTGGGGCACATGTTATAATAACCTGTGGAATAATCTACACTCCAAACACAGACTATTATAACTCCTGACTATACTACTCTGCATTTTAAATAATATTATATTATTATACAAATTATAATAACCCACAAACTATTATAACTTCATGTTATTATAACTTACTCAGTGTCCCAAATACACCAACGTATTTTTGTTTTTACATTTGAAAAACGTTTTGGAAATTGTACGCCCTACATCCTACCCGCTAGACTAGTGACTAAAAAGTAATTTGGCAGCTCCATCTTTTTTCTTTTTTTTTTTTTTTCCCTTTTACTTGTGGGCGGATAGGTTCCACTTCAATAAATTTTACACACTTTAACTAAATGAAATGTTTTATTTGAAAAAAAGAAAATAGAATTGGCAAAAGGTGTTTTTTTTATTCTCCTCTTTTTTATGGATAAAAGCAAAAGGCTTGTTGAAGTTACGTAGAAGCTTTTCACAAAGTGTAATTTTTCTTTTGCCAAGTTGGATTAGATTCTACCGTCTCTCATAAAAATATTAAAGTTTAAATTACTAATTTGAATATTGTTTAAAATATTTAAAATCCAACCACTGACCTTTGTAATGGTAGTTGATGCTTTTATTCATTTATGTTTGAATTGAAGATATGATTTCGACTTATGCCATAATAGACTAGTATTTTTTTTATTTGGCTAATGGTCCGATTATATTAGAGTTTAGAGTTAAGGAAAATATAAAGGAAATGAGTGAATTTTTTAATTGGATAAAAAAATTGTAGGTGATTTGTGAAGTTTAACCTAATCATAAGGTGCAAACATGAAAATTTTAAGTCCATCCTATGATAGAAACCAAATTGAATGAAACTAAGCATTTCTTAAAAAAAAAAAAAAAAGATGAAATTGCACCAACAATAATGGGTTGGCTAAAAGAATTGTAACGAAGGTCCAAACGAGGAAAAAAATCTAATAAAAAGTCAAAGAAGGTCGAAACCAACAGGTGACCGGCCCAGGACACGAGAAGGGACGAAGAAATGAGTTTGAGCTAAAGCCTAAGTCCGTGGTTGGTCGAGGTTAACCACATGGAAAGGCCTCATTTTGAGCCTTGCCTTTGTCCCCCACGAAAAGAATGAAGGTACGAGCTTGGGTTGGTCCACCTTAACTAAGGTTGACCACATGGCAAGACTCACCTTTGGACCTTGCCTCGGTCCTTCATGACTCATAGATCTCCCACCAGCTCAATTAAGTCCTTTCGCTTCCAGTTGATGATGGAAACCTATGAAAATCTTAGGAATGAGCTATTTTAGCTCATTCTTCACAGAAGAGCATAGTAAGTTCATTCCAACCCCCTAAACTCTCATATTCTCTTTAAGTTATCTATGACTTGAGCATTGGAACATGTATGACCTACACCACACTAGTGTCTAGGTTTTTCTTGTCTTACATATCACATTCTTCTCTCAAGAATACAAATTCACCGTTATTGTCACATATAAATAAAATGAGAGTTATCCAATACAAAATTTGACAACAACAAAGTTCAATCACAAATATGAAGTTGAAACTAGTCGAAACATGAAAATTTTAAAATCATAAAATGATAGAAACCAAATTGAAAGAAACTAAGTATTTCTTAAAAAAAATAATACAATAAAAATAAGTCCAACCACAACGACCAAGTTGAAACTAGTTTCAAACTATAACAACTAAATTAGTAATTTAACAAAATATTAATCTAGTATTCAAATTGTTTTTAATAAAAAAGTATAAAATTAATTTAATGAAGAAGAAGAAGATTTAAGTAGTATGATAGGATAAAATTCTTTAGATTGAACTATTGAAAATTGAAATTAATAAACAGTAGGGCCAAATTTGTAATTTTTGTGAAAAAGAAGAAACGAAAGGGCAAAAAGGACATTCATGTCCATACCTGTCCTTTGAAAGACGCGTGGCATGGAGGAAGATGCTTTGCGGTAAAAATTTGACTCCTCGGTTAACCGTCCTCTTACTTTGACTTTTCTACCCCCAATCCTGCGTCCGAACTTCCACTCCCCTTTTTAACTGTCATTTTCTTTTTAGTTCTTTTTAAAGGGTCAATTTTATAAAGATGGTAAATTTTAAAACTTATTCTAAAAATATTGTAATTTTAAAACTATTTATATTAATATTGTTATTTTTTACTAGTGACAAATGGTAAAAAAAATGGAGGATGGTCATCTCTTGAAGAGACGACCATGTCCAAATGTGCACAATTTGGCAGATAGTCATCTCTTGAAGAGGTTGGTGACATTTTAGAATACCCTTGTTCCTGTTTGTGGCATTTTAGAATACCTTTGTTCCTTGGTTCGAATCCAACCAAACGTTATTTTTAACATTTTTTTCCTCTTTCTTGTTTCTTTTAGTTTTTTCATTATTCCGTTTTTATCTATTTTTATATTTCCTTTTATTTAAATCAAATAAGATATTTTTCAATTTTTAAAATATAGATTATATTGTAATTTTTTATTTTGTTACCCATTTTTAACCTTTTAAGTAAATTAAATATTATATTATATTATAATTAAAATAACGTGATAATTTTATTTAAAATCAACTCAGAATGACGTAAATAAAAATGTTTGTTTCACAAAACCTTATGAAGTAATAAGAAAGTTTATCTATTTATTTTCCAAAAAAAAAAATGGCAATATAATATTTAATTTACTTAAAATGTTAAAATATAGTAAAAAATAATAAATTACAATTTACTTAAGATATTAAAAAAAATTAAAATCAACCCAAATTGACGTAAATGAAAATGTTTCTTCCAATATATTATCAGAGCAATAAGACAAATTATCAATTTACTATTTTATTTGATTTAAATGATAATTATTTGCTACCTTATTTGAAAAAAGAAAAGAAAATATGTCTTATTGCTATCTTATTTGAATTAAATGATAATTCTTTTTTTTTTCTTTCTTCTATTTATTTTATTTAAATCAAATAAGATATCTTAAATTTTTTTAATATTTTAAGTAAAATGAATATTATATTACAATTTATTTTTTAAAAGTAAATTGATAATTTATCTTATTGCTCGATAATACTTTGGAAGAAGAATACTTTCAAATGAGATAATAAATTACAATATAATCTATATTTTAAAAATTAAAAATATCTTATTTGATTTAAATAAAAGAAAATATAAAAATAGAGAAAAACTGAATAATGAAAAAACTAAAAGAAACAAGAAAGAGAAAAAAAATGTTAAGAATTACGTTTGGTTGGACTCAAACCAGGAACAAGGGTATTCTAAAATGCCACCAACCACTGTGCCAAGAATACATTTTCTTTAAAATTTTGAGATGGTCGTCTCTTCTGCCAGATTGTGCACATTTGGACATGATCCTCCGTTTTTTTGACCATCTGCCACCTGTAAAAAAACAACAATATTAATATAAATAGTTTTGAAATTACAATATTTTTATAATAAGTTTTAAAAAGTATAATATTAATAAAAATTGTCCATTTTTAAATTGATTTATAACCATTTTTTTTTCCAAACAAATTTCATTGAATAATATAAATTTAACATGTATTTTTAAAAATGTCTACACTTTTAATTTTATTTTACGGTTATAACTTAGAGTATAAAATTTGTGATGCCGAAATTTGAATGATTGAAATAACGGTGAATTTGTATTTTTTTTTAAAAAACCATGATGTGCTTGTAAAATAGAACGAATGAGCATTGGCGTGGTGCTAAGCAAACCACATTCTGACGCTCAAATTAGAAATTGAGTTTATAAGAAGACTTAGACAGGGTTTGTAAAAAGATTTAGATAGTAAAAAATATGGTATTTGTTGTGTATTTTGGAGTATTATTTTCACTGCATTTTATGATCATATATTCATAATGTATACTTGAATATTCAAACACTTTCTGAAAATCTCATTAGATTGTCGGGATATCATAATCACGAAACAACTACTCAATCTCTTTTGTTTGAGCTCAATGAGATCCTTTGAGTGTTAGAGAATTGTCTTTTCTCTTTCTTAAGGTCTATTTCATTCAAGAGCTCGTGAAAAAGGTTCCTCCGTCGCTTCTCGAGGGATTCGTTAAGACTTTGGGCAACCTTTTAGTGCATGTTTTGGAATGATGTTAGATATAATGATTTTAGCATAATTGATCTATCAAAATTGATTTTCATATCATCACATTGATTTTTCTATATTTAAAAGTGATTTTTAATTATTACGTTTGGTTTCAAAAGTGATTTTAGAATTACCAAATTACCTAAAAATGATATTTTATATTTAATAAATTATTTAACAAAATAATTATGATAAATATTTATTTTTTTAATTCTTTTTTCATTTATTTTGTTAATGCATGACTAATATGTTAAGTAAAAACACATAATAAATATCAAAATAAAAATTGAAAGACATATATTTCATTCGATCTAGAATAATCATAATAAATAACAATTGTACATTCCATTTATATTAAATGGTCAAATTCTTCAGTGTCATTATCGTCTAAAGAGCCATTAGTTGCCAACATGAACATGACTCAACTAGCATAAAATATATACTCTCGACCAAGAGGTTAGACGTTTGAATCCCATGTCCCATATGTTGTAAAAAAAATATTAATATTATCATTATCAATTATATAAGATGACATTTTTGTTTATAAAATAATCATCTACAAATCCATTATTGATTCCTTTTACTTGTCGAAACAAAAACAAATAATCTTAAGAAAAAAAGAAAAAGAAAGTTGTTGCATCAAAAGTGGGTTTAGACAAATCTAATCAGTTTGGAGAGTGAGACTTTTTTGCTTTTTGAAAAAATTAAAAAAAAACTGTAAAAAAAATGACGACAACTTGACCATAAATACAAAAAAATAAAATAAAAATCACCTTGTTGAATCACCCAACTAAACACATAGTGTAGAGATGAGAGAAGAGAGAAACTAAAAAAAGGTGATTCTCCGCCAATCACCCCACAAAAATCACCGTCAACTAATTATTAGAAAATCAATTTTTAATATATTTTTTTAAAAATCAATTTCAACATTTGTCAAACATCAATATAAAAAAAAAGAAAAAGTGATTTTAGGAATGACAAAAGTGATTTTGATCATTTCAAAATCATTTTCAAACATACCCTTATAGTTCGACCAGATTTGATCTAGTGTTCCCTCATGTGGTGGGAGTAGTTTATCCCAACCTAACTTGCGCTACTAGGGTGCCCCTACTCAAATTTGCATGCCCCAATCAATATTTCTAGTCTTGCTTTCGAATTCTCTCCTCACATTTTTGCGATTTTAGCATATTTTGACTCAATCATATAGTTACTTTTTACTTAACAAATTTTATTTTTAAAGAATATTTGAATACAAGTTGGATTTTGATGGTGCTATTTTTATAAAATTTTAAATTCCAGGAAATATTTAAAAATATATAATTTCATTATTATTATTTTATATATATATTTTTTGTAAGGACCCCTAATTAACCGTTTAACTAAATTTCAGAAAAGCTAGATCAAAAATGACTTTTTTTTTTTCATTTCTTTCAATAGTCTTTCTTTTTTTTTGTTTGGTACCATATATTTATAAAATTTGCCTTTTATTCTCTCTTTTCTCCCTAATTTTTTTCCCTACTTTTCTTTATGGTATTCTTTTTATACACACTCTTCTCTTTTCTTTCAAACTGTAAAATCATTAAAAATTGATAATTTCGTTTCTTTCTTCTGTGTTTCTAAGAGTCGTCTTGCCTTTACTCAAAAAAAAAAAAGTGTCTTGCCATTGCATGAACCATCTAGGCTTGAAGATATAAAACTGCTTTTATTAAAAGTATTTCAAAATTATTTTTATGTAACCATAACCAAAAGTATTTATTTGATAGGGCTAATATTTACTAATTAAATATTTATATAATTGTTCCTAAACGACAATAGTTTAAATCACAACAAAGAAAATGAGGTGTGTGAAGAGATAATTGTAGATCAATGTGGGAAAGTATGAGTATAATGAGATCTTTTGTAGAGTCATGCAAATGTAGATAATTGTGAAGAAATTTTGTATAAGGTAAAGTGAGTGTGGGAGAGTAATATTAAGATTATAAATTAGTGAATGAAAATGTGCACGAAACGAGAGAACTAGAAGTAGTAGTTAGTGAGAGAAATACCAAGAGAGAGCATTATTAGTTGGTAGAGTTGTTAGAAAAGGAAATTAATGAGAAAAATATAATGTGATTGAAGATAGATATAGCGAGGAAAAAATGGTATAATTAAAGATATGCTAAATAATAAGAGAGTGTTCATAGAGTAATTAGTGAAAATATTGTATTTACGGTGGCATGTGGAGGATAAATATATCAAGCTAGGACTTAGGAGTATTTGGTAAAGCATATATCAATTACTCAATTAAAAAGAGACTTTGAAATGCTTCTATTTTTTTTAAAAAAATTACATTTAACTATAATTTAAATATTTTTACAGTTGAAATTCTCAATCACATTCAACCTCGTAAGTGATTTATTGACTTAGATTCAAAGGCCGTTAGAGATTAGGACATTATTAACCATAAAACATGTGATTTACTCGGATAAAGTATTAGCACTTGACTAAGAACTAAAAAAATGACTTAAATTCAATAACACGGCAAATCACTTATTAACCCTAAGGAGAATATATTGATATTAATACAGTTTTAAACATTACACAAAATCGTCGACATGGATAAAACTAATTTTATGAACTTACGTACCTATCCAAATGTAAAAATAAAAAAATAAAAAATAAAAAAATCACAAGATTAAGAGTTTTGAATAAAACTAAAGTTAGAGTCATACAAGTGATCAATACTCATTAGTTGTGTGAATTTTTATTAGTTCAATAATCGTATGAATGGAGGATCGAATCATCAACATTTGAGATGATACTATTTCAAGTCTTTCTTCAGTTGTACAGTCTATTAAAATCTATCACTAATAAACTTCAAATTGTGATAAGAGTCTATCAGTAATATAATAACCTTGATAAATATCTATCAGTTTACTTCATGTATTGTATTCTATCACGGTCTATCACTAGTATACTTCTAACAGTGATAAGATTCTATCAGTAATAGTATATCAGTGAAAAAAGTTTATCACTGATAGAATCTTAACATGATAAGAAAATCTATTAGTGATAGGAGTCTATCACTGATAAAATACTAACTATGATAAAAGTCTATCAGCCTATTCTAAGTCTTGCTTCAAAATTTCATTATACCACATTCAATTACTCATAAGCTTCTAATTGTGATGAGAATCTATTAGTGATAAAAGTTTATTACTAATAGATTTCGAATTGTGATAAATGTCTATTATGATGACTTCAATTCTTATGATAGAGTTATAACTAGTGATAAAAGTCTATGAGTAATAAAAGTCTATCATTGATAGATTATGAAATAGTGATTAAAGTATATCAGAGATAGAAGTCTATCACTGATTAATTCTGAAAATAGTGATAAAAGTTTATCAGGCTTCAATCAAGGATAAAATGAGAATTAAAAAATGTTATTTAAAAATTTTACTACATTTGTAATTTTTTTAAACAACTTACTATATTTGTAAATAATATCTCATATTTTGCTAATATTACAATTTTTTATAAATATGATGTAGGTTTAAACGTAAAAAAAAAAAGAAAAGGTTGCTTGTGTTGACTTGACTCCTGACCGTGATGTACAAATAACAAAAATGAACGGTTAAGATCTAAGGCGAAACTCGAGCACGCCCTAACCTGATTCCGGGTGTCCGAGGCTAAATCCGAACCGGAGCTTCGGATTCGAACCTGAAGCGGCATTTTCTACCCGAGTTTGTTGAAAACATAATGTTAATTAAAATTATTTAATTTCGTATTTACTGTTTTCATCGCTTTATCTTCGGCTCTGATGTCCGAAGAGTCCAGTTTCTCACTCTTTCTGCAGCACTTAAAGCGAAATTTTTAGAGAGAGAGAGAGAGCGAACTTTTAGTGAGAGAAAGCTCAGCGATACAGAGAAAAAATAGAGAGAGAGAGAGTTAGAGACATTTGGAAACTGTTGTTGATTTTGAAGCTTGAAGAAGAACTGCAATTTCAGCTCAAAGGGTTCAAAGAGAGAGACAGAGAGGGAGGGAGAGAGAGAGAGAAGAAAGTACAAGGCCTTCAATTGTGCCATTAGAATACTCTTCCAAGAACACAATACTCCAGCTTCCAGGTTCTCGAGAAGACATAATTCTGTTGCTCAGATCACACCTTCCAGCTCGCCACTGTGCTCCTTAGCTCGCTTAACCTTGTGGGTTTTCGTTTAATTCTGATTTTTTTTTTCCTCGTCTTGCTTCCTGCTTCGTTAACAATTAAGCTAATTGTGAAGTGTATGCGGTTCCTCTTTGAAATAAGCAAGCGAATAGTTCTTCTTTGTTGGCGGCTTTTGATTTTGTTGACTTATTGGGGGTTTCTGATGTTCGTTAGTTAGAGATACGCGGCAATTTTAGGGTTCTGAGCTTAATTTTCGGGTCTTGGTTTTAAAGCAATTTGGATTTGTCTGCTTAATTTATAGTCCATGGGAACTCTTGGCAATTCGTGATTTGTTCTCTCTGCAAGTGGTCTTCATGTCAGCTTAGATTTTTTTTTTTGGGTTAAACCTATGGAGTTCTGTTAACTATTTGCTCTTTATATGCAATTATCACTACGTGGTTGCTTGCTCATCTCGTTTTGGATTTTCTGCGACTTCAAATCACTAGGCTTTTTTTATCAGCAAGTTTTTTTCCCCCCTCAAGAATATCTTGCATTCAAATGGGTTCAGGACGCTGCTCAAATGGAATTTGACCTTCTTTCATGGCCGAGTCAAGTTTTGTACTTGTGTGTTTATTTGATTGTAATCTTATAATGATTTTTTCTCTACTTGTTTGGTATTAGGACTGCAATGCATTTGGTGGCTGTAGCTTTAAGCATTCATGGTCATGAAGTAGAAGACAGTAACAGGACTTCAGATAATAAAAATTAGCAGAAGACAGTAACAGGACTTCAGATAATAAAAATTAGCTAAGCGCTGGCTTCAACTGCATGCCTTGAATGGCGATCTGTTCATGTTTATTTGAGATCATTATGTTAGAAAACCACATGTGATCGTTCAAGTTTCAATGCGAAAAAACTGTAACATTACTCTACAAGGTACAACCATGTTTTCTACCTTGCTCTTGATGGTTCTAATATTATAAATCTTCTTGACAAGATAAATCTTCTTGTCATTCTTGTCGTTGCTCCTTCCCCATCCATTATAGATGCTGGGTGAGTTTAGCAAATTTGAAACAACCATATGCGGTTGCTTTGACCACAAAAGGTTTTGATTTGCAGATTCTGTGGGAGGATACCAGGGAAAAAATTTGACTGTGTCATTAGGCAGAAACTTTGCACCACTGGCTTCAAGACCTGGTTTTTGCAGTGACACCTTGGAAGGCCAACCACTGAATACGAATGGCTATATGTTTGGAGGGCAAACTTTCCAAACAGAGCACTCTCAGCAAGCATTCTTGGGTGAAAATACTGGCTATGATCCACATTTCTTGATGCTAAGAGGCTTATCTGTCCTAAAATCACATCAAGAATATGCACCAGTAGATAGTCCAACCCTGACAACTAATTCTGAGAGGTCTGAAATTACTGAAGCGTCAACTGACTTCAACTTCCTTGGAGGATCGCAGCAACTTGTAAGGGGTCAACAACAACTAGATACCTCACAACTCCAACCAATGCAACAGTCTACATATAATGACATGCAGTTACTGCAGCAGCAAATGATGTTCAAGCAGATGCAAGATATTCATAGGCAGCAGCAACTTCAGCAATTTGATGATGCAAGGCAGCAGGGTTCTCAAAATCAGATCTCTGCTTTCACTAGACAGTCTACAGGGGGTCAATATCCGTCCTATATTAATGGAACATCTGTCTCTGACTCACCAGAAATGTTCATGAACAGGGCACATCTAAGTGCATCTTCTGCAGCACAAGGAGTATATAACCAACTAATGTTTTCTCAGGAGAAAGGCCCATCCTTTCATCCAACATTGTTGGTTCCACAGCAGCTTGATGAATCTAATTATAGAACTTCTATTTCCAGCAGTCGGGGTAGCATTGGTCAATATTCTCAGCTCCAGGGAATGGATCGTGATTCTTGCAATTTGTTGAATAAGGCTACTGGTCATTGCCTAAAGCCTACTATGCAGCCTGTAGCCTTCAGTGGCTCCTCTATTGGTAATATAAATACTGTTTCTGCAGACCATTTTGCCTTGTCCCAAATGGGTAGATCCAGACAAGGCTTTCAAGCGAAAAATCTATTTGACCAAATTCCAATTCAAGGTTTGGATGCTGGAATGAGATCAGGTAACATCCAGCAAAAGAATTCTTTGCAAACAAACGGATCCTTTCCTGAATTTCAAGGGGGGCAAGATGGAGCTGGTTGGCTTGGCACCACACAGCAAAAAGTCACCCAACTGGATGCATCTCAGTATTTTGTTCCCCTGGATCCGATTGAACAAAAAATTTTATATAATATGGATCATAATATGTGGGACACTTCTTTGGGAAAATGTACAAATGTCAGTAATGAAAGTTTTGAAAATAACATAGTACAGTCAGATTATTCAAATGCATTTCCTTCTATTCAGAGTGGGAGCTGGAGTGCTCTCATGCAATCAGCTGTAGCAGAGGCTTCTAGTAGTGATACTGGGATACAGGAAGAATGGAGTGGATTGACTTTTCAGAATACAGAATTGTCAACCGAAAATCAGCATTCGAACATAGTGGAAAGTAAAAAGGAGCAATCAGCTTGGTATGAGAACAGCATGCACAGTGCATCTTCTTTAAGTTCAAGGCCATATGCAAACTTCAACGATTCTGGTATGAGTTCTACCTTTCCTGGGTTTCAGCAATCAGGCAACCAACCATCTCTTGAGCAAACAGAGCATCTTTGTCCGGAAGACTCTCATGAACTAAATCCAAATCCTTCTGAAAAAACTGGTGAATGGCTAGATAATAAGAGTGCACAAAAGCGACTTGGTGACCAATCTCAACGTGTTCAACCACTCGAGCACTTGAACAAGAGGTTGGCAAGTCAGATTTATGAGCAGGATGAATATGACAGACTGCCTCAGCAGATAACAACTTCTCATGATAATATCAATCAACCACATGGAAAACCACAAGGTATTCATTGACTAGTGTTTTATCAAAATATAATTGCATTGATTAATTATTATCCATGCAATTATCTTGTAGGTCGAGTCAACGAAGTCACACACAGTCGAAGGGATCATGGTGATTTTAGGCACCTTGAAAATATGAAGCATGTTAGCATTTCTATGAACAACGAGGAAAATGACATCATGAGAAAAAAGAATAGCCAGATAAGTGATGATTCTATTGTGCTACAAAATTCTTTTCATAAAGCAGGTGACTCGTTTATTGAGAAGCTTCAGCAGAAAGACAACTCTCGTGACCAGTACATGTTGAACCAATTAAGCTCTCAAGCACAGGGACATTTTCATCAGTCATATCTTTTTGATGTTTCTTCGAATGCTATGAACTTGGAAAAGGTGATTTGTTATTCCAACGAGTATTTCGATTATTTTATTTGTAACCTTCCAAATGTTGCATGTAATTATTTATCATTACAGGGGCAGTTTACTGGTTTTCAGAGAAATTTAAAATCTTCAGATGGTACTCCTAGGGACAATCTGGATGCATCTACCAACTTTTGCAAATCAACCAGCTCAAATGGCCAAAATCCATACAACCAAACAAGGTAGTTATGTTGTTGGTCTCTTCATTATTGTTATTGATCAACTCCCATCGTACTTTCATTCTATTCTATATATGTTCTCATAACTTTCTATCCATGAACTTTTGCAGTGAAAATGTGCATGGCCATCTTCAAAATGTTGATCAGTCTAAGGAAAATAGTGCCACCCCCCATTATAGCTCTGTTGGTTCTAGTCCCTTATCTATTATGGCTGAGGCAGTGTTTCCAAATCCGTCTGTTTCTCAACATCACAATCTGTCCACATCTCAAGGTTTTCCTATGAGATTGCTTCACCCATCTCAACAGCTATCATATTCCAATAAAATCTCTTCATCTCAAGGCTTACCTCAATTATCAAGCAGTCTGGATACAAGACCAGTAAATTCTGGCCTTGTACATAAAAATCAGACTCCGTTAGCTCCCTCATCTTTTATTCAGTCTATGCCTCCTTCAAATGAGTCATTGCAAAATGTGCATTGGGATGAAAAATCGCATTGTTTGGGAGAGGCAGAAGCTGCTACCTCATTATTCATGCCGCCTCATTTTGTAACAGATGAAAATCAAGGGCAATATGCTTCTGGTGCACCTGCAGCACATTTGTCTCCACAGGCTTCGTTGCCAAGTGCCGCTTCTAGATATCCACAACTTGGCCTTTCTTCCTCTCAGGATACATCTCGACACATCAACAGCAATATGAGTGGAAAACAGTATCCAGTTTTTGAGGCCCATCCTATCTCTCAGCCTCTATCTATGTCAAGAATTGGCCAACAGGGTGGGTTGTTGGCAAGGCAGCAAAATGTTTGGTTAAATAACACAAGCCAGCAACACAATGCATCTACAGAAGCTAATAAGATTTGTTCATTAAACAATACTCTTGAGGCAACTTCATCAGCTCCACAGGGATTCAATGATCAAACTCCCCAAAAGTTTGGACCCCGTTTATTGGAATCTGACATGATTCCTACAAATTTACAGGATTATGGCCATAAGGATGAGATACCAGAGCAGAGAACTAAATCTGATGTATATGGGCAGATGCCTTTACTGGCAGATGGGTTGGCAAGGAAGATTGCTAATACAAGTGCTTTCCCCTCTGGCTTATTACAAGTCCATCCACATCAGCAAAATCTTAATAGAGTGCAAATTGAGGACAAAAATGGATTAACAACCTCTGAAAGAGATTCTCTATTTGATAACTTTTCTAAATTGCCTCATGTTGTTGGTCAACAATACTCGCTAGAAAAAGTTAAACTAACGAATAATATGGAGACTGAGCCAAAGGGAGTTCAAGATGCTCAGCAGGTAACTAATATGTCGAAAGAAAATTCAACAAGAGAAGACCCAAAGCATGGACAAGGTTTTACATCAGAGATCAACTCAATGCCGTCTGAAAATAGAAAAATGCTAAACTTGTTGGCAGGAGGAGGAAGAGAAGATTATAGAGTGAAACGTTTGTCTGAGAATCCACCTAACACATTTTCAAGAGGTTTTACTTCAGATGGCCAAAGTGACGCTGTGAATGAATTTAATAGAAAAAATATGGAAGCTAATAATGGAGAAAATTCTCAGATCAATCCACTGACTGTGTCTTCCTGGTTTAAGTTCAGAAATGGGCAGATGCCTTCAATGTACAATGAGCTGCTCGCAAAGCATCCTGGTGGACACTTCTCTCTCTTGAAGCCTTCGGAAAATTTATGCAAACAGTCATCTCTGGATGGAATAGATTCCGCAGATGTTAATCAGAGTGGTAGAGTTTGGTCAACTGCTGCTACAACCATGGTGGCACCTGACCTGACAGGCCCGTATGGACTGCCTTCTTCTGTCACTGTTAAAACTGCGGCCAATGTGAGACCTAAAAAGCGTAAATTTGACTCATCTGAGCTTCTACCATGGTATTTAGAAGTCCAAGGTTCTCAGAGGATTGTGAATATCAGGTATTTAACGATCTTGTAAAGAGGGGTTTATTTAAAAAAAAAAATCTTAACTTTGAGTTAAAATGATATCCTCTTTTTACTATTAAGTATTAACCTTGATTATATTTTAGACCATGTGTTCGTGCTGCTGTTGTTAATGTTTAGAATATGTTGTTTGCAGTGTGGCAGAACAAGACTGGGCACAAACCACAAACCGGCTGACAGAAAAAGTATTCCCATGATCAAACACTTTGTTTTAAATTTTTAAAAATGAAGTTGCTGACCTATTTTTTTCTGCATTAAATTTCAGATGGTAAATGAAGCTGAGATGGTTGAAGATGGACATGTGATGCTTCGATCTAAGAGAAGGCTCATCATGACAACACAGCTGTTGCAGCAGTTAGTATTTCCTGCACCATCATTCATCCTCTCAGCAGATGCCTCTTCTTTCTATGATAGTACGATATACTTTGTCTTAAGATCATCATTAGGGGATACATGCAGCCTGATGAGTGGTCAAAGAAATGATCTGCGCGTCTCACTTGATAACAGAAATGTGTACGTGTCTTTTCCATATTTATTGCTAGCAACCGTTTGAAGTTTGATTTTTTTCCGTGTGTTGTGACGGTAGTAGGACATCATGTAATTTCTTTGCGTTTGTTCAGGAAACATTTTCTCTGCTCTTATTTTTATTTAGAAACACAGAATAATCTTATTCCTTTTCACTTTATTGCTTTGGATAAATTAGCTCGAGTGTGTAAATTACATGAAAACTTTAATTTGTTTTGGGGCAGCATTTGTAACATCTTTCTGTGTGTAACTTTCAGAACGTCCGAGGAACATGAAACTGTAAAATGTTCTGATGATAAGTACATAGCGGAGGCTGTGGAAAGTTTCTGCGCTAGAGCTGGGAAATTGGAAAATGACTTGCAAAGGTATGGAAGCGTGATTTTCTTTACACAAATGTTTTAAAATGTGCTTTTACTTATATTTCTAGATTCATCATAATAAAAGAACAAAAGAAAAGCAGAAAAGGGAAAATTTTCCAATTTGATTTTCGACATTTTGAAGTCAAAGCATTTTTCTAATAATTGCTAGAAGATTAGAAAGATGCAGTTTGCAACCTACAAAACATTATTTAAAGTATCTGAGTTATGCCACTTGATGTGCAGATTGGACAGGACAGCCTCCATTGTGGACTTGATGATTGAATGTCAAGAGTTGGAGCGGTTTTCTGTCATTAATCGTTTTGCAAAATTTCACATCCGTCAAGCAGAAGTCTCTGGAAATACATCTTCAAATGGATTAGTAACATTGGCACCAAAATCATGTCCCCAAAGATATGTCACTGCACACCCCATTCCTAGTCATCTTCCGGAGGGTGTACAATGCCTTTCACTGTAGTAATTAGTTTAATTGGTCCCTCACAGCTAATTCCCTAGTCACATCTACATACAAACCATATCCTGCCCGTGCTTTTTGTCTATGATCTCTGCATTGACATGATGTGGCACTGTAGAAGAAAGAGGATACAAGAATAGATTCATATCTTGGAAGCTTTTGATAATTGAGGCCATTCGTTCTTTTTCGAATCGAGGCCAAACCGTTGTTTATTTTGATGAAGTACATAGTGTTATCATGTATCATGTAAATTTTCATGAATTTCCCAGGTGAACAAGTTATTCTGAAGCAAACTATTCAGAGAGGATGGTGTTGGGTATGGATATTGCATCTCGTTTTGATACATAAATTAGAGAAATTAGCCTGCCAATTTATTGCTCAGTGTATCCTATCAGTCATGTTTTTTGCAGTTTTTCTTCTACTGTGCCACTTTTTTAGGTTTATTTTTAAAAAGGTTGGGCAAATCAGCTTCAGCATGGATGGAAGTTGGCATCTAGAAGACCAAGCGATTAAAATAGTCAAAAAGGTAAAAGTTATGGTTTTAAAATCTAAGGTTCCCAACAAAAGCTTCCTGAAATCTCCCCCACAAACTCACAAACTCACCTGTCTTTGTATTTTTGCCTTTTAATTTCTTTCTTTTTCATTGGTCACGTGTAAGCAAAGCTTGTGTCCACCTTCACCAACACTTGTTCATTTATTGGGAAACACAGACATTGACTGTTTCCCAAGTGCCAAAAGAGAACACATTTATGAAGGAATAAAGGACAAGAAGATATTCTTCTTACATTCCTAAATATATTATTATTATTATTTTGTAAAGTTTCCTTTTTGTCTGAAAGATTCTGTGATTGGTTGGTTGACTGAAAGCAGCTAGCTAGTAGCTAGTTATGTCAATGTCAGTATCTGATTCAACTCATGATTGGGAAGATGATGTGAGAGAAAGCTGATATCCATATCATTTTCAATGACATTCAGAACAGAAGAATAATGGGATTCATGAAACAAATCCAAAACCATAAGTCCAATCCTAGTCTTTTTCCTCTTTGCATTATATTATAATAAATGTTCCAGTTTTGTGGGGGCTCTATTTGTTTGTACGAGGAAGCTTACCCACCTTTGCCGACAAAGTTAGTGCGTGGATTTTCTTCAATATATATATATATATATATATATATATATATATATATTTTTTTTTCTTTTTCCTTTCATGTTCAAGATTCCTTTGGACTAATTTTCCTCATTCCTTGGAGTTGGACCAGTTCTTCTTCTTCAGCCACTGTACTCAAAGTTGCAAACTGTTCTGATCTGACTTTGTGATGCCTTTTTTCACCTCTAAAGATTTGATTTTTCTTGAAAAGTTTCTTTACCCAAATATACAAAGGTTTTACCTTCAAAACTTGTGCTCCTAAAACTAGTTGGGTGCAATAATTACTTTGCCTAAAGACTTAAAGAAGAAGATTTCTTTCTTTGCTCCCATTTAATTTTTACAACTGTGATTACTTATAGATAGCCTAGTATTTCTTTCTTCGTTGAAATAATTTCCTACCATTTGGATTACTAAGATATCTTTGTAATGAGCAGAAATTAATAATGGGTTTATGATTAATTGAGCCATGTGACTAATCTTACTTGTAATATTATTTGCATAAGCAACCAAATTGGAAAAACTATATATTTATACTGGTTTGGTTTTTATCCTTAGATTTAAGAATAATTCGTTAAAAGTTGTACAAAAAAAAAAGAAAAAAAAAATTGGTTAAAGTAGTATCAACCTCCATTAGAACTCTACCAAAACCTCATTAATCATTTTCATGTGTTCATTGGTCTCCAAAAAAAAAACCTCTAATTTTATTTTGTTATCTATTTTTTGATTTCAATAATGTTGAGCTATGCCAAATTGATATCTTACTTTTTTGCTTTGTCTCTTCTATATAAATGTCAATTTTTTTCTATTGGGTAGGTTGACCAGAATTTTTTGTTGCCTATAATTTAGGCTCATTTGATAACTTCTAGGTTTTCTGGTTTTTTATAAGCATAAACACTTTTAAATTTTTTAAAAAAAACTACGAAAAAAATTGAAAACTAAAAAAATATATTTAAAAATTTAGTTTTATTTTTGAAATTTAATTCGAAGAAAGGGAAAAAATTTACCAAAAAATTATGAAGAAACAAACATAATTTTGAAAAATAAATTAAAAGTAAAAATAAAATGGTTATCATATAGGCCTTAGTAATTAAGAAATACATATGTAAGTTTAACAATGTGGGGTGAAGATTCAAACATTTGACCTTCAAGATAGATATATGATGACTTAACTAATTGAACTATGTTTAAGTTGACAGTAAAACATCTCCAACTCTTGCAATATTCACCCTTGTAATTTTTTTTTTTAAAAGTCAGGATAAAATAAATACGTTGAATATTTGGGACTAAAATGAGATTTTAAACCTAATAATAATAAGTATATAGTTGTAAACATAAGTATAATTTAGTCGTTAAGACATTTATGTATTTCTTAATGTTGAAGATTTGAATTTCCACCTATATATAAAATTCTATTTTGGACTAGACCAATGTTGGGCCGTAAACTTATAGGGCCTCATAAGCCCAGATTGGGTGACACGACCAACCTTTGAGCCTTGAACACACTAAGATGGGCTTTAGCAGCAAAACTCATTTTTGTCCTCTTTTTTCTTTTTGGGCCTTGACCCTACCATAGATATTTGGAAAATTATGAATAATGTCTAAAATAAATTAATCGTAATAAAAAATAGCTAAATAGTTTCAATATTGCGAATATGGCTACCATACTTTAGGAGCTGTTGATAATAATATTAATTTCTTAAGATGCCCTTGATATATCTTCGTAACTACCATCATGCCAATATTGTATTTATAACATTTCAACAACTGTCAGATTATGTCTTGAAAAAATTTCAATGATTTCTAACAAAAATTGGCTCACATTTTCCTATTTTTTAGCAAAATTTTAATTTGACCAAATTTGAAGGCATAATGAAGATCGTCTTCCATGGGGCTATTAAGGGTTCATTATATTCGAGGGTCATCGAAAAAGTCTTTGGCTCTTCCTTTCTGGATTTGCAACCAATTTAATTGTGAAATCTAGTTATATATCTCAAAATTGGGTTGTTGGAATGTTTATTACTAATTACTGGCATTTGAAGACCCAATATTATTTCATTTTTCTTTATTTGGTTGCCAACCTTTTGCATTAGGATCATTATGATGATATACCATCCCATAGATTTTTGTGTCTTCATATAAGATATAAATCATATGTATACCATTGGGTAGGTATTTATGCATTTTATACTCATTTATTAGGGTAAAAAAAAAGAGCATAGACTAAGTTGGAGAAACGCGAGAGAGTTTTAGGTGGAGTGAATAACTCTAACTATTTACCTCTTTTAATGGTGCATGTGTGGGTGAGGATTGATTTTTTTTTTTTGTTTTTTCTTACACGTTGGGTGGGTAAAACAGAGTTGTATGTTCCAGTATATACACGAGTTTTAAATAGTGTATTGTAACATTAAGTGAATAATTACACATATTTACCTTGTCTAATGGTGCATGTGGATGAAGATTAATTTTAGTTTATTCTTGCATGTTGAGTAGTTGAGTAGATAAATACGTACATTTCTACTAATTTATTATATATCCATTAAGTTGGAGAAAGATGATGGAATTTTACATGGATCATTAATGGTGTCAAGAAACAATTAGTATATATATTAATTTAATTTATTTTTTTTTTATTTTTTTATTTTTTTTTCAAGTTCTCAATCCCTATATTTTATTGAGGGTTGTTAGGATGGTTTTTGTAACCTCCCTTTCAATATATTTAGAATACGCCATAAAACTATTAAAAATAAGTAAAAATACACAAATTAGTCTTATAGATGATTATAAATATATCTATCTTATTGTATCCATGGAAGAAAATTTCGGTTGACATGTCAAAATGTTGCTTTTCCATGGGGGGAATGCCATTTTTCTCCCGACGACATGTCGACAAAATTTCGTTTTTTTTTTTTTTGAATTTGCCAAATGTCCATCTCACATATGCCATCAATAATAAAATTTTTAACTTAATAGAACTTGATTTATGAAGCCTAACCCAATAGATTTTGAGATTTCTTTAATTGTGAATTTTAACAAGAGTGAGTGTGGTTTTATAGGTGAGAGAATGATTTCATCCTTCAAACATAACCGATGTGGGACAAATCTTCTTTCTCACGAGTCACACTCTCTCCCTTGCTTTATTATTATTTTTGTATTTATTCCCTCTTTTATTATTTCTTTTTTTTTTGGAAGAAAATGAAACTAAAAAAATATATTTTTAAAAAAATTGATTTTGTTTCTTTTTTAAAAAACAAATGGTTATGTATTTTAATTAAATTATGTTATTAGCTAGTAGCTACTTATCTCTTTATCAATAATTTTAAATAAATCTTATCCTAAGGGTAGAATAATTTCTTTGACTATTTTACTCATTTACCAACTAATAAATTTACAAACATCGTCATGCAATCGATATTTGTATCTAATAAATTTATAGAATTTTTATAGAATTTTTTATTTTTTTTTTCAAATTCCTGCTTATCATCGCATGTCAATCGATATTTGTATCTAAATATTGTGTTAATTTTTAATTGTGATGCTTAAAAGTGGTTCATTATAGTCTAATTAACCCACAATCAAAGTTTCATTGGTTAATTCAAACAATTTCCATCAATTTCTATAATTTCCGTAAATTTTTCCGAAATTTCCATTTCCATCGACATTTCCATAAAATCTGGACCTCGACATTTCCATCAACATCGACATTTTAAACCTTGATTGTATCTACCTTATGTCTCTATCTCCAATGGATTCCCAAAAATGTTTATATCTCCAAGCCTCCCACTTATGTTTTTCATCACCGACAAACGTAACTCCACCTACATTGAGGTATATACAAATACTTGTTGGACTCGATTAAACTCAGTTAGGTATTTTCACTTATTTACTGATTCTTCTTGACCACATATGATTCTTTTGATGGTATTTCTTATGATTACTAGTTCTTTTAGACTTACCTCGTTCCTGAGTATATTAATATCTACACTACAATATCAATGACAAAACAACAATTTTTGTACATCTCTTTCGATACCTCAATCTATATATAATGACTTCTTTTAATGGTATTTCCTTGTGCTTAGTAAGTTCCTTTTGACTTACCTCGTTCTTGTATATATTAATATCTACAAAACACAATATCAACGACAAAGCAACAATCCTTGTATATCCCTTTCGATACCCCAATCGAGGATATCGACTGAGGTCCTTTCCTCAAGTATTTTCACTTATCTACTAAAAGTGGGTAAGAAAACAAGATTTAGAATCCCTAAATTACAACCATCATCTACCAAATGTTGATTATGGAAAAATATGAATAATTATTTTATTGTCCCATTAATGATGTATTTGAAAATCTTCCAATGAACCATTTTTTGTTTATATCCTAAAAACTGTAATGCATTTAAACCATATCTTTACACTTGAGATCGAGAGTTTTTGATTGTCTTGTTAAATGATTTCGAGGTCCCCCAACTGACTTATTCAAGTACTCGTCCTTGTCTAGTTAGTCGTTTTCTTCCTTGATTGCTCAATTTTTTTTGTGCTCAGATGCCTTCAACCAAATCTTTTTTACGATAGTTGAACTTGATTTTTTTTTTTTTAAATCGTTATTTTCTTTCAAAATAGAATCTAAGAGTTAGTTAAAGGTGATAGATATGATGATGACACCTAAAAATGGGGTAGCCATAAACACAAGATTCAAACTATTTTAGACATATTTTATTAACCTCTTTTATTTGTAGACATTCCTCACAATTTCTCTTTTAAATTTAGCATTTCTGTCCACCCAACATCCATGTCACGTGTATTTTATAGGCCCAATTCCAAAATTACCTTAGATTTATCAAATAAGTAAGAAAAAAAAATCAGAAGAAGCATAAAAGAAAGTTATGTGTTAATTGAAGGTGGTTTTCAAAATAATCCCCCAAAATCGACAATTGATACCCAGAAATACCGCATTTCTTTATCTTTTCGAAAATCGAAAAGACATAACTTGTTCTTTAATCTTCCCTTTGTCAAGGTCATATCTTGCTTTCTAGGGTTTTGCAGACCAAGAATCGTCTTCTTCAACCTTTTTTTTTCAGTAACGACAGTTCATAACTTTTTTTTTTATATACATTGTATATTTCAGTGAGCATTCTGCTTTTCATTTGTTGTTTTGTCCGGTAAGAATTTTGCTATGCATTTGTTGGTTTATTAAAAAAAATGGTGATGCATGTTTTTTCATAGGAAAAAATATTTTGGGTAAAATGCAGTAGGTGATTTCGTATTTTTTTGGAATAAATATTTTGGGTAAATTGTAGATTTTGGGGAATATCGACGATTTACAAGTTTCTTATACATCTTATAATGCATAATTCACTGTTGGTCTGGAAATTCATTCTGCTTGACGATGTATTTACAATATGTAGAATTCATGAATAGAAACTTTCGGACTATATCTGACTATGTTCTCATGAAATTGTGGCTATGTAACCGTTCGGTCAAAAACATGGATTAATAAGCAGATTTTGAAAAAATTAAATATGGTTGTTATATTAGGATAATATATTTAGTAAGTAAACACAATAGTATGAACAAATGAGTTAAATATAATATATACATTGCTAATTTGTATAATGTGCAGAAACATATTGATTGAATATATTAAATATGCATAACACTAATGGCTTACATTATATTTAATCAATATGTAAAATATATACACCGTATGTTATTATAACATAAAATAGTAACGAAATATACATCAAACAGAAAATGATGAAAATTATTGATATTGAAACCCTGAGAGGAGAAGGAGTCAAAGACTGTTAGGAATCCTCGAGCAAGAACATAAAAAAGAACGTCAAATGAGATGGAGTATGTTATAATTGAAGTGGTATATTTTTTATATATAGTTGTTTAAACGAAATATATTGTATATGCACTCGTTAAATTTCATTTTTATTTAATGTTTCAATCTGAAAGTTCTAATGGAAGTAAGGATCAGAGAAGGCAAGAGAAAAGAACCCCACAAAAAAAAAAAAGTGATGGTGACGAGGAAATGGAAGATGCTTATGTCATTAAGGTATTTGCAATAACTATGTTTAATTCGAATGTTTGTCCAATAAATAATTACACATGTGACAATATTATGTTCCAGGATAATGAGACTGTTGGAGAAGAAGAGGAATGTGACACTCAAATGATGTCATATGGACATAATTCTGAGGTAAAATTATTTTATAAGTATAACATCTATAAAATAGGGCCAGATTTCAAACAAATGTATATATATCTATGATTTTTATTTTTATTGAGGGATGAAAAGGTGCAATCTAAAGGTAAAAATGATGTTGAAGGAAACATTGACAATGTCAAAACTGCAGACCATTACACACTACAGAGAAAAACATGGGTGTAGAAGATGAGAAAGAAACGTATCCAAGAGAAGATGATATAGATGAGTTATATAATATAAATACATTGTACTATTTGTTTTAAAATCTATAGTGGTATTTATTTATCTAACATTATGTGAATTATATATTAAGCAGGATGATGATTTAATTTCATGTTATCTGAGAGATTAAAATCTCTACAATATTCTACACATTTCTTAAGGGGCAATTTAGTCAATTTTTTTTATTTTCCATTTATATAAAATCAAAAAAAAATCATGAATGTAAAATCCAAAAGTTGTGGACAAAATTGCAAGGGAAATTTTTAAATGACTCATTTATCACAATTACTCAATATATATGTATGACTATACTTTTAAACTATGTTGATGTTCGTAAATATTCCTCCATTCTTATAATCTTGTTGTATATATCTCTCTTTATTACTATACACATAAAACAGTATTTGTTGCGGGTGAAATTGGACTAAGAAGATAAATCTGAATTACAAAGGAATCTTGTAAGATAAGATTAACTTTTTAAAATCACATCCCTAAATAGAAAGGAAATCTATTTAAATTCTTATCCGAAAAGGAATATGAAAGTAAAAAATCCTATAAATAGTTCATTATGACTCAATGAAAGGAAGTAGAACTTAACCCTCATTCTCTAACTTATAGCTTTCTACACTTTTCTTCATTTTCTAACTTAAGCATCGAAGTCAATGTGGCAAGTGCTACACCGGTGCCCAGGTTTTCACTTATTTTGCAGGTCACATTCTTCTCCCCTAATTTGGCAACAACAATATCAATAGTGTGAAATTTACTGTGCAAGTCAATTATTCACAACCATTTCACTTTAGTTTGGTTAAATTGAGGGTGTGTTATAAACCTATAAATAACTCATTTTATGTACAAGGGCTAAAATTGGACAGATGAAATTAATTGTACGAACCAACTTATTGAAAGGACACGAATTAAAGTTGGATATTTGAAAGTACAAGGGTGAAAATGAAACACTTTAACCGTTCAACAAAGCTTTTAAAGAAAAGAAAAGAAAAAAAAGTATTAAAAAACAATGAGGCTTTAGAAGTGAACAAATCAACAACACAATTGCTTCCAATTGCAACATAGTTCTAACTTAGTTTAAGGGCTGGAATTTTTAATAACCTAAAATTTTATAGTTCAAATTAAGGTTGGAATTTTCATCTTGGAGGATTGGTACAATCTACAGGGAAAGAAACAATATGCATCACTCCTCTGGAATTTCGTAGAAGTGCCTCAATTTTAAATACTATTTATTAGGCATATAAAGCCAATAAAAGGAAGTAAAACAAGAGAATAAAACATTAAGAAAAATTTCCAAAGTGAGGAAAGTAAATAACAAATTGAATACAACCAATACCAGAAGAAGGTAGATGGTAAATATAAACAACAATAAGGAGATATAACCAAAGACAGCCTACCGTCACATATGAATATGACAATCTCGCTACAATCTAGATACAATAGGAGGAGTAGATTCCTAAACATTTAGTTCCCCTTTGATAATTAATGAATTTTTTGTTTTTTTGTTTTTTTTTTTTTTTGGGAAAGTTTGCTTGTTTTCTCACTTCTCTACAATAATAGTTTCCATCTTTCTTAAATAACCATTTGAGTTTCTAGTCAAATACCAAAAACAAAAACAAATTTTGAAAACTATTTTTTTTAGTTTTTAAAACTTGATTTAGTTTTTGAAAACATGGTAAAAAATATATAAAAAAAAATAGAAATTCATAGGTGTAAGTACTATTTATAGCTTAATTTTAAAAAACTAAAGATAAAAAACCAAAGAGAAATTGTAATGGATAGCAAAATATGGGTTCTTATTTGCAAATATAACAAGTTTTTTTTTTTAAAAAAAAATGCAAATATGACAAATATTTTAAATAACATTTTTTAATTCTCATTATACTCTTGATTGAAGCCGGATAGATTCATAGACTTTTATCACAATTAAGAATATATCACTGATAAACCTGATATACTTTTATCATGGAGGATTCTATCAGAGATAGACTTCTATCACTAATAAACTCTTATCAGTGTACAACTAACCCGATAACCTGAGCAATCTGACTACCCAACCCAAACCGTAAGGGTTGGGTTAGGTTAGTTTTTTTTTTTCGATTTTGGTTGGGTTAAAAGTTTGGAGAACCGAAAAGTTCGGGTTGGTTCTCGTGTTTGGTTTTTTAGGCTCGAGTTGACCCGACCCAACCCAACCCAATTCAACCCAAAGTTTATTTTATATTTTATTTTATTTTAATTACATATATACTTATAAATGAATTCTTTGTCAATTTTTTTATGGTTTTCTTCTAGACTTCCAACAAATGTTAAGATGTTATGAATTTTGAAGTTTGATATTTGAATTTTATGTAATTTTAGTTATTAATTCAAGAAAAAAATATTTTAAATAATTAAAAAATTATCAAAGAAATAAAAAAAACTGATGACCTAACTCGAAAATTTTGGATTGGGTTACTCTCATGAATAGGGTTGGTTGAGTTGAAGGAATGACCAACCCGAATTTTTCGGGTTGGTCCAAAAAACACCTTCAACCCAACCCAACCTGCCTTATGTACAACCCTAATCACAGTTAGAAGTCTATCGGTGATAGACTGTGATAGAATGCAATACATGAAGTTGACTGACAGATTCAAAGTCTATTAGTGGTAGACTTCTATCTCTAGTAGACTTTTATCACAATTTCAAGTCTATCAGTGATAGACTCTAGTAGACTGTAAAACTGAAATAAAGTTTAAAGTAGTATGCAAGGCTTTTAGTAGTTTACTGGTAGACTTTTATCAAAGTCAAGAGTCTATCACTGATTGACTTCTATTAGTGATAGATTTCTTTCACAGTGATATATGAAATAAACAACTTAGTGATAGACTTCAATCACAGACCCTAACTTATTCAAGATGAAAATTAACCTATATTAACTCTAGCTGAGTCAATATTCAAAATTCAAGTAATTCACAAGAGAGAGATTCTAGCAATTAACATAAACGCTTCTATTAGTGATAGACTTCAATCACGCACTACTCCCAATGATAGTGATAAAAATCTATCTGTAATAAACTTCAATAAGAAGAGAGAAATAACACATATAAAAATCTATGAGTGATAATGATATACTTCAATCAGAAGATGAAAACAATACATGCATATAGAAGTCTATTAGTGATAGTGATAAACTTATATAACCTATATCACTAAGGGGGCGTTTGGATCGCAGAGTTGGGTTGAGTTGGGTTGAGTTGAGTTGAGTTGTGCAGAGTTGTTTTGTCAGTGAGTTCTGGAAATCAGTGTTTGGTTTGCAGAGTTGAGTTGAGTTGAGTCAGGAAGTCAGTGTTTGGTTTGCAGAGTTGAGTTATTATGTCAGGGGTATCTGGTGCAGTTTTTTGTAAAGTGAATAACTCTGATTTTTTATGTTTTTTTTTTTACTTTTTTTGTTTCTACCAAATCAATTGCAAACATATTTATCTACAATTTCAAAATTTTATTATCAGATCAATTACAAATTTATAATATATATTACCATTTGTAAGATGTATGAGATATTTAGAACATTACTAGATATTGAGATTGATATCAATTTTTCTTCTTCCCTAAAAATCATTTTTATTTGATGTAAAGTGAAATATCTGTTTTTTTTTTTTTTACTTTTTTTTTTCCTTACTTTGTTTTCACAACAAATCAAATACAAACACATTTGTCTATAATTTCAAAACTCAATTATATGATCAATTATAAAATTACAATATATATTATTTGTGACTTTTTTCCTTTACTTTTTTTTGTTTCTACCAAATCAATTGCAAACATGTTTATCTACAATTTCAAAACTTCATTATGAGATCAATTACAAATTTACAATATATATTACCATTTGTAAGATGTATGGATAATTAGAACAGTACTGGATATTTACATTGATATCAATTTTTTTCTCCCATAAAATTCATTTTTATCTCATGTTATTGAAAACATATTCCTCAATATGAAGCAATGTTTTCTTTTTAAGCACTTGTTTAATAACATTACTCCATTTATTTTAATGTACTTAGGTATTAGTATTAATACTTTGCAAGAAAAACTTGTGTTCATTTAATTTATATAGACTTATGCTAGTAGTTTACTTTGTTAAGATGTTGAGAGGAATAACAACATATTTCAATATTCATGTCATGTATTACTTGCATATCACCAAAATATTATATATCAAAGCAATGACTTATGTGTACAATGTTATACAAAAAATTAATTAGAAGCCACAACAAATTACAAAGTAGAAGTAGATGCAAAATAATGTCCACAAAATACATAAACAAAATTAGTAAATCCCCACTAAAACGAAATCATCCAGTCCTTCCTAGAAGACGCATGCAATACGCCTTTCTCGATTGAGGCGGAACCTGTAGAAAGCAATCAGTCTTCTGGATATCAGTCACAAACAAGTCAATCAGGGAGACACGATCATGCTCAGTCAATCCTTCTATCTGATACAAGAGATCGACTACTTCTTTCCTTCGTGAGGCCTCCAATCATATACTTCTCCTTCTCGCCATGATAGAAGTTGTTGCATGTGTGGATCGTCTCGCATATCCATTCTTTGTCCCGCACAACATCAATTAATTCATGCGGAAGGACGATCGTTTTCTTTTGCTCCCGGTACATCTAGAAGACATGCCGGATGTATTACGCCTACTAGTAGGAGTGTCCGCAAGTCATCTTCCCTACGCCACCAAGTCCCGGATTCTCCATCGTTCGTTGTTCTGTCCCTATGAAGTCTTGTGATCCCAAACGAATCTCCTCCTCCATTTGTTCCGCAACATTGAAGGCCATTTCCTGTGGGGTCTCTGCGCCTATTCCTGTAGCTCTATCTTTTCCGAAGACAACTGCCAGCTCATCATAGTGCGGAAATGGCTTGTTCCTCATCCCTTTGGCATTTGTATGGCTCTACATGTGAATAAATATATTACATATATCTACCATGAATGCTAATAATAATATGTTATAATAACACTATCTTACCTTAACCCACGCATCGAATACCTCTTTCTCTGCTTCAACACATTTAAATTCTTCATTCCAACCAAAACCACTACAACCATTCCCAAGCATCTCTGCAACAGCATTGTATTGTTTTTTCAGAGTTCTCACTTTGCAGTCTATGGTATTTAGTTCTAATGATGAATTTGGCAATTTCTCTGCTAGCATCTTCTGAAGATGTTGGAGATACCCAGGCCTGAACGTCCCATTGTCTGATCGCCACCTATTATGTACTAAATACACCAGTGACTCTACCAACCTCGCATCCTCTACTTTCGTCCACGTATGCTTTGAGTGTTTTGAAGTACCTGTCATAATGCTACATGCATGCATTTTGCCAAATAATGTAAATGACACAATAAACAAAATCCAAATTACGATTGTATTCCATAAAAAACACAAAATGTAAGCAATAATAAATGATAACGTTGTCCACTAGATAGTCAGACATAATACACATTCGAGAATTAGTGATAATATTATGATTGTTCCCATTCATGAAACATTTGGTTTGCTAAGCCATCCCTATATTGTGTCCATTCGTCCGAGCTTTCAATCCATTGTATATTGTCTCCTTCGCTACCACTTGATCCAGTATTTACTTCTTCGACCTCATCTTGGAGTTCGCTCGGACCCATCTCTCTACAAATGAGGTTGTGAATGAGACAACATCTTTGTTATAGTCCGACATTGTATTTGGGCCCTGGATAAAAGGACTTCCCACGGAGAATGGCCCACCTCCCCTTCAAGACTCCGAACGCTCTCTCAATCACGTTCCTTGCAGAAGAATGCTTCATGTTGAAAAATTCTCTTGGAGTAGTCGGTGTATTCCCCGATCCACGCCATTCTGAAAGATGGTATCGCTCACCTCTATAAGGAGCAAGAAATCCTCGGCATTAGGGTAGCCAAACATCACATAAATAATAGTATCCTCGTATAAAATACGACCCTGTTAAATGACAGGAATGGTCTAACTTCCTACATTAAAATTAACATCCTTTGCGACTTTACCCCTAGGAACCTTTAAGTCGTTAGGACGAGATATTGCATCCCTAAGAACCCTAGAATCAGCCGCCGACCCTTCCCATCCTGGCATGACAAATATGAACTCTCCGTTTGGGGCGCAAACTCCAAGTACATTTGTTGCAATTTCACCTTTCCGCGTCCTATATCGTGGTCGATCAGCGGCATTGACATTAACTTTGATGTATGTACCATCTAAGGCACCCAGACAATTCTGTTTGGAAGGTAAACATCGTAGTCACATTAAACAAGTCAGATAAGTATTCGTTAATCATATATGACCCCAACAGAGATGACCTCTAATTTTTTATACCTCAAAACATTTCCATCTCGTATCCGTGCATGTATTCATGATTGGTTCTGGTTTTTTCAATAACACGTCATGTAGTTGCAGAACTGCATTTAGGACCGAGTTGAAATGTCTAGACACCGTCTCACCAGACCTTGAAAATTGTCTGCGAATCACCCGATTCTTGATATCGTGTGCTATGATGTGCAGGAACATAGCAACCATCTCTTCGATATCCACATATGGTGTCGGCACTTTGCAGGCCGCCGATGGTCTTCAACATAGTACAAAAAGGATTGTAAATGTCCTCCTATCCATCCTCGTGCTTTCACGACAACATATATGTCATTCTCGTAAATGAGGCGGTAGAAATTCATCCGCTTAATTTGGTGTCGATCGTGTGACGATCGGTACTTTCTTCATTCGCGATAATTATTAAATAGTATTTCTAAATTTATCAATATCTGTCTTTGAGATGTGGTCATGATTGTGATGATATTAAATAATTCTTCAACCGTTTCCATATCACTGTTTCTAGAAATATAGAGCCTGAAACATAAATGTGTCGTGCATTACTTTCTTCGACAACTACATCCATCATAATGAACATTCCTTATGATTTCAAAATCCAAACATGATAACTCCTACATACATGACGATCATTCCAAACATAAATGCGGTTATCATCTCCTTGTAATGATTACATTGGCCTATGCTAATAGTATTAATGCTAGCTATGTCGCGTGGGAAGACCACGAGGAAACGCATCGTAGGAGAATGATCATTATTATTTCGCAAGCTAAATTCGGTATATGCATTCTCCGCAGCCAATAAGTTGTGTAAGATTGGTGGATCGCTCCCCTATATTCATGGACTTGCATATGACACTCATGCCATGTCATGTAAATCCCTGGGTTACGACCAGATGAAAACCACGTAGAACTTCGGTTTACCCATAATCCTAAATTCAAAGTGAAGGTAGTTAATCTTCGTATCATCTATCAATGGTTATTTGATAATTGTTTGATTTTTATGCTATCAAGGGTTATTTGGTTATAGAGTACTAGGAGGTTTTAACATTTGATTAATTTTTAATACCTATATAGTAGTCATTTGATAATTGTTTGATTTTTATGCTATTTGAGGGTTTGCAAGTTTGGGTATTGTGCAAAGTTTTGGTATTATGTATTGGGAGGTTTATGACTTAGGAATTATGGTGATCTTAGTTTTGGAATTTTTTCCACCATTGTTATGTTAACATAAGTATTGATTTTATTTTTTTGTTCTAACCCTCATTAGTAATAGTTACCTGACATGTCAATAATGTCAATTGACCAAAATGACCATATAGTAGAAAAAAAATTAAATAAGAAGTCTTGAAGTCTCAATTTTGTTTCCAAAATCAAATTTAGCATAAATAGTGAGTTGATTTGGTTATAAAGTAGTTTCAAACGTTTCAAATATTTTAATTGATTTGCATATTTATATTCATTACTTAAGTTTATACCCAACAAATAATGAACTTCAAAATTTTTATTCTAAAACTCATTTTTATACATTACCTAGAAAAGATGTATAAATATCTTTAGAAAACACATCACCTTTGTCAATTGAACATATAAATTGGTCTAATCATTTTCAGTAAAAAAAAAAATCTCAATTACTTAAGTGACCATATTTTAAGTGACCATATTTTCCGTAAAAAAAAAAAAAAAAAGAGAGACCATATTTGAAAACGAAAAACAATCTCAATTTAGATTCCAAGATTTAATTTATTTGTACAAACAATCCCAATTTTGAACAAATGGTCTAATCATTTTCATTTTCCAAAAATAATAGTTCCCAAATATTGGTTCCTTTTATTTGTATTATAAACACGCTATAACTTTGAGTTCGTCTTCCAAAAACAATAATAACTTTTTATTATGAACAAATCACATGGTTCATATGATTCATGGATCAAACCAAAATATCATTACCCTACAATCACTATAAGGAAAGTTTGCATTAATTAATATAAGAATGATGCGAGAATCTGTCAACATATTCATACATAATATCAATGGTTGACATAAGATTTACCAAATGCAAGGCTACAACTAGATCGAATAAGGGAAACATAATAATATCGAGCAAACAACCAAACTAAACATAGTCCTTAGTAAAATTAATTCATATACAAATCAAAAAACAAACTACAACATTATACCAACGAACCTCAAACTAATTTTGGACAAGAGGATTTAGTTTTGTGCTCGCAAATATGAAAAATTTTAAAAATTAAACTCAATAGCAAAGTATATACAAAATATATATAATGTAAGCATAGATCTACTAACCTTGAATATGCTAATAATGGGATAAGGATTGACCGTGGAACTATAACATACAAAGATCGAGGTTGTGGACCTGAACATGATAAAATAAAGTACATTAATGGATGAAAAATAAATGAAACTAAACATTGGAATGCACATGTTACCTGATAATTGAAATATGGCACGTATAATGGGTGAAACCTAACAAAAGAGTAAAAACCACAAGGGTGAAAGATAATGGACATTAAAGTCGGCCTCAAGGATTGATAGTAACTTTCATCATGACATTATTATTAACCATGAAAATGTAATAAAAAACAGAAGGTAAGTGAAGAATAACCAAAATAGAAAAGAATATAAGATCTCTGATTCAACATACATATAAGTGACAGAACTATTAACCATGAAATCGTAATGAAAAAAACAAACGAGAAGTGAGGAATAATAAAATAGAAAACAATATAAGAACTCTGATTCAGCATACATATACGTGACATTACTATTAACCATGAAATCGTAATAAAAAAAGCAAGGAAGTGAAGAATAACCAAAATAGAAAAGAATATAAAAACTCGATTCAACATACATATAAGTGATAAATACTTATTAACCATGAAATCGTAATGAAAAAAGCAGAAGAGAAGTGATGAATAACAAAATAGAAAAGAATATAAGAACTCTGATTCAACATACATATAAGTGATAGTACCATTAACCAAGAACTCTGATTCAACATACATACAAATGAGGAATAACAGAATGGAAAAGAATATAAGAACATGAGTACAATGGCAACAAAAACTACTCACAAATGAAATATGGGAACTTCACAGTGGAGTCATTCTCAAAAAAGAAAAGCAGTCGATGTACATATTTATATTATGAGAAGAGAGGGGTAGTTGGAGTTAGGAAATTGGGTCAATTAAGAGCAATTAAGTTGGATGGTGAAGATGATAGTGGTTACCCATTCATATAATAAAAAAAATGGCATGATATTAAATGTGTGTCGATGTGATGTGTTAAGCTACATGTTGAAGATGGGTGAGTGGTAAGTAACATAAAATTAATGAGTGCATCTATTATTAAATTATATATTAAAAAATGAAAACAAATACAGTGTTTTAAGTGAAAGATGATCTGTAAATAGAGCAATTCAATATTAGGAGCAATTAATAAAACAGAGTCTGTAAATTAAAGAATATGGTGAAGGAAAAACAGAGCCAACCACACTAGAACATCAGAAAGAATTAGCAGAAATTTCAATCGAAGAACTCTGGAACATCATAAAGAAAAAGGAGAATACCGAAAATTTTATAGAACAACACTGGAACTTCCAACCAAGTCAATAACAATCCAAAATGCATAATTAACGAATACGAGGAAAACAGTGTTCGAAATATTCAACCAAACATTGGTAAAAAATTGGTTCAAATCACCGGACATTGCACAAAGTGAAATCCTCATCATCGACCATCAACGAGAGATAGAAGACAAACTCGAATGTTGTACTGACCACCCCATCCCCACCGAAGCTTTAAGCCCCTCGCCATGTCCCTGCTATTTATTCAGTATTTCACCAAACATATATTCAATCTGGACAAGCCCGATAGCATAGAAAGATGTGCGAATAAATCAAAGAATGGTAAAAGGGAGGAACGACATGGGGTGTTAAAGCGGCAAGAGACGAAATGGGAGTATGAAATTAGGCTCAGTAAAAAAAAAGAAGATGTTGGAGTCATAGATGGTATTCAAAAAAAAAAATGTGTAAGAAGAGGTTGGAACCCTAACCCATGTAGATGGAATTCGGATAAATGAAAAAAAGAAAAAAAAACCAAAATCAAATGATTTAGGGGGTAAGAAGAAGGTAAATCTTGTTGCATGGATAATTAGGGCTCCGCATCCATTAAAAAATGAAGGGACAGATTTGAGGATGTAGTCTCTTGAAGGGAAAAAAATGGAAAAAGGAACATACCTCGATGAAGATCGAAAGAAGGGTCTAACCCTAAACTCACCGCATAGAAATACAAATCGGAAGATGAACAACGAAAATCGAAAAGGTTCGTGTGAGAGAACTAACGACAGAGATCAGAGAAAGGTGAATCGATCGAAGATGAAACGTTCGCATGAGAGAGATGAAAATTAAAATCGAAGATGAAGCGTTCGTATGTGAGAAGACGAAGGGAGAGAGAAGTTGAAGCGTTCGTATGTGAGAGAGAGAGAGAGAGAAGAAGTGCGGTTGAGTTAATAACCCAACCCCACGGGGTTGGGAAATTAACCCACCAGTTATTTTATTGGTAAACCAAACAATGGGTTGGGTTAATAACCCAACCCAACCCAACTCAAGCCCTCAAACCAAACAGCCCCTAATAGACTTCTATCACATATAAAAGTCTATAGTGATAATGACATTTTTAAATTAATTTATGTATATTTTACAAATTTCTCTAAAGGATTTTTTTTTTTTTTGAAAAAAAATACCCTCACATTCTTTTTTTAATGTGTTTCACATTAATTATTCATTTCACTTTGATAGTTTTTAATAAAAGAAAGTATTGTCATACCTTTTTTAAATATTACATGTGATTAAAAAAAACAATCTATTAATCTAAAAGAATTTAAATAAACTTCAAGGTATTTATGTTTTTATTCTTTCAATTTTAAAAATAATATGGATTTTTTTTATCAATAGTAGAATTGAGATTTTAAATTATATTATTTTATGAATATTTAAAAATGTTATTAAATACTTGTTTTCATGCATTTTAAAATTTTAATTTAAAATTTATTTTTCAAACTTAGCAAAATAATTTGTCTTTATATACATTAAGATTTTATTTTTCTAATTCGTCAATGTAATACATTTTCTATAGTTTTATTAATTTAAGAATAATATATTATTTAAAGTTTTAAATAACTAAGTAAAAAAAATAAAATATCAACTAAATAGAGCATAGCTCAATTGACATATCAAATGTATTTTTTTAAAAAAAAATTACAAATATGGCAAATATTTTAAATAACATTTCTAATTCCCATTTTACCCTTATTGAAGCCTGATAGACTTTTATCACAGATAGAAATCTATCCGTGATAGACTTTTATCACAGTTAGAAATCTAACAAATGGATTAAAGTCATGCTAATAAACTCGTATCACAGTTAAGAGTCTATTACTGATAAAATTTTATCACTAACATATTCTTATCACTGTTAGAAGTTTATGAGATTTTGAATATGGTAGAATGCAATACTGGAGTAAGGTTTGGAGTAGGCTGATAGACTTTTATCAAATTTATGATTTTATCAGTGATAGATTGTAATAAAATGCAATACTTGAAGTAGACTGATAGATTTTTATCAAGGTTAGAAGTCTATCACTGATAGACTTCGATAGACTTCTACCATTGATAGACTCTTATTACAATTTGAAGTCTATCAATGATGGATTCTAATAGATTGTAAAACTAAATTAAGGCTTAGAGTAGTATATAATGCTTGGAGTAGTATGCTGGTAGACTTTTATCATAGTCATGAGTCTATCAATGATAGACTTCTATTGTTGATTAGACTCTTATCATAGTGATATATGAAATAAAAATCTTAGTGATAGATATGATAAGATAGTGATAGACTTCAATCACAAACCCTAACTTATTCAAGATGAAAATTAACCTATGTTAACCATAACTGATTCAAAATTCAATGTTTTAGTAATTCATAAGAGAGATTCTAGCAATTAACATACGTTTCTATCAGTGATAGACTTCAATCACGCACTACTCCCAATGGTAGTGATAAAAGTCTATCAGTAAAATTTCAATAAAAAGGAGAGAAACAACATATATAGAAGTTTATCAGTGATAGTGATAAACTTCAATCAGAATAAGAAAACAATATATATAGAAATCTACAGTGATATACTCCAATCACTATAGAAAAAGTTGAACGTTAGACATTGACAAAACACCAACCCTAGAGTATTTAGTCGATCGAATGAACATTGGAGAAAAGAAGAAGAAATAAGAAAAAAATCAAAGATAATCTGAGAAAGAAATGAAGGAAGATGAATCACAATTTTCATTTGGGCTACAAACAAGTGCATGAACTTTTTAGTAATTTAAATGAAAATTTGTCATATATGCAAATGGTTTAACAAAATTAATAAGTATGTGGGCCACAACAGAAGTTGAGGAAGAAGCAAATATGTTTTTGGGACCTACAGTAGTAGTTAAAAACCTTTGAGTCAAACAAGTAATTGAGGAGAGTTATTAACTATGCTGACTACACCCTAACTCCTCAATTCAAACCTTCAAACGCCTCCTTTATAGGTAATGCAGACAAATACAACATGTTGGATGAAGCATTGGGCAGGCTCCCGCAGAGCCTATTCCAATCGTGGCGTGTGTATATATAGCAATGAATTGAATCTTAGAAGCTACAATCAATTGAAAAGAAAGCAAATTCTATATTACAGAAGCGAAATGGGCAGTGGGCACATTTTGGCCATACCTTATCCAGCTCAAGGTCATGTGATCCCGATGTTGGAAATCTGTATATGCTTAGCCAAACATGGATTTCAAATCACATTCCTCAACACAGAGTTCAATCACAAACGTGTAATGAATGCTCTAGCAGATACGAATCATATTGGGGATGGGGATGGTAATATTCATCTAGTTTCGCTCCCGGATGGCATGAAACTTGGGGAGGATAGGAATGATCTTGGTAAATTAACTGACACAATGTTCCAATTCATGCCCATGAAGTTGGAAGAGCTTATAAACACAATCAATGGATCCGGTGGCAATGAAATTACCAGTGTTATTGCTGATGAGAATCTTGGGTGGGCTCTGGAAGTTGCTGAGAAGATGAGAATCCGACGAGTCGCCTTCTGGCCAGCAGCTGCTGCATTGCTAGCTATGCAATTCAGCATCCCAAAGTTGATTGAAGAAAAACTAATAGATTCTGATGGTAAGATGGGTTTCAACTATTTCTTATTCAAGTTAAAGAATTTGAAACAATCTTATTTTATCTCATCAATAGGAACAATATCATTTGCTCATAATGCATGCTTCAAGATTAGTAGTTGTTAATTCTGTTTCAATATGATCAATAGGAACTTTACTGAAAAGCGAGGAGATCAAGTTAGCATCATCAACACCAACAACCAGAACAGAAAGATTGGTTTGGGCATGCATTGGCGACAAAGAGACAGAGAAAATTCTATTTCAAGCTTGCTTAAGAAATAACAAAGCAGTAGAAATGGCAGATTGGGTTATATGCAATACAGTGTATGACCTCGAGACAGGAATTTTCAGCATAGCTCCTCACATTCTCCCAATTGGCCCGCTTTTAGCAAGCAATCGACTCGGAAATTCCGTCGGACACTTCTGGCAAGAAGACTCAACTTGCCTGAAATGGCTCGACCAACAATCTCCATGCTCAGTCATTTACGTCGCATTCGGAAGCTTCACTGTTCTAAACAACACTCAATTCCAGGAATTAGCTCTAGGACTTGAGCTTACAGGCAAGCCATTTCTATGGGTGGTGAGGCCAGATATTACCCAAGAAAACCCTAACAATGTCTTCCCGTTAGGGTTCCAAGAGAGGGTAAAATCTCGTGGAAAAATCGTAGGTTGGGCTCCTCAACAGAGGGTTCTGAATCATCCTTCGATCGCTTGCTTTCTGAGCCATTGCGGCTGGAATTCGACCCTCGAAAGCCTTAGCAATGGCGTCCCGTTCCTGTGTTGGCCATACTTCGCCGACCAATTTCTAAATGAGAGCTATATTTGTGATATATGGAAGGTGGGGTTGAAATTGAACAAAGACAAACATGGAATCATCACAAAAACAGAGATTCATGAGAAGATGGAGAAGCTCCTCGGAGATGAGGAATTGAAACACAGAATTCAAAAACTGAAGAAAACAGTCGTCAACAGTGTCAAAGAAGGTGGTCGATCTTACAATAATTTCAACAATTTCATCAATTGGTTGAAAACATAAAAATGGTTTAATCAAATAATGAATCGCCTCAATGACCACTATGTGCCTTCTATTTGGGTGAAATAAAGGCAACTATATTTGTTGCTAAAAATATAATTTTGTTTGTATTAATTTCGTCTTTTTTCAAGCCCACATTGGACATTCTAGAAAGAAAAAAAAAAGTTATAACTTCTATTATTATTAGTTCTGAAAATTTAGGAAGGAAAAAAATTGGGTGCACCTAAGATTTTCTTGTGATGACCCCTTTAATACAATAGAATTTTCTTAAAAAAATCTAAATAGTAGATTGCACCAGATTTAAAAGTTGTGCTCTTTTAAAAAAACATGATTAACGAATAAATAGTGTAAAATGATCTGAAAAAAAGTCTAGCTAAATGATTTTTATTATATTCTTGCATTTTAATGTTTAAATAAAAATAGTAATAATAAGAGTTAGAATAAGTAGGTGCTCCTAATAATTCAACTAGATTGACATAACATTAAAACACTCATCATAATTTAATCCATCTTAAAATATTATAAAATAGCACAAAAAATTATTATAAAATGAATAGAACAAACCAAAAGAAATGTGCCATGAGTATTACAAATATCATTTAAGAGTTAAGATTAGTAATAAGAAAGAGAGCATCACCACCACAAGGACGAAGTACCAAAGACAATGAAGACTTAAGAGTACAAATGGACAACACAATTACTTATACTATATGACAAGTTCTAATTTAGTGATAATTTTAATTAATGAACTAATGTGTTTATTGTTCAAAGTATACGTTGGATTTTTTTTTTTTTACTTGGGAGAGGATTTGTATAATAATTAATCTACATAGAAGAAACATCAGTCCTTTGAAGTTTAGCATTCATGGAAACAGGGGCGGATTTACTATGGGCCCGGGGGCTCGAACTCCCCTCTCAAATTTTTTACCTTTAATAATATGTATAGAAAAATTCAAATCAAATAACAAAAAAGTTTTCTGGCATAATGATAAATATCTTATTAGCCCCTTCTCAAGTCTTAGGTTTAAGATTTGGTTAGTATTATGTTAAATTTTTTTTTCAAATTCATATTCAAGCCCCTCAATACAAATTATGGATCCGCCACTACATGAAAAGAAAGAGAGAAGTGTAAGCAGGCGTAAATTCGAAATATCATATAGCATATAAAGCCAAGAAAATGAAGCAAAACAAGAGAATAAAATATTAAGAAAAAATTTCAGTTACAAGTCAATAGCAGAAGAAGGTGAAGGTAAAGACAAAGAACAAGGTAGAGATATATATAACCAAAGTTAGCTTAGTGTCACATATAAAATGACAAGGGCAATAGGCTCAGACCTTAGAGATTGAAGAGAGAAATGTCAACGAATGAAGCATTGACATGTGGAAACAGAGTCGACTTTTCTTGTGGGGTTTGTGTATAGTGATACATTGAAGCTTAGAAGCTACAATCGGTTGAACCACAATTATATCACAAACTATAGAAGAAAAATGAGTAGCTGGTACATTTTAACCATACCTTGTTCCGTACAAGACCCATGTGATCTTGTTATCATGGGCATATTTAGTTAAGGCTCACGGGCTCAATCGAGCTCCCTCAATTTTTTTTACTATTATATAAACAAAATGAAAGTAAAACACAAAAAAAAAAAAAAAAAAAAAACCTGACTTAGTGGTTAGTCTCTATGCAACCCCTCTTAAGCCTTAAATTCAAACTCTAGTATGGACAATTTTAGAACTCTATCCAAACCTAAAACTATGGGCCAAATGCACCTAATGGTGGTGACTCAACATTGGTATGATATTGTCAACTTTTTAGCATAAGTTTTCATGGTTTTGTTTTTGGTTTCATCCAAAAATTATCATGCCAATGAAGATAATTATTGTTAGCACTCTTAATATTCGTTACTAAACTAATGGACAAAACTCAATTTTGAGGAGTTGCATCAATATATATATAAGAAGAAACAATTAGACTGTTTACTCACAAATTCACAAGGTAACAAAATTGTGTATGATTTTGTACATATCTAGAAAAGCAAGGTTAAGATAGTGAAGTGAGGAAAAAAATAGAAGGAGAAAAATGTGGTTAGATGGGAAGCACATGAGAGCATAATTAGAAAGGGAAGAGACAATGGGAAAAATGAAGCATTATTTTTAATTTTTAAGAGCAGGCAAAGACCCCATAGAAATTGGCTTTAGCACATGCCATTTTGTCACTCTTCACTGTCCATGCAATGAACTTGTCCAATCTCTCTTTCTTATTTGCCTCTGCCCACTTGCTATCCACCATTAATGCCACTCCCCACTTCCCTATTCCTAGTGCTGTCCATTTCACCCCCCAAAAAAACCCTTCTTCTTTATTTTTCTTTTACCATATTTGAATCTTAAACTTCAACTTGATTAAGGATAAGTTAATACATTTTCAAAAACTTTGTTATGAAAATATTCAAACCTAGCTACAAAATGAGGCAAATAAAAGATGATTTGATACTCAATCATATTTGGTTCAAACCTAATTGTTATCTTCTATGATTCGAAGAACCAATATCCATGTAAATATCATGGTTTAGGTATAAGGATAGTCATGACTAATTACTGGTTGTGAAAATAAAATAAATTAGTGGAAAATTTAATGACTCGTTCAAGTTTTATGACTCATTTTGATAAAAATAAAAATAAAAAAGTGAAAATGGACCAAGTGAAGTACAAAAGTTTTAAAAAAATCCTTAAATTTAGGAAAAGTATGAATTTGACATGGCAATATGTATCAATATTACTCCAAATTTTAAATTCATGGTAGAATTAGTATTTTTAAGCTTAATTTTCAAAAACCAAATAGTTATCAAACAAACCTAAGAAATGTCTATTCATTTTAGCTTTTTAAATTGGAAGTGTGAATTCATGTGTTGTTATGGTAAAATGGAAAATAACTCAATGTCCTAGAAGGAAAAGTATGAATGAAAAGGACCAAAGTAGAAACAAATTAGAGCCTAAATAGGTCCAAGGGAAACCCTTCAACCCATTCAATGTCCATTCCAAGAGAAACAGTTAGAAATACTATTTCAATCATCCAAAAAGGATACTCAAAACTTTAAGACAACTCCACATAAATATATAAGTATGATTATAATGAACGTAAGTCTAAATGAGTCCTCTTACTTACTACACTAGAAATTAGGTACGTTCTCTTTGTCCAGATTTTTTGTCCAGATTGGTACATCAAGACATGTAATTTTATTTAAATTAGAAAATTAGTAGAAAAAAAGGCCTAAATATATATGTACGATACATTTGATTAATAGAATTATGATTGGAAAAAGCATAGGGTTTGAAAGTAAGATTTGAGACATCTGAATTTTATATCATGCCAAAGAAAGAGTATAACTTTAATTTAAATAGCATACCAAATGAAGACCATGTTTCGAAATATGAGCCAAACACTCCCTTAAATCCATAAACACAAACCTGACTCACGAAGCAGAGCTTCCACTTTATACCAACCAAACTTTTTTCTTGTCTCCTTTTTCTATGGAGATAATTATATTATACCATAAAATTTATAGTTGCACCACCAACATGAATTACAATATTATATCATTTTTTAAAATTAAAAAAAAAAAACCCATATGGAGTGAAAATTTATTAGAGATAATTGTAGATTTGAAATTCAAAATCAACATCAATTTTTCCTACTACAACAGCATTCACTTCAATTTTTAACAATATGCTTTTGAATATTTTAAGAGTGAAGAAAAATAATGCACAAAGAATACTTTCTTATAAGATAACTGAAATCATATTAAAAAAAAGTGGATGCAAAAGAAAAATATTACTAGAAATAGAATCATAAGGGTCAAATAACAAAAGGAGAACCATAAGAAGAAGATATATATTAACTCCTTTATAAAGCTAGTGCTGTTTATACCTAATAAATCTCTCACATGGGAGCTCAGGAAAATTGTAAAACTAATGAAAATGGCTCGCTTGTTTTATATATTGTAATAATATAATATTTCAAGCTTTTTTTTTTTTTTTTCTTTGTCCAATTTTCTTTCACTTCCTATCCAACCAAACAGAACCTAATTGGAAGGAAAACATGAGCAAGGGAAGAGACAATTTTTTTTTTTTTTTAATTTTCCTTCTTCTCAAATTATTTTCTCTCATAATTACAAGAAGTAAAAAAAGGAAACAAGAGAGAGAGAGAGTTATGAAACGACGGCGTTTTCAGTGTCGCTGCAGCCGGATCCAAAAAAATCAACCAGCTTCTGCAAAATGACGACCTTGGTTTTCAATAGAACAATGTAATCGGCGGTTTCCTTGAACAGCTGCTCCGTTTGGCGAGCCCCGCCGTGGTCGGCGGCGGATTGGGGCGGAATGAGGCTCTGCAAGGCCTCCAACTTGGCCGAGACATCGGAGGAGGAGGGCGTTGTATCGCCATTGTTGATGGGATCGGGAGCTCGGATGGCGGCGGGGCAGTGACGGCGGTGGAAGCGCCGGCGGGAATCCGGTAGGGATCGTTTGGTTTTTCTTCTGAGGTTTCTGAGAGGATTTGGGAGTGTGTTGGTTTTGGAGTTCATTGTTTGTCTCCAATTACTCGGAGCGATTTTGGTCGCCTAAGACGAGGGAGAAACCCTGGTTTAAGTAACAGTACGCTTACTCTTTGCCCACCCACTCACTTGTTTTTACAATAATGCCATTCATGTACTTCCACGAAGATTTTGAACTTTCAACGGAGTTTTTGATTGATTTTTGGAATGATTAAAAAAAAAAGCTTTAAAGCAGTTAAAATACTCTTGCTACAAACACCCTTCGAACTATATTTTCATACGATTATGAATATTCTAATTATAAGAATCCTTAAAAATAAACCAAAAACTCTTGATTTGTGCTTCTTCTAACGCACTAATAAAAGAAGTTTTTCACTTTTAAAAATTCTATTTTAAAAAGTTTCTTAGATTCAATTTGAAATTAGATTCTCTTTATCCATGACTAATTTTGATGTGTATCATTATTAATCAAGAAATTAGTAGTTTAAATCCTCACTCTCACATATTCTAAAAAAAAAAGCTTTTTTACATTTAAATTTTATCCTAATTTCTTACTTATTTGAGTTTATTTTGAGAAATTGAATCTAGGTTTTTATTAAATTATTAATAAAACATCAACTATAAAAATAAAATTAATATTTTATCATGACTGAAACGAAGCAATGAAACTTAATTACCTAAAGCCAAAGACAACATAACTCAACTGACATGATGAATATGTAATCGAAGTCTATAGTTCGAATCACTCAACTCTAATTATACTAAAAAAAAAAAATTGAATACCTAAAATATAACTTTAGAACTTGAGTCATAAAATGAAAGAAATGAGAAACAAAACAATTCATCTAAAAATAAGGACTGACCAGCAAACAACAAAGTTTTGAAGGATTTAATTTAAAAAAGATTTGAATTTGTTGAAAATTTGGAAAAGGAAAATGGTTGACGGGGTAATTTTGGAAGGAAAGAACGGCATTTTATCGTCAAAAAGCATGCCGTCTGCGACGGCGCATGTGAGGTCATGAATCCCAAATTCCATCTTCCGAAAATACCCTCTAAAGTCAAGACAACTTACCAAAAGAAAAAGAAACAAGAAGAGATTGCCGAAGGAGACCTCCAAAACATTTGTGTCAGTTTTACGTGGAACTTCATAGGTATAAGGTATGCATATTTCTTCTATTTATTCTTTGACTCTTCAACATCTTTTCAGAAGTAATATAGTCTACTAATATTAAAAAGAATATTCATAAAGACAAAATTAAATATTGTAAGCAAAGGTAGTATATATGACACTATCTTAGTACTAGAAAATTTTTCGTTTTACATTGTTTGAACAAAATTTCTAGTAATTTAGTAGTAAATACTCACTTCATTCATGTTGAGAATCTCACGTTGGAAATGTGAAGAGAAACCTCACAACTTATAAGATATATGAATTATTTCTCTTATTGTCAATTGGTTTGAGATATAACCATATAATCTAATAATTCACACTATAAATTTTGTTGTTTTAACGTTGCTAGACCCCACATCATTTTTAAACGATGTTGAGATAACTAACCATAAATGAGAGTAATACTCATACTAGTGTAGTATAGAAGATTTTCTCAATGTGTTAGATATAAATCATAAAGATACTTTGAATCAACATTATTCTATGGTTATTATGAAGTGCACAATCCAACGGTTATTAAGAAGTAGCTAATTGTGGTGGGAATAAGTTTTTGAGAAAGGGAGGGCATGGATGTAATAATGAGGAAAAAAGAGGGGGAAAGAAGGAAAAACAAAAAGGGGAAATGGTGTGGTGATCTAATTGGGAGGGATGTGGGTTATGGCTTCCCAAAAGGTCGCATGTGAATGTGATATGGGCCATCACAAGCCAGCAAAGCCTGAGAGAGAAAGAGAGTTGTGTTTTTTTTATAAAAAAAAAATATTTTTAAGAGAGGCACATGGAGAGGCACATGCAAAGAGGGGATTTTGGAGGGTAGCCTTTGAGCATGTGACAAAAGAGGGACAGTGCAGCAGCATGAAATTGTACACCATGTCCTACACATTCCCTTCCATGGACCTGATCTCAACTCCAAGGGTGCCCTCCCACTTTTCCTTCTCTCTCTCTTTTCTCTCTCCTCTATTTTAATCCATTTATTTAACATTACTATTTTGATAACGATTTTATTTCGAAACTTTGATGTAAGAGTGACGCTAAGTACATTGTTTCGTCTTAGTAGAAGGCTAAGAGATTGGTAATGATAGGTACATTATTTTGTCTTAATAGAAGGATAAGAGTGTACCTCCCGATTTTGGAGATCATTGAATGGATGAGGTCACCTCTCGAAACTCCGGCGTGAGAAAAAAACTGACAGTTTTGTAGGCTAAAATGGAGGTAGAAATTTTTATACGGAGAGTGAAATTTTACCGTATAATTTTTTTTACATATAAGAGCAATGTTTTCTATTGATTTAGCTACAATTTTTGTTGTTCATCACTAAATTTTTAACAAGATTGAAAATAGTAGAAAAGAGAGAAAAAACGCTTGGTAAGAAATTTAATGAGTAGAGAAGTAATTAAATATGCATATATAATAATCACTTCATTTTGAAACTAAAGAGGCAAATTCAAATTACAATTTAAAAAATTGGTTAAAATATAAACATATTCCCCAAGTTTTGAGAAAGTTAAAATTAATTGTAAAGATTATTTATCAGAGTTTTATTATATTACTATTTATAAAGTTTTATCTAATCATAACAATAAAATTCTAACTTTTCAAATTATAAAATCTGCATTCTAATTTTATCTAATTATAAGATAAAATTTTAACTTGGTTCTTATCATCTGGATAAAGTTAGAATATAGACCAAAATTTTAAGTTAACCTTTAAAATTTTAACTTTCTTAATATAATTTTTGAACTTGAGATAGCTGAGAGGGGTCAACTCTATGATAATTTTTTAACTCTGTGTAACTTTTAGTTAAAAAGTAGCAATAGGCTTCTTTCTTTTTCACTTTTCAAAATTTTATTGAAACTTCAAAAACAGACAAACTAATTATTAAGATCCGGTTTGATAACCATTTTATTTTTTATTTTTAATTTTTGAAAGTTAAGCTTATTTTCACATAATTTCTCTACAATCATCTCACTTAAATAAACATTTAAACTTTTATTTTTTATTTTTAGTTTTTGAAAGTTAAGCTTATTTTCACATAATTTCTCTACAATCATCTCACTTAAATAAACATTTAAACTTTTAGCCAAATTTTAAAAACAAAGTCAAGTTCTTGAAAATTACTTTTTTTAGTTTTCCAAAGTTAGCTTGGTTTTTGAAAACATAGGTACAAAGTCTATAAGAAGATATATAAACTCATTGGTAGAAGTAGTATTCTTAGGTTTATATTTCAAAAACTAAAAAACAAAAACAAAATGGTTATCAAACGGAGCCCTAATCCATTTGATCAAGATTATATAATTTTTTTTATTTGAATACTCGATTAATAATCATTTAGTTTTTAATTTTTAAAAATTGTATTTGTTTTTTTTTTACCTCATTTCTCTACTACAAGCTTCATCTTTCTTTAAAAATACATTTCAATTCTTAGTCAAATTTTAATATAAAAAATAAAATTTTAAAAACTATTTTTTTTAGTTTTTAAAATTTGATTAGACTTTTAAAATTATATATATAAAATAGATAACAAAATAAACAACTCTTTTTTTAGTACTACAACATTTGGAGCTAAGGAATTCGAACTTATAATTTTTTGGTCATTGTTGACATAGAAATTTCGACCAATCCCTAGTTGCCACGTCCTTATTTCAAATTAATGACGAATTTGTAAATGATTAAATTTGGGACCGATGATAAGTTGACAGGTGTCCTAAATTTAGTTTGAAGACAAGAATTGACAAATTCTAAAAGTTAAGGGTCAACATGCAATTTGCCAAAATAATTAAATTTAATTTTGGTCAAATTGGATTATAGGGAATTGGGTAAGATAAATAAAACTCATATCCAAATGACTAGGCCCAAATCCAATAAAGCTCAAGTTCAGGTTGTTGGGCCCAAAAAACCACTAAAGCCCAAACCCACATGCCTTGGAAAACTCTATAAATAGAGAGTTTCCCCTTCATTCCAAAGGTTCATAAATTTCACTCCCAAGAGAACTCAGAGAGGATTCATATCAAAGTACTTAGGTGTTGAACACTCTCTGAAGTCCTTAGTGCGCGGAAGACAAGTCTCCAAGTGCGGAAGATGAGTTTCCAAGCACGAAAGACGAGTCTCCGAGCGCAGAAGACGAGTCTCCAAGTGCGGAACACTGCAAGACGAGTCTCCAAGTGCGGAACGCTGCAAGATGAGTCTATAAGTGCGAACACTGCAGGACGAGTCTCCAGGTGCAGAACGTTGAGACACGAATCTTTAAGTGTGGAGCGCTGTAAGACGAGTCTTTAAGGGCGGAATGTTGTAAGACAAGTCCTTAAATGTTCCGCGAAGGACTTTTACAAGTTACAAGTTAAAGGACTTCAATAACCTACATGCTGAAGGACTTCAACACGCTACAAGCCGGGCCCTCTCAACAAGCAACAAGCACTAGAGTCCTTCAACAAGCTACAAGCCGAAGATCTTCAACATGCTACAAGCAGCCGAAGTCCTTCAATAAGCAACAAGCCGAAGACCTTCAACACGCTACAAGCTGAAGTCCTTCAACAAGCAACAAGCGCTGAAGTCCTTTAACAAGCAACAAGCCAAGTCCTCCAACATGCTACAAGCCGAATACCTTCAACAAGCTACAAGTCGAAGCCCTTCAACAAGCAATAAGCCAACACCTTCAACAAGCTACAATCCAAGTCCTTCAACAAGCCGCAAGTCGTAAGTCATTCAACACGCAACAAGTCGAAGACCTTCAACAACTCAGCAAGCCGAAGGCCTTCAACAACAAGCTACGAGCCAAGACCTTCAACAAGCCGCGCAAACTCCTCAAGACAAGTCTACACTTGGGAACAAGTTTGCAGAGCCCTTAAGACAAGTCTACGTTCGAGAACAAGTGCGAAGCCCTCGAATCAAGTCTCCACGTCCGAGAACAAGTCAGAAAGCCCTCGCACAAATTACACTTGAGAGAGAGAAAGAATCGGAGGATAAAGATTAGATCAGTAACTCACAACATTCAAATTAATACAAACACAACGTTCAATTACACGTGTCTCATTTCTATTTCTTCGCTAAAATCACGTGTAAACAGTCATAAGTCTTAATTAATGTCAGTTGAGTTATGCTATTGTTGGCAACAAAATAAACAACTTCATGAGCCGAAATTGTATGATTTAAAATGTATATGTTTTTTTGGTAATGTAAATGTTTTAAATTTCTTGTCTTTGAAATTTAGTTAAATTTTAAAATTCAAAATTCACTTAAAAGAGTTTAAAGAGTAATGGAAAGTTTGAACTTTTACAAAATAGTATAATTTAAACAAAATTCAAATTTAGATGTAATATAAAAATAAAATATAATTTTTTTTAAAAAAAAAAAGTTGTGACATTTTTTTTTAAGAAAAGAATTTATTAATCCGATACAACTGAGGCTAACCACCCGGGGATGATGTCTTTCTAAAAAACAGCCTTATCGGTTTCTACCCAACCGGAACTCAGATGTTTCGTACAAAAACGAGAATTGAAAGAGGGGGAAGTTGCACAATATTGTGGGCCTCCGTGTTCCTTGCTCGTGGGCGCAGTTCGAGAACGAGACCCCTCTCATACTTTGCGCAACGTCCAGAGCTTCAACACATAAACTTTTCACCTCAGATAAATCTGAGTTTTTGATGGTGAGAGCCCCAATCGCCTCACAATCGAATCTGATTCAACACAAATTGAGGGAATGTCCTCACTAAAATTGGTAAGGATACTTCTGATTCCTTCGACTATTGCTTTCATCTCCATGGTTTTTATCTTCCATTTCTTTTTATTCTTTGACCACCAGCCCCCATCAGACAACCGTCCGAGTCTCCCACAATTCAACTGAGCCCTCGATGCCCCATTCGTTGTTCCATGCGGCATCTGTATTGATTTAGAGTTCTGACATTTTCTATAATACAAAACAAAATTATGTAATCAAGTGAAATTTCTCAAAAGTAAAAAAAACTAATAAACAAGTTTCTTTAAAAAATATATAAATAAGAAAACAAGACAATAATTGACAGACAAGTCCGCACAATTACTTTTTTCAGATATAATTTTTAGATAAGATTTCAAATTTTTGGAGTATATAAAAATAAAATAAAGAGAAATAATTTTTAAAAATAGAAAGACTAAAAAACCAAAATTTAGTTAAATTATTATTTAATCCACTTACAATAATATTGTTTAATCTTTCTTGTCGTGACATATATAAAGGTAATCTACTTTCCATTCAAAATAATAGTCAAAGGTTTTGAAACAAAATGATTTGATTAAATGACTCGGACCATTTTTTTTTCAATTAAACTCAATCCATTCCCCTCCAAACCTTTACCAAAAATTTTACTAAACTTGTACTCACATATATTTTTTTAGGAAAATATTTGATAGGTGGAATTAACTAAGGTGCAGAGGGGTTTCGAGTCCCTCAAATTTTTTAGAGTATATAATATGTATAAAAAAAATAAACTAAAACACAAAAAATGTTTTTGGCTGAGTGGTTAATATGTGTTCAACCCCCTATAAGTCTCAACTTTGAATATTTTTTTGGGAATGGTAAGCAAATTTCATATCATATGACTCCAGATTTTTTTACTTCATACTCTTGCTATATCAGACAAAATTCTTTAGTATTTTCTCATATTTATAAAGATAATCCTACTTTTGTTGAGTTTGATCCTTCTTAATTTTTTTGGTGTTAAATCATCAATCAACTCAAAATTTTAATTATATTAATATAGTCTAACACTCCATTCACTTGTGGACTTGAAAATTTGAAAAAAAGCCAAACAAGTTAAAAATCAATATTAATTGGGGAAGAAAGACTTTATAGAAATTTAAACACACAGCTTTTTTACTCTGATACCATCTTAAATCACCAATCAACCCAAAACTTTAAGCAGATAAGTTAGAGTAAATTACATAAAAGATAGTGTAACATTATGTTAAGGTAGAAAGGAATTCTTCTCCTAGGCATAGTTGAAAATGGGCTTTACAAACTTGCTCCAAGTCTAGAGCAGTCGTCGTTTAGCTCCAGTTTCCTTCAGTTGCAGCCTTTTTGTCTACCGTTCAAGTGAGCCTGTCGTGGCACCTTAGGCTTGGTCATCGTTCCTAGTTTCTTGGTTCTGAGACAAATTTTGTTCAGTTGTAATGTTTCCCTTTCAAATACTAGTGTCACATGTCTGTTCTTCTTCTTAAGTTGTTAAGTGTCATTATTTACCTTTTTCTTTGTTGTAAACTAAAATTTACTTTTTTTTTATTAGTTCATTCAAATATATGGAATTCGTCGTCTCAAATTCCTATCAATGAAGCTCGTTAATTTCTTCTCTTTATCAATAATTTTATTCGTTTCACTGGGTCTACTTACTTAAGAGTCTAATGATGAAACTTTTAAGATCCGTTTGGTAAACAATCTGAAAATAGAAATTTGAAAACAATAGATTCAATAAAAACAAAGTTGTATTTCATGTTTTCAGGTATGTGTTTAGTTTAGTAGCAAATTTAAAAATTTGATTCTATTCTAAACAGTTATTTAAACTGTGTCCTATAACATATTTATATATCATGAAATTAGTTGTAGTTGCAAAACTAATTATTAAATTGAATATAAGTTATTATGAATTATTTTATGATATGATTTTGTAAATTTTATAGAATTATCATTTTATAATATAATATTGTATAATTTATAATATATTATATTATACATATTTTAATTTAACAAAAGTAAATTGAATTTATAACCTGGAATATTGTATTTATTAAGATTTTTATTTTTGTATAATATAATTCTGCATTTTAAAATTTTATATTCATAATCTGGATACAATGAAAACATAAAAATGTTATTTTCAAAATTCTATTTGGATCCAGAATCCGAAAATAGTTTTCGAAAACACATCTGCCAAACACATATTCACTTAATTTAGTGAATCCGAAAACATAAAACAGAATCTAAATTGCATACCAAACCTGCTCTAAATTGTTTCTTGATTTCAAATTTCTTGGGTTGAAACTTAATTTGACACAAAAATTAAGTTGCTTTAAAATCGATTAGGGTGGGGAGTTTAGGCATGTTTCTTCCTTCTTACATGCATACTCATGGTATTATTTATAGTCTATGGTCCCTATCTCTGCCTTGTTCTTATAATGCAATTGTTTGATTGTCTCTGGTCTCTATACTCCTCAACAAAATGGGCTAAAATTCATCATGTGGTTAAAACAAGTCTTTCTCTTCTTGCTTGTTCCTATCTACCCTTATATTTTTGGAGCTTTGCTTTTCAAACCACTATATATATATAGAGAGAGAGAGGACTACCATAGTATGAAAACTACTCTCATTTATATATTGTTTGGCACATTAACATTCTTTTAAATTTTATGTGGAGTCTATTAGTATTTTTTTTTTTAAAAAAAACTATTTATAAATCCAAAACTATGATGTGAATAAAGAAAATAAGAGTTTAATTTATCCACTCCTCACCTCAAACAATCTCTAGTTAATGTCAACGAATACAACATGTTGAATGAAGTATTAGGCACGTTCACCCATAGCCTATTCCATTCGTGATGAACTGACGTTTAGAAGTTACAATCAATTGAAAAGAAAGTAAATCCTATATTAGAGAAGTGAAATGGGCAGTGGACACATTTTTGCCATATCTTATCCCACACACATGTGATCCTCCTATTGAAAATGTTAGGAGTGCAAATAAAATCTCACATTGACTAGTGAAAGAAGAGATCTATAGTATATATGTGAGGACAATTAACTCTATTGGTATAAGACCTTTTAGGAACCAAGAGCAAAACCATGATAGTTTATGTCCAAAGAGGTCCGTCGTCCTTACCAAGAAATCTGTCTAAATTTTCCACCGACAATCCTTGAGAAATTGTTGGGTTATTTTTTACTCACACTTGAGTATATTTGTTACCATGGTTCATTAACTATGGTTGGTTCATTAACTATGGTTGTGCTTTTATTTTAACCCTTGGTTAAAATGCCTTTTAATGAGATGGCATTAGGACTTTTTGGAATGCACTATATATTTGCCATTTTCATTCGATTCTTTTGTGTGAGAAAGTGGTTGGAGGTCGATAACTTGAGAGCATTCTTCGATACAGTTTCTTCTTGAATCCGATTGCAACTCTCACCGGTTTTGCTTCTCCATTTGGTTTATCGCCTTGATTCTCACTGATGTATCTTGTATTGAACTCTCTTTGATTATTGAAAGGTTCTCATAGATTAAAGTGGATGTAGGCATAGCCGAACCACTATAAATCCTTTGGTGTTCTTCTTCTCTCTTTCTCTTTACCGTCTTGATGCATGATGCATTTTGTTTTTGCAATCGGTTTCAGATTTTACATTTTGGCATCGTGAGTCAGCTGAGGAGTCTTCTGGCTACAAGGTTTTCTCGTTTTTGCTTTTGACGTTTTGGTAAGACCATGGCGTGAGTTCGAGTTGGATAAATTTGATGGGAAAGGTGATTTTAGCCTCCGAAAAAGAAGATGAAAGCGCTTTCTCTGACAACAAAAGGTAGCTAGAGCTCTTGATGACCCAAGTATGTTACCTTTAACCATTATCGATGTTGAGAAATCTGAGATGGTTGAAATTGCTTATGATACCATTATTTTGAATTTGGTGATAATGTGCTTGAAGAGTCGATAATATAGAAAGTGTTCTTCGAACTATGGACTAAACTTGATGATTTATATATGTCCAAGTCACTCACTAATAAAATTTACTTAAAAGAGAGGCTGTTTGATTTCAGAATGGACATGTCAAAAGGATTAGAGGAAAACATTGATGAATTTAACAAGATTTGTTTGGATTTAACGAATTCTGGTGAAAAATTAGATGTTGAAAACCAGGCCGTAATTCTCCTGAACTCTTTACCTGATAAATATAAAGAAGTGAAAAATGCTATCAAATATGGTAGAGATTCTCTATCATTAGAAGTAGTATTAAATTCACTTCGTTCTAAAGAGTTAAAAATGAAAATTGAGAAGAAAGAATCTGAAGCTTTGTTTGCCAAGACCAATAGTAACAAATATTCAAAAGCTAGTAGTAGCAAATCATCCAAATCTAAACAAAATAACAAAACTAATCAGAGAGGGAATCAGAAGATAATTTGTAACTATTGTAAAAAGGAAGGGCATATGAAATTTGACTGCCCTATTTTGAAGAAAAAGGGAAAATTACCCGTTAGAAAGGAAAACAGAGAAAATACCAATGCAAATGCTAATGTTTTAGAGGGATATGAGTCAGCCGAAGTCCTCATGGTTAGTTCTTTTCATATTGATTTGAATGAATGGATAAGAGATTCTGGTTGCACCTTTCATATGTCACCTCATAAACATTATTTTTATCATCTGAATGAGTTTGATGGTGGTAGAGTCATTATGGGCAATGATCAACACTGTGAAGTTAAAGGAATTGGGTCAGTAAAACTAAGCATGGATGATGGAACTACTAAAATACTTTCCTCGCTTAGATATGTACCGAGATTAAAGAGGAATTTAATCTCTTTAGGTACACTTGATAATCTTGGTTGTAAATCTGAGATCTGAAAAGGGTATTTTATTAGTTTGTAAAGACAACTCTGTTAAACTGACTGGAAAATTGAAAAATGGTTTGTATGTGCTTCAAGGAAATGCAGTGGTTGGTGATTTAAATGTGACTGTAGATGTTGCTATAGATACTAAGTTGTGGCATGATAGGCTTGCTCATATTAGTCATAGAGGTCTTAATCATTTGCATCAACAAGGATTATTAGGTAAACACAAATTTTCAGAACTTACATTTTGTGAACATTGTGTTTTATCTAAGTCCACTAGGCAAAGTTTTAAGAAAGGATCTCTTAAATCGTGTTTATCTTGGAATACATTCATTCAGACTTGTAGGGGACCATCCAGGGTTCAAACACATGGTGGGGCTAGGTATTTTTTATCCTTAATTGATGATTATTCCAGAAAATTGTGGGTTTATTTGTTGAAATCTAAAGATGAACTCTTTCAAACTTTTCTTGAATGGAAAACCTACATTGAAAATCAAACTGGAAAGAAGATAAAAATACTTCGAACAGACAATGGGTTAGAGTTTCTTAATGAAAACTTTCACAACTTGTGTAAAAGGAGTGGTATTGAAAGGCATTTGGTATTCTCTGGGACACCACAACAAATGGGTTGGTGAAAGGTTCAATAGAACCATTCTTGAAAGCGGTTAGGTGTATGTTGTCCAATGCTAATCTTCCAAAACTTTTTGGGGTGAAGGCACATTAATCACCCACATACATAATCAATAAGTCCTTCTTCCTTGCCTTGAATTTTAAAACACCTCAAGAGTTATGGACCGGTAAGCCACCTAACTTAAGTCATATGAAAACCTTTGGGTGTGCTGCTTATGCACACATAAAACAGGGAAAATTAGATGCAAGAGCTAAAAGGTGTATTTTCCTTGGGTATCCTCATGGGATTAAAGGGTACCGTTTGTGGTCTCTTGAACTTGGGGACAGAAAAATATTTATTAGTAGAGATGTAAAATTTAATGAGACATTAATGCCTTGGAGAGACCTCGCTAGTCTTGATTTCAAGAAACTTGTAATAGAACTTTTGAAATTGAACTTCAAGTTAGTGAACAAGATCACATTGGATCTAGTTCTTGTAATAATTCTTCAGAACCTATTCAAAACACTTCTACTGATATTGTGAATGATCCCATTGAAAACACTCAATTAGACTCAGAGGGTGATAATTCCCAGCCTATTATCCTGGATCAAAATGAACAAAATCAAAATTATCAATTGGCACGAGATAGACAGAGAAGGATAATTAGGCCACCCTTTAGATATGATGAAGTTGATTTTGTAGGTTTTGCCCTAAATTGTTTTGAAACATAGCAACTTTCAGAACCTAAAACATACAATCAGGCCATAAAATCGAGTGATTCAATGCTTTGGAAAGAGGCTATGGATAGGGAAATGAACTCATTATTATGTAATCACACTTGGACACTTGTTGACAAACCAGTTGATCATAAGATTGTTGATTGTAGATGGTTGTTTAAAATCAAAGCTGGAATTACAAATCTCGATAAACCTAGATATAAGGCTAGGTTAGTTGCTAAAGGTTTCACGCAAGAAGAGGGCATTGATTATACAGAAGTTTTTTCTCCTGTTGTGCGACATTCATCCATTAGAGTTCTTTTGTCTATGGTTGTTCAATTTAACCTAGAATTGGAACAAATGGATGTAACTCTTCACGATTCTTGCATGGAACTTTAGAGGAAGAAATTTTTATGAAACAACCTCTGTGGATATGTTCAAGAAGGCAAAGAACATATGGTTTGCAAATTACATAAGTCCTTTTTATGGTTTAAAACAATCTTCAAGACAATGGAACAAATGTTTTGACTATTTCATAATCGCTTGAGTTTTGTTAAAAATTCTTATGATGCTTGCGTTTTTATAAGAAGGTTCTTGATAAGAAACACTTTGTCTTGCTACTTTTACGTGGATGACATCTTGATTGCATCTAACAGTGTTTCAAAATTCGGTGGATTAAAACCTTTTTGAGCGATAATTTTGAAATGAAAGATTTGGGGTTTGTAAAGAAAATTTTGGGAATGCAGATTGTCTAAAGATAGAGATAGAATTTGTTATGTATCTCTCAAGATGACTACTTGAAGAATGTTTTAAAAGATTTCATATGGACAATTGTAAATCATTAAGACACCTTTGGCTCAACATTTTAAATTATGCATTGCTCAATCCCTATTAAACTGATGAAGTTTACAAATGAAATCCATACCTTATGCCAATGTTGTCAAAGCTTAATGTATATCATGATTTCTATCATGATTTCTTATGCTCCAATGGCTGTAAAGCACATTTATAAGCTTATGGGTTAAGAGGATTTATAAGCAATATACAAGTGGTAAAGCACATTGGTAGGCATCTAAATGGGTGCTTAGATTTGTTAAAGGTACTTTAGCAAGAGGGTCTTATATACACAAAGTGTGATATTTCCGATGAGTTTATTCTGTTTTGTGGATTCGGATTATGTGCGATCTTGACAAACGAAGGTCTTTGGCAGTATGTTTGTATGTTTTTGGTAATGTTGTGAGTTGGAAGTCTTCTTTCTGATCTGCAAGTAGCTTTGTCTTCAATCGAAATTTGAATACATCGCTTTAATCCGATGTGAAGGAAGTCGTCTGGTTGAAAAGGTTTGATATCCAAATGTGTTCTTTGAGTTGTTCGGTGAAGTTATATTGTGACATGTACCAAAGTGCACTTGCATTTTCAAGAAATCCAACTTTTCATAATAGAACCAAGCATATAGATGTGCGGTTTCATTATGTTGGGATGCTATTCATGATCACAAAGTGGGATTTACTAAAGGTTAGTACCTTAAATAATCCTGCTTGATATGTTGACTAAATCACTTGCTTACGATGATTTATGTTATTGTGTGATTTGCTAAAGCTTGAAATTGGTTGATCATGTTTTTTGTGCATTACTATCTTCTTTGAAGTTTTCTTTTCTGTTTTCGCGCTGAGAGTTTTGTTTAATGCTTTTCGAGAAATCAAGAGTGATTTGTTTATTTATTTTTGACTCACACTATATTTTGTTTTTCATTAACTATTGTTGGTTCATTAACTATGGTTGTGCTTTATTTTAACCCTTGGTTAAAATGCCTTTTAATGAGATGACATTAGGGTTTTTGGAATGCACTGGCCCTTTTCATTCGATTTCTTTGTGAGAAAGGGTTGGAGGTCGATAACTTGAGAGCATTCTTCGATACACTTCTTCATAATCGATTGCAGCAGCTTTTTGGTTTATTGCTTGATTCTCACGGTGATGTATCTTGTATTTATTTTGGATTTTATAAATCCTTTGGTGTTTTTTCTCTCTTTCTCTTTACTGTCTTGATGCATGTTTGTTTTTGGGTAATCAGTTTCGCATTTTACAGAAATTAAATGGGAAATTTCACACACTCATAATCCACAGTTTTTTTTTTTTTTTTTTTTTGTTACAGAAGTTACAGCAGACAAAAACTCAAATATTTTTTTTCCATCAATAATTTCGTAAATTTAAAAGAAATATATTTATGCCACATCAATATGAAAACAATTTTTAAAAAATATCCGATCAACACCATACAAAATTAACAAATGGGCCAAAAGTGTTAACGATATGGACCAAATAAAGTAATTTTATAAAATTTAAGATAAAATATTGAATTGCAAACTCAAAGACATAAATGTAGTCAAACTCAAACTTGAGGGACTAGTTTTTTGCAAAAACATTTTATCACAATAATCTAAAATAAAAGAAAAAGAAAAAAGAAAAGAAATCCAGAAATCTAACGGGCCGAGCCCGAAATCACAAAAAAAAAAAAAAAGCTGAGCCCAAATGAATTAAGCATGAACTAATATAAAATGCTGCGGAAGCCTAGCCCTAGGGTTACTCTTTCTCGTTCTCACGATCATCTGCACTTGCTCAAGCATGGCGACGGCTAAGACTGTGAAAGACGTCTCTCCTCACGAATTCGTAAAAGCCTATGCGGCACATCTTAAGAGATCTGGAAAGGTATTGATTTTTCATCTCTACTCGGCCTTTGTTGATTTGGTGGCTTACAGAAGTTGAATGTGGATTAAAGAGAGTATTCTAGGATGTAGATTTTGATCATCGGCTAGGTTCGTTTCTGTAATAGGCTGGTTGTTTGGAGCTTTTAGGGTTTTGCTTGATCCTTCTTTGTATGTGTTAGAGCCTTTAATGTGCTTCTCATTTATTAGTTACTTTTTTAATTCGTTTGGTAAAGATTTCGTTGCTATTAGTCTGGTTGGTTGCGTTAATGCACACGCTTTGAATATCTCTGTTCTGGTTATCTGTATTTTCTTTTGTTCTTAAATGCCTTCGAGCGTTTTTGGGATCTAACTAATTTTGTGGACATGTTCTTCGTTTAAACAATTTAGGAATCTTCCTAGTTTTGTTACATGATTTTAATTCCAATCCTATAAACTGTTGACATTCTCTTCCTGATATGTTATAACTTTGTACATTATATGCTCCTTGTTCGTTAATAAATCGACTTGCTTATTCAATCATTGCCAAGCAGGTTGAACTTCCCCCATGGACGGATATTGTTAAAACTGCAAGATTCAAAGAGCTTGCTCCTTATGATGTAGATTGGTATTTTGTGAGAGCTGGTCAGTCCCCTCTTTTCGTCCATTTGTTTTCCATGTATTCACTTGCAACAAAATCTACTAATATGAATTGCTGCTATTATGTGTGTAATTTTTTCTGCCCCCATTGTCTCATGATTACTTTTTCAAACTTATATAGCCTCCATGGCTAGGAAAATCTATTTGAGGGGAGGTCTCGGTGTGGGGGCTTTTAAGAGGATTTATGGTGGAAGCAAGAGGAATGGAAGTCGCCCTCCACACTTTTGTGAAAGCAGTGGTGCTATTGCCCGTCACATTTTACAACAGTTGCAGGAAATGAACATTGTTGATGTTGATCCCAAGGGGTAAGTACAAAATTTCTTATGGGTTTAGCCATTACAACCGATGTTCCAAGTTTAATGTCAATCGATTGTATTGATGCAACTGGCTTTGTTTTTTTGCACCGATTTATATCATTTGAGCTGAAGTTATAATTTAATCCAATTTTGGATAGTGTTGATTGATGTATTTTTCTCTCCGGATGTGTTTGCAGTGGCAGGAGAATCACCTCAAGCGGTCGGCGGGATCTTGACCAAGTTGCTGGCCGGATTGTTGTTGCCCCTTGATTGGTGAATAGAGATTTGTGTGTTTGCTGATGAGATACCACCGTGAAAATTTTGGAGTAAGCTGTTGAAAGATATTCAGATGAAGATAAGCTTACTCTTGTTTTCATGGGATGGTTTAAAGTTTATTTTCGTTTCCTTGGTCAATATTTATGGGTTATTAGGATGAATATGTTTTCAATACTATCAACAGTAGCGTGGAGATGCTTAGCAACAGACTTTTTGTAGTAATTTTTGAGATAGCATATCATAGAGTTTGTCCAATTGAATCTTTTCCACTTTTCGTAATTATATGCTTAGATTCGTGTTTGCTGATCAAAAATGAAACTTCTGCATTTGTGATATTATCAAACCTTCAATTTGCATAATCATTTTGAACTTTTAAGTAGTTGTTTAGAAGTAGTAGGTGAGTTATAATAATATGGTGTTATAATAGTTTGGGTTGTTATAGTATGTGAAATTATATAATATTAATTAAAATGAAGAGTTATAGTTAGAAGTTATAATAATATGTGTTTGGGGCGTAGAGTAGTCTACCTGTTATAATAACATGTTATTATAACCCGTGACCCAAACAACCCTTAAAGGGTGTAATATGTCATTAAATCTTCCATTTGTGTATGTGGATCTTCAAATTTCCAACTTTCTGTTTAATATGTTCTTATAATATTTGATATTTTTAAAAATGAATTGATTTATCAGGTATATAACTGAGATTTTAAGATTTTGAACTTTTAATTTTGGGTCTAATTCTGTCTGGTTCCATTTCATGTTTTGGATGGGTGAAATAATTGCATCTGAAACTAAACTTAGAATAATTTTGTCTGAGGCTTGAATCAATAACAACATAATTGTGATTAATTTTGTATTGTTCTTTTTTAAGATTTTCTTGAAATGTTTTGTTGTCATCTAATTTAAGAAAATATATCCAAAGTGTCCAGTTTAAAATCTCACGAACTCAAAAGTTCAAGACAATATAAAATCAAGCTGGATGTGCGAATTTGAATGTGATATTTTAGATTAGTTTGATGAAAAAAGTATCCTTTTCTTAACAATGGAGAGAAAGATGTATAACATAGGATATAAATTTACTTAATTCACAAGAAAGCACCAATTGTCAAAATTATTTTAATTTTGTTTTAGGCATGGTATTAAATTTTTGTCATAGAATATGACGAAATATTAAAGAAAATAAAAATAAAATGTAACATAATTGTGAATATAATATTATAACAATTATTTTAATTCATTTAAAAAGTGTAGAAGGTTTATTTTCTAATTTTAGTAGATTTTTATATTTTTTTCAAAAATATCCGATCTCAATATTTCTATCGTGACATTTTAAACTTTGGTTTTAGGTTATATTTTTTTAATTTTTAAGTAGGAGGGAAATTAAAAACAAAAACAAAAAAAAAATCTTTTATTTCTTGCTTGTCCAATTGCAATAAGTCCCATTTGAGATGAATGTTCAACTTTTTTTTTTTTTGAGTACATTAACGATTGGGGGTGGGGAGATTCGAACTCATGATCTCTTGGTCATGAGTCATACTTGATGTCAGTTGAAATATGCTCTTGTTGGCAGGAATGTTCAGCTATTAGGTAAAACTTAATATATTAAGTTAATTTTAAATGATTAATGCTTCACAGTAATTTTGAACATGACAAATGTGATTTTAACTATTTCAAAATTACTTCTAAATACCTAATCCAATGATGAGCCTCAATTACTAGTTTTTTGCATCTTCCCATAGCCACATGTTTCATGGTTATTCTGCAATAAACTAAACCGACTAGATTCAATAACAAGAACTATAAAATTAAATAAAATTGAATAAAAAAGTATACTTGAAGAATTGGTGTGTCAACAACAATTACAACCCGAACTACTACCCGTGCAATTTGAGTAGTCTCAACAGGTGCCCAAGCAATTTCAGCTGCTGAGACTACTCCGATTGCGTGGGTAGCTCTTAAATTCAATTCAAGATTCATTTCTCTTAAATTCAATTCAAGATTCATTAATAACAATGACAAATGAATAATATCAATGAAAGAAGGATGTTGATCATAAACCAAAAGAATAAGGCAACAAAATAGATCTGAAAATTTACAAAATTTTTATATTTGCAATTTGTGTGATATATTTATAAATACAACAATCAATTTTACCATCCATTACAATTGTACTATAAAATATAAAAGTTTTTGCTTGGACTTATCCCATGGATTTTTGTCCTTCGCATAGAAGAACCCTTGGCTTTCCTATGGAACTCTATTTTGAATGGAAAAAAAAACGTAACTCTATCTACTTTTATGGCTGTCTTAAAAAAAAAAAAAATACTTTTATGGTTTTGAACTTTATCAAGGCTCTAATGTCTTTATAAGTTTTTTATTTGTGTCCAAGAGCCCTTCAAACGGAAATTAATATAGTTTTGGATTTCCAACTTTCTCCTTAATGTCAACTTTAATATATTCTTATAATATTTGATATTTTTAAAAAGTAATTGGTTTATTCGATATATGATTGAATTTAAGCTTCCAAACTTCTAATACAACTAAATCTTAATAAAACTAATATGAGAGGGCTGATAATAATGCACAATATCATCTCTATAAGCAAGCAACTATAATTGGTTGCCTCATTTGTCATATTATATCAGCTTTGATAAAGAATACATCAGAAACATTAGGCCAACAAAATTAAAAGAGAGAGACAGAGAACACTTGAGATAGAACAATATGCTTATTCTTCAGAGAAAAAGGGGAGGAACTATGTCACAAAATTTGAACAGACAAATTGTTTCTTTCTACAAGCTTTCTTGTTCTTCATGGTTGGAAGGTGTTGGTATAATGGCTCATATCATTCCAGGACAAGCAGGACTTGATCTTCTTCTGCTGTGGGATATGGAACTTTGGTTCTCTAGGTATAGTTGGAAGCTTTGCTGACCTTTAAAAGAAAACAGCATTAAAAAACCAATATCATTTACAAAACCCCTCAATTCTCTCAAAAGAAATTGAAATTGAAATGACAACTTCTGTTCTGTACCTTCTAGGGATGAAGGGCCTATCAAAGTAAGGCATTGGTTGTGCCTTTGGAACCAATTCCTTTCTCAATCTCCTTAGTTCTTCCTCCTCAGCCATCTGTTAGGTTGAAAAAACCACTCCCATTGATGTGTGAGATGAAAAAAAACAAAGGAACCAATATATATATATATGTAAATTGATAGCTATTTCATCCTTTTCTACCTTCTGCTGTTTCTCTCTTTCCATCTTGTATTGCTCAATCAGAGTCAACTTTTCTGCTACCTTCGTTAGCAAAAGCAAACATGGATTTAAGTTTTTGGGTTTGGGCCATATCCATAATACTTTTTACAATTATTAACAGAAGGAGGATTTCTTTTGTTTTGAAAAGATGAGATCAGAAATCCACCTGATGATCAAACCCAGCGCGCTCTACTGCCCTTACATCACTGTGCAGAACCAGTTCCATTGGCCTTGTATTTTCCTTCACAGGAGGTTTTACAAGGCACTGCAAATGGAAATTTATACTTATTTTTAAGAACAAGTGGAATTAAAGAGATGGAGTTCAGTTCAACACATAAAAAAAGACTTATATGGAATTAGGAAATTGGAGATAAAGCTTTACCTCTGGTTCATCAGTTGTCCATGGAAGACCTTGAGCAATTGGTATTCTGTGTCTCTCCTCCTCTATCATGGTCTCTTGTACCCTCTTCAGAAATTCTTCTTCCTTCTCCTTTCCTCTTTGCTACAAATTTAAAAGAAACAAAGAAGCAAACGTTTTGAGAATTTGTTCATTAAGCTTAAGTTTTTATGGTATATTTTCATTTTGCTTACCTCTGTTCTGAGTTTGAATGGCTTTTGCCTAGTGACTTTCAGCTGCTTTTTCTTCCATCTACTTCCACCTATTGTGCCAGCCGATTCAGTGCTCTGTAAATCAAAACAATCATTAGAATTACCACTCAGTTAACTCAACAGTTCATTGACGATTATCTTCTCACGGACCCATCTTCACTTACATTTCTTCTGCTTCTTCTACCACCATTGGAAGTTCTACTTGAAATGCTGAAGTTTGAAAGAGAGCACCAAGAGTTAGTCCATAAGAACACATAGGATTCATTATCTTCACATATGCACCAATGTGGTAAAAGTAACTAAGCTACCAACCTTCCACGAGAACCGTCCCAAGAAGACAAAACCGAAGCTCGAGGATCCAAACCAAGATTTTCCGATGTCAAAAACAGCTCTGACGGGCAAAACGAAGAAGACGAAGCCTGCATCTCGGAAACCTTTGGAGGAGGTAATCCTGGCAATGCCCATTTCATCACCTTGCTCTTCTCTTCCATGGGCTTCTCTTGGGTTTCTAATTGCTTCTCCTCATTCTCATCGGTCTCTTGTGAAACCTGTATAGTTCTGAGTTTCTCAAACGCCATAACTAAATGCTTTACTTTCCCAGATCCTGTTTCTGGAACACTATTCCTTGCTGTTTCCAGCAGCCTTTCCCTTCGCCTCTTGATCATCGAACTACTCACTTGTTCAGGCGATTCACTCTCTCCATTAACATCACGATTCTCTGGTTCAGCCCTTTCTTCAATTTGAAGGTCTTGAATCATCAATTTCCTCTCCATTTCTTCTTCAAGTTCAATCTCAGCCCTAATCGTCCCATTAAACTGCTCCGATTCATCAATCTCCCCAATTCCACCGCTCTGGTTCTTGAAAAAATCCTCCTGAGAAGCCCTCAGAGTCTCGTACGCCACACACAGGCACTTCTTCGCATCACTCCCGATTTTAACTTCACACTTACAATCAGTCTTAGATTTCCCAGATTTCTCCTTCTTCGAATTCTTCTTCGCCACCACGAACTTCCTTTCCCTGATCTTGTACTTTGGAGAGCTCAAAACCGCACTAGGGTTTTTTGCGGCCGATTTCTGAGCCGCCTTTGCAGATTTGATCGAAGGAGAAGATTTCGAGAGCTTTGGAACTGGGCTAATCGAATCGTTGAAATTCGGATTAGTATTCTCGGAATTCCTCGAAACTTCTTGAATCGTCTTCGATCTAGATCCACTTGAATCTTTCACCGGAGTCACCGTTCCACCGTTCTTGCCGATCGAACCCATTTTCCTGAAACTATAATACAGATCAAAAAATGGGTAAAAGAATTTACCGCCGGAAGGGGGGGGGGTGGAGTTGGGTTCGATTCGATTGTTTTCAGAATCGAAAAGGAATTGAATCGAAAGGATATATTCGAGAAGAAGAGGAAAAATGGAACGTTGAGCACAAAACGCTCTGTGTAACGGCTAGTATTTGTGGGCCGTCTGATCGAAAAATTTGAAATTGTGTTCGGCTCCCAGACCGTTGGATTAACCCCTAGTGGAGCTTGGTTTCGATGGATTTAACTTACACCACTAGCAACCGTTGTGGCTGGGCTACTTGGGAGAAAAGAGGCCCAAAGATGGTATGTTATTACGGTTTTGCCCATAACTATACAAAATTGTCCTTTATTAATTTTCTCAATATTATAATTTAAGTTAAATTTTAAGTTTGATCTCCCAACTTCAAAAAAAAAATTATGACAAATTTGCATGGAAGACTCTTTTTTACTTGGATTGACGTGATTTGACTCATGTTCTGAAATTAATGAAATATGACCCTTTTTATATTGTGCACTCCGTCTAAATAACCGTAAGTGCATCGTACTCTACCTCTAGTTCTCTCGCTCTCATTCAAGATTCGTTTTCGCTCTTGATAGTAATGAGGTTTATCGAAATTTTGGAGAAAAGAAAAAAAGAAAAAATTGCATTATAGTTCTCGTTGTCTCACTCTCGCTCTATTTCTGCTACTCTTCTCTTCTCTGACTTTTTTTCTTGTCTTTTTTTCTCTCTCTATATTTTCAGCCACTCATTTGAGCGAGAGCGAGAGCGAGACAACAAGAGAAAACGTGTTTCCACGTACGAGAGCGTGAACAAGAAACACCATTTCATAATACCCTTATGAGTAATTTTGCGCGCATTGTCACACTCAGAATGAATCATATTTCATTATTTTCAAAATGCAGGTCATCAGTCATTAAAACGCGTAAAAATAGGTTATCCATATGAACATCCCAAAAATTATAGCAAGTCCTTGAATTTCTATGATAATTTTTTGTTTAATAAAATCATTTTGTTGGTTATTTTTTTACAGCCCTGCCATTAATTCTTTTGGAACTTATAAAATACTTTGTGCATTATTTAAGGATCATGTAGCAAGTTCATTCTAGATATGATAGTCACGTAAGCAGTGCATTAAATTCATAGGGGTTGTTTGGGTCGTTAAGTGAGTTATAATCATAGAGGGTTATAATAGTCTATGGGTTATTATAGTCTGTGAAACATATAATATTATTTAAAATGCAGAGTAGTATAGTCTGAGGTTATAATAGTCTGTGTTTGGGGTGAAGAAAGTATTTCACAGGTCATTATAACACGGGTTATAATAACCAGTGGACCAAACAAGTCCATAAAGTTAATAAAAAATTTATTTAATAACTTCAAAGTTAATGATAAAAATTTGTTTGACGCAAAATTAAAATGTAGAAATCTACTTAAAAAAACACCCTTTAAAGTATAAACACTAAATATATATCGGGATAAAAGTTTAAAAGTTAAAAGAATCTTTTTTAAAGTAGCACAAGATAGGTACAATTTTAAAAGTTCTAATATTTGTGTTTGGAGTGCTATGAACCTATTAGTTAGAATTTTGGCATCAACATTTAGTAATCAGAAAATATGAAAAAGATTGTAAAATTTTTAAAAATACGGAGTTTGGTTTAGGTTGGTCCTAAAAAAAACTATTCAATCCAATTCAACTCAACCTGTATACACCCCTAGTAGAAAATAAAGAATGAGTGATGTCAGTCAAATATGAGAAAATGAAGTAAAACACTAGGCCAATTAATGTTGAAAAATTTGGAGGAATTGGGAACATTCTACTCTTGAAGCGGTCAAATTTTACATTTAAATTTTTACCTACTTACTAATTATTATGACAATGTGTAAGCTTACCATGAACCAATTCTAACCTTCATAAAGAAATGCAAATCGGTTCCTTCATGTCCAAGTTTTGTTTAATTCACACTATATAAGTTCACATCATTCACCATCTTCTTTACAAGTGCCATCTGAATGTTTCACAATTATCGGGTTCGATTGTGTGGGCTTCTAACCCAAATGAGGGTACCTCACAACCATTTTTACTTTGAATGAAATTTATGATATGAGTAATTATACGGTACACAATTAACAAATATATATTTGGTATTTTATTTGTATATACAATGAATATTAATAATTTACCCCCACATATACTTCATATGAAGTATATGATCAATTAAATATATTTTTATAAGCAATAATTTTGTTCATCTACACATGTTGCTAGTCTTACAAAATAAAATAAGAGTCAAATATTACAACATGCCATCCTCAAGAAACGTACTAATATCTAGATGGGTCATTTCAGAGTTTAGAGACCTAGGAATAATCCATAGTCTCATTACTAGCTTTCACAAGATCATATATAAGGTATTGTACTTTGACAATTAAGGAAGTTGTTGCCTCTAGAATTTCCCTAAAGAGTTTTTGTCAAACCCTAATGATTTTGAATTGAGCAAGTAAAGTCAAACCTAATTGACGTTTGCAGGCAGGGGAGATAGATCCCCAAAATTTTGAATTTAATATCATATAGTATATAATGTTGATTTTTAAAAAATAACAATATATAGCAATATCATATATAATACACCTAAGATCAATGAAACCATCTTTTGTCCTAACGGTTTGTTGGCCAACTATATCTTTATATGCTTAACGAGATTTGTGGTTTGTATTCCTACGATTTCAATTGTACTAAATTTTTTTGAGAAAAATACATTTTTGGTCCCTCAATTTGCAGGTGAGTTTCTATTGATTCCCTAAGTTTCAAAATCAAACCATCAAGACCCTGAATTTAGTAAAATAATTCAATTGAGTCTTGAACGTTAACCACCATTAAATGACTACCAGAATGTTGACGTGACAGTTTTTAATATTAAAATAATAATTTTTAAATAAAAATATTATTATTATAATAATAAAAATAAAAAATTAAGAAGAAAAAAAATTCTCTTCCCTCCCTCCTTCCCTTTCCCTTTCCCCTTCCTGTCGAGCAAACCCTCTTCCATTTTCTTTTCTTCTTCCTCATCCTCTTCTTCTTCTCCACCGCCAATAAAAATCCCATCAAATCAATCCATTTTTCTTTTAAAAATTCAACCAACAAACCATAGATTTGAGAAAATCTCCATTATTCCTCTTCAATGGCTATGGCTTCCACCTTTAAGCATTCCTTCTTCCTCCTCCTCATCTTCACCCTCTCTTCTGTCCAAATCGAACCAGAGTCAACAAATTCTTCGACAAAGACACAAATTCCTCCGTCCGATCTTCCACTGGCCCAAATCCCTTTTCCCCTTTCCCTCCTCCTCCTTGTTGAGGATCTCACATTGGAAAAGTAGAGAGAAACCTCACAATATATATGATATATGGGCTACTCCTCTCGCCAATTGGTTTTGAGATGGAACCCCATATATTCTAATATGGTATCAGAGCCCATTAAACCCAAACGGGTATTGGGTCCAAAAATTGAAATTGAGATCCCATCCAAGAATGGTGAACCCAAAGAGGTACTATCTTGAGAGGGCATGTTGAGGATCCCACATTGGAAAAGTGGAGAGAACCCTCACAATATATATGATATATGGGCTACTCCTCTCATTACCAATTGGTTTTGAGATGAAACTCCATATATTCTAATACTCCTCTATGGGCTACTCCTCTCATTACCAATTGGTTTTGAGATGAAACCCCATATATTCTAATACTCCTCGAAACTGAGGGACTAAAAATGTATTTTTCCCAAATTTTTTTTAGTCATCCATTAACAAGTTAAAGATCTATTAAAAGGATATAAAAGAATTATAAAAAATATTTAAAAACGATTTTCTCAAAATTATTAAAAACAAAAGTGAAGTTTGCAAAAATGCAAAATTACTTTTTGGTGTGTTTTCTGGTCAATCACCAAAGTCGAAGCCCCTTTCTCAACTTTCTTACACATCCCAAATCCACCGAAGTGGCTTACTCTTCTTCTTCTTCGCCTTAACGCCACCATTTTCACCTAAAACCCCAAACCCTCCAAGAATTTCCTTCCACTTCACTAACCAAGCTTCAAGCTTGAAGCCTCTAATGGCCTCTCATCACCATCCTCATCAATCCCACCTCCACCCGACCCATCTTCCCACCGCCTGTTGCTGCGGCGATTTCCCCACTCCTTGCTTCCAAACCCACCACCTTTCTCCTCCGCCGCCGTCGTCTCCTTCCGACCCCCTTCTTCAAGCTCTTTCTTCTCAAATCCTTCAATCGGCTCACTTCTCTCAGTACCCAACTCTTCGTACCCAGAAATTTCAATCGCATTACCAATTTCAACCCCTCACTTCCCAAAATCAGAAGCGCCTTCGTGAGCAAGAACTTCCCCCAGTCCTCCACCATTCTACTGTCTCCTCTCTTCTTTCTCGCATCGAAGCCCTCGAATCCTCTCTCCATCGAGTTTCTGGTGCTCATGTTCCTCCCCAATCTCTCCGACACGTTGCTGCCACTACAATCCAGACCCATTTTCGAGCGTTCCTTGTTCGTAGATCGAGAGCACTTAGAGAGCTTAAAGATCTCGCCATCATCAAGTCTAGATTTGAATCTCTCCAGTCGTCGCTCTGTAATGGATTCTGCTTCGATCGTAACGCCATTTCTCTCGAAATAATGGATTTTCTTCTCTATCTGGATTCCATTCAGGTAATAGAAGTTTGATGGCTGCCGCTTTCGTCTCTCCACTTTATTTTAATGTATTTTCCTTTGATCTTCTTCTCAGGGTAATGACCCAATCGTCAAAGATAGCAAGAAGTCCCTTAGCAGAGATTTGGTTCAGTTTTTGGATCGGATTGAGAACTTTGCTGTGAAGAGGAACGGGCTTCCACTTAAGGCAATGAAAAATTTGAGGTTAGGTCAAAATGTTATTAAATCTAGGATTTCTAATACTAAGCTTAAAAGCTCTGGGAATCAGAAAGAGACTATTGAGAAATTAAAGAGCAGAGTTGAAAAGATTTGTGCGCGATCGAGAATTTTCGAGAATGATGGGAAAGATTTGGATCTTAAAAGGTTCCACCCTGTTGGTGATGATGATGATGAGGAGGAGGAGGATGAATCCCCTAGAGTTCTTATCAAAGACAATGATCAAACCCAAAATCAAAATCTTGCAAAAGACCATCAAATTCAACCTAGAGTGAAGAAAAGTGTTAGATTTGCAGAGAATGAAAGCTTATCTAGGGTTTTAGGCAGCAACAGTCCACATGAAGATTATGGTGTTTTGGATGAAAGGGATTCAGGCGATGAGCTTGTGGAGGATATTTACAATGAAGCAGTGGAGATTAAGGAGTTTTCTGAGGTAGCTGAGGATGATGAAGAAGAAGCTCATGGAGATGGTGGATCTTCAGAGATCAGTGATGGAGAAAGAAACCCTAGAAGGAAGATGAACAGTGGCAATGGAGGTCCTGCATTCTCTGCTCCATTGCCTTTGAAGATGGAGAATAAAGCTGATTTGATGAAGAACAGAAAGTCTCTGAAAATCTTGGGATGAGTATGTATGTATTCTTTTAACCAATTGTTAGCTTTCTTTAGATTTGGAAATCTTTATTGGCTATGGCATCTGGTTTCTTCAATGTTCAAGAATGTGATTCTCTGTTTTGTTTTGATCTCAAATACAAGAGGCTTATTTAAGCTTCCTTCTTTGAAGAAGGTGTGATATTGTAAACTGATGATTCTCTTGGCCTTGGCCACTAACTTACTTGCCTGTGTTTCTGTAAATGAAGCCTTTCATTTGTTTCAGTCTTTTTCTTTATCATTTCCATTTGCCATTGGAATCAATTCCTCTCAAGGCTATTCTCATTTGTCTGAAATCTAAGCATTGAAATTTCATTTGGTCAACAACACGGTGGGATCCACGATCCTGTATTTAAAGGGGTAAGCTAAAAAAAGTGTTATGAAGTCATGGGTTCAAACTAGAGTGCCTTGTGTATTGAATTTTCATACTCGTACCCACCCATTGTTATGTTAGTGGTAAAAAATATCAGGTAAATAATAAAAAAGGCTTAAGTGAATGTGTTCAAGTCATGACAACGATCTATCTAAGATTTAATATCCTACGAGTTACCTTGATAACTAAATGTAGTAGAGGTAGATGATCCTCTCGTGAGGATAGCCGAGGTGCACACCACAAGCTAGTCAAGCACTCACAAATATAAAAAGAAAAAAAATATACTCATTCCTGAAATTGGGGGCAGAGCAAAGAAAGGGTGTGTTTGGCCCATGGGTTTGGCATCCAAATCTAAACCCATGTTTGGACCAAGGTGTTCCAAATCCTTGGTTTTGAAACTCATTCCCATGGGTTACAACAATACAACCCCATGGGTTACAATAGTGTAATCTCATGGAATTTGTTCCATGTTTTTCTCATCCATTTGTCGACTACTTCGATAATTCCGATAAAAACTCCGGCGACCACCGACGACCATCGATAATGACAACTCAGTAAAAACTCCAAATGACCATCGACAATGATAACTCCGATAAAAACTCCGACGGCCGTCATGAGTGACCACTTTGGCAACAACTCGACGACCACTCAACAACCACCGACAATGACAACTCCGACGACCGTATCGACGACCACTTTAGCAACAACTCCGGTGACCACTTTGGCAACAACTCCGACGACCGTACAGGCGACCACTTTGGTAAAAACTCCGGCGACCACCGACGACCATCGATAACGACAACTCCGGTAAAAACTCCAGCGACCATCGACAACGATAACTCCGATAAAAACTCCGACGACCGTACAGGCGACCACTTTGGCAACAACTCCGACGACCACTCAACAACCACCGACAATGACAACTCCGACGACCGTATCGGCGACCACTTTGGCAACAACTCCAGCGACAAATCCGGCGACAACTCCGAGCAACCATCCGACACCATCGACAACGACAACTCCGACGACCACACCACGACTACCGCTGATCATGACTGCCTCCGAAAAACACTTGATTTTCCATTTCCTCTTCAATTTTTCGTTTTTCATTTTCGGTGACCGCTTCGACAATAACTCCGATGACAACTCCAAGCGACCACCCGACAACGATAACTACAACTACAACGATCACATCAGGGACTCAACCACCGTTGACGGTTACCTCTTGCGACCACTTGGTTTCCCATTTCCTCTTTCATTTGTCGTTACCATTTTTCAACCACCACTTCGACAACAACTCTAGTGACAACTCCGACGACTACAGACAACGACAACTCTGACGACCACATCGGCGACTAGCCACCACTGATGGTTGCCTCAACGACCTTTTCAACAACAACTTCGTCGACCGATGACCACCAACAACAAAAAATCCAACGACCACCTCGACAATCCCACCACCTCATCAACTTGACCACTCCAACAATCCGACAATCTAGTCAATTTTTTAGAAGGTTAAAATAAAACTAAAAAATGGCTAATAAACATTTTTTATGCTATTCTCAACACGTTTGAATTTTGTGAAATTTTTATTTAAAAAAAAATAAAAACAACTTGGTATTTTTTTTTTTAATGTACACTCAAATGGCTCAATTTTGCAATTTCTTTTTTACAAGTTAGAAAAAATGAAATAATTTTTTTTTCTTTCGCACAAAGGCTCTTTATGTTCTTTTGTTTCATGTTAGTTGCAACACTTTTGGACGATGTATTTGTATGTGTAAACTCGTGGTAGGGGTGTTCAAAAAACTACCTAAATTGAAAGCGATCCAGGTTAGACATTAACTTCTACAATTCACATAAGATCAATTACAAAAATTTGAAAGGAATAAAATAGCTAAAAGAAAAAAAGTGAAACAAAATCAGACTCAAACCTAGAGTTGAAAACCGCACCCAAGACACAACTCTCTCGATTCTCGAGCTTTGAACACTGCACTCAAACACAGTTTCGATTCTCGAGCTTCGAACACTGCACCCCAAACACGCTTTTCGATTCCCGAGCTTCAAAACCCTCGGACAAACCCTCCAGAAGCCTCGATTCCTGGATTCGATTCCGAACTCGCGCTAAAACAGCTTTCCAAAGGGTAGTTGTCTTTGTGCAACCTTCAAAGTCTGCTCTGTGTGTATACATTTTGAAGTTTATGGCATAGATGAAGTTTATACGTAAAATTTTGCCCCTTTGAAAAATTTCTGACTTTGCCCTCACTTGAAAAATGGTAGTTGTCTTTTTACTTTAAGCCTAAACAATTCTGTAGCATCATTTGAATTCAGTCTTTGATGGGAATGGATTAATGGATGAATGGAAGCTACTGTAAGCTATACAAATGGAGGTACTGACGTAAATTGATGAAAAGTGGTTCAACGTCAACGAATATTCGTCTAGAAATCATGATAAGTTGACGTAGCGGTTAATAGGCCTTGAAAGAATAAGAAGGGAAAGTAGGCACGGTTGATTGATAATTAGTTTGACATAACTTAGTATCAAATCGAAAACTAGGGATGATATCGATTTGGTTTTCATCAATTTTAGGTCAAATCGATAATTGAATCGATCCGAAAGGACAAAACTATCGATTCAGCTGTCTATTGGTTTGGTTCCTCCTCGGTTCGTTTTTTTTTTTAATTATTTTTTTTATAATTTAATTTCTTGATTTTATCTCCTATTTTAATTTTTTTCACCATAATTTCTTAACGTTTCAATAAGAATTCATAGAGCTAACAATCTCATACCGTTATTTTAAAATTAATTGAAAGAAAATGGATGAAACAACACAAGAATGGATTGAGCAATTTGGAGTCTTTTTGAGGTGTGTATATAATATTTTTCGGTTTGGATCGGATTTAATGGTTTTTCAGAGAAAAACGGATCCAAACCAATATTTTTCAATTTTTTCAAAACAAAAATCGAGATGTCCAAAAAACCAAACTAGATTTTCGTTCGATTCGGTTGATGGATTTTCGGTTAAGACTATAACTCCAACCCAAGAACATACACACACAAAGCTTCTTGGTGCCCCTCTAACCAACGCACCAAATGAATATTATGAAAATCTAGATGAAAAATTACACAAATCTATAATTTGTAAGTTTGGAGGATGCATCTTTAACCCAAACTTACTTACCTTTGTTCATTTGATACCTTCCATCAGAAGGTTATAAATCTCAAAGAAAAAACACTAAAATAAGTCAAAAAAATAAATAAATCAATCAATCAGTCTTATAATATTACAAATAATACAGAAATGAAAATCTAGTTCACCTGAATATTTATTCCTACACCAAACCTAGTTCTTTTCTTTTATTACAGATTTCCAAAGATATTTATTTTATCTCATTTTCCGGGACACATGAATTTTAGATCAAACCCGATGCGTCGAAAAGAGGTCTCCGAGAGTCGACAGTGATGAAATTGAAAAAGAAGCAGTAGCCCCCAATAAAACCTCAATAAAAAAAAATTCAGAATCTCGGAAGTTAGTATGTTGAGCACTCGATTTGTCCGATCACTGGGTGAGAATCATTCACCAATTGTGGCCTAAACCCAATTGGAATCTGTTCGTTCTTGTTCATTGCGGTTTTGTGGGTGTCGGTGTTAATTGGTTGTCGGTCGATCGTTGATGCTTTTGAGATGGGAATTGATGGGCAGTAGTTTAAGATTGTTGGAGCTGGTTTCTCGAGCTACGAGATTCGATGGCTCTGTTTGGGTAGTGGTTATCTCAGGTAACAGCGGCGACCTGAAGAACAGGCTGCGAAGACGACGATGCGGCTTCATTTTTCGCCTAGCATGAGAAGCATCACGGTCTCGACCAGTAATGGGTTTATTGACTTTATGAAGATCAAGGTTGCCGCTCGTCACATTTCTTATCGAACCCTTTTCCACACTATTCTCTTCCTCGCTTTCTTGTTGCCCTTCGTTTTTATTCTCACTGCTGTCGTTACGCTTGAAGGTGTCAACAACTGCTCCTCTTTGGGTACTGTCAATGAACTTATTACCGTTTTAGTTTTGAAATTTGTCTTTCTGGTTCACGTTTATGTGTTAGTGATGTCCTTTAGATTGATTGTGATGGATATTATCTACTTTTGGGATGTGCAATTATGAAGGTTTATCTAATTTTCTTGTTTCCAACTTTTTTTTTCCTGTACCGATCAATCTGCATTATTGATTTCAATGAAGTTTCTCAGTGATGCAAATGACCATTAAATTCTGATGATTAGCTATCAGAACAAGAAAATTTGAACTCACTTGAGTACAGGAGGCTGTATTTGTACAAGCTACACAATCTATTATTCTTACTATGCTAGGTTTATCTAAAAAGAAGCCTAACTGATTAGGTGCAAGTATGAAGCTTTCAATTAAAACAGTAAATGACATTGAGCAATAGAAATGTGAGCATTTTAGACAAAATAGAAAACATATCACCGATTTAAAGGTTCCTAAATGGCATTACAATTATTCAATTCTATTAGCTATATGAATATGTGTCCTTAAATCCTTTCTTTTTGGTGCTAGATTGTTTGGGCAGGGCATGGGGACCTCGCCTTCTTGGTAGGGTTGACACTTCAGAGGTGATGACCTGATTCTTGTTTTGTTTTTCTTTTCATGGCTTTTTTGTTTTAGAGTATTTATTTTTTGGATTGTTTCAAATTCCATTTTTATTAGAAACGGAGCTTTATTATTGTAATTGGTGATTGTATGCAGAAGAGGTTGGTGAGTGACCTTTACAAGATCTTCAACCAAGTTAGCTCTGAGGAAATACCAGATGGTCTAAAGCTGCCAGATTCATTTACTCAGTTAGTTTCAGAAATGAAAGATAACCATTATGATGCAAAAACATTTGCTTTCATCCTAAGGGCCATGGTATGTGATTTTTATTAACTTATTTAACTTCTTGGTAAGGAGAAAAATGTCAATAGAGGCCCAAGGCTATTTATATTTTTATACACTGCGAAACCTCAAGTGATGAAAATTGTAATGGAACAAGTGGAATAAATTCGATCAAATCTGCCTAAATAAAGTTTATGTTAACGATAATCTCATCTCATAAAAGTTGATTATGGCCTATAGAATGTCATGTGTCTAACTCTAAGTAATCCTGGAAATATTTGTATCCTCACTTCTTCATCAAATATATGTGTAGGAAAAACAAATTATTTACCATATGCAATATGTTAACCAGTACTTCCACTTTTGGGAGGCAACAGTATGATAACTTTCTCCTTCCTTTGCTAAGCCCTCATATCAATTTGGCATGCACCCATCTCCTTTCTCTTTCTTGACATGTGTTTTACCCTTTCATGTTCGAGTAAAGTTGCATTTACTTCCAGATATGTATTCTATGCTCATTCCTAAATGAGTAAATTCTCAATTGTAATTAGCAACAACCTGAATTATGGTTTTTAATGTCCAACAACCTAAAATTTTTAAGCTGGAGGAGTTAGATGGAAGAAGAAGCCCTTGGATGGATGATATGCTTTGTTTTTTTAATATCCAAATTTGTTTGGAGTTGTGGAGGCAACATTTAAAACGATTAATGAAATGGGGGATTCAAATGTAACATGCTGGAGTATTACAACCAGAAGCGATTTGAAGGAAGAAGAGGTAGGGAGTTAAAGCTGGATTTCCTTGAAAAATCAAGGATTGAAGGAAGGGCCAGATGAAAGATTTTGGCAGCTGGAGCTAGGCAGTTTCTCAGTTAGATCTTTAGTTCTCAAACTGTTTGATAGTGGAAGTGTGTTGAGAAAAGGTCTCAGTTCAGTTCAGTTATTGGGACAGGAACCTGTCCAGAAAAGGTGATGGGATTTGTATGGATAGCTTGTCATGAGATTCATTATTCAATGAAGATGCTCTTCTTGAAACTTGAACCTGCCTCATTGTTCATGGTGTCTATAGGAGCATGAAGATATGGCTCGTTTATTCTTTTAATGATCTTTTAGCTGGAAGATGTGGAATTCTTTATTGCAAAATTTCGGGTTTTCTTGAGTTCTTTTATCATTATTTAAAAGAAAATGTGAAGTGATTACCTATGAAATCCCTTAATTTAGATTGAGTTCTTCTCTAACTTCCTCTCTCTGATTTCTTGGAAGGAGATGCCTTATATCCTCGCGACCTTCAAGATATGAAATAAATGGACTTCATGAAAAGAAACTGCTAGGACCATATAGCAACCTCCTCTGCTGTTAGAGGAGAGAGTTTAATGTCATGACCTGGAGCCCCATAGGAACAAAGTTCATGATGCTCTAATTTTTAGAATTTCTTCCAAAGAAAAAATCCAAGAATCTTGTTGAGAATAAATATGGAGGGTTGAGAAAACCAATTTAGTGAAATCAGAAATGCAGTACGAATACAAGAATGAACTCCTAGAACAAATTTCTTACGAGAGGAAAAGAATGAAAATCTCAGGTGATAAAATTCCATGGACAAGGATGGAACCCATTCTTAACAATCTTAGAATCCCAATCATTATTATGTACATCATATTTACTAGTGGGATTAGAAACCAACAAAAAAAAGGATTGTTGGAGAATCTCCATAGTTAATTACCTGAAAGAGCTTTATTTAGAAAATAAGGTTACAATTACCCAACCTCTCCCATGATTTAGAATTTATTCCAATCAACCAAATGAATCGAGAATCATCTTACCTTTTGTTTTTCCACTTTCTTTGCAAAGAAAATAAGAAAAATATTGTAAAATAAACATGCAATTAGCAAGAGATATTTGAGGTTAGAGAGAGAATCGAGAGAACTTGAAAAGCTTAAGAAATCAACACAAGCCTGCCACCTATTGACTTTGGTGGAACTTCTTTTTTCCTACTATATCATACTCTAGCGTGAATTTTGTCAATTACTGGCTATCAGAAACTGAGGTTGTTTAGACCTCATCCACAAGGGAGTTTAAAATATTTTAATGGTTAGCCACCCTTAAAGTACCAAATAAAGTGTATGGAAATTTATTCCTTAGCTGGAGCCTTTTGCCAGATTAATCTTCATTCATCCAATAGTTTCAAAGAGATTAATTTTGTCATTTGGATGTGTAGTGGCAATACATATCACCCTATCAACATCTTCCTTTCCCAAGATGAGAGATAAATGGAAGAGGAAAAAAATCATTCACTTGAATGGATCTACCACGGTGCTTTGAAGGCCCATTCGACCACTATAGATCTATCTCTCTCTCTCTGTAAGAGGTTGATGGTGATAATTTATTTGAATCCACATTTATTTCTAAGATAGAACCTTTTGCAAGATTAATATTCAATTTTATACGTAATTCCAAAGGGATTAACTATGATGCTTGGAGATGTTGTTCCAATACCATATCACCCTTTCTATGTCCGCAATTTTCTTTGGAGCATATGGCTGGAGAGGAATAGTCGAACCTTCAGGGGAGTCTCTCATACTTTTAATCAATTTATGGACAATGTTTTATCTAATGTTTTCCTTTGGTGCAAGGATATACAACTTTTTAGTCATTATAGTTTGTATTTTTTCATTTCCAATTGGAAAATGTTCTTATAATTCACCATTAAGGTGATCGGAGTTTTCTCCTTATTTCATTAATCAATGAAATTGTTTCTTCTTTAAAAAAAAAACCCTTTCTATGTCCAACTTTCTCAAGATAAGAGAATAGGAGAGAGAATAAAATCATTCACATCAATAGATCTACCAATGGTTCTTTTAAAAGGCCCATTTGACCATTGTGGATTTATCTCTCTGAGAAGCCAATATCAATAATGTCTTTGAACACATTTATTCCCATGATGGAGCCTTCTGCAAGGTTAATCTTCTATTTATACATTTTCAGGAAAAAAAAAGGAACATGATCCCAAAGAGATTAACTATGACAAGTGGAGATATTCTGCTAGCATATCACCCCTTTAGGCTAACTCTCCCAAGGAAAAAGAAAGAAGAAAAAGAACCATTTGCATGATTGAATCTATGGTGATTTGAAAAGGTCCATGTTACCTTTTTGGATTTCTATCTCCTTTCTCTCCTCACTTTCTTTAGGAGGATTTGGAACTTTGGTTGTCATAGGTTAAAAATAATAGGATTTGGAACTTTGTATCAGAAAAGCAAATCATACAAAAATGGGGAGGATGATTTGGCACCTTCTCAGCCAATACTCAATGGTTACATTTAAATTTTAAGGCTCCCCAATTTCCATCAAGAATAGAGAGACATAGAATGACTATGAAATTTCATTATTTCATGGAGGTTACGAAGTCACCAAACCAGAAAACTCCCTTTTATGGATTTATTTTCATTATTGAAATTTTGGCTTTTCATAAAATTTCTTGTACTTGTATTATCATTAACGGGGGCTTTTTTTCCCCACAGATGGAGAAATTTGAAAAGGAGATCAGAGAGTCTAAGTTTGCAGAGCTCATGAACAAACACTTCGCAGCTAGTTCCATTCCTAAAGGCATTCATTGTTTATCTCTGCGTTTAACTGATGAATACTCATCAAATGTTCATGCTCGCAACCAACTGCCTCCTCCAGAGCTACTTCCGTTGCTCTCTGATAACACGTACCAACACTTTGTTCTGTCAACTGATAACATTTTAGCAGCTTCAGTTGTTGTCAACTCTGCTGTGCAGTCATCTCTCAATCCTCAAAAGATAGTGTTCCATGTCATCACCGACAAAAAAACTTATGCAGGGATGCACTCATGGTTTGCTTTACACCCAGTCTACCCGGCTACTGTTGAAGTGAAGGGTACTCATCACTTTGACTACTTAACGAGGGAAAACGTTCCAGTGCTTGAAGCTGTGGAGAACCAGGAAGGAATCAGAAATTACTACCATGGCAATCATGTTTTAGGGGCCAACCACAGTGATATAACTCCTCGAATATTTGCCTCAAAATTGCTAGTTCGAAGTCCCAAATACATATCCTTACTTAACCATCTCCGCATGTACATACCTCAGGTAATTTGGATGCACTGGGGGAGTGAATTTTTTTCTTTGGTTTATTTATGAAATATATAACCAAGGAAACAAGTTAGAAATGCAATCATTACCCACCCGTTTTGGTCTCAAGCAGACAAACTAATCTTTTATATATGAAATGAAATTGTAAGTGAAAACTGTCCATGTCTCTGATTATCGTGAACTTCAAGCTGGTAACATTTGTGTTGAGTTTTATAGGTTTCATTTTATTAGAATATTGTTCTAATACCATGGGTACCACGAAGCACTTTGAAGAAGTTTATGATAATAAACATTATTTTATACAAATATCTAGCAAGTAATTATTCTGTTCTTGACATTGTTAATTTTAACATGGACTTGTACAATTTGGTAGTTTCTGCTCCTAAATTGTTCCTCTTTGTCACTGCACTTGAGATTGAGAATTATCATTCTTCATAATTGTTTCTTCAAGGCTTACTTGTGCAAGTCTCTGGTTCCCTGTATAAACATTCTGAATACGTGCCATGCAGCTCTTCCCCAAACTGGACAAGGTGGTCTTTTTAGATGATGATGTTGTAATTCAACGTGATCTGTCTCCACTTTGGGATGTTGACCTCGAGGGAAAGGTTAATGGAGCTGTTGAAACTTGTAAAGGTGATGATGAGTGGGTCATGTCAAAGAGATTCAAGATCTACTTCAATTTTTCCCATCCCCTCATAGCAACGCATTTAGATCCTAATGAATGTGCATGGGCATACGGCATGAACATATTTGATCTTCATGCCTGGAGAGAGTCAAATATAACAGAAACCTACCACTGGTGGCTGAGAGAGGTATGATACAAACCCATTAGTTCAAGATTAATGTAATTCCTTGAGTTTGGTAATTGTAGGCAATGGCATTTATCATGATGATTCTATTTCATTCTGTTTGGTGATTTCATAACTGCCCCGTCACTAAAGATGCAATCATGCAATGTTCTTGGATCATTGGCTTCTTTTTTTGTGGCAGAATTTAAAGTCAACCCTGACATTGTGGAGGCTGGGTACACTACCGCCGGCTTTGATTGCATTTAGAGGTCACATTCATCCAATTGACCCCTCATGGCACATGCTTGGCTTGGGCTATCAGAACAAAACAAACGTTGAGAATGTGAAGAAAGTTGCAGTTATTCACTATAATGGCCAGTCTAAACCATGGCTGCAGATTGGCTTTGAGCATCTCAGGCCATTTTGGACTAAGTATGTCAACTATTCTAATGATTTCATCAGGAACTGCCACATTCTAGAGTCATAATTCATGGGTGGTCAAGGTAGAGAGACGACGCCAGAAGGAAGGCAACTATGTTACTCTGGAACTGTTACTACTGGGCTTAAGAAATTTGGATTTTTACATACATGATAACGGAAGTAGACAATGAGGTGCATTACACAAAGTTTTAGGTCGAGTTATGTCACGGTATACCCTATATGTCCTGACCGGGACCATTGTGCTTGCAAGAGCATGGGATTCTCTCATTAATGTGTAATGTAGCAATTCATTTGGTCTTAGTTGCTGAGGAGTGGTATTATTAGTTCTTCATGCAGGGATATCACCACAGTTCTCAAGAGTATATTTTAGAAAATATAGCGGAATACATACAATACCGAACGTCCCATCACATAGCTGTTATCTATCGAGGTGCAAACGAGGCTTCGACAGGCTTCTCGGTGAGTGCTTCTCCAGATGGTTGGTCATCAAACAATAATTTTCTGCCCTTCATCCTTTATTTTTCATAGTACCACATTTTCTGCTCTGTATTGATAATATACGATGACTTGTTGAGGACAAGGTCTGGGAGATTGATCGGCTATTGGTTTATTGGATTGAAGAATTCTTCTTCTTAGATATGATTATGTTTTATTTAGATTCGTTCTGTACGAGATACATTTTAAAATGTGAAGAAAATTCTTTCCATTCAGTTATCAACATTTGGAAAAAGGGAAACAAAAAGAGAGCATTTTTTATGGGTACCCAATGTAATCAAGGTCTAAATGTCAAAATTAACTCATTGGCTGAGTTAATATTTTTATTCTGTAAAGCTGTAAACAGAGTTATTCGAATCTCCATTAGTTGTTTTTAGATGCTTCAGACAGAACACTACAAGATAAGGTTAAACGATTCACATAAGATGCTTATCATAGAACTTCCTAAGTTGGTGATGACAAGTAACCCACCAAGCCTTTATGCCACTCAAAATGATCACTTTTTTTTTTTTTCTCCTTCCCTTTTTCCTTTTTAAATTTCTCATATTTTCAATATCAAGAGTTAAATAGTTTTAAATCGTTTGGTTTGAAGTCATTGTTTTTCATGGAAAGATCGAGTGAAATTTCTTCTAATTAGTATAGTGGGACCATGAGCATAATACAAGAAAGAAGTGATCAGAAAAGAGTTAATATATATTCCTGTTCCTTACTTAAAAGTAATCAGATTTTATCCGTCTTAATGTAATTAATGCTATCTATTTTGTAAACAAGGAAAATTCTAGAGAGAAAGAGAAATCAACTTCTCTTCCATAAAACTAATTGAAGAGGCATAGCCCACAAATTGACATTGATTTGGACCCTCTTGGCATTTTTATTTTCTTCAACATTATCTTCTTGTAAATTAAAAAATGAATTGAGTGCCTAACCATGGATTAATGCCACTTAATCACATTTAATTAATAAGAAATTGATTGATCCTTACAAGGCCCAGCGGAGGAATCACCAAAGCAACCTGTCAACTCCAACATGTAACAAATAAAATAAACAATGTGCAAAGCATCCAACAACGTTAGAAAAATATATACTTCTTTTTTTTTTTTTAAGCATTTTAGGAGCCTTCTTTTTAATTTTAATGTCCTTTACCTGTATGCCACGTGTATATTCTATAAATTTTTCCCAAAAAAAAAAAAATCTTAGAACAGTGAATGAAATGAGAATATCTGGTTCACATCCACTTTTTCATCTCTGAAATTCGTCTCCTTCTCGCATCATCATTCACGACTCAAATGTGATTCTTATATTACCGACATGAATGATTCGGCTTTGTATTTTGACCTTCTGATTGTGAGTTTATAAGGAAAAAAAGGGGTTAAATTTAGGAGCAAAGTCAATTTCTTGCATTGTTTAAGGTAATGGAGTAATGTATATTTTTCTAAGAATTGTGACCTTTTCTACTTCCTCGGAGCTGTTTAAAATACGCGTAAATATTACGATTGGGTAATCGATTTTAATTTTTTGGGAATATCAAGAAATCACTTTTAAGAATGGAGTCATTGACCCCAGATTTAGAAGACTTTGAAAACTCCGGAGGAGCCTCGTCTCTGAGTTCTTCTTTGATCTCTTCAACTGGTTTTTGTATTATTATTCAGACAGCATCGGTTTTTTCTTCAGTTCGAATCTCTGAATCAAGGTTTGTGCAAAAACAGAACTACCCAGATCAATTTTTCAGCCAAGTTCATAGTGGTTGAGGTTAATCAATTTCATTGGGTGTTTTCTGTTCGTTTTCTGTTCGCTTTCTATTGACTTTTCCATTGGGTTCTCGGTAACTTATGCGAGGATCGAATTCATTTTGCGATTCTGAAAATTCCCATCTCTTAAAATCGGTGTTTAAATGACAAAACCTTAGCCGTCTGAGTTATTTCTCCGTAGTTTTACAGTGTTCATAATTCTTTTCTTCCATCTTCTTGCATCTTATGAATAGACATCAATTCTTTGAGTGAATTTATCCGTGCGAATACATCTAGCCTTTTGGAAGAAGCAACTGATTGATTGCTTTTGTCGCTATTTTTTTCCAGAAATAAAATTGAAATCCAAAGCGTATTTCGTTTTCATTTGCAGCTGGCTTCATGCTTCCGATTGCCGCATCCTCTTTTCTGATTTACAACTTACAATGAAATTAACTTTCGTTTTCTGGATTTCTCTCTTCTTGCAGAATGGCCCTTGTGAGAATCTGAGCAAAAAATTCTCTGCAAATTAACCACATTCGAATAGTCGGGTGGGATTTTGATTTCTTCCCTAGGAAATCCAAATTTTCTGTGATTGATTGTAGAAGTTTCAATATGGCTGGAGTGGGAGATCAATTAGAGATCAAGTTTCGATTGAACGATGGATCTGATATCGGCCCCAAAACCTTCCCTGCTGCCACAAGCATAGCAACCTTGAAAGAAAGCATTCTTGCACAATGGCCAAGAGGTGTGTGAAATTTAAACATCTTTCTCTTAGTCTTAGTTTTCTTTTGGCCTCGGTGGGTGTTTGATTTTATTTAAATTCCTATGCTGCACCGATCGTGTAGCTCTGTTCGTAATTGAAGTATTAAGTTTAAATATTTTCAGCATATTGGCATCTGTTTCGTCATTTACCCAAAATGGGAGAAAATCTTTAGACGAAACATAACACAAGCAAAGCTCAGATCTGATGTAGAACTCTGCATTTTCTTCATTCTTGCTGTTGCCATTTCAGAAGAGACACTGCACCCTGATGGGGGGAAAAATCCTTAATAACCCGTTATTGGAAGATCATTGGTGCATAAAAACTCATCGTATTTGTTATATGTTGGATCTTTTATAATCATTTTGAAGTTATTTATTAGATTCTATGGCTCTTTAAATGAAAGTCTATATTAAAGAATGTCTGATTCTTTGTCTGGTTTGATCTGATCTTGTTCTTAACAGAAGAATGCCCTTTCTTTTCCATTTACTTTGGACCTACTGGTTTCTTTTCTTCATTTTATCTCTAGTTGCAATATATTTCTGACATCATTCATTCCCAAATTATCTGTCGTGGAAATTTTTGGATGTGAACTCTAAGGGAAAGCCTTTCTAGTCCTTCTCCACTCACCAATGCTGTCATTCATTCCTTTGATTGCGTTTTTTACTCCTTATAAGTTATGTCTTGTCTGTTATAGCTTGAATCTGTCACTAACGTAGATATCGTAAGTCTTTTGTTTGTACTTCGTTTTAGTGAAAGTCTGAGTTTGAATTAATATCCATAGGGAAGACAGTTTCTTGCAGCTCTGCTTTGCTCTTTCTAAAGGTCATGGAATCCTTTCTATTGTTCTTTCCTGAGGCAGTGAATCTTGTAATATCATTATATAGAAGCATTTATTTGTATGATTTAGGATCATTTGCCTTGGCCTCCCAAATATTGTCACCAGATCCTAGATTAATGATAATTTTGGCATTAACCAATGACAAGACGGATGATGTTTCTTGTTCATTAACACTGGCTAGATCTTTTTTTTTTTTTTTTTTTTTTTTTTAATTGTTACCTTACCATCCTATTGTGAATGTAAGTTTCTTCTGATAAGCAGTACATGTAATCACGATTATTTGTTTGAGCAGAAAAGGAGAATGGTCCAAGAACAGTTAAGGATGTCAAGTTAATAAGTGCCGGAAAAATCTTAGAGAATAACAGAACGCTTAATGATTGCAGAAGCCCATTATATGACATTCCTGGCAGTGTAACAACCATGCATGTTGTTATCCAACCACCAAGTTTGGAGAAAGGTATAATCTGTTCTTTAAAAAGTTAGATTATCAATGACTTAAGATAGAATGAATGTTTCTTTTTGACATATCATTTGGATTGCATGGAATTATCTTTTGCTGTATTTTGAAGTTTCCTTTGATTCCACTTCGATTGCTTGACGAAAATTTAAAATACACTGTTATACCCTTCCTTTTGAATCAAAATTAGCTGGGTGAATCTGATCTCTGGGGATGATCAATTACTGTTAATTAAGCTATGATCTCTGGGGATGATCAATTACTGTTAATTAAGCTATCTTCTAAAACTTAAAACTATTCAGAACTGTTGAAGTTCAGCTGTATGATTGCTTGACGAAAATTTAAAATACACTGCTGGATGTCTGTGTATTGACACTTTGTATGAGTATTGCATATACAGTTGTTCTTGTATCGGTTCAAAGGTTGTGGAAAATATGATAGGAAGTTCGTATGAAACATCGCATAGCATTGAGATACTTGTGTTTGTTTAAATTAGCTTAAGAGTAATATGTAGAAAGATAAGCTCTCAACCGAAGGCAATTGTTTATATCTAAAAATCTTGTGGCTGTTCTTTCATATTGAGCCTATTGAAACATCAAGGCTCAATGGGATTATTGATGAAAGTTATCTTCTTTGCCTGAGCAGAAAAGAAAGCTGGAGACCAATCACCACAAAACAAGTGTGTTTGTGCTATACTATAAACAGAATTCGTGGAAGTTCTCGACGCCATTTTTGAGTGCATAAAGATAGCAAATTTTCCTTTTTAAAGTTCTGATGCCAATAACAGCTCGGAATCGGTTGAAGAAGCTTATTCTGGAGCTTTTGTTATTGTTTTCACAGTAGTAAAAGAAAAAAGAAAAAGAAAGAGAAACAGACAGAGGTAGCAAACATGGTGAAGACGATGGATAATTTATCGACACAAGCCAGTTGTAGATCGACCTGGGGCAGTTGGATGTCTGGTGATCTATTATGAAGGGTTGTTGCCTTTTCAACATCCATTGTTAGCTTCATTTGTTGTTTAGATTGATTTTGTGTAACTCTTCTGCTATCTCAAATGTTTGTGGTGAAAGCTTTACATACTTGAAGTTGCAGTGTTAGCCCTTTTCCTTTTTCTCCAAACTGTATCAACATTTGGGTTCAGGCCCCAACTTCATGATACTTTCCCCCTTCTCAAACAAGGAATGATAATATTTCTTTGATTTTCTTTCTAATATGCTTGAATGAAAGGAAAGCCTATAAATTTAAAGAAAGCAAATTCAAGTTATTTGCATTTGAATATAAATAAAATAAAAACTATGACATAAGGTTACAAAAAATTCATTTTCACCACAAATTTTAACATACAAATTTTAATTTCTTTCTATGGAACCTTGACCTTCAATAAATGCTAAAATATTATCCCTTCAATGTTAAATTAGAAAAATATTGTCCAGGATATGTGCCTAAACCAGTGAACTAATTTGAAAAACTGATTTTTTTTTTAATTCAATTTTTCTACCTCCATGAAATTTTAGAATCATTTTATTTCTAATTTTCCTATGATCAAAGTATTCGTTTTGGGTAATTTTTGTCTTGACCTTTTAAATTTTAAATTAAGTTTGTGAGTTTTCAAATTTGTACAAATCCTATACTTTCATCTGTATTTAAATATGAAGATCTTGTTTGACACCTCTTCCAATATTTAGAATATTTCCAATCCGGCAAGCTTTCAAATCTCAAATGGATCTGACAATAAATTTTGCATTCTATAGGGTAAGTAGTTGTTGACTGATTTTACAATTTTTGCTTAACTTCAACTCTTATATTTTTCGGTGATATGTTGAATATATTAACGAGATCTATGGTTTGAATCCCCAACCCCTACTATACTCAAATAATAATAATATAATAATAACTCTTTTTTTTTTTTGGAAGATTCTTTAATCAATTTTTGTGGCTATCAACATCAACAATTTCTCTATATCATCATCACAAAAACCTGAAGCAACCAATCTATTCTTTCTTGTATATCACTTATACGATTTAGAGTTAATATTTTCTTGGAACTATTTTTCGTTATATTCTTGAAGACGAGTGATTCAAGGAAGTTCTATGATGAGATTCTTCCACAAGAACTTGGGAAGATTTCTTTTTCGACTAAGGAAAACTGTTTAATTATCTATTTCTAAAACTGTTTTAAAAATCTAAACTTTGTTTTTAGAATTTAACTCAGAATTCAAATATTTTTTTTTAGAAATGGTTAAAACCATAATAAAAAAAATTGTGAAGAAACTAACATAATTTTTTAAAAAAAACATAAAACTAAAAAATAAAATGGTTAGCAAAATATTGCTTAAAATGCTAAAACCTTATCCACCATATAGGATTTAGCAGCCACACAATGCAGCATGATATTTAAGATAATATGAACTTGACAACTAGAACAGAAATGATACCAAAACAAGATGACCAACCTTTAGCACATAATGAAATATAAATCAATTCACAAGCAACGAGAGACACAGCTAACAGATCCAAAGTTGGCAGATAACTGTCAATTCAAAAATACATGAAGTCATGAGCCTACCCTTATTTTATGTGCAACTCACAAATCAATAATATCAATTCAGTAGAACGATTGGTGATTAGGGAAAAAAGATCAGCACAAACAATACTTCCTATCTAACTGTGTACAGAAATCTTCCTATCATTAAAAAGAGCAACCTATACCTATGACTCTACTGCAGTGTCAGCTCGTCGAGTTCATATCCTCTTTGCAACCCAAGGTTTATTTCCTACCACTCTATGCAGATCAATTAGATTCATAAGTCAAGCTCAATTTCTCACTCAACTGGCAGTGTCAAGACTCAAGAGAAGGTTTTCCATCTTGCAGGGAGATCACTGTTTCAAATGCACCAACCAAGGCCTTAACCTTGCTCTTTCGAGTTTCGACAAGTTTACTTGCAGTTTCTTCAATGACATTGTTAAACAATCCCTGTGCATCTTTTTTCCCCTGCACATCTTGGTGCCTCAGAACAACAGTTTCTTGAGCTGTTGCTGTGTCGCTGTCAACTTCTGTTCCCCTCTTGAAGTTTTTCCTAAGGCCAACCGCAGCCCTTTGACTCTCCCCCAACAGCCTTCCATGCCTAAATTTAAGCCTCCTCGGGCTATTACTCTCGGAAGGGATGTCGATAATTTTTCCCCTCCTGAAACTTAGTTTTGTAGATTGGGGATCCTTTTCTTTAGTTTGCAACATCCCACGATTTTGGAATCTTCCTTTTTCACCACCTTCATTTGAAACATTATCTGCTTCCATGCTACCAATTTCATCGCTTTCAGAGTAAGAGTCATCCTGTGCTTCACTTTCTGTGTTTTCTGTGTATTCAGATACACCTTGATCTTCTACATTGGCTGAAATATACGGTGATGTTGGTGGTGATAGCGATTTAGGTGGTGATGATGGCAGTGGTTCCATGTTATCATCAGTTTCATTTTGATCAGATTGATGAGGTATCTCCTCATTTTCTATCTTAATGACATACAAGGTTTTCTCTTGTACCTCTTCACTCTGTAAGCTTTCCCCTTGGACCTCTTCACTCCGGAAGGTTTTCTCTTCGACCTCTTCACTCTGGACTTGTTCACGTTCAGATACTTTGATCTTGTTATGAGTTTTAAGTGGGACGCCTTTCAAGTTAACACGCTTTCTTGCCATTAAGTTTGCAGTTCCATAGATAGAATTTGAGGAAAATGAACCTGTTGAGGTTGCCACCACTTTCTTTGCAGCTACTTTGGAGGTCCCAAAACTTTTTCCCGTTTTGGAATCATTTTTTCTTCTCAAATTGTCCGAAGACACAGCAGATCTCAATGGCTTTACTTTAATAGACTTTAATTTCGAAATTTGATCAGACTTTTCAGGTAACTTTCTCTCCTTGGCTTTTGCAACAACTTGAACTACGGAGTCTTCTGGATTTCTAGTGGCTGAGGAAGTTTCAGGCTTCAAGTTTTTCAGGGCATTTGCTGTATGTGATCTTGGCTTGGATAAAGTTCTCGGCTCAGCCAACAATTTCTTCTTCCTTTCATTCAGGACTGCTCTCTGCATTGGGCTTGGCAACAGTTTCTTCTTCCTTTCATTCAGGACTTCCCTCTGTACTGGTCTTGGGAAGCCGGAAGATTCTATTGACAATTTAGGCCTTATGAAGGTGGTCAAATCAGCTTCAGATATTCTGGAGGTTGATGAAAATTCAGCCTTGGCCCGAGTCAAAGTTGTTTTCTTTCTCTCAGGAAGTATGACACTATCTACCGAACTTCCACCACCAAATGATTTTCTTGCCACATTTTTGGGCATTTGAGTTAAAGTTGTTTTCTTTCTCTCAGGAAGTACCACACTATCTACCGAACTTCCACCGTCAAGTGATTTTCTTGCCACATTTTTTAGCATTCGAGTCGAACTTGTTTTCTCTCTCTCTGGAAGTACCATACTATCAACCGAACTTCCACCATCGAGCGATTTTCTTGTCACATTTTTGGACATGTGGGTCGTAGTTGTTATCTTTCTCTCAGGAATTATTACACAATCTGCCAAACTTCCACCTGTTTTCTTTCTCTCAGGAAGTACCAAACTATCTACCGAACTTCCACCGTCAAGTGATCTTCTTGTCAAAATTTTGAGCATTGGTTGTCTTGACTTGGTTTCAAAAGTATGGTTTTTCCCATATTTGCAAACATCATGACAGGAACCAGTAGATGCTCTAAGATAATGAGGCACAAATTCTTCTCCACTATTTGAAGAACTCATCCATCCCATAGATCTTCTTCTTGAACTAGTACCCACAGTCACAGTCATTTCCAGGGTCACTGGCACATCCCCTTCTCAGCCATCAGAATTTGACACACCACCTAAACAAAAACAATTAGCACACCAATCAAGAAACTTAATAGGCCTTAACAAAAAGAATAAAAAATAGCACGAAGAATTAGAGAAACCAACCAAGGTGTTATCACAAGGGTAGTTTTTGATAAACTGCAATGGTCCGAAACAATTTCTACCAAAATCTCACTCTGAAGAAACCAATAAAGAAACCAGTCAGCGATTAGAGGAATCATATGAAATAAATAAATAAATATATAGAACAAACTACAGGAAGACAGAGGACTAACAGTGGATACAAACAGACATGCTATAATATTATAAGAGAGATTGTATCAGACCATACAATCCACTGCACATATAACAAAAAGTGAGAAGATGGAAAAAAAAAAAACTATATGAGGCACCGACTAGCAACTACCATCATCCAAAATAATGCACCTTAACTCAAAAATTGAATTTGAGAGACAACAGAACTTCAAGACACATACATATAAGGACAAGAGTTTATAGAAGAAGCCTTCTCTCATTTAAGGATTTTATTCTCATGCGTTTCTTCCAAGATAAAAGCTAGAAACAAAATAGAAAAACGTTACATTAATCAAACATTCATGTCACCCTTCGAGACATTAAAAACATAAATGGAAAGAAAACAAAACAAGAGGCAGGACAAATCAAAATGCAACAATTTATATCCAAGGGAAGAATGAATCCATTGTTAGCGCATATCATCTCATGAACATAGATGAAGATGAACTTTAAGAAAAAGAATCATTTTGTTCACAATATGCTGAATCAATAATGCCCATGAAACACTTGCATTTTAGTAACACATTTAACATAGGAAGCAACATAATTGGAACACATAAATACAAAAGTCCGTGTGGAATCATGAGAAAGAAGACAAAGGTTGTCCCTGGAATCCTGCCAAGAGCGTGAACAGGGTAATCACACAGGCCAAAACATCTCAATACTGCTAACACAAACTCAACATTTGAGAAGAACCAAGAAAGGAGACCAACGAAAGCTGACAAAATCAACACATAATAATTGGAGACATTGCCAATGCGTTCCAATTCCAATACACTTATCTTAAATTGAAAACAGAGCACAACCCAGATCAGATAAGAGATAGGTCCAATGGAGTCCCATTTACATAATCAATCATCACAGCAATCAACATTGTAAAACAGGAAGAAAAAAACAAGACGTAGCCATTAAACAGACTCTTAAGGGGCAAATCTCCACACAAACCAGCATGAAAGGAAAACAACGATGATTTACAAACCAAACGGGAAAAGAAGAACGAAAACCACAACCCCATTGCAGAGATTAAGCAAAATGATTCCTTATTTCCTTACCGAATAAAAAAAAACGCGTCAAAGAGACGCAACTTAGAATCGAATTATGTGGGTTTTCGTTGTTGGGCAAGAAAATCTTCAGCCCCTCTCTTGCAATCACCAGAAATCAAAGAAAAACGAAACGCCAAGGAAAAATGAACGAACAAACAAATGAATGAATTGAGCACGGCGCTGAAGGTGGAAGCAAAATAGGGAGAAAGCGAAAAAAAGGGTCCACTCTTTTAGAGTCGATCGTCTCTTTTGTATTCCATTATTTGTTTAATGAGCACCAAAAATGTCGGTTTCGATTCGCTTTAGGGGTCGTGCAAGCAACTGTAATATTTCTTCCCCGTTCGGTTGCGTTTTCTTTTTCCTCTCCGCGTTGGTTACAGAGATTCCAACTACAAAATAAGAAGAAAACGGGTCCTACAAAGCGAGCGGTTGCAGTGGAGGGAGGCGAAAAAAAGGAACTTTCTCTGATTTCGGGGGAAGGAACTGACTCTGATGAATAATATAATATTGCTTTGAATTCTTTGTATCAAAAGCCAAAACTTTCGGGGAAAATAATGAAGGAAACACATATATTTTAATATTACAGAGAAAACATCAAAAGGGTTTTGTTAAAAATTAATTTCCATAGACGTATTTACTCCTCTTTTGACAACAAATCACATGACATTAATTTTGTAAGAAAATTTCTATTTTGATTTTTAGTTTTTAAAAATTATGCGTGTTTTTTTCATAATTTTTCTCTAGAAATACATTTAAGTTTCTAGCTAAATTTAAAAAATAAAACATAAATTTTTTAAAATTGCTTTTTTAGTTTTCAAAACTTAAATTAGTTTTTGAAAACTAGTTTTTTAGTTTTCAAAACTTAGATTAATTTTTGAAAACATTGGTAAGAAAAGATAAAAATTTAATGGTTAAGCTTAATTTTCAAAAACCAGAGACATGCATTTTCTTTGTCTATATTTCACTTTAGGTTTTTTTTTATTGAACAAGATGGATAAAAGTGGAGGTTCGGAATATATATATGCTGTAATAGTTGAGTTTGAGTTAGACTTCTTATGTTCATCTTATTTAATCACAAAATGTAGTTAATAAATCTATTGAATATTATCTAATAAATGAAAACCAATTAACTACTGTGTGTTGATCTAGTGGATAATAAAGGTCATGTAAATAATAAAAGACAAAAAAAAAAAATCAAATTCAGGTGACCATCTAATATTTAAGATTTAATATCTTTTAAGTTACTTTGGTCACCAAATATAGTAGAATTAAGCCGGTGTTAATAGTTAAGGTGCATGTAAATTGGCTATTCTAACTAAACCTAACTTTTAGATTGATATCATTTTCATCTACCCACTAAGACATAACTCGTTTTTTATGTACTAAAAAAACTATTCAAAAAAATTATTCATATGAATCTCTTCCCTATAATGTTTTTTTTAAATAAAAAATAGATTTTTGCTATTAATTGTTATAAAGTCATACAAAAATTGCTTTAACGTCTATGAAGTTATAAATACATTGATATAATTTCAAAAAAAAATAATAAGTAAATACATTAATATCATTCAATTTTTTTCAACCCTCAAAGTCAATGTTCTAAAAATATAGTTGAGACCATAACTTCCAAAGTTAATACTTTTTTTCTTGTTAAATTTCCAAAATTAATGAATGTTGTAACTCATATTCTAAAATGGGGAAAGCTAGTTGTTACTTTCAACTTTCAAGTACATAATAAAGTAAAATGCAAAAATAAGTCCACTTTTAAATCTGCCCATAGATCTAACTCTTCTCTCTCACTTTTTTTCAACCACAAGAAAATTAATAATAATAATGTGGGAAGGGAACAGCTTTGGCTTTTTATTTTGAAAAGATACATATGGCCTAGATGGTTGTCATGCACCATTCATATAAAAGGAAAAAGGAAATTAAAAGGCCTCACATTTAATATGTCACACATTTGGAAGATGAATTGGTCAAGTGGAATTTTCCCAATTCCAATGTTGGGTCAGTTTCCCACCCTCCCATTTAAGATGGGAAATTAAAAAAAAAAATGGTTTTTAGTATTATTTTAATAATAAATAATTGAAAACAAAGAGATTTAAATTCAAAATTAATAATTTTTTATCAGTTGAATTGTTTGTAGAACTTTATTTAGATGATGGGCCATATTTTTAAAAAAAAAAAAAGTGTTGTAAGCAAACATGTATTGATAAAAGTTGTGGGCAAAAGTGGAACAGAAGATGGAAGAAAAAAAAGAAGAGTATTGCAATTGGTATGCACCTAGGATTCCTATACTCTCCCCACCATGTCTTTGAATTTTAATGTCTAATTTTAACTACAATTCAACTCATCCCCACTATCTCTAGTTATATTGTAAAGGGTTTTAACCCTTACACTATATTTATTGTTCTATATTTTAATTTGGATAATATTTTCCTCATTCGAATTTTTAAATCCTTTCTAATCTGCATGATCTAAATAATGAAAAGAGATAAATAATGCCTTTAGAACAATAAACTACACACTGATGTGATGCTCGCTAAACACATTCTAATGTTTAAGTCAGATTAAGGTTTGTGTTAGTGTAGCAAGAATTAGAGTTGTGTGTAACAATACCTCACATATGTTTTCACATTCTATTTATATTAAAATTGACCTAAGATTATTATAGTATTTCTCTTATTATTTGTGTGAATCTTAAAACTTTGAATACTCGAACCATCCTCAAACATAGCAAATTTTAGGTCGATCTCATGGGCTCGATCTAAGGCTAAGTTAGACACCTTAGGTTGGTTTGTTGAACAGGCTTAGCCTTCACCCAAGTGGCTCGACCTTAGCTATGATTGACCTTTGCCCAAATTGTAGGTGGAGTCTTGACTTGTTTAATTTCAAGATTTCTTTTTGAGGCTCTCTCGCAACTTATTTGCATTTTGAATTTAATTTTACCTATAATAAATGTTTTTGGTAGAATTACTTGTTTTCAAAGCACTCACAAATACATCTCAAGTATATACATTAAAAACACTCTCAAATACACTTTTAGTCAAATATTATACAAATTTGAAAACTTTTTTAATTTAAATATTGAGATATCATTTAATTTCCCAACTATTATATTAGGAAAGACTTTGTGAAGGGATGAGATGTATGGATTGGTCAATTAGCCTCAAGAAAGAAGAAAGATGAAACAATTCTGACTCATTCAAGTTCGTTCTATCTATAAATTTTATTTTACATTGATAGTAAAAAATGTCATTAATTATTACATAACCTACATTGATTGTGACAAAATCTTCCATTTTTCTATATAGTTGGTAGGTTGACCATCTATTTTATCTACTTGCTTGCTTGAATGTTTTCCTCTATTTAGACTTTGGCCCTAAGGAAAACTTCTAAATTACTAATAAATTCTTTGTTTGGATCATTATTTCTTAAAAGAATCTTTAAAATGTAGATCACTTCTCTTAAAAGTAAATTATGTTCTAGGAAATTATTATATATTATTTTTACAGTTATAAAACTTTGGCTAGATATTAAAAAGTTGATTACAACATTTGTCTGCTAACAAACATTGGCAAGTACTCTGACTATGGATCAGAACAAAGGTTTTGTTTTATTAATCATTTATATTTGTGGTTGAATATACAATCTAGTCTAAGTATATGCCATTTTTCAATTCTATGTTTTATTAATGATATTGTTAAGTTTGTAGAGCAAAAATAGACTACTGACCAAGGAGACCTGATAGGACAGTGTTACAATGCCATCACATGACATGGAAGAAATTCACTACAAAATGCTTACCAAGACTCCTGCATAGATTCGTTCATGTGAAGAAATCAACCCATCTTCGTATTTAAGGTTCATTATGGGGTTTTAGAATTATGCCAACAAACATATGTTTTGTCTAGTGTGCAATTTTTTGTGATAGTGTGAGCATTATCGATAGTGTGGCCTTCTTTGTTTTTGGGAAAAATACATATATAAGGTGTGTTTTTTAGAATAGTGCACAACAATAGGTAGTTTGAGAGAGAATAGATAGTTTCTTTTTTGAGGGGTGGTGTGTTTTGTTGTTTATCTTAAGCTACCGGATTGTGGTACTTGAAAGTCAATAGTTTTTGTTAGGCCATCAAAGGATAATTTGTAGTGTTGATTTTGAGTGTTTCTCGTAATTTCCAAATTTTAGTAGAACCTGCAGTTGCAAAAGACTATACTATACATAGTCCAAGTTTGGGGCGAACCAATATTGTTGTCAATGTCATCTAACTTGTTTGGGGCGAACCAGTTTGGAGCGAACTAATATCTTTTTCCTTATCCTTTATTATTATTTTTGTGACTCTAACTTGTTTAGCTTAACCTATGAAGGGGAGATAAATATTCTAGTTTGTGCTAGGTGCAAACAAAGTCTCATACTGGTTAGGGAATGAAGCGATCCATGGTATATAAGTAAGGACAATTACTTCTATGGGTATGAGACCTTTTGAAAAACCAAAAATAAAACCATGAGAGTTTATTTTTAAAGTGGACAATATCATACTATTGTAGAGATGGGTGGAGGATTTTGTTGACGTTGTCCTTATCATAGGAAAGGAGAAAGAAGAAGGAGACGGGATGAGATATGATGTGGGTTACATAGATTTTTTAAACCGGGTGAGATATGAATCGTTTGTGTGATACTGACATACCCAAGAAAAGCAACATAAAGCAGATGCTATATTAACATTTTCAAAATCACACACTTGCAAGCTTTACAGTGAAGTAAAGAAATCTCAGCATATCCTCAACTCGTTGAGACATATACCTTCAACCAAGACGTTAGAAGTTCGAATTCACGCTTTCACACGTTGAACTAAAAAAAAAGTGTAAAAGGAGAAAAAATTCTAATCTTTCTTGTTGCAATATGCAATTATGCAAAGCATAGCAAAATATCATCTTGAGCAAACAATTCAAAATTTCTTATATTTTTTTACTTTCTTTCCCAAGTGAACTTGTTTTGCAGAAAAGCCTCGAAAACATAAAACTGTGCAAAATATGCAACTATGAATTATGCACTATATCTTTTCTTCTGCATTTACTTTCAGCAGATGTTATAATTGGATATCAGATTACCTTCTATATTCAAGTGTCAAAGATGGGACATTGGTTGGTGAATCTACATTACTGAAATATATGGGTGTGCTAAACTTATCTGGTATCTTTGAGAGATTGTCTTCCCTAGGTTACCTTTTTCTGCCCGAGACGGTCTTCTTCACGGCTCCAACTGATACTAAAAACTGGTCAAGGGATGATAAGGTCTTCATATCATCTGGTGGAAAGTAACTGGCAGCCTTCCCCATGAGTGATGTAAAGAGAAGAGAGAGTGAAGGTCGGTTGACGTAGCGCTCTCCAAGAAGGTCATCGAGAAACCCGAATGCTGTTAAGAAATCGGACCTACTTGCATTTACTGGAGCTGCAAAGTGAGCGGGGATGATTCTCTTGAACTTCCAATCTCGGACGATCCTATCAATCCAGTCCCTTACCTGAAAGCAGAATGAATGTGAAAGAGTAAAATGTCAAGATTTACAGAACTTTTCTAACCCTTTTGCACACACAATCTTCAAGGAGAAAATCTGCAGCTTGTTGGTTAATTACCTTTTCAGGAACTTTGCTAAAGACGAGAGTCTTTACAATGGGTGAAACAATAAGTTTCTGTGACATTTGAGCAAAGCTAGCTTTAGGTTCCAAGAGATTTGAAGGCCCAAGGAACAATATCTGAAGAACCATTCTTTCCCACCCTGCATCACCAGTCACCATTCATCAGTTTCTTTTGAACAAACATAACTTAAATTCTTCTTAATTGAATCATAATAGCACTAAACTAAGCTCTTAATCTCAGGGTGTCGAAGGCAGAGGAATGAACCTTTTTGACGGTTGGTCTTGTTGTCAACAACTGGCTCTTCAGGGACTTCCTTTCCTTTACTAAGTAGTTTTACGGCCAAACCATTCTTTGCTGATGCCAACAAGGATTCTTTGCTAATGCATTCAGGAGGTTGTCGAGGGACAAAGATTACGGCATCTGTTACCAGTAGCGTTCTCGACTGCTTATGATAAAAAGCAACCTCCACATATGGTCCAATCCCTGCAACAATCAAGCAAGTTAGTTTTCACTAAACTAAGAGATTCCACTTACTACTACTATATGGCAATTCTTATTACCAACTTCTGGTGAGCTTAAAACTTTCTGCTCAATCTCATCGGCCCATGGAGCAGATAAATCCTCGTCTTGCAATGTTTTAGCTCCAAAAATTCCCAAAAATTCCAATGGCAAGTTCAATGGCCAACTCCATTGCCTTGGTGCCACCCATATCTGAGCGCGTGGGAACTTCCTCGAAAACGGTCCAACAAAAATTTTGTGCTCATATGCAAAAGTTGGTAAAACAATGTACTCTACAGGAGCCTCCAACTCTTTCAGAAGCTGTCCAAAACAATAAAACTTTACAACTTACAGTCTTGAAGTTGTAATGTAAAGGAAGAAGTATTAAACCACGCCCAAATCACACTGAACTTAAAAGTTGAAATTGATAGGTTAGGTCCAAAAGAATTTAACCTTTTCTACAAGAAGGAAAAAGAAATATGAACACAACTAAATCCAATAAAAAAAATTTCTTAATAATTCAACCTATTCATGTGAATGAGTAGAAGCAGAAGTAGAAATAGAACCTGAATACACTCCTTGGTTGGAGCAATGGGTGCATGGACCCATAAGCCTCCAGGATTTGAGTTTGATGACTGTCATCCTAATGTTTGTTGAGACACTACTGAATCCCAACGCTTGTTCTTGCTCAAAAAGCCATATAGAATCTTTTACAGCCTAAAAGAACACAACGAAGATTTTAAAAACCCAAAACCACAGAAGCTGAAAATTCTAAACATATGTCCACATGCCCAAATCCCAAATCCCCATATCTATTGTTACTCTGTTCTTTTCTAGAATATTAATAAATTCCAATCAGAACACCCAACTTTGCAGCAAATTATATCAAATCAAACAGACTCAGAAGAAGGAATGAAAGAAAGGGGAAATGGTAAATGTTTACCTCAGTTCTTATAGTGCGCCGATTAAGAAAGGGCCCGAGGGGAAAAGGGAATCCAGTGAAATTGAAGTAGAATCTTTCACCGGCATTTGCGTCGCTGCTGCTAGATGGAGTGGCTGAAGCAACAATTAAACTTAAAGGATCTAGTTTCGTCCTCGGTTTGGGCTGAAAACCGATACCCTTAAGCGGTCGACCGAGAAAATTGGAAGCAGGGTCTTTGAGGGAGAATGGACTTTGGCCTAAAATGGCGGATTTAGGGGAAGGAACAGCAATGGCTGCTGTCATTTCTCTTTTACGCTGTTTTGTTCGTCTTCGTTCTTTCGTTTCCTTTGCGAAGTTTTGTTGATTGTTTGTTCCTCGAAGAAGATACAGATTGAGTGGCAACTCCAGGTTGAGCTTTTGACACGTGGAGGATGGAAATTCGACCGTCCTACGTGGAATTTTGAATTAAATTTATATTTTTCTGGATGGTATAAAATTACATAAATGAATAATATATTGTGGAACTGGAACTTACCAGAGAATCCGCTTGAGCCAAGTTTTAGAGTATTGGGCCGGCTCTATCCAAATCCGCCCATTTGGGGCCTCCGACCCGATTAAATGATGATTGAGGCTAGATTGTCGATGACTATAAAGTATTTATAATGGTTTACAGTTACATTATTTTGTTGGTTAAATTTATACATTTAGTCTTTATAGTTAGAAACAAAAATTAAAATTTAGTTCCTAAAATTTTAAAAGTTAAAATTTTATCCTTATGGTTTGACAAAATTCTCATAAATAGTCTCTATGGTAGAGATTATTTTTTTGGGTTTTATCAAACTATTGAGACTATTTCTAACAAAATTATGGAGACTAAATTTTAACTTCTTCAAAATCATAGGGACCAAATTTATAATTTAATCTATTTTGTTCATTTTTAATAAAAATTTCATTTTTTTTTATTAATTTTAGATTATTTTCTTATCTTATTATTTGTATAAATTAAATTTTTTATTTAAAATGAATTAGATTTATTAATATATTTATTAGCTAAATATTTTTTTTACTCCAATGTTTGGGTATTTTTTTCAATTTGGTTTTTATTGTGTAAAAAGTTTAAATTTTGAATATATATTAACATTTTTTATGGTTATGGCTAAAATTTAATGATAACAAACTTACCTAACATAATAAAGGGTGAATTAATAGAAATTTAAAGATGAAAAAGAGAAAGAAATTTTAAAATTTGGATTTATTAGTATTGAAAAATGAAAAATTTTAGATTTATTAGGGTTGTTTGGGGCACTGAGTTATAATAACATAAGTTATAATAGTCAGTAAGTTATTATAATATGTGAAATTATATAATATTATTTAAAATGCAGAATAGTATAGTTTAAAGTTATAATAGTCTGTGTTTGCGGTGTAGAGTATTTCACAGGTGTTAACGTATTATAACCTATGCCCAAACAGACCATTAGTATTTTTTTGTTTCACATTTTATTATTATATTTATTTGACTTAGTTTAGGGATTTTAATTTCTCCCTCATCTTATTGCATTTTAATTATCTTTTTTTTTTCCACTTCGGTCATGGGTGCATTTTTTTATTCTTTTTCATTTGTTTATTTGTTTATTCTTTTTTTTTCTTTTCATTTTTCGTTTAGGGTTTGAGGTCTTTTTCTTCCTTACACATTAAATATTGTTACTTTTTTTTTCTTTTCTTACTTTCTTTTTTCACAATTTAGAATTTAGCTAGGATATTTAGAGTCTCGGATTTAATTATGTAAAAATTTCTATATATTGATGATTTGAAAAGGTAAAAGAAAATTCAATCAAAATTTGAATGTCCAATCATATAATTGATAATTGATAATTCCAAAGTCCAATCTTCAATAATTATTACAAACAATTAAGTTGTGTCTGTTTTCACATGGGACACAAAGAGTCAATCATATATATATATATTTTTTTTTAAAAAAAGTCAATGTCATGTTTTGAAGTATGTTAATGCCTAGGTCAGTTCACATTATATAGTAATCTTGATGGCAAATCAATATTTGGTTGTGTATTTTAGTGAAGCAGTTATCAATCATTCCAACCCCATATTAGTGTCCTCAAGCACCCTTTTCTATCAAAATATGAAACCTGGCCAATCAACCCCAACAACAATAATAATAATAAAAAGAGAAGAGCAAATTAAAACAAAATAACAATCAATGTTATGTCTCATAAAGCATCCTTAAAATGATGCTTTCTAGTCCTTTTCTAGCTAAGTAAGCAGTGATTTACGCAATACAAAATGAATCCAACTTAGAAAAAAAAATTATTTTGCATCTATTATATAGGAAAATAACTGATATTGAATCAATCATGCATGTATATATTATTCTATTGAGAAGTACGATATATTTTTTTAAATATATATGTTATTGCAAATAAAGAGATTAATATTTAATTTAATTACAACCCTATAATTTATATCGTACATATATATTATCATTTATAATAAAACTAAATGTATATGTTTGTTTGTGTATGTATATGTATATATTAAGTAATTAGTTTCTGTTGATGTTGGATTTTTTTCTAGTTTGCACACGATCCAAAAGAATAATGGAAGAGTAGTACCTACAAATTAAAATAATACCTACATATTGGTATATGGTGCTCTCTAAACTCACTTCAATATCTAAAGTTAGACGATCAAGGTTTATATATACATAACAAGAATTAGAATTATGTAACGTAGCTCGCATACGTGTGAGTTTTTTCTTTCTACTTATATTAGGTTCGACCAAGAATTTTTGGTCTCTTCTGTTGTTGTGGCATCAAATTCGGGACTCTTAAATTTCGAATTAGATGAATTCAAGCCTAGTTCACTAACCCTGTATATATATTATAGTTAACAGTGTTATTATTTGATTATTTTGTTACTTGACGGTTGTAATATCTTTGAGCAGGGTGCTAGCTCTTGATCACCTTTAATAAGACGAGGATGATATTCGTGACCCTTTTTTTTTTTTTATCATTTTCATGTAATATCTTTGAGCAAAGTTTCAAGTTTTGTCCTGATGATAGGGTTCGGATTTTACTAATTATTTGTATTATTACTGTATGTTGTCTTAAAAAAATTAATATGTGACGTTAAAAATACATTCTATTATTAATATTTGGAAATACTCTCAGTTTTAATGGGATAAAATATACCATTTTTCCACTAACTTCATTTATAAAAACTTACTTGACTTAATTAATTTAACGACACCCAACTTGAATATTAGTGTAATTTGATTAATGCATATATCATTGACCAAGATGTTAGAGTTTTAAATTCAACATAAGTATTTAGGAATTACCTTAACTTACTCAATATTATGATAATTCACTTCTAACACGTGACATCAAATTGGGAGAGAATCTCAATGTACCGACTTCCTCCAATAATTTCTCGAGATGAGTTTGTATTATTCAAAGTTTATGAGAGAGAACATTGTAACCCTATCAGAATCTTTTTCCTTTGCAATAATAATATAATGCGTGTTAGATTTCTCCAATCCATATAGTCCCACCATATTTTCTTGGACTGATATATTTTTATGTTGTTTCTCTCTATATGTCAATATTATCCATATAATTTAATTTACTTCAAAATTTTTGGAAGTTCTTCCCTTTACAACGACCAAACAATACTAATAGATAATATGAGTAATTAAGGAGGAAAATTGAAAGAAGAAGAAATGAAAAAAAAAAAAAAAAAGCTTCATACCAAGTTTGATTTCTAATTGGGCTCTACATCTTAAATAATGTGTTTTGATGTCACCTAGAGGATGCTCTCGAGATTGGTCACTTTTGGATGTTTCAATTGATCCGTCAAATTTCTAAATTTTTGGACTCATGTTATGGCCAATAGTTTGATGAGTCTTTTCGTCTTTGTTGCGACATCTATATACTTGAGACTTAATTATTTGAGTATTATGATACTAACCTTTTTTATGTCGATGGTAGTGTCACAATGTTTGAAGATGGAACCTTTATGTTACTATTAAAACTCTATTTGATAACTATTTTATTTTTAGTTTTTAGTTTTTGAAAATTGTGTTTGGTTTTCTCTACTATGATTTCAATTTTCTTTACCGTAGTTCCATCTTTTTTAAGAAAAATACTTGAATTTTTAATCAAATTCTAAAAACAAAAACTATTTTTTGAAAATTACTTTTTTTAGTTTTCAAAACTTACTTTAATTTTTAAAAACACATTTTAAAAATAGATAAGAAAACAAGGAAAACCCCATAAGTGGAAGTAGTATTTATAATCTTATTTTCAAAAACCAAAAACTAAAAACCAAGCCCCGTTTGATAACCTATTTGGTTTTTTATTTTTAGTTTTTGAAAATTAAGTCTATCAATACTATTTTTATCAATGGTTTTTCATGTTTTCTTATATATTTTTTAGTTGTGTTTTCAAAAACAAGCCAAGTTTTGAAAACTAAAAACAGTAGTTTCCACAAATTTGTTTTTGTTTTTTTGGAATTTAACTAAAAGTTCAAGTGTTTTCTTAAGAAGGAAATGAACCCAATGTAGGTAAGATGAGAATCATTGTAGAGTAGGAGTGAAACCAAAAACTAGAAATAAAATAGTTATCAAACGGGATCTAAATGATTATCAAATCTAGCTTAAATTTTATGCATTGGGGTGTCCACACATCTTTTTCTCAATTTTACTTTGAGCTTTATTTTGATTTTCAATTTAATTAATGTTTCAATATATTTGATGAAAGGGTTATGTATAACTCCAATGTGTTTACCTTTTTTTAGAACTTTCCATTGAAAATTCACTTAATTATCGTGTCAATTGATATGTTATGGGTATTTTTAGAACACAGGTATTGGTAATGGTACCTTAATCATTCATTAGGCTAGTTATTGATTATATCTAAACACATATTTATTATTCATCAAATATTATTGTCTATTCAATTATTGATTGCTTAAAAAATTATTTGAGATAGTCCATCAATGATTGACATTTTTTTTAGTACAGTTGAGACCATCAATGATTGATATTAAATTAAGTAATTTGGTACACTCAATTTATCATCTACAACTTCTTCAATTTTCTTTGAAAAAAAATCTCAAGGGCAGGGCACCCTTTAAATGCACCTATTGTAAAATGAATGAGTAGTTTTTTCTTAGTTGTGAAAAATTTTGTAGTAATTTAATTAAAGTTATAATATTTTAATCAGCTGAACTATATTCAAATTTAACAAAATTAATCTACAAATAGTTAACCTTTAAAATTACCAAATTTCGAATAGTTGGGATGGTTATAAAAATATAGAGTTATTAATTAAAGGAAAAGTAGGTACATATTGTGTGGGATAATAATTGATAGTAACCAAAATTCTCCATGACAAGGACGTTTACACAAGAAATCAAAAACATATTTATTTGAGGTAAATTATATAAAACACAAGTATGTTCCAACTTTTAATTATATATTTTATTTTTGTGGTTGAACTTTGAATTTTGTTTGGAAAAAATACTCTTAAATATTTTCATTAAAATTAAGGTTATATGACACAACATAATTTACAACGTCATTTTCATAAATTAACGTGGATTTGACTATGTAAACGATTTTTATAATAATATCAGAGGAAATAAATGAAAACAATTTTAAAGTTTTTAAAAATAAAAATAAAACTGTTCGCATATAATTTAGCATTATTTGCTTTGAAGAGTACGGACGAATGGATGATTTAATGACCACATAACCAAACGAGAGAGAGAGGGAGAAAAAAAGTTTTGTCATTTTGGTTGAATCCATATTTAGAAGCAAAAATCATTCAAAACTTGTTGATCAATTTAATTTAATTTTTGGGAAAGTTTGCCAAACATGAACAAGGACCCATTTGTAGGGTGGTGATGTGAACCTTCACGTGTTAGAGAGAAGTAGATCAGAGTCGCAGAAATATATGTGTGGCTGAATAAAATCTCATCAAACTGCTTTAAATTTGTTCCAATTGTGTCCGAATGTCTTCCTGTCGACGATTAAAAAATATACTTGGTTTAGATACTTAGTTATCAAACTTTCAAGTTTAATATAGTTCGTATTAGTTAAAATATGTAATGATTTATTTCATATTGTGAAAAATCCCATTAAAGATTGATTTATCGTTCAAGCTAAATGTATTTTTAATTAAGCTAGATATACTAAATTGCTTATACACTAAAGATAGATATATATTTATGCCGACAATATTTTTTGTAGCATGGACTTAAACATTACAAATTTTTAACTGTAAAGATTAAATGAGAATATATATACCACATCCGCAAATATTTCATCGTGGAATCTGACTTTTTGGGGGTTGTTAATCTGCTTAACGGAAAAGAGAGGGATCTAACTGAGATCTCGCTCATCATCTCTGAAATTAAAATTCTTGCTGAAGCTATATGGGTGACGTTTCGTTTACCTTCCACCTCAAGAACGAAAAACTTGGGCCCGTTTGATAACGTTCTCGCTTTCGCGCTTTAACTTTTTCTGCTTACTTTCGTTTTTAAAAGCAGACTTGTTTGATAATCCATCCCGTTTTTTGTTCCCAAAATTTGAGAAATGTTTCTAAAATTTGGACTAAATTTGAGTTTCTTTCTGTTTCGTTTCTTTTTATATTAAATGTTTCCCCAACTTTCCATCCTTAACCTCCAGCCTATTGGTGAAATGCATGTCAAATCTATTATCCTTCCATTTCAAGCCCCAAGGTCATCTCTTGACAGTACAACTTTTTTGGTATTTGATAATATAAATTTGTTATAATTAATTGTATATTTATATATTTTAATGCATGTTATATATTTTATATTATATAACTAAATTCTTTTTAAACTATAAAAAATGTAACAAAAAAATGAGATAAAGAAAACATTTAAGAACAAAAACAAGAAAGCGGTTATCAAAAACAGTTTATGTTTTCATTTCTTATTTTTTGAAAAAAACAAGCAACAGAAATAGTTATCAAACATATTCTCGCTTTTTTATTCTTAAAAAATGAAAACAGCAAAAAAAACTGTAAAACGCAAAGCAGAAATGCGTTAACATTATCAAACGGGGCCTTGGAAGCTCACTCTTTGGATAGAAGAGCGACTACAACAAAGCTCAATGAAGCTTTCTCTTTGAAGTTAGATAGGGGATTGGGTTTTGTGGACTGTATTAGGTTTTCCTCTCTTCCACGAGGAAGGAGATGAAATTTTTTGGTCTGGCCTTTGTGTAAATATCAGACTTCAAAGATCTTTTGAAGTTGGCAGTTGTAACCGTCGTTCATTAATGGTATCTCTTCTTTATTAAAAAAAAGGAATATATATTAAAATTTACAAGATAAAATTGTTAGAAATTTTGAACTATATGAACTAAATCATTAGTTTTATACAAGTATGTGGATCAAGTGTGTTCTTTAAATCTTAAATTTATTAGGTATTCTTTAAGGAATTAGAAATTTTAATATTCATAAATCCTATAATAGTTTATGGAAATATTGAAAAACTGAAACATCCACGTCCATGGTTATTTTTATTTTGTATAGACTTATGTCATAAGTTTCTTAAAATCAGTTTGGATTATATGAATTTTAAATCTGAATAATTTAAGTGAGACTGACCTTTTTCATAATTTTTTAATATAATAATTCAACGAATGATTAATAATTTCAACCAATCTCATTTAAATATATATGATTTGATTGAATTGAGTGATCTATTATCTAACTAAAATTAATTATTTGAATTGTAACTTAGGAAAATTATTATTATTATTTTGAGGAAAGGACAATTAGATTACTTAATCTATGAAATACCATTCACATGCATAGTGACTTTTTATGGGTGTATGGACAATAGAATCTCCCTTTTTACCTAAGATATGGAAATATCTAAATAAAATTCATGGGTATGCAAATGCCAAATTAAAGCAAAAAGAGGAAACCATTTTAATTTTAACCTAATTTTAGTTATTAGTGCTGTTGGGAGGACATTTCTAATAGCAACCCCTGACTAAATACGGTTAATATTTGGCTTTCTAGATATAACTGGTTGGAGCGATTTGTTTTTTTTTCCTTCGTTTAATTTCAACTTTTTTAAGAGAGAAGTTTTGAACCATTGACTTTTAAGATGACAATTGACGTATTTGTTGAATTATGCTCGATTTAACATCAAAGTAACTTTTTTAATACTTGAGTAGTTGGCTTAGTTGGTATGATAAACGAACTTATATGGTTTTTCACTATAGAAATTTGTTAACAAGATGTTAAAAAAAAAAATAGGTCCCTTTAAATTAATTAAATTCAATTTTTTAGGCATTAAATTTAAATCAAACCAAGCTAATTTGTTTTTTTATGTCTCCTATTAGTCGGTCTCAATTTGGATAAATTAAAATTATTATTAGAAAAAAAATCCGACCAATCCACACCTCTACTCAAAACTCAAAAGTATCCATTAAATTAAGTAATGTTTATTTATTTATTTTTTTTGGGGGGGGGGGGGGGCACGTGTCAGTATATGCACATTGCAAAATCTCTATATTGAATTAGGAAAAAGAAAAGATTTAGATTCTCTAAATATTGAATCACATGAACACTAACCTCCATCTACATATATGATTAATTAATTACATCAATAAAACATAATTACATGAATAATCACTCTCTTAAAGTTCCCGATTTTAAAAAAAAAGCCCGAAATAATGGCCCCCTCGCTTTCCAACTTTATTGCAGTTGGGAGCATAAATACAAGATCTTCTTATTTTTATTTTTATTTTTCTTTTTTAAATAAAAAGTTTAATTAGATTATTCTTCATTTTCATTCCAAATGACAGTTATAACCTCTGGATTCATTTTTTTTTATAAAGTTAAAGCTTTTTTCGACATTAAAATAGTTATATGTACGATTATGTCTCTGTCATATAGATATCTTAAATCTTACCTACAGCTACCTTGCATACCTTCAAAAGAAAAAGAAAAGGGTACTATGTAAACAATATATTATATTTAATTATTTATAGCATTCTTTTTTTAATTTAAGAAAAAGGGCACAATTTTCACATGTTTATAAAATTTCATGATATGCAATTATTACAAAAAATGAAAAAGTGTTCGGTTACTTTTCGAAAAATGCATTACCTTAGGCTTATTATATATTAAGAATTCAGAACAAAACAAATAAATTAAACCACCAAGTTTTTTCAGGTATGTTTTAACAAAAGAACTAAGTCCATGTTTACCCTCCAGTAATGAAAATTGACTGCAGCCGTAATTTAAATCAATCATAATGGGAATCAAAATTTATTTGATTATGTTTACTTGGGGTTGGTTGGAGTGTAATCCAAATCTAGATTGGTGTGTAAATTGGAATGAAATGGGTATTATTACTAGAATGTCCTTTTATATTTCTAATTAATTAAAATGCAGTAATTTAAGTGATCTTGTTTGATAAAATTTTTTAAACCTATAAAATTAAACCTACAAATGTTACTTCCACCTTCATAGCTCAACTGACATCTTGAGTATATTAACGACTACGAGGTCTGTTGCTTCTACCTATAGATTTTCTTGTTGGACTTAAAAAATATGATGCCAGAATTAAAATGTTCTTTTTCATTTTTATTTACGTATTCAAATTTTTATTTTTATTTATTTATTTAAAATTTTAAACTTGAAAAAAAAAACTAACACCTAAATTAAAATTAAAAACGGCGTAGGATTTTTTAAAAAAATAAAATAGAAACGGTTTTAATTTCACCTATCTAATTCAAATTTTAATTTGGAAAAACACATAATTTTGATATAAATACTTTTAAAAGAATAAAAGTAATTTTCAAAACAAAATCTGTGTCATAAAGATAAAAATGTTAACTTGATCCTCATTCTTGGTCTAGTCAAAAATCATGAATAAAAGACAAAAACAATAATTAGATATCGATTTATCTCGTTTAAATATAAATGGCTAACAATGGCAAAAAATAATAGAAAATCTATTAGACATCGATTTCTCATAAATATGGCCAAAAATCATAGACTAAAACAAACAACGATGAGAGTAAGAATCGGTTTCATATCCAAATCCCTTCTTTCCTAGCACATTTTATCTAACTTTGTTTCGATTTATAAAAATTGTCACGATTTATGAAAAAAGTTAGTAAATCTATAAGCCTATAAATATAGGGTACTACTTTCAGCTATGGCCAAGACGATGGCCAAAAGTGTCATTATTATTGCGCCATATAAAGAAAACAAATGGAGATCAAGAGAATTGCAAAAAAGGACTATAGAAGAAATTTTTTTTTAAAAAAAAAAAGAAGGAAAAAGAAGAGAGATAAAATAATAATGAAGGTTGAAAAAGAGAGAAATGATAAATGGTGGAAAGTAAGGAAAAAAAAAAGTGTAGGTCTCACGTAATAATCAATGGATATAAGATTGATTAGCCTTGAGTTGAAAATAGAATTATGGAACAGTTACAAAGGTGGTTAGTATAATAGGCCCCATAATTTCAAATTTCTTTTGATTGATTACAATTACGTGAGAGTAACACATGGACTAAAATTATAAGGGCTTGTTTAATAGACCATGTGAATTATGTTTTAATTATGTTTTCAGATTCACTGAGTTTAGTAAATATACGTTTGACAAATATATTTTCGAAAACTGTTCGAATTTAGTGATCTAAATAGTAAAAATTTTGAAAACAACATTTTTATGTTTTTATTGTATCTAGATTTTGGATTTGAAAATTTAAAAGGTTGAATTCTACTAAGAAAATAAACTCTTTAATATAAATAATATGTCATGTTATAAACTCAATTTATTTTTGTTAATTTTTTTTGTTAAATTAAAATATGTTTAATACAATCTATTATAAATTATATGATATTGTACAATAATAATTTTATAAAATGTATAACTAAAAACATGTTCATAAAGCCTCGTTTGATAACCATTTTGTTTTTTATTTTTAGTTTTTGAAATTTAAACCTAAAAATACTATTTATATCAATGAGTTTATATGTTTTCTTATCTAATTTGTACTTATATTTTCAAAAACCAAGCCAACTTTTGAAAACTAAAAAAAGTAGCTTTCAAAAACTTGATTTTGTTTTTGGAATTTGACTAAGAGTTCAAATGTTTACTTAAAGGAGATGATCTCTATTGTAGAGAAATTAGGTAAACATAAGGGGGAATTTGTACGGAAGACCCCTTTTTATTATCATTAATGTTGAATGACTGGCGCTCGAAAATAATGGCCCGACCTATTCGACGACGCAAGAACACGCGCAAAATTACGCCGAAGGGTAGCTTCTCGCCTCGCGAACGCCGCACGCCTTCTCGAAGGCACGCGCGCGCGCCACGCCTTCTCGAAGGAACGCGCACGCCTTACTCGTAGGAACGCTCCCGCTTACTCGTAGGAACGCTCATGCTTACTCGTAGGAACGCTCCCGCTTACTCGAAAGGAACGCGCACGCCACGCCTTCTCGTAGGAACGCGCACGCCTTACTCGTAGGAACGCTGATGCTTACTCGTAGGAACGCTCCCGCTTACTCGTAGGAACGCTCCGTAGGAACGCTCATTTACGATGAACCGTGAGCGTTCCTTCGAGAAGGCGTGCGCGTTCCTGCGAGGCGAGAAGCTACCCTTCGGCGTAATTTTGCGCGTGTTGCCACGTCAGAATAGGTCAGTTTTCATTATTTTCGAGCGCCAGGTCATTCAACATTAATGATAATAAAAAGGGGTCTTCCGTACAAATATCCCAAACATAAGCTTAACTTTCAAAAACTAAAAACAAAAAACAAAATAGTTATCAAACAGGACCTAAATTAATTAACGATAGTTTATATTCAACTTAATATTAGTTTTGCAACTACAACTATAATTTTACAATCTATAAATATATTATAAAACACATTTTAAAAAATTATTTAAATTAGAATCAAATTTCAAAATCTGCCCCTAAATACATCTCTAAAAACATTAACTCCATTTTTTTTAATCCCTTATTTTTAAAAATTCTGCTTTCACATTGGCCACTGAAGAGAATTTTTTTTAAAGCCTAAAATTATAATGCCTCTGCCATATTATTTTGGTCTACCGATAACCATTCCGTTTCTATCTTTTTTACAAACATATATTTTCAGTAACAAGTAACAACTAACAAGTACTATTTTATTATTTTCTATTTTAAAAAGTGGTTGATGTTTAAATAACTTCCCAAACTAGCTACTTTTCCTAAATTTGAGATTAAATTTTATATATATATATATAAAAATCTTATATTTAAACTATATAGAAAGAAAAAAAAAACCATTGGTAAAAATAATTGTATAACTTGGTAAGGGAATTCGATCAAAGATTTAAATTTAGATAGTATACATATGTTTATGTTAATACATACATTAATAAACTCGATGTATGAGATGAAAAAACTATCCTAAAGTAAATAAATGTGAAGAGATGAGTTTTAACATTTCAATTTTAGATGATACAGAAACTTTGAAGATATGAACCAAAATTCTCCCAAAAAAGTTGATATATATAAAAGAAGAATAGAGTTAAAGGTTGAATGGAGATTGGTTTGAAACTGTCAATTCATGGGGCAAGTCTTTGGTGGTGCATGTTCTTTGGGGACCCATTCACAACTGCAACTTTTTTCATTTTTCTCTCATAAAATACCAAAAATTCTTTTTGTTTCTATTCCTGGATGGGATTAGATTCTCTTAAATCATTTCCCATCTTTGAAAAATAATTATAATATATATATATAATGCATTTCAGAAAGTTGGAGATAATCTCAGCCCATCACAAGGGCAAGGGCCAAATATAGGGAAGAAGAGGCAAGGGGCACCCTTAAAATTTGGAGTATTAAATAAATATAGAGATTTATTTCAAAATCAATTGATAATAAGAGAAATAATCCATTAATAATGAGAAAAGTAATAAGATATTCGTACCTCTAATTTTTAGACAAAATATCAGTTACCATATTAGATAAACATAGAGTTTTATCCCAAAAACAATTGGCATTGAGAGAAGTATTAAAATGGTGCCTCCAATTTTTGGATTGAATACTCGTTATTATTTTAGATAGACATGAGTTTCATTTCAAAACTAATTGACAATAACTATGAGAAAAGTAACTCATATTCTTATAAAGATTGTGAAGTATTTTCATTTTTTTTGATGTGTGATCTCAATATGATATCATATCATCAACATGGATTAGATCAATGATTTTCATTTTTAGAAATAAGAGGGAGGAAAATGTAGTTTTAAAAATATGGCCGTTTTTCAAATAGTTTTTTCAAAGAAAACAACGTGCACATTATCAAAGTTCTTTTGTAATCATCATTTGATTATAAGAATTAACTGATCAATACAAACGAATCGATTTTGTCTATGATTACAATTAAAAGATCATGAAAAAAATATATCAAGAAAAAATGAATTGTGAATATCGATTTTCTTTTTTATAGACATATAATAGATATTCTTTTAATGGTATGGTAATTCGATTAAATAAAGATTATGTAAATTTATTCAACGCTATTGTTTTTTAATAAAAAGGGTAGAGTTTTAATAGCTAAGTTTATAGGTTTCTTTATTTAGACAGAAGGTTTCGAGATCTACCATCTAATAGTTGCGTTGAAGAGCTAAAGTGAGCCTTACTCGATATAATTGGCATCCTCAAAATTTTAATCCTTGTACCTCTAAATATTTTCAACTCAAAATAATAATAATAATAATAATAATTATTATTATTATTATAATTAATATAATAATTATTATTATTCCGTTGAAGAAATGTAAGAGAGAATATTAGAAAGTGGAAGGATTTCTTTACAGGTTATTTGATAATCATGCCACACCAATTTTTGTCATCTAAAACAAATCCCAAAAAATGGAAATCTTTTTTTGCTTTGATTAGCAATTGAGTTATTTAAAAGTAAATCAATGATTAGAAAAGCCCTTGGGTCCAAGTTCTTAGAAGAAAGAGAAGATATTTCAAACAAATAATTAAATCATTTTTTCAATTAATCTTTTACTTAAAAGAATAGTACTAAATTTGCGATTGACACACAAATTTGGAAAGTTTCATTATTTTATATGCCTCGAATGGTAAAGATTGGACTTAGCATGTATTGTCCGTCTATTCAGTGGTAGAATTAATTTTTTTTTTTTTTTAAGAACAAAACAATTTACAAAGACATCTAAAATAAGATATGATAAAAGCAAGTAATGCTAGGAGTGCTAACAAATTCTCACATTGGTTAGAAAAGGGATTGAAATCATGGTATATAAGTGAAGATAATTATCTCCATTGGTAAGTTAATTCCTATCAATTATATATATATATTTTGTTTTTACAACTTGTAAAGTAGATGATTCGAAACTTTGATCTGTTAGTCGAAAGTATATACTTTATACCCATTAAACTATGTGACTAGAGTTTTGAAATAGATATTTTTAAGACATGGAATACTAAAATAAAATACATTTCATGAAAGCTTAGACATTAGAATAAGATTAAAGAAAAAATTGAGTTAATTGGAGTATTGAATATGGTTAGTTAGAGGTTGAAAGGAGCAGTAGTACACGAAGTTGAACAAATCCCAAAAATTAAAAAAAAAAAAAAAAAAACATTGGTAAAGTGAATGGTATGCATGGAATATGGATGAGAAATGAAAGATAGGGTATCCCTAAAAGTGGATGGACCGAACGCCCTTAAGAAGAAAGGGAGCTCTGTTGCTGCTCTACTGTAGACTCCGCTTCTGAACTGACAGCGCTTCCACTGGACTGTAGCGACCGACTTCATCACCGGTGGACCCCAATTCTACAAGAATAATAATAATAATAATAATATTATTATTATTATTATAATATCATGTCTATTGCTCTTTTACTTTTTCTAAAAAAATAAGTATGTAATATTAATGAAAAGTGATTCTTCACAATACAAATATCAGATGATTCAAAATCAACCAAGTTAACACTCAATAAAAGAAAAATATTTTGTCCAAAACATTGGACCATTTGATAAACTTCAACGAGCTAAATCATTGGCTAGGTATTTTACTCTCGCAATATATGCACAAACTCTACCTACTAAAAATGAAATGAAACTCCATATAATCTAATGTGGTATCAGAGTCCATTAAACCCAAACGGATATTCGGTCCAAAAATTGAAATTGGGATTCGATCTAAGAATGGTGAACCCAAAGAGGCACCATCTTGAGGGGGCATGTTGAGGATCCCACATTGAAAAAGTGGAGAGACACCTCACAATATATATGATATATGGGCTACTTCTCTCATTACTAATTGGTTTTGAGATGAAAATTCATATAATCTAATATTAGAAGCTTTCCTTATAAGTTTTTATATCATTACAAATACTATGAATTTCGACGAATAGGTTACGTTCCACGCTCCATTCAACATAGATATAAAGAATCAAAATGAACTTTTAAGCGAGTGAACCCTAGTCTTTGGACAAGTCGTAGGCCTTCCAACACTACAAATGCTTTTGAACAAACATGCGAAACAAACATAGTAATATTATTCTACAAAACCGCCACCAAACGAGAATCAGGATATGTTACAAACCACCCCCAAACTTGTTAATATGCCATGTTCATCGCACGTTGCATCTACATAGACATTTACCCAAAGACCCCCACCTGTTGAAGAGGGAGTTGGTTTTTTTAGGATAAGAATTTATGGGATTGGCCATGTAGACACTGCCACTCTTTCAAATATTTCTTAATCCATTCACATTTGTTTGGACAAGGTCATAGGGGTTGTTGGGAGTAAACTCAATTACGATTATTCCAAATTTCCCAAACATCTATACATACGGTCCCAAACGGGTCGGATTGAAGGAACTTGGAGAAATGCATCCACCGGTTCTTAATACATCCAACTCTAATATGTGTTATTGGTATTGACACCAATAGCGTTTTCCAAACATTCTTAACTTGCGAACATGTAAACAAGACATGCCCAATGGACTCGAGATGAACTTTACACACAAGACCGATGGTAGAAACATCCAACCCTTTCGAGCACAAGTTGATACCTATGGGTAAGCACTTATGGAAAGCCCGACCGCCATACAAACATTTTGATTTTTTATAGAATATTCATCTTCCAAAGTGTTTTCCACCAATCTTTATATCCATTTTCAATTGACGAAACCTGCAAATCCTGCATGAGCCTACAAGTTTTATAACCACTCTTTGTCTGGTAACATCCACGTCTACCAGAGTGTCATATCCATCAGTCAGGCAACCCCGCCTGTGCGATGGGTTGAATATAAATCTCTTGTATATCCATAGGACATAAAAATTGTTCCAGCTTATGAATATCTCACCGCCAGTTTTGGCGATAAAGTCGAATACCAGTATATCCTCAAAATAAGTTGCTATTGTAATCATGTTGTAATCCCATGGATTAGAATGACAATTCATCTACCAATAGTATCTAAAAAATCGATGGTTTGATTCTCCATCCTACAATTATTAACTTTCAAATTATTTGATATTAATTCAAAGGTTAACTATATATATTCTTTTTAATTTTTTTTTTAGAAGTTTTACTTTGATTTATATATGTATTGAAATTTTCAATTAAAGCCTCTCTAATCTCTAAATATTAAAAAATAATGGTTATGAATTAAAAGTAGAAACTTTTATGAGAGTTTGTACATTATTAATATTCCAACACTTTTATTTAGTGGGCCCATAATCTATAATAACAAGCAACATTAAGGTTAAACCATGGAATGTGTATTAATTACAATGGAATTATATTCACTCTAAAAAAATATTAATTACAATGGAACATTAAGGTTTAAACTTGTACCCCTTAAATGGGAGTTGAGGTAAGTAGGTTGAAGTTTGAGAGTTCTTTTTTTATTAATATTGTACTTTTTAAAATTTATTATAAAAATATTATAGTTTTAAAATTATTTATATTAATATTTTTATTTTTTTATCGATAGTCTATGATAAAAAAGTGGAAGAGACACAATGTCATTGTGTACATTTGGACATCCGACCATCTTTTTTTTTTTAAAAAAAAACAGTATTAATATAATTAGTTTTAAAAGTAAAATGTTTTTATAATAAGTTTTAAACAGTAATAAAAAAAAAAAGCCAGAAGTTGGAATGGAGCATAATATTCAATTAACAATTATTTGAAGAATATTGGAGTGATACGGAAGAATATTGGAATAATAACCATGGCATTAACCAACAAAAAGTGAAAGTCCCCACCACCGCTTCCCCTGCATCCTCTCTCTTCTTTTACCACTTACCACCTCTGCTTCCTCGACCTCACAAATAATCAACTAACTCCCATTTCTCTCATGTTCTCTCTTCTTCTTCTTCTTCTTCTTCTTCTTCTTCTTCTTCTTCCCATGGTGCTTCAGGTTCTCCTTCCTAATCCATTCCCTCCATGCCTTCTCTTCCGGGCTTCCCCTTCTCCTCTCCCATGTCTGTACTAACCTAACTACCTACTCTTTCGTTCCATTCCATTTCTCTATTCCCCTCATCTTAATTACTCTTCTTTTTTTTTTTTTTCTTTTGCAGGTGGAGCGAGCTTTGCCTGAGGCGTCCCACCCCTCCGCCCAATGCCACCGCCGATGAACCCCCCATCTCCAGCCCTGTCGAGTGCTACGCCTGCACCCAAGTCGGCGTTCCGCCCTTCCACTCCACCAGCTACGACCACGCCCACCAGCAGCCCGAATGGGAGGCCTCCGCCGGCTCTTCCCTCGTCCCCATTCAGCCCACCACCAAGTCCTCCCCTGCCCCGCAACATCCTTCCGGTCCCTTCGGTACCGTTCTCGACCCCAGAACCAAGCCAGTCCAACGATGGAACCGGGCTCTGTTATTGGCCCGTGGAATGGCCCTCGCCGTCGATCCCCTCTACTTCTACGCCCTCTCCATCGGACGTGGTGGCTCCCCCTGCCTCTACATGGACGGCGCTTTAGCCGCCGTCGTCACCGTCCTCCGCACCTTCCTCGATTTCCTCCACTTGTGGCACGTTTGCCTCCAATTCCGACTCGCCTACGTCTCCAAGGAGAGCATGGTCATTGGCTGCGGCAAACTCGTGTGGGACGCACGTGCCATCGCCTCTCACTATCTTCGTTCCTTCAAAGGCTTCTGGTTCGATGCCTTTGTCATCCTCCCACTTCCTCAGGTTTCCTTCTTCTTCCATTTTATTTACTGTCTTCAACCTTACAATATATATATATATATATATATATATATATATATATTTTTATCTAATTTCCAGATTTCAAACTTCTTTTATTAAAGCTTCAAAATGCATCGTTTAAACTTTCTCTCACTGCTCTGTTCACAAATATTTTGTCTAATTACATCCTGTCATCCCAGTTTTAAACGAATATTTTCCCTCATATGGATACAAAAACTAGTTACCAAATAACTTCTTTCCCCTTTTGATTTGATTATCAAACACTGTTTTTTTTAAAAAAAAAAATTGAACAAGTTTTTTCATTTAAAGCAATAAAAAAAATCCTTTGAAAAGATCCAAATGATGGTATGTGTGGTTTATCGATTGGAATCTGTAGGGAGTGAATGAATTAATATATAACTCTGATCATTACTAATAAATATACTTGATAATATAAATAAATAAATAAAAAGTAGCTAGTCAAATGATTTTAAATCAATAATTTAATATGTAGCTAAAACAATGATTTTCAGTCCATCTTCTCAGTCTCAACACTCAATATGCCACTGAGTCACGGACTATTTTTGCATTTATTTTATTCTTTCGCTATTTTTTTTTTTTAAGATATCGCTTCTCAATTTGCTTTACCTGATAATCTTTTTTTTTTTTTAAATAGTATTTACGTTGATACAATAATAGCGTGGTCGTGGGTTTTTGTATTTTGTTCTAATTTTTCAAAACATGGTATGAGCAAAATCCTATTATTGACTCCCTTTTGTTCTGTCTTTGTTGTTTTTTCCCCCTTTTTTCTTTTTTTTTTTTTTTAAAAAAAAACTATTATTGAAGTATTTATTTTGTTGTGTTTGTGGAATGAAGGCTCATGGCATTGATCTAATGTTGATAGGCTCATCTTCTCTCAATAATTGTATAATCATTGAAGGAACCAAACTGAGTTCAAACTTAAATTGCTTCACTGAAGAAGATACTTTTCTTTTCTATTCTCTCTCTCTTCTTTTTTTGGGTAGGTGAGTATCTACCTCTAGGAAACTTAATGTTATCTCACAATTTCTTTCTTTGAATTTTTAACCAAATTCTAAAAATAAAAACAAGTTTTTAAATACTATTTTTTATAGTTTTCAAAAATTTGACTTGCATTTTGAAAATATTGGTAAAAAATAGTTAACAAATTAAAACAAAAAAATCCGAGAGAAGAAGTAGAGTTTATAAGTTTAATTTTTAAAAATAAAAAAACAAAATCAAATGGTTATCAAACGAAATTTTAAAATGGTGAATCGTCCGTATCTTTCTTTCTTTGTTTAGCTTTCTATAACTTTCTACCATTCCATCTGATTCTGCTTTCTCTGCTCATCTTTTCTTATTGCAGATTGTTTATTGGTTGGTTTTACCAAAACTGATCAGAGAAGAGAAAATCAAACTTATAATGACAGTGATCTTATTAATGTTCTTGTTCCAATTCCTCCCAAAAGTTTACCACTCCATTATTTTAATGAGAAGAATGCAAAAGGTCACTGGATACATCTTTGGCACCATTTGGTGGGGTTTTGGCCTCAATCTAATTGCCTATTTCATTGCCTCTCATGTAAGCCTGCCTTGTATAGTTACCACAACCAAGTCTTTTAAACTTTGTTTTTTATCCTAAATCTGAAGTTTGCAAGCGCTTCTGCTTTTCCTGCTAACAGGTTGCTGGGGGTTGTTGGTATGTTCTTGCAATACAGCGAGTTGCTTCTTGCATTCAGCAACATTGTGAGAGAAAAAAGTGCAATCTATCTCTGTCTTGCTCTGAGGAGGTCTGTTATCAGTTTCTCTCATCAACTACAACGATTGGACATTCATGTGGTCGTAATTCGACTGCTATGTTGAGGAAGCCGCTATGCTTGGATGTCAATGGTCCATTTGCCTATGGCATCTACAAATGGGCTCTTCCAGTCATTTCTAGCAATTCCATTGCAGTGAAAATCCTCTATCCCATCTTTTGGGGCTTAATGACTCTCAGGTAAGCAAAGAAGCAATACTTTTCAAGAGATTTCTGCACTATGTTTCTTGATAATGATGCTTTAAATGTTGCAGCACCTTTGGCAATGATCTCGAGCCCACGAGTAATTGGCTGGAAGTATGCTTCAGTATTTGCACAGTGCTCAGTGGACTGCTGCTTTTCACTCTCTTGATTGGTAATATCCAGGTGAGTTTGCTTGCTTGTTCAATATGTGCAAATGTAGCTAAAACTTTTCTTTTCCTGTTGACAATAACTCCTTCCCATTCCTTCAAAAAGGTTCTTTTGCACGCCGTCATGGCAAGGAGGCGAAAAATGCAGCTGAGATGTCGGGATTTGGAGTGGTGGATGAGGAGACGACAATTGCCGTCTCGTTTGAGACAACGAGTTCGACACTACGAACACCAGAGATGGGCAGCCATGGGCGGAGAAGATGAGATGGAACTAATCAATGATTTGCCTGAAGGTCTTAGAAGAGACATTAAACGCCATCTTTGTGTTGATCTTATCAGAAAGGTAACTAGAATGAATAGCTGTTCTCTTGAGGATCTCTTTAGGATTAGGGAAAGCTTGTGGTTGAGGTTCTGTCTCCTTATTTAACTGTCATCAAATGCATAGGTGCCTCTGTTCCAAAACCTGGATGAGCTGATTCTCGACAACATCTGCGATCGAGTCAAGCCACTTGTATTCTCCAAAGATGAAAAGGTACATGTTCGAACGAAGTCGTGGTCATCCGCTATTTACAACGAAGATAGACTAATATCAATGTTTCCATAAAAACAGATTATCAGAGAAGGAGATCCTGTCCCAAGGATGTTGTTCATAGTGTGTGGACGTGTAAAACGTAGCCAAAGCCTGAGCAAGGGCATGACAGCAACAAGTTTGATCGAACCGGGAGGATTTCTTGGTGACGAGCTGCTATCGTGGTGTCTTCGGCGCCCATTTCTCGAGAGGCTTCCAGCTTCATCAGCTACATTTGTTTCCATTCAACCAACAGAAGCATTTGCCCTGAAAGCAGACCATCTGAAGTACATAACCGATCACTTCCGGTACAAATTCGCCAACGAGCGACTAAAGAGAACTGCAAGATATTACTCTTCCAACTGGAGAACATGGGCTGCTGTGAACATACAATTTGCTTGGCGTCGCTACAGAAAGAGGATGAGACGTCCAGTGATAGCTGTGGTGGAAAATGGAAGCAATGAACGTCGGCTTCTGCAATATGCTGCAATGTTCATGTCATTCAGGCCACATGACCATCTTGAATAGTAAACTATGGCCTTGCCTCCAATTCTTGAATTCTTTCTTAAGCCATTCATTCATATCATTTTCATATTATTCTGTATCTATCATCTCCTAGGAAAGCCATAGAATTGGAAGTTGGAAAATGGGATGTATTTGAGTGTCAAGAGTGAGATTTATTAATCTTTCTCTCATTGATGTCTCTTCTCTCTTTCTTCCTCTTACAAGAGAGATCATGTTTCTCAAGAAATATGTGGTGTTGAAAATGAATGTAATGTCAAGAATGAGATGTATTGTTTGAGTGTTTTTTAGTTGGTGAATGAGATGTATTTGAGTGTCTAGATTGAGATGCATGTATTTTTTTCTCTCTCTGATGTTTCTCAAGAAAGACATGGAGTTGAGAATAAATGTCAAGAATAGGTGGAATTGAAAATAAATTTAGTTGGAAGTTGTGATGTATTTGATGGGATGCATCTCTCACTCTCATGTCCTTTTTTAATATCAACTCGGGCATAATTCAACCAGTTATTAAAAAATTAGAGATTTGAAATCCTATCTCTACATGCTATCAAACTAGAAAAAATACATATTACAAACTTGAATCATGAAATAAAATTGTGTAGCAAAATTATATGATCAAGAGAGTACGAAGACTACCATTAACTAACTTTTCATTTCTATCCTAAGTTAAGCCATCTATAAAGGAGATGAAACTTGCTTCTTGTTTATCGTTATTATGCATTTGACAAGTAGGAGAGATGGATGCAAAAAGGGAGAGAATTTATATTTAAAAAAAAAATAAATAGTTGTCAAAATTGTAGCGGTGATAAAAACATTCAAATCCAATCAAGAGGTAAGTTTTATTTTCACAAAAGCAATATTATGCTTATTGTATCTACTTTCCTAGTAATATCTAAATGATGAATGCAATAGTATATATCTAAATTAAGATATCTCTACTCTCTCTAAGAAGTTGTATGTTTGAATTCTCAATCACATATCCTATGAACATAGATTAGTGGTTAAGACATCTCTACTCTCTCTAAGAAGTTGTATGTTTGAATTCTCGCCACATATGTAATGTAATATTCTTAGTAGAAATGATAAATGCAAGTAAATTACATGAAATCGGGTGAACGTTAAGAGGTCATAAACTGCACCTTGACAAATAATAATTTAAAATTTATACATTGGTCCCTTTCTGTGGAAAATGTTAAGAAATGATCCCAAAAAAAAGGTGTCCTCAAATTTGCAACCCCATGAAATTGGGCCTTTTGTGAAACCGTTTGATTGGGCTTTAATGGTGATCTTCACCTCACCAAACCTTATTAGAGCCCACAAGGCCCAGTACCTGCTCCCAAAGGCCCACAGTTCCCACATCGAATCCAATTACAGTTGGACTACAAGCTGCGACAGTCCAATAACCAGCTTTAATTTCATCTTTCAATTGGTCCTTCTCCCACCCACAATACCCATCAAAGAACCTGAAATCTTGAGGCCTAACCAAATTCCTTTTCACCATTTCTGATGCACAACCAACACTCTCTTTAGTCCCATAATACATTCCTTTCATTACTTCCTCAAAAATCCCACTCTTCCCAACCCCATCCTCCTCCTCCTCACCCCTCACTAAAAACAACCCCTCCTCCAACGGTCCGCCGAAGTACAAGGGCTGGTCCGAGAACGTACCTGCCACGTCCAAGGCCGTGGACCTCGTTTCCTTAATGGACATTAGCGAGGGCCTATTTAGTATGATCCCTGATGGTCCCAACAACCCATTTGATAACAAGAGAACCACCGTTCGTTCAAATATGTGTACCCCATCAAGCTTATCTGTTGCAATGAGAAGACACCCCTTTTCGGGCTCATGAATGACATGGGCCCATTTGTCACCAATCGAGATGGACGGTGGATGATCGACAACCGCGTCAAGATCTACAAAAGATGATGAAATTTGAGGCGTTGAGAGTTTATGAGTGGCAATCAATTTGGCTCTAAACGATCTCCAATCAGAATCTACGCGTGGCTTGCTACCAATATCATCACCTTCTGATGGCGACTTGAATTGACAACCTAAAGAAAAAGGAAAGCATATATGATGTTTAATTATAGCCAAAAGAAAAAGACAAAGAGGGAGAGAGTGGAAGGACTTACATGATATTTTGAGAAATGGGGTTGGGGATTTTCTTGTAAGAGATGAGGGGAAAGAAGTGGATTTGGAATTGAGGAGAATTGTAGCCTTCATTTGGTTGTGAGCCACAAAACAAGCTTCCATGCTTTCTTACAACTCTCTTCCTTCTTCCTTCTTCCTTCTTCCTTCTTCCTTCCTCTTGGAGGATGAAGAGAAATGGAAGAAAAAGAGCTTTATAAGGTGAAGGGAAGAGTGAATTTTAGCCACACAAAGGATGAAAAGCCTTCTCCTTTTTTAGACCCATCTCATCCAAAAGTTGGATTCTCCTTCATGTGGGTCCCAAAAGTTAAGGGCAATTGGATTGAAGTGACGCGTGGCTACATGTCAAACTGCCAAGTCAATCCTTTTATGGCTTGTGGATTGCTCAAACCTTTTGGTGACGTGGCGTTTTGATAGCCAATGACTGTTCTTGGTGGATGTGACTTTAATGTAGGCACTCCCTGCCAAATGCTGACTCACTGACTTGTGAACGGTTGCAATGTTTTTCGATTTTAAAATTTTTAAATAAAACTTTAAGAAACACTTTGAGGTGTCCATTAGATTATAATAATAGAGAATTATAATAGGCTATAGGTTATTATAATCTATAGAATCATATAATATTATTTAAAAATGTAATGTAATATACTCTGGGGTTTTAATAGTCTTTTGTGCAAAGTATTCTATAGTTTATAATAAAATGTGCCACAAACAGGCCTTAAGTAATATTATATGCTAGTCTTTCAACGATGTATGTCTTGAACTCTAATATCTTTTTGAATTTTTAATTTTATATCTAACATGCCATTCCGTATTTAATAAGTTTTACATATCTATTATACAAAATTGAAAGTTTGAGATTTTATTACATACAAAATTAAAATTTAGAGAACTATTGGACAACTTAAAAGTTCAAAGAATCATCTTGTAATTTAACCTCAAAGTTATTTTAGATGCTTTATATTTTGAAAGCTTGACGCATCAAATGGCTTTGTAATTCTTTAGGCCATTTTTAATTTAGTTCTTATTCATTTAAAATTTATAATTTGGTCCTTAATGTATGAATAGATAATTTTTAATTATTTCTTATTGATCAAATTATGTTAAAATTTGTTAACAAAAAAGCTAAAAAATTATTATTAGCGTGACATTTAATATGTGGGCCATGCCACTTGAAATAAATAGATCATTTTGTTGATGGATAAATAAATTTTAGCTAATAAGCAACTCGGTTAAGTTCCTTGTGTCAAGTAACATCTAAATAATATGTTTACAAATCCAAATATGTGAAGCTAAAGAGAGTGTAGCTCAACTGACATCTCGAATGTGTTAACGATCATGAGATCTATGGTTTGAAATTTGAATCCTCACTCTTATCGTACTAAAAAAATATTCAAATATGTGAATGAAACAAAAAAAAATCAATAAACTCTATTTGGAGTGTAGTGTTCTGAATCCTAGTGTATGTTGTTTTTTTTAAGGGGAATTGTAATGGGTAGCATAAAATATTAACATATTTGCAAGTTTAGCTATGATTTTTTAGATTTGCAATTCTAGCAAATTTTTTTAAATCTGATTTTCGTTTTTTTATTATTCCAGATTTACCCTCATTGGTGTAGCAACTTGTATATCAGTAGTATATCTGATATACTTTACATTCGGTATATCAGTAGTATATCTGATATACTTTATATTAGTATATCAAAAGTATATCTGATATATTTTATATTGGTATATCAGAAGTATATCTGATATACTTTAATTTTATATACCAATATACACCTAAAACGAAATATGTTAATAGTATATTATTGATATACCAATGATACCCTCCTTTTAGGTATATCATTTAGAATGATATACTTTCTATATATCCGTAGCAAATTAGAGATATTTTGCATATTAGTATATCACTAATGTACTTTATTTTAGATATGTTTATTTCACTAATATACCTAACATTTAGTATATCAGTGAAATGAATATATATCATATGCGAGTTACTGATATCTCTTAATTAACTTCATATATATATATCAGTAGTATATTAGTGATATACTCTATATAATAACACATCTCACACAATAAGATATAACAATCCAATTTGGTTTTAAATTGTGAAATTACCTAAAATTTAAAAACATAACCTGAAATTTACTCTACCTGAAATGTCGGACATTACAAATAGTTTTTGAGATCCCGTTGATATACTTAATATTACTGAATAAAGTATATCATCATAAATCATTATCAAGCATAAATCACTATTTGTGATATATCGTTGATATACTGAATAAAGTATTTTGGTAGTATATCACATCGATATATACTTAATATTAGTGAAATCAACGGTTATTAGTTATTTTTATGTTAGATATATCATTGGTATATTTGATCTATTGTTAATAAACTACTGATTTTTTCGATATTGAAAAACACGGGAGGACATTTCCAAATCTAGCAATAGTTTTTTGAGATCCCATTGATATACTTAATATTACTTAATAAAATATATCAACATAAATCACTGTCAAGTATAAATCACCATTTATGATATACCGTTGATATATTAAATAAAGTATATCGTTAGTATATCACACTGATATATCATTGGTAAATTTGTATATCATTTATGCAAATAAAGTATATATCAGATCTATTATTGATAAACTACTTATTTTCTCGATATTGAAAAACACAAGGAGGACATTTGTAAATCTAGCAATAGATTTTGAGATCCCATTGATATACCTAATATTACTGATATGTCAGCATAAATCTCTATTTGTGATATAATGTTGATATACTAAATAAAGTATATATCAGTAGTATATCACATTGATATATACTTAATATTATTGAAATCAACAGAATCAGTAGTATATCACTTATGCAGTTAGTTTTTAGTTAGATATATCGTTGCTATATTAGATCTATTGTTGATAGACTACTGATTTTCTCGATAATGAACAACACGGAGAAAGTATTTGTAAATCTAGCAATAGTTTTTTTAGATACAATAGTATATCAACAGTTTATCTAATATAATTTATATTTGGTATATAAGTTGTATATCAATAATATATTTCATTTTAGGTATATCACTAGTATATCAATAGTATATCATAAGTACATCATCAGTATGTTTTTTATAGACTATTAATATACTTTAGATTGAAAAACGCGCGCGAAAATATAAGGGTATTTTTGACTTTGCACGCCATCCTTTTGGGTTTGGCCTTTTTTTGTTGCTATTTTTGCAAATTGAATTAAGAAGTGATATGGGTGCAATATTTATATATTTTTTGGCTATTCATGCAAGTGCCCCTTTTTTTAACCTTTTTTTTAGTTGTTTTGTTCTCTTATTTTCTCTTATTTTTTTAGTGGATATTTTGTCAATGGTAGAAACTCTTGTATAACATAAATGGATTACAAAATTGGAATTCTATTTTAAAAAATTAAAAAATTGAAAGTCTAGGTAAGAAATTAGAGAATTTAAACTTTATTTCAAAAAATATTTATAAAAGTATTTTTGAAAGTCTATTTAAGAAATTGAGAATTTAAAACTCTATTTCAAAAAAAGTATTTTTAGAACTCTATTTTAGAAATTAATAAAATAGAAGTCTATTTAAGAAATTAGGGAATTTAAAATTCCATTTCACGTCACAAAGAACTATTTTGGAATTCTACTTTAAAAATTAAAAAAAAAATGTAAGTCTATAATAAATTAGGGAATTTGAAATTCTATTTTATAAAATATTCAAAAACTTATTTTTGGAATTCTATTTTAGAAATTAAAAAATTGGAAGTCTATTTAAGTAATTTGGAAATTTAAAATTTTATTGCACAAAGTATTCAAAGTCCTATTTTTGGAACTCTATTTTAGAAATTAAAAAATTAAAGGTTTATTTAAGAAATTGAAAATTTTAAAACTTTGTTTCACGAATTATTTAGAAAACTTTTTTTAGAACTGCATTTTAGAAATTAAAAATCAGAAGTCTATATAATAAATAAGGGGAATCTAAAATTCTATTTCAAAGTATTAGCCTATTTTTCTAACTCTATTTTAGAAAATAAAAAAAAAAGTCTATTTAAGAAATTAAGAAATTTAAAACTCTATTTCACAGTGTATTCAAAACTCTATTTTAGAAATTAAAATTTTTGTTTAGTATCTATTTTTAGTTAAATTTTAACCTTTTAAAAAAATTAACTAGGTGATCAAATTATCGTGGTTGTTGGGTCATTGGGGTGGTCGTCGGCAGTGGTTGCAGTGTGGTTAGGTTGCTGGAGTGGACATTGGGTGGTCAGTGGCAGTGGTTAGGTCCCTAGAGTAGTTGCAACGTGTTGGTTAGAGTGGTCATCAAGATAGTCGAGTTGTTAGGTGGTCAGTTGATTGGGGTGGTCGCTAAAGTGGTCAACGGGTGGTCGTCGGCGGTAGTTGCTAGGGTGGTCAAGCTGTCAGGATGGTCGGTGATAGTGGTTGTTAAGTGGTCGGGCCACCAAGGTTGTTTTTGGATAGTTTAGTCCGTGAGGTGTTCGTCCAAGTGATTATCAGAGTGGTCAGGTTGTTGGGGTGTGGTCATCAGGTGCTCGTCGACGGTGATTGTTGGGTGGTCAAGTTGTCAGGGTGGTCGCCAATGGTGGTTTGTCGGTTGGTTAGGTCGCTAAGACTGTCAGTCGCCGAAGTAGCTTGTCGAGTGGTCATTGGTGGTGGCTACAGGCAAGTTAGGTATTAGGGTAGTTGATTGCTCGAGTGATCGGGTTGTTGGGGTAGGCGTATACAAGTCTCTTGAGTGGTTGTCGAAAGTAGGTGGTTAGGTCACTGATGTAGTCGTCAGAGGTAGTCATCAACGATGGTTAGGGTCGCCGGTGTGGTCGTCGGAGTTGTCGCGAACGTAGTCGCCAGCGGTGGTTGGGATCAGCGGTATGGTTGTCAGAGTTTTCGTCAGAGGTAGTCGCCAGCGGTGGCGGTAGTTGCGTGATGTGATTGTCGGAGTTATCGTCGAAGGTAGACGTCAGCAGTGACATTGTTGGGGTTTATGCTTGAAACAAGTGTAGTTTTTTGTAATAATGTTATTCAAATAAATAAACAGTTATTTATTGTATTCTCGCACATAAACCTAAATCCAATAAACTAAGTTACAAGGTTATAATGATAGATCTTGAACATATGTGTAGTTGACACAAGTTGGATAATGTTCAAGTATATAACCTAAATGGTCTATGATATACGCATGAGGTTGGGAACCTTATCCTGGTAACATCATGGATGCGACCCACTTTGTATTTAGTACAAATGAAGTAATCCAACTCGTTCATGTGGTAGACATGCGAGTGGGGGCATCCTGTATGAGGAGATCATACAAGACCGAACTGCAAATTATTAGCCTATTAGTATAATACCGTTAACAGAATAAGTCTAATAATTTATACATGATCATTAGTGACTTGACCTGGTTACGAACTTCTGCTTATGAGGGTTTGTCCTTAGATTAGTATGGGTGAGAGTGGCCTGTAGCCGACTCAATATGCCTACCTTTTCAAGGACAAAACTTTGTAGCTTGTAGGGGACTTAAGATGATATTCAGTCATTCTTAAATTAGGGAATCAGATAGGTTGTTCTCTTAAGAACTGAATCTAGGTCTTGAGCAACGGGCCCCCACCCTCTTACTGGCCTAAGAGGGATTAACTTTATGGTAAGACCATACACTTGTTGTTCATTAGAGGATCATTAATGCTTAAGGAGCAAAAGGTAATCACAGGGGTAAAACAATAATTTGACCTAACTGTGATTACGAACAACCTGTGAATGGTCAACTCACAGGTATTGATTATATCAATAGACATAAAACAGTCTACAGTGAGGAGAGTGCAACTACGAGTCTATAGTGGAGTGACTCGTAGTTAATGAATGATGGTTAATTAGATCAAAGAGTTTGATCGGTTAAACTCGTATTATTGGAGCTCATGATCTGTAGGTCCATTAGGTCCCTCCGTTGGCTCAACATGGAAATATTGAGGATATAAAGTTTGGAGTGAAAATTAAGTGTTCAATTTCATATATGAGGAGATATATCAATTATATGTGATATAATTGATATAATATAGTTAAGTGAGAATTTGATTCACAATAAACTATATACTAAAATGAGAGATACCTAATGATTATGTAAATATGCAAATATGATTTGCAAATATATGATAAGAGCACAATAGGGATATGATGGTAATTTCCACCTTATTTTCCTATAAATATGTGCATAAGATGCACATTTTGTTTATGCAATATTCCTAAGTAGAGAAACCCTAGTGCTCTCTCTTGTGAAAAAGAGTTTTTTCACTCATTCTCTCATATTTTCCAAACTCCGAAAGGATTCCCACTATTCTCCCTCTCCTAAAGATACAACGGAGAAGACTTAGTGGTGTGATCGATTGCGTCGGGATCGTTGAGAGCGTGAGATCGTGAGAAGCAAGGAAAACTAGAAGATTAGATCTACAAAGGTAATATATGTTGTCCATATCTCTAATTACATGCTTAATCTTTATAATTTAGTGTTTTTGATTTGATCTACGTAATGAACTCTAAGAACACGTGATTAAACTCGCTTCCGTTGTGGGATTCGATTCTATCAGGCAGGGGGTTGTCGGTGTGGTCGTCGGAGTTGTCGGCAGTGGTCGGATTGTCGAAGTTGTTGTCGGAGGTAGCCATCAACTGTAGTCGGATCGCCGATATGGTCGCCAGAGTTGTCAGCAAAATTGTTGTTGAAGTAGTTGTCGAAAATAGAAGATGTCAAATAAAATAAGAAAACATGAAACAAACCCATAAGGCAAACCCATGAGGTTGCACTGTTATAACTCATGAGATTGTGTTTCAAAACCAAGGATTTTGAACATATTAGGCCAAACATGGTTTTGGATTTGAAATCCAAAATCACCCAAATTCAAAATATGGGGCCAAACGACCCCAAGTGTATGTGTTTAGACATGTTAGATGATTAAATATATGAGATTTAAATATCTTTGTTTGTTTAATAAGTTTTGTTTATTGAAAAATAATTTAAATTATTTAATTTAACTATAAAAATGTATTAGATAATTGATAAATGGACCATTAGTAACTTAGAGCAGTTACAATTAATTTAGACATTAATTAGAAATTAACTAATGAGCACATTCTCTCATCCCTCCCATTCATTTCTTAAGAATAAAAGTGAGAACTGATTAATTAACCCATAGTAACTTAGAGCAATTAAAATTAATTTATACATTAATTATAAATTAATTAATGAGCACATTTCTCTCATCTCTCCCATTCATTTCCTAATAATAAAAGTCTAATAATAAAATCTATCTCACACCCTATGAAATATTTTTATGATATTAACTACCTAGGTTTCAAAAGGTACAAATTCTTGAAACAACTATGAGTTTTGTATATCCTTATTAAAATCCATCTCAACACCTATGAAACAAATGAGGCCTAAAGGTTAAATTTGAGAATTTAAAAAAATCAAGAATAAATTGAAAACTATATAACATACATTTTAGCCTATTTTTAACTTAATATGTTGAATAATAATTAAAACTACAAGATTAAAAAATCATTTAGACAAATATATTTTAAAATTAAAAAAAAAAATAAAGAAACCAAGTCAAAAAAAGATTTTATTTGACACAATTATTTAGTTTACAATTTTTAATTGATTTGATTAGTAAAGTTTAAGGATATAAATTATTTTTTCTCCTAAAACTATTACAAACGTACTTTCATTTTTTTCATAATAAAAAATTGACTTATATTTGTATTGTATTCCATTTTATTTTTTTAGTTCAACACGGTGTAGGTTCAAACTTCTTACCTTTAGATTAATCATACAATATCTTAAATAAGTTGAGTTATGATTAATCATATGTATTAGATCATAGAATAAGAGAGAGAAAAAATTTACTCATTTATATGTATGATTGAGAAAGAGGATTTACTAGTTATTTGTTTGTAAGTGGTACATGTATCCCATACCAAAAAATGTGAGAGATTCATTTGTTTGGAAAGAGAGTATGTGAGGAAAATTAACTCATTTGTATTTTGATCTTTATCCACTCATTTTTACTCATTTTTAGCGCATTTTTACACCTTTTTACACATTTTTCTTATGTATCAGAATTTAGGAAGAGTGTATAGGTATCATTTCTACCTTTCATCTCTATCCCATGCGAATATGCTAACTTTTTTAAGATGTAGTGTGTGAGCGAGATAGGAATGTACGTCCAATAGATGGAAAATCTTCGTTTAAATGTGAAAAAAATTATTCACGAGCTAAACGAGGACGGGACCTGAATCGTCTCGGCCCCGTTTTGCCTTCTAAAAGATTTATTATTATTATAGTGATTATGTGTATATTTGAAATTTTATTGTTTAATGATTTAAATAATTTGATATATTTGAATCATATGGTTGAACATTTGAACCATATATAGATAATTTGATGACATAGGTAATATGGTTTTGTTTCTTTTGAGAGGCTTAAGATGAAAATTTTCTTTTAATGAGATTTTTCGTGTGGGAGTTAATCATTTAAATGAAGTTTTTTTTTAATGAGAAACAAACTATTTAATTACAAAAATTCAAAAAAAAATTATTTGATTTAATGGAATTAAAAAAAATGAAAAATAATTTCTGATATGGGACTTTCCGTGCAAAATTTAATATAAACACAAAATTATATGTGGACGCAAGAAAATCATTCTTGTCTCCAATCCAGAAACATCTTTAATAAGATGAGTATTTGACTTTTTTACTTTGTTGAGCTAAGTTTAGGTTAAGATTTTTTTTAAAACTTAAATGGTCATCTGAGTTTTTTTTTCTTTTTTTTTCTTCATATTTTCATTTTAGTATTTTATATTCAACAATGGGGTGAGAATTTTAACTGAGACCTCTGAGGAGATTAAGATTTTTTTTCTTAGCTAACCTATTTGTTAGGATGTTCGTGATTTATGGTTGTCTATTAGATCTCTAAATTTTTTATTTTGTAATTAATAAGTTTTTGAACTTTCACTTTTAAATTTAATAGATCTTTGACAAATTCAAAATTTTTAAAAATTAATTGATCTATTAGATATAAATTTTAAATTTATGTCTTTAGTGAAATCTTAAAATTTTAATTTTTTGTCAAGTAGATCCGTGAATTTTAGTAAATTTATAATTTTGACAGTTTGAGAATCAAATAGACAAAAACATCAAAGTCAAATTACTAAATTTATAATTTAACATAAAATTTTAGACAACAATAATGACAATGATATTTTTTTTAAGGGTAAAATGCACTTTTGGTCTTTAAAGTTTGGGATTAATGCACTGAAGTTTTAAAATAGACAATTTAGTCTTTCAAATTTGAAAAATGATTTTAAATATCCTTTGCTTAATATTAAACTAACGTGACTGAACCATTATCTACTGAACATGGTGTTAAATTTAGAAAAGAGAGGGAGAGAGAAAAAGAATAAGGGGCGGCTAGGGTTTATTGGATTTTTATATAACAAAAAATGTGGAAAAAAGTGTTAATTTGAAACATCAAAATCAATTGATATTGATGTTACTTAACTTTAAATTCAAAAGTTTCAAAATGGTTTGAAGCATACAAATATGTTATGTTTCTTATATAAATTTAACTTAAAACATCGGAGAATAAAACATTATAAATAGTTGAGTCACAAAGCATTATCATAAAACACAATTATTCGCTCTGTGTAGGTTGCGAGCAGACTACAACAATCATCTCAATAGGATAGAACAACTAATTCCGATAAAACAACAAACTCAAACTACTCGAATCTGACAGAAGTCTTGGATACTTGCTCTCAACTTGACTCAAGATTAAGCATAATAAAAAAAAAAGAGAGAAAAACTCTTTAATTGAGATGAGATACTCCAAAATGAAATGAGATAAAAATAAGTTGTTATTTATAGGCTAACAACTTGGTAACTCTCTAAAATAAGATTAATATAAATAATATAAAACATATGTTAAAAAAAATAATTCAATTGTGTGGTTTGTAAAAATACAAACATCACAATTTTAACTTAAGTTAAATTTGTAAAAGAAACACGAACACATTTTAATGTTTCAAATCATTTGGTAACTTTTGAATTATAAGTCAAATAACAACAACATAAATGAAACATCAATTTATTTCTTGATGTTTCAATATCAACACTTTCTTTCACAAATTTTTTCTATAAAACCTAATAGAATTGAGACAAACCCCTTTTTGTTGTATTGTTGGTTTTTGATCATATTCAAAATTTGGGTTTCAATCAAATTTTGCATCTGAGAGCTTGAGAATTACTAAAAACTTCGTTTGATAATCATTTGATTTTTGAAAATTAAGTCTAAATATACAATCCATGAGTTTTCCATGTATTCTTATCTACTTTATAACTATGTTTTCAAAAATTAAGTTGAGTTTTGAGAACTAAAAAAAATAATTTTCAAAAACTTATTTTTGTTTTTGAAATTTGGCTAGAAACTTAAATGATACTTCAAGAAAGATAGAAATCATTATAGAGAAAATGAAAAAAAATTATGAAAAAACAAGTATAATTTTCAAAAACTAAATAATTATCAAACAAGACTTAAATAAATTATACAAACTAGAGTTTGAACCTAGGACTTGAAGGGAATTGATGATATATTTATCACTATGCTAGAAAGCTTTCTTGTTATTTTATCTAACTTTTTCTATACATATTATTAAAGGTAAAAAATTTGAGGGGGATTCTAGTCCTCTGAACCTATGGTAAACCCGCAGCCTGATATCAACTACTTTTTAAAAATGATGTGAATGTGAGATGACAAAAAATTATGGAAAGCTTACTAGAATTAAAAAATAAAATTTTAAACTTAAAAAAGGTAGCGTGAAGTTTGAATATTGACTAGCTTGGTAATCAAATAATTTTTTCTTTTCCTAATGCTTCTTTCAAAAGCAATTTTGATTTTTGTCTAGAAATTAAAAAAAGAAGAATACGATTGAGGAACAAAAAGAGAACTTTGAAGAAATGCCAATCACAGATCTCTTCAAAAGTTTTACGCAATGTAAAGAACGGCATGTACAAGATTTATTAAAAATAACATAAAACAAAAAACAAAAAGTATAAAGGATTCTTAAAAAAGAAAGTATCAAGGAGTTATTCAATTTTGGGTCTTAACCCTTTTTTTTCTTTTTTAATAATTTCAAGTGTGTTATGAGAAAAGCATGCAGGAACAAATCAAATAAAAATTTTGGAATTTTAAATATAATATTTCTAAGTCAATAAAATATCTCAAGTTTTCAAATTCTATTTATGTCTCTACTCAGGGAGTATAATTTTTTTTTTCATATTGATCTCTTCATTTTAACTATATTAGCCACATTTAAAAAATAATTAGGTCATGAAATAAATTAAAAAACCAATTAATTATACGTATAAGCATAAATGAAAAGAGTATGTTTGGCATGAATTTTAGAATTGCTAATTGTTAAGCATGAATTAACTAATTAAGATATTTTACCTTTGTTATAAAAATCCAACATTTAAATCTCTACTCTTCATGTTATTGAATTAAAAAAAATACAAGTGTATCATAATTTTCTTACTAAGATAGATTTAAAAATGAGTGGGATTTGGATCCTAGCACAAAAATTACACCATACAACTAGAAGAACTTCAACGGTAATATGAAATTTTAGTACATTAATTTTTTGTTCGCCACATCAAAACCATTTAAAATTAAAGTGTAATTCATAAAATAAAATAATATATCACTACAAAATATGTCAAATTGTTAATAGAATGATTAAATGACAAAATACACTTTTGGTTTCTCAGATAATTTGGGGTTAAGGTCTATTTGGTCCCTAGGATTTTAAAAATACACTTTAGTCGCTAAAGTTTGAAAATTGATTCTAAATAGTCCATGAGTTAATTTGACTGTTAGTTGACTAACGAAATAATGACATGCCATGTTGAAGAGAAAAATTTTAAATGAGGTGGATAATTTAAAATAATGTAAAATTGATAAAATTGATAAAATTGATAAAATTGATAAAATTATCCAGCTCATTTAAAATTTGTCACTTCAATATACTATATCATTTTTTCACTAGTCAACTAAGGGTCAAATTAACTCATGGACTATTTAAAATCATTTTTCAAACCTTAGGGACAACTAAAGTGTACGTTTTGAAACCTCAGGACCAAATAAATATCAACTCCAAACCTTAGGGACCAAAAGTGTATTTTGCCCATAATTAGATATTATGACCGTAGTGGTGGAATTTTTCCTCATTACATGTATGTTCCTATAAACCATTTAGTTAAAAATATCATTGTGACACCCGAGTTAAGGAGAGGGTGCATGAATGAACTGAGACCACATTCGAATAAGAGCGATCTTGAGAATATGAAAGTATGGTTGAGAAATAGCTACTACTTATACCAACAAGGTGCACCTTCCTTTTCAGTGACTCAATCATAGAATCTCCAAAGTTAAACATGTTTGACTTGGAACAATCCTAATGTGTGTGACCTTCTAGGAATTTTCGTAGGGAGCATGTGAGTGAGGATACAATATTATCGTCGAACGAGAACGTGAGCAACAAAATTACAATATCTAAGGCAATTTACAAAGGTAAGATTACCCAAACTCCTTCATTTTTTTACCCAATATTAAAAGGGTTTCCATGGCATAAAGATTTTTTTTTAATACAACAGGGGTTCAGGTATTCAAACCATATACCTCTGGATCGTTAGCACATTTGATATGTCAGTTGAGTTATACTCACTTTGGAGCATAAAGAATTTGTTTTAAAATCTTATGAGATGTTTGGGGCAGTGAATAAATTATAATAACATGTGTTATAATAATATATGAATTATTATATTCTGTAAAATTATATAATATTGTTTAAAATGCAGAGTAATATAATATGGTGTTATTATATTTTGTATTTGAGGTTCCACAGGTTATAATAACACAAATTATTATAACATGTGTCCTAAACAGACCTTATAAATAAAGACTAAAATAGTCACTTTTTAAAATTACCTATAAAAAATAGACGGATTTAAAAATACATAGATTAAAATGAAAATGAATAAAGGTGGAAAGGGAGTCACATACGTACATACCAAAGCAAATAAAAAAAGAGAATAAAACGTTTAATGAAAATTCAAACCAAACATCTACTTTTTAAGATTTAAAAATTGAACAAGCCGGCTTAAGTCCAACAACCGAAACTTGCAAAATTACTCCACAGACCCTGTTGTGTCTTCGTGGTAGGTACGTGTTAAGCGAGTTAGGTGAAGAACGAAAACGAATATCAAAAAGTGGACGACTTGACCAACGGCGGTCGTTGGCTTGGCGATGGTGTCCCTGAGCAGCATCCGCTGACCCCACTGCCGGCCTTCGCACCGCAATGAAATAGAACATTCACCGCTATTTTCAATTGCCTTTTCACCTCACACTTTCCATTTCTCCCCCCCTTAAATTCCCCCTTCTTCCCATTTCCCTTACTCTTTCATCTGGGTTCTTGTCTTTCTCCATAGATTCCCCTTTCCATCTTGTGTTTTCACCTCTGTTTCCGTCTAAAATGGACGCCAAGTTGCTTTTCACTGCTCCTCCCGCAACTTCTGCTACTCGTCTCTCCAATCTCTCCAGACCCACTTGCGCTTTCGCCTCCCATGGTCGGAACAATCGTCGATTTTTGCCTCTCAACTTGAATTTGCTTCATGGGCCCAGCCTTCCTTCTGTTCAAGCCTCTGTGGCGTCCGTTGGGTACCCTACTTCCCACCCTTTTGCTCCTTGCTTCGATTCTAGTTCCTTTTTATTTGTTTTCTTTGCTGTAACTACTTTTCTAGGTGACTTCTGTTTGTGGGCAATTCTGATTTTAGAACGTTGTTCTTGCTTTTGTTTGATTTTACTGCCTTCTTGGCATCTGCCCTGGTCTCTGATGGGTACTGTACACACCACACATTAAGACACTGCTTGCTTTTTGATGGACACTTTTTTGTTTTTTCAAGCATCGGTTAGTTTTTCGTAAAGTGCAATTTGTTCTGCTGTGTTCTGACATTGCTAGTTGAGGGTGTTGACAGTATATTACAAACATTAAATATATATTGAAGTTGAAGTTTAAGTTTAAGTTTTTAAGTTGGGTGATGATTTAATATGGTATCAAGTTGTTTGAATTCTGAATTATCATTTACTCCCCAATTAAAATTGGTAGTCTACTTGTTAGTTTTCGTCCTAATTTTTCAGTCCACCAGGATGGAGTACTAAGAATGTTTGAAAAGATAATAAGTAGTCTATCGAATTAAACTAACTACTTTTGAGTTTGGTAGTAGTTTAGAGAGGTGATGGTTGTCGGTCCCATTTGATAACCATTTGATTTTTGGTTTTTGGAAATTATGCTTATTTTCTCTCTATTCTCTAGAATGGTTGTTATCTTTCCTAAGTAAACATTTGAATTTTTAGTCAAATTCCAAAAAACAAAAACTACTTTTTTTAAGGTCTCGTTTGATAATCATTTAGGGGAGTTTGATAACACTTTGGCTTTTAGTTTTTGATTTTTGAAAATTAAGCCTAGAAATAATACTTCTACCTATAGTTTTCCATGTATTCTTATCTACTTTTAAGATGTGTTTTCAAAAACTAAGCTAAGATTTGAAAACTAGATAAAGTAGTTTTCAAAAACTTGTTTTTGTTTTTAGAATTTGGTTAAGAATTCAAGTGTTTTCTTAAGAAAGATGGAACCACTATGGAGAAGATGGAAATCATTGTAGAGAAAAACAAGTACAATTTTCAAAAACCAAAAACCAAAAACCAAATGGTTATCAAATGGGGCTTAGTTTTTGGTTTTTTGTTTTTGAAGATTGTGCTTGTTTTCTCTTCATTTCTTTACAATTCTCTACAATGATTTCTATCTTTCTTGAGGAACCATTTGAGTTTCCAGCCAAATTTCAAAAACAAAAACAAATTTTTGAAAATTACTTTTTTTAGTTTTCAAAACTTTGGTTTTGAAAACATATGTAAAAAGTGGATAACAAAACAAGGAAATTCATAGGTAGAAGTAGTATTTATAAGAGCTTAATTTTTAAAAAAAAAAAAAAAAACCAAATGGTTATCAAAAAGAGGCTAGTTTTCAAAATTTGGCTTGGATTTTGAAAATATTGGTAGAAAGTAGATAACAAAACAAAGAAACTTATGGGTGGAAATAGTGTTATAAGCTTATTTTTCAAAAACCAAATGATTATCGAAGGTGTTTGAGATTTTCTGTTTAGAATTGTGTTTGATTCTATATATATTCCTTTCCTAACTTCTGTTTAGTTCATGGCATATAAAATATGCTGTCTATTGTTAGAATTCAAGCATTTCTGTGTCTGTTTCTGGTGGAACAAGGTGTAATTTTAGAGGATTTGTTCTTGTATTGTAGACCATTCCCAAAAGAAAGGGTGGACATCAGTGACAACTTGACCCTAGAGGCAATAAGACACTCATTAATCTCTCAGGAGGACAGCATTATCTTTAGTCTTTTAGAGAGAGCTCAGTACTGTTATAATGGAGATACATATGACCCCAATGCTTTCTCCATGGATGGCTTCAGTGGCTCTTTGGTGGAGTACTTGGTCAAGGAAACTGAAAAACTGCATGCTCAGGTACTTAAAACATTCTAAAAGGAGTAACAAGAGAGGATGAAGGCAAATGTTACATGTGTTTGACTGACAATATTTTTTAACATTAGGTGGGAAGATACAAGAGTCCTGATGAGCATGCTTTCTTCCCCAACGACCTACCCGCTCCGTTGTTGCCTCCGCTTCAGTACCCGCAGGTGAGCATTAACTTCCATGGAGACTAAGAAATGTGATTCATGACTTGTATTTTCTTGGTTTTTCTTAAGAACGTACAAAAACTTCTGAAGTTGAAGTCTATTCTGATAACAACTTAACTAAATCAAAAATCCCAAAAGAGATCTTCCTTGTTGGAATTGGAAAACTATATGAAGACTTATATAACATAGGGCGGATGTTTCAAAAAGATGAAATTGTTTCTTTGAACTATTGCCTGTCTACGTCTAAGGTCTCGTCCTACCACTTTATCTGTCGTGCTTTCTTGTGTGGATGAGTAAATGGTGTATCTGATAACGTCGTTTGATCCCCGGTTTGAATTGAGAACAGGTACTACATCCTGTGGCGGATTCCATCAATATAAATAGCAAAGTATGGAGCATGTACTTCAGGGATCTGATACCAAGATTAGTCCAGGAAGGAGATGACAGCAATTATGGATCAACTGCTGTCTGTGATACCATTTGCTTGCAGGTCTGCATCTAAAACTATCCAAACCATGTAGAAATTTCTGCTGCAAAACTGACTTTCAATGAACATATGACAATTATGAGCTTGAGCTACCCCATGTGTATCACTAGCATTTTCTTAATCTACATTAACATGACCTGGTTTCCTAATTCACTTTTTTCGATCGCTGCAGGCTCTATCGAAGCGAATTCATTATGGAAAATATGTAGCAGAAGCTAAGTTTCGAGACTCACCAGATGCTTATGAGGCTGCAATTAGGAAACAAGTAAACTTTCTTCTATTACTATATTAGATTACTTGATTCTGGTGTTAATTGCCTTCTTCTGCAATCTGATGTCTCATGTGATTCTGGTGCTGGGTTTTGAAGGACAAAGAGAAATTGATGGATATGCTGACGTTCCCGAGCGTCGAAGAGTTGATAAAAAGGAGAGTCGAAATTAAAGCCAAAACATTTGGCCAAGAGGTTCCTGTAAACATTGAGGAAAAACATGCTGCCCCAGTTTACAAAATACAACCCAGTTTGGTTGCTGAACTTTATGGAGAATGGATCATGCCATTAACAAAGGAAGTCCAAGTTCAATACTTGTTGAGAAGATTGGATTGATTTGCAATCAGTCATTCATAGTCAATGTTTAAAATGGTAAATAGGATTTAGTAGAGCAATAAAAAGTGCTGTGATTGTTAGTGAACAATGGTAGAAGTTCACAAGAGTTCCAATAGAATAATTATGAATTTTCTTTCAGTTTGGTTATAATCTCTAATTAAAAAAAAAATGTTCTCATGATTCTTTTACTGGCAAGGACTTGAAATTTTTATATCTTCAAAGGTTATGAGTGTTCAAGTTAAAAATTTGATAACTTAAAACCTTTGTTGTGTTTTGAAACTACTTTATTAAAAAAAAAAAAAAAAGTCTTTTGAAACTACTTTAAGCTGGTAAAGCCTTTTTCTTATTAGAGAAGGTGGTCATGAGCATAATACAAGAAATGAGACCCACGTGGTCTTCAATTTATTATTGGAATGTTTAACTCAAGTTTTCAAAACTTTGATTTTAATTTGTATAATCTACATTTTAACATTAAAAATCAAACTTTACAAGTTCATAAAGCTCATATGACGTTAACAAAGTCATATAATACTAAACTTACATGTTAGCTATAGACTTTGGTTTTTTTTAAAAAAAATTTGGGGTTCAAACATATATAGCCCAACTCGTTAAGATATATATTCTCTTCCAAAATGTCAGAAGTTCAAATTCTCGCTCTCACATTTTGTTAAACTCTATAAAAAAAAAATATAATATATATTTTGAACCTATTAAGAATATTATTAGATTATTAAGAAGACTTAACTAATATTTGTTTAGTCGAACAACGAGTGGAGATGAGAATTTGAACTTTTGACATCTTGATTAAAAGTATATGCCTAAACTATTTGGATACGTTGATGTTGGCCACTAAAATGTCAAAAATTAAGACAATTTGACAAGGTTTAATTTTTCCCTATGTTCACCTTCTCATATATTATTTTATAAATTATAATGCATTAAAAATGTTTTTTTTTAAAAAATATATTATAAATACAATTTCAAATTTTTAAATCTTTAAAATTTTTAAAAGTAAATTTATTGCCGGAGTTTTTTTTTTCCTTCCAATTTCGAAATTGGGGATAAGGCTTAAGGCAAAGGTACTAATCCACAATATCGTTCTTCAAGCTTTTGGAAAATCCGGCAGAGATATCTCCGCTTCTGCTTCAATGGCGTCCATTTGCCATTCAATTTCGCTTCCTCCTTTATCCAAACCCACAACAATCTCTAGATTCCGAGCTCTTCACGCGTTCCTTCCCAATTCAACGCCGCATTCAAGTTCTCCGCTCTCATTTCGGAGCTGCAGGACTCAAGCCACCAGCTCAACGTCGTCCACCGCCGTCGGAGATGCTCGGGAACCTAGCGACGGGTCAATGAGCATCGATAATCTTCACCGGTTCTTCGAGCTCAACTCCGGGAACTGGAACGGTTCTTTCTTTGTGAGTCTTAATTTCTTTCGTTTATGCTTAATTTCTTTTGCATATTGCGGTTGCTGGCTGCTGTTGTTTTTGGATGCCAAGAATTTTCTTAGAAAACAAGTGGTTGTTGGATTTGGGGTTTGGTGCTTTGCTTGAGGTTGAAATTTGTTTTACTTTTCCAGCAATTTGACGCTCGAGGGAATTTGCTGCATGAAATAAGTACGAAGCTAGCCGCGAGCTCTTATGGAGAGGATGAACTTATCAGCCTCATTCAAACGTAAATACAAATCACTTTTGCATATAAGGAAAAAAAGAATATCTAATCAAGTAAGGCACAACTACGTTAATCAGTGGTTGTTAATCTAATGTTTATTGATAGGCTTGCCGCTTTTTTCAATTTCATCGTATGATCCCTGAAGTTCACATTTCATTTTGCTATAGAACCCTTAATTTTTTTTTATTAGGGAAGGACAAAAAGCATAATGGCATATCTGATATTTGTTAGTTGCTGTAATCTGTGAATCTATATATATATTCCTACATAATTATGACTGAGACTAAGGCTTGAAAATGAATCACTGCCCTTTGTATGTTCTTGGAGTTCCATGAACTTTTCCAACTCTTTTTTATTCAATGTCACTGACATACCATAACAAAGGCATGGGCTAAAATTGCTGTTCCCCTGATTCTACCATGCTTTATAGACTATACATTAAACAGCCATCAAGCTTTTCACTTTCTGATAAGGACGATGAACCAGAGTGGGCAGAGTACAAAATTAAAGAAACCAACATGTTCACTGTGGACAAATATCAGCAGGTGAGTTCACCTGCCAACTAAGCTATATGAATGTTTATACACACACACCTCGTGCAACTGTGTGAATCTTTTATATGTTTTAGAGTTTGTGTGCACCCCTCTGACACTCCCTGTAAAGTAAGCATCTTAGATTTTTTTTTTTTATTATTATTATGATTTTACTGTTTCTTGAATATCTGTTACAATTAGCTTGCAGATTGGCTTTTTCCCCAATGAAAAAGCATTTTCTCTGAGGTACCAGACGGCTGGGATGTTGGACACTGTGCTGAGGCAAGGGGTGCTGGGTGAGGATGATACTGGTGAAGAATTTCCCAAGTAAGAGTTTATTCATGGTCTCTCTTTGTATATAAATGGATAAAATGCAATACTTTCTATGCATTCATGACCCTATCTGCTCTACAACGCACCATATTCATTGGAGTTCCATAAATACTGGGTTAAGGAACGGTGTGTAAAAAAAACTGTGCTGAGTTTCTATAACTCGATATTCACTCATGGGTTTAGACTCCCATTGGCATTCAAGTGTCATGAGGGAAGGACAGCCATTGTCAGGTACAAATTACGCGTCCTTGTGCCTCCTTCCTGTCCTGGCTCAAGCAACAGAAATTATTTTATTGAATGTTCTTAATCATCCCGAATGATCACATTTTACATCAAGTCCTTTTTCGATTTCAATCATGTCTCTAATGAGCTGATGTGGATATTGCTCTAGAACAGCTTTAATCTTTATTTTGTACTTTTGTTCGGCCATTTTCTTTTCTAGTTCTGTGTCTTAATTTTTCTTTTCAACTGTTTAAACTCATACGGAATTCTTATATATAGTTTCTTTACCACCCCTTGAACATGCAGGAACCTCAAGCTTCCTTCTCGCCGGCCTTCCATTGTATGCGAGAATTGCCTGTATATTCCAGACACAGATCTGAGGGCAAGAGCTTTTCATGTAATGGACCCAAAAGGAATTGTAGAAATGCTTCTTATTTTTCTTGAGGAAAGGGCTGACGGGAAACTTTTCCATCCTCCTCTTAACTCAAATTTGGTAAATGTAAGTTGTATTGTTGGTCGAGTAATGTGATGAACTTAGTTTTCACTATTTTGTTTCAACTTTTTTGTCTTTTTCGCGTTGAACAACTATCATATGGTTGCAGGGTGAGGAAAACAGGCTTCTCCCCTTTCTTGGTGACTGGAAAGGTCGTTCTAGAACAAAAAGAAGTGGTGTTTATGGAGCAACGATTGCTGAAGCTGATACTCTGTCATCCCTTCAAATGGATGGCAATGGTCAGATTATCCAGGTATTGTTCACTGCAATTAAATTCTCCCTCTTCTTCTGAGCATTAACCAAAATGCCCTCTCCACCATTCAATGAGGTCTTCAAATCCCAGATTCTCTCTTTTCCATTTATATTCATTCACTCTTTCATTTTTCCTTTTCAAAATCTGCAACCTGTTGTTGTACTCTCAGGATATCACAACAACATCAATGAATGGAGATGTCACCACAACCGTGCACTGGACCGGTACTAAATCGGACAACTTGGTAACGTTTGATGGTGGATATCAGATTACATTATTGCCTGGTGGAATGTATATGGGATGTCCTTGTGATGTAGCCAAAAGCGTAGCTGAAAGCAAGTCATTCCACTTGGAGTTCTGTTGGCTTGAAGCGCCAGGCAGAAGACAGAGGCTGGTTCGTACTTACGATGTAGAAGGTTTGGCTGTCTCATCAACCTATTTTTCTGAGATTAAACTGTGAGTGCTCCTTCCCTCCATTGTACCTACACTAGAAAGAATGAATACTAAAACTGTCCCATATGCAGCAGTTTATTTTTGCTTCTTTACAAGCTTAGATTCTTGGAGGTAGAAGCTAAGTCACGAGTCAGGATTTTTGGTTATCGAAATTGTGATGCATGCCCTGTCATTTGTGAGTGTTAATAATAACATCCCTAAAGATTAATTTTACCATCATCTATCAGCTTAATCTTTAGGTCTAGTGGTACTTTTGCATAGTATCAGATCAAAAGGTCCTCCATCCGAATTGTTGCAATGTTATTCCTACTTATCCCATATCATAGTCTAGTTATTGGGTATTGTGCTAGATTTAAGCCCTTAGGCCTACGCCTCAAGTGAGGGGCCGAAGTGGACTTAACTTACCGGTAATTGGCATATACCTTCGTTTAAGAGATTAGAGGTTCAAATCTCTCCCCTCTAAATGTTGATGAACTAAAAAAAAAAGCCTCAAATGAGGGGTGTAAACCTATCCATTTAAGCTTACGGATTTAATGATTTAGGGGTAGTCTACTATAAATTATCAATAATAATAATAAAAAAAAGTATCTTTCAAGTTATTGAGGTACCGGCTAGTAATAATGGTATTGCATCATGCCTAATTCCAAAATAGCATGACCATTTTTTCTAAATTTAGCCTAATATTTATGTGATTTTGTAAAGTCAAATATAACTACAATGCAATCATAATTAAATAAGATTTTTCAACATGATCATTTTTCTTCTCTTTCATAATTATATGCTCTCTTCCCACATGATCTTGATTTTTAACATGAGAGGGTGGAGATTCGAACTTCGAACCTTTTAATGGAAATTAGTATGTCTTAACTAACTTAACACTAACTAAATCATGTTAGTATCAAATATTAGCATCTAAAACATAACAAGACGAGTTATCATAAAAACCAACTACTTAGAGTTAATGCCTTTAATATTAATTATTCATTTTGATGTAGAAATAATTAGTCTTAAATGTAAGATGAAGTATTAATTTTAAAAAAGAAATTATAAAAATAATAAAACGTAGAATAAATATATCATTTTAGTTTTTTTTGCTTTTTTAATGAGGAAAATTAACCATAGGTGGCAAATCTAGTTGTCATAATTGTAAATTTGTTACATCAATTTTGTATATGGTTGATATGCTTAGTATAAAATAGATTGTTGATATATCATTTATGTATTATTGATACATTATACCATTGATATGCCTAATATTTAGTATCACTGATATACAGAATCTTATATATATACAATTTTTAAAATTATTTTATCATGTTAAAGTCTTTTTTTCTTTTCTTTTTTTAAATGACAGTTGGAGTTGGGGGATTCAAATCATAGACCACGTGGTCGTTAACACATTCATCATGTCAGTTGAGTTATGTTAAAGTCTATTACAAATTCCTTTAACTAGCTATAAAAATTAAAATGACATTTTAATATTTATTTTTTTAACTATTGTATAATGATGAGATATACTAATTAAATTTGATAACAATTTCATAATATATGGCAAAAATAAAGTTAGGAAAAATATCAATTTTTACCTTCGACATTAGAAGGTATATCAATTTTTATTCTAAACTTTCAGTTTCATCACATTACACCTTAAATTTTGATAAGTATTGCAATATTTACCTTACACTTAAATAAATGTTTCAAGTTGTATCCTATGATAGACCTTCATTTAAAAATCATTAATGAAGGTCTTGTTTGATAATCATATTTTTTTACAATGGCTTTCATCTTTCCCAAGATGTGAATAGTGAATTCTTAGCCAATTTCCAAAAAAAGAAAAAGTTTTTAAAAACTACCTTATTTTATTTTCCAAAACTTGGCTTGGATTTTGAAAACAATTATAAAAGGTAAGTAACAAAAAAAAAAAGAAAAAACAAACTCAAGGTGAAATGGTTAGTCCAATTCGATAACCATGTTTTCTTGTTTTTGTTTTTGAAAACTAAGTTTATGAACACTATTTCTAACTCTGAATTTCTTGGGTTTGTTATCTATTTTTTGTCTTGTTTTCAAAAACCTAGCAAGTTTTGAAAGCTAAAAGTGTTTGTTTTCTTTTTATATACTAATTTATTTACAATAGTCTTCATCTTTTTTTAAGGAAACATTTAATTCTTAGCTCCAAAAAAACAAAAACAAGTTTTTAAAAATTACCTTTTTAAAGCTGGTTTGACAACCCTGAGTTTTTTAAAATGAAGTTTAAAAATATTAGCGTGACCAATAGATTTTGGTATTCACTTGCTACATATGTTTTCAGAAACCAATCTAAGTTTTGAAAACTAAAACCCGTTTGATCACCATTTGGTTTTTGGATTTTAGTTTTTGAAAATTAAGTCTAAAAATACTACTACTATCAATAAGTTTCTATATTTTCGTTCCTACTTGTACTTATGTTTTCAAAAACCAAACTAAGTTTTGAAAACTAAAAAGGTAGTTTTTAAGGCCCCATTTGATAGTCATTTGGTTTTTGAAAATTATGCTTGTTTTTTTCACAATTTCTCTAATTTTCTCTACAATGATTTCCATTTTCCTTGAGGTACCATTTAAGTTTTTAACCAAATTTCAAAAATAAAAACAAGTTTTTGAAAACTACCTTTTTTAGGTTCCGTTTGATAACCATTTGACTTTTAGTTTTTGGTTTTTGAAAATTAAACTTAAAAATACTACATCTACCAATGAGTTTCTATGTTTTTTTATGTATTTTGTACTTATGATTTCAAAAACTAAGTTTTGAAAACTAAAAAAAAACTAGTTTTCAAAAACTAGTTTTTCTTTTTGAAATTTGGCTAAAACTTAAATGATGCATCAAGAAAGATGAAACTAATTGTAGAGAAGATAAAGATAAGTTGTGAAAAAAACAATCATAATTTTCAAAAACCAAAAATAAAAAACCAAATGGTTATCAAACAGGGTTGAAAACATAAGTACAAAGTAGATAAGAAAACATAGAAATTCATTAATAAAAATAGTATTTTCAGGCTTAATTTTCAAAAACAAAAAAACTAAATGGTTATCAAACATGGTCATAGTAATAAAAACTTGTTTTTGAAATTTGGCTAGAAACTTAAATGGTGCCTCACGGAAGATGGAAACAATTGTAGAAGATGAATTGAAGTTGTGGAAAAATAAGTATAATTTTCAAAAACTAAAAACTAAAAATCAAATGGCTATCAAACGTGATTTTATGTTTTCATTGTGTCCAGATTCTGGATTTAAAATTTTAAAAATGCAGAGATATATTAAACAAAGATAAAAATCTTAATAAATATAATATTTCAGATTATAAACTTAATTTACTTTTGTTAAATTAAAATAGGTATAATATAATATATTATTAATTATATAATAGTATATTATAAAGTAATAATCATACAAAATTTATAAAAACTATGTTCATAAATTAATTAATAATTATTTATATTCACTATAGAATTTAGTTTTGCAACTACAACTAATTTTGTGATGTATAAATATATTATAGAACACATTTTTAAAAATGGTATCACTAAACACATATCAGATATGTTTTCATTAAATCCTTTAACTATATTTTATAATTCTCCCCTTTATATTATGTTTTCGTTTTTCAATTCTCCCCTTTTAACTACATTTTATAAATCTTATTCTCTAATCTCAAACTTTACATTCCATTGTTGGACGATCTTAAATTAAAGAAATTGAAAAGATGATGTCACAAATATGATTATTATTAGATAACCATAATGTCACATAACCTAAAAAATTGACATGAACACAACACACACTAGAAATTTCTTTATTAAAAATTTTATGAGATTTTCATTTTATTTTTCTCAATCTCATTTGTTGACTGCCAAAAACTGTCCAAACTTGGCTCATAGTTGAGCCCACGTACTGTACTCATAAGCACCTACAGGAAAAAGCATCTCATGATTCGAAATTAAGAACAAATTCACTAGTCATCCATCAATATGCTTAATACCGATTTTCATTATATAATAATAATAATAATAATAATAATAATAATTAAAAATATTTATAAGATTGCCTAAATCTCCTCTCCTATCTTATTCTGATGTGATCTGTTGAGTTTGATAATACGGAGAGGTATGAGTTCTTTGATATATGATGAGGTCAATCACATTTTAGTTGTTTCTTAATAATCGTTGAATAGAAATTTGATGCTTCCTAGTTAACTTTTGAATACACGCACATTTAAAATACTTTTCTAGTTTTTCTAGACATCTAAAGATGAAAGACAATTAAGTCATGCGACTCTTCCAATAATTTCTCATTTAGGAGACTTATTATGTGAATATCTTGGTTATTGCTTTCTTCTTAATTCACCTACTTAAGAAGTAAGAATGTTTTTTTTTAAAAAAAATGTTTACGTTGTAATTCTTATACCTTTCTAGAAATCTTTCTCAAAATTCTAGAACTTTGTTTCCTACTCTATTTTCTATATGCTAAAAGAAATTATTATTATTGTTATTATTATGATTTGAATCTCTAACCTCTTGATCGATAGTACATGTTAATTACTGTTGAGCTATGCTCATTTGACATGAAATTATTACTTGTCATCTTCCTCATTGTCTTTTTTTTTTATATAAAGTAAACAATATAATATTTTAGCACTTTATCCTTTTATTATAAAAATCAAACAAGAAATGATATGATTAGCTGACTTCTCTGGTTTTCCTTTCAATAGAAAAAGAGAAAATAAATAAAAGCTGGAATATAAGATCTTTTTTAAACAAAAAAAAAAAGTTAATAATAAAAGGGAGAGATTTAAAAATGCTATTATATTGCAAGAGGGGAAGATGGTTAAGCTTGTTGAACTTTTTTTTTTTTTTTTTTTTTTGGCAACAATAGAAACCATCTTTTTTTTTTTTTTTTTTTTTTTGCAAACTCGTGTTTTGCAAATTTTAATTCTTTTAAGACGTTGACTCCAAAACTCAAAAATGCCTGAACCTCTCCATTAAACCATCCACTTGACCTTTTTTTTTTTCTTTTGGATATTGATTAGGGGAGAGGTGCCCTAAAGTTTTACAATTTGATAGTTGCAAATCCATTTTTTAACCTCATATTTCTAGTTAGATTGAAACAGATAAAGTTTTAGATTCTAATTTAAATGTTTGGGTTAAAAAATTATTCTATTTGAATGAACATAAGTAGATTATAGAGTCAAACTAACACAAATCAAGTGGACAAATTGTGAGTTTGTTTTTTATCTTCAAATAATCCGTTGATTATATTGTGTTGACTTAGATTTTGGATCTAAATCTAATTGACTAAATTTATTATTTTTCTTAAATTACTCAATTCAAATTTTAATTAAATCATCAATGTGGAGTTGGATTGTTCTTTTTTTTTTTTTTTTTTTTTAATGATGTTATAGATCATATCCTTTTGAGCATATTCAATGGGTGTGGATGTGGCGAAAATGTCCTAAAAATAATGGCAAGAGTCACATTACCCAACTTAATCTATTATTGATCTCAAACTCACTTCCACTCTTGATTTTTTAAAGTAATATATGTTTATTTTTATTTATGAGTAATAATGATCAATTATTTTTTTTAAAAAAACAATGGTCTCGACCCAATAAAGAATTTAAAAACTAACTTAATAATTTCTGTAACTAAAAAATACATATATTTTAAATTTAATTACTTGTTAATTTTCATTTATAAATTTATAAAATAATTAAAAGTAAAAAAAAAGGTGGAAAATCCAATTCTAAGGTGTAAAATGTTTGAACTCAATTCAATTCCTCAAATTTTGAAAAGAGCCTAGATGCACTCAAAGTTTAAAAATATTTAAAAAGAAAAGAAAAAAGAGTTTAACCTATGATGCCCCCAAATTTTGTCATTTTCAAATAGAGTGTTCCAATTTTTCCACTTCCTATTATCATCCCAAATATTCAACAAATTACCCTATTCATGTGTGAATTTTGGAAAACTTGATATCTATCCATTTGTAAGAGTTTTAATACCACAATTTAATTTACCATTGAACTTAAGGATGAGGTTTCAAATGCTATTTAATTTAATTTTTTATTTTTTTGTCTGAAAAATAGAGTTAAACTTCTTTCTTAAGAGCAAGTGTTTGAAAAAATTTCTAGTACTAATATAGTATCTACTTCTTCCATTCATAATTTGACACGCCATTAAATGATATATTAATTTATGCTATGGGTCCCACACTTTTCTTAAATGATGCTATAATGACAAACAATGAATGAAAGTAGTATAATTTTTTTTTTCGTACCACAATAATATTAGAATTTTTCTCATAGGTGTCTTAAAACTATTGAACTAAGTTCAATCATTTGAGAGTCTAACATGTTACTAAGAGATAAACTATAGAAACCAAAAGTGCATTTTAACTTATAGTAATAATAATACACTAAAAAAACTTATAGTAATAATAATAAATAAATAAAATTGAAGTATAAGAGAAATCATTCAAGAAGGTCATCACATGGGATAGTTTTTCAGTGATAGATGTAAGAGAGAAATTACAAAGATATTTCGATTTTATATCCAATAATTATTAGGAGCATGAAAATTTTCAAATTCATATCTTATGATTATTAAGAGGTAACGACATTGTGGCAGTCTCATCTATAACTTGAGAGGATTCTTTCAAATTCCATTTCAATTGATAACCATCATGTTCTTGCATAGAAACCTATTGAAATATTGAAACAAAAATCAACCTAGTTAATTCTTAATACTTAAGCCTTGTTAACCAACCAAGAAAATCGTAGCTGCAATTTTGTTTTCACATTTTTCTGTCCAACCAAACAAGTTTCTATTTTTTTTAGTTTTCACATTTTTCTGTCCAACCAAACAAGTTTCTATTTTTTTAGTTTTCACATTTTTCTGTCCAACCAAACAAGTTTCTATTTTTTTTGGTTTTGCGAAGCCGTCTAGGGCAAGGCGAGAAAGATTAGGGCAAAAAAAAAAAAAAAAAAAAAAAAAAAAAAAAAAAAAAAAGTCAAATAAGGTTTCATTTTCAAGTACGAAAACGATCAAGGGTATTTTTGGGAAAATGGGACCCGCATTCTCCTTTTATAATTTAATTTTAATTCTTACACGACACGTCGTCCCAATGGTGAATTTTCCTGTCTATTTGTCGTAATCCTAATTCCTAAATTCTTCGATGGGATTTCAATGATAAAAGTTGTGGGTTTATCATGATGAGTGAGACAGAGTATAGCTTAATTGATATAAATAATGTGTTAACGATTACAAGATCGGTAGTTTAAATTCTGAAGTATTGTTTGAGACACTGAATTGATTATAATAACAAGAGATTATAATAGTCGGTGAGTTATTATAGTCTATGAAATTATATAATATTATTTAAAATGCAGACTAGTATAGTAAAAGAAGAGATAAGGATAAGGATTATAAGGTATGACGCCAAAAGTGAGTGAGAGGTTGGTTAAACAAAGTAAAAATTTTCATTTTAATGTCTTTTTTTAATTATTTAATAAATGACTTTTTTTTAAGTCTACAACATGTAAAAATGGGGTTAATTTAAATATGACTCACTTGATTAAAACATATATCTTTGAGCAAAAGGTTAAGAATTTTAATATGCATTTGAAAACATGATGTCTCATATTATTGTAGTCATATATTAGAGTGACTTAGGTCTCTTTTGATAACTATTTTGTGTCTTGTGTTTAATTTTTAAAAATTAGAGATTGTTTTCTCACAACTTCTTTATAATGTTTTTATATTTCTTTAGGAAAATTTTGAATTCTTAGCCCGATTTTAAAAACAAAAACAAAACAAAGAAATTCAAAGTGTAAGTAGTGTTTATAAACTTAATTTTAAAAAAAAAAAACTAAATACCTGTTTGATGACTATTTGGTTTTTAGTTTTTTACATTTGAAAATTGGGTTTGTTTTCTTATAATTTCTCTACAATAATTGTTATCTTTCCTACCATAGTTTTCATCTTTTTTAAGAAAGTATTTGAGTTTCTAGCCAAGTTCCAAAAACAAAAACAAGAGTTTGAAACTTTTTTTTTAAAATTTTCAAAACTTGACTTGATTTCTTAAAACATATGTAAAAACTATATAAGAAAACATAAAAAACTATAGGTAAAAATAGTATTTATAGGCCTAATTTAAAAAAAAAAACTAAAAAAAAAATAATTGATTATCAAACGGGTCTAAATAGTTATCAAATAGATTTTTTATTTTTAAATTATAGAGTTACTAGATTTGTTGGAGTGAGTATTGAATAGAAAAATATTGTGTAATAAAATAAATAGCAATCATGAAAATACTTATTCTTTTAATTCCAATTATACCTGCTTGGCTAAACTCTATTCCCTTTTAATTGATATTTGTTTTTCAATTGGTAGTTGTTCTTTCACTACATACTTAAATATTCCTTGTTATTTTTATATTTTTATATTCAAAAAAATATATTATGCTACGACATTTATATTTTTTATTATTTTACAATTTTAAGCATTTAAGCATTTCAATTTTCTAGATTCTCAAATACAAAGAATACATATTTAACTACTTGTAAGGCTTCAAAATTCATACCAAATCAAATGAGATGTATTATAATTTATTTAATATACCTATTATTTAGAGAATTTGTAATTGGGTAGTAATTATGGTTTTATTAGTATTTGTAGATATAGCAATTTTTAAAAGAATTGCAAATATGGCAAAAATCTTTAATTTTTTTATAATTCCAATTATACTCTTGGCTTAAACTTATTCCCTTTTTATTAGTATTTATTTTTCAATTGGTATTTTGTTCTTCACTGTATTTTTCTTCTTCCATTTTTTATGATAACATCTTCTTGATTCCAATTCCAATCTTCCCAAACTCTTCTCGATTTCACCCAATCTTCCGTAGTCGTAAGTTCGAGTATCTTCTCTCAAATTCAATCTGAGTTGCAAACCTTCACCTATTCGACGGGTATTTTCTAGTTTGATCTCAAGGAATTGCAACCCATGAATTTTCATCGAGTTTGTTTGATTATCTTCTCCAATTCGATCGATTGTAGTATCTTCTTATTCTGGCCAAGTATCTTCCAATTCGATCTTTCAAGTCCAACTGAGCTTTTTTTCGTGGGTATTTGATTTTTCAATCAACATTTTCATGGGTATTTCTTATGTTCATTTTGTTACATCACTATTTTTCCGCTTTGAGTCGCAAGTTTTCTTCATTTTTGTTCTATCAATGATACTATTTTCTAGATGATCGATTTATATACGTGACATCGAAGATATCTATCATTGTTTTCTAGATATTATCAATAGATATCGCTTATATCGCGATATCGCGATATCAGAATCAATAGATATCAATGATATTAGTGATATTAGTGATATACGAGTGACTATTGTGCTTCAAATTACCGATATACGATCTTCCGCTTTGGAGCTCTTTTCGTGGGTATTTTTTTGTTCATTCATTTTGTTATATCAATCGCTTTTTACGCAATGTTTTGGAGTCGCAAGTCCGATTTTGGTGATTGTTTTGTTTTCTAGATATGCCAGAGAATACATATGACATCGGTGACATCAAGATATCTATCATTGTTTTCAGATACAATGATAACATAAGGATATCATTGATCAATATATATGATATCGCTGATATCAATGATCGATGAGATATCAATGATACTTCGGTGATATCAATGATACAATCGCTTTTCTGATATCAATGATATCGTGATTGATATCATTGATCAATAGATATGATATATCTGGATCGTGAGATATCAATGATATCACCGATATCGCTGATCAATAGATATCAATACTATCGCTGGTTTCATTAATCAATGATATACGAAAGCTGGTTATCAGTGGTGATCGGTTTCTATATTACTTAATATTATTAATGTTGTTATTACTTTTCGTAGGAACTAAGATGAAGCTTCCAATAGTTATTTTTATAAGAGTAGGCGATGGAATGAGAAAATTTCTATGAGAATTACAAGACCATTGAAAATTTTTGTTGATGAGATGATGTGTTTTGATGATTTTATTAATCTGATTGTGAAAGAAGTTCAAATGGATAGTTCTATTTCTTTTATAGAATTGTCGATGTTATTAGGTTAGTGGATAAATGATGCTCGTGGATGTGGTTAAAATTCAAGAAGATAAAAATGTTGCTTGGTTTTTAACTTTTAGTGAATGATCAAAATACAAGATATCCTTTAGTTTCTGGCATATTACAAAAGTCTAATAGAAAAGTTATGAGTTCTTGTAATAGATAGTGTAAGTTTATCGCATAACTATCATTGATAGTAAACGTGATGACTTCTAAATAGTTATCAAATAGATTTTTTATTTTTAAATTATAGAGTTACTAGATTTGTTGGAGTGAGTATTGAATAGAAAAATATTGTGTAATAAAATAAATAGCAATCATGAAAATACTTATTCTTTTTTAAATTAGACTAGAATAAATGTTTTAAGTATTTAGGAGTTATTTGATGCAACGATTTTGAGGATGAGAATTGATAAAGTTTTGGATATCCTTGTTTGGTACAAGGTTTGGAGACTTGGGCATGAGAATGGGGTTTTCCCAGATTTTGTATACTCATGAGTAAAGGTATTTGATGCCCTTGCAAAAACATGGATTTTCTCCATGCCCTTCTCCTTCTCTCTCTTATTTTTGTTAATATTCATCTTTCTTTTGAATATATATATTTATTTATTCTATTAAAATTAATTTTTATAGTCAACCCAATTATATTAAAAAAAATTATATATTGAATTAACCTAATTAATTATTTATTTGCAAATTATAAAAATTATAATAAATTAATTATATTGATTAAAAATATACCTAATGGCCAACAAAAGCATAATTCAACTAAAATGAAGTATGACTTATGACTAAGAGGTCATAGATTCGAAACCTCTCATATCCCCAAATGTTGTTGAATTCAAATATATATATATATATATATATATATTACACCTAATAAATTCTCATTTATAGAAGGAAAAAAATAATTTTTACACATAAATTTGTCGAGTTGCATCAATTTCTACTCTGAACTTTTAATTTCATCAAATTATACCCAAACTAATTAGATAAGTATTAAAATAATTTTTCTTTTGAAAATTCATTAAAAAAGTATTTTTACATGCTTTCAAAGAATTATATATAGGACATAATTATGGTCTAAATTTGATAAGATTTCAAGGAAAAATAATACTAGACAAGAGCTACATTTTGTTAAAATTTTTGAGTTTTGGTAAATAATTCATTAGTTTACGAGTAAAAATTAAAAGTTAAAGTGAAAAATTGATCTACGGAAATTAATTTTTCTTTTATAAAAATAAACTAAATTAATGTAATTGTGTATTTATTAAAACTAAATTAGTATTCTATTTAATATATTTAATTAATTGAAATAATTTAGTATAAAAATTGTAAATTTTATAATTATTTATTCAATTAAAATTATAGATCTATTATGATCACTTAATTTATATCTATTTGTTGAAGAATTCATTAATTATTATAACATAATTATATAAAATTTATAAAATTAATCTCATAAAAAATAAAAATATCATTTATTATTATAAAAGTTAGCATTTCAGGTGTGTGCAACCAAACACAACAATATCAATGATCCCTAATAGAACCAAACAACCCTAGAGATCATAATGGAATAATTTTGAAATGTTTAAAGATTTATGAGATTTAATCCAACTAAATTATAAAATAAAAATGGGAGTGTATATTATATTAAAAAAAAAAAGGAGTTCCATATAAACTTGTTGTGGACTATAGAATTTAAACTTCCGATATTTTGGTCAAAGATACACACTTTAAGTCATTTGAGTCATACTCATATTTGGTAGGTAAACTTGCATTTATAAAACACTAAATAATGTTCAATCACTTAAGCTTTAAGCTATGTCCCATGGTGAACTCTATATTTTGGTAAAATACAGATGCACGATTTCTCATATCATAGTTTAGAAATATATAATAAATTCATCGAATATCTTTTTTTGAATTAGAATGAAGGAAAAATTATATATATATATATACAAAATCCCTAAACTTTATTATTTGTTTAAAAAGTACGTTTATTCTTTTAAAAATTGCAGTGTTACTAATCTTCACTTTTTATAAACGTTTTAAAACTATCTTGACGAAAACTATTTAATTTTTAATATCATTTCTTACTTTTTTTTTTCCTTAAAATTTTTTAAAATATTACTTCTATCATCTTGGTAATAGAATTTTAATAATATTAATTAGTAAAGACATCATTGAAATATATATTTTTTCTTTTAATTATTGAGAATGGAAAATTGAACTATCAAATATATCTATTAAACTAGATTTTAAATCTGCATGTAATTGAAAAAAAATTGAGTGCAATAACAACGTCTTTTCTTCCAATTCCAAAGTCATTGTGATAGGTAACTTCAATTTACATTGGTCTTAGGTGTGATTTGCAGAGAAGATAAATAAATATTGACTTAAGTCAATTTTTATTAATTATTTGTTTAAAATATACTTGTCGGCCAGATAGTAACTTTGGTTGTTTGATTAAGCCTCAATAAACAATAAAATTATAATTTTTAAAAATTAGCATTATACACATACAAATATGGATTTAAATGATCTAATAAAAAGTTACTTCTGATTGAGCAAACCCCTCTAAAAAAATCACATGCCTGTGAGGTTTGAAGTAAATTACCATTCCTCTTGCGAGAAAATTTGAGAGCATAATTCTGCTAATTTCATGTTGAGTATTTCGAGATGTCTCATCTTGAATATAGAAAACATATATATTATTTCTAGTATCAATTATTAAAGATGTGTCAATTTAAGCATAGTTAAACTATAGTTAATACACATATCATCGACTAAGAGATCGAATGCCCAATCCCTTCCACCTAACATGTTAAACTAAAATTAAAAAAAAAAAAAAAGATGCTAAGTGTGTCATTTCATGAGTTTTTTTTTTTGTTGAGTTCAACAAAACATTTAAAGATGGAGATTCATAACCTCTAACCAAGAGGGTACATCACTATACTCACTTTGGCACAATTTCATGAGATATATAGCTCAAGAAAATTCAAAAAAACAAAAAAGAACTCAACTTAATCAAGACTAGTGACTATCATCAAAACTAGCTATATACTCATTCCAATAATTAATAAGGATATTAATGACAAATTAAATTCAACTTAGAATGATTCTCACGATCAAAGTGCAATACACGAAGGAAGATTTAAGTAACCACCCTACGTCTTTGTGAAGTTTTGGTTGTAGTGTCCGTTCAACTTTTAAGTAACAAATCATACGAGAAAATTGCACAGAAGACTCCTTTTTACGCGTATTGATGTGATTTGACTCATGTTCTGAAATTAATGACATAAGATCCTTTTTGTAGTGTGCATTCCGTCCAAATTACCGTAAGGGCATCGTACTCTGACTCTCTCGCTCTCGCTCAAGTCTCGTTCTCGTTCTCGCTCATGATAGTAATGAAAAGTTGTCAAAATTATGGAGAAAAGAAAAAAAAACAACAAAAATCGCATTATAGTTGACTCGCTCTCGCTCTACCTCTGCTACTCCAACTATTTTCTAACTTTTTTCCTTATTTTTTTTTCTTTATATTTTCGGCCACTCATTTGAGCGAGAGCGAGAGCGAGACAACGAGAGCGATAATGTTTCCGCGTACGAGAGCGTGAATAAGAAATACCGCTTCATATTACTCTTATGAGTAATTTTGCGCGTATTGTCACGTCAGAATGAGTCATATTTAATTATTTTGAAATGTCAGGTCAAATGTCATTAATGTGCGGGAAAATGAATTATCCGTACGAAAACCCCAAATCATATCTTAGAAATAATTGAGAGTACACATATAGATATTGATACTCATCATTCTTATTCATCATTATTCTATCAAAGTATCAATTTGATTGTCCAAAATTTCTTTGATGATTGAACAATACATTAAAATCTTTAAACTCGCATATCATCTCATTTTTAATAGTAAGGGATGAGAAATCAATTCCTTGTTAATAAGATTAAACTTCTAAAATAAGATTTAATACATTAAAATCTTTAAACTCGCATATCATCTCATTTTTAATAGTACGTGATGAGAAATCAATTCCTTCTTAATAAGTTTAAACTTCTAAAATAAGATTTAATCTCTAATCTTTTGATGTATTATCATATATATATATTTACTTCAATTTCTATTTACCATATTGAAGTATTTTCATTTTAAATCCAAAACTTTCGAACTAGGAAAGCAGCGGCATGACACGTTATGATAAGTTATCAAGAAAACTGAAAAAGGAAAAGAATAACATGAAAGTCAACATTGTTGGGTTCATTTTAATAACATATATATGTAACCCAATTAACATAGTTTAGCTAGACTTATGAACAAATAAAATGATGATCAAATATAACAAATGTCGCTTCCAAGTAATTCAGCTACTTTGCAAGTCAGACCAGTTTTTGTAATTAACTATTCATATTGCAGGCATGGTTGTTCTGAAGTGTTCCAAGAGAAATTAAATTAAATTACAAAAATTAAATAAAATTGAAAACAAAAACTATGGCTTATAATAAGTCACATATATACATTCGAACTAATTAAAATGGATATACTTTTTGTTATATGATATACATTTTGACTTTAAGAAAAAATAAATAAATTATATTAAATGGATGCATTTTAAATACTAAAAAAAAAAATAGAACGCCAACAAGAGCGTAGCTCAACTGACATCGAGTATAACTCATGACCAAGAGGTCATGGATTCGAATCCCCCCACCTTCAATTTGTTGATGTAACATGAAGTCATGGGTTCAAATCTCTCATATCTAAATGGTGTTAAATTAAAAAAAAAATAAAAAAGAAGAGATTTTATTCTTGCTAATCTTTCTCAATTCTATTTCTGAGTGAGGTAGGACTATGTTCATACTATGTTCATATCCTTAGAAAAAAGTTAACCATACTTTTTATGATAATTAGTTTATCTACTAAATCAAACTATAAGAAAAAAGTTATTATTTAAATTAACTTTTGTACTTGTGTATATATATGTATTACAACTTGTGGTTTTTATTTCTTATTTTCTATGAGTGTCTTTATTGTTGAGGGTGGATTTAACAACTATACTAAAGAAGTTCAAGGTCATAGACTGAGGAGACCAGTGCCAAAGTGTTGACCCCCAAAGATATCAACAATGACCAAAGAGACTAAGGGCAAAAGATTGACCCCGATGGATCAACCACCATAGGTTGAGGAGGCGAAGGCTAAAAGGTTGATTCTTAAAGGATCTGACACAACGGATTCAAAATCAAGTCAAATCCATAGCTAAAGAAGGGAAATTCATCTCAAAATAAAGAAAACTCTCAAAAGAATCAAATGTGTTCTATTCAACATATGATCTAAAATCTTCATTACGATCCTAACAAAGAGTTATTTATAGCCTTACAATAAAAGACCTAATACTATTTAATCTAAAATTAATACTAAACTAATAATAATTAAATTAAATTAATTATCCAACATTTCATCCTACATCAGATTCATGTTCTATTCAAAATATGATCCAAAAGCTACATTACAATCCTAACAAAGAGCTATTTATAGCCTTACAACAAAAAGACCTAATACTAATTAATCTAAAATTAACATTAAACTAATAATAATTAAATTAAACTAATTATCCAACATTTCATCCTACATAGAATCAACCATGATCAAAGAGGCTAAGGTAAAAAAGGTTGACCTCTAAACGAATCACGAGTTGAGGAGTTCAAGGCCCAACCAAGATCTGACAAGGTGACTCACAAGGAGGTCACCTTAGGCTGTTGAGACTAAGGGCCATTTGGACTTTGCCCAACAAACCGAGTTTCAATCCCGTCAAATGGGAGGCTACCAACTAAGTAGGTCTAGAAGCCAAAGAAGAAGACGACTTAAAGATCAATATGATTCACCTCAATAACGCGAGACCTACTATATTCCTTAAATCACGCAATCTCGAGATTCCAACCTTAATTAAGGACATAATTAAAGATTGTTTTTAGTTATATTATGACAAACATTATAAATAAGTGATAATGGTCATTAGTCGAGATACAACCAAACACACATACAAAAAATTCTTTGGTTTGAATTATTTGCCAATAACGATTTACTGGCTTGATCGTCGAAGTGCACGTGGCTTTGCATCACACCAGTGCTAAATTTTCACTTCTCTTTGTAGAGCATTCGTTCATTTTCAATCTTATATAAACTTACCAATGAACGAAATTCAAATATCAATCTATTAAAATTGTCATAACAAAACCAGTTTTTATTTTAATCTTAAGTTAAATTGCATTGAAAATTTGAAATAACAAATTTCATAATTGCCACATTACCTCTTTAATAATTACTTTTAAAAAATATCACATTACAATCTAAGAGTAGAAGTAGTTTCTAAAAAAGAATGTAGAGTTCTATGTGGATTAATTTGAACCTCTAACTTCATGGTCTATAATATATGTCTAAATCTTGACAACTGTTCTAACTACAAAAGTAAATATTTTCAAATAAAATGTACATGTTGGTTAGAATTATATATATATATATAAAAAAAAAAAATTTATTGTTCTCATATGTGATAGTTCCTCCCTTAACTCAATAGCAAAACTCAAATAGTAGTAATAATAATAAAACAAGTAAAACAGGAGTTAATAACAAGCCACATATATATGCAACATTTACATCTAATAACAAGCCACAGATGCAACGTTACATCGTCATAAATACCTAACAAATTACAATTTCAAATCACAAACAAAATATCAACTTTAAAGAAAAAGACTTGATTTAAATTACTTCACAAATATTAGAATTTTAGATCTAAATGCTATTATAACTTAAAAATTATTATATTTCTTCGATTTTGATCTCTAAACCTTCAAATATTTTATTTTATTCTCTCAACTTCTAAATATTTCATTTAAATTTGTAAACTTTACATACAAAATATTTTAATCAAATTATGACTAAAGTTTTATCATTAACCAAATTTTAAATTCATTTGAAAACTTAAGACCTACTATTTGTGGGATTCAAAAAAAATTCAGGTAAACATTTATACACGAAGCAAATGAATAGAAGGCATGTTTACACGATATTTTTAGAGGTCATTAGATAATTTATAAAATATCAATGTAACTTTTCATACGAAATTAAGATATTAATGAATCATTTAGGAGAGAAAGAGGCATTAAAGATGAAAAGAAAAAAGTGATGAGGAAGAATAAATGAGAAAAAAGGGTAGGAAGAATGTGGTTGAAGTCTAGTTGTATATCTTCTTCAATGCCGCCGGTCTTCAAGAACAAGTGATATGCCCCCAAAAGTCAAATTATTAACTTTTTAAACCACCCAAAAAAAATTATATCATTTCATTTTTTTTTTTTTTTAAAAAAAAAGTTACATCAACTTAGGGGTTTTTGGATTGTAGAGTTAGAGTAGGAGTTGGATGAGTAGTATAAAAGAAAGTCCGGGAGTTACGAAATCTGTGTTTTGGTACATAATTGTTTACTCTAGAGTTCTGAGAAATTATGGTTGAGGCAAGGAGTTGTAGGAAGTAAGAGTTCTTGAGTCTGTGTTTTGGTGCATATTTGTTAATTTGAGTTCTTGTGTCAAATTTTCAAATTCTTTCTACAATTTCTCAAATTTTCATGATTGTAAAATTGTTCCCATAAATCTTAAAATTTATATATATTTTTTAATTTCTATTAATTTATTTTTAGTTTAAAATTTTACTAACATAAAACAAAATTTTGAAAAAAAAATACTTTCACACTCCTATTTTAATATCACATTAATGTAATTGATTTATTTTTTTAAGTTTAATAAACATCAATTTAAGAATTTTAATTAATTTAAGATTTGTTATTCAACCTTAGCAAAATATATTTTTTTCATGTAAAATTTAATATTTAATATTTTTAATTATTCAATGTAATTGATTACTTAACCTTTGATAATTAATCAGTCTAATATATTTCAAGAATTTCAATTAAAAAAAAAAAGACAAAAATGACAACTTTCATGTTGTCAACAAATAGTCAATGCACAAGACATGTCAACTTCATTGTTCCAACACAAAAATAATACATATGTTTATGATCAAAATTATCCAACGTTATTTTTTCAATATCTCATATTAATTATTCAATAAAATATTATTTAAAGTTTTAAATATCCAAGTAAAAAAAATCAAATATTGATTTTAAAACAACTAAGTTCAAAATGAATATATTCTTTAACACCATATGCAAAATGAATATCATATATATTTTTGTTTAGATTACTATATATTATGTTATTTATTGAATTTTAGTAAGGTTGGAATGAGAAATCTTTTGGCTTTTTAGTTTGAACATAGTTAATTTGAATATTAACTTGTTTTTCATATATTAACAATTTTTAATGTTATTTCTTAAATTGTAATAGGAGTTAGTTTAAAATATGTTTTTCTTGTCTTCAAATCATAAAATTATATATATATTTAGCTATTAATAAAAGAATAAGAAAAGAAACGGATTGTTACTTGTTAGGAGTAATTTTTGTTTAAAGTAAAAAAAAATAATAATAATAAATGACATGAGATGAAGTGAGATAGAGAGATTTTTGTCAATTAAAAAATATGTTACGTAGTACAATAAGAATTTAAATGAAAATAATAATATCATAATTAAAATATTTTTATATAATTTATATTTAAAAATGTAAGTATAGAATAAAAAGAAATATGATTATGTTAAAAATATATTAAAATTATAAGATAAAAATAAAAAAAAAGATTTTTTTAAAATAAATATTTAATTATTAATTAGTAAGACAAATATATATATATATGTATATATATATAATAAATAATTTTGTTAATTAAGAAATTTAAAAAAAAATAGAGAGAGAAATGAGAGAATAATAGAGAGATGTAGGAGTGAGATGAGTTGAAGACAAAATGAGATGGAAAAGTTGTAGGACCTATTATGGGGAGCTGGAAAAATAGTTGAGAAGTTTGAGAACGAGTTAATAAATCTATGAGGCCCATAAGAATGAGACGGGAAATGAGTTAATAAATGTAGCATTCACAAAGAAAAGTTAATAACTCATTGAGCCAAACAAGGAAATGAGAGAGTTATTAACTTCTCTCAACTCCACTCCCCCAACTCATCAATCCAAACGACTCCTTATATGTTATTGGTTGAAAATTTACATATTATATGTTATCTTTATAAAGAAAAAAAATTAAGTAAATCGTTGTTATGTTTAATAATATATCATTTGATTATGTCATTTAGTAAAATTCTAAACAAAACCTCCTTTTGAGGGGCTGGTGATGATTCACGCCTCTTTAATTTGGACCACAATTGAGTCACTTCATCATTATATATATGATGTTATAAAATATATAAATAATGGCAAATAAATTGTTAGAAAAAATTCAATTTGAAAAAGAAAAATAATGTTTGTTGGGATTTGCATTAGAACATAAGAGTGTTGAAAAGTCATTTCCGAATGTTAGGAATATTTTACTTACTTGGTAATATATATTATTCTGTACATATTATCTATCTTTATTTTTTTTACATTATGTTTTTTTTGTAACAATTTAATTAATTGTATTCATTTTCAATAATCTTAAACCTATACTTATACAAAATGTAAGCAAATTTATTTTCATTTAATTATTTATTTTCATCCATTTTTGTCATTTGCTGATATTTCTTTATACACACATATATATATTAAAGAAAAAGATTGAAATTTTAGCCAAAATTTTAAAAGCTAAAAAGGAAAGTGGGTTTTAAAAATTATTTTTGTGTGTGTTTAAACTTTGGTAAAATTTTAAAAATCTTTTAAAATAGTAAAAAAATCAAATAAAAATAGCTTTCATATAAACTTAATTTTGAAAAATTGAATAAAAAAATAAAATGGTTGTGAAGGTCTTGAATGTGTTAAAATATAGAATATAAATTCAAAGCATATTCTAAAGGAAAAAATATATATAATTCTATTCCTAAAATAAAAATATTTAAGGGACCATACAAGTTGGGCTATATTTATAGTAGGGTGCTCTATCAATATATATGTGATTGGGATTTGGGGAGGAAGTTGTCAAGTTTTTCATATTTATTTATTTTCTTTTGTTAGTTTAACTCTATTCTTTCTTGTAATTTTAAAAGTTTCATTATAGTTTTTATATTTAAATTAAAGATTAACATTCATGTAGTTATAATATGTTAAAGAGAAAAATAGTTGACATTCAATTTAAATGGCGTGTCAATGACAAAAAAAAAAAGTTCGATTATTGAAAGTTTGAATTAAGTAAAACACTAGGGGTACAATGGAGTTTTCGAGTAAAAGAAATAATGAGGCTATTTAACACGTTAAGTGAATTATAGTAGTCTGAGTTATATTTATATTTAAAGTTATATAATATGTCTTTTAGGATGTAGAGTTGTTTAGTTTGGATTATAATAATCTAAAACTTATTTAACTTCACATACTATTACAACCTAAATTATTATAACTCACCCAACACCCCAAACGTGAAAGAGACATATCTGAGGGATTAGATTTTTTTTAATAATAGATATAGGTGTTAAAAAACAATTTTCTCTACCAACCCCAAGCAAAAAATCGATAAAAGTTGCATATTTTTGTAGACATAAGAAACCTATCCATTTTCTTTCGAAAATTTGAATAAGAACTTTTTTTTCCTACTTTTTAATGCAAAACAAATTCTTAAAATCAGAGCAGAGTTGAATTAGTTATATCACAAAAAGTTTTGGGGTATTCGTACGGATAACCAATTTTCCCATGTATTAATGACATTTGACCTGATATTTCAAAATAATGAAATATGACCCATTCTGACGTGACAATGCGCGCGTAAAATGACTCATAAAGGTAATATGAAACGTCTTTCTTGCTCACTCACGCCTCGCGCCTGCTCACGCCTCGCTCCTCCTCGCTCGCCTCGCTCACCTGAAATGAATGGAAAAAAATATAAAGAAAAATGACAAAAAAAGACAGAGAAGAGTGGAGTAGCGAGAGATACAGCGAGAGCGAGTCAACTATAATGCGATTTTTGTTTTGTTTTTTTTTTCCGAAATTTTGACAACTTAATTACTATCATGCGAGGTAGAGCGAGAACGTGAACGTGACTTGAGCGAGCGAGAGAGAGGTAGAGTTAGAGTATGATGCCTTTACGATAATTTGGACGGAATGCACAAAGATAAATATGACCAAATGTCATTAATTTAACATGTATCAAATCACATTAATGCGCGTGAAAAGAGAGTTTTTCAATGCAAATTCTCTCAAAAGTTTTTATGATGTTATTCTCAATAATTGCTGACTAATAGGTCAGTATTTTAAATCACCACTCCCAACATATTTGTGGAGAAAAAAGGAAAAAGAAAAAGTATTTTTACCTCGATCATTTAAACGGACTTTTCTCTTTATCCTAAGCTTAAGGGTGCCTCATTGCTCATTTGTTACAAACACATCCATTAATGCCAATTTTTTTTTTTTATAATTATAATATTCAAATAATTGTGAAGTGAGAAGTATAAACCTTCACAAATAACTTTAACTATTTAACTATACTTGGCAGCTTAATGCCAACTTATTACCAAGTTGAAAACATTCAGTAATAAATGTATCAGCATTTGTAACCACAAAAGTATTTCAAAAGATTTAACTAAAATATAGAAACCACAGCAAAAATTTTGAAAGCATATAGGAACATTTCATATATATATATATATAATTTTTTCACTTTTAAAAACTTCGCCAGGAAATTTTTTTTCAAAAAAAAAACTTTTGAATATATAATTTTTTAACATAAGACGAGCCCATAAGAGAATGAGAACAATTGTCTCCTTGGCTGTCTATAAGGGTGGAAATTTAAAATATATTTGTTTTAAAAAAGAGAGAAAGAAAATGTAAAATTTGAGGATGAAAAAAAATAATAAATAATGGTGAGGTAAGCTACGTGGACTTTCCACTGAAAATGAAGATAGCACGAAATGTTCCCAAAGAGAAAAGCCCCAAATACGGAACTTTGTAAGAGAGAAATTCAGAGAGAGATTTGACAAACAAACCAGAGGAGAAGAAATCCACTCTGCAACTTCTTCTTCAATGGCTAAGAAGGACGATTCTGCAAGAGCTCCACCCAGCGCCCGACTATCACTCTTCCGCCGCGCCCTTCTATGGAGGCTTTTTTTCGCCGGCGGATTCACCACTGGGGTTAGCCCTGGCCCTATGACTCTTGTCTCCAGTTTCTTCGCCGACGCTGCCGTTGACTCGCCCTCCTTCTCCCAGCTTCTCGCCGGAGCCATGGGGTCTCCCATGGCTATGGGGTTTCTGGGAACTGGGTCCACCCCCAATTATTACGCCAAGGATGGAGGCGGCTCGGAATTGGAATTTGGGATGAAGCAATCGAAGCCGCTCAATTTGGTCGTGGCTCGCTCTCCTTTGTTCTCGGTTCCACCGGGGCTCAGCCCTCTGGCTTGCTTAATTCGCCCGGCTTTTATCCTCCTCAGGTAAAATTGAAACTACCAATTTCATTCATGGAGGCCTTCTTCTGTTCTACTGCTCTGAGATCTCCTTTCCTTTTGCTTTCAATTTTTGGCTGTTTTTTTAGGCCTTTTTGATGCTCAAATCTGGTTTTATGAACTGGGTTTCAGTTAACCACTGGGGAAATGAGAGTGTTTGTGTTTTGTTTTCGAAATTGAGTTCCTTTTTCAGGGGTCTATGCAATTCCTCTTCTTGAGGATGGTTTTTGGGGTTTGGATTCTTTGTTGAGACTGCTTTAAAAAAAAAAATTATTTTATTTGAGGTGAGATTTTTGTTGACATGAAATTGCCGAAATTTGCGGCAAATCTTGGTGATGTCTCTCTCTATCTCTTCTCTTTTTCTGCCAAAGATAACATGTCTGGTTAGCGTTTGAATTTATAAAATCTTGTATATAGGGGTAGTGTTTAAATGTGTGTAGCTTTGGGAGTTTCAAGCATAGGTGAGTGGATAAGATACCAATTACTATTTTAAAGATCGATAACTCGATCCCCTCCCCACAATTGCTGAACTAAAAAAAAAACTATGGGTGTTGGATTTGGGATCTTGAACAAACAAATGGTATCTATGGAGTTAAGACGGTCTATGAAAACTTAACTTTCTGATATCTATACCAATACCAATTCACAATGTTAATTTTAGTTAGGTTAAATTATATGCTTGGTCCTCAACTTTTAGAGGGGTGTATTTATTTTTGTGCTTCAAAATTTGTATGTCTTTAAGCTTTCAAGGTTGTGTTTATCGCACCTTGTACTCCACAAAGTTTCTAATAGGTTATTAAATTTTCAATTTTGTGTCTAATAGATACATGTCATTAATTTGATCAGTTTAATACTACGTGACACATTAACTATATTATTTAATTATTACATGGAGGATCGATTTTGGGTTAGTTTAAGCATTAATCTGATAGAGTTAGCAACAAGAATCTATTTTCCATAAAATAGTAAGTTTAGAAGTCCGAGATTTTTTAAAAAAGTATAAAGACTAAATAGTTACAATCCTAAAAGTTCAAGAACTTGTTAGAAACTTTTTAATGGACACAAGTTTGAAAGTTTAGAGACCAAACTTATAATTTAACCTTTTTAGTTATAATAATATCTTTTTTGATGTGTCAAAAAAAGATAAACATATTTGAATGATGAGAATATGTTATACTTTTTTCCCCTCAGAGTACAATAAATGTGTGAGTAGGGATTTAAATCTTCAAACTCAAGGAAAGGAGTAGATACCTCAACCGCTTAGCTACACTCTTGTTGACAAGAATATGTTAAATATGCCATAAAGGCAATGACTTCTATTGCTTTTGTTGATTTGTTGATAAAATTCCTTGTAGAGTCCATTCGAATGTCACACCAGCAGGCATTGGCTCAGGTTACTGCTCTGCTGGCACTGGCACATTCTCATATGCATATGCAGCAAGCTGAATACCAACATTCTTCGGTACCAGCTCCTACGGAACTGTTGACACGCGATCCATCTTTTACTCTTGATGAAGCATCTCAACAGTCAATATTACCCTCCACATCAGACACAAGAAGTCTCATTGCAGAATCAACAGAAGTTTCTCATTCTGATAGAAAATACCAACCTCCTGCCCATGCCTCTGATAAACCTGCAGATGATGGCTATAACTGGCGTAAATATGGACAGAAGCTGGTTAAGGGAGTGAATATCCACGAAGCTATTACAAATGCACGCATTTGAATTGCCCTGTTAAAAAGAAGATCGAGCGCCGCCTGATGGTCAAATTACAGAAATTATTTACAAAGGCCAGCACAACCATGAACCTCCTCCAGCCAACAAACGTGCAAGAGATAATAGTGAACCAACTGGGTGTACAAATTCTTTGATGAAGCCTGAAAGTGGATCCCAAAATCAAGCTGGAATTTTGAACAAGTCAAGTGAAAATGTGCAATTAGGGTCTAGTGACAGTGAAGAACAAGCTGATACAGAGATAACAGAAGACAGAGATGAGGATGAGCCAAATCCAAAGAGGCAGTACGTCTGAAAATTTTTACATTTTGATTCATTTTACAGTGTATCTATAGTTCTTCTGTTTTAAGGGGAAAAACTAAAATTTTTGTTGCTTTGCCACATGAGTGCAGGAACATTGATGCAGGGACATCTGGCGTTGCTTTGTCACATAAAACACTCACAGAACCAAAAATCATTGTTCAAACAAGAAGTGAGGTTGACCTGTTAGATGACGGTTATAGGTGGCGCAAGTATGGGCAGAAAGTGGTTAAAGGAAATCCTAACCCCAGGTAGTTAGTTTAACTTCTTTTTTTCTTAGTTCTTCTTTCTTTTAAAAAAAAGTGGATGGTAAGTGAAAATTATAAGACTTATCCATATTATCTGCAAGCATATGCTGATGCCCTGGCATATCGATACCCTAGAAATCACAATCATTCTCTATGATAAGCATGCTATATATATATATATATATTTGCTCTGAACTTTTAACATTCTCATGATCTTGATGATTTTGAAGGTCATAAGATGATCCATGGGTTATTTTCCTATAACTTCCCTTTTTTCTATTTGATGAATTATGATTACTATAACAAAGATGCTTCGTTAGTCTTTTGTTGGGAGGGGGCTCCTTGCCCCACTGCTCTTAGGCTGTTCTCTTTTGTTGGTTTAGATATCTCTGTCTCTTACCAAAAAAAGATTACTATAACAAAGATAGAAGTTAGACCTGTTGTCAAATTTAATGTACTGTTATGAGGATGACCTGCAGTTGACTTGAAGAAATGGTCGGTTTACCATTTGTTGCATCCATGAACGTGTACTGAGTTTGTATTTTTTACTCCCATGGCTCAGATTCCTTTAGGTCATAGTTTTTCTGTAACTTGTCATTACTTGATCCTTGCATTTGAAGTTTGACTTGATTTTTTTCCCCTTATTAGAAAAGAAAAAGTTTGACTTCATTGTTTTTAAGAATTCTGGACTCTCCTGTTGGACAGCAAATTGTTTAATGTTAGTTTGAGATCTCTTTGTCTGTTTACTCTCCAATACTCCAGCCGGTTTACATTCTTTCTGTTAAAGAAAATCTTTTATCTCCAATAAATGGGAGAAAGAATACTTTAATTTGTACCAGAGATATATGGAGACAACAAAACTTTTTAATTCATTGAACTGCGCATTTTAGTCTTGAATTTGGCTTTTAAAATGTCGGCTTGTGAAGCTATTGCCTCCTTTTGCTTGTAAAAGATTTAGTAAATGGCAGTTGGCATTTGAAGTATAACTATGGATAATTTGGCCTTATTCATGAACATATGGTGAAAGACAAGACAGTCTTTCTCCTGGTTCATGGTACTTTATTTTACTTCTTTTAAAGTTTACCCATTTTCTCAAATATATACTTGCACCAATCCTTTTTTGTTTCAGCCTGTCAACCTTACAATTGATAACGAAAATTTTCTGATTTTATTTAGGCCAGGGTCCCTGAAAGTACAATGCAATGATAATAAGAACTTCTCAGTTGATTTTAAGTCCCTCTGAGTGGTTTTGTTGCTAAGACAATTAAAATTTAGGAATATCTGTTTTCAGTTGGAACCTTCTTCCACTATCTCCTTTTTGCAACATGAGAATCAACATTTGGTTCGGAGTTTTGAGCCTGTCATGTTCTTCAAGACAATTTTTTTTCCCCTCTTTCCTCTTTTCTACTTTTCTGTCATTAGGGTTTGATCAGCCAAAAGACTAGGCAAAGTTATCTGTGTTAGAACTGGTAATACTTGAACCAAAGTTTGTTGCTTATTGTAACTAGGATGATCATTTACCTCTTAAACTATCAACAGGAGCTACTACAAATGCACTAGTGCTGGGTGCAACGTTCGGAAGCATGTAGAGAGGTCTTCAACAGACTCAAAAGCTGTCGTAACTACATACGAAGGGAAACATAACCATGATGTCCCTGCAGCTAGAAACAGCAGCCACCACACAGCCAACAATAACGTGCCCCAGATCAAACCGCATAAAGTTGTAGCTCAGAAACATCCCTTACTTAAAGAGATGGAATTTGGAAGTAATGAACAGAGACCTGCTGTTTTGCGGCTTAAAGAAGAGCAAATCACTGTGTAAAGTGCTACGACAATACTTGTGCAACTCGAAAGTCAGTAGTTTATTTCAAGTGACTAACCAGTTACAAAAAGGGGAAAAAGAACTTGCCAGTCACATAAATTCAAAGTTTATAGTCTGTGTTTGTGTTCGAGTCGAAAGCGCTCCATTTGCCTTATGCCTTCTGCAATTTTCATCCCAAAACCATTTCCTATAATGCTGAGGGAGATACAAGGAGGACAGTCAGACTGATATTATATGATCAGAATAATGTTATTACTTGTGTTTATATCTGCTTCCTGAGGCTATTTCACCATTGCAGCTGAGGTGAAAAGTAAATACTGCATCCTACAAGGTACAGGAAGTGGAGTAACCTTCCCTGTAATTTTAGAATCCTATTGTGTAGTGTGACTTGCAAAATTCAAACTAGACATTGTTATGTACTTTAAGAGTTCATTGTTTTGTAGTTCATCAGTTTATACCAAAATATGAACTGTACAAATTGTAGTTGTGTGTATAAAATTGAGAATCTTTATATTGTTTTGTTCAAGGTGGGTAGTTTAGTTGATGTTGATACAGTTCTTTTGGAAAGATGCTATATACATCTCTGCATTTGGTTGAAAAACAATGTAAAGATTGGATTTGAGTGGGCCCTTTGTTGCATTTTGCTGCTTGCTTTATGTTTCATCACCACATATTCTATTATTATTATTATTTCTTTTTCCAATTTTTATGTCAGAAAAAGAACCTGGTTGCTTGACAATTGATGGTCTGTCTGATCTACTTTGGATATTTTTAATCAAACCACTATTATTATGATTTGGCCCACCAGTTAGATTTGTATTGTATATGATTAAAAGATGGAACCTAGGTTTGGTATACATTTGCATAATCTAAATTATGAGTTGACTACATAGGTTTTTGATGTCTATTTCTCTAGTTATCTATGAATTAGATAACCATTACAGATTGGTGTAGGAGTCAATTACAGTCATAAGAATAATAAAGGACTTAAAGGATCTAATTTTGTTAAGACTAATTGAGGTGCACTCAAACTGACACTCAAATATGGAAAGAATTTTTATTTTTTCATATGGTTCTTATAATCTTCAAGTGGAGAGGCAAGGTGTCTTGCCTCCATTTTGGAGAGGATTCCAAGTTCTTTTTGAAAAAAGAAAAAACTTTAAAATTTAAACTTACTCTATTTCAGTATTTTTTAAATTCTACATTTTTACTTTAGCAAGGAAAGTTGATTTTTAGATTAAATTTTTTAATTTAATCAAATTAGATATTAGTTTTGGATAAGCACCGTGTTAAACTTTAAACAACAATGAAACCTTTTTTTTAAGCTTCAAATTGTCAAAGTGGGCGTCGCTCTGCGTAATTTATATGTTTTCATTATCTTGAGATTGGTGGTTGAAATCTCTATACCTCGCATTTATTGTACTAAAAAAAATACATGATTAAATTGAAATGGTCTAGAACTTTCGTTGTATTATAATTAATGTACCAAGGAAGTTCTTAGGAAAAAAAACAATAACTTTAATAGGAATAATTATGGTTGTAAAGGTATTTATTTCTAAACTTCAATAGTCTCAAACTAATAAATATGGACCCACATTCTTGGTGCCTCATAACATCTCTATCAAAGGTTCAAAATTTGGAAGTTTGCTTGTAATGAGGAATACCTTCAACAAAGTGGATTAAGATTTTTCCCACTCCCACTAATGGGAAACCAATAGAATTGTTAGATAGGTTGGTGAGTTACAAACATCACATTTGCAATAATAATAATAATAATATAAAAGAATTTTTTTTTCTTAGTCTTTGATTTTTTTTAATCAATGTTTAGTTGCTTTAGGGTCATACATATGTGTCTTTACTTTTCTCTCTTTCCTTTTTTTTTTCTTTCCTATTTTGATGATTTGATCTTTTATATTTTTTTCATTCAAGTTTTTATTGTAACAAAATGTTAAAGTTAACTTACAAGATGGTACTTTTACAAAAATTAACTAAAGGTAAAGATAATGTAAGGTCAACATACAATTTGTTGAAAATATTCTATATTTCAAATTTAATAACATAGACATTATTCACCAATTAAAAAAAGAAAGAAAGAAAATCTACGCATTTCATGTGACCTAACACGTAATAACTTATTTAACCTACTATTGCTTATTGACCTATTAAAATGTTGGTATGAAAACTTCATGAAATCAATATTTAAATTCATATATTATCATTCTTTTAACATATGAGATGGTAGTAAGAACTTTAATTGAAAAAATTCAATCCACAGGATTAAATTGAAGCTTTAACAAAAAAAAATATAAATTGAAAAAAAAAAAGACCAAAATATTAATGGTTGAGATATATATTTTATATATGTAGCCCAAAAAATGATGGTCAATTTGTGGACAAGTTATTTAATGAGGCAATTTATGTTGTGCTTGAGAGTGAATTTAGGGAATATGCATGTCATTTGCCAAATTTTAATGATACAAAAGACTCTCTTCATAAGAAGTAGGATGGTTGGATTACTATAAATAAATTTCATCACCTAAGATTAAGACCCATTCAAAGCAACACCAATCTCATCTTTTATTGAAGTGACTTTTGATGCTCTACAATTTGACATAATAATCCACCTCTTCTCTAAAAGGTTAAAAAAAAAAACCTATATTTTTATTTCCAAAGTTTTAATTTTTGAATAATAGGTTTCTATATAGATTTTAAAAGTGTCTTAATAGGCTCTTAAAACTTTATTTTTGTATAATAAGCTCCAAACTTATTTCATATGATATGAATTCATGAACTTTTTAAATTTCATTAAATACTTTTTGTGTCTAATAGATCAGTAATTTTTTTAAAAAAAAAAAATTAAATAGGTCAATGACTTATTAAACACAAAACTGAAAGTTTAAGGTTTATTAAATTTTTTTTAAAGTTTAAGAACATGTAAAATACAAATTTAAGAGCTTAAGAAAACTATTAGACATTTTTTAAAATCTAAGGACTAATTAAATACATTTTTTAAAATAATTATTAAATAGAATTTTAAGTTAGCTTATGATGCTAGGAACTTAGGAGACATGAATATACTTTGAGATTTTTATGCATGGTTGATAGTATTTGCAATCTTTTGTATGGTTACTTTGGTCTATTGAATGATTGAAATCGATCTCTGACACGACTTGATAACCACTAACCCAACTTAAATTACACATATTTGATTTTTCTTTTGAAAAAAAAAACTTTTTTTTTTGTGGGTGTATTCATTCAATTTCTCTAACCTAAGATAAAAAATGCAGTCAATAGGTGAGAAAGATAGTCAAAAGAAAAGTATAATGTAGCAATGAGAATGAATGCAATGGTTGTAATGATTATGTGAAGAAGGAAAAAGAGAAATGAGTGAAACTGAGGAAGAAAAAAGCCAAGAAAAGAGAAAAAGAGGAAAAATGATGAGCCGAAAGAAGGAGTTTTGTCTGTCTTTGATACTCTTTTACCATTCTAACTCCTCTTCCAAATAAGAAACAAAAGCAAAACCCATATGAAAAATGAAATGAAGTTGTGTTTCTGTTTCTGTTTAGAAAAAGGAACTGAAAATTCAAAGCTTGTGAGTTCAGTGCAAGTGCTGTAATGGTGGAGTGAATGAAAATGGAGCTGGTGGGCAGTTGAGCAGAATCAACTGCAAGATATATATATATTTGTCTATCTTTCTTCTGTGTAAGGGGAAAGGGAAAGGGAGAGAAAATAGAAAGGAAAGTCGCAAATTCCCAAACGGTTTTGGAATTCGAAGAAAACAAAAAGCAGAGGAAAGGGAAGAAGCAGGCAGTTAGGGACCCACGAATGTTTCTCTTTCTCTTGCCCTCTGCTTTCGGACCGTTTCTCAGAGAAACAAAAAACAACACAAACTATTTGGCCAATTCTTCCGCAGATCTCGCAGTCCCACAGAAGCAAGATAGGGTCATCGGCGTGCCAACAACTTCACCCAAAAATGGCTCTGATTTCTTATGGGTTCAATCCATTTTCCCTTCTTTTTTTTTCCGCCTGCACATAATGCAGCACACCCTTTTGAGCTGGTGGATGTAGGGGTTCCATTCCCCCCTTCCCCTTCCCCTTCTCTTGCTGAGCCCATTTCCCGATTGGGTGTCGATCGCCGTTGCTGTTGCTTCTCTGATCGATGCTGTCGGGATTTGGTGGTTCATGGGTTGCATTAGCTCCAAGCAGGTGACTAAGGCCGCGGCATCTCCCGTTTATCAATATCGCTCCACCGCCACCGCCACTGCCACCGTTGCCGCCTCCGCCGACAATGGCGCTGCTGGGACCCACGATCCTTCGTCCAGAACTCATTCCGTGACGACGCTCGAACATGACAAGAAAGGGGAGGAGAAATCCGAGGATCGGAGTCGAGACCTCAAAAAATCGAAGAAAGAGAGTTCCCAAGGGGGAAGGGTTCTTTTAGCTTCAGATTAGGCCTTTCTCAACGCTACGTCGAAGCCGAGCAGGTTGCCGCCGGCTGGCCTTCCTGGCTCAGTAGTGCCGCCGGCGAGGCCATTCACGGATGGGTTCCTCTCCGAGCTGATTCCTTCGAGAAGTTGGAGAAGGTACGACACCCTGATTTTGTTACCATTCTTCATTTTTGGTTGTTCTCTGTTTGTCCTGAAACAATACAGAATCCATTTCCATTCAATTCAAATACAGACTATGAAAACTTCTGCATTTTATCTTATTGAATTGAACCTAATCTATCATGATTTAGTTGGAAAATGAATGTAGAAATGAGGAGGGCAATTCCCAGATGACATCGCAAAAAGGGTCATTTACATTTTGCCTCAAAAGCCATAGCATTGATAACAGCAGAATGAACCATTATCCCTTCGAGAATAATTGGAACATTACCCAAAAAAAAGGGCCTACTCCCTGGAGATTTGATTCTTGTTCTTCCAAAAAAAGGGCAAACCTTTTCTTGGAGATTGATGATTCTCATGCAGGCCATATAAAAAGCAGAGTGATTTAACCACATTGTGTTGGTGTCATTCCGTGCAGTTGTTAAAATGGTCATATGCCTTCCAGATATGGCTTCGAAGGGCAAGAGAAATTAGAATAGCACCATTTAGTAAAGATAGCATATAGCTAGAACAAAAGGGGTCTTATCTGGAAGTTGATTGAAACCGAAACCCAAAATATATTGCATCAAGAAGAAAATAGGAGCTCTGCTTACAGCATGAGATCAAGTTCTGTTCTTTTGTATGTTCTAAATGTCTCTGTTTTGGTCTAAATGAATATGTACTATCTGTAAATGTCGTTACGATGCAGTGATCTATGTAATGCATCTTCTTTATGTTTTGTGTTCTTTGCCTTCACTGCAAAGTATATTTTTCTGCACAAATGACCCAGAAAAGATCAAGAGAGTTTTTTTTTGAATTAGATTGGACAAGGTACATACAGCAGCGTATTCCGTGCTCGTCAAGTTGAGACAGGAAGGATGGTTGCCTTGAAGAAGGTTCGTTTCGACAATTTTCAACCAGAGAGCATTAGGTTTATGGCACGAGAGATAATGATTTTGCGCAGGCTTGATCACCCAAACATCATGCAATTAGAAGGCATAATCACTTCTAAAATGTCTAGCAGCATTTACCTTGTATTTGAATACATGGAACATGATCTTGCAGGGCTTGTGTCTTGTCCTGATATCAAATTCAGTGAGGCACAGGTTAGTTGTTGGTTTACTAATTTTACTTCCACAAGCAATAGCATTAGCAATAATATATCATCCTTTGTTCTTCATTTGATACTGCTCTAATTAGAACAAAAACAATCTCATTTCCTCCTCCCTTGCGTTCTCTTTTCAGGTTAAGTGTTATATGAGACAGCTTCTATCTGCAATTGAGCATTGCCACCTTCGGGGTATAATGCATAGGGACATTAAAGCATCCAATATTTTGGTAAACAATGAAGGAATTCTCAAGTTGGCAGATTTTGGATTGGCAAATGTCATAAACACGAGAAACAAGCAAGTGCTTACAAGTCGAGTAGTGACATTATGGTATCGCCCACCCGAGCTTCTAATGGGTTCAACAGATTACGGATTAACCGTTGACCTGTGGAGCATAGGATGCGTATTTGCAGAATTGCACCTGGGAAAACCCCTTCTTAAAGGAAGAACTGAGGTAGGTAATGAATGGTGGTTTCTAAAAGAGGGCTTTGTATTTTTGGTTGTTGCTCAGTGTTTAATCTGACATGAATGGAACAAACAAAACAAAACAAAAACAGGTTGAACAATTGCACAAAATATTCAAACTTTGCGGCTCCCCACCTGAAGAATTCTGGAAGAAAACAAAGCTTCCTCATGCAGCTATGTTCAGACCCCAACATCCATATGAAAGTTCCCTCGAGGAAAAATGCAAAGAGTTTGCACCATCTGCAGTGACCCTATTAGAAACTTTTCTTGCCATAGAATCTTACAAGCGCGGCACCGCCTCGTCTGCTCTCATGTCTGAGGTAACCCTTCATATGAATTCTTAGGCATTGACTTACTAAAGACATGTCCTGTTTAAAACCATCCTGATGTTTTGCATTTTTAAGATGAGACTGTTGTAGCTTTTAAAATAATTTATTCCAAAGATTCTCTCATAATTGCTTTTAAGGCTAGTTTAGCTTTGAATCTGTAAAACATGCCTTGTTATCCAGTGAACTATAACTGAAATATAGCCTTAGGATTTAAGCTTGCATTTCTTTTGCAGTATTTCAAAACGAAGCCATATGCTTGCGATCCATCTACCTTGCCCAAGTATCCACCAAACAAAGAAATGGATGCCAAAAATCGTGAAGATGCACGAAGGTGAACCTTTCACTCTCTAGTCTCAATCACTAACTTGGCCACAAAATCCAATGTATGCTGAACAACTACACCTATCATCAAATACTTGCAGGAAGAGGGCTAATAATGCAAGAGCAAAAGAGACAGGAGCAACACAAAGGCCAAGAAGAGTTAGAAGAAATTTGCAAGAATTCAACAGCCATAGAGTGCCAATAAAAGAGGTTTCTCTTTTTAACAACTATTCTCCCCTTACCACATTATTGCTGTTCTACTACTACTCACTTTTCTGGAGATTTTGATGCTCTGCAGGAAGCAGAAGAAAACATTCAACCTTCTCGACGGAACAATGGCGGCAATTCTGCCAATCTTTCCAAAGAACACGGTGACGTTTTCCAGAGAGAGACACAGAAGCCACCATATGATACGACATCGGAGGCGGCTGCGACTGCACCAAATCAGAGAGGAGATAGTGCATTCACAGCCCCAATACCAGTCTCAGCTTCTAGTGGCTTTGCTTGGGTAAAGAAGCGGAAAGAGGAAGCTACATCTACAATTTCAGATGGTCTTAAGAGCCAAATAAGTGCTCTGGATCCATCTTTTGCAAATTACACCATTGACTCAACAAAAAAACACAATGCACAAATGAACATTCCAGCCAATTCAGTCACGCAGGACTATGAAATACGGAAGCAGCACAGAAGAAAATATGATTTCCCCGAGTCTTTTGATGCATCCGAAGCATACCCATTCTTGGATATGTCCAATGAACTCTATCCCAAACCACAAAACCATGCCACAGCCCATCTGGTAAATACGCCTCCATTTAATTACGATAGACTTCAAAAACTTCTTTCTGGAACTTCCAGTTGATGTTGTTCTCACATCTCATAAATGAGCAGGACAACGACGATACGGAATCACACATTGAATTCTCAGGACCTCTGTTAACACAACCCCATAGAGTAGATGAACTCCTGCAAAGAAATGAAAGCCACATTCGACGAGTGGCTCGGAAATCCAGGTTCGAAAAAGGTAAAAAGGGGAATTCTGATTCCAACCCACTTCAAAGAACTACTCTTTTCCATTTTTCTTACCAATCAACAATTGAGAGAACTTGTGTTCTTGTTTCCAGATAAATGATGCATTAATTTTTCGGTGCAATAGTCAGATGATAGAAGTACATAAAAACATACTTAGCAGCAGTTCCAACAATCTAATGCCTGCGTTCACAAGGAGAGCTCAGATTGGCATTTGCTACCCGACACCAAAAAAATCAAGCACAAGGAAGCAGAAAAGAAGAAGCTTCTGCAAATATACATACATTTATTTGAGAATTTCAGACAAGTTAGAATGGAAAATACCGTCGGATGCAATTGATAAATTTTTGGAAACGTGATTTTGAACTTTCCTGCATCTTTCTTTATCATCTGATCCGAATGGAACCTGAAAACATCATATACATATATAATACCAATTCCAATTTATTCTAGTCCGCCGCTTAATAAAAAAAAAAAAAAATATATTTACAGTAATAGAACCCCAAAATTCAGAAATGTGCTAGTGTAGTGATGCAGATATCTAAGAAAGCCTTCTAATTGAAAGATGAATTCAAATATACGGGGACAAGGATGAGGAAAGCGAATTATGTAAGAAGAAAGAAGTTTGAAAAAGAAAAGAAAAAGGAGGAGAATTTGAAATGTTGAATGTAGGGCGAAACCCGTCGCTTTGACTGCGAAAGCTAGGGCAGGAAAGCGGCCATGGAAGCCCCCACGAGAAAGTGATAATGTAAAGCCCAACGCACTGAAAGTGCGCCACAAATTTGAAAAACCTCTCCCCGTGGAATACCACGCCACCCCTAACTCAAGAGGTAAGCGCTCGGCCTCGGGCTTTTTCCTGGTCTTTCTCCATCTTCGTCTTCTTCATTTATTGGCAACCTCCAAAACCCTAATCTACACATTTCCATTTTTGCCCATTGCCTTTTCTCTAATTCCCCCATGAACCCTTGTTCCCATCTTCCATTTTCCTTTTTTCTTTTTCTTTTTAAAGAATAATGAGATACATTTGTCTGAGACATGAGAGACTTTTTTTTTATTTATTTATTTTTATTTTTTTAAGTTTAATAATTATATGGGGATGATTGAATCTTCTGCAAAATGATAATTTGTTATTATATACTGAGTTATGTTTGAATAGACATGTAAAAATTTATGAAAGAAAAAAAGAGTAATTTTCATTATTAATGCTAATTTTTGTATTGAGTCAATCTTTTATCTTAAATTCAATATCAACCATTTAAAACTCAAATAGGTCACATAAATTTTAAAAAAACACAAACAAAAATTGACACTTCTTATAAACTTAGGTAAAGGTTTGACTTTTAAATAAATTTTCTAAAACTTATAAATTTTAACCTAAATTCAACTTTAGTGTCATTTTTTTTTTAAACCATTGAATAAATTTTAACAAAAATTTAGTTCAAAGGTTGTTTTTCTTTGAACTCTTATTTGTTTGATACAAAATATATGTTTTGTAATTCATTAAACATACTTGAGAATAGTGTTTTTTAAAAAAAAAAAAAAAAACTAATATTCAAATGACATTTCTATCAAAAAGGTAGAGATTAGGTATTAGTTTAAGATAAAATATTGCAATACTTGTTCAAGTCTAAAGTTCAATTGGATGAAGCAGAAAGTTTGTAGTAAAAATTGATACACCTTATCGATGTAAAAATGTTTAATTTTTTCTTTTATTAAGAAAAATGCACTTTTGGTTCCTGAGATTTAATTTAGGTCTTCAAGCTTTTGTAGTCGAAATTTTCACTTTTTTTTATCCTACCATCAATTTTTTAAAGCTAATGGACTATATATATATTTTTTAAGCTAACATGGTGTTTTTTAATTAAAAAATTATTTTTCAATTTTCAAACTAAAATAAAAATATATATTTTTATTTGACTAAATTATAGAAAATACCTCTAAACTTTGTTTTTTATTTCAAAAATACTAATGAACTTTTAAAAGTTTCATTGATATTCTTAAACTTTAAAAAAAGTTAAAACAATACCTTTAGCATTAGTTTTAGATGGAAACTATTAGTACTTTATTTCAAAAATACATTTAAACTTTCAAAAGTTTCATTAATACCCTTAAACTTTCAAAAACATAAAATTAAAAAAAATATATCTTTATCATTAATATACGAACAAAAATCATTAGTACCTCGAAACTTTCACATTAATACTCTTAATCTTTAAAAAAAAGTTTAAAAAAGATGTCTTTACCATGTATATAAATGCAAATCATTTATCTATACCCGAGTACCTCCTTCTTCTATTTCCTCTTTGCTCCCAATTTGCTTCAATCTATGACCTAAAACTTTTCTATTTCTCCTCTTTTTTCCCTTTCTTTTTCAATATCCTCTTATTCTTTTCTTCTATTTTTCAATCTTTAAAACTTCTCTCATTTATCATATCTTTTTAAATATTAGAATTTTAAATAAATAGAAAGAGTGTTCACTCATTTCTAAGCATGCCCAAACATATATATAAGAACTTTGATCAATACCCAAATAGTCAATATCTTGGAAGCTATTTTGAAAGAACCAATTTAAAAAACAACTTATATAGATAGAAAACTATATAGATACTGTCATATTCCCTTCATTTATCTAATTTTCAATTATGGAAAACTTCTTTAACTGACCTAAATAGACTAATTTGAACTACAAAAGAATTAATAAAATATTCATCCGCTACAAAATTAGTATGTGTTTTCTTTCTGTTCCCCTCAACATGTCTCCTTTTTTGTGTATTAAACTCAAATGTACTAACTTAAATTACTAACGCATAACCTTGTTAAAGCATTTAAGTCCTATAGTCTCTTGGTGATTCCATTATTCTCCTTTTCTTCGTGTTATAGTCTATATACCTTGAATGAAGGAGATCGTGTTAGAGAATGGAAAATGAAAGAAGAGAGTAGAAGAAGTCAACGATAGTATTTTTTTTTTTCTCTCTTTCCTTCTTCGTTGCGACTCTGTCGACAAACTTGAAAATTGAAATGAATCTAAAATAAGGAAGAACTCATCCCTCGTTTCAGGGTGAAAATTAAGGGGATGGTGACAACATGTAGTCGACGATGAGCAGTGACGTCCGCAGCAACTCCCTGTCGACGATGAAGGGTCTATATTGTGGATGAGGATGAAGAGGAAGGAGAAAGGAGGGAGAAAATAAGGAAAAAAAATACAAAGAAATAAATTATTTTTTATTTTTTATTTTTAATTTTAAGAAAAGTAATTATATATATATATATATATATATATTCCCCCTCAACCATATAAAAAATATAACTTACCTCATGAGCACTAATTCCAAGGTTTTGATTTTAGGCTTCAAACACTACACACTAAATGCTATTTTTAATTTCAAATAGTCTTTCAAACGCTCCCTAAAATTATTGACAACAACGACCAAGTATACTATTTTTCCATACCTTAGGCATTAAAATATCAAGTTTGAAAACTCAGAGACCTAAATGCAACCCAATTCAAAGGCCAAAAGTATATATTTTTTTTCCTTTCTATTATTATTTTTCTACATGTTTAATATTTATATTAGTCTCGTTCTCTTTTTATCTGTAATATTTGATGTTAAAGACCAAACATATTTATGAAAATTTTATAATAACTTACAAGATCATACCATTGAGACATATAATACTTTTTTTTTTTTTGGAGGTTCAAATTTCATCCATGTTTGTTGTACGAAAAAAATTATAGTTCAATTAGGAATAATATGATATTTATATTTAACTTTGAGATTGAATTTTACATTTCATTTAATATAGTTTTAATTTGTACAGTTCAAATCGATTAAACTAGCTAAAATAAATCCAAATTGAAGTAACTAAAGTAATTTGGATTTTAAGTTTACTACATTTACTATCAACTTCAACGTGATGGGCAAATATTTTCAAAGAGCTACACTTATATCTTTGCTTGAGTTGCACCCAACTGTGATGCAACCCATTTTTTAAACACATATTTTTCTTTTTTTAAAAAAAAAATTGTGTGGCTATATCCATTAGGCTAGAAGGGATAAGGCCTCACACTTATGCAAGTCGCGTAAGCTTGTGGGAGAAAAACCTTAATAAGATCTATAGGGGTGTACACAAATAAGAAGATTTTTTTTACCAACCTTAAAATTCAAGTTGGTCAAGTTTGTTACCCAAGAATTGAATAGGGTTGGCAACCCAACCAACTCAACCCTTCTATTTTTGAATTGGGTTGAGTTGAGTCACTGGATGGTTCAATTTTTCATTTTTATTACCCTAACATAAAATACAAACAGCTAACTCGAAGACAAAATACAATTTCAATTTAATCTAACACACAAAATGTAATCATATCAACCAATAGATCAAGAAAACCAACCGATCAATGAGCCTTATTCCAAAAATACAAGCTTTGTTTAAGAAAGGTTTAAACATCTAGCCTATCATAGCAGAAAATAACAACATGATACAATAAAATCAAAGCTTTATTTCAAAAAAAAATATAGAGATTTGAACAGATCGCATACACACTTCACTTTAGATCTGAGTGATGACAATGACGAAGAGAGAAAGACACTGACAACGATGGTGAATATGAGCGACAACTACAATGAGCGTTTGAGAGAAGAGTGAGAGTCATGCGACCTGCAACGAAGTGCACACAACATTCGATGACGACAATGAGCATTTGAGAGCAACAATGTGAAGTTCGAAGAGTGTGAGAGAGGAGGAGTGTGCGAATTGCAAATTGCAATGAGAGGCATATGACTACGAGTGCATTCAACGTGACAAGAGAGTGATAGATGTAGAGACGAGATGAGACTAATAGCTTATCGATGAGAGAGTGAAAGGCGATTACCGACGATTCGAGCTTAAGAGGGAGAGCGGCGTAATGCAAATGCATTATGTTTGAAATTTTCTTATATATATAAAGCATGAAATCCAGTTCGATTCAAGTTGAACCGAACTAAAATAATATTCATAACCTACAAACTAAACCAAATTTTTTATTCTATAAAAATCAACCCAACTCAAACCCAAAAAATCCTAATCCAATTCAACCCTTACCGTTTGAGTTGAATAGTTCAAATTGTTCGAGTTATTTGTACACTTCTAAGATCTCATAACAATTCAATTTAACTTTGTCCATTTTACCATAATTCAACTGCTCAGTATTTTGACAGTCTTTCTCAGAAACCACAAGAACATTTATTACTGTTATAAGTGAAAATCAATCGACTTTTAACTTTCACATGATAATAGTACACAAGTCCTTGCATACAACAGAAGAAGAAGAAGATAACTGACTTCTAACTTTCACATAATAATGGTACAAGTCCTGGAGTACTACCAAAAAAAAATTCTTTTTTTTTTTTCATATCACAATTCAAATAATAGGGGGAGGATTTGAATGGATGATCCTCAAAGGGAGTTACTAATGTCTTGACCATTTGAGCTTTATGCTCAGATTTACATCGTATTCTTTGCCTCTCATTATTACGATGATACACTAAACATGTACAGAGAGAAATGGCGGTAACTTTTTAACAGGGCATTGAGGCATTGCCAGTGAAGGCTTGCTTCTTTATTGGTAGAAGCTATGGGCTGGGAAGAAGAAGAAGAGTGATTCATTGGACAAAAATGAAGGATACTTTTGGATTAGATAGTTGGACCAAAAGGTCGGTATTTCAGTGTGTAAAAATGGATGTCATCTGCCTGCCTTCGTTGAGCTGCTCGAGTCATGACATGTCGGGCCAAATCGAGAAATGTACCATATGGTCAGTATCAGTCTTCTTCAAGGGTCACTAATGTGGGAATCTGTCCATGATCCATAAAATCAATCTTATTCAGCCTCACACAACAGAGAACTTGCTCTGGCAGTTCTTCAGGTTTTTGTGCCTGTTAACAGAGAAGCAATTAAGAATACAAAAAAGAGACTTGGCTTGGCTGAATAACACTATTTCTCACTACGCTATCAATGTATTTATACACTACTGCTATGTTCAACTTCAAAGGTCTCTTCAGGTTTCAAATATGATTCTGAAGATAACATCGAACATTTGGATGCACCAAATGAATGATTGTGGTTTCTAAATTTGCCAAAGTAGTAACATCTTTCTTAGCAGTGCTCCATTTCAACATGGATGGAGAAGTCATATCTTAGGTCAAGGAGTAGTTCTTTCACGTTAAGAACTGCATTCTTTCCTTTTATGATTATAAAAACTCTATAACTAGAACATAAAGAGTCAATGGTGCCAAATATATACCTGGATGGTTAGACCGAGATCAAGTATTCCATTTTTCAGACGTTCTCGAAATGATTCAAGTCCCTTTCTAGATATATAACTGAAACGATGAATGTCCAGATCAATCTCAAAGTAATTTTGGCCCTGCAATTGCGAAAAGATGGTTGAAGTCAGAAATGCTTCTACATAACTACAAGTCAGTTGAGCATTACATTTTCCTTTTCTTTCTTTTCTCCTAATCCAACATGTTAAGTTAAGTGAAATACGAGCAGTATTATCCTAGCAAACCAAACTGGTCGTCCTCAATTGAACATTTTTCCAAAACAAAACTCATTACAAACATCTTACTCTACCATCCTTAGCTCAAAGTCTCTCGGACACTCGATCCCATTAGAAGCATAAACAGGATTATGCTTCCAGATATTTTAGGACAAAACATAAAAATTCAGACAAATATTGCCATTTTTCCCTTGGCCTAATATAATTCACTAGTATTCATCGCTTTTCAACAAAGTTCATTCTTGTAAATTGTGGCCAATACCAGGTATAAGCAGTGGTTTAAAATTCGGAGGTTAAACATACTCTGGCAACTTATAAGGCAGAGTTTGGTTTTTAACAAATGAAATAATCAAACTTGTAGAACTAAAGGTTTCCTTCATCGGTTGTTCTAAAATGAATCAGAATATTCAAAGGTCATTTGTTCTAATGTTTCTAATTAAATACCTTGTAAAAATTGTGCTGAGGCCGCGAAAGGACAGGTTTTCATTATAAGCACTAACGAGCTTCCTTTCAGTAGAGCTCAAATGGAGATCCTCTGGATTAACCACCCCTGCCATAATCTTTAGCCTTTCCCTGAATGGAACAGTGGAATCTTTCGTAAATCCTTTGTTTTTTTCCATCTCATCATCAACCAATTTCTGTAGAACAAGCAAAGAATATTTGTGTTGTGAGATACATTGGAAACCCGTATTGAACGGGTGACCCCGGAAACCCGTGTAGAATGGGGATCCTTTCGCAACTTAAAAACATAAAAAAGGAGAAAAGAATAGAGTGACAATGAGGGTAGAAAATCAAATTGAAAGCTCAATGCTTTAGGTGATTATGAAGATTGAAGCAAGTGTATTAAAAGCCAACAAACTCAACATACTAAATTGAATTTGATATGAGTGCTGGGGTTTTCAGAGAAAAGGGGGGTAAAAAAGGAAATTACCTTGATACTTTCCTGATAATGAAGAGAGATGTCCTTATCAAACTTCTCAGAAACTTTGAAATACAAAACAAGACTCATTCCTTCCCATCACTATCACCAAGGAACATTGCAGCAGGATAAATAGGCAACTGCAACAAATTAGAAAGCTTTTAAATGCTATAACATTTTAGCCTAAAGGAACAATAGAGAAATGGAACTTTATTCATAAAAGTAGAAGGTATTCAAAATGAGTTGGGGAAAATAATTCAGCATAAATTAATTTTACAGAAAAATTACCTGAATGTTTACAATGAGTAGTGGAGGCACTTTTGCATCAGATTTTACAAAAGGAAGCTCCAAGTGTTGAGCAATGTGATTAATTTTTTTTGGGACACATAAATAAATCGATGCCAATTGGAACATAAGGACTGGTATTTGAAGCAGGATATTTCTTCTTATCTCTACATGTAAAGATCAGAACAAAATTAAAATTCAAGAAAATCTGGGCATAGTCGTGGATGATATTGAGTAAAATAGAATTGCATACTTGAAGTAGCTTTCGCCACGGAGTTTGAAAGTTGATGGTGGAATCTCGGACCAGCTTCCTGGGGGTGGTTTTTCTCCTGAAAAACATGGTACATGTCCAGCTCTAGGACGGTATAGATACTTCTTTGATTGGCCTGTTGCAGACCATAAATTAGACAGGTTGTTATTGCTCTCTTTCTTTCAACATAAAAATTCACGTAGAAGAAAGCACGAGGCCAGGAAAAGACACTTTGTACTATTTCCCAGAAATCCAGGTTCCCAAGTTCAAAACAAGCAGTTGCTAGCTGACCATATCATATTTGATATATAATTTCTTAAATGTACTACTTCATGCTCTTTCTAATTCTATGAGATCTTAGCTAAATCGAACTAACTTTATGACTAATGATCCAGAATGAAGTTTACTTCTGATAAATGTATTTTGACTTTCAAAAACAAAGAAGACAAGTATTGGGGTCAAAAGGTTCACTTTTCCCCTTTTTCCAGCTATGTGAGGTTTAAATTATATGAACACTTACATTTTTCTATGGTTTCTTCTCCATCACATGACCGTCTCTTAAAAGAAAGCCTGAAAACTGCTGACTGCTTTTTGTGTCCCTGAGGAGTCTGAGAATTCAGAATCTTCTCATTGAAACTTACAGAAGGAACCATACGAGGTAAGGCAGACTTAAACGTATTCTCTTGATTCTTCTCTACAGAATTGCGCCAATCCTCTTTTAGACCTTTGAAGCTGCCATATGAATGATCTATCATCGACCTCTTCTTGCTGGAAATTTCATTACCTTGGCTACTCATCAGACCAAATCCATATTCATCCTTGTTCTTGATATTTTCTGGTTTTCCTCCATCTATTTTTAGATAGCTTTCATGGTATTCTTCATATTTGCACCTATTTTCCAGAAAGCATGACGATCTTTCATACTGAACCACTTGGCCACTTGAGATGTTCCCGATTGCATTTCCCATGGATGGAAAGCCATCTGCAAAGAACAGATGATCAAACAGTCAATACTCAAAAACTGAGTCTTAAAATGCTTGAAAGAAGATAAAGGAGCAATAAAATCTAACAAACCCACTTAAAACACAAGACTTTGAGTGGTTGTAAAATATTTTCAGTAGCCAAAGGATTCCAACACACTAGCATATATGTTTAAGAAAAAGATCCACCATTCATATTACCTCCATGCAAACTACTGAATTCATCGTCTGAGTCGGACTCCAGAACACTGACAGAGTCAAACCAAGCTTCGTCTTGGCCAATTGCTGAAACACAATAATTGAAGATCAAGTTCAACGAGTTAGCAACTGCTATTAACATTGTTCCTAAAATGCTCGAGTGAAATGGCCTGTATTTGACTTCAAACAAAATAATAGTAAGTCAAGCATAGACTTCAATTTAGACCTATAATCATCAGGGAAAGGAAGTATAAAAAGAGAATATTTTGTGCATTGATATACTGCTGCACAATTATAAATTTTTTGCCTCTTTTTAGCTCAAGAGATCAAAATGCTGCATAGTTCCAGATCAGAGCAAACGACAGTTCAAAGGAACTACATAGATCAAATAAATGCTCATAAGACAGTATCTCATGCATATGTCTTCAAGAATAATGGTTGGCTGACAAATAAAAGTTAAGTTATGGTGCATTTGAAATCACTATTCATGAGACCTTGGTTTTCAAAAGAAGCACAACTTCAATTGTTAATAAGCTACTTACGAGAAGAAACTAAAGGAGAGCAACGAAAGCAACCAACTTTTAGAAGGGAAAAAACCACTCAAACACGTTTTTACCAAGTTTATGTTCTCAACAACGACAAGAGCTTTCAAAAACAACTCCGAAACAACCTTAATCCTAATTTCAATTTTCACATTTAAAAGGTTAGAGAAGATAGTAGTTCTGTAACGTCCCAGATCAAGGATTCGAACTAGAATTTGAAATCCATATTTGGCATCTGACGGTCCCGACAATCCCCTGCATCCCCTACTACCTGGCCACGCTACTACTTGTCTTGAACTGCTTCTAAGAGTGAAGACTATCCCCACAAACCAACACGGGTCCTTTCAGCATACTTTATTCTCACTCATGTTTCCAAGGAAAATTTCCAGAAGGTCACCTAACGTAGGAGGTACACCCCTTGTTGGTATAGGTAGTATCTATCTATTCTTTTAAGTCTTTCTTAACCATACTTGCATATCCTCAGGATCCTTCTTATTCAGATGTGGTCACGGTTCATTCATGTATCACTCCCCGAACTCAAGGCGTTACAAGTTCTATGCACGGTGTTATGAGGAAAAAATTAATTTAAAAAAATACCAGAAAGCCCAAATATTAATCACTTGCCAGATGCATTTTGTAAGATCATATCAGAGACCTCCATGACATAATACAATGTTCTGACTAGGAGGGAAACATAAATCTGATGGCAAACAGATCATAGAAAGTGGTTAAATTGGAGTGTCCATACTATTTGCATCATACTGGCTGTGAAGCCATTGCAACTGAGTGAGGTGGAATGTTGAATTAGCAACCTCTGATCTTCTACAAGTAGTGGTTGCACCATTCTCAAAATCCATATGAACAAACTCACTGACAGCATAATCAGTGACCCTATTTCCTGCATTGCTCTTTCTTTTTATGATGGCTCTTGGGATAGAACTGGAAATCTTTCTACCATATTTTCCGAATTGATGATGCAGTTTTTTCCGAGTTCGAATATTTTTGGGTGGTGTTGATACACAACCTCCCATGATAGCCTTCCAAAAACCGAAAGGAGCTATGGTTCCAGTAAAGAAAAAGTATCTCCACAAGTTCGATTCACCTCATAAAATACCTGAAAAGGGTGTGTTCAATAATCAATTTCGGTTACATATTACACAGTGATAATGTAAATCTCTACATACATCAATGGTATGAGTGTTCAACCCAAGTGGTCAAGAGAGACAGAGACAGAGATTAAAACAAAGTTTTGGTAAAGTGAGTGCTAAAGATTAAAATGACTCAAATCTCTGACTGCAATGTTAATTTCGAGAGGACTACAAAAAAAAATGATATTTTCTTTTTTGGAACTTCGTGTGGCTCTATAATTTTCTTGCATATGCTGGAATCCATCTACATACATGAAGAGTTGCTCACAAGTACTTTTCTAAAAGAAAAAACAAGAGGCAAGCCACTTTTAAATGTGCATAATCTGGATGAGAAGAAGAAATTTCCTAAGAGAACAAGTACACGAAAAAGACAAAAACACGCAATACAAATTCTAACAGCATGGTAGAAGAAGAAAGAGGGGGAAGAACAGGCCAGAATCCCAAAACTAAAAAGTTGAAAAATCAGAGAAGTTTGGAGTTTCAACCTTGCTTCTGGAGAAATTGGAAGCTAGAGGGAGAGAGAAGAGTCCTCTTTCCTTGTCTATGCCTTCCCAAAAGAGAAAATCCAAATACAAAAGAACAAATAAATAGAAAAGGAAATTTGGGAGAGAAAGTCAGAGGGTCCACTTAAAAGAATTGGAGGACATAATGTTTCATGAGTAAGAACCACATAAAAGAACAAAAGGATGAAAACAACGTCCATGAACAAGGGTAGAACATGATGTCAATGTGAAAAAGAAAAAAAAAAAAAAGTGATTTATAGAACCATTTCACAGAAGAAAACAAAACACAATTGCGTTTTACTGCTCCTCGCGATGATGATAATGATTAACAACAACAATAATAATAAATACTAAAAACAATATCTCGTGATTCAGCACTTAACCAAACAGAACAAGAAAAACTTCAACAAGAAGATTTCACCAACAAAGGGTATTTGAACAAAACATAAGGAGAATGCAGGAACGAACCAGAACTGACAATGGGATTACAGAGAAGAAATTCCAAAAACGATTCCGCGATGCCGGGCAGATCTCGGTGGAGTTAGCTCCCTTTCTCTGCGACCCCAAAAAGAAAGACAGAGAGAGGGAGGGGTTGAAATTGTGAAAAGAGTTGGTGGGTGGGTCCGAAAAGAAATCGGATCGAGGTGCAATAAAATACCCAGATGGCGATTTTTCCTCGAAATGATAAAACAGAATCGTCAAAGAGAAAAAAAGCCAAAAACAATGGTGGGATATGAGGGTAATACAATGGAAGAAAAGAATTGCAGAGAAAGAAGAAGAAGAAGAAGAAGAAGAAGAACGTGAGACGCACAATAATAAGAAGGATTGGGAAGGTTCTATTTGGTCGTCTTACTATCTTCTTCGCATATTTTTTCTCCTCCAATTTAGGTTTGTTTTTTGTCTCTGAATTTGTTGGCACAGAAACAGAGAGAGAGAGAGGAGAGAGATGAGAGAGAAGGATCTGTTGTTGTCTTCTTCCAGCTTCAGGAGTTATCTTCCATGGAATTTCCGTATAACAAAATTTTCAGTCGTTGGCTCCGTGTTTTCTTTTCATTATTTACTATCTAATATCTCTATATTCTCAAATCAAACCATTTATAAATAACACAACGGCGAAAAAGAAACTTCAACACGTTTTTTTCCCTTTTGTCTGTCTTTAGGATTTTTCTTTTTTAAAAAAATTACCACCTTAAAAAATTGTCGCTGATAATTATAGAAAAGTTTAAAATAATGTTTTTTTTTTATTCAAGTTTAAAATAATGTTAATGATAGGCTTGTTGATGTACAATTTAGGAATAGGGTGAAGGATTTTTCTATGGGTATCTTTGTGGGGATTATGGATATGGTAATTAAGGAAGAGTTACCTTTGTATTTTTTTTTTTGATCTAACCATTTGAGTATGGTTTAACAGGTAAAATATTAATGCCAACGAGAACATAACTCAACTGGCACCAAGTATGACTCATAACCAAGAGGTCATGGGTTCAAATCACTCCACTCAATTGTTGATGTATTAAAAAAACGAGCAAAATATTAATAGCCTCCTTAAATTTTGAAGGGTTGAAAATGTTGAAATCTCACAAATATGGATGATCTATTTTAATCATATAAAAATATTTGTTTGATTTTTGAGGTGATAGATACAACACCTAAATCTTAGAGGAAAGTTGTGTTTACCTAAACAAAATGCATAACCATAATTATATTGATGTTGAGATTTAGAAGTATTCTTGTAATGAAGGGTGAAGTTCATATCAGTTTGGTTTAATGTTGATTTGATGGAATTGAAATGGACATCTATGAAAAAATAAAAAATAAAAAATAAAAAGAAAGAGAAAGAGAATAATGAGATAAAAAAAACATGGAAATATTCTCAAAGAAATTTTAAACTTATCCAAAATAATTGAGGTGTTATCTATAGTTTTTTTAAAAAAATAAAATCTAGAAACACATCGCCTGTTTGATAATCATTTTATTTTTTTTGTTTTTAGTTTTTTGAAATTTAAACATAAAAATACTACTTCTACATATGAGTATTTATATGTTTTCTTATCTACTTTGTAATTATGTTTTCAAAAACCAAACAAACTTTTGAAAACTAAAAAACATAGCTTTAAAAAAATTGAGTTTGTTTTAGAATTTAACTAAGAGTTCAAATCTTTACTTAAGGAGATGATTTCCATTTTAGAAAAATTAGGTGAAAATAAGCTTAACTTTCAAAAACTAAAAACGAAAAACAAAATGGTTATCAAACGGGGCCATGTGATTAAACCTAAAAATATTACTTCTACTAATGGATTTCTATGTGTTTCTTATATACTTAATACCTATGTTTTCAAAAACTAAACTATATTTTGAAAACTAAAAAAATAGTTTTCAAAAAACTTGTTTTGTTTTTAAATTTAAATAAAAACTTAAATGGTAGTTCAAGAAAGATGAAAATTATTTCAGAGAATATAAAGATAAATGGTAAAAAATAAGCATAATTTTCAATAAAAAAAATAAAAAATCAAACGAGACTTCAATGTAATGGATTTTCGTGAAATGATATTTCTCATTGAGTAGATAGAAGAATGGCTAGAAAACAAAAACCATCTAAAATAAGATATTGATAATATTAAAATTGTAGAACTGTACTGTGGAGTCTAATCCTCAAATAGACTTGAAAGGAGCCTGTATCAAAATTTATTTATATTTTGGTCACAACCTAAAAAATTAAATATGTATTTTGAGAGAGAGATAGGTGGATGTATGAGCATCACGACACAAGTGCAAGACACTTGAAAAAATAGTTTAAAACATACGAGCAAGCAAGTACTTAATTTTTATTTCGATCTTCATTTTGACTTAGGATCTATCGATTTGCTCCATAACCTTGTTTTATAATATCTATTTTTTTCTATGTGCTATAATTGTTTAACTAATTTTGATGTCGATAATATATAACAATCTCATTAAATAATTCTCCCACCAACAGCTAAAAAGTAGGTTAGATTATAACAAACAAACTATGTGAAAGTGAACATAGTTTAATAGTAAATAGTAATTGATATATACTTTGACCAAGAAATTTAAAGATTCGAATTCTACACCTTTAAATGTTGTTGAATTAAAAAAAAATAAAGAGAAACAAACAAACGAACTTTTGTTCTCTTTTATTTATTATTTCAAATTGAATTCTTAATTAATTATTTCTACTATTTTTCAATTAGTTTTGATAAAAATTAACTACAATTACAAGCTTATAATAGAGATTAATTTTAAGCTTTATTGAAAGTATAAAGACTAAAATTGGGCATTTGAAAATGTACAAAATGTAATAATGTTCAAAAGACAATGTGACTAAAATGATATTTTAACCAAAAAATTCAACACATGCTAATTACTTTTTTAACCTTATAGGTGAACAAAAATAATAAAACAAATACTAAATATACAACTTGAAGAAAATCATAAAGGTATATAATTTATATTTTGAATCTTTCCTATAAATAGTGGCTCTCAAGAAAACTTTATCATTTTTGTTTTGAGTTTAACCATAGGTACATTTAAAAATTCAAACATTTGATCTTTTGGTCCAAAATATATGCATCAATTAATTGAGCTACATTCAGATTAAACAAGATTTATCATCATAATTATAATTCTTACTCGCTATAATTATGATGTCAACTTTTTCATTCATTTTAATTTTTATATGTTTTTCTTTTATTTCATATGTGATTAGGCAATGACTATATAATAGATTAAGAAATAAATATAAACAATGATTATTGCATTAGAAAAATAACATTGCGTATGAAATTTCCTTTCCCTCTTAAAAAAAAGGAAGAAGAAAAATCCTTCCCTCTTAAAAAAAGAAGAAGAAAAAAAATCCTTCCGTTGTAATGACAACTATTTCTTGTAAAAAAATCCTTATCTATTTACACCTCTAAATTAGAATAATTGAATTATAATATGATAATCACTATACTTTGAATTTAGTTTCAATTTAATTCTTATTATTCTTTTATAAATTTTAATTACCATTTTTTGTGTTAATTAAAACTTAATTACTCGACATTTATACTGACATCATTTTCAAAGGGCTTGTTCGAGGTTTTTCAATAGCCGATTCCACAGAAACGACAGGCAACTTCCTTTACAGACTTGAAGGGTGTCGACGTGTCGATTTCAGCTCTCACATTAGATTTTGTCTCTATTTTCGCCATTTTCGATCTTTGGAAGCTAAGGTACCATGCCTTACAAACCCATCTGCTCTGTAAACAACTTGATCACATTCATCCATGGAGCTTTCAACAACCGATTTCTTCAGGAAAACAACTTCAAGTAGCTGAAACTCGACAAGAAAACTTGTTGACTTTGTGGTTCAACGTTTTTCGCAGGTGTAATAGTTTGTGGTATAGAAAAATGCAATGGACAAGGGAGAAAAGTGAGTGAGACGAAGATGGACTAAAACTTAAGAAAAAAAGAAGCAGAAAACTTTGAATTTTCCCAAAAACTGCAGGGTTTCAAGGAGGAGAAAGTTACAATAAAATTAAAATAGGGAAGAAGAGTCGGAAATATTCTAAAGCTTTTTAAAATTAACTGAATAATTCAATATATTTTAATTGATTTTTCAAATTAATTTACCAAGTAATTAAATTAAAAAAAATTGTTATTCCATCTACATCAACAAATATAGATTTATGTCTTTTTATCCACATCATCACATAAGGATCTAATCAACATTCCAATTGAGCTACATTTAGAATAATAATGTTTCTACAAACCCGAGAGACTAAAATGTATATTTTGAATCTTTAGGGTTCAAATAGACATCAATCTCAAAATTGGAGATCAAAAGTGCATTTTACTTTTCAAAAAATGAAAGAGTAATTTTATATTAAGATTTTTTATTTTTATTTAATGAAAAGACTAAGATTTTTTTTTTTTTTTGAAAGGAGTAAGAAAGTATTTGAATCTATAGAATTATGATATTTTACGGGGACCATTAATGGGCGTGTATTATTTATAATTTTAATGCCTCTGAAGTGATTAATTGGTCATTATAACGACCATTGACATTAAAAAGTCAACAGTTGTATTGAGCTTTGGTCACCAAATCCACCTCTCCATCCCTTTTTTTTCTTTGAAAGTCATCAATTCATTTCGGCTAGTAATAAGTATTTCCCCCATATTTAAAAAGTATAAAGTGTTTATTTATTAATCTAAATATACTTTTAAAATTTTTATTTTATAAATTTTCAGATTTATCTAAGATATTTTCATAAAATTGAGATTTCGATATTTTAAATCGACATCAACTTTTAAATATTAATGTTAAGTAAATTACTCTAAAATTATAGAAAATCTTACAAAATATTACTATGTTGGTAAGATTTTTTTACAGAATAATATCATTTAATTTCATATGATAATGAATAACAAAGTTTCTTTAAAGTTGATTAGAATTTGAAATCACTCAAAATCTTATACATAAACAGACCGAAAAAGATGAAACTACAATAAAGACAAGGTTTAGCTACAAAGATATTAGGGGTGTGTTTCATTAGTGACTATTATAAAGATGAAATATTTGCACACATCATCATGTTGTTAAAATATGTGCTTCAATGATAATTTTAAAATTATAGGAAACCTATCAAAATTCGATAGTACCATCATTTTTTTTATAAAAAAATATCACTTAATTTCATATGATAATAAACAAAAAAAAATTTACTTAAAACTCCTTAGATTTCGAAATCATAAATAAACAAAATCATCCCTAAAAAATAGAGTTACAATAGATACTAAGTTTAACCATAAACTACTAAATTTCTATAACCTAAAAGCAATAGATATGCAATTAAGTTGGAGTTAAAATTAGAACTATAGATTTTCCTATCAAGAATATTTTACATTAAACATGGGACATTGTTATGCAACTAATTTTTAACTAATATATATACATACACATTTTTAGGTCATTAGGACAAATGTCTTTAATAAACAACATTTTTTAAAAAAATACATATATACATAATTAATTAAAAATCAGGATTTTCTATTAGAATTATTATTTCAAATTGAAATTCCTTGAAAATGCCTCGTATCTAAATTAGATAATAGGTGAAAAATAGAAATGAAAAAAAAAAGTATTTCCTTTGATGGAAACAAAATCTTCATTAACACAAAAACTTCAAAACTTCATCATCTAGTCTAAACAATTTAGCATCCCAAAACTAAGATTATCTAACTCCACATATCGTTTAATTCCACATATTAAATAATTCCATAGTATTTTAACTCATTCAATATCCAAATACCTCCTAAAAATTTGACTCATATAACTTTATCGTTCCAACTCAAAAAATGTGTGATGGAAACATTTTGATAATTTTCGAAAGTTGGATGTTCAAACTTCCACTATTTCGTTTGAACTCATAGAAAAAAAAACAAAACAAATAAAATATAATTTAGGATAAACAAATTCAATCATTAAAAAAATAATAAACAAACTCACATATCAAGCATGGACTTTAATTTTGTTTACCCATGTTTGGAACTCTCGATTTTGGGATGATTTCAAATCAATTATGATTTAAAATCATTTCCTATGTTTGGATGCCACAAAAATGTGAGAGATTTGAAATTGTTATCATGTTTTTTTTAAAAAAAAATTAGTTTCAAATAGGTCGGATTTGGTAGTATTTTAAGTTTTAAAAAATCTATTTCCAATTTTACCCCATTCAATACGATAGTTTTTCTCCATTCAACTTCATACTATCAATTTCTTCTATGTTCAAACTCAACGCCAAAAGTAAATTGAATGTTAGATTTTTAGTTTATTTCTCTACTGTATTTTTTCTATTTTTTTAAAATTGATAACATTAATTTCAATCTTTCTCAAACAACTTTTACCTTTTCAACCAGTTTTTTATACACAAGCAAACTAGAAGTAATTTTTTTTTGCTTTGTTCATCTTCTTAAACTTTTTTTTTATTGACTTGATCCCTTTTTATATATATTGATTCAATGAATTTTTTTATGTATAATTTTTGGGGAATTGTAATGGGTAGCATAAAATATTAGCATATTTGCAAGTTTAGCTATGATTTTTTAGATTTGCAAATCTAGCAAATTTTTTTAAATCTGTTTTTTTCCTTTTTTTACTATTCCAGATTTACCCTCATTGGTGTAGCGGAGTATATCAGTAGTAGTATATATGATATACTCTACATTTGGTATATCAGTAGTATATCTGATATACTTTACATTAGTATATCAAAAGTATATCTGATATACTTTATATTGGTATATCAGAAGTATATCTGATATACTTTATTTTTATATACCAATATATACCTAAAACGATTTTTATATACCAATATATACTTAAAACGAAGTATGTTAATAGTATATTATTGATATACCACGGATACCCTTCTCTTAGGTATATCATTTAGAATGATATACTTCCTATATATCCGTAGCAAATTAGAGATATTTTGCATATTAGTATATCACTAATGTACTTCATTTTAGATATGTTTATTTCACTAATATACCTAACATTTAGTATATCATTAGTATATCAGTGAAATGAACATATATCATATGCGAGTTACTGATATACTCTTAATTAACTTCATATACATATATCAGTAGTATATTAGTGATATATTCTATACAATAACACATCTCACACAATAAGATATAACAATCCAATTTGGTTTTAAATTATGAATTTACCTAAAATTTAAAAGCATAACCTGAAATTTACTCTACCTAAAATATCGGACATTAAAAATAGCTTTTGAGATTCCGTTGATATACTTAATATTACTGAATAAAGTATATCATCATAAATCATTATCAAGCATAAATCACTATTTGTGATATATCGTTGATATACTGAATAATAAAAAGTATTTTGGTAGTATCGTGATCGATGGATATCCGATATACTTAATATTTGGTATATCAACCGTATATCAAGAGGATATTTGATATGCTTAATATTTGTATATTAATAGCATATAAGTAGTATATCTGATATACTTTATATTTGGTATATCGATAGTATATTAGTAGGATATTTGATATCCTTAATAATTGGTATATCAATAGTATATCTGATATACTTTATATTTGGTATATATTAATCAACTAGTATATACCTATATATTTGTAACGCCGTAGTAGGCGTTTAGCTTTGAGTTCCTATGATTGAGCCATAGAAAATTAGGAAGGTGCATCTTGTTGGTATATCAATTCTTATAAGTCTTTTTCATCTATATTTTCATAACTTGAGATCGATCGCTCATTTGGATGTGATCTCGATTCATTCATGTACCATTCTTCTTCTAACATCACAATATTAGTTGTATACTACGATATATACTATCGATACACTTCTTTTTAGGTATCATTTAAATGAAATACTTTATATATATCGTAGCGTATTATGAATATTTTGCACATTTGATATATCAACGATATACTTTATATTACATATGTCTCATTTCATTTTGATATAAGTGAAATGTATTAGTAACAAATCACTAATATACTTCATATTAGGTATATTTGATACATTGAATATAAATCACTATTATACTCTTGATACTTCATATTAGCTATTTTTATATAATCTTGATATACTAAGTACGAGAAATTCAAGTTCATTGATATACTTAAGTAAAGTGTATCATTAGTATATCACTAATATACTTCATATTAGGTATATCGTGGGTATATCAACAATATATCATCGATAGACTATTGATATACACCATATTACAATTACGCAAGATTACACAGGAAGGGTATTTTGGACATATCGCTGACTCCAATCGGGTTGAACCAATTTTTTTGCTAGAAACAAATGGTAGACACACTTGCAATTGAACATTTATTTTTTGTCATTTGTGCAAATGACCTTTTTTTTTTAAATAATATTATTAGATTAAATTAAAATTTTAGCCCAGAACTTTAAAAGATGCTCTACAATGTGTCGAAAATAATTTGGGAACTTTTATTTTTATGTCTAATAAATTCTTAATATTTTCTACATTTTTTTAATTTAATGGACCTATTAGACATACAATTGATTTTTGTATATCCGGAATATCAATAGTATATCCCTCGTGTAGTTACTTTTTTGGTTAGATATATCATCTGTGATATATCGGATATAAGGTTGATAGACTCACGATATATACTTAATGTTAGTGAAATCAACGAGTATCAATAGTATATCACTCACGTGTAATTAGTTTTTTTGGTTAGATATATCGTCGGATATCGGATATAAGGTTGATAGATTCTTGATATATATACTTAATGTCGATGAAATCAACGGGTATCCATAGTATATCACTCGTGTAGTTACTTTTTTTGTTAGATATATCGCTCGGTATATCGGATATAAGGTTGATAGACTCATCGATTTTCTAAAACACGTAAGGACATTTTGGACTTTTTCTTTCTGTTGTTGGGTTGGGCTTGGACATTTTGTTATTTCTGCAAAACAAATTAATCAATAATATGGTTGCAAATAGAACAAATCTTATTGCCATTTGTGCAAGTGCCCCTATATTTTTTTTAGTTTTGTGTTTTCATAGAAGAAATCAACAACAAAAAAATTCTTTTAACTTTTTTTCTTTTCATTGGTGCACAAAACAAATCAAATCTCTTTTGATAGAAAAAAATTTCTTTTAAATTTTTTCCCTCCATTGGTGCACAAAACAAAACAAATCTCTTTTGATAGATTTCGTTTAGATTCGATTGGTTTTAATTTGTTTTTTCATTTAAATTAAGATATTTATATTTTTTTTTCATTTTTAACCATAATGATAACATTTGTAAATTTTAATTGAATAAGTTGACTTGTTTTGATAATTGGCATGTTTTCATGTTCACGTGTATTTGCTAATATTATTTGATTTTAAAATCTTCTACAAAATCTATAAGGGTATATCAGTAAAATTTTATACTTTCTTTTCATTTTCCACAGGCATCTAAACGAACAATTTTAATTTTGATGATTTCAAATCAATTTGATTCTAAACACAAACACGAATTTGAAATAATTTTTTTATCAAATTCATCTGCCAAATAAAATTAATGTCGAGTAACATTGACCTTTGTGTCAAACACCTCGTAAAGGAATGGGGCATTGTAGGATCATTTTTCAATTCTCAATTCAAAAAATGGGGCATTATGGCATTTTTGTAGGATCATTTTCTTGAGTGGTGGGCTGTGAAAAACAAACCTTTCTAATTGATCTCAATTACAAAGAATTTTGAAGAGAGCCAATGATTTTGTCTCGAAACACAATCCTTTTTCCACCATGATTGATTTAATGGGAAATCAAAGTCTTCACTTACTAATTTAACCAATCAATCAAATTTCAAAGTTTGAAGGGAAGCGTAATTTGTGAATAAGACATCAATTATTATTTCAAATATAGTGTGGTTTGATCTCTCATCCAAACGTAGTTTATGGATGAGAGATCAATTATCATTCAAAAATCAATGGTTGGATATCTCACCTATAATTATTGAACTAAAATATGTAATAAGGTTGGAGAATATTGATTTGATAAATATATAAACAAATAAGTTTAGGAGTTGAGTCCAACAAGAAAAAACTTTTGAAAATCCTAAAATTGCATATAGAAAAAAGCGTTTCATTTAAACACATTGCTAAAAAATATTTGGCTAAATTATAGAAAATGCCCTAAACTATGGGGTTTGTGTCAAAAATACCCTAAACTTTAAAAGTTTCAAAAATACCCATGGACTTTCAAAATGTTCAAAAATATCCTTGCCGTAAGTTTTGGATGGTAGCAGTAAAGTTTTGTTTCAAAAATATACCCTGAACTTTTAAAAATTTTCAAAAATACCCCTGGCCTTAAAAAACTTTTTAAAAATATTTACCATTAAGTTTTGGATGAAAAATATTAAAATTTCATTTCAATAATACCCTTAACCTTTCAAAAAAGTTCAAAAATAGAAAAATACAATACCGTTTAAGTTTTAATATAGTGTATAAGAATATTAGAGTTTAAATCAGTATAGGATTGATATTCTAATTTACTTAATTATCATGAATATAATCACCCAATTTTATTTGAAAAAAGAAATAGAAAAATGAATAAAAGCAAAACAAAATAAATATATAAAATAAATGAGGAAGAAAACAATCAATCTTAAGGAATTGATTTCATCAATCAGACTAATAATTCAATTAATTAAGACCCGTTTGATAAGCATTTGATTTTTGTTTTTGTTTTTGAAAATTAAGCTTAACAATACTACTTCTACCAATAGGTTTCTATATTTTCTTTTCTACTTTGTACCTATGTTTTCAAAAACCAAGCTAAGTTTTAAAAACTAAAGCTCTGTTTGATAATAATTTAATTTTTGATTTTGGTTTTGAAAATCATGCTTGTTTTTTTTTAAAATTTCTTTTCATATTCTCTATAATGATTTCCATCTTTCTTGAGGTATCATTTAAGTTTCTAGCAAAATTTCAAAAGAAAAACAAGTTTTGAAAACTACTTTTTAGTTTTCAAATTTTAGCTTGATTTTTAAAACATAGGTCTGAGAGTAGATAAGAATACATAGAAACTTATTGATAGAAGTGGTATTTTTAGGCTTCATTTTCAAAAACTAACTAAAAACCAAATGGTTATCAAACGGGGTTCAACACAAATAAGATTGACATGCAAATATTTCATAAAGTCGGGAAGACAAAAGTTAAGATTACCTTTACGAAAAGCAAGTGGATGTTTTGGATCTTCCACATCATTTTTGGGTGAGGTCCGGGTAAATTTTTAAAATTTCTAATAGATTGATTAAATGAAATCTCAAAGAATTCTATTAAATACTAAAGAAATTATTGAAAAGCATTTTTTTAAGTTTTTAAGGCCAAGTGTATTTTGAAACTTTTTAAAAGTTTGGGAGTATTTTTTTAAACAAAACTTTAACTGATTCTACCATCCAAAACTTAACTAAAGAAGTATTTTTGAACATCTTTGAAAGTCCAAGGGTATTTTTGAAACTTTTTAAAGTTTAAGGGTATTTTTGACACAAACCCCATAGTTTAGGGGCATTTTCTATAATTTAGCCAAAATATTTTAAATTTAATCATGTGAATATCATAAACACACTATAAATTTTACTTTAGTAGATATAATTTTCTCACAAATCATATCTTATATGATAAAGGAAAAAAAAGTTAGAACAACAGGGAGAAAGAAAAGGTCTTGAAAAGGAGTGGGAAAGGCAAAATATTAACTATATGTTGAATTCATCCAAAAAGACATGCCATATGGTGGCAACACATGTAACACATTATTTTTAATAACATATTATATATCGTATGGCCCAACCAAAAATTAAAAAAAAAAAAAAAAAGAAAAAAGAAAAGAAAAGAAAAAGAAGGAACATATGTAATGCTTCATTTTCAAAATAAGCCAAAATCCAACTTCAATATAGCTGTATTCCTCTCTCCCATTTTTTTTTCTTTGGAATAAATAATTTATTTAAAAAAGAAAATTTCTAAATATACACCCAATCTCTAACCCCACCATTTTCCTCACCTTTCTTAAATTATGAATTGGTATTATTTTGTTTGATTTGAAATGTGTCTAACTTTATTCTGCCAAAGATGAACAAAAAGTGATGAAAATTTGGTCAGATCCAATCGATTGAAGGCCATTATTATTCAACTAGCTATAAATATATAAAGATTTGCAATAATTAATATTTCGTGTTTCTTATCTTTGTTGGTGTCCTATCTTGGTTTTTCCCTCTTTCTTTTTATTTTCATAATTAAGGTGGGTTTAACTTTTAAGGATAGTTTTAAAAAATAAAGTTAGAAAAGGTTAAAAGTAGGCTAAAAAACATTTTTGTCAATTTAGTTCATAAACTTTAAACGATAGTTTCATATACTTTAAAATTTGTAATAATTTATTTAATTTGTAATAATTTATTTAGTCTCTATCATGAAAATTATTATTAAGATTTAATAGGATTATTTATACCTTTATAGATTGATAAATTGATTAAGGATTATATATGTTTATAAATTATAAAGACTAATTAAGTTGTTGCATAATAAAAGTTGATACTTAATTTTGATGGAATGTTTCACCGTAAGAATTAAATTGTTACAAATTTTAACGTAAATAGACTAAAAATGTTATCTCCTCACATTTAGAAATTAAATTATTGCAAAATTGAAAGTATAGGGACAGAATTAATATTATTTTTTTTCCATGAAAAGTAAAGTTTTTAATAATAATAATAATAAATATTTTAGAGAGGTTTGTTTAAGCCGATTATTTGTATGTAGCTTTTATGAAGAGTTTTTTTTTCCCTTTTTTCTTTAGGAGTAAAAGGAAAAAATTGCACGAAATACTAATTTTCACTCACATTGATGTCGTCTGACTCACGTTCTGAAATATATTAATGACATATAACTATTTTTTTGTACGGTGTATTTTGTCTAAATTATCGTGAGGGCATCGTACTCTCATGCACTCTTCCTCTATATAGCTCTCTCACTCTCGCTCATGATAGTAATGAGTAGTCGAAATTATGGAGGAAATAAATAGACAAGAAAAATCGCTCTCTACTTTTCGCTCGTGCTCCCTCTCTCGCTCTACTACTCTAACTCTTCTCTGACTTAATTTTTTCTTGTCTTTTTTTTTTCTACAGATTTTTTACCACTCATTTGAACGAGAGAGTTAGAGTGATAGCGTTTCCGTGTACAGAACGTGAATAAGCAATACTACATCATACTGTGTTCATGAGTAATTTTGTTTGCATTCTTATATCAGAATGAATCATATTTTATTATTTTCAGAATTCAAGTTTTAAGTCATTAAAATGCGTGAGAATAGGTTATCTATACAAAAATCTCGAGTAAAAGAGGCTTTGTTGTTTCTTAAAGTACTGTTTTTATACATATTATATTTAAAATTTTTATTAAAAACTTATGAAAATTCGATTTTCTTGTGCCTTTCTTTTTTGTTTTCTCTTAGTTATTGAATATTTATATTCTTTATCTTCAATTTTTCACTTTTAATTTTAAAGCTTAAAAAATCCTCCTAATTGTTTACCTTATGTTACTTATGATAATAGAAAGCTAACTCAACTTTTTTTAAAAAATAAGTTTATAATATTAAATATTAAACATTTTTTTTTCATTTATCAATTTAAACGAGTTACACTGCACACCTATAAATTGAATATTGACAAATAATTCAGCCTAATTTATTTTTTAAAAATGATCTTTCTTAACCTAATCCTTAGAAATTCATTTTTCGTCCTATATTCATGGTATCCTTTTTATTTACTTTCAATAAAAACATGAAACAGTAGAAAAATAAGATTTTCTCCGACAAAAAGTAAAACGACAAGGGAATTGATACAAAATCAAAATGTATTCAATGAGTTGAATTTGAGAATATAATCTTAATTCTTAACAAATTATATTTGGCACATCGCATTAGTATCAAAATTTTAACAACTATAAGAGAACGGTCAAAAAAGAAGAGAAATTAGAAGCTTTTTAATAATTTTTCTTTCTTAACATAAAAATTTGAATGGTATTGATGTTTAGCGTAGAAAATATCTACACAAGTAATATTCCTTCTTATCTTTTCCTAACATTGTTATATATCATTGACCATATCCCCATCCTCATCCAAATTCAAGTTTGATTAGAAGTTAGACCAAAAAGTTAGAAAATTCTTGTCTGAGAATGGAACTATTCCCTTCATAAAAAAGAACATTTCTACATTAATTACTAGTTCTAACCTGACTGTAATAAAACTTTAACATTTTTATATTTATTAGTTTAAATAATTAATTCTAAAACCTATTTCAACCTAACTCAATTGACATAAAACATGTAGCTCGATCAAGTTAGAGGTTGAATCCTCCCATCCTAATTTTTTTTTTATAATTTAAAGGAAAAAAAGTTAATAATAATAATAACTCAAAGGTCAAGAATGAGACAATCAATTCATTCTCCCTATTTTCTCATATAAAAATTGAAAGAATATATAATTTTTTTTCCTTCACCAATTCACCCATAATAAAAGAAAATTTTCCATCCACATCTCAATCTTTTCTCACGTAAACTTTTTCCATCTCAACCAATAAAAGGATATTCATTCCATTAGGGATACTTTTCTTAAGCTGGTTTAATTAATGAAATGTCTTTTGAATTGTTTCTCTAGAGATATTTCTTGTTCCGATGTTAAAAAAGTACCTTATTTTATTCTCTAATTCAAAGAAAAAACATACTTGGTCCATTGAAAGAAAAAAAAAAGGAAAGAGATGACATAAAATGTGGACCCTATGTTTCACCTCTAATTCACACGGTATCCACATACTTTATGTTTTAAGATAAATTTATAATATTTTAGAAATAATTTTTGTAGATGCCGAAATTTAGATAAACGTGAATTTATGTTGAATAGGAGATCAAACCAATGTCTTGCAAGAGAAGAGAGAATTATGCACGAGTATAGTGCTAAGCTACCTACACTTTGACACTCAAGTTAATAATCGAATTTGTAAGGTGTCGTTTGATAACCATTTAGTTTTGAAAATTGAACTTGTTTTCTCATCATTTTTCTCTGATAATAGTCTTCATCTTTCCTATAATGGTTCACATATTTCTTAAGAAAACACTTGAATTCTTAAATAAATTTTGTTAGATATCGTAGTTTCATTCTTTGCTTTAATTAGTTATCGTAGCAGTTTCATCATTATTGTTTCACTGTTAGTTGAACAGTTAGAACGAAATCTGTTACAACAGATTTAGTTAATACAGAAACCCTATATAAAGGGTCCTTGTACAACCTTATAAATTAAAATGAAGAGAGAAACATTTTTACCTCTGTCACATTAAGTTTTCATGGTATCAGAGCCATCACTGACCCACGTCAAATGGCCCCTTCATCTTCATCTACAACCTCACAAAACTTCGTTCTTTCCAAATTTCTCTTCTTACCCATTCTTCTACTCTCTAATGTCTACAATCTTGTATCAATCAAACTAGATTCCAGCAACTACTCCCTTTGGAAACACCGGATTGCCCCAATACTTCATGCCCACAAACTCGTCGGGTTCGTTGACGGCACGGTAGAAGAACCCACGAAATTTGTTATTGACGAACACGCAAAGCACGTCAGAGATCAACCCTCTCCACGGCGATTGGATAGCTCAAGATCGCGCAATCACAACGTTGATAAACGCTACACTCTCGGCTCGATTCTTGCTCGTAGTATGATGTTCCTCTGCGCTCGTGAAACACAGGTATGCCTCGAAACAAGGTTTTCTTCAGTCTCTCGTTCTCACGTTATTCATCTTCGAACAACCCTCCAATCTTTAATCAAGAAAGCAGAAGAATCAATAGATGACTATATTCAACGCGCGAAAACCATCAAAGATCAGTTGGCCAATGTCAACATCATTATTGATGATGAAGAGATGTTGATTTACGTCCTAAATGGTCTGCCCTCTGATTATCATGCTTTTCGAACTGCTGTAAGAACAAGATCCGATACTCTTTCATTTGAGGGACTGTATGCCTTACTGAAAATAGAAGAACAGACTCTCGAAAGTCAACACAAAGCAACCGACAGCCTCGTCACTGCTACTGCTCTCCTGTCATTGCAACGCAATTCAGGACAATCCAAATGAGTCTCATCCTCGTCAAACATGAACTGGAATAGAGGCGCGGTCGTTCACAGTCTGGGAGAGGACCTAATCACAGTCGAGGAGGCAGCCATGGAGGTAATTCTCAAAATAGGGGCACTTCAAATCAGTTTGATCGTAGCAATGGAACCAGACCTACATGCCAGATATGTAATCATCCAGGACATTCTGCCCTTGATTGTTTCCACCGAATGGACTATGCCTATCAAGGAAGGCATCCACCTGCTCAACTTGCAGCAATGGTTGCATCTTATACCTCCAATGAATCTTCAACCAACAATCTAGTATGGCTCACTGACTCAGGATGCAATGCCCATGTTGCCCAAGATATGTCTCTCATCAATAGTCCTATGCCTTGCCAAGGAGATGAACATATGATGGATTGGACTATGGAGATATCTTTTCATTAAGATATGCCTTGCCCATGTTGTCCTATGTTGCCCAAGGTGTGTCAAAAGATGCATTCACCAACTACTATGGATCTAATTGCTGTCAAACGGATCCTTCGGTATCTTCAAGGTACCTTAGATATTGGACTCCAGTTCCAGGCCAACAACAACAATCTCAATGTCTATTGTGATGCAGATTGGGCCTCTGACTCCACTGATCGCAGACCTGTAACTGGATATGTGGTTTTTTTTGGGAAATACTCCAATTTCTTGGAGTGTAAAGAAGCAATCCACCGTTGCTCGTCCTCCATTTGAGCAGAGTACTGCCTTCAGCTTGCTTTGTGCAATCTCTTTGAGTTATGTTGGATCCGACAGATACTATGTGACTTTCAAGAGTCCATCATGTCTCCTCCAGCTCTATGGTGTGATAATACCTCTGCAATTGCCCTAACTAATAATCCGTTGTTTCATGCCCGAACAAAACATATTGAAATAGATTACCACTTCGTCCGTGAACGAGCTACTCGTAAAGACATCAAGATCAACCACATTTCCACAACCGATCAACTAGGTGACATCTTTACTAAGCCAATGAGTCACTCAAGGTTCTTATTTCTTCGGTCCAAACTGAATCTCCAAGAGATATCAGCTTGAGGGAGGGTGTTAGATATCAGTAGTTTCATTACTGTTTTAATTAGTTATCTTAGCAGTTTCATCATTATTGTTTCACTGTTAGTTGAACAGTTAGAACGAAATCTGTTACAACAAATTTAGTTAATACAGAAACCCTATATAAAAGGTCCTTGACAGCCTTATGAATTAAAATGAAGAGAGAAACACTTTTACCTCTGTCACATTAAATTTTCAAATTTCACCTCCAACAATTTTATACATTAATATTATGGGAAAGTTTTGCAAATGGTTGTAATTTATACTAATTCTAGTAGAAATAAAGGTAGATTTTATAGAACTGTATGATTTGCTCGTTGTACAAATTATAGATAGCGACAGAGACCATTTTAAAAACATAAGTTATGAATTATACGATATATTAAAAACAATCCATTTTGGAAAGGATAGTTGATTTTTGAACATTAAACTTATAAATATAATTCTACAGATTTTTTTATTTTTTAATCTATATTTTAAAAAATTAAGTTAAGTTTTGAAAAAAAAAAGTGGTTTTCAAATTTTTTTTTAGAATTTGGTTAAGAATTTAGATGTTTTTGTTAAGAAATATGAAACACATGGTAGAGAATTGATGAAACACAATTTCCAAAGATTAAATATGAAAAATCAAATTGTTATCAAATGATACTTAAATTATTGATATTTGATTATCACATGATTATGTTGAAATTATGTTTATCTTTTTGATTGGAATTGTTTAATTTAGACTCATTTCCAATTCGAATAATTTAGGTTATGTTTGATAACCATTTGATTTTTGAAAATTAAGCCAATAAATACTACTCTACTTTTGAGTTTCATTGTTTTATTATCTATTCTATATTTTCAAAAACAACCCAAATTTTGAAAACTAAAAAAAAAAATAGTTTTAAAAAACTTGTGTTTTGTTTTTAGATTTTGGCTAAGAATTCAAATGTTTTCTTAAGGAAAAATAAAATTCATGGTATAGAATTGTAAAGAAACAATAAGAAAACAATCACAATTTTAAAAAACCAAAAACTAAAAACCAAATGGTTGTCAAACAAAGTTTTAATTGTTTTAAAGAAATGTGTATACGAAAGTTAAGGGTCCGCTTTGATAACGTTCACATTTCCTTCTTCTTTCTCAAGCTTTCATTTTTAAAAACAGACTTGTTTGATAATATATCTTGTTTCTTGTTCCAAAAATTTGAGAAACACTCTCAAAATTTGGACAAAAAATTGGAAACTACAAATGTTAGTTTCTCTTTGTTTCGTTTTTTCTATTTAAACGTTCCTCCAAATTTCTATGTGCTCTCATTGATCTGTTGTCGAAGTATTTACTTAATTTTTATTACCAAATGGCAGGTTGTGCGTTCGAATCCTATGTTACACCCAAATTTCCTATTCTATTGCCATTTCTGAAAATATAAAGAAAAAAACAACAAAAAAAAAAAGTTAGAGAAAGCAAAGATAGAAACGAGAAAAAGCTGACTAGTAGAGATGAGAGTATGATGCCCAATTATGAGAAAATATTTTTTTAAAAGATGAGGAAAATAAAAAGAGATTCTTTCACCAAATTAAAATGAAAATAACCCAGGAGTGTTAGCATATGCAACGAACTTTCTTGGAAAGTGAAACAATTTCTGTAACAACCAAGGACTTTTGTTTATTTATTTTTTAAAATTCGAGGGCTCTTTTTCAATTATTCAACTTCTAGGGCTTGGAGAATTTAGTTAATATTTTATCATCATTATTTTATTCATTGGTATGCTAAAATTAATGTTTTAAAAGAAGGAAATTAATGAAGATAGAGGAAAGAAGAGGCTTTTTCCCATTGCATTAATGGCTTGATTATCGTTTTCCTAAAGAAAATAAATAATGGCTTGAATAATTTAATATAATCTTTAAAACTTAAGGCGAGATAAAGGCAATTAGGCAAGTAGTCCATTTGACATGTGATTACAAGCCCTATAAAGTAAACTAAAAAAAAAAAAAAAAGATTAACGTTACTTTTTTTTTGAAAGGTAAGGTAAACGTTACCTTAGATGTTCACTCAATTTATTTTTTAATTAAACTAAAAAATAAATAATAATAGTTAGCATGTTATTTATAAAAGTTAAACTAAACTAGATGATGAGTCAATCGGAACATAGTTTATTATAATAAAATATTAGGGAGGGTTAGAGACATACTAACCACTAGGCAAAAAGTCTTTTTATGTTTTAATTTGATTTTTACTATATATATTATATAAAGTAAAAAATTTGAGGGGTTCAAATTGTGTCGAGTCTTAACTAAATATGCCATTGTAGACAAGGACAAGATATTTACAACTTAAATATTGAATTATGAAAGAGGAAAAAATTGGTATATCATGTTTAAAAATCGGTAACTGTATTTAAAGTTGAATAGAAAAGTTTGAGATTTAAAAGTGAATCTAAACCATATTTTAGATACATGAATCTAGGAGTTGAAAATACGTTTTCAAATACGTGTGCTGGGAGATTTTTTTTTTAATTACCAATTTATGGTTAAATGTGTTAAGACAGAGAATATACAGGAACGTCACGAGTAAACCAATTTAAAGGGTTCTCCACTCAGTTTGATTTATTTCAATTTTATAACACACAAATCGGATTGAGCCCAAACATATTTTGTTCATCCACTTTCATTACTTAAGAGGTTAAATTATAAACCTTGCCATTAGTTTAAAAAACTATTCCTGTTCTTTAAAAATTACAATACTTGACTTTGTATAGAAAATTATTCTTGAAATAGAAAAATGGTTAAAATGTTAGGACGAGAAGTCAATATGTCTAAACGGCTAAAATGTCGCGCCATTTTAAGTCACTGTTACATAGATTTTTTAACCAACAATCCAAAGAATTTGTGCTCTAAAGAGAGTTTTGAAATCTTTATGAAAGGTTAAAAGTATTGCCACTTTTGAAAGAATGGAGATATGTTTAAAATAAATGACAAAGTTAAAGTTAAAAGGGTACTTTTTATAATTTAGCCTAATTTAAAAGGCCAAATGCATAGCATAAAAACTTGGTTTGGTCTGTTTTTTTTTTTCTCTAAAATTTTCATTTTTTTTATTTAGCTTTATGTGCACCCTTTAGAAAAAGAAAAAAAAGAGAAAAAAGCTTAGCTGGCCGGCCCAGCCCAATGGTTCTAAAAGGCCTGGGCCCAACTTGAAGTCCAAGATCCAAAAATCCAGTCAACCAGTTAAAGGGGGAAAAAAAAGAAGAAAAGAAAACCCAGAACCGTCGAATCAAAGACACGATGGATTTTCTCAACAGCCTCCGGTGAGATTTCTAAACAAGCTTCTCTCTGACTTTTCATTTCGGCTGAACTTTCGAAATTTCACGATCGATTACGCATCGGGTTCTTTCGCCTCTTCTATTGTGCCTTTTTCATTTGCTATTGTAGGTAGAGTCTCCAACTTTTCTGTTGCCACTCTGGATTGTTGAGATTCAATTGATACTTTTTATGGCTTGAATCTTTTGAATTGTTAGTTCTCTGGTTATATGGAAGGTTGTAGGATTTTTATGTATGTACATTTTACCTCTGATTAAAGGAAAGAAGAATTATAAAGATTATAGCAGAAATTTTTCCTCAAATTTATCACGGGAATCAGTCAAATCAGTCGAGCCTACCTCATTTTCTAGGGAAAGAGGGCAGCATGCCCTAAGTAGTCTCGTAGTCTCGCTCTCGCTCTCGCTTAGATAGTAGTAATGATCGATGAGAGCGAGTTACGTGAGCCAGTGATCATTTTCAAAATTCTATATTGTGAGCGAGAGCAAGCTTGGGAGTGACCAAGTGATCATTTGCATAAGTCGTATTGTGAGCGAGCATAGCGAGAGCGCGCTCACGAGTGAGAGTGCGAGGTCTGTGAGAGGAAGTCGACGTGAGCGAGAGCGAGTCCACGAGACGGGCTTGCGCTTTGCCACGTCAGAATAGGTCGATTTTCATTATTTTAAAATTTCATTATTTTGAAATGTCATGTTAGATGCCACTAATGCGCGGGTAAACGGGTCATCCGTACAAAAACCCCCATTTTCTAAGGATTTGAGAAGAACATGAGTACATGGTTGAGGTTAAATGTATGAAATTTTTTTTAGAACTTTATTTTCACTTGTGCTTTCATTTTTCTCACGTCAATTAGTGGGTGATCATTATAGTTTGTGTGGTTTTGAGAAGGGTTATAATTCACTGTGCGTGTGCGTGTTTATTATTGACAATCATGTGAAAATTATAATTTTTCATCCTCCTCTTGATGTCTTTTTAATGTATTTGGTTCTTGATTTAGTTGAAATTTGAAGACTCCATTCTTGATATTCGCTATCATGGCATCTAGACGGAAGGTTCATTACAGCTCCCTTGCCACTGATGATAACGATCTTGATTATGATGGAAGTCAATATGACCCTCGCTTTTACTATACACCAAAAGCTTTTGACAAAATTCCATGGAAATCCATTGCTCTGGCTATCTTCCTGTTACTTCTTGGATCATTGCTTCTCTTTCTTTCGTACTTCGTATTAACTGGTCATATGGCAGGAGAGAAATCACAAGCTTATGGTCTTTTAGCATTGGGGTTTCTTACCTTCCTTCCAGGTATTGATGAAATTTTATGTTTCATAATTTCTTGAATGTAATTCTTTTATCATTTATTTCCATTTTGTATGCAAAGTGTCTACTCCTTTGGCTTTTTGTTTCTGTTTTTTTCCCCTTTTTTATAAATGTTAGCTGCTTATTGAGATGCTGAATGTAGGAACGTGGCTTCTCGGTCAAATCAAAGTTGAATGCTTTTTTTAAAAAAATTTAAATTTTTTTTGTTTTGGTGGGGGTGAGGGTGGTTTTTTGTTGGGTTAGGGACTAACACTAGTGTTTTTGTCTTATTTCTTAGGTCCCATTTAATAATCATTTGGTTTTTTGTTTTTGTAAATTGTGTTTGTTTTCTCACAATTTCTCTACAATGGTCTTCATTTTCTCTACCATGGTTTTTATGTCTTAAGGAAACATAGAAGTTCTTAGGCCAAATTCCAAAAACAAAAACAAGATTTTGAAAACTATTTTTTTTAGTTTTCAAAACTTTGCTGAGTTTTTGAAAATATATGTAAAAAGTAGATAAAAATAAGAAAACCTAGAGATGAAAATAGTATTTATATGCTTTAATTTTTAAAAACCAAATGGTTATAAAAAAAAATCACTCCCAACCTGGCAAACATGCCCCTATTGCAATTGATATGTTTATGTTGTGGGTGAACTGGCTTCTTGTTTTTTTTTTTAACACTTGAAGGACCTGTGGGCATTTATAAGAGCTGAAGTAAAAGAACTGGAAAAAACATGGACTATTCTATAATGTTGTCAATGTGAAATTGGAGGACCCTGAGGCCCCTCTAGTATTAGTTATTCTGATTTTTGTGTTCTTTTCATTCTCTTGCTCTTAATTATTACTGTAGTAATGTCTTCTTCTTATGAGAATAGCATTATACGAGATCTAATTATAATGATATGAATTTCTGCCACTTATTTTAAACTCTGAGGAACCTTTCCTTCTTTTCTATATTTCAATTTGTTTTCATTTTTTTTCCCTTCCTTCCTTGTAGCTTCTGTTTTCAAGTAAAAATAGAGAAGCATGTAATAGTAGGTCTTTCTGCGTCATGTCTTGACACATTTATTTAATAGATGGTGATCCAATAGCCATATGTTGTGTATCTTCAAAAGAAAAAAAACATAATCTAAAACTTTTGGCTAAATACAAAATTTTCCTTGATCTAAAATTTTTATGATATTCGGTGTCTGTTAAGTCCATCTAAAATGAAAAAAAAAAAACTATAGTGTAAAATTGGTAATTGTGTACGCTAATTCCTTAAATTATTACACGTGAGCTTTGTGTATGTTTCTTTATTGACCTGTATTGACAACTATGATTTGGTTTAACAGTCAGAGGAAAAATAAGATTTTCTGGTCATGTATAGTAATGATAGAATATAGAAAGAGGAAAATTCCGGTCAAAGAAATTATGAAAACACTCCAATTGGCACACAGATGATGGTGGGAGAATCTTTTACAAAAGAAAATTTTCAATTTTTATTAAAAAAATTGTCAAATTTATTAGAAAACTTGAAAGGATACAAAATTTCCTCAAAGAAAGTTTTTATCAAGAATTTTCTAACATATGGACTTTTTTCACGTGAAGTATATGAGTTAACAGTGTTGCGGTACCAAGCTTTAAGTGGCTATCAATTTAATTTATTTGGTTCGTGCATCTCATGCAACTATGGTACCTGCTACTGTCATCCCGTCTTGGACATTGTTCTTACAGTTTTGATTCTTATTTATTTTCTCTCTTTTTCCTTCCCACAATGCCAAATGTATCCAAAGTCTACAATGGAGAGTAAATCATAGTTATGTTACTATTGAATGACATTGGTGGAACTGCTGTTGGCTCATCCTGTCTTAGAAGTTTGATAATCTAAGCAACTTTTGCTTTGTCGATGCAGGCTTTTACGAGACTAGGATTGCTTATTATGCATGGAGGGGTGCTAATGGATATCGATTTGCTTCCATTCCCGATTATTAGGTGTTCCTATCTCGATAGTGTATGCTTGTCTCATCGCTCTTTCAATGTAAAACTATCATATAAAGTCAGAAAATGGTTTGTACAGAATCATGTCTCTTGTTTTTGTAATGTATTAATCTTTTATTCTCATTTATAGCTTGTTAGAAAAACGATAAATTATGTAGCTGTAGTTTATTAACTTGACAAGTCTTGTAGCTAAAATTCATAAACTTTATGCCCATGCAAACACTTCGAGTGAGATTATTACATGACAAACTGCGTGGAGCAAGGTTGTTTATCTAGGATTTGAACTTTTTCTGGATTACATTGTGCAGAAGACAACATTAAGACCAGGTCTAGGTTGTTTCATACCGAAGCACTAGATGAATCTTTAGTTGCAGTTGATGCTTTTGTGAATGCTTCTTGTTATCGCACAACTTACTGTATCTCTATTTTAAAACCAAAATTCTCTCGACCATTCACGACCTCCTTCCCAATTATGATGTTATCTTTGATTGATTTATATATGTATAATGTCTAGACTTTGATCATAGGTTTAGTTCTTACCATTAATTCTCTAGTTGAATGCTCAAAAACCTTTACTAGTTATGTGAAAAGAAAGCTTTATCCTTTTTCAAGGGATAGAAAGATTTATTTATTTATTTATTTTTGTGTGTGTTGGGGTGGGGGGATTCTTTTAGCATATTGTTATTTTAGCAATGGACAAATTAAAAGATTTGTCCACTTTGTCTTTAAATGGCTTGATGGGATCCCTACCATCCCATTTTGTTTTCGAGGAAGCTGTTTAATGCTGGACGGGGAAGCCAAAGCAAACTAAAAAAAAAAAAAAAAAAAACCACCCCTCTCTTCTGTGGGAATTAACTCTATTTGCACCAATTTGATTTTATGATGAATTAAATTCTTTATGTAACAAGAGAGGGTAGTCTATTTTTGGCATATGTGCATATTCTTTGCTTACACAAGAAGGGGACAATTATCAACCCAGGGTGTGTCAACATAGGCTTGAAAAAGTTAGGCTTTGTCTGATAAGGATTTGCTTGATGGATTTGCTTGATAACGTTTTTGTTTACGTATTCGCTCTTCGCTTTCATTTTCAAGAAATGCACTTGCTTTTGACAAACATTCATGTTTCTTGTTTCTATTTTTTTTAGAAACGTTTCTAAAAAACTGGCAGATTTTGAGAAACTACAAAAAGTTGTTTTTCAAATTCTATTCCTGTTTCTTTTCTAATGTTTCATGCATGTATCCGTTCTCCTACTCTCTACACCCATCTCTCCTCTCTCTTTTTTTTCCCTCTTCCACTCTATTTTCTTTTTCTTTTAATACTTTTTTCTTTTACTTTTTTCTTTTTATTTGTTTTTCTCTCTTGTTTCTCTCTCTTCCATCCTAATCTTTTTTTTAATAGTTCTTTTTTTTTTATTTTCTCTTTTCTCTTTTTGTTATTATTTTTTATTTAAATCTCAATTATTTTTTTCTTTTGTTACAATTAAATATAAAAAATAGGCAAAAATACACTTTTCGTCCCTGAAGTTTGAAGTTGATGTCTAATTGGTCCCTGAAGTTTCAAAATAAACATTTTAGTCCCTGAGGTTTGGAAAATAGTTCTAAATGGTCCCTGAAGTTAAGTTGACCGTTAGTTGACTAACGGAAAAATGATGTGGCATGTTGAATTGACAATTTTGAGATGAGATGTTAAAATTTATATTATTTCAACATTATGTGATTATTTTTTAATTTTTTAATTTTTTTTTTTACTTTTTCTTCATCTTCTATCTTCTTTTCTTTTCTTTTCTCTTCTTCCTCTATCTCTATTTCTTCTTGTTTGTCTATTTTTTATTCTCTTTTTATTTCCTTGGCTCCAACACCAATATCAAAAATACCGATGAAAAGAAAGACTTTTTCATCGCTTTGATGCAACGCCTTACTTAGTCCGCCCTTTTTAATCTTAAAAAACGTGTCTCTGTCCACAACTTTGAAGTATCCATGTGTTAATTTTTCTTTAATTGATTTTATTTTTGCGATGAGTTTCTTTTTTTTTTTTGTGGTTCTATTTTTTTATTATGTAGAGTTATGGTTTGATAAAAAGAAAAAACAAAATTCATAGGTAAGAATGAAATAGCAAAAAAAATGCACATTAGAAGTCCGAAAATAAAATAAATAATCTTAAATATAAATAAAAAAAGTTACATAATCTTAAATATAAATTTTGACATATCATTTTTCCGTTAGTCAACTAACGGTCAACTAACTCTAGGGACCATTTTGAACTATTTTCTAAACCTCAGGACTAAAATGTTCATTTTAAAACTTTAGGGACCATATAGACATCAACTTCAAACCTCAGGGACCAAAAGTGTATTTTGCCCTAAAAAATATATGTATTCTCTCTTTTTTTCTTTTTTTAATTTTACTTTGTGTGTATGACTAATGCATTTTTAAAGGAAAAAAAACTATTATTAAATTAAAGAAATGTGCGTATGCTCAATTAACTAACCTTACAATTCATAAATTAGTCTAATTGAACTAACTTCTATAAGCCAAAATAGCATAAAGTAAATTGATTTGAGTGATAAATGGCATTACAAATCAAATTTGAACAAGATAAAATTCATTATTATTATTAATTTTGTGTTAGTTTGGAATAAAATACTATAAACTCTTTATAATTATTTTATATTTATTTTAATGCAAGTTATATATTTTATTATTTTCTATGTACTAAATTTATTTTTACTAAAAAAATAAGAAACAAGGAATAGTTATCAAACACATGTCTGTTTCTATTTCTTTTTTTAAAGAAACAAGAAACTGAAATAGTTATCAAAGATGTTTCTGTTTTTAATTTTTAAGAAGCGAGAAACAAGAAACAAGAAACAGAAATAGGAAACGAGAAACGAGAAACGAGAACGTTATCAAATGGGCTCTAACAAATTGGTTTCTCGTTTTTGGTTTTTGAAAATTAAGTATATAAATACTATTTCCACCTATGAGTTTCTATGTTTTCTTGTCTAATTTTTAGATGTGTTTTCAAAACCCAAGCTAAAATATGAAAACTAACCAAAGTAGTTTTCAAAAACTTTTTGTTTTGAATTTTAATCTTAATTTTTAAATTTAGCTAAGAATTCAAGTGTTTTCTTAAGAAAGGTGAAAATATTGTAGGAAAGATGAGAACCATGGTAGGAAAATGATGAGAAAATAAGTACAATTTTAAAAATCAAATGGTTATCGAACGGGGCCTTAGTTTTTCGAGTTTTGTTTCTTCAATGTTGCTAGATCAGTCGATCTAGGATATTTTTCTTTTATCATCATGTATTTGAGATTAATCAAAGCAATAAAAAAAAGAGAAACTAGATAAAATATGAATTTAACAATACATCTCATTGTTCTTTCTCCATCCATCTATAGATAAATGGTTAATTGTCAAATTATAATTATATATTTTAGAACTCAGCTTTTCAGTAAAAAAGAAAAAGAAAAAAAGTCAAATTTTCTTTTTCAGGGTTTCCTCTTGATCATGGAGAAGGCAAAGAACTCAGTTAACACAGCAAATGGGTGGAAGATCTAGTGAACTCCAAATCGACAAGTCAAATTCACTACTTGAAAAAGACTCCAATTTAGCTGAACAACTTTCTTCTTCCTCCATTTTCTTCTTGTTCTTGTTCTTCATCACTTGCTGACACTCTTCTTCTTCTTCTTCGACCTTCTCATCTGATCTCTTTCTGTCACATGCTTTTCTCAAGCTTGCCAGCAGCTCAGAAGATCTCCCTCTCCCATTCCCACTTTCTTCTCCAAGCTTCAATTTTAAGCACTCACCAATCCCATTAAAGGCATAGAGAGAAGCTGAAATCTTTCTCTCATATTTCATCCTTTTCATGGCTTCTCTCAGCATCGAAGATGGTTGATCATCTTCACTGATCCCTTCTGCCTCCATTGGTTCCCCTTCCCCTATCTCCTCTGCAATCTCAAATGGAGAGTAGTAACATGGTGGCCCAATGTCATCAAGGAAATGAAAATCCAAGACATTTGATTCTTCCTCTTCCTCTTCTTCTTCTTCTTCTTCTTCTTCTTGTTGGACTCCATTTTTGTCATCCCCTTCTGAGTTACTCATCTGGGTCATTCCCATCCACTTGTTGCTCTCCATTTCTCCATAGTCTGATTCATCTTTCTCAGTCAAACACGACTCGAAACTCCTACTGATTTCTTCAATATTGGGGCTGTTGTTGGTGGTGAAAACTTCATGGTCGTTGAGTAAATCACTTAGAACTTTGTCTGTGAAGCATGTTGTTGTTGCTAACTGATCTTCTGATATGCATTGATGATGTTCATCTGTGTGTAATATCGACCTCTCTTGGGTTGACTGGTGTATTATTTGTTGTTGATGATTGTTTGGAATATTATTGTTCTTATTGATGGAGGAGTTGTTTCTTGCATTCAGCCTTTGGATAAGAAGATTGGTGATCTTTGAAGGAAGGGCTGGTGATGAAGATGGTAAAGAGGAGCAGGGCCAGAAGTTGGTTCTTGTGTTGGAGCCACGGAGCAAGCAAGCTGCCTCATCATAAGCTCTTGCTGCTTCCTCAGCTGTGTCAAATGTGCCTAACCATACTCTAATTTTTTGTATAGTGTCCTTGATCTCTGCCACCCATCGTCCCGACGGTCGTTGTCGAACACCTACGAATCGTTTTCGGGCCCTTCGAGCGCCTCCTAGTGCTGCTACTGCTGCTGCCTCATCCCAACCCATAGCTCCTCCTCCTCCTTCACTTGAGCTCTTGGCTTCTACTCCTTCAACAACCTTTCTCTTTCTTGCCATTTGCTTTGATTTTTCTCTAATTCCCCTTTTAGTGAAGACACTTTAAAGTTTGGATTGCTTGACTTCAGCTTGAGTTGTGGTTTAAGTGCATATTTATAAGGGGGGGAAGAAGAGAAGAAGTTTTATGGTGGGGGAATTGAAATGGTCTTTAATTTCATGAAGTTTTGGTCTTACATTTTTGTTCTTTTTAATATTGGCTTCATCTTGAAATGCCACGTGGAAGTTGATCACACTGCAAAGCTCAAAACCATCTAAAGTTAGTGATGTGATTTTTCAAGTGAATTTTCTGACTCATTCTTAGAAGGATTTGTTTATTATATAAGCTTAATAATTAATTTCCAAGTATTTCTTTAATTAGTACTTGGAAAGAAGGAAGATCTTTTTAGCCATCTAGAAGACAAATAATAACTTTGAAATTATCACTTTCAAGAAAGAGAATAAAATTGCAAATTAACTCTAATACCATTTCAAAGAAAAGTATTATTATGAGCTAAACTAGCTGCTAGGTTAATCTGTGTGAATGGATGAATAAATAATACTATACTTTGTTCTAATTTTGTCTATAGATAGAGTTGGAGTTTAAATGTTGTACTTTTTACTAACTTGCATTGGCTACTAGGATTAGAGATGTAGATGAGATTAAATTACATTTTTTTTTCGTTTATACCAATATGATCTATGTAATTAATTTAAAACTAGTTTTACTTAAATACTTGTACTTTATTAATTTTTATCAATAATTAGTGATAAACATATTAAGTTACTTAGGTCTAAATTTATAATTTATTATTATTAACGGCCTAACTAGACTATTAGAGATTAAATTAAGCAAATTTATAAAAAAAACATGCACATCCAACCGATATAAGTGATTCATTAAAATACATAACGAGTAGGATTTTTCACTTGCAAGTTGATAGCATTCGATTTACGAGTTTGTGAAGTTTGAATTTGTGTTATATGCATTTAGATTTTAAGGAGTGAACGAGCAAGTTTTTGAATCTTACATATCGCTTACATATTTGCTTATATATATATATATATATATATAGTTTGTACGAATTAGAGTGTAGCTTAAAAAGAAGAGTTTATATATATACCTCATAAACTAGTAAATTATTATCTAAAATAAAAAAAAAACCTATGTACATGTAAGCCTAAATTTCATTTGATTTCATACTATACAAATTAATAAACTTAATGTTGTATAAATAGAATAAATGAAAAAGAAAAAAACTAGCCTTTTTACATTTGTATAACAATATCATTTACCTGCCATTATCAAGATGGAAGTGCCCTCCACAACATTTTACTTTGGATTATTAACCATATAATTGGAAAAACATAACCAAATTGTTCTCTAATTATTTGTGTGTTTTTTAATAGTCTAATTATTTTTGTGTTTTGGCAATGAACGTCAAATGAAAGCGATTTATCCAATGTCTAAATGTCATATCATATATTAAAATACTAATATTTATTAAAACTCGTCCAATTTTAACCCACAAATGGTGACACCAGAAATTTAATTTCAAACTTTATAATTATTCAATCATTGGATCATCATCATATTTAATTGAATTGGGGCAACGTCACCCTAAAAAGGTCGAGATGTTGACTATTTTTTTTTAAACAATAAGGTTATTTAATGTTGTGCACAAACACATACAAAAAGTCAAAAGCTTTGTTGCCTTTTCGTTTTTAACCCTCAATTTTAAAAATCAAGACAATCAAATAAGACAACATGCCTAATAATTTACCCTAAAAAAAGAGAGAAAAAATACAAAATGATGTTTACAAAATAGTGGAAAACAAAAACCACTATTTCACTGATTTCATATTTTATTAGATTTATTTTTCATATAGTACAATCATTGATTATTTTCTAAGAATAAATTGATTAAAATAAGTCATATTTTCAAATTAAAGAGGAAAATAAATGAAAAACACAAGAGAAAAAAGATATCTTCTCATTTTTTTAAAAATAAAACAACAGTAGAAAACAATCTCAATAGATTAGTCTATAAAACGATTCTTAAACGAAAAATACCTCTAATTAATACATTATTTATAACTAATGATTTAGGAAAGTAAAGAACACATTCATCGACTCTAAGAAACATGTTATTCGAAAAAACTCCCTAGAAAAAAAAAAAGAGAAGATTAATAAGAAACAAGCAAACAATTAAAAAAATAGGTGTTAAAAAATCCATGAAAAAGTAGAAAAATAATGAAATGGGAGAGAGATTTAATGAGATTTAGCAAATCTAGGGGAAGTGAAGAGGTGCTTCATTTTAATTGACAAAACAAAAGACAGAGTTGAAACATGAGATTACATTGTTTCCAATTTATTTGTCGCTGTTTTCTAAGTTATGTCGATCCCACTTGAATTTTTTTCTCTTGAAATTAACCAAATCCACAACTTGTTTCACAATGTGAAAGAGATTTGGCTTTAATTACTTTGTTATTTTGTTAATTTTAAGAATTTTGAATCAATCAACCCAAACTACTTATATGCCCATTGTTTAGTATTTGACGAAATCAACCACTAACTTATACATCAAGAAATTTAGATTTTTTAAAACAAATTTTTATCCTTTAATATAGATAATCAAAAATCATTTTTACTTAAATTGTATCAATTTTTACTCTAAACTTTTAATTTCATCAAATTACACTCCAAACTTAGATAAGCATCGGAATCTTAACTTTAAACTTGAAAAAGTGTTGCAATTTTCATTTGAAAATTTGTTGAAAAAAGTATTTTTAAGTATATGTTTTCGATGGATTATAAAACATGTGCATGGTACAAAATTAATAAGATGTCAAAGAAAAATGACATTAGAGTTGAACTTTTGTTAAAATTTGTAAGTTTTGACAGAGTTGTTTTATGGTTAATTTGTGAATTAATCAAACTTATTACATTGTTTTCTTTTTGTTAAAATTAGTGGGTTAATTAACAAAAAAAAAAAAAAATGAATAGAGGATAGAAATGGTAACACTTAAACTAAATCTAGGTTCTAATTTGATGAAACAAAAGGTTTAGGGTGAAAATCGACCTTATAAGTTCAGAAGTAAAATTTGAATTTTTTTTAGTTCAACAACATTTAAGAGTAGGGGAATTCAAACTTCTAACTTGACTTCTTAATCGAGAGTACATGCCAATTAACAATTACTACGGAAGTAAGCTCACTTTGACCATTTTAATTGAGTTGGGATAACGGTTTTAGAGACCATGGAGTGTTTTTGTACATATGAGCGTTTAGTAGCAGAGAGGAAAGAGGATAATTGTCCTCCATAATTCATTTCAATTAAACAAAATTATATAAAAAAAGTTCAAATTTTAATATTTTCTTTTAAATTTGTCTCTATAAATTTTTATACTTGAAAAGTTTTTTATACGTACGTAAGAACGAAGTTAGAAAGGTAAAATTATGGGGCTTTTATTAATAATTTTTTTGCTATCTCATGCACAAGTGAATGTAACTCTGACAATGAGAATTTCAAAGAGCTAGAATAATTGGGGTTTCTTGGTGGGCTCCTAAAAGGAGACTTCTAGAGATAGACTTAAAATTTTATTCTTGCTTTTGTTATTGTATTATTTTTTTTTTTAAAATGAAACCCATTCAAAGAAGAAAGACTTATATATTATAATTAAATAGCTCAATTTATTTATACAATTCTACGAAGAGAAAATTTTTAAAGATAGACATGAGACTAACCAATAAGTATTTTAATAGTATTGAACATAAAATGTTAAATAATAACAAAAAATATATACTACGAAACCATATGGAACTTTATAAGGAAAGTTAGCAAGTGCTATCATATCCATTAATTTTTCTTGGAACTTTGGTTGGCGACATCTTGAGAAAAGGATCTATTTAAATAATGATCATCCTCAATTTATGAACCTAACAAGTTCTTTTGACATGGTGATTGACATTTGTTAAATGTTAATGCCTACTCTCTCACATGGTAGTCGGTTAAAAATGTAATTTGAAAAGATATATAATTTAGATACTACTCAATAATGATTTCTTAGTTCGTAACTAATGAAAATGAATTATATAGAAAATTAATGTTAACCTAGGTTTGTGTAAAAGTTATTATATGTATGCTTTACATATGAATTGAGAAGCCTACGTTTATGTAACTTGTATAAGTTAATTGTAATAGAAGATAAATGAATCCACCTATTAAATATAAGATTAGCTTCGGAAAAATTGGGAGGTAGGCGACTACTTTGCTTTGGATCATAGGAGTGGGAAAGGTGTTTCTCGTATGGAAAATTTAGACGTACCGAAATCGTGTGGTGCATCGTGTAACCGGTGGGCGAGAGAAATAATGAGACATGTTTCTGGAGTCAACAAAAGTACACCTCAATGAAGTAATTCATAATAGAAGGCATAGGAGACGAGGTATGGATAGGGACCCTCATCATGATCATTTGCCGTGGAGGCGACCTCCCCATGAGTTCTGGAAGCTCAATGTGGATGCTGCTTGGAATGCAAATGAGGCTATAGGTGGCTTGAGATGGATCTTGCGAGATTGTCATGAAAGAATCTTGGGTGCAGGATACAAATATTTTGATGATGTGAGTGACTTGTACTAATTTATGAACTCGCCGCTAATCTACTAGGTTTGTCTTATGTCAACGATTATACGGTCCCGCTGGAGGTTGAATCCGACTCCATTATTAATGCCATTGGTCTTATTAATCAGACTCGTGATGACCTAATAGAGGCTATGGACTATGCTATGGAGATAAGAGAGTTAGAGCAACGGTGGCGGGAGATTCACTTTTGCTATTGTCCTCGTGATACGAATACTACAACACATCACTTAGCTAAACGGGCGCAACAAATCGAAGATACCCGACAATGGGTAGGGAAAGACTGTAATGTTATAGATCAACGAATTTTTTCTTAATATGAAGTTTGTTTGTTTCTTAACAAAAAAAAAAAAAAAAAAGCTTCATGAAATTCTAAACTATACAAATGTAGCTACCAACTATTTATAAGTTGAGTACTTCTCCCACCAAATTCTTTTTCTAGAGGGATAAATTGTTTTGAAGATTGGATGATATATTTTTTTTAGAAGGATAAATTGTTTTGAAGATTGGATGGTATATTTTTTATATTTTATTTTTATAAGCTCAGCAGTATGTGCAAATGTGTAGCTACTATAAACATAACTCAACTGACATAAAGTATGCGAGATGTGTAGGGTTTTTGGCAATATATTAGAAGTGAAATTATCTCACATCAGAAAGGTGTAACGAAGTGATGAGCTTCTGACATTATAAAATGAGCCTATGGCTTTGGTGTCAAATCATCCCAGTTAGAAACACTTTAAACTTGGTGTACTAGTTTTTATTAAATTTCCTCTTTATATTCTCTGGTATGAGGGTGGGAAGAAGGGGTGTGAGTGATATAAAATTTTGGGAGAGTGTTTTTGTAATTGGAGTTGGGAAGAGAATTCTATGTGACTGTAACAATTTTTCACATAGTGAAATTTCTTTATGTTTATGGTTTTTTCTCCGAATTTGAAGTTTTTTCATGTAAATTCTTGTGTATTTTATTTTGTTGTTTTCTAATTATTTCAGCTTATTCCTAGCCGTGGGAGGTTTTTCCCAACAAGATGAAGATATGGATTTGAACCTACCTTGATACTCAAAATTGAATGATACACATCAAATTAATTGCGCCCTTATTATACAAAAGAAACCCATAAAATTACTTTCGTATGAAGACAAAATTGCATTTTCAAGGGGCCCAAAAGCTAAGAAATATAGCTTTGGGCCTTGGCTGAATGCTTGAAGAGGTGTAGTTCCTTTAATAATTTTAAGGAAAGAGAGGATAGTTGTTGGTATATATTTTAAAAAGGTTTAACATAAGTGAGGTGGGAATATAACATTTTGATTAAGGATACAATGTTTTAAAATAGTTAAATTATACTTATGAGTACGGTTTACTTATTCACTTAGTCAATCTTTTATATTAGACATAACAAATAATTTTAGCTAATATGAATATAGCTAGTGGTTAATATATTAATACATTTTTTTGAGGTCGAAAGTTTGGATCTCTAGTTCAATCATCATGTCAGATCATATTTTTTTCGAGACTCACAACCCGAACATGCAACACAATTGCTCTCACCTCTTGAGCTTGCCAACTCAAATTCAAAACACCAATGGCACAACAAGCTTATCTTGCAACCTACAACCTCATTTCTAAGAAAACAGTAAAATAAGTTAGAGAGAAGATTTTAGAAATCGCTGGAAAATATTTGTTGCAGGGGGTTTCAAAGCAATTAGGATAAACAACAACTTTGATAGCATACAACCAAAGTAGCAATGATATTGATAAACTAGTCTTACCCATCGGCTATCTATATATAGTATATTTTGCAAAAAAAATTGTCTTTGAAAATGAGGAGTCATACGCCTATAAAAAATATAAGATAACAAAATTACCATGTTGAGTGAAAGACATATGAAGATATGATAAAAAGGGGGACCTCGGGACATTGGCTTCCGCCAATAGTGGACTATTAAGAATTGCATCCCACACATATTCTATATTATAGCATGCAACTGATTCAACTTCCGTTTCTGGGGGATGAACGTGAACATAAGACCACAGACAACACACCCTATAAAGTACAATTGTGACACATATCTCAACACATTGATAGTTGGATTTTTTTACTCCTATCATTGTTGAACTAAAAAGCCCACTAACTTTTTCTTAAACACATTTTTCATTATTGCTCCTCTAGACCCAACCAAATTTTAAAATAATATTAATAGTGTTGACAAAAAAAAAAAAATGAGAGTAACATTCATACATATGTATTTATAAAAATTTTCTCATTGTAATAATTAAAAGAAAATGTGATATAATCTTGACCACTTTTAAGGCAAATAAATAGAATAAATTAATATTAAAATTACCATGACCAACATAAATAATACAACTCACCTAACATAAAATATGTGTAATCCACCAAGAGATCAAATATCTACTCTGCGTATATCATAATTAAAATAACCACATGGGATATCAATTCCAATATGCATGTCGAAGCTTAAATGCTATCTTGGTGAAATTTTTTTAAAAAAGAATGAAGTTAAAAGTCCAATGAATAGTGACAGTTCATAAACATTCCTAAATAGTCACACGTAAAAATCCTGCGAATTTCATTGCAATTAAGCAACTCAAAAATATTTTAAATGTAATAAAATTCTTGAAGCATAGTGTTTTATAACATAAAATCTAAACCATTAACTTTAAAAACTAGGTCATATTTGTTAGAAAAACTCGTAACTTGTACTCGAAACTAGTTATAATGGCGTCATCACACACTAGGGAAAAACTAGTTATATTGTGCATCAAATCAAGTAGGTCTCAAGATATATAATAGAGCAGCTAGTCATATTATATATCGAGTAATAATCTCAAGATATATAGTATAGTGAATCTAGTCACACATCGAGTAATCTCAAGTTACATAACATAATAATTAGTCATACAAGTACAAACACTCCAAAAGGACAAGACACTACACACGACCTAAAGCCTAAGGGGTCGTTTGAATTGAGAAGTTGAGGGAGTGAAGTTGAAAAGAGTTAATAACTCCACCTAACTCCTTGTTTGGCCTAAGGAGTTATCAATTCCTCATTGTGGTCTCACAAATTTATTAACTTTTTCCCCAATTCCTTCTTATGGGCTCCACAGATTTATTAACTTATTCTCCAACTTCCCATAACTCTTTTTCCAACTCCCCATATTGTGTCCCACAACTTTTTCATCTCATCTTACTCATACATCTCTCTCTACTATTCTCTCTTTCTCTCCCCATTGTTTTTTAAAATTTATTAATTAACAAAATTATTTATTTTGTATATATATTGTCATTATTACTAATTAATAATTATATATAAATATTTATTTTACAAAATCTTTTTATTTTTATTTTATAATTTTAATATAATTATATTTCTTTTTATTCTCTACTTTCATTTTTGAAATATAAATTATATAAAAATATTTTAATTATGATATTATTATTTTCATTTAAATTGTTATTGTAAATTAGAATACTACTTAACATATTTTTATTTGACAAAAATCTCTCTATCTCATTTCATACACATGTCATTTATGCTTTTTTTTTTACTTTAAATAAAAATTAATCATAACAAGTAACAATCTGTTTTTTTTTCTTAATTTGTTTATTAATAGCTAAAAATATATATAATTTTATGATTTAAAGATAAGAAAAACATATTTTTAAACTAACTACTATTATAATTTAAGAAATAGTATTAAAAATTGTTAATGTATTAAAAACAAGTTGATATTCAAATTAACCATGTTCAAAATAAATTGTCAAATGATTTTTCATTCCAACCTTACTAAATAGAATTCAATAAATAACATAAATATATAGTAATTTAAACAAAAATATATATGATATTCATTTTGCATATGGTATTAAAAAATATATTCATTTTGAACTTAGTTGTTTTAAAATCAATATGTGATATTTTTTATACTTATGTATTTAAAACTTTAAATAATATATTATTGAATAAATAATATGAGAGATATTGAAAAAATAATGTTGGGTAATTTTTATCATAAACACATGTATTATTTTTGTGTTGGAACAATGAAGTTGACATGTCTTGTGCATTCACTACTTGTTCACAACATGAAAGCTGTCATTTTTGTCATTTTTTTAATTGAAATTCTTAAAATATATTAGATTGATTAATTATCAAAGGTTAAGTAATCAATTACATTGAGTAATTAGAAATATTAAATATTAAATATTAAATTTTGCACAAAGAAGATATATTTTGCTAAGGTTGAATAACACATCTTAAATTAAAGTTCTTAAATTGATGTAAATATTTTATTAAACTTCAAAAAATAAATTTATTACATTAATGTGATATTGAAATAAGAGTGTGAGGAATTTTTTTCTTCAAAATTTTATTTTCTTTAAGTGAAAATTTAAAATATAAATAAATTAATAAAATAAAAATATAAATCTTAAGATTTATGAGAACAATTTTACAATAATGAAAATTTGAGAAATTGTAAAAAAAAAATTTGAGAATTTGACACCAGAACTCTAAGTTAATAAATATGCATCCAAACACAGACTTCAAAACTCTTACTTCCTGCAACTCTTTGCCCCAAACACAGTTTTTCAGAACTCTAAAGTAAATAACTTTTCACCCCAAACACAGATTTCAGAACTCCCCAAACTTTTTTACTACTACTCCCTACAACTTCTACTCTCCTCAACTCCTCAATCAAAACAATCCCTAAGGGCCTGTTTGGCCCACGGGTTATTATAACCCGTGTTATAATAACCTCTGAAATACTCTCCACCCCAAACACAAACTATTATAATCCCAAACTATCACTACAAGATTTTTGCCATATGCCGACGTTATATCTCCCGACGCTTTACAAATAGTCGGCACATGTAGGTAATTCCGACGATTGAGTCAGTAGTCGGGAAAAGTGAAGAGATTTGCCGACCAAATGATTATTGGTCGGCTAATATTGGGTAATGCCGACTATTATTTATTTTGGTCGGCAAAAAATTAGGAAAGGCCGACCGTTTCTAAAACGATCGGCAAAAATACAGAGCAATCCCGACCGTTTTCAAAACGGTCGACAACAAATTAAGAAAGGTCGACTGTTTCTAAAACGGTCGGCAAAAATACGGAGAAATTCCGACCGATTTTAAAATGGTTGGCAGAAATATGAGCAAAGCCCAACTGTTTTTAAAACGGTCGGGAAAAATTTAGGAAAGACCGACCGTTTCTAAAACAATGACAAAAATACGAGAAATGCCGACCGTTTTCAAAATGGTTGGCAAAAATATGGGAAAAGCCCATTGTTTTTACATGGTCGGTAAAAAGTTAGAAAAGTGGACCGTTTCTAAAACGGTCGGCAAAATAACGGAAAAATCCTAACCGTTTTCAAAATGGTTGGAAAAAATTTGGGAAAAGCCCGCAAAAAGTCGGGGAAAGCCCGACCGTTTTTCAAAAAGGGTCGACAAAAATGAAAGAAAACCCCGACCATTTTAGAAATGTTCGTCAAAATCGGAGAAACCCCGACTTCTTTTTAAAAGTGGTCGGCAATTCAAAGAAAAATCTTTTAACTTTTCCTTTCTCCCCTTCTCTGTCTTTTTCATTTCCCCTCTTCGTTTTCCCCTTCTTACTGTCTTTCCCTTCAACTTCGATTTCCCCTCTTCATTTTCCCATTCTTCTCTCTTTCCCCTTCAACTCGTTTTCCCTTCTTCGCGTCGTTGCTCGCTCCACTCCACAAATCGTTGAGTTCTTCATCTTCTTCGTCGGTTAGTTCTTCGATTTCCCCTCTTCATTTTCCCTTTCATTTTTTTTTCTTAATTCGTTTGTTAAATTCCTTCTTCGTTGTTTAATGGGTCATTTGCTTAAAGTTTTGTTGGCGGTTGGTTACAAAGTATAGGGTTTTTTTAATTTGGTTACAGAGTATGAAGCTAGGTTTTTTTAATTTGGTTGTTTTTTTTTGCATTTTCTTCCACACGAAATGTAGAGGTGAGATTTTGGTGTGTATTGCTTTGCTTCTGTATACTGCTTGAGTTCTGTTTTTAGCAAAATTTTAGGGTTTAGGAATAATAACCCGACACATAAAAAGATAGATATGTTGATTTGGTGTGTAAAGTGATTGTCCAAAATGAGTAAAATGTAATATATCGTTTATTCTAGGAACTTTTTTATGAGTGCTGCAAAATAATGAAAAATCATTTGCTTCTTGTATGATTCATTAACCGCCTTGATTTTGATATATTGAGCTCATGAAGATATTTCACAATTAAAGATTGCTTTTGTAGTTAATGAATGAACATGTTCTAGTTCTATGATCATGGAAACTCTATCATGGTTTTTCTGAGTGGCCATCTTACCTTGAAATAGTTGTAACTGTTTATTAATAAGTTTATGTTGTGATTGTGGGATAAGGTTGAAATGAGTGATGAATGCATATAAATGGAATACACAAGCGAAGAAGGAAACTTTAGATGTGATACCTTTTATTTTTGTGTAACTTTTATGTGTTAGTAAATTATTTTTAGTTTGTTGCAACCCAAATTAAGTTGAATGTACTAGCTAAAGTAATTAGTTGAATGTTTCTTCAATTCAATTCTTTTAAAACATTCCATTTTATCCTTAATGTTTCAGTCTATTTCAAGCAAAATTGATTCAAGGAATCTCCATGTTTTAGAGGATCGAAGACGTTTGATTTTGAAATAACGTTTTCTAGCAAGTCTTTAAGCTACGAATAGTAAGTTTTTGCAATGTTTCAAGTTTTTACAAATCAATTTAAGTGTTGTAGTTTAAGTTCTAACTTGTGAAGGCCTTTGGTTTGTAGTTGAAACTAATTTGAACGCTTTGAACACTTTTTCAACACACATTCACGCCTATTCCGATACATTCAAGGTACTAAAGTTCTATTCAACACAATACTCTTTAAACTCTTTTAAACTTATGAAAAGTACACTAGCTAAGTTCCTAACCATGAGAATTTTTCGTTTATAGTTTCGAAGAAACTCGAACTTGTTCGATCAACTTTGCACAAAGGAATCAAGTTTCTAACGGTGAGTGTAGGTGAAAAAGAGTTAGTTTATACCTTTTCACAAACTTTTAAATGGCTTAGATAAGTCTTTAACACTTGAAAGCTCTCTATTTTATAAATTGAATTAGTTTTAGCTTGTTCAAACTCAATTTAAGGTTGATTTGGGAGACTTTTTGGATTGCTTTAGGAGTGATTTAAGATATCTTGTAAGTAGTTTCTACTAGGTGAGTTTGTTTGATTGTGTGCAACATGCTATATGCTTTCTTACTTGTTTGGTGTATATTTTACATTTGGTTCTCATTATAAATGTGACGAGTATGCTTAAACATGGACTTGTGAAAGTTATGTAGCATACTAGCTTATTGAACTTAATGCATATGAATGAATATGTTTTATTTGAGCTGCAATAACTAAAACATGGTTGCAATATCAGTGATCTATTGTTCAGACAACAGGTTCGCGATATGTGAGAAAAGTTAGTTTTCGAAAGTCTTAAGTTTATATAGACTTATTTAATGGTTAGTTTCTACTTGCATCTAGTTATTTTGTTTTATCCTGCTATTTCTTACACAACTACTAAACTCACAGGGAGAACCGTCGACATAGGTAATTTTCTTTCTACTACATGTTGTCGATGACTATCCTGCAGTAAAGATAGTCATCGAGTTTAATTGAGTTGTTTTGCTTTTCATGTTGTTTGCGACTCTGTTGGAGCCCAACCTAGTGATTTTTTTGTAGTTTGGAGGAGGTTGGGCGTAGTTGATTTACTTTGAAGTGTTTACAGGCTTATTTTAGGTTAAGGAAGATTTTGGATTTATTCGGGTAGCGTTGTTATGCTGCCGAAAATTTGAGATGCTACTTTAGTTTAGGAAATGTTATGTTAGTTTAGTTTAGGATTTTTGTTACGTTAGTTTAGTTTAGTTTAGAACTTTTGAAAGGTTATGTTTGTTTACTATTTTTGTTATGTTATGTTAGATTGGTACGTTTGAAAATGTTATGTTATGTTAAGTTAGTTTAGTACGTTTGAAAATGTTAGTTTAGTTTCGTTTAGAACTTTTGAGATGTTATGTTTGTTTAGTACGTTTGAAAATGTTATGTTATGTTAAGTTAGTTTAGTAGGTTTGAAAATGTTAGTTTAGTTTAGTTTAGAACTTTTGAGATGTTATGTTTGTTTAGTACTTTTGAAAATGTTATGCTAGGTTATATTTGTTTAGTAGTTTTGAAATGTTATGTTAGCGTTTAGTTTAGGACTTTTGTAATGTTAGTTTAGAATGTTTGCTAAATCTATTCGGATAATGTCATTTATATAAATTTTGAGAAATCTTAGCTAAGTTCTAAGTAATTCTATTGTGATCTCTCACTTTGGGTTTTTTAGATGTGATACTTTTTATGTTTGTGTATTAAGTGTTGTTTGTAATTGAGTTTTATGTTTTTAGTTACCGGTTTTGCTTCTATGCTCCTATGTTTTAGTAAGTTTGTAATTGTGATTTTTGTGTTATGTGAGTGAGAATGATACTTATGTATAGGAAAAGTAAGTAGAACTTTATTGTTTAACTTTTTTTGTTTGAATTATTTTTGGGCTTAAAGTCGTTTGAAATCTATACGCTGAAATTGAAGTATTAGTTAAAGCTTGTTTGTAATTGTTCATTTGGTATAACTTTTTTGTTAAGTGTTGTTTGTAATTGTTCATTTGGTATAATTTTAGATTTAGTTAAGTGTATTAAGTGTTGTTTGTAATTGTGTTTTATGTGTTTAGTTGTCGGATTGAAGTTAAGTTTTGTTTCTATGCTCCTATGCTCCTATGTTTTAGTAAGTTTGGTAAGTTTGTAATTGTGATTTTTGTGTTGTGTGAGTGAGAATGATACTTATATATCTAGTTTGGTAAGTTTGTAATTGTGATTTGGTTTAGTTTCTTCATTTGATTTTTTTATGTTATTTTCGTTGTTATATGTTTATATAGTTTTGATCTTAGGTTCATGTTTTTTTCATATAGGTGGATCGACTCGACATTTCTCTGAAAGCAACACGAACATCGCCATGAAAATAACGTGTAGCTAACTTGAGTTTAATATATAAAATTTTGTTTGTAGATTGGGTTATTTGGTCAAAAACTATATTTTTATTTTGTATGAACAAAGTGTAATTAACTTTAATTTAATGCAAGTAAATTTTTTATTCAATTCGTGTAAATTTTATTTCATGTAGATCAAGTTTGAAATTATAGTGAAAGTTCAAATAAATACCTATTTGAATAGGTAAAATATCAAATAGAGGCAATAGACAATTTCAATATATGCCGACCATAATAAAATTTTTGGTCGGCATTTCAAAGATATGCCGACCAAAAAATTTGGTTGGCCTTTCGAATAAATGCCGACCATAAAAAACTTGGTCGACAGTTGGAAGAAATGTCGACTAAATCTGTGTTAATCGACCTATCAAAGAAAGGCCGACCATACTTAAAATGTGGTCGGCATTTGTAAGCTCTACCGACCACCTTATTTTGGTCGGTAGAGCTAAGAAATGCCGGCCAATATTTAACTATAGTCGGAATTTCTTTACAATGACGACTAAATAAGGTTTGGTCGGCATTTCAGGAAATGCCGACTAAAACAGTTTAGTCGGGTTTTCGACGATATGCCGACCAAACTTTTTTGGTCGGCATTTCTTTTACAATGCCGACTAAATAGGATTTGGTCGGCATTTCTTTGAAATACCGACCAAAACAGTTTGGTCGGCATATTGTCGAAAATGCCGACCATAAAAAAATTTGGTCGGCAAAAGGTTTCCCGACGAGGATAAGCCGACCGTTTTGCCGACGAGCTTTTTTCCGTCGGGAATACATTTGCCGACCATATTGTGGGGTTTTTCCGACCATATGTGGCGTCGGGAAATCCTAAAATTGTAGTAGTGTATACTACTCTGCATTTTAAATAATATTATATGTTTCACAGACTATAATAACCCACAGACTATTATAACCCCTGGTTATTATAACCCACTCAGCGCCCCAAACAACCCCTAAGTATATTCCAAAGTGAGTCTTAAAGACCTCATATAAATCATATATTACATTACAAAAACATATTCGCATAATTGTATCATGTATGCAAATGCGGGGCACAATTGTTATGCATGATCATGTGCAATGTGACATCATATTTTGATCACATCTCTCTCGATACAAACCCGTTTAGCTACCATGACCACTAATTTTAAATGTTTTAATGTTCTTAACAACTTTGCTTATAAATTGATAAAATTTTAAGGGCTCTTGGCTTTTAATGTCCCAAAAACGGAAAGGATTTAAGTTTAAAACATCGAGAGATCATAATTTTGAGTACAGTAGACCAAATTAAAGGATTTTTTTTAATGGGTAACTTTTCGAGATTGTTGAAAGGTAGTAATTCCATCCATTCACCTAAATGAAAGAGGAGAGAAGAAGAAGATGGAGAAGAGAGAGAAGGAAATGAAAAAGATAGAGAGAAGAGATAGCTATTGTCAATGAAAGATGAGAGAGAAGATGATGGAGATGAGAGAAAAGAAAGACAAAGATAAAAGGTGAGAGAGAAATTTTGGGTTTAATGTTTTTTAATCCCAAGAACTCTAAAAAAGGGTCTTAAAAAAATCTTTTGAGAAAACATGTCCATAAATATAAATTTGAGAAATATTTAGGTGCACCGTGCAACCATAGTTCGGTGCAACCCTATAAGTTTTTGGTTTTTAGGTTAATTTGAACAATAATTAATTTTTCATTCTCTTAATATATCCTTCGACCTTTAGAAAGAAGTTAGCTTACTCGGCTTGAAATCTTGCCTATAAACTTTCTCTCTTCATTTCTAACGTTAGCCACCATTCTCCTTAGAGCTTCAACCATCTCTTTTTATTTTCCTCTCTCTTATTTTTTTTTTAGGAATTATAATGGGTTGTAAGAAATATTAGGATATTTACAAATTTAGTTATGATTTTTGGAGATTTGTAAATATAGCAAAATGTTTTTAAACTTATTTTTATTTTTTTATTATTCCAATCTTGTCCTTAGTAGTGTATCAATGGTATATTAGTAGTATATCTGATATACTTTATATTTATATATCAATAGTATATCACTAGTACATTTGGTATAGTCAACTGATACATACCTAAAGTGAAGTATATTACTTACTATTGATACACTTATATTTAGATATATTAGTTAAATGATATAATTTATATGAAGTATATCAGTAAAATTAAGGATATTTTACATATTATTGATATACTTCATTTACTAATATGATTGATCATTTTAAGTGATAAATAATATATCATTTATTACTGATATAATGTATCGACAAAATAAGTGTATCAACAAAAATGTAGTGACAAAAAATGATCAAATAAAGTGAAAAATTATAATAAGGTATATCAATAGTATATATCACACATATATTTTATTTTACACCCTGTCTCTTTTCATTCTTGATATATTAAGTAAAGTATATTAGTAATATATCACTGATATCTTTAATATTATAATATTTGATAGGACTGAGTATGAACCACTATTATACTCTTGATATAATTCATATTAGCTATTTTTAATATATTATTGATATACTAAATATTAGGATTTTTATTCAATTCTACTAAATATTAGGATTTTTATTCCATTGATTTACATAAATAGGTATATCAGTAATATATTGTTCATATACATGATATTAGATATATGTGATATATCGAGTTTGAATCATTATTATATTATTCATATATATTTGCATTAACTATTTTTGATATCCCATTGATATATTAAATATTAGAACTTCCATTTCATTGATAAACTAAATAAAGTATATCAATAGTATATCACAATAAGGGTACTATGAATTTTTTCCGAATTTATAATTGGTTAGGCCAAAATTTTTGCTATGCTTGCAAAATAAGAAAATACAAGATACGCTTGCAATTATCCATTTCTTTTTTGCCATTTTTGCACTTGTCCCTTTTTTTTTCTCAAACTCTACTGCTTGTTTAAAATATACTCCTATATTTTTAAAAATAATTACAATATGATCTTTTCATAATTGTTTCAAAACTACCGTGGAAGAAAAAAAAGTCGTTAGAATATTGAACAAAAAATTGACATACTTAATGACGTTATTTCAAACTTAATCCAAACGAACATTTTAGCCACCGCCACAATATTTTAGTTCATCGTCCACGTTGATTTTTTGTCAACCATTTTACAGATGTCTTGTAATGGTAGTTTTGAAATATTTTTAAAATTTAAAAGTAATATTGTAACTTTTAAAAATGCCCATGTATTTTTAAAATAAAGGACAAAGTTCAGAATATATATATTTTTAATTTAGTTTTTTTTCCTTTTTTAAATTTGTGTGTAGCTTCCTATGTGAGTCTTCTTTTGTGAGTGTATATATATATATATTCTTTTTTTTATTTTATGTGATTTGAAAAATATTTAGGTGCAATGATCATTTCTATGCAACTCGTTTTTTTGTATATACTAATTTTGTTTTTTATTATTTTTTTCAACTACATGGAGATAGTTCAGACAACACCCAAGTATTCCTCAGGTGACATGTAAGCCACAAATACGTCATATAAATTTTATTTTCCATTTTTCTATCCTTTAGTAATCTTCTCTCTTTTTTTCTCTCTCTTTAAATTACTTTTTCCCCTATATACCGAATCCAATTTTCATTTTTACTTGTTTTCTAAATGCAAAATGTTCTCTACCATTTCCAGTCTTATTTTACTTTCTATTTTATTTCATGCAGCAAGGGGAAGGAAAGTGTTGGAGAGTTAAAAGAGAGGGAATGTTTGAGAATTGGGAATTAGAATGGAAGAATGAAAGTGAGGGGTCGGTGATTGGATAAAAGAATGAGGGAGCTTCATGAACATCCAATCAAGGCAGCCAGAGAAAGAGAAATTTTTTATGAACATTAATTTAAAAAATAAAAAAAAAAAACATTAATTTACCAAAATCAGAACGGTTCAAATCTAACATACCAAAAGTGTTAGCTTTTCAAAATTTAAGGATCAAAAAAGAAATTCAGTTCAAATTTTAGAAACTAAAAGTACATTTTACTTTAGATTTTTTTTTTAGTATAAAAGAATGTGGGTTTTTTTCAAGTTACTCAACACATTTCTCGTTCGCTTATGTTCGTTTAAGTTCTGATCTATTCTCGTCAAAATTCATACATTTTTCTTTTATTTTGGAGTTATAAAACATGCTCAACATTTGAGTTTCTATGATTGAACTTCCGAAAAGGGAAATACACTTTATTGTATAGATAGTAATTATATCAATCCGAAAAGGGAAATACACTTTATTGTATAGATAGTAATTATATCAATTTTTTTTACTCTCTTTCTTAACTATATTTTGCGTAGTGTTGAGATCCTTCTCATTCTGATGTGGTATAGGTTCGTTCATGTGTACTTCTCTACTTGGATATCATAATATAGAACATGTCATTCAACTTAAAATTTATCATTGATAGAAACATATATGTTAGGGGTTTGGCCCATTGGTATGAGTTGGTTTAAAAAACCAACTCACTGTTTGGACGACCTAAATTGGGTTGAGTTCCTAACTCCTCACTACCCCAAATATCTCCCCCAATTTTCTCAACTTACATCTCCCCACAAAATCAATTCACATACCTCTCCACCAACTTCTCTAAACCTAATTGATTCCCTTTTGGAGGTCCGGCGGTGGTCCAACGAATTTTCAGAGGTGGTCCGACGACTTTCGGCAGCGATCCAACGACTTTCCGGTGAAACTCCGACGAGCAGAGAGATGAAGAATGAGATGAAAAGAAAAGAAGGAGAAGAAGATAAGAGTTTTGAAGTGCACCATTTAAGTTGTAATTATTCTAGTTTAAATAGGTAGCAAAAAGTCCTAATCCTTTTTAGAATACAAAATCCTATTTTTTAAAATAGGAAATCCTAATCTTTTTTTTTAAAAGAAACTTAATCCTTTTTTTAAAAACATAAATCCTAATCTTTTTTAGACTTCGAAATACTCTTTGCTAAAAAATCTCTAGATTCATAATCCTTATCCGATTATCCAAAAATTCAAATTTAAATCAAATACAATTAATGCATTTGATTTTACGGGGCATTATAGAAAAAGAGGGGGTTTAAGTTGAATTATCTATAAGTTCCGTTGCTTTGAAACGAAAAGAAATGTTACAGGAGTGATTAAGAAAATAAAAATATGAAATGAAATTCGCTGAGACGTAAACATGTTGTAGACCGTATGCAATAGAAGGATTGACCAAGGATGATCCTCTTTGTCGCAGACATCTAGAAGACGAACTGCTTTCTCCAAGTCCCACCACAATCCAAGAAAAAATACTGCTTCCATCTTCTTGGTAGGACTGGTTGAACACTTACTCCACCCATCTTTTACTAATCCAAGATAACCCAGACACTTCAGGTATGTGTGGCCCATGGGTTTGGATTCCAAATCCAAACCCATGTTTGAAGCAAAGTGTTCCAAATCTTTGATTTTTAAACTCAATCTCATGAGTTACGACAGTACAACCCCATGGGTTACAACAATGCAATTTCATAGAATTTGTTCCACGTTTTTCTCATCCATTTGTCGACTACTTCGACAACTCCGGTAAAAACTCCGACGACCATTGACAACGACAACTCCGGTAAAATCTCCGGTGACCACCTGACGACCATCGACAACGACAACTCCGACGATCGCACCGACGACCACTTTGGTAACAACTCTAGTGACAACTCCGACGACCACCCAACAACCACCGACAACGACAACTCTGACGACAACTCTGACGACCACTTTGGCAACAACTCCGGTGACAACACCGACGACCACCCGACACTACCGACACAAAAACTCCGATGACCACACCAGCGATTCGACTATTGCTGACGATTGCCTCCGAAAAACACTTGATTTTCCATTTCCTCTTCAATTTGTCGTTTTTCATTATCGGTGACCGCTTCGACAATAACTCCGATGATAACTCCAGCGACCACCCGACAACGACAACTACAACGACCACACAAGGGACTCAACCACCGTTGACGGCTACCTCTTGCGACCACTTGGTTTCCCATTTCCTCTTTCATTTGTCGTTACCATTTTTCAACCACCACTTCGACAACAACTCCAGTGACAACTCCGACAACCACAGACAACGACAACTCTGACGACCATATCGACGACTAGCCACCACTGATGGTTGCCTCAACAACCTTTCCAATAACAACTCCGACGACTCGATGACCACCGACAACCAAAAATCCAATGACCACCTCGACAATCCTACCACCTCATCAACTTGACCACTCCAACAATCCGACAATCTAGTCAATTTTTTTAAAATAAAACTAAAAAATGGCTACTAAACAATTTTTTATGCTACTCCAAAAAACCTTTGAACTTTGTGAAATTTTATTTTAAAAAAATAAATAAAAACAACTTGGTATTTTTTTAATGTACACTCAAATGACTCAATTTTGTAATTTCTTTTTTAAAAGTTAGAAAAAATAAAATAATTTTTTTCTTTCGCACAGAGGCGTTTTATGTTATTTTGTTTCATGTTAGTTGCAATACTTTTGGACAGTGTATATGTATGTGTAAACTCGTGGTAGGGGCATGTTCAAAAAACTGATGACCCAAAGAACCCGATCAACCCAACCATGGGTTAAAAAAAAACTTTATGAGTTGGGTTGGTTCATGGGGCTCACGAAAAATTAGTTTGGGTTGAACCTAAAACCGAACCAACCCAAACTTCCTATTAATTTTAGAAAAATATTTTTTACTTATTTTACAACTATATGTACATATATTTATTTAATTTTATAATTATTTTTAAATGATTTATTTTTCAATAACTTTTTAACATAAGTTTTTGAGTCTTTTGTAAGGTAAAAGTTCATAAGGTTTAAAATTCTTTTTTTATTCTTCAACAACAACCTAAATTGAAAGCTTCATGGAAAAATTACTTAAAAATTGATCCATGTTAGACATTAGCTTCTACAATTCACTTAAGATCAATTACAAAAATTTGAAAGGAATAAAATAGTTAAAAGAAAAAAGTCAAACAAAACTATACCAAACCTAGAGTTTAGAAAACTGCACCTAAGACACAACTCTCTAATTTCCAGGCTTCAGAACATTGCACCCCAAACACAGTTTTCTGATTACCAACTTCAGAACACTGCACCCCAAACACAGTTTTCTGATTCCTAGGGTTCAGAACCTCTCAGGACAAACCGTCCAGGCTTCTGATTCCCAGAATTCTAATTCTGAACCTGCACGTCATGTTTATTTATTAGATATATTTTGTGAACGATAATATTTTTTGTATACTTTAATTTTTTGGGGGCATGCGAGATAGAATTTGATAGCATGCCATTAATTCTTTTGTCATGAATGAATGTATTGTTAATGATGGGAAATAGTAAACACCCTTTTTGACAATCCTTCATGAAGTTTGTTTTAGACATTGATCGTAAGTTATCTGCCGAATTGCATTGTTTTTTTCTTTTTCTATAAATATTCAATTGATTCCGATTAATTACATATTAATCGGAGAATTCAATTGATAAGGAAAAAAATAACAAAACTTGATAACATACCATCATGTTCAATCATCATGCAAGTCAATATATTATACAATTCATTACACTGAAGTTATCATACAACACAAGTTCGGTGTTCACACCTAAATTCAATGTTGGAACTTGGTGGTATTGTGTTTTGGAGATAAATGTTTAAAATAGAATATCTAAAAATCATCAATAAGATAAAAACTAACTATTTGATCTTAAAAAAAAATTGCACCAGATACCATTGCACAACTCAACTCAACTCTGCACCCCAAATACAGATTTTCTATACTTAACTCAACTCAACGCTGCACCCCAAACACAGACTTCTTACACTCAACTCAACTCAACGCTGCACCCCAAATACAGACTTCTTGCACTCAACTCAACTCAACTCTGCACAACTCAACCCAACTCTACTCAACTCAACTCAATTCTACGCGCCAAACACCCATTTTTTCTGTATAGGAAAAAATAGGATATTGAAAAAGAAAGAAAAAAGAGGAAAAAATAAAGAAGTGTTTGACCATAGATTGAAGCAAATCTAGAGAGAGAAATATAGAAGAGAGAGGTAATAAGGTAAAAAAAAATGTTTTTTGTCCATATACTAATACTAAGGTCATTTTTTAACTTTTTTTTTTAATGTCAAGAGCATTAATTTAACACTTGAAAGTTTAGAAATATTTTAAAACGAGGTACTATCTGTAAGATTATTTTTTAATTTTTTTTTTAAGTTTAAGGATATTAATGAAACTTTTGAAAGTTTAAGAGTATTTTTTACGACATGAGTATTTTTTTTTTTAAATTCAAGAGTATTTTTTTTTTTTTGAAATTCAAAGGTATTAATGAAATTTTTAAAAATTTATGGGGCAATTGGGCTGGTAGCAAAGAGGCTCAATATAATTGCCCATATAGCAAATGACTCAATATATCACTGATAGAAGTGATAGACTTCTATCAGTGATAGTTGTCTGATAGACTTCTACCACAATTGTCTATCTATTGCCTATTATTCATAACATTTCTATTATCTATTAGACTTTTATTCCTATTCGACTTCTATCATCGCATATCATCAGCGATATAAGTGATTGACTACTATCATTGTTAATGATTGATAAAAGTTAATGAAAAGAAGTGATAGACTACTCTCACTGATAGAAGTGATAGACTTCTATCAGTGATAGTTGTCTGATAGACTTCTACCTATCTATTACCTATTATTCATAACTTTTCTATTAAACATCTTGTTCTTCATGATTATTAACTTCTTTCTTTTATTCGACTTCTATCAGTGATAGATGCCTATCACTGATAGTTGTCTATCATCATTAACTTCTTTCCAGTGATAGACTTCTATTAGTGAGAGATGTCTATCACTGATAGAAGTAATAGACTTCTATCAGTGGTAGTTGTCTATCACTATCACTGATAGTTGTCTATTTGTTAGTTATTACTGTTTGTTGTGTGGTCTTCAAATTTTCTCATAAGATGCTAGAGTTTTTGTGTTCATAGTATTGATATTAAACTTTTGAAACAATCACAAACCTTGTATTGATAGTATGAATAGTATGATAACAACAATATTGAGTTCTATCTTGAAAAAATATATCTAAAACCAATTGTCAAAAATTACATCATGGTAAAAATGGTGGAAATTTACATGTCCTACGATTGTGACCAACACGATGACAATGACTACATTTTGTGTGACTTCTTACTTCACCAATCGACGAAATCCTTTACTTTCGGGGTCTTCCTGCTTGACGTTTAACAATTGGAGGTAATGCATTCATGCCAACATCTATCGAACTTCATTTAGAATTATTCGCAACTGGGCGGATTACACCTCCATAAGTTGTCACTCCCATCACTAATTGCACAAAAGGAGTCATCAAAACAAGCATCAGTAATATGAGCAACTAAAGGATATCTTGTATTTTGATTTTTAACTAAAGTTAAAAACCAAGCAACATCTTTATCTTCTTGAATTTTAACCACATCCTGAGCACCATTCATCCCATAACCTAATAACATCAACAATTCTATAGAAGAAATAGAACTATCCATTCGAACTTCTTTCGCAATCAGATTAATAAAATCATCAAAACACATCATCTCATCAACCAAAATTCCAATGGTCTTGTAATTCTCTTAGAAATTTTTCTCATTCTATTGTCCACTATAAAAAATAACTATTTGAAGCTTCATCATAGTTCCTGTGAAAATTAATAACAACATTAACAACATTAAGTAATATAGAAACCGATCACCACAATAGTCACTCGTATATCATTGATCAATGATATCACTGATAGTATTGATATCTATTGATCACTAATATCACTGATATCATATCTATTTATATCACTGATATCATTGATATCTATAAAACAGTGATAGATATCACTATCATATATATTGATCAATGATATCATTGATATCTAGAAAACAATGGTAGATATCACTGATGACACTGATGTCATGTGTATATCGCTGATGACCACTAGCATATCTAGAAATAAAACAATCACAAAAATCGGACTTGCGACTCCAAAACATTGCAGAAAAACAGTGATATAACAAAATGAACAGAAGAAATACCCACGAAAAAAGCTCTGGTTGATTGAAAAACTCAAATACCCACGAAAAGAGCTCCAACAGAAGATCGAATTGGAAGATACTCCAGAGACTTGCGACTCCTATCACTGATAGACTTCTATCACTGATAGATATCGATCACCAAACATAAAATCTCTTTCATTTTGTAATTCAGAGCATAATAAGAGCGTAAACTTCATCGAAAAAACAGAGCATAAACTTTTATCACAAAACCAAAAACTCGAATGTCGTAATTCTCGAAAAACCCAAAAACATAACCAAAATATATACAAAAAAAAAAAAAAAAGAAGAACCAAAGAAACCAAAGCCCTAAAATGAAAGATCATATCCAACAAATCTAAATAAGAATTTCTGGCGATTTCTTGCAAAAGAAGAAGAAAACCAGAGGAGAGAAAACCTAAATTTCATCGTATAGTTGTAAAAGAAGAAAACTTAATCGAAATAATGCTTGTAAAGAAGGTACACACGATTTTCTTGCGAATAAGGTAGGCCTGCAATCGAGATTTACATGATTGAAAACCATAGGATTTAAAACTTGTGAAGAAGGTATTTGCGATTACTTAACTGCTTGAGAAGAAAATATGTTTGAATGGAATCGATGAAACGAAAACTTGATTGCTTAAGAAAATCGAGAAGAAACGAAAGGAGAAGTTGAATACCAGAGAGAAAATATTTGATTGAAGAAAGAGGAAAATCTGATCAAATGAGGAAATACATGTGAATTATGGATAACAAAGGTAAAATTGGAATTATAAAATCATTTTCAAAATATTTGTCTTATTTGCAATTTTTTTAAAATGTTGCTATATCTAACCTAATCTTACTGCCCATTATAAATTCTCAAAATTTATAGATATTTTAGAAATAAAGTACAAAGTTGAATGGTATTTTTATATAGATATAAATTAGCCTAATAAAATATTTCTTTCCCATCATGCATTCCCACGTGAAAGCCTCCCAAATGAGTTTCTCTCTCTCCATTTAATACTACATGCAACTTTTTTTGGAAATTGCTATTTATTGATTAAAGGCGTGTTTAGTTTACTAAACCATAAAGTATTTGGTCTAATGGTAAGTTCTAATTCTTCAATTTTATTTCCTTATTCATTTGAAGTGATTTTTTTTTTTTTGTAACTGCTCAAAATAAAAATAATGCATAAAAAATTATCCAATGCATAAAAAATTATCCAAAAACCATAACTGCTATATCAGTTGAAATATAGTCTAGGCAAATAAAAAATATTAAAATATAGTAACAAAATTAAGATCATCCTTTTCAATATAGTTACTTATTGAAATTGTTTCTAAAATGATTATATTTTTCAAGTTTTTTTAATTTTTTGTAGAAATTAAAATAAAAAATAATATATAAAAATGATAAAAAAATCATAATAAATTTTTATGCTATAATTGAAATATAGCATACCAAAATCTCACCCATTTAAAAAGTATTACATTACTGAAAAAAATATTAAAAAATTATCGATTAAAATATGAACTTATAGATAAAAATAGGGTCTAACAAAAAAACATTTTGGTAAACTATCGTTACCGTTACTGGTAAAAATATAAAAAATTATCGATTAAGATATATCGATGAAAAAAATGACCAAGCCAAAACTTTATTGTTATCGGTATCATTACCGTTACCATTTACTAGTAAAAATATTATAAAAAAAATTATCGATATGGTTGATATAAAAGTTTCGCCAAAACTGTATTCTTCGGTATTAAAAAAACATATATAAAAAAGACAAAATAAGATCTGGCCAAAACTCATGCACAGTCACACTAAGAAATTCCAAAAAAAGAAAGAAGAAGGGAGAGGAGGAGAAGTAAGAGAAGAGAAAGAAATACGATGATCAAAACTCACACACGATAAAAATATGTTTGGCCAAAACTCACGCATACACAAATATATCGATCTAAAAAAATGAGAAAAATTTTAATAAAGCCGAAGGAATTTTAGAAAAGGAAGAAGAAAAGAGGAAGAAGAAGGAAGAAAGACAAAGCGTGGAAAATGAACGAAAAAGATGAGTGGCCAGATGGTCCCTATGTAATATTGATCCGTAATACGATTGAGTGCTATTTGAGTTGTAATATCCTATTATGTACTCGATTACTCTATCAAAAGTGAGACCCTCAACCAATTACGTTTGTAGAAGATAATAACCACAATCAAACGTAATGTAGTTGTTGGGAGAAAAATAATGATAATAATAATAATCACAATAAAATTATTATAATATTAAATTTCCTCTTCCACAGGATAAGCCAACCAATAAGTTTGAGTCACAAAATATTAAATATCAAGAGATAGAGAAAAGAGAACGACACCAGAATTTATACTGGTTCGCCCCAAACTTGGGACTACGTCCAGTTTTCTGCAACTGCAGGTTGGAGATTACAAAAATCCTCAAAACTGGTGCCACAAACTAACCCTCAATAGCTTGTTGATTATTGACTTCCAAGTATCATAACCCGATAGCTTGAGATAAACACCAGAGAAATACCCACGAAACTATAAAAGAAGAACTCTTTTCCCTTTATTTTCTCTCACTCACAAATGCTACTGCCACTACAGAAAAAACACTGTCGATTTTTCTTCTTCTTCTCTAGATTAGTCTTCATGGCAAGGAAGAAAAATTGTATTTATGTGTATGTTTAATGAAAAAGAAACCTAAATAAAACATAGGCCTTGACCATTCCTTCTTCATTTTTTTTATGTCTTTTTGGCTTTAACCCCAACAGTAGTAGGATCAACTTTCTAAATTACGTTTGATTCATTACGTTTACAATTATGTAAATACGTCATAAAAATAAAAGATTCTACAAAAATGATCTGTTTTTTTTTTTAAAAAAAAAAAGAGTTTTTAAACTTTTTGAGTGAGTGAAGTTATCATTCTACCCTCAAAATCTTCCTTCACTCTCTTTTCTGTCTTTTTCTCTCCTCTCCCTCTCCTCTCTCATGTCGGTCTTCTTCTTCTCTCTTCTCATCTAAAGTTAAAAGAAGATGAAATTAAAAACTCTTTCTCATCTCTGTCTTCTTCTATCATACCAGTCAAACGAATGCTCTAACCCAGTTGACAATTATCGTTTATATCAGAGAAGTCAATTGATGCAAATTTCAAGGCAAGACAACAAAGACCCCCTAGTTTCGCTCATTCAAACATAAGTAATAATGTCTTGGCAAATCATTCCAAAATTTGGCTCGTTCAATTGGTGCAAGATTGTTGTGGTATTTTTTTTTTTTGCTGGATTTTATAGTGGGAAAGCAAAGGTTGATTTGAAACATAAAAAATTAATTGAATTTCAATAGTTTTAAAATGATTTGAAACCTCAAAATGTATTAAGGTTTATATTACAAATTTAACTTAAAAGTTAAATTTATGAGTTATATTTGAATTTTTACAAATAACTACGCATTTGAGTTACTTTTATGTATGTTTCAAATTGTTTATATTAGTTTTATTTTTGGAGAATTATTAAGTTGTTAGTCTATAAATACCAATTTGTTTTTCATTTAGAGTATCTCATCTCATTTCATTTTAGAGTATCTCATTCCAATTGAAGAGTTTGCTCTTCTCTCTTTTTTTTTTTTTTAATCTTCAGTCAAGTTGAGAGCAAATATCCAAGAGTTCTGCCAAATTAGAGTAGTTCGAAGTTGTTGTTTTATCGAAATAAATCTTTGTATCGTATTTAGATGATCGTTGTTTGCAACCCATGCACAACGAATAACGTGTGCTGGGCACGTGGGTGGTGAGGTGGATAAGAATTGCATACTGCACACGTGATTAACATTACTTTTTTCTCTCTTTTTCAGGAGTTATTTGTTAACTTATTACAAACATGGGCGACAACTAAAGTATTCCCCGAATCAATGGGTTGTTTTGGTGAACTTTTTCTATATTAAAGACGTCAGAGTTTGTTGTTCTCGATTTGGAGTTTGAACCACTTATTTCTTGCCAAAAATTTCAAAGACCGAGGTCATGAAATTATAAATTTTTAGATTACCAGAATACTCATTCAATGGCCTCTCACCTCAAAGTTAGAAGAGAGAGAAAGGGCAAAACTTGTAAAGTAAACTAAAAAGAGAGTGAGTTACCCACAATATTCTATGGTGTTGGAATAACATACCCTAACGATCAAATTATAAAACATAGACCCACAATTGAATACCATTTCAAAATAAGGTAAACACCATTAATCTAATCATGTATAGGACCCACGATATAAATTACATTTGATTCAAAGTAGGTAAATGTAAATGCATCTTTAGTGTAATAGTGATACGAATCTTTGATTTGATCTTGGACATTTTCCAAGAAATTAAAGTAAAGTACTATTAAAAAAGTAACACATGGGCAAATATAAGAATTAATATTAATTTATATGATAAATAATCCAAGAATGTGGAAGAGAGAGGAAAAGCGCACGTGACTCACAATTGATTAGTGAAACTGTTTGGAATATAATATTGCAATAATAAGAAATGAGAAGGTGATTAGTTGGCCATTGCTTTCAGTTCAAAATAAAGTGGGCAACATGGCAAAAGTAGGCATGAAAATATAAAATTGAATTAATTATACAAATTAAAGTAGCAATGAAAAGAATAGATTAAAAGTTTCTCCTATTTAAATCACATTTTTATTAATATATATCATAGTTTATCCATTCGAGGTCGATTGAAATTTATTAGTTGATATTTAATTTTAATTTTTAATATTATTTGAAATTAACTATTAGGGCTTATCTAAAAATTATAAAAGAAATACTCATGAAATTTGTTTTCTTTTAAAAAATACCTCTAATTTTTAAAAGTTGCAAGATTACTGTTGACCATTTACAAATCAACTAATTAGCTAGCAACCTCAAACCAACTAATTAACTCATACCAATGGAGATACCACTTCGAGCCTCCCTTCAAATCATTGAAGTACACTGACAATCCGACATGACTAAGTCAAGGACCCGACTCTGATTCTCCACAATGATATGGTATTGCCCACTTTGGACATGGACCCTCGTCACTTTGTTTTTAGTTCCCACCAAAAGGTCTCATACCATGGTGATAGTGCCCCCCACTTATAAACCTATGATTTTCCCATTATCTAATTCCAACCATCCCAACATTTATATATATATATATATATATATATATATATTTCAGGTTAATTATGAATCAACAACTATTATATATGTCACATGGTATATGAATATATTATAGTCAAATAAATTAGATTTCTCTCATCCAATATTATAAATTTTGTTTATTTCTGATTGAATATATCTCCTTATGTCAATAAGTTGCAAAGAAGTAGGTACATAATTCTTTAACATTACAAAAGGTCTAAAGACAGACGATCAACAAAGGCTTGAATAATAAACTTGCAAATAATCTATAGACACTAAAACAACAAAAGGATGTTCTGATCAAAATATTCAGGTTTTTTTTCTCTCTCTTTTTTTTTTAAAAAATAAATTCCAGCATTGTATGGAACTTAGATTATAAGCATTTGTGAGAAAATTAAGATGAGTTCAATTTGTTTCACAAATTGAGGTCAAGACGAGCACTTAGGTTCAAAATATTGTGAGGGATTAATATATCCTCATAAATATTTTCCTAATAAAAAATAATTGAGAAACATGAGATGTGTAATACGTATGTAACAAAAAACTATTAAGCATGTTTTCTTTTGGCTTTTAAATTAGAAACTAAATCTAACTTTTAACTGTTAATGTTATAGGGCCTCAATTCCAACTTTTTTAAATTAAGAAATAAATTTGTAATTTAACAAAAAGAATAAATATGATGCCTCATTTTCTGTTTTCTTTGTCTTCAAATATCAATTTATGGAGTTGGTCAAAGAAACCAACTGGAGTCTGGAAATTAATTACAAGTTATACACTTACACCACCTTCACATGTGTAATAATATAATGATACGAATGTGTGACCTGGTGATGAACATTTTCCAAGAAAATAAATAAAAGAATTACTATTAAAAACTACCACGTGGATGAATTAAATATAAGAATTAAAAGATTAAATGATATAACAAAGGCAAACCATGTGATTCACTGAGAATTTATAAAATATTAGCGGTGGTGGAAGAAGAAGAAGCCATGGGTAAGGAAGAAAAAAGGAGAGGTGAGCAGGTCGAAAATTATTCAGTAAGACAAACATAATGTTATCGACAGTTTTTCACCGTTGGATAAAAATGACAAATGTTTCAAATTTTTTACCATTATATCGAGAGAGAGAAATACTTTATATTTATATCTAATGGCTATTAGGAGACATAAAAATTATTGAATTGACATCAATTGATTATTATAAGGCAACAACAAACCGAATAATTTGTCCACCAGATCTCCAATACCATGAAAATATTACTTCAGTGGAATTACTTTATTGAAATTTGATGAATAATAATATTTACAGACGTATTAAAGCCATTTTATAGAGAGATTTGATAAAAAGAATGTAACAAACTAAAGTAACCCTAATTTGTGTTTAATAAGAAAGCTAATTGTACACGCTAAAACAGAGTACAACTACTCACCATATCAAGGGTGAAACTGTATTGAATATAGTATTTATTCTTTTAGTTCAATAATAGTAGAATGGAACTGGCAGTAGAGCGGATAGATGACTATTTGAGAGAAGGTTTGGTTGGTACTTTTTTTGAGGGGAAGGCATATGCCCACATAACTTTGCTTTTAGTTTCATCCAATAAATCTAATACCAATAGAGATATTGTCCAATATCACTTATAAACACATGAACTTCTTCTTATATCCAACAGATGTGAGACTTTAGTTACACTTCTAGTATATTCAACTAGGTAAAAAACAGTGAAGATCTCGGAAATAAGGTTACAGACATTACAAGGTAAATAGATTATTTATATGCTAAATTTGTCGAAATTGAATTTTGGTTTAATTAAGGTTGTGTTTTGGGTGGCGTGATCCATGCAGGGAATATATTTGTTGATCTCCAACCGATTGAAGCAATAATTAAATGAGGGTACGATACAACTATTATAAAGGTTTAATTTGTAGTATTTTTTACTACTATAATTTTGGCATTTCTATGACACCATAGCTAAATCAAATAAGGAGAAAGAAAAAAAAATTGTCATAGAGACACATTTTTTAAAGAAAAAAACGGAGATTTTCGTATTTCCAAAAATTTATGACAGATTTTTAACATATAAATTTATGATACTTTTTCAACATTAACATTTATGACTTACATAAAAAACTGTGTGGAGGTACGTTTTTAGCAAAAAAAAAAAAAAAAAAGAGAAGAGATTTTTGTGTTTTCAAAAATTTTTATGACAATTTTTCAATATCATAAATTTATGATAATTTTGCAACGTCAAACATTTATGACTTAAATTAACTGTCATTTATTAAAAAATATATATATTTTATTTATATGACAAGAAATCTAAAGGATTTAAGTACATTTACATATTTATAAGGGCATTTAAGTAAATTTATAAAAATGACAATTTTGTAATGTTTTATGATCTTTTCAATTTTAGATTTAAGTACATTTACCTATAAGGGCATTTAAGTAAATTTATGAAAATGGCAATTTTGTAATTTTTTATGATCTTTTCAATTTGGGTGGCTTATCGCGAGAAAAGCAAAAAGATAGAGAGTTGCAAGGAACAACCAGAAGACACAAAGAAAACAAAGAAGAAAACTCTAAAATTAATCTATTTCAGAGTAATTTGGATTTGGTATTCGTTAGCATTCTAATTAGAAAATTATAATTTTAGGTTAGCTTCCTTGGTTTAGTTAATTAAATTTCTATAATTTTGGGAAAGAATGTTTTTTAGTTTTAAAATTAAATCTTTAATTCCAAGTTTTAATAATTTCGTGATTTGATTGTATTCCTAAGTTTAAAAAATGGCCAAAATATCTTTTCACAAATTTGATGGGAGCAATTTTGGGGTGCATTTGGTTACAAAGAAATGAAAGAATCTTTCAAGATAAACCCACTGGAAGATATTTTGAGCTTTGTCGCCTCATGGAGCACGAATTCATCGTTTTTTGATAGCTACGACCCTGCTACTATGGCACTCAATTGAAAAGCTTTCTGTTTGCCTTTTTCTGTTAGCCTTCTTTTGTTCATCTTAGTCCCCTCCACAGAGTCTTGGCACTTTCCCTTATTTGTTGTATTATTTTTTGGTCTTTGTTCTTGGTTTGCTTCCCTCTCTTATTGACTATTTTGTAATTGTATGTTTCTTACATGCTATATCTACCTCATGAATGAATTGACCTTGGGTGCACTTACTAATTCTCCATCTCCAGTATTTTCTTTAAATAAAAATAATTTTTAATGAGTTGACTGTCCCAGTTGATATTTCCATAAAATTGACTGCTCGACATTTTTAGATTAGGGTGCATTTATTAAATTTTAAAGAATTTGGGTGCAGTCATAATGAGAATGTGGTGCAAATGTTATTGAAATAAGAATTATGTCTAATTGTGTTTACCTTACCTACTCCTAAGTTTTGAATGAAATAGATATGATTACCATGATATTTTTATATTTATAATTAATTAAAATCCAGTGACTATACTACCAGAATTAAGATATCCTTATTCAATTTTTCTTTTATTTACTTATTTAAATTTATAAAATGATTTTTTTTTTAATTTTGGGAAAATGATTTTTTTAATAGGTCAAACAAAAAATAACTTATAAAAAACGGTAAAAAAAATCGATAAATGTTCCAAAAATCATAAGCAAATATTTGTATATTGATATGAATTGGCAAATATTTGTATATATCGAAATATGGACCGACCAAAACATGCATAAAAAATTTCCATTATCAATCTCGAAAATATGACTGGGCGCATTAAAAAAATCAAAATATGGCACTAACAAACTCACACATAAAAAAATACATCTCGATAAATAACCTGGGCAAAACTCATCACATAAAAAAAATTTATATTTTATCAAATTGAATATGGCCAAACATCACTGACAATAATCCTTGGAGATCCCTTCTTCTTTGATGCGTTTCATCTAACTAGAAAATATGAGACCTTCACAAAATGAAGAAAACAAATAAGAAAGTTTTTAATAGGTTTTAATGCTCTTTATTAACCTCCAGAAAAAGAAAGAAGAAAGAGAGAGGAGGAAGAAAGAAAAAACAATCCATGATAGAAGAGAGAAAAAAATGAAACCAAAGAAGTAAACAAAAAAAAAAAAAAAACAGGTGAGTCTCACGGAATATTCAATGGTAAGCAAACAACATATATTTTAAAAGGTAATTAGATTATGAAAGACCAATAATGTGGGGCCACAATTAATTACCATTGCAGGATACGGTAAACATCGATCATAATAATGTGAGACCCACAAGTCAAATTGCATCGAATCATAGCAATTACAAGTAGATCAACTATTAGGAATGCTTACAATGTTCCACATAGCTAGGAAAGGAAAAAATTCATGGTATATAAGTGAGTACAATGAATTTCATTGGTATGAAGTCTTTTGGTGGGAACAAAAAACAAAACAATAAAAGTTTATACCCAAAGTAAACAATATTATAACATTGTGGAGATTTGTCGGGGCTCGTTGTCCTTATCATAGAAATTGACGTCTTATCTACTAAAATTAACAAATATTTGAACTTTGAAAAATGTTTCGAGTAATTAAATGTAAATGTAAATGAATTGATTTGCGTAATTTGATAGATGGATAATAGACACAAGTGGATAATTGGAAGTTTATGCCCAAAAAATTTTACTCAACTCACCCATCAAATTAAACCTAAGACTAGAATAAGGGATGGCATTAGTACTCTTTAATAATTGAATAGTTATTTTATTAAGACTTTGGTTAGATTCTAGTCTTTTTAGTTTAATAACATATTGGAAAAGATTCCAACCTCTAAGTCAAATTTAAAATGTCTTAATTGAGTGAGATGTACTTAAAAAAAAATTGTTAAATTATGCGCTTAAGCTGTTACTTGTGGTTAGATTTAAAAGTTATCATAATTAAGATAAAACTGTTTACGTTGAAGTTAAGTTATTCTCTTATAATTAGTATGCCATCAATTATTTATTGCCAGATTTAAGTGCTTTTATTTATTCTTTAATAGTATAATGGACAATAATCCAAAAATATGGCAGAGGGATAAGAAAAGCGCATGTGATTCACTACTGATTAGTAAAATTGTCTCGAATATAGTATTGGAATTAAGTAATCAGAAGATGATTAGTTGATGATTGTTTGCCATTCAAACAACTCTCTAAGATCTTCTTGGTGCATTTGCAAAAATTCAATAAAAATTTGAGTAATTATTTTCAAAAAAAAAAAAAAAAAAAAAAGAAGATGATTAATTATTAAAACAAATAAAATATTCCATTAATATATTATTATATAGTGTTACAATTTTTTTTTAGTTCAATCATGAATATAAGAGTGACAGATCATATTACCAACCTTTAAAATAGTAAATAATAATTTGTCTCTCACTAACTGATTTTTGCTCAAATTGAAAATTTTAATTACATGTTTGAACTTTGAAAATGGTTCATTTAGTAATTAAATGTAAATGTAAATTAATTGATTTGACTCATAACTTGGTAGATTGATAAAAGACACAATTGGATAGTTACACTCCAATTATCTCATAAAATTTTACTATAATTCTATTGTTCGCACGAGATTTAAAAAATTTCTTATTCAACACCCACCAAATTAAACCTAAAACTAGAAAAATGATAGAATTAATACTCTTTAATAATTGAATTGCTATTTTATTAAGACTTTGGTTAGATTATTTTAGTTTTTATTCTTCAATTATACGGGGTGGAGATTCAAATCTGTGATATTTAGTCAAAGTTATAATGTCTTTACTAAGTGAAATGTACTAAAAAAGTTATTGAGTTTTGCACTTAACTTGGCTACTTGTGATTAGATTTAAGGGGTGTTTGACCCATAATTTTTAGTTGGGATAATTTTGAGTTCCAAACTTAAAACCATGTTCGGTACAAGGTGTTCAAAATTTTTGGTTTTGAAACACAACCCCATAAGGTTTATGCGATGTTTTCTTTTTCCATTTGTCTTTGTCATTTCCAATACCACTTCAACAGCAACTCCGATGACAACTTTGGTAACCACCAACAACGATTACTCCAACGACCACATCGAAAACCTGACCACACCGCTGACGATTATCTCCGACTACCACTGCAATAAGAATTTTATAGATAAGTCTGACGACTACCACTGTAACTTGACCACCCTAAAAAACTCGACACCCAAATGATCTAACCACCGCGATCCGACTTGCTCGAACTACCGCTAACTACCATTTGACAACAACTCCTACGATCAGACCACCTGACAACCATAGCTGATGACCACTCCGTAGGACTTGACAACCCAACCATCTAAAGTACCGTTGATGACCACCTAGTGACCACTTAACGACCCAACCACCCAACAACCCGACAACCTAATGACCACTTCGACAATGACTTTAGCGACCCGATCACTCAAAAACTACTGCCACAACCACTCCCAACAACCATTTTGATGACTTGACCACATTGATGACCACTCAAACGACCCTGACCACCTGACAACTACTGCAAACAACTACCCAATGACCTGACCACTGTGCAACTACCACAAGCGACTACCTCGACAACTCAACCACCCTACTATCCCGATCACTCCGATGACCACTCCAATGATTACCCCATTGACTCAACTACCTAGCCAATTTTTTACTAGATTAAAATAAAACAAACAATGACTACTAAACAAAATTAATAAATCATTATATATTTAAAATATATTTCAAAATATCGTGCAAAATAGAGTTTCTAATATTTTAATTTCTAAAACATAATTCAAATTTTTCAACTGATTTATCCTTAAAATAGATTTCAAAATATGATGCCAAATTTTGTTTAAATTCCATAATTTCTTAAGTAGACATCTAATATTTTAATTTTTAAAACAAAGTTCCAAAAATAGGTTTATGAATACCTTGTAAAATAAAATTTAAAATTTCCTAATTTCTTAGGCAGACTTCAATTTTTTTAATTTCTAAAATAAAGCAGAATAAAATAGAATTTTAGATTCTCTAATTTATTAAATATACTTATAGTTTTTTTATTTCTAAAATAGAGTTCTTAAAACAATTTTTTTTTAATATTTCATGAAATAGGGTATTAGTTATTTAAAATATATGTCTTTATTAATGTTATTTAATTTTACATCATAATGAATGGAGTGAAAGAGATATTCATATACTTGTACTAATTATACATTCATATTTAATTAACTATTTTCTTGAAATAATTGATCCACATAATTGGTTAAAATATTGATATGCAATTCAACAAGTTAAAAATGAATCTAGAAAAAAAAAACCTAAAAAAATATTTTTAGAAAAAACAACATAAACAAACCCAACCTAATCTAAGTTTCAACAAACCAGCCAAACTCAACTTAAGGCCTAGTGACAAATCTAGAACTTTATGTTAGGGAGGCATGATATTTTTTTTTTTTTTTTTTTTTTGTATTTCTTTGTTCAATAGAAAATATGACTAATATTTTTTAGGTCAAAATACTATTTTGTTCCTATAAGGCTCATTATATTTTAATCTATGTACTAAATGCTCAAATTTGATCTTTGTAATTTTAATGAATATTAAACTAGTTCTAATGGTTAGTTTGAAGATCATTTTTTTAAACTGATAAATAATAATAATGATTTCATTCACCACATAATATAAGTATATTTCAAAATTTATGGAAGGAAAGTTAATTATAGAGACTAAATATTTATGTTGGAAGTGAGAACATTAAGACTACAACTCAATTCTCCTTTTCTCTTCACGAGATGAACCCAGTGCATTGTCAATTACAGATCCGCTCATGCTTACACTCCAAACACAATAATTATAAACCTCAAGGTTTGTGGGTTCCAGCCTAGGATTTTCCTAGAGTTTTTTATTCCAAATTATTTAGCGCACCAACCTTTATTGTACTTAAGATAAACGGTTTGAGTTGATGTTAAAATTATTCCTAAAATTAGTGTGTTATCAATTATTTATTGCTGGACAAAAAACATAGGTCAATTGAGATATCAAATGATATAACAACTACTAAATTTGTAGTTGGAAGCCCTCCAATCTCTATTGTTCTAAAAAAAAACATATTTAGTACCAAATTTAGGTGCTTATTTCATGTGAAGATCAAGCTTTTATTTGATATTATTTTATTTATGGTGCGTTAAAGCATGTGCTGTTATGAAAAAAACAAATATTTTCGGGTGAGTATAAATATAAAGAACGAGTTTCCCAAGTTATTCCACTCAACTGTCCTTCATCTCTCTCTACCTGCAGCTATCCTAATTTTCTTCTCTCTTGGAGTTGAGATGGAGAAAGAGAATAATGCATTGAAGATTGTTGAAGTCTGTAAAGTCTCTCCATTATCCTCACTGCATTCTTCTTCAAAATTTTCTCTTTCTCTCTCTTCCTTTGACTGGATGTTCACCAAGTTCCCTCCCATCGAACGCATATTCTTTTATGAACTCTCTAATAATTCAGACTCATTATTCTTCAATTCCATTATTATTTCAAATCTAAAACTCTCTCTTTCTTTAACTCTCCAACACTTCCTTCCTCTCGCCGGCAACCTCCTTTGGCCCGAGGATTCTCCTTTACCCTTCATTCTCTATGCTCCAAACGACGCCGTTTCGTTCACCGTTGCTGAGACCAATTCCGACAGCTTCCACCATCTTTCCGGTGACCATCCTCGCCAAGTTAAAGAGTCTCAGTCTCTCATCCCCAAGATTCAACCATCTTCTGATACTTCCATTCCCTTGTTGGCTATTCAAGTAACCCATTTCCAAAATCATGGCTTTTCCATTGGCTTGGCTTTCCACCATGTGATTTTTGATGGGAAAAGTTTCAGCTTATTCTTTAAATCATGGGCTTATATTTGCAACAAAATCAACCAAACAAATTCTGAAAATCAATTACTGCTACTACAATCTTGTCCTTTGCCTCCTGAACTCACCCCTTCGTTTGAAAGAGCTACCCATGTCCTTCAAAATCCATTCGATTTCGCTCCCAAAGACAGAGACATCAACCAACAGACCTTCCTTATAGCTTCATCAGATTTGTTCCGATGCACATTCGAATTGAGTCCAACACATATTCAAAAACTCAAGAAGAGGGTGTTGGAGGCTAATAATTCTTCTTCATTGCAAGATCAAGAATTCCATTTGTCAACATTTGTGGTGGCCTATGCATATGTGTTGACGTGTTTAATAAGAGCAAAACAAGAGGATTGTACGGAGGAAATCGCTTTAACATTGAGTGCGGATGCGCGTGGGCTGTTGGATCCTCCAGTTTCGAGCAACTATTTTGGTAACTGCGTTGTCATTCCCAGCATGCTGGTGGAAGCAAGAGAATTTAGAGAATCAGAAGAAGGCTTTCCAAAGATTGCCAAGAGAATTAGCGATATCATTTCAGGATTAAGAAAAACTCGCACAATCAAGTTGTACAACTCTTCTCTCTTTGACAAAGAACAAGATGGTCATAATTCTATGTCAAAATCAGTCGATATTTTTACGGTTGCAGCTTCACCAAAGTACAAACTTTATCAAGCCGATTTTGGGTGGGGAAAGCCTAACAAAATTGAGATTGTTTCATTGGGAAATAACAATATTTCCTTGACAGACGCCAGAGATGGAGGTGCTGGTCTTGAAGTTGGTCTCCTTCTTCCAAACCATCAACTCAACGTTTTTGCTTCTCTCTTTTTTCAGGGTCTAAATTAGTCTATTTTCTTTCTTCCCATATTCCAAAGGAAGATATTTTCAGCTTCTTGTTTTTACCAGTGTTTTTATCTTTTCAATAAAATATAATTGTTCCTTCTTACCTGAAAAAATCCAATGGAGCCGTCACAATATAATTGCCTCTTTAATAATGGTTGAATGCTAGTAATTTTTTTTAAGATTTTAGTGGTTAAGGATCCATTTGAAAAAAGAGGAATTAACGCACAAAAACAAAAATGAAATATTGGGTTGAAAAAAAATGTATGCAAAATAAAGTGGATAATGTGGCAAGGTGACAGATAAATTATTCAATGAAGCACACCCACATAATAAACCATCAGATGTGAATTCAATATTTTTCATACCCTTAATAACTGTTGAATACAAATTCAAGATACTTCTCTTTTTATATCCCACGGTGAAAAACTTTCAAACAACTTCACCAAATAAATTTTTCAAGGAGAAAGGTTTTGTGAGGTGGTTGTTTGTGGAAACTTTTCAGTTTTATAAAAGTATCATACTCTCTTTGTTTACGTTATAATTTTTTGTTTTATAAATATTTCATTAATGCTAGTGGACCCATATCAATTTTAAAAAAATGTTTAAGTAGCAAATAATAAATGGGAGGGAGAATAGTGAGGGGCGGATTTACCCCCAAATTATAGAAACCTTATTTTATGTATGAATTTAATGGTTTAATCACAAGATTAAGGATTACCTAGTTGGCATGAGTGATTCTAGACCCTTGAATTAGAGATGTCCACGAGGTGAAGCGGGGTCGGGGAATGACTTCCTGTCCCCGTCCCTGCCCCCCATTTTATCAATTATTCACCTCAAGAAAACTAGAAAATCGGGCTCCAAAATGTCTCTAGATTTCGTCGTCGGCATATTTTTTTTATAACAAGAAATATGAGTTAAAAAAATCAATCACACATGAAATTAACAACATGATGAAAATACTAAGAACAACCTCAAGAAAATTAGAAAATCGGACTCCCAAATATTTCTAGATTCCGTCGTCGACATATTTTTTTTATAACAAGAAATATGAGTTAAAAAATCAATCACATGAAATTAACAATATAATGAAAATACTAAGAACAAAATGATAAATAAATAGATAAGAGACCTGACTTGCCAATAAAGAATGTAAATAAAAAAATCAAATTTTGGAGGAAGAGAAAAATAAAAATAAAATAATAATAATAATTAAAAAATAAAAGAAAGAAAGAGAAAATAAGTGATAAATACAAAAATGAGGAAAAAGTGTTGTGATAGACCCACAATTGAATACCATTTCGAAATAAGGTAAACACCATTAATATAATCATGTAGGACCCACCATACAAATTGTATTGGATTCAAAGTAGGTAAAGGTAAATGCATCTTTTAGTGTAATACGAATCTTTGATTTGATGTTGGACATTTTCCAAGAAATGAAGTAAAGAAGTACTATTAAAAAGTAACACAGGGGAAATATAAGAATTAATATTAATTAATATGATAAATATAATGGACAATAATCCAAGAATGTGGGAGAGGAAAAGCGCACATGACTCACAACTAATTACTGAAACTGTTTCGTATATAGTATTGGAATAATAATTAATGAGAAGATGATTAGTTGGCCATGGTTGAATATCTTGTGCGTTTGCACAAACTCAATAAAAATTGAGGTATTTTTTTTTAAAAAAGAATAAGATTAATTATTAAAACAAATAAAATATTCAATTAATATATTACGTAGTATTACTTTTTTTTTAGTTCAATCATAAATACAGGAGTGAATTATGAATTTCAAACAAATTAGATTTCTCTCATCCAATATAAATTTGGTTTATTTCTGCTTGAATATATATCTCCTTATGTCAATAAGTTGCAAAGAAGTAGGTACATAAATTCTTTATCATCACAAAAGGTCTAACGACATGCGATGAACAAATGCATGAACAATAAATTTAAATAATGTATAGGCAATAAAACAACAAAAAGATGTTATGTTCAATATATTTAAGTTTTTTTTCTTAATCCCAACATTGTATGGAACTAAGATTATAAGTATTTGTGAGAAAATTAAAATGAGTTTAAATGGTTTCACAAATTGAGCTTAAGATGAGCATTTAGGTTCAAAATATTGTGAGCGAGTAATATCTTCCCATAAATATTTCCCTAATAAAAAAATAAACAACAAATATTAAGCTTCTTTTTCTTTTGCCTCTTAAATTAAGAACTAATTCTAACTTTTAAAGTTATAAATACTAAATTCCAACTTTTTCAAAATTAAGAAATAAATTTATAATTTAGTTAAAAGAATAAATACATAATGCCTCGGTTTTTGTTTTCTGTGTCTTCAAATATCAATTTATGGAGTTGGTCAAAAACCAACTGGAGTCTGGAAATTAATTACAAGTTACACACTTACACCACATTCACATGTGTAATAATATAATGGTACGAATATGTGATCTGATCATGAACATTTTCCATGAAAATAAATAAAAGAATTACTATTTAAAACTATCACGTGGATGAATTAAATATAAGAATTAAAAGATTAAATGATATAACAAAGGCAAACCATGTGATTCACCGAGAATTAAAAATATTAGGGGTGGGGAAGAAGAAGAAGCCATGGGTAAGGAAGAGAAAAGACACGTGGTCAGCGAGTCGAGAAATTATTCGGTAAGGTAGACACAATATGATTGACAATTTTTCATCGTTGGATGGAGAGAGAAAAATCCTTTAAATTTATATCTAATGACTATTAGATGGCATAAAAATTATTGGATCGACATCAATTGATTATTATAGGACAACCATTCCATTTGTCTAGCAGGTCTCCAATACCATAAAAATATTACTTTGGTAGAATTACTTTATTGAAATTTCATGGATAACAATATTTACAGACGTATTAAAGCCATTTTATAGGGAGATTTGATAAAAATAATGTAACAAACTAAAGTAACCATAATTTGTTTTATAAAAAAGCTAATCGTACACGCTAAAACAGAGTACAACTACTCACAATATCACGGGTGAAACTATCTTGAATACAGTATTTATTCTTTTAGTTCAATAATAGTAGAATGAAATTGGGCTAAGCAGTAGAGCGGATAGATGACTATTTGAGGGGAGGTTTGGTTGACATTTTGTTCGAGGGGAAGACATATTGCCCTCATGACCTTGCAAAGTTTCACCCAAAAGGCCTCATACTAATAGAGATATTGTCTTTCACTTATAAACCAATGATCTTTTTCTTATCTAGCGGATGTGGCACTTTAGTTACACTCCCACCATATTCGACTAGGTAAAAAGCAGTAGAGATATCAGAAATAAGGTTACAAACATTGCAAGGTAAATAGATTATTTATATGCTAAATTTGGCAAAATTGAGTTTTGGTTTAACTAAGTTGTGTTTTGGGTGGCGTGATCTATACAAGGAATATATTTGTTGATCTCCAAAAGATTGAAGCAATAATTAAATGGGGGTGCAACATACAACTATTATAAAGGCTACAATTTTGACATTCTTATCACACCATAGCTAAATCAAATAAGAGGGAGGGAGAAAAAAAACTGTCATAGATGCCTAGAGGCACGTTTTTGCAAGAAAAAGTGGAGATTTTCGTATTTTTGAAAATTTATGACAGTTTTTTAACATCATAAATTTATGATAGTTTTTTAATGTCAAACATTTATGACTTAAATAAAAAGTTGTCATAAGTGGTTGGAGGCACGTTTTTTTGTAGAAAAATTAGAGATTTTTGTGTACCATCAAGGAAGAAAAAAAAATGTTGTCATAAGTGGTTGTCATTTTTTTTTTTTTAATTCCAATCTTATATCGACCTTAAGATTCAAAAAGAAAAAGAAAAAAAAAATGTACCATCAAGGAAAAAGACATCATGAGGCCTACAATAATTATGATCCATTTTGGAAGAATTTTCGAAAGGATCTGGTTGAGCTACAAAAATTCATAAATTACATGAATGAATTGTGTCAAGAATTGAATTTGCGAGATCAAGCCATAAAGGGACAAGCTTCACAACCACATCAACATGGTGAAAATTCTCCATTGCCTCAAGAGGTTGCCCAAAAAATTCAAATTGAACGTGGTTGTCAAAATTCGGAAGAGGAAGAGACAAATGGTGAGATTTTTATAGAAGAAAAGAGATGCTTGAAGTATGTGTTGAGAATGAGGTAGAGACAAAATCTCTAGACAAATGTGTGAAGAGTGAGAAAAATAAAATAGAGGAAAAAGAAGAAAGTGTGAAAAGTGAGATGGTAAAACAAATTGAAGAAAAAGAAAAACAAAAGAAGGGATGTGAAAAAAAGTGTTTAAGCAAAAAAAATCGTGAGAGGAAAGCTTGTTTTCAAATTAATGTTTTCTTCCAATATTTTCCTAGTGTTTTTTATTGTTCATCAAAGACAAATTTGATTAAGTCTGAAGTTCTTAATCAACAACTGAGGAAGAGGATTACTCTACTGAAAAACAAAGTACATGATCCAAGTGAAGAGAATAATCCAGTTCAAGTATTTGAACGAGCTCGAGATGATGACTACAAAGTTGTTTTACAAGGAGATCCTTTAGATTCGAGGACGAATCTTCTCGAAGAAGGGGAGGATGATAAAATAATAAATAACCAAGGAGTCCATGACAAAAGTCTACAAAAAGAATTCAAAGCTCAACAAGCTTAATCCAACTCCAATGAAGCTCATATTCAAAAGCCAATGGAGTCAACTTAAATTCAACCCAATCATGAGACAATCATTATGCCACAAGGCCCAATGACAAGAGTTAGAGCTAAGAGACTTCAAGAGACATTGAATATTCATCTTCAAGCTAAGGCGTCAATACATAGTGAAGAGTTGCAACATTTCAAGCTTTGATAAAACACCTTTTCATCTAAGAGTCATAATGAATCTAAAAATCTAGATTCATTCACATCTTTAATACATTATGTATTTATTTAATTCATGTATTTACATTTAATATGGTTGATGTATGGACTTGAAAGGTTGGGAGTTGAATTTGGACTAATAGGTGAAGGGATGTGTCCTTTCATGATATCCTTTCAATTAGTATAAATAGGGTTGTATTTTGTCATTTGTAAGACATGATTTGGTGAATGAAAATTGTTCTCTAAAAGATTGAGATCCTTCTTAGCTTTTCTTGTGATAGAAAGCAATCGAGCCATTCAATCCAACCTTGATCAAGTTAGATTGTGGAGTGACTCAATCTAGAACAATATTTTTCCAATCTTGCTTCTAGATCATAGATCTTAAGAGGTAATCAATTTCTAGCTTTATCTCTTGGCGGATCCAAAATTTGTATAGGGAGGTGTTAATCTCTTAGTTCAATAGTTCTTACTTGTTCATAGCTTGGATCTTTGGCTGAGAATTAGGGTTGCCTTATCATTTTTCTAGATTCATTATGACTTTTGGATGAAAAGGTGTCGTATCAAGCTTGAAAGGTTGCAAACCGAAGTATATATATATGTACTTCAAAAAACCCCAAATTGAATGCCTATTCTTTATTGTGTCATTTCATCTATTTTCTTTCAATTAATTTTAAAGTAAAAAAATGAGATTGTTAGCTCTATGAATTCTTATTGAGGTATTAAGAAATTTAGGGGCAAAAAATATTAAAATGAGATGAAACTAAGAAATAAAATGACATAAGATTTGTAAAAAAAAAAAATCGAAAACCGAACCAATGGACAACCGAACCAATAGTTTTGTCCTTTATTGGACTTTGGTTTGGTTCCTCTTTTGATGAAACCGATTAGATCAGTTCGGTTCTCGGGTTGGCCTAAAATCGATGAAAATCGAACCAATATCACTCCTAGTCTCCTGATTGGTAGTGTGAGATAGGTTGCTCACACTAAAGTTCATACTCACAAGTGGGATATGATTATTTCTACTAATTACTTTGTTTATCTTTGGAGGAATCCTATGACCATTTATTTTTTGAGTGTCCAACTATTTGGAATAGGATGCTTGCTTGGGGAGATTTGGTCCACGAAATTCCGTCTGGGGTCTTTGGCTAGAGTGAATTTGTCATGTTAGTAAGGTAGTTGTCGTAGAAGTCGAGTTTGGAGGCTTGACTGGTGAGTGTCTATTTATGATATCTGGAAGGAGTGTAATCTTCGTATTTATAGATCGGTAGATCGGTCACGTCAATCTATCCTTTGTATTATTAATGCAAATCTAGTTTCTCTATATTCCTCATGCATGGTTACTTGGTTTCTTAGGGTTTATTTGGTATGTAATCCAGATTCTGTTTTTTTTTTCTTTTTCCGATTCACTAAATTCAGTAAATATGTGTTTGAGAGATGTGATTTCGAAAATTGTCTTCGGATTATGTGATCCAAATAGTAAAAATTCTGAAAACAACATTTTTATGTTTTCATTTTATCCAGATTCTAAATTTGAAAATTGAAAATACAAAATTATATTAAACAAAGATAAAAATCTTAATAAATACAAGATTTCACGTTATAAACTCAATTTTCATTTGTTAAATTAAAATATATATAATATAATATATAATATATTATATAATATAATATTATAAAATGATAATTCTATAAAATTTATAAAAATCATGTACATAAATTAATTAATAATGACTTATATTCAATCTAATATTTAGTTTGCAACTACAACTAATTTCATGTTCTTTAAATATGTTATAAGACACACTTAAACAACTATTTAAAATGGAATCAAATTTCTAAATCTATTACTAAACACATATTTGAAAACATTGCAAACATGAAATACAACTTTATTTTTATTGAATTTCTTATTTACAAATTTACATTTTGATTACTTACTAAACATACCAAACAAATCCATAAATCCTTAGTTTCTTGTTTTAGTTTTGGTTTCTCTAATGTTATTTGTGTTGTATTTGATGTCTAGGCCTCAGACTTTGGAGTTGTTCTTTTGGAATAAATATATCTATTTTTTTTAAAAAAAATCCAAAGATTGAAGAGGGAGAAAAAAAAATCGATCAAAGCAAGTGATTCACGTTCTCTAAAAAAAAAAAAAAAAAAAAAAGCAGGTGATTCACGACGAATGATACAATGGGCAATGGCAACCAAAACTGGAAGACGATTAATTATAAAAATATAAAAATAATATTAAATATTCTAAGAGAACCCTTTGTTTTTTGTATGTTTGTTTATTTTTTTTTTAATTTTTTTAGTTTTAAAAAAATTAAGTTGATTTTCTATCAATTTCTCTACAATCATTTTCACATCTCTTAAAAGAACATTTAAATAATTTTTGAGGCTAGAAAAGAAATGAACAAGGTGAAGCAGCGTTTAGAAGAACTAATAAAGGAGGAGGATATCTAATGGAAATAAAAGGGCTTAGGTGAATTGACTTAAATGGGGGAATAAAAACTCGAGAGTTGATTTCACATGCGAGCAACTCGACAGCGAAAAACAAAATTCCTCACAGATGCAAAGGAAATGTAATTAGGTTATTAATTACATGACTAATTTGGGTCGATATGTCGAATGAGCAGCAGGATAGTAAGACTTTCTCTAGCTTTATGAACAATGTTTGTAGTTAAGTGAGCCCTACACACTTTGCAAGAATCGTCCTTAAATTTTTCATTTTCGACTCTTTTTCAGATGGGGTCGTCAAAAGTGTCACGAGTGGATGGTAAATATTTGGCTGCACGACTCAACCACACCCATTTATGTGTTGCCCACTCAATGAGCACATGGAAAAAAAAAAAACAAAAAAAGAAATTGTGGTTCAAAATGGGGCAGTATAGTAAATAGGCTGTACCCAAATTTTTCTTGAAGTAGAAGAAGGCTTGATTTCAACTGACTTTTCTTTCAAAAATTATGGCATGTGATTGGTCCAGATGTGACTCGCTTCTGTATGGATATGTGCTGAATAATAATTAAATGGAAAATCACTTCATTCTATAAATCACTCTAATATTGTGTTAATACCGAAATGTAGGCTAATTCAATTAAGTTTGTGCACAATGGACAATGTTATACCGAGAACGGGGACAATGTTAGCCTTAATTGAGGGAACTCTCATCGATGAGAGTTCCCACAAACTAAATCACTCTAATATTGTGTTAATACCGAGAACGGGGGCGAATTCAAATTAAGGCTAAGAGAGTTCCCTCAATTTTTTTTTTTTTAGTTTTATATACCAATAACAAAAACCAACTACATGATAGATATTTTTGCATGAATTAGTATCCTATTTAGAGATGTTCACAGAACGAGGGAAGAATGACTCTCTAATCTCTGTCCCTGTCCCCGCCCGCCATTTCATTCCCCATCTTCGTGAAAATTCCCTTTTAATTTTACAGAAAACGAGGGGCGGGGATTCCCTATGAAGATTCGCCGGGAATTGAATAATTCACTTTTTATGATCTTTATTTTTATAAATTTGATTAATTATTTTTTTTAAAATTTCTATTTAAATAGTTAATTTTTTATTAGAGATTTCTATTTATGAGACATTTTTTAAATTTTCTTAGAAAAATAAAATGATATTTAAAAAAGTTTATAATTATGGTATATATATATATTTTACAAAAGAATAAATCTGGGCGAGGACGGATTGGGGTCAGGGACGAAAAATAATGTATTCCAGTCCCGTTAACGAAAAAAAATTACTTCCCACTCTCTCTCTATATTTTGCTTAAAACATAGATTCTCCACCTCATTAAGAGTTAGAGTGAAAATGGACATCTCTAGCTAGTCTCATCCACTGACTTTCAATCTCTCCTCTGAGTTCCTATGTTTGAACCTCGTCTCCATCAATTAGCAATGTAATTTTATTTTACACTTTTTTTTTTTCATAATTTCATCTAATTTGTTTTATATATTTTTTTAACACTTTGTTTTCAGCCATTACTTTCTTTTTTATAATTGAAAATATATAATTTTTCTTATTTAGTGTAAACATCCTTACTTATTTTAATTTTTTTTTCTTATGACTTAGAATCACATCTCTCTTGTAATATATGTTCAAGTTTTATTTTATAAATTACTTTATATAAATTTGTCAATTTAACAAAAAAAAAAAATATATTGGTGAGATTTCAAACTCCAATTTTCTAAACTTAACATTATTTTTTATATTCTTAAATAGTATTGCCATCACCAACATTAATGTATTTTAAACTTAAAAGAAACGCTAACAAGAGCATGACTCAACTGACATTAAGTATGAATGAATCTCTACCCCCAATTATTGATGTACTAAAAAAGAAACCTAAAAGAAACTAATAGAAGAAGTAGTATTAAAAATACCACATGGGCCAATATAAGAATTAATATTAAATAATATGATAAATATAATTAGTATTAAAAATACCAGATGGGCCGGAGGATATGAGATAGAGAGAAAACGAGTGAAAACACGTGATTCACGACTGCCGTGAAATTGTCTCGAATATAGTATTGGTCCTATTGGAATATAATAAAACAAATTCCATCAGCTCTGAAGATCTTGCTACCGCATTTGCACAAATTCAATAACAATTGAGGTATTATTTTGAAAAAAAAAAAAAAATACTTTGATTTAGTAATTAAATATAAATGTAAATTGGTTGATTTGGCGTAGTTTGATAGATTGACGATAGACACAAAGTGGATAGCAATCTAATTATCCCATAAAGTTTTACTGCAATCCCATTATGTTTCCACTGGATTTCACAATTTTCTCATTCAACACCCATGAAATTAAATCTAAGACTAAAATAAGTGATAAAATTAGTAATCTTTAATAATTGAATTGCTATTTTATTTAGGCTTGGACTTAAATTTTGGTTTTTTTTAGTTTAACAATATGTGGAATAGAGATTCAAACTTTTTGATCTTTTAATCAAAATTATAGTCTCTTAATTAAGATGTACTATTTTTTTTTTAGATTGTGCTTAAGTTATCTACTTGTGGACCTGTGGTTAGATTTTAATAGTTGTTGTAAATAGATAAAACTATTTATATTGATGTTAAATTATTCTTATAATTACTATGCCATCAGTTATTTATTGCCAGATTTAGGTGCTTATTTTATGTCAAGCTGAAGCTTTTAGTCTTGAAAATGTACCAAATAGTCCAAAAACATTTTTACAGAACAGCATCTTCGTGGCATAGCTTTGATAATTAATATAAATTAGAAGATTTAATTTTGTTTGAAAAATTAATCTAAAACACAGCTTATTGGTTAAGAGATCTACATATTTTCATCCGAGTTGATGAATTTAACAAAACTAACATTGTTCCTAGCTATTAACAAAAATTATTCAATATGTATAACCGTTGCATTACTAAGACAGTGTCTAATATATTGGGATTGGAGCACGTGTTCGTCTGAAAAAAAAAAAGAAAAACTAATATTTTCTGATGAGTATAAATATAAAGATGAACAAGCTATTGAATAATTGTCCTTCATTTCTCTCCGTGAAGCTATCTTTTTTTTTTTTTTGTCTGGAAGTTGGCATGGAGAAAGGGGATAATGCAGTGAAGATTGTTGAAGTCTGTAAGGTCTCTCCATTATCCTCACTAAATTCTTCAGATTTTTCTCTTTCTCTCTCTGCCTTTGACTGGATTTTCATGAAGTTCCCTCATGTCCAGCGCCTATTCTTTTATGAACTCTCTAATAATTCAGACCCATTATTCTTCAATTCCATTCTAATTCCAAATCTCAAGCATTCTCTTTCTTTAACTCTCCAACACTTCCTTCCTCTCCCCGGCAACCTCCTTTGGCCGGAGGATTCTCCTTTACCCTCCATTCTCTATACTCCAAACGACGCCGTTTCGTTCACCGTCGCTGAGACCAATTCCGACAGCTTCCACCATCTTTCCAGCGACCATCCTCGCCAAGTTAAAGAGTATCAATCTCTCGTCCCCAAGATTCAACCATCTTCTGATCATATTGATACTTCCATTCCCTTGTTGGGTATTCAAGTCACCCATTTCCAAAATCATGGCTTTTCCATTGGCTTTGCTTCCCACCATGTGCTTTTTGATGGGAAAAGTTTCAGCTTATTCTTGAAATCATGGGCTTATATTTGCAACAAAATCAAAATCAACCAAACAAATTGTGAAAATCAATTACTACTACTACAATCTTGTCCTTTGCCTCCTGAACTCACTCCTTCGTTTGAAAGAGCTACCCATGTCCTTCAAAATCCATTTGATTTCGCTCCAAAAAACAGAGACATCAACAACCAACAGTCCTTCCTCATGGCTCCATCCGATTTGTTTCGATGCACATTCAAATTGACTCCAACACACATTCAACAACTCAAGAAAAGGGTGTTGGAGGCTAATAAATATTCTTCAGAAGAATTCCATTTGTCAACATTTGTGGTGGCCTATGCGTATGTGTTGATGTGTTTAATAAGAGCAAAACAAGACGAATGTAAAGAGAGAATTTGTTTAACATTGGCTGCGGATGCGCGTGGGCTGTTGGATCCTCCAATTTCGAGCAACTATTTTGGTAACTGCGTGGCCCATCCAATTATTCTGATGGAAGCAAGAGAATTTAGAGAATCAGAAGAAGACTTTCCAAAGATTGCCAAGAGAATTAGTGATATGATTTTAGAATTAAGAAGAAGTCGAGCAATCAAGTTGCACAAATCTTCTGACTTCGAGCAAAAACAAGATGGTAATTTTATGTCAAGAGCAGTCGAAATTTGTTCAGTTGCAGCTTCACCCAAGTACAAATTTTATGAAGCGGATTTTGGGTGGGGAAAGCCCAAGAAAATTGAGTTTGTTTCATTGGGAATTAACAATATTTCCTTGACGGACACCAGGGATGGTGATGGTAGTGTTGAAGTTGGTCTCCTTCTTCCAAACCATCAACTCGACGGTTTTGCTTCTCTCTTTGTTCAGGGTTTAAATTAGTCTATTTTCTTATTGCTTATCAATAAATTTTTCGCAACGATTTTTCTTTTTAATAAAAAATAATACTCTCTTTTTAGTACATCAACAATTCTCAAGTGAGAGAATTCGAACTCATGACCCCTTAATCATAAGTTTTACTTGATATCATTTGAGCTATGATCTTGTTGGCAAAAATAATACTCTCTTGTTAATTGGAAAAAATATTTTTCAATGACTCCGTCACAATGTTGCTTCCTGATCTTTTAATAACCTTAGATACAAAGTTGGGGTATTTATTCCAACAATGCAAAACAACTAAATTTCAATGACTCCGATACAAAGTTGGAATGTCGGGGCCATTAGGTGTCGAATCTAGATTCTGAATCCTGGTCCAAATCCTGATCCTGAGGCATTACATTTCTCATATGCAGTGAGAATGTGTTTCCATAGTATGCTAGTATGCTCAGGTTGCAGGGGATGCATGAGAGGTTAATCTGGGGCGGGTTGTTACATCTAACAATGACCCATATTCATGAGAGGATTAATCTGGGGTGAGAATGTGTTTCTTTGATTTGTGTTTTGTTTTCAATTGAACGGAATTAATAACTGTGTTTAGGAGTTGGAAATTATTGAAAATGCATTACTACAAATTATTTTAAGGTGCCGGGTTCCAACTATGCTAATAAATGCATTGTGTATTTAGGTGGGTACAATGTCGATTCAAAATCGTCATCAATACCACTTCCAATGTTGTTTTGAAGTGGCATCGTACTAAACCGTCATCGTATGGGTACCCCGAAGTAGACTTCGATGTCGGTTTAAAACCAACATCGTAGCCATTTGATATCGTATGGGTATGATGACACTAGGTTTGATATTGGTTTTAAATTGACATCATAGCCAACTGACATTACATCGGCGTACAATGACACTGGGTTTAATGTCGATTTAATATCGACATCAAATGTAACAAACATTGTTTGGGTACGATGTAGATTTGTTATGATGTCGGTTTAATATTGACATCAAACTCAACCGAGTACGATGACACCTAAAAATATGTAAGTTTACAAAACTGACATCATATGGTTTTAATGTCAGTGCATAAGTGACATTAAAGCTTGAATGTATTGTACTGAATTCTTCTCTTTGTTTCTTTAGCCCAAAAGCCCTTCTTTAAGCTCTTTTTTGTCCACAAACCACCACTCCAAATCATTAGTTTGGCTCCAAATGTTCGAATTCTGCAAATCGTATGATAAAAGCATAAAAAAGTACACCAAAAATACCAGAAACTAACTTTAATTCAAGCTTAGAAATAGCACACTTATATCTGCTATCAACAACAAGCCACCGTTAGATTTCATCCGACATCTTTTTTCCTTTTTTCCTTTTGTGACGGATAATTCCCTTGATTAATGCCAAGTTTGTGTAAGTGTATATTTAGGAAAGTTTAGAGTTTAAATTGATATAATTATTAATTCGGTATATAAATTTTTTTTTGCAAAAAAAAAAAAAAAAAGAAAGATCTCACTTTTTCAAAGTAAATGATCAAACAAACTTTTTGAAAGTAAAGAAATTAAAATGAAGAAAAGTTGTAATTTTAAGTTGAGACAAAAAAAAAAAGTGGTTACTTTTTAAAACTACGTGAACTAAAATAACAAAAATTAAAAATCCAATAACGAAAACAGATATTTTGAAATTACATCATCAAATTAAATCAATACTCAAATTAGTATTAAGTTTTATTTAGTTTTTAAACTTTTGACCCAGCTAAATTATAAGTAACATGACTATTATCTAAGCCTTAAACGGACAAACCAAAGTATTACCTTTTCAATCTCGAGGAAATATATGATCATGTCCCTAGTTTAATTAATTAAGGTGAGAATATTCTCAATCAAAAAGGTCACAAATTCAGATTTGTATTCGTCCTAAAAAACAGTAGTTGGGTAAGGGGTTGTGAGTTTACTTGCAATAAAACAGTAGTTGGGTAAGGAGTTGTGAGTTTACTTGCAGTTTTTTTTTACAATGAAGATCGTTATCTTTCTTTATTTATGTTTTTCCCTACCTCTTTTATTATGATATTGCCTTTATCTTACTTTTTTTCATGGTTCATTTTACCTTTTTATTTCTCTCTGGATTTTTTTTCTTTTTATTATTTATTTCCTAGCTCTCATTTTCTTGGTAAAAAAAAAAAAGATTAGTAATGAACTTGAAAAAAACGAAAAAAATCGAGAAAAAAAATAAAGTGTTATGAAACTAAAAGAAAGAGTAAGGCATACCTTTGTTGAGGAGAGAAGCTAACTTTGGTTGTTGCGTAGTAAAAAAAAAATTCATGGTGAAAAAATAAAATGTGTGAAGTTTGCTGTGTAATAAAAATGAAAAAAATGTATAAAAGAAACGAGAAGTTATCAAAAAAGGTATTACATACGTTTGTTGGAGGGGAGTCTTTGTTGTTGGGTAAAAACATTTGATAAAAAAAATTAAGAAAGAAAAGAGGAAAAAAATCTGAGCTGAAGAAGAAGTTAGAAAGGTGTTGAGAGAAAAGAAAAGAAGAGAAGGAGAAATTTGATAGGTTTTGTTTTGTTTTAAAGTATATTTTATATCATTCTTATTATTTCTAATTATTATTATTATTTTTAAAAAGTATGTACATCCACCCATCCTTTTTATTATTATTTTTTTTCTTAATTTTTTTTTTTACTTTTGCGTCAGTTTATATATATATATATATTATCATTATTATTAGAATAAAAAAAAGTGTAGATGGACGGCAAATAGCTGCCCATTCGGTCTCTTCATTGGCCAGCCACCTTATTTGTTCTATTAGTGTGCATTTTTTTTAAAATAGCAAGGGATGTGCTTATTTAGTTGGAAGAATGGTGTATTATTATCGTTAGTCTTATTATTTTTATTATCTTTTTTATTTTCTGCTTGTGGTATTAAAATGTAAATATATTTCTTATTTATTATAGTTGGGATTTTTCTATGTGCATGCTATCTATTATGAGATTTATTATTATTATTATTATTATTTTTTCATACTGTTTTTTTTTTCTAAAAAATGCCGGAATCTAAAAATATTTGAGAATCCGATTTTCTAGTTTTGTAGGTGGGGAAATGATTCTTTGGAAGTAGATCAACTCCAATACGTTATTTATTTTAGAAACTTTAAACATATTTGTATATTATGTTTGTTAACTTATTTACTATATGTGTGATTAATGTATCTTTTCATTGCATCTATTTGTTATGCTTAACTTTGAATTCCTCGATCTTTCTTATTCGTTTTTCAATTTTTTTTTTAACTCTATTCATTTTTCTTGTAATATTATTTCTTAATTTCTTAAAAATTGTTCCTTTTGGGTTTACAAAATTTTTTTTTAAAGCCAAAGTGTTATTTTTAAAAGTCGACTTAAAATCTTTCTTAAAAAATAATTTTTTTTATGGTCGTTTTCCCTAAAAATTTCTACGACAGAATCTAGAAATATTTGAGAGTCCGATTTTCTAGAGTTCTTGAGGTGAGGGACCATATTCTTTGGGAGTCCAAGATTTTGATCCCGAGAAAAAATGAATTTAATTAAAATAATTTTTTTAACAAAAAAACTCTCTTTTATAAAGGCTATCATATGATGGATTTGAGAATTGCTTATGGCTCTAATACCACTTGATAAGAACAAGTGACCCCGACAAATCTCTACATTGGTATGATATTATTACTTTGGGCATAAACCCTCATGGCTTTACTTTTGGTTTCACCCAAAAGGCCTGTACCAATGGAGATAATGTCTCTCATCTCACTTATATACCCATGATTTTCCTCTTATCTAGCCGATGCGGGACTTTGGTCGCACTCCCAACCAGAGAAAAATAGTGAAAATTGTGGGAGACTATAAGATATCTCCATGTCACATTCTTCTATCAATTTAGGGCGAGTTGTGACGATAACCAATTCTGATTGTGCATTAATTACAAAATCAAAGTCTGTTCTCGTCACAATTAGTCCTAGATTGTGCATTAATTGCACAATTGGATTCTGACAGTAAAATTTTGCATGACATAAGTTGTAGTATACGCATGTTAGTTTATATAGTATGTGGTATGCAATGAATTATAAGTAGTCATGAATCATGGTGGCAGATCTTCTAAGTTACACAAGAAATTGGAACTCAATGAGTTATTGATAGGTAATACATACTGGATGATGAAATGGATAAAAAGGTTAGAAGTACACAACAAAAAAATGAGCAATAGGAGAGTGTGATTGATAAAAAAAGGAAGTTGATGGATAAGATTGTTCTCGGATCTGTTAAAAAGATGAGAATGATCTTGAGAAATCTATGGGATTGAGCAATTGAGCGTTGGGAGCAAACCCATTTATTGAGACAACTAACCTAATTGAGGTTGAAATTTAGAGATAGATAAGTTGGAAATGTGTTTAGGGATAATGGAATATTCGGAGGATAAAATTAAAAGTCAAATTTTGCTGCATTTTTTCAGAAGAACTTGCTCGAGATTGTTGAAAGTCAATCACAAAGTAGACAATAAGTTTTGGTGATTAATTATAATGAATTAAAGATAGTTTTCTATGAGTATTGTCCACAATCGTATAGGGATTGAGAAGTGAAAAGAATTTTTGAGTTTGGAACAAAGGTCAATAATATAATGTCAAATATCATAGTATGTGTCTTGAGTTTCTCAAATATGCAACCATGATAAACGAAGATGCATGAAGTTGATAAGTGTAAGAGATTTGATGATAGGTTACAAGAAGAAATTCGAATTTATGTTGCGGGGTCGAAATGGAGAGGATTTAGAAGATGTAATGTAATAGGTATGAGGATTGAGAATAGTATATCAGAAGAGAATTGATATGATATCAGTCTTTTTCAAGGTGATAAGTAAGTGAGGAATAGATGTACCTAAGAATTTCTTTTAGGACTCCATCTAAGTACATGATGGGTTTTTGTTACCATATAAGTAGATAGTAGTTAATTACTTTGACAAATTAGTTATGGATCTTGGAAGCAAAATGTTCAATTCTTACTTATACAATTGTGATTGTATACACTAAGGATAAATTAATTGGCATGTCCTAAAAGTACGGAAGAGCACAGTGAATATCTTAGAACATAGTTATAAACATTGCAAGATAAAAAGATTATATGCTAAATTTGGCAAGGTTGAGTTTTGATTTAATTAACTTGTCTACTATTAGTGTATAATGCAAATAAGTAGGAGTGGTGAGTATTAATTTGTGTGATGAGAGCAGTGAATTCAATCAACCCATGTGTTAATATTTTTACAAACCTCTTTACTTATATCTCACCATTCAAACTTCTAAGGATGGTTATATTCTATGTTTCTAGAGCTCGTTTATAATAAGGATGGTTATATTCTATGTTTCTAGAGCTCGTTTATAATGTTTCTGTTTGAAACATGTATGATAATGTAGGATAACTATTTATATTTCTTGTTTTTTTTTAAAAAAAACATAAACAAAATATATTTTATAATTATAGTTGTTTCTGGTTTTTAAGCTCAAATAAAATTTTGTGCATATAATATAATAAAATATTTAACTTTTAAAATAACTATAAAACCATTATAAAAGAATTTATAAGATTTAATACACTTTCAACCTCAAACTAAAATAAATAATAATAATAATCCTTCAAATCTTAAATGGAGGCTATTTGTTTGTTAAGAGACTCATATGGTTAGATCCTAGAAACATATTTTTTTTTACATGTTAGGTTATTCTTAAAAGAACTAATTAAGCCAGATTGGTGTCTTGGTGTTGTGCTCAAGCTTTAATTTATTTGGCTATTAAAATTTTCAACTCTCTTGTCGTGTAGAGACACATTTTTGGGGCTTTATTTCCTAGATTTAGATTTAGGTATCTGCTGTTCCCTGAGGTTGCCATTAGAGTATAAAAGAATTGTCCATCCAAGTTATATCTAACATAACTTTCTCCTTCACTTCTCTCCGTTTAAGCTTTTGTGATATTTTCTCCCTCAAGCTTCATTTTTTTTTTCGCTTGAAGTTGGCATGGATAAAGAGATCAGTAATAATGCAGTGAAGATTGTTGAAGTCTGTAAGATCTCTCCATTATCCTCACTAAATTCTTCAGATTTTTCTCTTTCTCTCTCTGCCTTTGACTTCCTTTTCATGAAGTTCCCTCCCATCGAACGCCTATTCTTTTATGAACTCTCTAATAATTCAGACCCATTATTCTTCAATTCCATTCTAATTCCAAATCTCAAGCATTCTCTTTCTTTAACTCTCCAACACTTCCTTCCTCTCCCCGGCTGCCTCCTTTGGCCCGAGGATTCTCCTTTACCCTCCATTCTCTATACTCCAAACGACGCCGTTTCGTTCACCGTTGCCGAGACCAATTCCGACTTCCACCATCTTTCCGGCGACCATCCTCACCAACTTAAAGAGTCTCAGTCTCTCATCCCCAAGATTCAACCATCTTCTGATACTTCCATTCCCTTGTTGGCTATTCAAATCACCAATTTCCCAAATCATGGCTTTTCCATTGGCTTGGCTTTCCACCATGTGATTTTTGATGGGAAAAGTTTCAGCTTATTCTTTAAATCATGGGCTCATATTTGCAACAAAATCAACCAAACAAATTCTGAAAATCAATTACTACTACTACAATCTTGTCCTTTGCCTCCTGAACTCACCCCTTCGTTTGAAAGAACAAGCCATGTCCTTCAAAACCCATTTGATTTTGCTCCTAAAACTAGATGCATCAACTACAAGTCCTTCCTTGAGACTCCATCCGATTTGTTCCAAAGAACATTCGAGTTGACTCCAGCACACATTCAAAAACTCAAGAAAAGAGTACTGTTGGAGGCTAATAAATATTCTTCAGAAGAATTCCATTTGTCAACATTTGTGGTGGCCTATGCGTATGTGTTGATGTGTTTAATAAGAGCAAAACAAGACGAATGTAAAGAGAAAATCAATTTAGGATTCGCTGCGGATGCGCGTGGGTTGTTGGATCCTCCAATTTCGAGCAACTATTTTGGTAACTGCGTTGTTGTTCCCAACATGTTGGTGGAAGCAAGAGAATTTAGAGAAGAAAAAGACTTTGCAAGGATTGCCAAGAAAATTAGTGATATGATTTTAGAGTTGAAAAGAAGAAGCGGAATCAATTGGCTTGAGGAAACTTTTGAGTACTTGGAGCAAAAACAAGATAGTAATTTAATGTCAGGAATTGAATTCTGTGTAGTTGTAGCTTCACCAAAGTTCAAGCTTTATGAAGCGGATTTTGGGTGGGGAAAGCCAAAGAAAATTGAGATTGTTTCATTGGGATTTAACCGTTTGTCCTTGACAGACGCCAGAGATGGAGCTGCTGGTGTTGAACTTGGTATCGTCCTTCCAAACCATCAAATGGCCGTCTTTGCATCTCTCTTTGTTGAGGGTCTAAATTAATCTTCTTTTTTTTTTTCGCTTCCTCTCTTCCGAAGGAAGAGTTTTTCTTGTTTTAAGTTTTTCGCTTGTGTCTTTTTTTAAAATAAAAAAATATTGTGACTCCTAATAATCACGTGATACAAAGTTATTCTCTCTTACATTAGAGATCTAATGGAGCAAAATTATTGTGAGCTACATTGTGTGATATGATCATGGATCCAAATGAGCCTAAAGACAAGGAGCAAAGACCCAAGAGAAGAAAGAATCACCTGATGGACCTCACACGCATGCAGACCCCAACCCAAGTTGCCTGATTCGATGCATGCACGACCACTCACCCTACCATGCACTCCCGTGCGTCCACCAACACTATCGTACACCCTCATGTGTGTGATCCCAACACTAAGTTTAAGTGGGACTCACTTGATTATTTGAATTCAGCTTTGACCAAGTCTTTGTTATTTTAAATTTGAGTTTCCTTTTCAAGTTAGGAGATTGTTAGTTTCTTTTTTAAATTAGGAGAATTGTTAGAAGATCTCAATTTAAAATATTTTAAATTATTCCCAAATCTAGATATGACTAAGAAAGATTGTAATCTCCCTTAGGCTATTTAAACCACAGAATCCAGAGATGAACAACATTGAATTGGAGTGATAATAAAATTGAGAGAGTTTTCTCTTTTAGAATTCTCTTGTACTTAGGTTTGCATGTTTTGAAACATTTAAGTTTGGTTGGTTATCAAACTTGTGGAGTGTGGTTCTCGACCATTAGGTACTCCGCTCCTTGTCTCCACCTAAGGTTGTGCCTGGATTAGGAAAAAAGGTGTCATGCTCCTTGGTTCACATTGGATAGGTGGAGAGAAACCTCATAAGATATGTGGACTACTCTTCTCATTGCCAATTGATTTTGAGACGGGAACCTAATATAATTTAATAATTTCTCTCCAAAATGGGGAATAATGTCTAATAACCTCGTGGTATATTAACATATTCATCATGGCAGTTAAGCTATACTCTCTTTGGCCATTAATAAATGGAACTTTAAAATTATACATAAACATGTTCTTTAATAAATAAGTTTTAAGTTTCAAAAAATCTGTTTCAAAAAATCTGTTTCCAATTTTGCCCATCTTATACGTACTTTTATGATAATTTTTTCTCTATTCAACTTCATACTATCACTGTTTCTTCTATATTCAAACTCAATAGGCAAAAAAAAATTCAATGTTAGATTTTTAGTTTGTTTTTTCACCGTAATTTTCTATTTTGTTTTTAAATTGATAATAATAATTTTAATCTTTCTCATGAGAAATGATTTTTTTCTCCGTTCTTTTCTTAAACTTTTTTTTTTTTATTTATTGATTTAGTCCATTTATATATATATTGATTCAATGAATCTTTTTAGTTTTGTGTTTTCATACCTTGGGTTGAAGAAGAAATGAACAACAAAAAAATCTTTTATTTTATTTTTCTCCATTCTTTGCACAAACACAAATCAAATATCTTTGGATGGATTTTGTTTAGATTCGATTGGGTTCAATTTTTTTATTATTATTTAAATTAAGATATTTTTTATTTTTAACAATAATGATAACATTAGTAAATTTTAATTTAATAAGTTGACTTATTTTGATTATTGGTATGTTTTCATGTTCATATGTATTTGATAATATTATTTGATATTAAAATATTTTATTATAAATTAAATAATCTCCTACAAAATCCATAAGGCATAATGGTAACATATTACAATTTTTCATCATTTAAAATCCTAGAACTTGAAATCATTTCCTACCAAGTCCATCCATAAACGGAGCAAAAAAAAAAAAATTCTATGTTAGATTTTTTTAATTACATTTTTATGGTTTCAATAGTTATCTTCAAATTTAATATATTTTTGATTGTTCTTTAGATTTAAAATATTTGAATGTGGCTGACAGTTAAAAGAGGTGAGAAAGAGAAAAAAAAAAGTTAGAGTTCTCTGTTAAATTTTTTTTATTACTTCTTTATGGTTTCATTGTTATTTTAAATTTAATTTGTTTTTGTTGTAAAGATTGGAGCCAAAATCGGACACTAAAATATTACCAAAACTGCAAAACATATAATAATAATAATAATAATAATAATAATAATAATAATAATAATAATAAAAAATATGTAAAGAAATATGTATATAATATTAATAATATAACAAAAATGGAATTTAATAAATAAAGAAAATTTGAAGAAAGAAAGTGGAGGGAAGAAAAGAGAATTGGTCTATTCTCACCAAATTGTGCATACAACATAGACTACTATAAACCACTATTTATAGGCAAAATGACAAGAAGGGTGGAACAATTGGATACTAATCATAGGTGTTTGAAAGACACATTTTCATTATTTTTGAGATTTTAAATATTTAAATGGGTGGCAATTGAAGCAAGATTTGAGATAGTTTACTTAGAGTGGGAGAGAGAAAAAAAAATGGAGTTCTCTATTAGATTTTCTATTATATTTTTATGGTTTTATTGTTTATCTTCAATTTTATTTATCTTTCATTGTTCTTCAGATTTATTAAAATATTTGAATTGCTAGTAATTGAAACACACATATATTCCGATTTAGAGAGATTAGAAGGAAAGAGAGAGAAAAAAAGAGTTCTCTATTAGATGCTTTCATTGTGTTATCTGATCTTCTAATTTAATTTATTTTTCATTATTCTTGAAATTTAAAATATTGAATTGATGGCAATTGAACCACAATTCAGAGTGAGAAAGAGAACAAAATTAGGAGTTCTCTTTTAGATTTCTTCTATTAGATCTGTATGGTTTCATTGTTATTTTTAATTTAATTTGTTTTTCGATTGTTGTTGATATTTAAAATATTTGAATTTCTAGCAATTGAAACACATCTGATTTGAGAGTTGTGGGAGAGGAAAAAAAGATTAGAAGTCCTCTGTTTGATTTTTATTTAGGTATTTATGGTTTTATTGTTATTTTCAAATTTATTTTTTTTTCATTGTTGTTGAGATTTAAAATATTTTAATTGCTATCCATTGAAACACATATACTCAAGATTTGGAGAAAATTTCGAGTATGAGAGTGAGGAAAAAAAACAGGAGTTCTAATGTTAGATTTTTTATTAGATTTTTATGATTTTATTGTTATCTTCCACTTTATTTGTTTTTCATTACTCTTGAGATTTAAAATATTTGAATTAGTAGCAATTGAAGTACATTTTAGAGTGAGAAAAAGAAAAAAATTAGGTGTTTTGATCTGTTAGATTTTTTTATTATATCTGTATGGTTTCATTATTATTTTCAAATTTATTTTATTTTTTCATTGTTATTGAGATTTAAAATATTTAAATTGCTAACCATTGAAACACATATACTTTGGAGTTTGGAGTGAGAGAGAAAAGTATATATATATAAGTTTTCTATTTGACTTTTAATTAGCTCTTTAGGGTTACAATGTTATTTTAAAATTTAATTTATTTTTTCATTGTTGTTGAGATTTAAAACATTTGAATTACTACCAATACATATATCCCAAATTTGAGAGAGTTTAGAGTAAGAGGGAAAAAAATTAAGGCCCGTTTAATAATCATTTGATTTTTAGTTTTTTATTTTTAAAATTAAACTTAAAATATACTACTTGTACCAATGCATTTCTATGTTTTTTTATCTAATTTGTATCTGTGTTTTAAAACTAAGCTAAGTTTTGAAAACTAAAAAAATAGTTATCAAAAACTTGTTTTGTTTTTGAAATTTAGCTAGAAAAATAGATGATATTTAAGAAAAATCAAATCATTGTAGAGAAGTTGAAGAGATTGTGAAAAGACAAGCCTAATTTTAAAAACCAAAAATAATAAACTAAATGGTTATCAAACGGGTCATGAGAGTTTTCTATTTAATTTTTTATTATATATCTTTATGGTTTCATGGTTATCTTCAACCTTTTAATTTGTTTTTTTCATTGTTGTTAAGATTTAAAATATTTCAATGGTAAGCAATTGAAACACACACAACTCTCGGTTTGAAAGAGTTTAGGGTGAGAGAGATAAAAAAAAGTTGAGAGTTTTGTTTTAGATCTTTGATTAGATTTTATGGTTTGAAGATTGGTTTGATTAACAATTTTAACTTGGAAAATAAAAAGTAACCAAATTACTAAAGTATTTTGAAAATCAAATCCCAAAATGAAATTTGGGAGAAGATAAAGAGAAATAGAATAAATAAAGTACAAAACAATGTCGGTAATGATTTTTCACCCACACGATAATTAGCATAGTTATTGGTGCTTTTAGTTTATTTTATTATTTAACAAAATTTAAGAATTTGAAAAATGCATTCTCTATTTATTTCTTTATATTGTATGTCTTTTAGTTATTCCAGAAGCAATTTATGTCCATTTTTCATATATTTGTAGGGATAAAAAATTTAGGCAATTATAATATTCAACGAACTTAAGTGCACTTTTGATCCCTCAAGTTTGGAATTAATGTCTATTTGGTCGCTGAGGTTTTAAATGGTACACTTTAGCCTTCAAAATTTGGAAAATAGTTCTAAATGGTTCTTGAGTCTAAATTGACCGTTTGTTGACTAATGGAAAAAAAATGTGACAGTTACTTATTAATTAGACTTGATGATTTGAATAATTATTTTAATATTATATTAATTTTTTAGAATGAGACAATTGAGTTGGCATTTTTCTTCAATTTTTCTCTCTCTTTTTATTTCCCTCTTTTTCTTCTCCAATGACCTTCATCGGACCACAGTGCTAGATCTAAAAAAACCTAAAATATGAATTTCGTGTGGGTAAACTTTCCTTTGAAAAGCTTATTTATTATTTAAAATCCACACCAGTATCTTGAAGAAGATAGATGAGAGCTCCAGTGAGATCTTGGTCTTAGGGCATGTCATTCATCCACTCTAACATCAAAACGTTTATCACTCAATCTTCTTCCTCTAACCCATTAATTCTTTTCTCTCAATGCCCAAACAACTGAAATGAATTGGAAAAATTTCTCAAATGTTTAATTTTTATTTGCAAGTATCAATGTAGTCCCAAGAAATGAGTCTTCCTCTTTCTCTAGAAATCGATGATTACATCAAATAGTCAATAGAAGGGCCTTCTGTCAACACAAACTTATTGGAATTGAAACTATTCAACGCTAAAGCTACACAACATTGTCTTCACACCCAATGCAACAGTTCCTAAATTAATCCAACAGTTCTTCACACCTAAAAATTTTATGGTTCTTACCTCATTTCTTTACAGGATTTCAATGTTGAATTTTGATGTTTGAGAGATTAATTGCAATTATTTTGTTTCAATTTTTTTTGATTTAAGCGAAAGCAAAGTTGAATGCACAAGGGTAGAATAATGCTCAGTTAAGAAAAACGAAAAACTAACTATGGAACACTTGTGTTTGATGGACCAATACAAGAAATTTAAAGCGGTTGTGAACAAAAAAGAAAATGGCTCTCAGTCGTGCCAAGAAAGCCGAAATTCGTATGCGTCTGTTGGAAGAGAATGTTAGGGGATATTAAAAGTGGATTTGAATTTCTTCAAGGATATTGACACCAAATATAAAAAGTAAATTTGAAAAACAACATTTAAAGAAATTCTCATGAATAGATTTGGAAGTGGAATTGGTGGCAGTTATGGAGGAGATGGTGGCGCTAGAAAAGTTGCTTGGAGAAAAAAAAAAAAAAAAAAGGAAATAAGAAGAAAGAGATCAAATACCCTTTAGAATATAATATTAATATACTTTGCCCAATTATCAAGTCTAGTCAACAAAAGAATCGTCACGTCATTTTTCCGTTAGTAAACTAACGATCAATTTGGATTCAATTACCATTTAGAACTATTTTCCAAACTAAAGTGTCTTATTTAAAACCTCATGAGGCAAATAGACATTAACTCCAAACCTCCTGATTAAAAAAGTGAATTTTTCCATATAAAAACGACGTTGGAAATGATATTCGAAAAGAATCAATTTTATTTCATTGAAAATGGGAATGTGAAAACAAAGTTTAAGTATTACCAAGATATAAAAAATATGTGTGCATTCAATACACTAATGTATAATAATGTTGTGAATGTGCGATCGGATCATGAACATTTCTCAAAGAAAAAAAAAGAAAAAAAAAAAGAATTACTATTAAAAAGTAACATGTGGGCCAAATAAATATAAGAATTAAAATATTAAATGATATCATAACGGTCAATAATCTATAGAAGAGGTAGGAAAAAACCAAGGCAAAACTCTTTGTTAAAAAAATGGAGGTAAAACATGTGATTCACGAGTGATACACTCGAATACAATTTTTGTACAATAATAATTGTAGGGTGGGAACCTTGGATAGTCAACCTTTGGAATGATATTACAGTATAAAAATAATACAATGACAGTAAGAAGATGATTAATTATGAAAAGAAATAAAAAAAATTAAATTAATATGTTAGTATTTCAATAAATTATTGGGTTTCTTTAATTCCTAGATACTTGAATTTTGAAAAATGCTTTAATTTAATAACTAAATATAAATTAAATTAATTTATTTGGTGTGGCTCTTGCTAGCACCATAGAGACAAGTGAGAGTTGTACTCACAATATTGTAATCTTATTTCCATCGAAATAAATCTCATTTAGAATAAATGATAAAACTAGTATTCCTCAATAATCGAATTGCTATTTTTGTAAGACTTTGTGGTTAGATTTTATTAGTTTTATTATTATATTCCATGTAGAGTAAAATTCAAATCTCTTATTTTTTATTTATAACCTAATTCAATTAGGTTTAAGTGGACTATTTGTAGTTCCACTTAAGAGATCTTATAATTAGATAAAGCAATTTTAATAGATGTTAAATTATTTCTACTCACTTGTCAATTATTTATTATTTATTATGAGATTTAGATGCGTGCTTCTATGTCGGACTCAAATATTTACTCTTTACTTTTTTGTTATTTGATCTTGTAGGAATATTATTAGGGTAGGTTTTAATAGTGCTTAGTTGGATTTTGAAATTTATTTTTTGTCTCAAGAAAAATAGTGATTTCATCCCATCATTCCAGTTGATTATTATTCAATAAGGTAAAATATGAAACATTAGTAAAATATTTTAAGAGAAAGAAAAGTAAAGAAGAAAAAAAACATAGAACATGTAAAAAGTCAATGGAAGAAAGTTATGTTATAATTAATGGTAGGAAATGAAGTAAAGTTTTTTAAGACTATTACCTTTTCAATAAATCATTACTTAAAGGAAGTTGAATCAAATTCAATACACATGCTATGAAGCTATTTATTTATTTTATACACCTGCTAATTTCTATCTAATTAAATAGTTGCATTAGCAAAGAGACCCCAAGTTAAACAACGTCTTATGAAGTCTGTAGTCTCAATCTCCACACTCCTATTGTACTAAAAAAACAATGTAAAGTTTATTGCCTATTAACAGTTAGATATACATTTATAAAAATTTGTATACTCCCTAATAACTATAGGGTGTCAATTCAAAATATTTTAGTAGTTTTTCTAACATACATTTAACAGTATATATAAAACTGTCAGCTATGGTGACGACGACCTAATTTTTCCATAATTTTTCCATGCATCAAGCTAACGTTTACTTCAAATTAATTCATTATTTAAGGATGAAAGTGTTCTTTTTTTTTTTTCAAAGGGATGAAAGTTTGCTCATGTTAACCTAAGTAATCTTAATTTTAATATGTTATTTGCCAACTTGAAAGTAATTCAACTAGTTAATATATATATATATATATATATATATATTCTCCATCAAGAGTTCAAAGCTTTAAATCTCAACATCTATAAGTTACTAACAAAAAAAATATTTAATATACAAAATCTTAACAAAGAATTTATACCTGTACAATAAAAGAAAAATAAAATTTTCTTTTTTTTATTATAACAAATGTGAAATATAAATATTTGAACTTCTGCTGCTCAACTATACTCACTCTTGTAATAAAAGATAGAGAAAAACATGGGCGTAGAACCAGGACTGCATCCTCTCTCTCATGCAACCAATTTGCAATCACAAGTTTTTATGTTTAAAAAAAAGAGTTATACTTAGGTGCAATCCGAGTTGCACTATCTGTGGTGTATCCTATTTTCAAACCACAAAATTTTTTTTATAAAAAATTTAAAAAAAATCTTTTTTTTGTGGCTCTCCATTGGGCTATATATTAGAAGGTTGCACCCCAAGTATTTAAAAAAAAAAAAAAAATTATGTTGTTGCAAATTGGGTTGCACTGAAGAGGTTGCACCTAAGTTTTTTCCTACATTAAATATCGGACAAAATGTAACAATGGAGTTGTTTAAGAAACTAAATACAAAAAACAAGTTGGTTGCAAAACTATTTACAGAAATGGAGTAGATTTTTTGTCTTATTAGAATGCAAGAGACGCATTCAACGTAAGAATGAGAAGAATGCGTCTGTTGAACAGACACATTCTATACCTATATATTTTATTTTTTTATTCTATATATTTTTTTTAAAAAATAAATCAAATCAAATCATAACTAACCATCAAATTATTTTATGATTTATTATATTTTTAAAATTTATTCCATCATTTATAATCATTTGGCAATAATTATTTATTCAATAATCATATTTTAATTTTAAATTCATTAAAATACATCATCAATTATTTCATCATCATATATTATGTTGCATTGACTCCTTAGTCTTCGTTCTCATCTGAATGATGACCTTCATTCAAATCTAGGAGTCGATAAATAAAAGTCAAATTATCTAAACATTTTCCTAATGAACTCATCTGAGGTAAGTTATGCTGAAAAAACAAATAACAAAAAATCAAATAGAATCCTTGCACAACATCTACTTATTGCATTATACCATTCATTGTATCCTTGCACAACATTTATTATATTGATTTTCTTAATTTGGAAAAAATGTAGAATATATTTTTATATTTTCATTCTCTAACAATCGTTTTTACTATTTTAATTCTATATTATAACTAATTTATATTGTAGTCTTATTTATTGCTCTGAAATAATATTTAAACTCGTCACATTAGTTTTAATGAATTTAATAAATGGTTTGGGGAGGGTTGAATGATTTTTACATTAATAGTCATCCTCGAAAATGCATCCCACCTCGAAAATCGGTAGTTGGGAATCTAAATAAAGTTGAATCGTCTCTTGTAAAGATGCATTGGAGCCATTTTTAACGGTCAAACGTTATTTTAAAGTGTTGGGTGGATTTGAGCGAGGTTGAATCGTATCCCCAACTGGCGCATTCCAATAAGATCAAAAATGTGTGCTAGTTTTTGGCAAATAGTTTTGTAAAAACTTTGTTTTTACAATAAGTTTTAAAAAAAACCCCACTTTGTTAACCTTAGACAGGTTGTGGCCGATCAAGTGTATCAACAAAAATTAGTGACAAAAATGATTAATAAAGTCAAAAACTAAAATAAGGTATATCAACTGGTAGACCTTATATTAAATATACCGATTTTAAGTGATATACTATAATAAAATATATCAGTAGTTTATCGATAATATACTTCATATTAGATATATATGATATCTTTGAATATAAATTGTCGTCATACTCTTCATATACTTCATATTAGCTATTTTTGATATATTGTTGCTAAATTAAGTATTGACAACTCAACTTTATTGATATATTTAAATAATATACTTAAATATAGCATACGTAACTAATATATAAATGAAATACTTCATATATATCAACGATTTATCACTCATAATATACTCTGATAGACTATTGATTGACGTCATATTGCACATACGGAGATTAAACGTGAAGTTTATTACGGATATTTTGCAAAACAATTTACATGCTTGTAATCTTCAAAAAAACTGATGACACGCCCCTAATTTGGCTTTTTTATTTTGCTAATTATGCAACTCCCTAAAAAAGAAAGGGGAGTGATCTGTAGAAAAAGAAGAAAAAAAAACTCAAAAACTCATTTGGGAAGAAAGATTTTTTTTTTTTTTTTTTTTTAAAAAAAGGGCAGCCTCTGGAGAACACTCGATAGAGGGAAAGAAGGTGGGGTAAAACTCGTTGGAAACTCACTGGAGAGCTCGTCGAAAGGCTCTAATCCTGATAGTTGGAATTTTGTAGGCAAAGATTTGAATTCAGTAAGCCCATTTTTTTAAGAAAAAACATGAAAAATAGAGGATTTATATCGTTTGGAATTTTTCTTATTATTTGATAACACTCATTTAGTCATATCTTATTTCTTCTATTAATGCTAATTTTATTATGAATTTATGAACTTTTACGTCTATTTTTGTCTATTTTGTAGAAACCAAGTTTACTGGAATACAAGCCGAGTGTTCCTGAATATTTTGATTGATATTGGAGCCTTTTAGAGCTTTATTGAAGATTCAATAAGAGAAGAGATGATTAATAAAATGTTGAGTAAGAAAGATTTCATTTTGAAAGTCAAAGTTGGAAGATTTTCAAGTTGAAAGCTAAATAATAATAAGGCATCTAGGCACTCTGATTCTGGCAGCACACGTGTTTTTGGGCGTTATCGATTTCTATTATAAATACATCATTTTCTCTTTGATTTTTGAGAGGCCAAAGGGAGGATTTTGCCCTAAACTCGATTCCATGCTATTTTGAGAGGTTTTGGGAGTATTTGGTGGGTGGAGCATATCTACAGATTTGGAGCTTGGATTCTTGGGATGACACCTCGAAACGCGAGATCATCTTTTGTTTGCAATTTCTTCCTTTTCCTTTCATTTATAGTTAATTTAGTGGTTGTAAAATAGAAATTTTTAGATTATATTGACTGATTTTATATAGTTTAATCCCTACTTACTTGGATTGAGTTGTTAAACATTGTTTTATGCTTGATTGTTGGAAATTTTGGATTAACTTCTTAAGTAATAGATGTTTATTGCTTTTAGGGCTTTAAATCATTTATGTAATTGTTTCTTAATGCTTTTAATCATTGTTTCTCTAATTAATTGAGGTATTTCTAAGTTGAGCTCTTAAGAAAATACTTAGTTTAGCATAATTGCATAATTAGTGTTTATTTACTTGAGTGACATCCGAGGTAGACATTAGAAGCTCGTAATGAAGAGTTTTTTAACGCCTTGTATGAGTTAGCTAAGCGCTAGGAAGACCTAGGTTAGTTAATTAGTACTTGATAGTGGAGGAGACCGAGGCGTCTTTAGATCAACTTCTAGACTTATGAGTTCACTTTGTTGATTAGTTTATAAATGTCATCATTAAACTTAGTAATTGATCGTTTCTCAAGTTATCCCTCGTGTTTGTGTCTCCCATTTATTTTTGTACTTTATTTTATGTTGTTAGTTTAGTTTATCTTCTTTTTAACTTCTGTTTTCTAAATAAAGTTAAGCTGAGATTATTCAGTATTTAATTGAATTAACAACCAATCTATGTAGATTCGATACTAGGTAGAAATACCTTTTATATTACTTGGCATGTGCGCTGCAGAAAAGTAAAAGTATGCTCATCATTGTTCAAGAAATTTGGTAGATCCTAAAATATATTTGTAGGGATTTATGTCCTAAAGCCTTGTAATTATAATATATTTAATAATTAATAATATATTTTTATTATTATGTACAATATAACATTATGCATTACATGAAAATTGAAGGTTATTAGTGTAATTTTAAACGATTATGTAGTGTCGAGCATATGAGAGGATCATGCTAAAAAATAACCTAAATCGTCATAGTATATGGATAAGGTTAGGTGTCTTATCCTGACAGTAACACTTACTAGAAAATTGTGTTTGCCGACGTTGCTCTATCCGGCGCCACCAACGCGTCGGCATCAAGATACCCTCTTATGCCAACGTGTTACATAGCGCGTCGGGATATTCAACAATCAGGGCGGTGTCAACGCGATCATATAAGCGGCGTCGGCATAGATCACCTTCTACCGATCGCGATCATATAGCGCGTCGTGAAACCCTTCCTCATATTTTTTTTCTCCTCAATTTCAAACTCTAGCCACTAAATTTTAGCAATCCAGCGTTGAGAAAATGACGCGTCGAAAAATACATTTTGAATGAGGATGTGCCGACATGGTTATTTATTGTGTCGACATAGAGCCTTTATGTTCGGCGCGTCTTTTCTACGGCGTCGACGTAGAGTTTATTGATTGTTTTATTATTGGAAGAAATGAAAGTTTGATTGTGAAGAGAATGATTGAGTTTACCCCGTTGAAATTTATGAACTAGTGCTATGGAATTTCAAACATTGTACATTTATTTACGGATTTTAGTTACAAAAGAATTCTTCAATGTTATTTTAGAAATCTCCTTATTTTAGCATATTCACATTAGAAAAGAGATAAAAGGTAAAGTGTGCAAAGTAAACCAAAAATATGGGTAGGTTCCACAATACCTATGGTATTCGAATAACATACCCTAATCAAATTAGGATATAGAATGGCAGGTACACAATTGATTACCATTACGAAATATGGTAAACACCATCAATCATGTAGGACCTACCATGTAAATTGCATTTGATTCAAGGTAGGTAAATGCGCCTTTAATTTAGTGTAATAGTGATCTGAATCTTTGATTTGATCTTGAGCATCTCCCAAGAAGATAAGTGATAACATGCAAATATACTATCTTGTTTCTTATATTTCAGCTAGTTTTTATACTTAAAATATGTGCTTTCATGCCATTTTATGGTTAATTTCAGAAACCAAGCTTGAGAAACAAAAATAGAGCGTTTGAGACTATTTTGGGGCAATTTGGAGTGTTTGTATGTTAATTGAAGATCCAAGAAAAATAAAGATGTAGTTTTAGCATAGAAATATTTTAGGAGATTCTATATCGAATCACGGTTCCAACGCATCAAACCAAGCGTTATTCGCACACCGTGAGCAAAAAAATGGCAAAAATGGTTTGCAGATGGGTTGTCCGCATGAAGTGGGAACATTGAGACATTGTCCCTAGCGTCTCAACGCTATGGAAATTGAAAAATACGTTGATTTATGCAACGTTGTCCCCGAGACCTATAAATACTTCCTTATGAGCCCATTCGAAGGAGGAACCAATTTGGAGCCCTAAAATACCCTAAAAATGATTTCTACTGTCGATTTTGGGGTGAGGAGAACTATTTTGGAGGTAAAGAACATGAGTTCGAGTTTGTAAATCATGGTGAGGTTCGGGAACAAGGATCAACATGACCATTAGAGTTTTTTTCCTTTTCTCGGTTGTATTTGATTTTATGGATTTTAGTGATAAATTTAGTAGTTTTATTGTTAAAATTATGTGGAACTAAACTTTGTTTAGGAATTGATTAGCATTGAACTTTTTGTCTTAGTTTGATTTTCTTGATTAAAATTTACAATATCTTTGTGTGCTTTTGATGTTCTTAATCCTTGTAGACTTTATTAAAGCTTACATGTTTCATTGGCTTTAATTGATGCTTGAAAAAGAACCAATTAGGCTAGAATAATCAATTGCACATCCATTTGTAAATCCTTGCATGAGAATGAATGATTTTTTTAGAAGCATCATAGGAAGTAATTTATATCCATATTATTTTATTAAAGTTTAGACAGATATGTTAGGCTTATAAAATTGCATGAGTTCCAATTGAGGTTGAGAGAAGTCTTTTGGTCTTTTAAACTTTCTGCTCCAAAAGTGTTGCATGTTTAATCAAAATTAATTGACTAAAGCATTAGTTTAGTTGGTGAAATCAATTCTCTAAGTTCTCATAAATTGTGTCTCTCGTTATCTTTTGCTTTTTAGTTTAATTCTTAGATTTAGATTATTTGCATTTGATTTGGTTCTCTCTAAATAAAGTTAATTGAGAGTATTTATGGTAATTAAATGAATTAAGAAATCCAATCCTTGAAATCGACATTTGATTTAAAATAGGTCATAGAGTAAACCCAGATTTAGTGTAATAGTGATATGAATCTTTGATTTGATGTTCAACATTTTCCAAGAAAATAAATAAACTATTAAAAAGTAACACATAGGTGAAATATAAGAATTAATACTAATTAATATGATAAATATAATGGATAATAATCCAAGGATATGGAAGAGAGAGATGATAAGCGCACGTGACTCAGAGCTGATTAGTGAAACTATCTCGAATAAAGTATTGGAATAATAAGTAACGAGATTATGATTAGTTGGCCATTGCTTGCCGTTCAAACAGATCAGAAGATCTTGCCGGTGCATTTGCACAAATTCAATAAAAATTGAGGTATTATTTTTTATTTTTTTTAAATGAGAAGATGATTAATTATTAAAACAAATAATATAATATTTTTTGTCTTATATACTGAATTTTGGTGAATTTAAAATTTTAATTACATGTTTCAACTTTTATAAAATGCTTCGATTTAGTAATTAAATGTAAATTAAATTAATTGATTTGATGTAACTTGAGAGACTGATAATAGACCAAGTGGATAGCTGCACATGCACTCCACTTATCCCATAAAATTTTTGTACTTCCATTCTTTACATGAGATTTCAAAATTTTCTCATTCAACACCCATCAAATTAAACCTAAAACTAGAATAAAGGATAAAATTAGTACTCTTATTGAATTGATATTTTATTTAGACTTTTAGTTAGAGATGTTAGTTTTTAGTTCAATTATACCTGGAGTGAAGATTCAAATATTTGATTTTTTTAGTGAAAGTTATAATGTCTTAAATAAATAAGATGCACTAAAAAAAATTATTGAGTTTGTGCGCTTAAGTAGACTACTATCGTGGTTAGATTTAAGAGTTAATTGTAATTAAGATAAAACTAATTAAGTTGTTTTTAAATTATTCTTATAAGTACTATGTTGTCAATTATTTAATATCAGCAGAAAAGAGAGTAGTATACCTCAATTAGTATATCGAATGTAATTAACCAAATACGAGTTTGAATTCTCTAAACCACTATTTTAATTAAAAATATATATTTAGGGCCAGATTTAAGTGCTTATTTCATGTCAAGATGAAGATTTTATTTTATTTTTATTTATGGTGGATTAGAGCATGTGCTCTTATGAAAAAGAAAAAAAACAAATATTTTCCGGTGAGTATAATTATAAAGAACAGAGTTTCCAAGTTATTCCACTCAATTGTCCTTCATTTCTCTTGAAGGTTGGCATGGATAAAGAGATCAGTAATAATGCAGTGAAGATTGTTGAAATCTGTAAGGTCTCTCCATTATCCTCACTACATTCTTCTTCAAATTTTTGTCTTTCTCTCTCTGCCTTTGACTGGTTTTTCTTGGAGTTCCCTCATGTCCAGCGCCTATTCTTTTATGAACTCTCTAATAATTCAGACCCATTATTCTTCAATTCCATTTTAATTCCAAATCTCAAGCATTCTCTTTCTTTAACTCTCCAACACTTCCTTCCTCTCCCCGGAAACCTCCTTTGGCCGAAGGATTCTCCTTTACCCTTCATTCTCTATACTCCAAACGACGCCGTTTCATTCACCGTCGCCGAGACCAATTCCGACAGCTTCCACCATCTTTCCGGCGACCATCTCGCCAAGTTAAAGAGTTTCAATCTCTCGTCCCCAAGATTGAACCATCTTCTGATCTTAATGATACTTCCATTCCCTTGTTGGGTATTCAAGTCACCCATTTCCAAAATCATGGCGTTTCCATTGGCTTTGCTTCCCACCATGTGCTTTTTGATGGGAATAGTTTCAACTTATTCTTGAAATCATGGGCTCATATTTGCAACAAAATCAACCAAACAAATTGTGAAAATCAATTACTACAATCTTGTCCTTTGCCTCCTGAACTCACCCCTTCGTTTGAAAGAGCTACCCATGTCCTTCAAAATCCATTCGATTATTTCGCTCCCAAAGACAAAGGCAGAGACATCAACAACCAACAGTCCTTCCTCATGGCTCCATCCGATTTGTTTCGATGCACATTCGAATTGACTCCAACACATATTCAAAAACTCAAGAAAAGGGTGTTGGAGGCTAATAAATATTCTTCAGAAGAATTCCATTTGTCAACATTTGTGGTGGCCTATGCATATGTGTTGACGTGTTTAATAAGAGCAAAACAAGAGGAGTGTAAAGAGAGAATTTGTTTAATATTTGCTGCAGATGCGCGTGGGTTGTTGGATCCTCCAATTTCAAGCAACTATTTTGGTAACTGCGTGACCCATCCGACCATTCTGGTGGAAGCAAGAGAATTTAGAGAATCAGAAGAAGAATGTTTTACAAAAATTGCCAAGACAATTAGCGATATGATTTCAGAATTAAGAACAACTCGCGCAATCAAGTTGTACAATTCTTCTCACTTTGACCAAGAACAAGACGCTCATTCTATGTCAAAATCAGTCGATATTCTTACGGTTGCATCCTCACCGAAGTTCAAACTTTATGAAACGGATTTTGGTTGGGGAAAGCCCAAGAAAATTGAGTTTGTTTCATTTGGAAATAACACTATTTCTTTGACAGACACCAGAGATGGAGGGAGAGTGTTGAGAGTTGGTCTCCTTCTTCCAAACCATCAACTCGACGTTTTGCTTCCTCTTTGTTAAGGGTCTAAATTAGTTTATTTTGTTTCTTCCCATTTTCCAAAGGAAGATCTTTTCAGCTTGTTGCCTACCAATAAGCTTTTCGCCGGTGTTTTTCTTTTCAATAAAAATAATTATTCCTTCTTATTAAAAAAAAAAATTATGAATGTGAGTTGAAAATTGTTATATCTTTATAATCAATAGATACAAAGTTTAGTTTTACCGTTTCTCTTTCATACACCTAATAATGAAAGACAACCAAATATTTATGGTTAAGGTTCCATTTGAAAAACAAAGAATTAAAACACAAACAACAAAGAGAGGTGGACAAATTATTCAATAAGGCAACACATAATAATTATTAAATGTGAATTCAATAATTTTCCTACCTTAATAATTATTGGATACAAATTCAAGATACTTCCACTAGTACAATTTCAAAATTTCATGAAATTGAAAATTTGTCATAAATACATTTTATGACAATTAATGATGATTTTATAATAATTAATGACGGTAAAAAATTGTCAAGGAAACTCTCAGCGTGATACATCCAAAAAATTGTCATAATCAACTATTTTATGATAATTAATGATGAAAAAACATATTCATGACATTTGTTAATTGTCATAGTAAATTTTTATGACAATTAAACATTATTAATAAATAACTCCTAAAACTCTTGTTTCTTGTTTACTAAATATATAAATATCAACAACAATTTGTAAGCGTCATAAAAATTCTCGTTGATGAAAGCGGGATTTCGATGTCAAACAAGTTGTTTCTATGACAACAAAAAAATGTTCATAATGATGTTCTTGTATCAATTTTTTTGTTTTTTGATATTTTGTATTTGTCAACAAAAAACATGGCATGTTAATATTTTTATATACGACTCTAGTTTTCATAACAACTCTCTTTAGGAAAGCTATTAATGTGAATATTATGCAAATTTTAAATTTTAGCAGATATGCGACGCTACTAGGATAAAATAAAAATTTGTATAAAATTGAAAATTTGTATAAAATTGAGATCCTGATATTTATCTTGGTATTTTAATCTTAGTGTAACAATGATAAGAATCTGATATCATGAGCATTCTCAAAGAAAATAAATAGAAGAAAAACTATTAAAAAAATACCACATGGGCCAATATAAGAAATAATATTAAATAATATGATAAATATAACGGACAATAATCCAAGGATATGCGAGAGGAGTAAAAACAAAGTTAAAACACGTAATTCACGACTGATTAGCGACATTGTCTCGAATATAGTATTGGAAAAAATGAAACAATGATAATGAGAAGATGATTAGCTGGCCATGCTCGCTTGTTTCAACAGCTCTGAAGATCTTGCTAGTGTTGAAATATAAACTTGATTTTGGGTTATTAATATTTGGGGCTAGTCTAAATAAAAGCTCAATTCTAGAAACCTTTTTAAGTCTTTAGAGTATTCTGCAGAAATCTCTTTTAAAGATGTTTTAAAGTATGTTTGTAGAATTCTCTAGAATATATTCTAGAGAGTCTTTTGTAATTTCTAGATTGTAAGTGTTGGCAGACTATAGCCATTAGTTTAAGGGATTCAACTAGTATAAATAGAGGTGATATCCTAGAGTTTGAATCTGCCAAATAAAGCACAAGAGCTAGAAGTGAGCAATAATACAAGTAAGCCTCTTCTTCCCAAAATCTATCTTTCAAAGTCTAACCTCCAATCTCCAAAGTTCCTTTTCCAACAAAGTGGTATCGTGAGCTTGAAGATCCTTTCTAAGAAGATGGCAAGTAACAACATGGTCCCGTTCCAAGTCCCAATGCTCAACAAGAGGCAACTACGATAATTGGAGCATCAAGATGAAGGCTCTCCTTGGATCACAAGATGTGTGGGAGATAGTAGAAAGGAGCACTCTCGAGCTGGGAGAATGATGGTAGTCTTTCTCAAATATAAAGGATAGTTTGAGAGACTCAAGAAAGAGAGACAAGAAGGCTCTCTATCTAATCTATCAAGGATTAGATGACGATGCTTTTGAGAAGATTTCAGAAGAAAGACGGCGAAAGAAGCATGGGAGAAGCTTGTGAATATCGTGCAAAGGAGGCGGATCCAGTAAAAGGTACGTCTTCAAACTCTAAGAGTTGAGTTTGAAACTTTGCATATGAAAGAGGGAAGTCATCTCAGATTACTTCTAGAGTTTTAACGATCACCAATCAACTTAAGAGAAATGGTGAAAAGCTTGATGATGTAAAAATTATGGAGAAAATTCTAAGATCATTAGATCCAGAGTTTGAACATATTGTTGCCATAATCGAAGAAACAAAGACTTAGAGGCTATGACCATTGAGCAACTCTTGGGTTTAAGTGCAAGCATATGAAGAAAAAAAGAAAAAGAAGGAAGGAATCGTAGATCAATTACTCAAAAGTGCGGGTGACTCAACTACTTAGAGAACACAATGGTAGAAACCAACGAGGACGAGATAATAGTGGACATCGAGGACGAGGAAGAGGTCATGGACAAGCGCGAGGGCGAGAACGCGAGGTTGGAGGCCCTATGATGACAACAACAACTTTCAAAGCAGAGAAAACTCAACAAGAGATCGTGTGGCAAGAAACTTCCAAGATCGAGGTGCGATAAGTCAAATATTAAATGCTACAATTGCGTAAATACGGTCACTATGCATGAATGTAAGTGTACTTAACAACAATAAAGTTGAAGAGAAGGCAAACTACATTGAAGAAAGAGATCAAGAATGTGGCACCTTATTGATGGCTTGACGAATGGTGAATGGAACAAAGATAATAGGTGGTACCTGAACGGAGGGCAAAGCAACCATATGTGTGGAAAAGGAGCATGTTCAGTAGAACTCGATGAATCGGTTAAGCGACAACGTAGGCTTTTGGAGATGAATCAAGGTCGAAGTAAAAGGAAGAGGTAACATTCTTATCCAATTGAAGAATGGTGAGCATCAACTTATTTCAAATGTTTATTACGTGCAAATATGAAGAGTAATATCTTGAGTTTGGGTCAACTCTTAGAGAAAGGTTATGACATTCAATTAAAAGATAATAACCTTTACATAAGAGATAATACAAGTAACCTAATTGCTAAGGTGCCAATGACAAGAAATAGTGTTCATACTCAACATTCAAAACGATGTAGCAAAATGCCTCAAGATGTATTACAAAGATGCATCTTGGCTCACGCATCTTAACTTCGGCATCCGAATTATGGAGGATTAGGAGTCACTCTCCAAGAAAGAACATGGTGAGAGGATTACCTCCCCATAAAGCCACCCCGATCCAAAGGTGTGAAAGATGTCTCACTTGGAAAGCAATTCAAGAAAAGCTTCCCAAAAGAGTCAAACTCAAGAGCTCAAAG